>CM053792.1:64579605-66010855 GCA_028749045.1 Cupressus sempervirens
GGAATGAGATAACAACAATGACCACCTAGAGTGGAATTCTCCTACACCATGTGTTTAATTGAGGTGCAAACTCCTAAGTGTCTCAATCACAAACTACTATGCAATGCATTATCCTAAGTAAGCTTAAGTGTAATTAGTGAACATTTAATTACACCAACAATTATTTATGACCCAATTAAGTAATATTTCTTCAAAAATCAATTAAACATGTGCTTTATTGATCGCTTAAGTTGTGCAATCATGTCTTTCAACCCATTTGCATGTAAATATGCAAATGCTCCTAGAGAATGCGTTTTTGAACTAAAGGCATGTATATACATGTAACTCAAAATATGCAATGGGCCTTCTAGAGTGAGACTTGCATATTTGAGTTTTTAAAAAAATATGTAATCATCCTCCAAGAATGCGTTCTGCACTAAAAAGGCAGTTTACATGTTTTTAAAATGTGTAATGGTCATCCCAGCGTGAGTTTTGCATATTTTAAAATATGCAATCACCCTCCTAGAGTGCATTTTGCATCTAAACTCCAAAAAGAAAGTTTTAAAATATGCAATGAAGCTTGGAGAATGTGTTTTGCCTTAAAACATGTTATTTAAAATGTACAATCACTCTCCCAAACTGTGTTTGGCATGAAAAAGGCAAAAGACGTGTTTTAAAACATCTAATCTCTCCTAAAGAATGTTTTTTGCATGTATTTCATGCATTGGCAAAGATTGAACCCGAATTTGAAGATTCAAGGGCAAAAAACTTCATTTTTTCTTCCTCCAAGAACACGTAGTACAGAAAAAATGCTTCGATCTACCCATATAATGGCTTGAAATCCATCACAAGGGGGGAGCTTTTGAGTTTTAATGCATACACAATGCACATGCATTTGGCGGTCATGATTTTGCATATCCAAGACAAATTTGGTGACTAATGCTTAGATTTGAGGCAATTTTGATCATGTTTTGGCTCAAATAGAAGTCATTTTGAGGTTTTGATCCATATGTTTACTATTGAAGAACACGTTTTTGCCTTTAGATGTCAAAAATGTTTCATTTCATGCTTTCTATGAATCACGTTTTTGCTAAAAACACCCAGAAATTTTGGTTTTTATCCACTTTTTTGCATTTGGGTCCATGTATACCCGTTTGGAGAAGATGTTTTTGCATTCTCAAATCAAAAACAACTCAAATAGATGCATTTTTGGGCCATGTTTTTGCAAAAGCGACCCAGATTTTTGCATGAAAATGGCACATTTTTGTTTAAAACACCCAAAAAATAGCATTTCTAGCCCATACATTTGGATCAATATATTAAGATATTATCTCCTTAGTTAAATACTTTCTATAATGGTCAACTACTTGTCTGTAGTCCGTATTTCAGTCTAGATAAGAATGTTTCCTATCCTATCTTAAGTTTTGTTTCTAATTTCGGCTTCAGTCTACATTGTTTCTTTTAGAAACAACGTCCTTGTAATTCTTTATAAGGAACACATTTGTTTCTCTGTTAATCAATCAATCATCTGGAAATCCATTAATCTGCCAATTCTTGAATCTTGTAACATGGTATCAGAGCTAATACTTCAATTTTTTTGAAGAAAAATTTATAATTTCTTCTTGAAATTATTTGTTTAATATTTTTCAAAAAAAATTCAGTCAATTTTCTCTAAAACCCGCCTAGCGTTTTCTGCTTTGAGAAATCTTGAGCTAGGGTTTATCATCCAAAATTGTTTTATCAAACATCTGAAAATTGTGGGCAGTTTTTTTGAATTTTCCATAAACCCTACCTCGGCTCGTCTGCAACTCTTGTGTTTTATCAACACGTTTTTTGCAACTCCGCATGGCATTAATGGTCCGAGATTTTTTGGTAAATCGCAGATCTGATTGTTGAAAATCACGGATCTATTTTGGTTTGCGATTTTTTGGCTATCGTTTTTTAAAAGGCTCTACGTGTTTTCCAGCCATATGAAACAGCAATCCCTGCCCTTTTTTGGAGGTCTGACACCATCGTTCTTGTCTGACGGTTCTGTGTTTTTTCCTAGCAAATAACTGCCACTGCAAAAAAGACCATTTTATCAACAAAATCGCAATTTTTTGAAGCTTGTTTTGCAGCCGGATAGGGCTTTGCTTGAAACTCTAATTTTTTGGGGTCGCAAAAAATTTTTAATTGCAGATTTTTGGTGGGTTTTTCGAGAGCTCAACTGGTTTGTCGTCCATTTTTTTTTGGGTGCCTCATTTTTTGTGCCTCGATTTTCAAGCTAGCAGACCTAAAAACCAATAGCAAATTTCTTCTAGGTTTTTCGAGCTCTCTTCTAGGTCACTCTTCGATTTTTTCTGGGTTAACTAGGAATTTGCCTTGAAATCCATGCCTATTGAATTTCGATCTTGAAGTTTGTACCTGAATTCTTCGAAATGGCATCTCTGACTAATCTGATGTTGCAGGGCAGTCTACAATTCAATAGCCGCAATTATAACCACTAAAAGTAGCACATGTTAACCATCTTCGAGTATCGTCATTTGGATGAGCTTGTTCTAGGCACAAAGACTCGTCCGACCTCCGACCAAGCAAAACAGGACAAGTTTGATGATCGCAATTGAGAGATTGTTATGCTTCTTAAGCTCTTTGTTGTCAATGATTAGCTACTATAGATTCCTTCTAGCAAGTCAGCAGCAAAAATCTGGAAATATCCAAGGTTGCACGGGTACGTGGGTACGGGAACGGGTACGGGTACGAGAACGGGTACGGGTACGCATATTTTTCAAAATAGGGGACGGGGGTACATGTGTATGCCTATTTTTTCTATATAATTAATATTTTATAGAAAATATATAAATCAAAATATATGTCATGAGTCATGACATTAAGCATTCAAAACAAGAAATTTGAAATATATATATATGCTATTGCTGAATGTTTAATGTTTAAAGTATTTTTCATAATAGGGGACGGAGGTACTTGGGTATGTCAAACTTATTTAAAAATTATACCTTTATATTTATAAAACATCTGAAATTATGAGTCATGACAATGGTTTTTCAAAACAAGAACAGTGATAAAGTTTGCAAATGTAATGTATTGTTTTCAGTTTCAAATTTGCTATATGTTTGAAATAATAATACATGATAAATGCTTAGATGCATAACAAAGAAGGCAGAGTTTAAACATGAACAAGAGGATCCTAAATCATATAACAATGACACATTGCAAATGATAAACTTATGACTTGAACAGTGATAAAGTTTATTGTTAATGAGTATCAAAGTTTCAAACTAATTTGGTATTGAATTACATTTGATAAACAACAAGCTAATACAAAAATAAAAAACCAAAAAAAAATTAGAATCTTAATCAAGGTCCTTAGCTATGATGCTCTCCACCGAGTACCCGGTACGTGGGATACGTGTACCCGGTACTTAGGTACGTGGGTACTCGGTGGGTACGAGTACCAGGGGTGTGGGTACGAGTACCCATGCAACCTTGGAAATATCTGAAGGAGCTGCATGAAACATCTGACAAGAGTCGGGCATTCTTTCTAAAGAATCAGCTGTTCTCCATTATGATGGATGAACATATGTCTTTGCAAGAGCATCTGACAAAGATTAAGGACATCCACGATTAGCTTGAAGCTATTGGTTGGAAAATGGAGGAAGAGGATATGGTAGTCATCACTCTGAAAATTCTACCATCGTCCTATGAGCACTTCATAGAAACACTCATCATTACGTCAACTAATGTTGATCTGAAGTTTCCAGAATTATGCACCAAACTTCTACAGCAGGATCGTTGGAAACAACAGTTTGGCAACAGTGCTTCTACAGCCTCCTCAGAGCAGGCATTTGCTGCAAAATCCTTTCAACAGAACATCGGCAACCATCAGTCTTCTCAGCCTTTCCAGCATCAACCTTCTGCTCAATCCCTAGATGGCTCTATGAAGCAAAATGTACAGTGTAATTACTGTCACAAGTTTGGCCATATGAAGTTCGAGTGCTTCTAGTGCTAAAAACGTTTGGCTGCCCAAGCAAGGCAAAATGCTTCCTAGCTTCCTGATCAAGGCAAAGCTGCATTGTTCGCCTTCTGAATCTGTTTTTGTTTTTTTCTGGGTTTGTTGATTTTCTCCTTAAAAATCATTTCATGTTGTCTGTAATACGCAAGGTTGCATGAGATTCTGGGTTTTACCGTTTTTTTCACAAAAAAGAAGTTTTGTAATTGCAATCTATTTTGAGTCATAGCACTCGTCTGGCAAAGCTTCTTGGTTTCAGCATTCTGTAGATCTAGGGAGGGTCTTAGTTATCCTAGAATGTTCCAACACCCGTACGTTGACCATTAAGGGAGGGTATTAAGATACTATCTCCTTAGTTAAATACTTTCTATAATGGTTAACTACTTGTCTATAGTCCATCTTTCAATCTAGATAGGAATGTTTCCTATCCTGTCTTCAATTTTGTTTCTAATTTCGTCTTCAGTCTACATTGTTTCTTTTAGAAACAACGTCCTTGTAATTCTTTATAAGGAACACATTTGTTCCTCTGTTAATCAATCAATCATTCGGAAATCCGTTAATTTGCCAATTCTTGAATCTTGTAACACGATATAAGTCGTTTTTGAGTTTTAATGCATGCTATTGCCTTTGGAGACCACATTTTTGGCATTCTCATTTCAAATTCGACCATTAAATGCTCATTAATCATTCATTATTTGCAAGTCTGGAGGAAGTCGAATAGTTGTTTGTAAATCCGGATTTAAGGGAGAATTGGTCTTCTAAGTCTATAAAACTTGTTATTTTGGCTCTTTGATCTCCAAGTAAGTAGAAATTTTCAATCTTGCTTTCTAATTCATGCTTATCTTTCTATTTTGATGCATATTTTAGCTTGATGTTGCACACTTGTTCATATATATGCCATGAAAAGTGCATTTTGACTTTAACTATGATGAAAACTCTCATTTTCACACTTTTGGATTTTCCCCAAACTCCAAATTCGAACTTGCACATGAAAACAACATGCTTGTTGACATGTTTGAGTCTAAAACCAAAGGTACGTGTTTGCTTTGTGCTTGTTTTCGTTGTTTGTTTGCTTATTTTCTCATTTTTCTTCTTTTGGAAGGAATTGCAACTTCTTTCCCAAGAACTTGAACATGTTTCACTTCACTCCACCTTCCCCCATTTCATACAAGTGCATCATTTCATTCCACATCCATCATTACATGCCATAGCACATTGTATCTCATTCCCCACATGCAAGTATATATAATCTCATCTTCCATCTGCGTTTACATGTAATTCCATCCTTCATATGCATTTACATATAAACCTATTTTCCAAAACCACTTACATGATTGCATCAAGTCATGATTACATGTAAATCACTTTACATGTAATTGCATCTTGAGAACCGTTTTTTGACTAAAGGTCACACTTTTAAAGTCAAAAGTTATCATTTCCACACATTCCCATGTGCCTAGCCTTCATTCCTCAAGGAATCTTTATAAGAACTCATCATTTTCCCATACACATTTACATGTCATCCATCTTCATAAGTCCCATTTCAGCCCTCCGCATGTACTTTCCATATCACATTCAATTCATTGCATATGTTCCATGAGTATCTAATCAATACTCCGAATATACTATTCCTCACAGATCAATTTTGCCAATATTCTCATGGAGTCGGAATCCATATCTTCCAATGATGGATTCAATCCCATTGAAGCTTTCATGTTGCAGCAAGTCAAGATATGCCAGAATTTCTATAAAGAATGAAGACATCCAATAAAGAAGGCATGCTTTGAATCAAAGAAGCGGCAATTCATTTGGTCTCCATTTTCCCAATGGTTGTCTAAGAACCAGAGTTCGTGTGGGAATGCGTCAAGCACTTTGCTTCAAAAAAAATATTAAAGATGTTGGTGGAAAGTTGTTCCGAATTTATATCCGAACACTATCGAGAAGGTCTTCAAAGTATCAGAGACTCCAGTTTGTGTTAATCTAGAAAGAAGACTTCACAACAATTTGAACGAGAAAAGGCTTGATCACATCAAGTTTTCAAATAGCAACGGACAATTCATCAAAGAGAATCAGAGGCTATTAAAAGATGCAACACCATGATTATCAAGGTGAATGCAGTAGCACAAATACAGGAACTCCCAATCTTGTTATCATCCCGGATCGCATCATCAAGTACAAGGTCCTTTAGAACAATCCCTAGGATTGTTTCAATTCTCTTCCATCTTCTTCCTTCTTTAGTTTCCAAGTTTGTAGATGAAGAGGATGTATTGCATGAAATTGTGTAATTACATGTAATATGATTTACATGTGTAATGACATGTAATCCAATAATTTCTCTTGTTAGTTAGACCGGGTCAAAGTTGGTTGAGTTGCTCCCACTTTTTCCTCTTTTTTCTCAACTCCTTTTCCTATATAAAGGAGTGCCCCCTCATTGTAAAAATCATCTTTTGTTGTATGCAAGAAAGCTCTGCCACACTTGTGCAAACATAACTTCTATTGTGTAGTATGAATTTGGGAGAAAGATGAATAAAAGAAGCAATTGGATTTGAAGCTTGACTAGAAGAAATTGTGATGGAGCATATTAGAAGCTTTGACTGTAGTTTGTGCCTATTATCTTTGATTCATGTTATATTGTGTTCAATAATGGAGCATAGTGAGTTAAGAAGCAATCGGAACCAAAGCTTTGACTGGGAGCAATTGTGGTGATACATAGACTAGGAGCTTTAATTGTAGCTTGTATTACGATCTCAAATTCACAAAAAATAGTTAGAATTTCCTACTTCTGGAAGTCTTTGTGCCCTAATAGTAGAGGTTATTTTTATAGAATAGGTTAAAACAAGACTTAGAGAAAAACTGGTGCGCTTTCAATCAACCTTTGAGTTGTTGCTGGTTTATCAATATCACTATTTCTAGCTACAAGATAGAATTGTAGTTAGAGATTTCATATTGCCCAGTACTCACTCCACGAGTAAGTAGATTCTTTTCTGAAAGTTAAGAGGAAAGAATATTGGTAACACCCATCACAAATCTCTCAACTTCTTGCTTACCTTGAGTTAATCCAAGGAACGGTGAGAAGGGAAGCCTTCCCTTTAATGTAGGAGAGACTTTGTCTCACACACTATGGTTGGTCTACCTATTTTGTGACTGGATTTTCACAAACTGTCGGTTGCAAAATATCCACCCAACATATTCAATTAGGGTGGCTAATGTAGGAGCATCCTTGGCTCACTAGCAATCTTGCATCACCCAAAGATATTTCCTTTCTATTTATTTGTTTATCGTTCATTTGGACAATTTTCCTATTGTTTTAGCTTCCGATCGATCCAATTAGCTCATTCTTATGCAATCCTTAAGGCATGGTCTAGGCATCTTGGAGATCCTTTGTCTAGCTTTGCATCTTCTTCCGATGTTTCCAAATTAAGTTATCTTACGATTGGTTTGGTCCTATGTTGGCTTTCCTATTCTAATGGTTAGGGTGGTGAGTTGCGGCTTGCGATGAAGACTCATAGCATGCGACGTGGATTGGTGTATTGTTCTATGTTGTAATATATTTCATCGAACCTCTTGTATGTTTGCACGACATAATGTATTTCATTTGGAGTTATTCTTAAGATTTGGGTCCCGACCTATCTATTTGTAATACGTTTCCTTTGTCTTGGAAATTAATGATCGCATAAGCCGACTCATGGCTAACAATCTTGTGTATAAGTAGGGTAGTAGTTCTAGTGTAAAGTAGTGCAAAAAAGTGGCAAGATGCTACGAGATTAGGAGGTAGAATACATTCTGGGAAGTGACTCGGATAACTCTGATTTCATTATTTTGAGGGATGATCAGCTACAAACTTCTAGCAGTTGTATATAAACAGTGATGATGTAAAATCTGCATTCCCAGGCCAACTTGATGATAATCCAGTGTTGTTTCTTCCAATTGTGTTCAAAGCTTGTTAGTTTGTTTGGGGGTTTCCGCTGTTGCATATTATTCCAATAAGGTTGGAAATCTCCTTTGGGGATCCTCTATCCTTGACTGCATCACAAAGGGGTTTATAATTTTCCAGCAATAAGGAAAACATGGGGCATTGCAAGATACTAGAGTTTGCAATAGACTTATCACTGTGTAGCTTAACTGTAGTGAATTGTAGAGTTACCTCACAAGTAATTCACAAGACTAAGAAGCTGAAATTTTATCACAAGTTACCACTGGAATCATCTCTCTAAGATATTTCCAAAATCCAACAATATATTACACTTGGTGTGAATATTATATTTGATACTCCAAGTTACAATTTTGATAGGAAATAGTTTCCCAATTTCAATTTCAATTTCACTCAAGTTTCCTAGAACATAATCATCACATACATTGTCGATATTAGAAAAATGAATAGCTAATTATGGATCTTACTGATTAATAATAAGGTTTATGAAAGCCCTAAATTGGCAGACCCAAAATTTAGTATTTTTCCTAACATGATGAGTTAGAAAAGCCTCAAAGTTCCCTATATACATGCATTCAAATATACTTCTTGGACATTAAATAAACTGATGTCTTTCTAATCACTGTTCTGTCACTTCTCGTAACAACCCCTGTTCAGTTATAGCTCAAACAAACACTAATTTTCCCTTACTATCTAGTTGTTTGACATTCCATCAAACACTTGGCTGGCAAACTGATGACGAGTTTTTGTAATTTGAGTTAATTGATTTTTGAAACATGCATTTTTAATTTCCCAAACAGTTTATAATACTGAAACCATTATTAAGATAATACAAGCAACCAAATGTTTAATTCTAAAACTTAATTCACTGTCTGTAACCCTCTTACAAAGATATCAAATACACTAGCAACTTATTACATAAACTCCATAGACTTCTATATTAGAGAGACAAATATATGGAACCTATAAGTAAGAGTGTTACAAGATAGCCACGAACAGGTCTCTCCAAAAGCAGCAGACACCAATAGCGCTGGGAGTTACTTCCAGCCTATGTCATCAACCTGGCACCTTCAGCTTAAAGCCGCCAACAGAAAGAGCAATTTCACAGCAGGCCCATGAGGTGTGGGCAGAGATTGATGCCAAATCACGTCCAGATAGAATATATTTGCAGGCCTTCCTTGTAAACATAGGACCTCTGTAGGTGATTACAGCTCCAAATCACCAAAACGGAGACTCAGGAAATCAAATCGCAGGTACAATAGCAGATCACGGGCCTTTGTAAATGGATTTCAGGCCTTGAACAGATAATGCAGGCCCTTGAAACTTAACCGCAGTGTTTCCTCAGTTATAAACGGCCCTGCATAAGATAGAGTTCTGCCTTGAATGGCAATGGAAGCCCCTTCACAATGCTCTATGAATTTTCCATAATAAATCACAGGTATCAAATCAACTACAACGCTCAATGATTTCTCTAAATGCTGTCAATTCTTTAGCATAGATTAAGTTCTTAGATACAAACAGAAACGGTTGAGAATTATTAACAAAATTGCTATACCACAGCGGCAATTTGCAAAATGATCGCAAAGGCGATTCTCAGATAGATAGAGTAGAAGATTCAACAAGAATAACAAAATCACTATACTTCAGCAGTGATTCAATACAATTCTCTGAACTAATTCACAACACCTCAGTTGTGAATTACATGGTACTTTTTAGTTCCAAACCCTTATACTTCAGCAAGGGCAAAGAAAACATCAACCTCAGAAATCCCACAAAGACAACAAAGAAAAATAGACAATTTAATGTTTTTCTCATCAAATAGGCTCATATTTATAATCTCCAAATGGCACAAGTTTCCCATATGTAACTCCAATTTAAAAACTTCAACACAACATCATTTTATAACATTTAAATATAATAAAATGCATTACTATAATGTAAACTAAATAATTAATTAATAAATATGAACCCGCACAATAAATCGCTCTATCCATTGTAGGCAACGACCAACCGCCAACGTCACCCACAGCACTGCCAAATATGGCAACTACCTGAATTAGACTTACTAAAAATAGTAAGTCCACAATTGAGACCATTAAATTTCTCTCTCAACTCACAAGGGTTGCTATGATGAACTGACTCAATTGACTGCAAGAGCTCACCAAAAATGGGGACATTACAATCCTCCCTTCCCAAGATTGCAGACAAGCAATTCAGCAACATGCTGAACTCCAACTTCCACTTGGATCCCATATGAAGAAGCACGTGACATCTTTGTCATCACTAACCAACTCCTGTAACATCATCATCTAAACAATTGTCTGATCGTGCTAGATTGAAACAACCCTAACTGTAGATGTCACAAGAGTGAACATCTCATACGGAAGCAACTCGGTAAGACGATAAGCCTACTTCCCCAAACTAAGCAAACTGAGGTGCCAAACACACTATCTAACGCATGTACAACTGAACTGTGCCCTTGAAAAAGATCATACACATGAAGTCAAAAGTATAACCATACGTGCTTGGTACCATGTACACATCCTAAAACTCCTTTACAAGCCTTGTCTAAAATCTCGATGCACTAGAAGAATCCCAAAAACCTTGAACTCAACTTCATCAACAACAATGTGCTTTGAAGACAGTAAGTTCTTAGACAAAGAAAAGAAAAGAATTGCAGATTTGTTAAAAGAGAAACGTAGAAGATTAGTATATGAAGATATAAAATATAAAATTGGGAAAAAAAAATTGAGCAAGAAAAATGTCCATCATCAGTTGAGTAGGTAACATTATCAAGGTGGAATAGAAGTTTGTGTGTTGTGGGTTGGTGCTCACGAAGACAGCCAGTGGGGGTTGTGCTTCCAGTAGGTTGGTGTTTGCAAAGTGTGGGAGTTGGAGCTACCAGTGAGTCCATGCTCATAAACTTAGAGGTTGGAGACTACTAAATATTGTAAAAGATCAAAGCTATATAAGATAAGATAAGATAAGATAATGATATTAATGTCCAACAAGAGACCAAAAAGAGGTCTATGGGACTGCAAGATTACGACTAACACAAGCAGGAACACACAAAAGTGTCCGAAAGAAACAAGAAAAGACATAAAACAACCAAAGAAGAGAGACAGAAAGAACAATAGGAGAGACATGAGTCTTTCTTAGGTGAAAAGAAATCAGTCATAGAATGTTGTCTCTGGCTACTCGAGGAGTGTCATTGGTGCAAATAACTGGAACGGGATCTGACACATCTAGAAGGCCCAGTAGATCTAGTGGAGCTAGAAGGCCTTTTCACACCACACAAAGGAGATAATGGTGTAAAGAAGGTAGTGATAAGCTGAGTAGACGAGTGTCGGTGAGGAAGGGGTGACTGGATCATGCTATCACAAAGCATAGTGACCTCATAAAGATAAAGTGCAAGACATCGCTGATCATAGTAGTTGAAGAATTCATAGAGAGAGAAGCACTCTCGAAACAGACAGAAAAATCTCCCTCTGATCTCGTAATAAATAGGACATCAGAAAAGGAAATGAGCCTTAGACTCCACCTCCCCTAAAGTACAGAGCTTATAGAGTCGCTTCCCCCTATCAATATGGTGATCAATCTAAGCCCGAAGACAGTGAGAGCCAACTCTGAAAGAACCCAGAAAGATGCGCAAAGCATGAGACCACCGCTGAGAGAGGTAGCTAGGACAGACAATAATACCATCAGAAATCTCCAAAAAGTGCTCCGCATAAAAGGACATCCGCGGGCGTAACCCTCCAGAAGGGTTAACCCAGGTAGTGGCAATGTATCATCTATAAATGTCAAGTCGGACATGCTCATTCAACTCCTGACGAGAGGGGAGAAGATGAGCCAGGGCATCCAATGAGAACTGAAAAGGGGGGAGACGATCAATGTCAATCCCAATCAAACCCAGCAAAGAAGAAGCCTGTGCATACCATCAACGTGCGCAAGAACCAGACTCAACACTCACAGTAGAGACAGATGAACAATAAGCTAAATATAAAAGTAATTATTTTGCTATGGTTTTCTCCCACATTGGGTTTCCACGTAAATCATTGTGTATTTGTGTTCATGTGCATAATTGTTTATTTCAGCACCTAAAGTTATTGAAGCAATTATTTGGATGAAAGTTTTTAATTGTAAAAGTTGTTATTATATTGATTCACCCCCTCGCCCCAATATAATCATGTGCTCTTTAGGTGTAAATTGTGCCCAACCCCACTAATGTGAGTGATCACCCTCAAAAAAAAGTGGATTGTCATAAGACAATGTTAAATCCATGTCAAACATAGGATTGTCCACAAAGTGAACCTCAACATTGTGTTGATGTGTACTATAACATGACAATGTCTCTACATCACTCACCTCATAATCAATAACATGTGTGCTATCAACAATGCACACCTGAACATCTAAGGTACTGTTGCTAAGTACCTCACTCGAGGGCTCATCTAGTATGGAAGTAGCTGCAGATATGACAATATCATCACACGCTCTCACTCCCACTATCACTCTATCGCCATCAAATGCACGGTCCTAGGAACTCATGCCAACAACTGCATCATTCAACTCAATGTAACATTATTTCCAATCACACCCCATATTCATTGTGCCCAACACCTGAGCTCTATCATGTGGTAACTCAAAATGAAAGTCTGGCACATCTGTAGCTACCCCTGTATCATCATAATGCCAAAAATCCTCACTGTTGTCATGCAAATTAGAACTCATGTACCTAACAATATCCATGTTATCTTCCTTAGTATGTACACCATCATCCACTATTCTTTCCCCAACATTTTTGGAGTTTGCTATGACATTAGGTGCAACTGTAATCTCCCATGGGCCACCTTGGGATATGTGCCAATGCAGAAAATAGGTTATTTTGTAAGTGAGTCATAATTATGATAAGTTAGAGGGTGTAAGTTGGAGGGATGATTATACTTGTAATTTAAAGCACTCCAGAAAAAGAATCAGGTCAAAAAGCTTTACAGTTTGAAAGCTATTGCAGTTTTAAGTTGCTTGGAGACCCTATAAGAGCACTTAAAAGTCAGATTTGAGGCACTAAACGGCCTCGTACGGGCCTGATAAATAGGGGACAAGCCAAGCTGGTCCATAGGGCTATAGAGCGCTTAGAGAGCTTTTCGAAAATGTAAACGGTTCGTCAATTGGAGTCCTGGATCAAAAGTTATGCCTCCTAGAAGTTGGACTACCATTTCTGGATTATTCTAATTTTACACCGACTTCTGACGAGTTTTCTAGAACTTTCTGTTTTGGCGGTGGATGCCAAATGGCATATTCTAAAATGTATTCCTAACCCTAAACCTAATTCGGGTTACTTAAGAACATTTCTGGCATTGTAAATGCAATTTTTGGTTGAGTTTGGGAGAAGGTACTAAAGGAGAGTTTTTCTCCAGAATCAGACAACATTGTAAGCCCTAGGGCATGTCATTAGGTCTGTTTTCATTGTACTAAATGTAATGGCATATCACTTTTGATAATAATATTCCCATTTTCCTATTGTGTTCATTTTGGTCTTGGATTGTGCCCTCATCAAGTGGTATCAGAGCAGATTTTCCTGAGTTTGTAAACAGAGCACCAACTGTGAGGCAATTTGCACCAGGACTGTGTAGTTGTGGGATTTGATATAGTGAAAAGATGCCTCCACGAAGAGAGCATGGTGGAAGGGTCGGAGTTGTTCCTCTTGAGATTAGAGCCCTCCAGAGACAAGTTCAACCATTGCAAGAAGAGATCCGTAGAGAGGAATATTGCCGTAGGCGATGGAAGTGAGGAGGAAAATGAAGAAGGAAATAGTGGGTAGGAAGGGGAAGGAGATGGTGAAGCCCTAAACCAGGCAAAGGAGAAGCTTTTTAGGGCCATTTCCAAGCTTGGAAAAAGACCTAAAATTGATGTTGGCATGTTTTCAGGAAATCTAAACCCGGATGAGTTGATCGAATAGATCAATGAGCTAGAGAAATATTTTGAGTATGAGGATATCGAGGACCCTGATAGGGTAAATTTTGCTAAGGCCATGTCAAAATCTAGTGGCAAGAGATTCAGTTGGAAAGAAATAGAAGAGGAAAGGAGAAAATCACAAGATGGGATCATATGGTGGACAAACTAAAGACGCAGTTCATTCCTGTTGATTACGAGCTTGATTTGTTCAAGAAGATGCATGGGTTAAAGCAAACAGGAATCTGTACAGGAATAAATAGCGAAATTTTACCGAGTCCTTATTAGGGTGGGGCATGCGGAAGCAAACAAGGAGAAGGTTGCCCATTACCTTAATGGGTTAAGGCCTAGCATTCAGGAGGAGTTAAGTCTAGTTAGAGTGACTAACATTGAAGAGGCATACTTTGCCTTACGGGTTGAGAAGAAGCTAAACAAAATGTTTGGTGGAAGGCAAAGAGGGCACAGTCAAGGAAGAAAGGGCGGTGGCAAGTCATTTGGAGGCTGAAATGAGAACCAGAAGGAAAATGAAGATGTGGGTACTAGCCAAAACCTGAGGAACAAGGGTTTCAACCACTCCCTTGATTAAAACTTTGGAGATCAAAGAGGAAGAGGTAGAGGACGTGGACAAGGTTCAGGAAGAGGAGGCTTCTGTGGTACCTGTTTTCATTGCAATGAAGAAGGTCATCGTGCCTACAAATGCCCTCAATGCCAAGGAAGGACAGATAGGAAAGCTGATGGTCAAGCAAAGGTTGCTCATGTGGATGATGATGCACAGTCATCGCATTCAGAGGATGCAGAAAGAGGAGAGGTTCTAGTAAATGAAAGGGTCTTATTGAGCGATGAGAGTGAACCTGGACAAAGGAGTTTGTTTTGTACTAGGTGCAAGTGCAAAGGTAAATGTTGTGATGTGATTATTGATGGTAGAAGCACTAACAACTTGGTGTCAAAGGAGATGGTCTCAAAGCTAAAGCTCAAGAGGGAGAAACACCCCCAACCCTATCAGATTGCCTAGGTGTAGGATGATCATAAGGTCCTGATTAGTGAGCAATGTTTCGTAAAGTTCAAGATTGGGAGTTACCATGACAAGGCTCTCTATGACATCATTCCAATGAATGTCTGCCATTTATTGTTGGAAAGGTCATGGCAGTTTGATAGGCATGCTATACATGATGATCATGCAAATGCATACTCTTTGACAAATGATGGAGTTCACCACAAATTGAAGCCTTTGATAAAAGGGTGAAAAGGTATGCAATAGTGCTAGGGTATGTCTTGTTGATGGAAGAAAATTTCTGGATGGCATGAAGCATCAGCATAAGTGTTATGCTTAAATTCCTAGAAAGGATAAGGAAGGTAGTAGTGAAGTTCCACTTGAAATTTCAGGTCTATTAAGTAAGTATTGAGATGTCATCTGTGATAATGTGCCAGAAGGGTTGCCGTCAATAAGGCAAATCAGTCATCAAATAGATTTAGTCCCTCGAGCTAGTTTGCCTAACAAGGTTGCTCATAGGATGACTCCTACTGAAACTAAGGAGCTAGACAGACAAGTTTAGGAGCTATTGAGGAAAGGTTTAATTCGAGAGAGCCTGAGTCCATGTGCAGTACCTGCAATGCTGGCACCAAAGAAGGATGGAGAGTGGAGAATGTGTACAGACTCTCAAGCTATAAATAAAATAACCATCTAGTACCGATTTCCTTTGCCAAGGATGGATGATCTTATGGACTGCTTGAGTGGAGCTCAGTACTTCAAAAAGATAAATCTCAAGAGTGGCTATCACCAGATACGGATACGAAAGGGAGATGAGTGGAAGACTGCATTCAAAACCAAGGAGGGTCTATATGAGTGGTTAGACATGCCCTTTGGACTGACCAATGCGCCAAGCACCCTCATGCGGCTTATGAATAAGGTACTAAAGAAATTTTTGGGAAAATTTGTTATTGTCTATTTGGATGATTTTGATTTTCAATAAATCTTTGGATGAACATTTATTGCACATTCGTAGTATCCTTGAAAGGTTGAGGGAAGAGAAATTGTTGATTAATTTGAAGAAGTGTAACTTTGTCAAAAGAGAATTAGTCTATTTGGGGTTTGTTGTATTAGCTGAGGTTCTCAAAATGGACCCAGAGAAGGTGAAGGTCATCTTGGAATGGCCTACTCAAGGGTTTTCCACTGAGATGAGGTCATTCCATAGTCTGGCTAGTTTTTACATGAAATTCGTTAGGAATTTCAGTAGTATATGTGCACCCCTAACTAAAACAATGAGGGGGGATAGAAAAGAGTTCAAGTGGACTACAGGAGCTGCAAGGAGTTTTGAACTGCTGTAGAAGAAGGTGACAGAGCAACCTGTGTTGGCACTTCCTGATTTCAACAAAGTGTTCCAGGTGGATTGCGATGCTAGTGGCAGTGCTATTAGGGCTATGTTGAGCCAAGAAGGTAAGCCTATTGCCTATTTTAGTGAAAAATTGAATGATGCAAAGAAGTATTATGTTTATGATTAGGAGTTCTATGCAATAGTTCAGACCTTAAAGAAATGGAGGCATTATTTGTTGCCAAAAGAATTTGTTTTGTATACTGATCACCACACATTGCAGTACCTAAATAGCCAAGGTAAATTGAATTAGAGACATTTGAAATGGGTAGAGTTCAAGCGAAGCTATACATTTGTACTGAAACATAGAAGTGGAAGGTCTAATAGGGTTGCAGATGCATTGAGTAGGAGACAATTGTTGGTGACAGTAATGCAGGTTGAAGTGGTTGGGTTTGATGAACTCAAGAATCTGTACACTAAGGATCCTGACTTTGCAGAGGCTTGGAAGGCCTGTAAAGAACCTGTTACTCTAGACAGGACCAAGTAGCTAGATTACATGATTCAGCATGGTATGTTGTTCAAGGGAAGTCAAATGTGTATTCCAAGGAGTTCCATGAGGGAGAACTTGATCAAGGAGAAGCACAATGGAAGGATGGCAGGACACTTTGGTCGAGATAAGACCATTTCTATTATTAGAGAACATTATTTTTGGCCTCAATTGTCACAGGATGTGAAGAAATTTGTGCAAAGTTGTCAAGTATGTCAAACAGTCAAAAGATTTAGTCACAATACTGGACTCTATCAGCCATTGCCTATTCCATCGAAGCCTTGGGAGGACGTAAGTATGGATTTTGTTCTTGAATTGCCAAGGACACAAAGGGGTAATGACTCAGTATTTGTGGCGGTTGATAGGTTCTCCAAAATGGCACATTTCATTCTATGCCACAACTCATGATGCAGTGCATATTGCAGATTTGTTTTTCAGAGAGGTGGTAAGGCTACATTGTCTCCCAAAAAGTATTGTTTCTGACAAAGATACTAAATTTGTTGGGTATTTGAGGAGGACTTTGTGGAAGAAGTTGCAGACAGAATTGAAGTTCAGTTCTACACATCATCTGCAAATTGATGGACAAACAAAAGTAGTAAATAGAAGTCTCGGCAATTTGCTGAGGTGTTTAGTAGGAGATAAGCCCAAGGGATGGGATTTGATTCTACCACAAGCAGAGTTTGCTTACAATAATTCTATGAATAGGAATATTGGTAGATCACCATTCCAAATTGTGTATGGGAGTAGTCCAAGGACTGCACCAGAGCTAAGGAAGATGGAGCAAAAGGAGAGGACAAGTGTTGAGGCAGAAGACTTTGTTGAACATGTCAAGAACATACATGAGGAGATACATGCACATATTACCAAGATGAACCTACAGTATAAGGCTAGAGCAGATCAAAAGAGGAGACATAAGGAGTTCCAAGTTGGGGATCTGGTTATGGTATACTTGAGGAAAGAACGATTTCCAATGGGTACCTACAACATGCTGAAGATGAAGAAATTTGGCCCCTGCAAAATTTTGAGGAAACATGACTCAGGAAATGCATATGAGCTGGAGTTGCCACAGATGGGATTCAAATTTCTCTTGTTTTCAATATTGTAGACTTAACAGAATATCATGATGATGGTGCAGATGAGGAGTTGATGCTGGAGCCATGTCCAATTCCGACTTTTGAAAAGGAAGAGATTGAAGAAATTCTAGATAGTCGTGTGGACCGAAGTACCAGAAATAGGCAATATGAAGAATAACTAGTGAAGTGGAAAGGACGACTAGTAGAAGATTCAACTTGGATATCCACAGCGGAGGTTGCCCATTTGGGTTTTCCTCAACCAACTATAAAGTGACAGGGTCACTTTTCAATCTACCCTAGGTGTCTGATGCAAGAGCATCCAATGGTATAAAGGCAATCCTGTATCACCCAAAAATATGCTTAGTGTTAGTTTCTATTTAATGTGTTTTCATTTCTGGATACCCATTTGGGTCAAATAGAGATTCTAACTCTCATAGTTCCACTATTGATTTCCTGGGTTAGAGTTTTTGAGCACCTTGGGATACATGCCAATGCAAAAAATAGGTTATTTTGTAATTGAGTCATAATTGTGATGAATTAGAGGATGTAAGTTGGAGGGATGATCATACTTGTAATTTAAAGCACTCCAGAAAAAGAATCAAGTCAAAAAAGCTTTACGGTTTGAAAGTTATTGCAATTTTAAATTGCCTGGAGGCCCCATAAGAGCACTTCAAAGTCAGATTTGGGGCACTAAACGGCCTCGTACGGGCCCGAAAAATGGGGGACAAGCGAAGCTGGTCTATAAGGCTATAGAGCGCTTTGGGAGTTTTCCGAAAATGTAAAGGGTTTGTCAATTGGAGTCCTGGATCAAAAATTATGTCTCCCGGTAGTTGGATTACCATTTCTGGATTCTTCTAATTTTACACCAACTTTTGACAAGTTTTCTAGAACCTTCTATTTTGGCGATGGATGCCAAATGGCATATTCTAAAATATATTCCTAACCCTAAACCTAATTCGGGTTACTTATGAACATTTCTGGCATTGTAAATGAAATTTTTGGTGGAGTTTGGGAGAAGCTACTGGAGGAGGGTTTTTCTCTAGAATCAGACAACATTGTAAGCCCTAGGGCACATCATTGAGTCTGTTTTCATTGTACTGAATGTAATAGCATATTGCTTCTGATAATAATATTCCCTTTTTCCTATTGTGTTCGTTTTGGTCTTGGATTGTGCCCTCATCACTATGTCATCAACCTGGCACCTTCAGCTTAAAGCTGCCAGCAGAAGGGAGAATTCCACAACAGGCCCGTGGGGTATAGGTAGAGATTGATGCCAAATCATGCCCAAATAGAATATATTTGCAGGCCTTCCTTGTAAACAGAGTACCTCTGTAGGTGATCGCAGTTCCAAATAACCAAAACGTAGAGTGATGAAATAAAATCACAGGTACAATAGCAGATCACAGGCCTTTGTAAATGGATTGCAGGCCTTGAACAGATAATGCAGGCACTTGGAATTCAACTGCAGCCTTTCCTTGGTTATAAACAGCCCTATATAAAATTGATTTTTTCCTTGAATGGCAAGAACAACCCCTTCACAATGCTCTATGAATTTTCTGGAATAAATCACAGTTATCAAATCAACTACAGCAGCTCAATGATTTCTCCAAATGCTATCAATTCTTCAGCATATATTAACTTCTCAGATACAGTGAGAAATAGTAGAGAAATATTAACAAAATTGCAAGACCACAGTAGCAATTTGCAAAATGATTGTGAAGGCAATTCTCAAACTCAAACCTTCAGTCACAAAAGCAAATAAAATTCAATTGGATTCAATTTCCCCTAACAATAACGATATGTTCCAGCCACAAATAAATACACTAGGAGATTCAACAAAAATAACCAAATCACTATACTTCAGCAATGATTGAATATAATTCCCAGAACTAATTCACAATACCTCAGCTGTGAGTTACAAGGCTTTTCTCAGTTCCAAACCCTTATACTTTAGCAAGGGCAAAGAAAACATCAACCTAATCCTACAAAGACAACAAAGCAAAATAGACAATTGAATGCTTTTCTCATCAAATGAGCTCATATTTATAATCTTAGAGCATTAGCATTTTGGCTGTCCATGTTGTAAATGAAGGTTAAAACATCCATTGAAATCATGAAATGACATGTGATGTACATGTTACATCCCAATTTTTGACCTAATTTGAAATATAGCCATTGAGGTTCGCATGAAGTCAGTTGGCAATTTAATTTGTTATACTCTAGCGAAATGGTAAGATAGTCGTTATGATTTCAAGTGAAGATGACATGTTAGTTGATCATTAATCACGAATTCATGAAATTAAGAAGATGGTTAACCATTGTGATTATTTAAATATTTTATTATGATAATATAATTTAACGGTGGAAAATTTCCTTGTAGGGGGCATGTCAGTGGGGTAGAAACATTGTTAGAAAAGAATTAGGCAGGAGCATAACCATCACTAGACAGATGGGTAGAGGACCTATCGACTTGGAACAAAATAAATCTGCGAGACCCACATGAGTTATTTAATAATAATTTAATTAAAATAATTAAGTTAAATATAAAACGTATATTAAAAGATTTTAATTTATCTTTCATCATATTATTTTAATAAATATTTATAAACGTGCATATAATATAAAATGATTTGGCATCATTAAAATTAAATAATTTAATAAAGTGATGTTTATAAGTACATATAACATTTTAATAATATTTGAATTATAATAACTTTAGAATTATTATAATTTTCGAAGTACAACCTTCCAACTTTATTTCTTTTCAATTTAATATTATTTGCTCTTAAATGGTAACACTTGGCATAGTTAATCAATTAATATTTTGGCAATTCGAATTGTTTTACAATCTTTCTCCAACCTTTTTATTTTATCTTTTACATTGAATTTTTGATCTATTCAAATGGTCATCTTGGGAATTCGAATAGCTTTCTTTATAACTGAAGGAAGCCGTAGAGTCAAGCTCAGTCCGGCCAAAACCATATTTTTATTGCTTATTTATGTTGAGGATGGTAGTAGTGATAGAAGATCTTATGATCATACCTGTACCAGTTGTTTGTTCTTCTTTCTGTTCTCTATGGTGATATTGTTCGTTGTCAAGCTTATCTTATTATCACATGTCTCCTGTATGCTGCCAAGACATGTATTGATGTGTCATCATATAGTCTATAATGTTAATGTGCTTGTTTTCTTTATTCCTGGTATCGTTTATATTATGCGTACACTCTTTTTGGGCCGTGTCTTTTATTTTACCTGGCATCCTAGAAAGCTGTTCACTATCACCGTCTATGTTGGCAACCTCTTTTATTGTAGTTGACGATGGATGTTTATGATCAAATCGTTAGTTGCAAATAAGACATTGTCCATGGCTATTCTCTTTCAGCTTTCGTGTAATCTTTTGTTCGTGGCAGTAAGACCAATTGTCTCCAGCTTTCAAGTATAATTCTTTTATTATACATAATCATTTTAATAGTTAGCAAATGTGAAAGTGGTGTGTGCAAGAGTGATCAGGTTTCAATTATAGAGCTTCAGCATAGCAGTTTTTATGTAATCAATAGAGCTATATATATTTGTTTTGTAGAAGAAATATTGGTATCTTTTGTATAGCCTATTAGTGTTGTGGCAGAGAATATATTGTGCGCCTTCAAGATTGATCATGAGTGCATTAAGTTGTTCATTTCTAGTTTGCAAAGCTGAATACATTATGAGTTCATTTACTGTATCTGTGTATTGTAAATAAACTCTCTGATCATATATGATTATTATGTATTGAGGATTCATTTTCAAGGACAGATTTTGTAATTGATTTGATGATATAAGTGTAGGAGACAAGTAAGAATGTTGCTGAACCAAGAATGGCCATTCATGTTTCTTTATAATGCAAAAAAAAACTGTTGAATCAAGAATGTTCAATGTGTCTCTTTTTCATTGATATAATTACAAACTGAATTGTGGTGGACAGTAATAGGTATAGAATACCACTATCATATGTTGTGTTACAACTCATGCTATCACAATTTTATGAGCAAATCTAAAATATTATTAACACCAAGGAATTCACCGACAGAGAAGCTATGAAATGGTGAAAAGGTGGAGTTAATCCACAAAAACACGGAAGAGAAATAAATTTTGATTTAATTAATTAATTAAACATTCAATTTTGAAATCTTTAAAGAGCATAATTATGTGATCACAGATTGTGAAATGTTGGATGCTTGATAGAACCAATTATTCTGATAACTCCTAACACCTGGGACTCACCCAGCTATGTAGCCAAGAAAAAGGGTGGTGAGGTGAAAGAGAGGAATCTGTAATAACATGAAATCAGTAGAGGTTGTGACATTTCAATATTTATCATTTAATATGAATTAATTAATAGCTCATGCATATTCCTGTTATTGTAATCTCCTGCTACCAAGTCATATGGTGAGTTGATTACCAGGAAGCCCAGAGGATGGCAAGATGTTCCCTGTCTATTCCGGGTAGGGAGGGCCTTTCTCGTTAGAGATCATGTGGGGATAAGCTGTGGTCCGAGGTTGGGTGGTAAAGCCCCTGACAATGTTTTACCTCTCCCCAAAATGTCAAACGTGCATCAGACGGAGATAAGTTATGCATTCAATTGTTATCGGAAACAGGTATTATCACTTTTATTTATGAGGTAAGACTAAATTGAATTATTTCATTGTTATTGATATTTTACATCTAGATATAAGAGATAGATTCATGGATTGCTTTTCATTTATATAAATATCGAATATAAGTATATTTCTAATCTTGAGATACTATCACAGTTAAATAACCGGAAAGAAAAGAATCTAAAGCCCTAATTTGGTTGTGTGATAGCTAGAACACTAAATGATACAGTGGTATCGGAAGCCCTAACTGAATCCATGGTATTGGAAGCTCTAATTGAATCCGTGGTATCGGAAGCCCTATTGAATCAATGGTATCGGAAGCCCTAATTGAATTCATGGTAGCGGAAGCCCTAAGTGATATAGCGGTATCAGAAGCCCTAAATGAACCGATGGTAAATGATGCCCTAATTGATACAGTGGTATGTGATGCCCTAATTTAAAATATAGTGGTATTTAATTGTAATTATCATTTGATTTTAAGATAGCAGTTTGTAAATGATAATTATCATATGAAATTGTTATAGTGCATTTGTGAACTAACCCGAGTGGTTGCAGAAGCATCCATAGTTTGATTTCGATCTCAGTTTTCCAAGGTATGTGGTTTTCAATTTCAGTAGTAATTTCATTTGATGGTATTTCAAGTTTTTAGTTAAGAAATTTTGTCTAACTGATTTTAATGGTAAATCTTATTCACATGAACATGAATGATATAACTGTCTTCCTATGAAATGAAGTAGTAACTGCATTCTTTGAGTATGTTAGATGTTAATTTAGACCCGGGAAAACGGGATGTTACAATACACATGTTTATGAACATAATTACAATGCGAGATTGTATAATATGGATAGAAAATAGATCAATCATCTGAATCAGCTAATGTAGATCTATGTTGTTTTTGAAGCAAACTAGGTGATGGAGACCAAATTTTCTGCAAAATTTAGGGTCTCCATTTGAAAAATGTTGAAAGTTCATATTCAGGGTTGATTGGTGATATCAGTACTCTATGGACAGGACTTGTTGCAACCAAATTATGAAACACATGAAAGAGAATAAAGATCCAATCACTTCAATGGTTGAGACATAAACAAATGTGGACTCAGTTCTTGTACACTGAGATAGAGTGGCATCTGGCACGAAGTGTGAAGAAATGGTGTTAATTGCATCATTATTATGTGCATGTGTTCGAAGTGGTACACTTCCACGGTCAACAAGAGGAGCTATAATATTATTGCTACACTCTTCATACTGCATTGATGATGAAAATCGGTTGCAGCATGTTCTTCTTTATGTCATTGCAATGCTTTCTAATACAGCGACTATTGTGCGATGTGCTGATTAGCAAAATGTCTGTGATGTATTTCCATTAGTCAATGAGATATAAAAAAGAGAACATATCTGGAAAGGGCACAATATGCAGGTCATAAAACTCAATACTGGGGTGTCAGACTTCGTGTGGATAATGCAGACTACTGTGCAGAGAAATAAAATCAGATTTGGTGCAGAACAAAGATGGACAAAGTTTGGAGAATGTAGTGTTGAATTTGAGGTCTCCTGAATACTTTCTATCTTAACTGAGACTTTATCATGTTAAATATTGACCAAAACATTGTCATATCAGAATTGAACTTTTTCATATCTGTATACATAAAAGTCACAGAATTGCAATTAATACAGAGATGAAATTATCTTTCATTTGTTATATAACCAAGTTGATGCTCATTCTGATTGAGTGGAATCAAAGGAAAATTCTTGTAAAAGAATATATAGATTGTTATGGAGTACATACTAGATAAGCACACGAAGTATTGTAGACCGTCTTGTAAAAGAAGAATACAGCAAGCAACAGTAATAGTCAATGGCAATGAATAGAGGATGATTCTAGTGAAGGTATATATAGTTGCAGATCCGTAAAAACCTTGGGATATGACAAAACCAGTGAGTAGTGTTGTGAGGTTTTCACACCATCGCCTCAAAATTTTTGGGTACCCCCTTTTTCGAGTAAGCATTGGCAATTTTCGCAGGTGTTGGGAATTTTTCCAGTTGCCTTAAAAAAATTTGGAGTTGTCCAGAGGTTTTTGAATTGGCGATTTTACGTCTTGGACGCCTTCGGACCTGGAGGGGATTTGGTTTATTTTCACCTTGTACGAAACTTGATTTTCCGGAACATGTAATTTCGTCCTTAGGCCTTAACAAATTTCAACAACAACATTTTTCGATGAAAAAAACAATATCTGATAGGATAAAATAGCAAATTTTGAACTTAGACAAATTTTGAAATTTTAATTTAATTGAACAAGCTTGAACATTTTCAAAACAAATTTTAGATTTAGTTGTTTTGGAAAATCCTGAAATTTTTCGATGAAAAGAATTTTGATAGTGAAATTGAATTTACAGTTTGAATTTCAATTGCTAGGAAAATGATTTATTTTGTTAAAAAATTGAAATTGTATTGCAAAATTCAAATTGGATTAAATTGCAAAATCTCATTAATTTGGTTGAAATTTTTGCCTAGAGTATTTTAGAAATGTTAAAGGAAATTGGTAATTTGGAATTGAAAATTGATTTTTGGCTTACTAGCTTCGATTTTAATGATATTTTAATTGCCAAAATATTGTTAAATGAAAAATTTTGACATCTTCTAGACTTACCTTATTTCTATTTTGCAATTCTGGGTCAAACTGGCAATTAAAAGGGTCAACTTCTCTATGGGGCTTAGTTATTTTCATGTTTTATTTAAAACTGGATCATTTTGAGGGGTTTAGCTTAAGTTTTTGTTTCCCTCCAGGCAAGTCGGCCCACTCAGGAGGTCAACAAGAGGATATAAGAAGGGGCTTCCCCCCTCTTATTTCCTCATTCCATTTGCACTCCTCTTGCTTAGTGTTGAGCGATTTCTTCTAGCTGGGCAAATTTCTCCTTTGGCAATGATTTTGGCTTAAGGATTTCCATTTTTGGGCAGCAAATTTCTTCCTAGAGGCTTGGCGATTTTTGCCCTAAGGAAAATTTGTGGGTGAAGATCTGATTTTAAGCAAGATCGGATGATTTTGGAGGTTTGATTTTCATCCTAGGACAATGATTTTTTTCCTTCAGCTAGGGCAATTTTGTTTGGTGGAGAGATGAATTGCTTTGAGGTCTGATTTTTGCAATTGTGGGCAAACTTAGAAGGACAAATTCTGATTTGGAGCAGACTTTTCTGCTCTAGGTCAGCGACTTTCCTTCTAGTTGAGCAATTTTGGCAAGAAGGTCAAAATTTGGTGAAAAGAGCAGATTTTTGCAAGTAATCCATTTGCTAAGGCATCATATTTTGGGAGGATTGAAATTTCTAAGATCAGATCTGAATTTGAAAGGGTCAGATTGTTGGTGGAAGGCAGATTTAAGGTAAGATTTTTGTTCATCTTTAGAGGTGAAGATTGGTTTTAAAGGCAGATTTTATTCCTTGTTCTTGCTTGGTTCGTTTCTCTTATCTTCTTCTTGCACTATTCATCCACCACTTCATCATCTCCATTGATAGGCTGAAGTTGGGAGATATAAGTGTAGATTTCATGATAGGACATTTGGAGAAGCAGAAATAAGCTAAAACACCATAGGATTGAAGTTGGGAGATATAAGTGTAGTCCATCCTAAGATAACGAAGAGGCAGAATAAGTGAGAGTCCCACCCCTAGGTTGGAGAGACTATTATAGGTGTAGAGAGAGGATTTGGAGAGGTAGAAATAAGCTAGATTCCATTGATAGAAAGAAGTTGGGAGATTTATAAGTATAATCCATATCATTTAGAGTGAAGAGGTAGAAATAAGTGTTTAGGATGGTGGATGTTAGTACAAGCAAGAATCCAAAGGGAACGAATACGAAAAAAGACAAGAAAGACATGATACCTAAAACCACCTTCTCGAAAGTGAGGCGAATAAGAGATACCAATATCGACATGGTGAACATGGTACAATTGAAGGATAGATTGACGGAAGGACAATCCCCCATGGCGAAGAAGATCTACAAGAGCGGAATGGTACACGTGGCGGCTTTCCCTCCTACTTGCCTTCTCCGCAATTGGTAACGGAGTGTGCATCCCGGTTTGATATTGTGACCAAGTCCATCATTTTTGATGAAGGGAAGAGAGTGTTGGTTAACATAAGCAAACAAGTGGTTGAAGAGGTATTCAATATTCTCCAGCATAAAGGCATGACAATGGTAATGATGGCTCAAACAACCAAGTTCTTTTAAGATAATCAAGATGTTACATCCCAATTTTTGCCCTAAAATTTTTAAGCTAAATATAGCCGTTGAACCAAATTAATTTTTCATGTTCAAGTGAAATTGAGTTAGTTCATAATAGTCGTTGTTATATCATGGTAGTTATCGTCGTTGTTTATTTATTCATGTTCATGTGAAATTGAATCAATTAATTATAGCCGTTGCATCAATCTGATTATCAAATGAAACTAAGTTAAATCTAGCCATTGTATTCATGTGAAATGGAATTAGTTAAATTTAGTCGTCGTACATTTATGATGAATGAATTAGTTATTATAATGAAATTTCCTAACGATCACTTGATGATTTTGTTTAACAAATTATGAATCTTGAAATGATGTTTTGGCGAGAATATTGTTTTAAATGTTTACAGGATGAAGACCGAAGAGAGAGGGGAAGCATTATGGAACAAGGTCATCGGAATGGGATGGTCATAAGATTCAGTCATCAGGAATGACAGGTTTGACCTAAAAATTGCCCTGGCAAGGTTATTAGGACTTGACAATAAATTTCTTGGTGGAAACTGCATGAACTAAAATTAAAAACAATATATAATATTAAAAAAAAAACAAAGTTCTTGCCTTAATTAAATTTATCAAATAATAATATCACTTAATATTATTTTGCTCTCGATAAAGATCATAAATAAATAAATTCAAAGTGGCACCATTACATTAGAATTATTAATCCAATAATGCCACCTTGCAAATACGTATTTATAAACTTAACCAAGATGATAAAATAATATTAATTAATGAACTCTTCATCTTTCCTCTTCATTTCAATTTTTTTCCCCTCTTTTCATATTTCTTCTTTCCAAACCGATTGATAAAGAATTGGAATGTAATCTTGTAATGACAGGAAGTCGTAAGGACAATTCTAACTTATTATATTTCATAGTCTTGTCGTGTATCGGCAATCCTGATATCTGACTTCCTATTTTCCATACGACCTCTCTGTGAATTGCCCTTTCCTGCTACAGTGCCACCAGCACCTGAGATTCATCTTTTTCTTTTGCAATCTATAGTCCCTTGTTGTCGTGGAAGTCTAAGGAGGAAGTATTGAATCCAGAGAAAGCATTTTCGACTGTAGAGCCTTGAACCAATAGCATCAGAGTTTATACGTCTTTGCATTCAGAGTTTAAATGTTTTTGCATTCAGAGTGTATACGACTTTGCATCCAGAATAAATACGTCCTTGCATCCCTAAACAACTACTTTCTGTGGAATCTAACGGAGGCGTTGAGTCCAGTAAAAGTAATTCATCTGCAGGGCAGTGAGCCACATAAGGAGATGTTTTGTCTTTTCTACCTTATTTCTTTCTTAAACTTGTTTAAGCTGAGTTGGTTTTAAGTCTTTATCCATGTTTCTGGTCAATATTAAAACAAGTTGTCTTCCACATGTTATGAAACATAAGTAATCATCATAAGTCAGTATTTATGTGCACATAATTCTGTTAAGCATAAACTTAGTTGTATATTAATGTTTGTCCAAGTAATACTTTCAGTTCAGTCAAATGTCTGGAAAGGATAGAATAAATCCAAGATTGACAATCCTTTGAATAAATCTCTAAAGTTCTTCATTTATAACTTTACTTTTATCCTTTTGAAAATATGTCATAATATCTGATAAACAGTATTGAGAGCACTAAGGATATCACCCGACTAATACCTAGATGAGGTGATGAAGGTGCAAGCTATACTAACAAAGATAAATGTTTAGGCACCAAAGAGTCACCAGCCTGATGGCCCGTTATGGTGAGGAGGTGTAGATGAACCTGTTAAAAAGAAACACATGAATGAAATCAGTCACCATTTTTTTATATAAATAAAAATCTAACGAAATTAGCTCATGCAAATTCCACTTTCGAAATTAGTTGTCAAGCTGAGTGGTGGAGATCGAGTTATAAAGCCACATTTCGAAATCCTTGGCCAAGGTGGTAAAAGGCAGACTTGTCACAACAAATTGATCGTGTTGTTGTCCTAATGCTTCAGTTATTCTTCCGAATAGCTGTTGGGACCTCAACCCACTTGATTACTCTGATGGTTGGATCAATGAACATCCCAAGCTTGACCTCGAGGTAGGGAGGGCCGTTCTATTAATTTAGAACCTGTGGGGATAAGTAAAAAGGTTCGCGGTTGCGAGGTTAAGCCTATGATAATGCTTCTCCTCTCACCAAAGTCAGAGCTTGGACAACCAATTTAGAAAGTCTCTCAACTAGAAACAGTATGTTCTATTTAACCTGTAAACTTAGTATTTTCCTTTCAAGCTGCAGATTTCATTTACTAAAAAATAAGATATTATCTTCAAATTTATTTAGTTGTTCATGAGCATATTAAACTGCATTTTCATTTCAGTAATCTATAATTAGTTTAGATTTATTTTCAGTTGAATATATCAATTATTAGTTAATGATAAACTTGTTCAAATAGAAAAGCAATGTAGACTTAAATTCAATTTTTAAACCGTTTTAGAATTCTATGTCATGTGAATATGAATTATAATTCAATTAGTTTAATGATAAAGTAGTTAGTAAAAACCAGCTGTTACACAAGATGCCTACTTCATTCATCTAAAGAAAATTGGTTGCACGAAGGCAAGAAGGGAGTTACCAAGTTGTCAAAGCTCACCAAGTCGGATTTCAAATCAAAGTATGGCGACCTTATTGTGCTTCTAAGCCGAATCATGAGCATGGCTCAAGATATGCAATTCAGAAACAAGATGTATTATTTTATTGATGAAATTGAAAATGGAAAGAGAAAATTTGATTGGGCTAGAATTATAAGTGAAAATTTAGAGTTGCAACAAGGACAATGTAAATTAAAAACCAATTTTACATGGGGTCCTACCTTTTCTATCTGATTGCGAGACTATATGAACAACCTGGACTTAGGGCCTTAGGAGTGATTGGCAATAGGTCGAGGCAATGTTTGGTGCATGAGTGGTATCCATAGCGTCATTTGCATAGCACCAAAGATTATAAGATTTATGACGCTTTTGATATGAAGATAGTAAGGATATTACAAGGGACACCTGCTAGGAGGCTCTCATCGGAAGTGAAAGAAAAAGTTAAGAAGTATGGGAGTTGGTTCATCCAATTTCCGCAATTCACATATATTAGAGTGGCAGGAAGTACAGTTTGTCCCAAGAGACTTCCAAGGTACCCACCCGACAAGATAGTTTTGATGGAGTTGGCTAGGCAACTTGAGCATTATGACAAAATGATTAAACTTAAAGGTGAGACAAGGATTACCTTCTCATTTGGAATAGACAATGATACTTGCCCCAATCCTGTCGCCTTTGTAGCTACGGAGAAAGAATTAGAACGATATCATCTAAGATGGTATAGAGCAAGACAGGGATTCGATCCTAGTGGTTTTATCAAGGCATCTCACGGAAATACATTCAAACATATTCCTACTATAGAAGATTTTTGGGCCAATGCACAGGTTGACTTTCATGTTAGGAAGCTAGCTTTCTCAAGATTGTCAATGGGCATGATGGGGGCAATCAAATGGAGAGGCCTTGATATTCCCGATCAGCTGGAAGATGATGAAAATGTGCTAAGAGAAGATTCTGATACAGTGGGTGGAACAAAATTGGGTCCAGTAGATTGGGATGATCATCAGGATCCTTCCTTAGAGGCAGTTACAAGGACAGTTGATCTACACATTGAATCATGGTACAATGAGAAGTTAAGGCAATTACAAAGTCAGAAGGTATGCCTTACTTATGAGATAATAAAACCGGAGGAAGAGGGTCCAACGAAGTCACTCGGACAGAAAAGTAGGGGCAGTAGCCAACAACAAAGAGCAGCTAAGAGCAAGAAGAGAAATTTAGAAGTTGAGAAAAGTAAAGAACATCAAGAGCCTCCAACAAAGAGACAAATGCAGCACCGTCAAGGGAGAGCATAATTGAAGCTAGAAGCCAAGAGGTTAATACAAGTGGACAAAGGGTCGCAATAGAGTTGAGCTCTGATTCAGAATCAAGTGGTTACAATGACAGTACCGAATACTCTCTTGTCTCAGAGAACCAACATGGAGATGATATGACAGTCACCAGTGAAGAAGAGGATAGGCCAATTGATATTGAGGAAGTAAGCCAGATGCCTAAGGATGTTGGTGATGTTTTGCTAGTCGAACCGAATCCAGATTTGGGGAAATGCATTGAACCACTATGGTTAAGCCAAATGCTTATGCCAGAAGGCGAGGTGGTGACTGTTCCAATAGTTGAAGTTATTCAAGGGTTGCTGGAAAAGAAAGATAGTGAGAAACATAAACAAATTGCAAAAACGGTGGGAAAGATAATCAGGAGCAATGATGAGGGTCACCAAAAAGTTCAAATTGTTATACCAAAGGTTAGCAAGGTAGTGGATGAGATTGTAGCCCAGGAGTATGAGATAGTAGAGCATAACTTGGGAAGAATCACGAATGACATGGAGTGTGAGGAGATCCACGAAGGCATGGTTTCAATTAGAGAAAGGTTGAGGAAGGCAAACAAGAGGATTGTAAAGTTGGAGGCCAAAAACAAGCATTAGACAAATTGCCAGCCTATCCAACATTTGCATCAGGCAGCCCCTTCGCAAGACAGTAGGAGCAACATAGAAGAGGTATCGGCTCAACTGCACGAAATCAAAGATTGGATTAGTGATATAATTCGAGATAGGCGAAATTTCTTACCTTCATTTATCTCGGCATTCAGGTCATTGGTGGCTATTAGAGACAAATTCAGAACATTTGAAAGGGAGTGGAAGGATTTCCTTCCAATCAAGGACTTCGCCATTCTCAAGCTACAAGCAGTTATTGGGCTATAAGAGAGATATTTGGAGCGAACCAAGCTGGTGGATGAAGGAGGAATGAGTACAGTGGAGTCTTGGTACGTTGCCTCGACCATCAAATTGAGGATACTTGAAGAGATACAGAATGAATTGCACAGCACAGTCCAGACGTTGACACTTTCATTTCCACCATGATGACCGATGTTGGGGTTGCACCTAATTTTGAAGATATCAAAAAGGAGAACATCAATGAGACAGAGTTTGGATCGAGATTTGGATGAGTTGAGGAAGGTTGCCATCGGAAAGAAGCATTTGGGCACCCTTACCTCCCTCAATGCCTTTATCGGATATGCGAAAGAATATGAGAAGGATTGTGAGAAGACACTGCAAGCAGCAAGCAACATGATGAATTCAGCTGAGCTCAAGATGAAGCACACGCCTTGTCCTCCCATGAAGGAAGTCAACGACAGGCTAGCCAAGTTCATTGCCTTGGCTAAGAAGATGAGAAAAAAAGGGTAGAATTATATTAGAGGATCATTTGATGTAAGCCCAAGTGGCATTCTCCTTTCTTCTTGGGTAGGATAGGTGTCTAATTCTAATTGGCTACCATTTTGGTGCCTTCTCATTGGTTGCCACTTTTCCTTTTTTTCATTAGTCCATTGATGAGATGGCGTCTTCTCATTGGCCGATGGGGTGGCAACCCTAGTTAGAGTTTCTGGGATTTGATCTGGATCATTGATTTTGCCTCTTAATCTCTACCGTTGGTTGTATTTTTGGGCCCTATATAAGGCCATTTGCCCTCATTTGTAAAGGGTTGAAGAAAATTGTTGCTTATATAATACCAAAATTACTTCTCTTATCATTGTTATGTCTCGCATGGAGATTAAAGACACTTGGTGTTATTTGCATGGTTTCTACTTCCAATGGATGAAGAAAATTGTTGCTTAGATAATACCAAAATTGCTTCTCTTATCATTGTTGTGTCTTGAATGGTGATTAAGAACACTTGGTGTTATTGCATGGTTTCTACTTCCAATAGTTAAAGTTAAATTCCATTGAAGTTGTTAAAGTAGATTTTATTTCAAGAAATTTGTTAAGCAAGAGTAAGAATAGATGGATAGTTGTATGGTGATATTAGTGGATGTTTGATAGGGATACATAAGCTAGGCCACTAGCATCCTAGCGGCTTGTTAGAAAGTCTTGCGTGGTAATCTAGTTTTTGTTCCCTTGAATCATTGCATCTATGGAGGTAGCGCCGCTTGCAAGCTTTCATCAGATTCGATCCCCGTCCATCTACTAATCTTTCCATTCATAGGAGTAGAAGTAAAGCAACAAGTAGTTTAGTAGTTTGAGTTTTGAACAGCAAAGTTGGAAGTGAGATAAATTGGAAAAGTGAATTGAGAAAGTCGAGTCAATATACGTTGCAAAGCTAGATTTCATCACCATCACAGCAAAAGTTCGACATCCTTGAAAGAATAACATAAGCCCGCCTACGTGACTAACCAGAAGATCACATTAATATAACTGAGTTAGTATCCACAGGTGTAAGGAACCTTGGAGTTTTCTCATGTTCTTCATGAGTATTTACTTTTCAAGAGAGGGTTGAGTGTTTGGTATTCTATATCAAGCATTCAATTGCTATATGTTATGTAGTGGTACAAAACTGACATCAACAAGTAGGAGGAAGATTACTTCACAAATATTATCATTATTGGTATCAACACACCTAATGAACAAAACATTGAAAGTATGGAAATTTTGTATTTAGAGATTGCTCTTGCAAGAATAGAGTGCTCAAGTCAGCCCAAGGTCAAGCATGAGCAGTATCAAGCGAATGAGACAAACACAACCTCCGTCAAAAATGGAATCATCACCACATATATTGAGTTCCAACCACAAAATATTAAAGGGATTATCGCAAAGCTACATTTATTATGATATACAGCAGACATTCCTTGTACACATCAACACACAATTTCTTCATAAACGACGAAAACAATGATTTTCTTTCAAATGGAGATGCTTGAAACAAATGTGACAGAGATTTACAGTAGATTCATCCAAGTGTATGCATCAATGATTCAATAGTCAAAGACGTTTATCCCAATAGCAACAACCTGTAACCTTCAACGATGGAAACAATATGAAGGATACACAGCAATAAAAAAAAAATATGCATAACCCTGAGCCTAGGTCGAAGACAGTATTAAAATCATTGATTGAATATTTGAGAGAGGATATATTTGAGTGATTTTGCAAATCTGAGGGATATCATGTTATACAAGTAATCGTATATGGAAAAGACAAATAACAAAATGATACTGAAAGCTACAGGTTCAATTACAAGGGAATGATTCTTCTTGTGTGCAACTATTGTCAATCATTCCAAAGACACAATACAAACAGATCTTTCCAGATGTGCATATCGCTGGAGTTATATATATTGCAGAAATTCCATCTGTATGGCACGAGTCAACTGTGTTCATCTTCAATAATCAACATATATTAAAGTTTCAAACTATTAAAGACTAAGGAAGATCATGTGGACAGGATTATCATCGATTAATATTGACAAAATAATAATTAAAAGAAAACCTGTTCAAAGTAATGCTAATTATTAAATAAAGTGATATGACTTTTTGAAAGATCACATCCTTCTTTGAATAGAGTATAAATGAATAATTATTTCATTTGGAAAACATATTCGAAAAAAAGGCATTCATAAGAAGCAAAGAGATCTATTCGCTTGTAAGGAGGACTAAGGAATTTCAAATATGACCTAGTAATATATTTTAATATTATATTTCAATGATTTATAAAAGCCTGTTGCTTTTGATTATTTAAATGGCATGGAGAATTAAATTGCAGTTGATTGGTCCTTTATAATTATTTTTAAAAAATTTGTAAACAATTTATGTCAAATAAGTGGACAAGGTCATTTATGGCATTTTAAACTCGATCATCGTAGATATTGTGAAATATATTATTGTTTCTGAATCTGTGTCCAGTCTCTCTCCCCAACCTTAGGAGTTAAAGTGCAATCTGGATTAGTTTAGAATTGTGTATATATATTTGATCCATCGCATCTTGATTATTAAACTATTTATAATTTATGTGCATAGAACATTATAAAGTTGTACATTATAGTCTTCATTGCAGTTGACTCTGTTGCTTGAATAAGCTAAAGCCTTGGTCTTTTTATCATTGAAGTATTGGATTTATATTTTAAGTCAGAAAATCTATAACTTCCTTCTTACAAACCTCAAATCCATTCTTAAAACCTTATACAATTCATTCAATTCAAACACTCAACATTTAGTTCCATATTAATCGAGTTCAAGGACCCTGCCAACTGAAGAACTCCAAAGCTTAAATTTGCTATAGAAAAGCCTTGAACCAAGCAGTTAGCATTTGAGGTGAAGGTCTACCCGCCTAGGTGTAGTGGAGCCTAAAATGCAAGGGAATCAAGGTGATTCTCGTTCGTTTGCCAGAACTGATTATAGTATCTTGTTGGAGAAGTGGCAAGTTGATGGATTTCCAATCTATGGTTTTGGGAACCAACACTAGGTTTTCATTTTCCATCATGGTTGATTATGATAATAATTCCGTTCTCGATTTCTAATTCAATGAATAATTATAGTAGGTTGTTCAATTTAAGTGGGTTTTACTTTGCAGGCAGGGGTTTAAATGTCAACCCTTTTCGTGTACCTTGTAATTACTAGGATGAAGGTACTTCTGAAGGAGAGAGAACAAAGGTAAATGTAAAAGCAGGTACAGAAGTGATATTTAGTCTTTGCCATTCTTGAAATGGGTGCCATCACCTCTTAATATAATTTCTTATTTCCTAGCTATGCCAATTATAAATCCTATCCTCCCCCTCCTTGTCCTTTAATGATTTTGAATATATATATCCAAAGGACATCTCCCTCAATATGAAAAGTTATCCGATATGAACTGAATCATACCGCTTCATTCAAGTGCTGATATCCCGATCGACTCTTTAACTGTTAGCATTAAATATAAATCATCAGTTCATGATTGTTAATTTAGTAATTAATTAAATATTAATATGGATTAATATTTGTTTATACATTGGTTAATAAATTATAAGGATTGATTATTAATGCAATTACATTAATATTAAAATATAGTTAATGTTAATTAATAATACATATAATTAATTAATTCTCAAAATAGTATTTATTGTATATAGATTAATACTGATGGTATTCACAATGACTATACATCAATTAGGATTCGTGACAGGAACTGTGTTGTTTATATACATTTTTCCTTGTTGAGTCTTTTGACTTTGTTTAGAGGTGGTCACTTGTTTCGTATCACCTATTTTGTAGATTTCAATCACACCTTAACGCTACCATTATTTTAGCAAAAATATTATTAACATGAACACAATGAGTAACATGATATCAAAACAAGTACAAAATCATGTACATACATTCATAAGTATGCATATGTAGTGTGTCCCGACTCATTTTTCCAATGTTCTTTTGTAAATTTGATTTTAGATACTTCCATGAAACAAAATCTTACATGAGAGCTGTTGAAATTGTCATACAAACTAGATGACATTTTCTATTCATGAGAAAATAGAAAGATTATGATCTATTTTCTTCTCATCTACTGTTCTTTCTATTTCGCAAACATTTTTAACATCCATTTATCTGTTGAAACTAGAAATTACAGCAATTCTTTGTTAGACTAAGGTAACTACTGTTATAGCTATCTCAAATGACAATGTTATTCAAAAAGAAATATAATCAAGTATTCAAGAACCAAAACCTGTCCCATGTCGGAGAAGTGCTGAGAACAAAAAGGATCTTTTTATCAATCTTGTGTGAAACATCATGCTCTCCTCTAGAAAACATACACTTTAACCATTCACGGAAACCTCTGGACTCTTCATTTAGTTGCATCCATTTATCATAGGATAACACTTCTTGATGCAAAGTAACTGACGGCAATGGCCTGTACACATTTGAAAAGCAGTGTGGGATTAAAAAATAGAATGTAGAGTGCACCGAAAATTACTATGATTTCAAACAACTCTATTCATATGGTCTATGCAAAAGAATGAATAATAATAAAGTGGTTTGCAAACTTAGAAATTATTCCCAAGGGTAGAGACCAATTGATAAATCATTGTGATCTAATTATAAGGACCCAAGTTCTAATCCTAACAGCGAGATATAAGTGGTGACACTTGGTCTTCGAATTTGGCTTCTAGTGTTATCATCTTTCTATCTAATGTTAATTCTCATAAGGAGCTAAACAATTTTGTTTCTCACAAGGAGCTAACATATTGGTCTCTTTTGGAATCAGCTTCTCATTTAAGCCATTCTAGTAAATCATCTTCAAATATATATTTAAAGGCTTTAAATTTTGTCCTCAATTTTGAATCAGAAGAATCCAGACAATCAAGAAAAAGTGCATGGATTCTATATCACACTGAAAGCTGCTATAAAATGGCTAAATTTTAAACCATTAAACCATGACAGTTGAAAAAAAATTCGAAGGAGCTTTCACTCTATTAAAAATTAGGTGGACCATACCACAATCTCTTTTAAAAATGAGAAGATCAATATTGGACAAAAACATTTTCAGAAACAGTTATCTTCTCAGATTATGTTCCTCTTACAATCCAAGAGAAACAATTTCTGAAAATAAAATTCCTTTCAGTAGTGGTATATATTGTATCATCAAAACATGAGTCTATATTGAATAACAAAAATGAGCATTCAACTACCAAAGAAAACATCAACTGAAAACTACCATAAGCACAAAAAATATATAATGTAACTCACATTTTACTTTCACTCAGAGAGTGTTTAACATCTTAACATAATGGTAGATTTTCCTCTTAAAACATTCAATTGATGGAAATCTCAACCTATACTTTTCGCCTTAATACGTATATTCACAAAAAAGGAAAAGAAAAATTATATTGATGTGCATAACAGACCAAAGTAGAGCACCTGGGCTCAAGAAAAATAAAAGCTAATTAGAATAGTTGAATAGAAGAGCTAAAAAGTTTCTATAACCAGAATAGAATACCCATGCTATAGATGCTACCCTACTTGCAACCCATAAATGAAAATAGCAAGGCCAAAGATTCACAAGGAGCCTAGGCCAAGATTGTTCTCTAAGACTTGGATAATCTTTGCATGGACATATTGTAGAGACGTGTCCTCTGACAAAAAAATAAGTTTAGTCAATGTTGTATAGATGGTAATTAAATATCACATCATAGGTTAATATATTTCTTACATGGGTTGTTAAAGTGTGTTAGTCATTTTACCATTTTAAATTAGATTGTCTTTGTTCAAGTCATGTAGAGAAGAGCCGTCAGAGAAATAGTTTTCTAATTAATTTTTTCTGGTTTTTACAAACCAAATTTTGTTAGAGCGGGAGGTGTATAAATGATGCAGAGCTCAAAAAGAAACTAGTAGTTCACCACAACCCACAGCACCACTATCTCTTAGGCACTTGAAAGTTCTCCAACCGTCACCCTAGGGGCACAAGAACATTTCAAATTTTCAACACAACTCTGACCCACACATCAACAACATTGCCAACTTAGATACAGCTTCTCAATCAAAGACTACCTCTGAAGCCAATATCTTCTTCAGGCCTAATCCTAGGCACATGAGGGTATCACACACATCCAACTTCCAAAGGATGGACTAGACTCAATCTTCCATCATTTCTTGTCTCCAGAGACCCAATGTTACACCAAAAAATCACCCTTTTGATCCACACCAAACCCTTGACACCAATTGCCTTGTAGAGGCTTAGTTTGCTACTAGCCCTACCTTTGAGGTTTTTGCCTCACAACTTCCTAACTTTCAAACAAATTGCCAAACAGAGCATAGTTTTGAGTACCCTTTTCCCCTTTACACAACATACCTCAATTTGGATTCAAGGTCTCACCACTAAGGGTCCTAATGGTTGATAGACTAGACATACCCAACTGGGGAATTAAGCCACTTTTAGTCTTTTACAAAGCACCCCACAAATTCTATATAATCTCCACAAGACCATGCTTGGAACAGTTCTACACATCCTTAAGGACACCACCATTTTGGGGGGTCTAGTCCATCCACTTACACTTCTGCAACCAAATTTGCAAACCGCGACCGGTCACATAGAGATGCCTGGTCTTTCAATGGCCAAATCTCATGCAAACATTCACTTCCCATTCCGAGGCTTCCATCATTCTAAAGTACATGAAGGGTCCTAACTTTCCACCAGTGGCCAGAATTTTCCAAGGGTGAAAGTAAAGATATCTGCATTTTAAGATGAAACCCTAAGTAGGTGAGGGTTTTGATCCAGTCTGCAAAAAATTGGGAATATCTTCTGCAAAACACAATGGAATGACTTCAAACCAATACCAACAGAATGCTAATTCATTCCTCTAAACAACCATGTGCATTAGATCATCTATTGAATCCATACAAGGTATAACAAAGTAAAAGAGTAACAGAGTTGACAGAGAAAATGAAAGTTGTATTGCTTCACAATGCCAAATCTTCAACAACATCTTTGCCTCGACCACCAGAGGGCTAAATAAACATCAGACAACTTCTTCCAACCATACCAACCGGAATTCAAACTATAAGTGGCCATTGGAAGCAAAGTTGTAAAAGTTGCATAATTTGTTGCCAATGTTGTTGAGCAACATTGACAACTTTTTTGCCTATGGCATCCTATCAACCTAGGAACATATACAATTGATCATTTGTGATCCAAAAAAATGTTAGACACCTATCCAACTCACTCCTAGACTCCTACTGACCTTTTCCCCAGATTTGACCAAGTTGGCATACATATGCCTAACAAGGACAATGGCCTTAGAAATTAGTCCAAAATCACACAAAACTTTACAAATTGATTTAATTTGGTCCATAGGACCTTATTACATCCAAAAAGACTCATATCTCATCATGAGCCTTCATAATCCTCCCTCCTTGTTGCCTGTGAGGTGCTCCTGTACCAATAAATAGGTCATCAATCCTTTGAAAATAGTTACACATGGATGATTTCTCTTGCTGCCAACATATGGTATCAGAGCAGCAATATTTGGTATAATACTATAAAGCAGAAGAGTCTGGGAAAACAATTCAATAGGGAAATGTACCAATGCATTTCCCTGCACAAGTTTCAAGTAGCAAATAAATTTCTTCTGAAGAAACATGTAAAAATTTTATAAAAGCTGTATTGCATTCTTCAGGCTTGATCTGGCAGGAAAAAAACTTTTGTGCTGGATTTATGTACTAAACATCCCGGAAGGGATTTGATGGATATCAGATAATGTTGCTTTTGAGAAGAGAACAGAAAAAAGAAATTTGTAGCAGGGGCAAACAATTGTTTCTAAAAGAAAAGCAGTTGCATGTGGAAATGCTGCTTAAAACAGCCTGTGAGACGCTGTCAAATGTGAATTGCAGTCATAAAAGGAAGAAATAGATGCACTTTACAAAGCATTTGAAGTAAATGCATGGGCACAGGTTTCATCACACATGTTAATATAAATATCGCATTTTATTTTTGTTTTTGGAAAAAGATAATATTTATTATTTTCATTAGAATTTCTTAAAAGCTATATTTTCATTTAGTTAGTGTATTTTCTTTATTCCCTTCAAGTTGGCTGTAATCAATTTAATTCGATAGCTCATGCTCTGGGTTGAGTTGATGAAAGTTTGTTCACATAAACCACATAACCCTATTAATTGTCTCTAAGAAGTAATTTTGCTTCACCTCTTATAGTTTGTAAACATTAATTGCATTTACCATAGTTTACATACTTGCCTTGTCTGCAAGTATTCACCCTTTTCCCCCCATGAGCAACTTGCAGGTTTAACTGTGAGTTGCAGGGACGCCACAACTTTCAGGGGACTTCCCATTTGCAGAGGATGAGCCCAGAACGCAGCAAATAAACCCACAAGAATGCCTAATGTGCCCAGTAAGTGCAAAGATGCAACATGAAAAGATCCCAACAAGGAAAATGCAGTAAAAAACATGAGTTTTTCCTTTTAAAATCCCTATTTGACTATCACTCTACTCACATAAACAATTCATCAATGTGATTTGGACAGGGATTGGTGATTCGCAGCAGTTACAGGTAAGTTTTTAATTGTTTTTAGAAAAAAATTCTTGCAAAAATCCTGAAGATGAATTTAGATGCAGCATAGCAATCAGAACCTTTATTTATTTTTCAACAACTATAATAACAGATAAATAATTATTTTTTCTTTTCTTCCAAATAATCAACACCGTATTCAACCATATAACATCTTATTTTCTGATCTTATTGTAGTCTTGAAAGCATTCTAGTACTTTTAGATAAATTACATTTTTAATAATTGGATGAAAAAGTTTGTTGCCTATGGTTTGTAATGATTAAGTATTCTTACAAAGTTTGCAGTATAAAAAATATTATCTAATTTTCTAGCTTGTGAATGTTCAATACAAACATAATAGTTTAAGTTTTGTTAATCTCATACCAAATTTCAAAATTTCCAAGACATTGCTTTCTGTTTTTAATAGTGCCCTTGACATACAATATGAATTTATGTCACATGCACCTTTGACTCCCTAATTTTCCATCAATAACATAGTTCCATGAAGTTTCCTAATGGGAGGGAATGGAGATGAGGGGGGCCAAGGGCCTAAATTTGGGGACGGCAACAAAATAGCAATGGGAGATGGCACCAATTTCCATATTGAGGTAAAAGGGCAAAATCTGCAATATAACATCTTTGAGACTGCTACATGAAAGGCAATCTGGTTTACACAAAGTTAAAAGGTTGCAATCAATATATAATGGCATATGCCATATAGCAAGTGACCTAACAACCTCCCCGATAGAAGTGGCAGAGCTGGTGGTGCTGGGGAAGATATTTTCCCCAAGTTTCCAAGCCTCTAAAACATCCTTGTATAGGGGATGCAAGGTTTTTTGGGGAAAATGCATCCCCATGGAACACTAATAAATAACAATTTCTAAAATGTGTTAGGAGGTCTTCTGACATGTTTAAACCAAAACAATTTGTCAACCAGTGTAACACCAGTGTTGGGGTACACTGAAACATTGGGACGAGTTTTTGGGATGGGGGGACAAAGGGCCTCAATTTCAGGATGGCAGCGGCAGGTGGGGGTGCAGGACGTGATGTATACTATACATAAGAACTTGAAATGCTAGTTATGAAATGGTGTTTCAGTATAACATACCAAATTGAAATACTTGAACATAGCAAAATTGTGACACGAACTAGAACCATTGAACATTCAACTCCCAGCAGTGGCATGGTTGCATAACAGCAGAGGTGGGGATACTCGGGCACTCCAAGTACATGGTGCAGCAACATCCTAAGGATGGGTACTTCAAGATTACTTTTTTTTGGAGGGGGGGGATTCTAACCCTCGGGTTTCATTGTTATAAACTATGTGTGCATCTTTGTAATGTCCCCTTTTGGAAGGATCTTGGATCTTGCACTAAAATCACAAGTTCCAATAAAAAAAAAGAAATATAGCTCATTAAAATACAACTTACCATCATAAATCTTGGTTTAGAACCTGCAATAGTATTAGACAACATTGTATAATTCGTAAAACCAATTATTTCTATTTAAAATACAACTTACCATCATAGATCTTGATTTAGCTGCTACTATTAGACAACATTATATAATTCGTAAGACCAATTATTTCTATTTCGGGTTAGGGATCCTAATCAACAATTATAAGCACATACATTACAATAATTATCTTATTCTATTTAAATAAATCATGCAGTAACAATCCATGGTTCCATTTCCCATAATAATCATATTCAAGGTTTGGACAATAAATCCACAAAGGGTACTTGGTTAATGTTCTGCTCAATTAACCCCAAGAGCTCCTAATGCTTGACCAAGGCAACTCACCTTTTGCACATAAGTGGAGATATATTCTGGGATGGTTCAATTCCTTAGGATGAGCTACTTAAGTCAAGGGAACTTGAGTTCTAGAGGAAGACTGTTCAGTCCAATGAAGTGCAAAAGTGCACAGTGCCTAACCAAGACAACTCCCCCCTTGACTCACAAGCGGATGAACATCTCATGATGATTCAATCCCTTGGGATGGGCTACTTAATCCGGGGGAACCTATGTCTACCACCTCTCCCTAACATACTTCCTTCCACTCATTATATGATTGTTTATTTCACTTCTCACAACCAATCATCATGGGGATTGGAGAGGATAACACAAGGGTGCTTAAGGCCATCCACAACTAAGCCCAAGGGCATGGAACATCCAACCAAGGAAACTCTATTCCTTGGCCCACAAGTCACAGGAACATTCAACCAAGAGAATTCAATCCAACTTGAGGTCCCATATCAGTTCTCCCAAATGTATCTCCTTCTCAACTATGTATGATTGCTTCCACCAAAGAATAAATAGATAAAAAAATAAAGATCTAAATTGATTAGCATTTCACATCAAACACATGAGAGAATGTATGTAGACAATATCTCATGATGCATATACTAAGCATACATCTCATACATACCACAATTGAAAAAGAATGCAGTTGCCTGAAGTAAATAGAGATTTCTGATCTGATCAATCTGTGTGCCTGATTGCTGATATCTTAGGAACTAATCAGCTCTTTATGAGCGCTGATAACTAATTGGATTTCTTTTCTTGATTGATGCCCTCCTTAAATGAAGTGATACCCAATATATATATATATATATATATATATATATATATATATATATATATATATATATATATATATATATATATATATATATATCCTCAAGAATGGATGAAGAGTCACCACTCTTCAAGGTTTACAACTCCTAATTGAGGCATCCCCTCATAACTTCTTTCTGCCCTTCCAAACTAAGCCCTGCCTTGTGTATTAATTACTCCATACTTCACACATTAATTAAATCACTTTTTTTTTTATGGAAATTCAATGCTTCATTTATATATATCATTGTCTATTACTCATCACTTTTTTCTTCAATTGCTGATACTTGGATCTCTGGGCAAGGCTATGTCTGTTAGTTTCTTTTGACATAGGCAATTAATAGGGATGTTGTATCAGAGTGAGTTGCTGTATGATGGGCTTATTTCATGAGTTGATGTATTTTTTATTTCTTAAAAAATGGTTGAGGAGGGATTGGGAAGGGGCATGAAACTATTAAGCTTCACACTGGTCTCTTGCCAAATGATTCTCAGTTTGCTTTTGTACTCTCTTTCTCCACAGAAGTACCTGTTTTCTGACATTGCTTTTCAAGACTCTCTAGCAAGTGTACCCAACATAGTAATTCAATATATTCTTTCTATAGCAAGGAAAGGAATTGAAATAAAGTTAGTCCAAGTAGAAGGATGGAAATGAGAAAGTAGTGGTGCAAATCAACTTATTCTAGCAATGTCCACTAACAATCACAGATGTCAATGAAACTAGCTCAAATCTCAATCTATAATAAGTACAATAATGGCATGGTAATGGAATGAAAGATAGATCAAGATCGAAAATATTTGGGAAAAAGGCAAAATAAGATAACTTCCAAAAATTTCAATTTGAACTCAATTCATTTAGATTTTGTGAGACCTATCAAGATTCTTCAATTATTACAAAAGCTTATAAAAAGCATGAGGTAATTTTTTTAACATACATTAAAAATAAGTGAGGGATTGTGTATTAACCAATTGGAAACCTATTTACAACAAAAACCACAAACAATAAGCACAATAATTTACCAAATTACCTGCAATCAGAATTAGCAAGAATGACTTTACAACTCAAATGCCCTGCAGGTAGGACAACTCCTCTTCTCTCAAGATAAGATTCAAGAATAGCAGCTTGGATCCTTGTTTCCTCCACCTAACAGTTCCACAGTAATCGAAAAAAACTAATATGAAATCATCTTTAAGAGAAGCATGGAAAAACTCGTCAACCAAATAGATAAGATCTAGGACAAAGAAATTGTTCAAAATGTTATGAACAAATGAGAACCCTTTTCTATCCTATATTTTATGGCACAAGGGAACACAGACTCCTAAATGATAGGATTGTCCCTGGAAAAAAAACTTCAAGCTTTTGTTATACCAATAAAAATGACTACGAAAATAATTGGCAATCAAAACATTGAGAGATTGAAGATAGTCATCCTTTACATCATAAAAAATATTATAAGAAAAGCAATGACAAAAGCACAAAATAAGACAGCTTCACACATATTTCATCTCAACATAAAATAATTCTCTTACAGCTTTGCAGTGACTCTTTCCAAGACTACTTCTGAATACAACATAGCACTACTTCTGAATACAACATAGCAAACCTGCAAAAAAATTATCTCTGGTCTTTTTCTTTGTATAAATCTCTTGGGATCACAATAGAGACCCATGTGATTTTATGTTATCATCGTGACAATAATGGTGAATCCATGCGGTCTGATTTCTTCCCCACTTTTTACAACTACCCTATGAGATTTGTTGAGCATCACCACGTGAAGTATTTTAAAAGCTCTTCTTCCCCAAGATTATTCTGGAACCTAAGCCCATGCTAAGACACTTTCAGCTTATAAATACATGATCTCTCAACTGCCATGTTTTGGTTATCTTTTTCTTTTTTTTTTGGCAAAAATGAAAATTAAACGTATAAATATAATTGGAACATTAAGTTTGCAGCAGATTCATTTCTCTTGTGGAATCTATCCGTACATACTTGGAGGATCAGGATCAGATATCCTTTAGAACAGGCCCTCGGTGATTGGTAGGGCCCTGAGAGGACCTATTTGTGATGGTTAAAATGGCAGTGGACTTTGATCTAAAAGGGAAAAAACCCTCCTAGACGCCCTGTTTGGGTGATCCTGCTTGGATTGCCTATTGCGCTTGCATGACAGTGTGATGGTGGAAAATAAAATAGACAAACTAGGTCAATAATCCCCTTTATAAATCACATTAGAATATTAAGCCACCAAAAGACAAATATGATTGGCTAGTTCCTTTATCCAATAGAGACAATTCAATATCTATTCTCTTAGGGCTTATATTGTTTTGCTGCTGTTAGGCCTCACCCAATCTGCCCTAGCATAGATGATATATTTGCATTATGATATTTCTAATTCAATGTTTTGATACACTTTTGAGACTATAGGGTTATGTCATTTTAATATCTGCATTTTGACGATCCGCACTTATGTTTTCACATTGGACCTAAATGATATATTTAATGATTTCATTCATGTTCTAATCTATTGCAATTGCTTTGATAGAAATTGAATTGTAGAAATGCTTGTAATGTGAAATTGTAATGTTTAGGTGGAAATTAGAGTTAAAGGATAGATTGTGATATGCACTAGGACCTAATTCACATGCCTAGGGACTCAATAGTCGTGGATTCAATATTTCGTCACTATGATAAAAAATAGATTATGAAGTTATTTAGAATATTAATTTGATCATGTTGAGTAAAGTTTGATGTTGATAAGCAGAATTTGATATTTTAATGTTTTGAATGTATTATGTGAAAATGATTAGAAAAAAATAAGTTAATTGGAACTGATGAAGCATGAAACCCTATTGTTGAATGTGATAATAATTCATTGCACATATTTACATATTGCTTACATAATTTTCTTGGACTACTGATGCTCAAGTTTAGTGTGCAGGAATTTGACCAAGGGATTAATTGGGGGATCAAGGCTCAAACCACTATAAACATTACATAGCCAAGGTTGAATCTATGGAAAGATTCGGACCTCATTGTAATATGTTTTATTTCGTAATGTGAATGATATGTGTGGAAAAGTTGAATTCATGTATTATTGGAGACAAGTCACTTAAAATGTAATGAGTTGTTTTGTGTCACTTGACACTTGTGTTGTCCATGTGTTGACTTGTCATTTAGAGTGTTGGACAACAATCACCTAACCTAAACCTAACCCAATGCAGTACCCAAGTTAATCCCTTATGGTATGAAGGGAAATTCGAATTCTAACTTCCTATTAACTTTTAAGGATCAAAAAGTGGTCCTACGGAGTTATTTTGGTGAAAAATAAGTGCTCTCGTGATAGTAATATGGGTTGGGGGTCTAAATTTAACCTTAAAGGACCTAGATTACATTGGAGACCCTCCTAACAAGTCACTTTCATAGAATTTCGAAATTGAAGAGTTCACATGTTTTCTCCCACTTGGTCAATGTTACAATTTTAGAAAGGAGCACGGATGTAAGGAAATGGGGGCTTCTTGTTTGGGTCATTTTAAGCTAAGTGAGAAGTTAGAGGCTTTATAGAGGGCTTTGCGGGAATTAGTGAGTTGTCTACCCACTCTCTAATTTTAGAGACTTGAGTTTGGAAGCTTGGAGGGAGCTCTTCTACAACCTTTCATATCCATTTTGCAAAAGGATTCAAGGTTGGTTTCTTGTTGCCCATGTAGAATTTTTCTTCAAACTTTCATAATGGTGTTTCATTCAAATGAAGCATGAAGGAGTGTGAGATTCATATTGTACGTAAGTTGCATGGTGTTGTATTGTGATGTAGCATTCATGTAAATGTTTGAATGGCGATTCTTGTTATGGGAAGATTGTGATATTGTTGTGTTGAGATGAAATGTGTTGTTGCATTTGATTTTCTCTTGTTTCTCCATTTTATTATGAGTGTTGTTATGGGTATGAAGACTTCACTCCCCTTTGGGAAGGGAAGAGAAGTCTTGGGTGAAGAGGCTAGTTGGGCTTGATAATGTAGTTGAGAATCTTGGAGTATGGGCTCCATTGTATGCCATAATCATTCATATCTTGCTTGAGGGTGATAAGGGAAGTATGGTGGAGATGAGGAAGTTTATGGAGTATGGGCTCCAAGGAAGCTATAGCTAATGGTAGTGTTTTGGAGGATGATTTTGAAAGCCCCGAAAGGGTATGGAATTTGCTGATTTGTGAAAGCCCCGAAAAGGCATGAAAATTGTTATTGCAGATATTGTTTGATATGGCAAGTCTCCTATTTAAAAAGCACACTTCACCCTATTTTTATGGTTCCATTGGTGAACCATTGTGAAATATCCTTGGGATGGAATTGTTCAAGTGTTGAAATGTAATATATATGCATTTGCAGGATTGTATGTGAAACCCGGTTTGAGCCTTGTTCCCCTAGCTCGGGGTGGTCTCTTTGGAGGCCTATGGTTGGGTGGAGAGTACCCATGGTCTTTGCTGTTTTGTTGTGATGTATTTGCAGATTTTGTGCTCAAGGGAGCAATGGAAAAAGCTTGGAAAGATCATCTTGTAAATGTTGCTTGAAGGAGAAAACTTGTCATTGTGCATTGTACATGTATTGGAGAATCTCTCTCCATCTTATTCAGGTTGTTGCAATGAACGATTGCATAGTAGTAAGGAAGGAATGTGTAATTTTGTAATTTATTTGAAGGGATGAAATCCTTCTCCATGTTAGTGTATATTGCATTGTAAGAGTTGGACCCTTCTGTTTTGTCATTTGTGTAATGAATTGTAAAGTGAGATCATCATTTTATGTACATTGTTGTGAAGGATGGATCCATGAAGTGAATGAAGAAGTTGGAATATGGACATAGGTAGCTACATTGTAAGATTCAACGTTATGCATATAGTTTGCATTGAAATAGAAATATTGTTTTCAATATCATAGTTGTAGATGAGATAAAAGAAAGAATTTTCATGTAAAGGAATAGTCATTGCTATGATGCCCAAGTATTGATTATGTAATCAACAAATTTATTGGAAATGAATAATTGGAAATGATTAGTTAGTAGGATTTGATTTATTGCTTAAGTTGTTAGTGTTTAAGTAATGATGTTTAGTTAGTAGGATTTTATTGACTAAGTTGTTAGTTATTAGATTTTTTTAAAATATTTAGGAGTTTAGTTGTAACTACTAGTAATAGAAAATTGATATGTTAACCCATCTATGTGATTTTAGTAGTGTTATTGTTAAAGTGAAGTGATATAAATAATTTTTAATTGGTAAATGAAGTAGTATAACAATGTAGTTAAATTAGTTGTAGTATAAATTGTAGTTAAATTAGTTGTAGTATAAATTGTGAGTGTTATTTTGTAATGTAATTATGATTAAAGAGTATTCCTACGATTCTACCTGAGTTTATTTAATAATTTTAGCTTAATTTCAACAAAAAGAGTTTAATGTTAGTTTAAATAAATGTTTTAATCTAGTTGGATTAAATATCATATACATAGTCCATTTCTTAAGAATGCTTAGTTTTATTATATGTGTTCAATAAAGTGAAAAAAAAAATCAATACTTGACTTTATGGATAGTACTAAGGTGGTAATGAAACTACACAGTCTACATGGTAGTTGCATTTTATTTTTTACTCATCTTCATATAGGGCCTTGATATATAGGGGCCATGACACTAAACAATAATCCATTGAGACACCATCATCATGTTGCATAATTAGATTTGTATGCGTGAAGATGTAATTACTCTATATATAGGCATAATTAGATATTTGAGGTAATTGATAGTTGGTTTTATTAATTCAACCATTTAGTTCCCACTTACGATCATTGACTTGACATGGGATTAAATGGAATATGTTGTGACCCATTCTTTGGTACACATATCAATTGTCCACATTTACATTAGTATACAAAGGTCTCTTTCACATATCAATTTGTGAACCCTAATAGTATTTCATAGACAAAGTATTAGACAAATCTTTTTTCCTACCATTCAATATAAATTAGTGTGACATAAAATTGGATGTTGATGGATGCAAGCCTTGGAAACATGTGCCTTGGTAACTAGGACTCTGATCATGACTAGGATATATTCAAAAATAAAAAAATAAAAATTGCAGTTGTGTTTTGCCCTATAATTTTTGGGCATGACAGCTGTTTAGAAGTGAAAGATTGAAGGACTAGGTTTTAAAGCTTGAATCTGAAAATGACTGTTACAGAGAATCAAAAACAAAATACTGGGTACAGAAATGAAATGGGAACAGTGTTGTGTGCACTTGTGATTCGAATATGAACTATTTTTGACAAGACTAAGGTGAGCTGATCACTTGGCTCCGGAGGCTGAGCAGTTTGACAGGATTCCAAATCTGAGCTCTGTCATCGATCTAAGTTGTTTTTAGAGGGATTGCGCTCCCTAGGCAGCCTGCTCCTTGGTATAGAGGCTGAAACTTGAAATTTGATATTGTGGCGGTGTCAGATGATGGTTTCTTCCATTGGAATTGGATATGGGCTTGTAGTTGAACTTGCAACAGACAAAAGTGGCGTGTGTGTAACTACATAGGGGTTTGCCTTAATGGATCCCCTATTTTGGTAAATTCCACCTCCTCAAAAAGCTGATATCAAAATGGGAATTGTTTGTGCTCTTGAATCTTAAGTGTTTCTAAGATTTCTATGAGCAAAAATGCATAAAAAGTAACCTAGAGATCAACTCAAGTGTGTGAAGGAAAACCCTAAATGATATTGTAAATGAAAGTAAATGAATCACATAAATTGAAATTAAAAAATTCCACTCTAAAGCTTGTGTGTAGAAATTATGAAATCATACCACACCCAAAGGGAGAAGTGGAGCGAATCATCAGTTGGTAATTCCCTACCATCCTCCAACATCCCTTGAAGCTTCCATGTTCATGATAAAAGTGGACTTAAACCAAGATGCTTGTTGATTTCCCTTAATTCCCAGATCTTCACCTCATAGGATGTCTTCAAATTGTAGAGTTTATACCTTCACAACTATTTTCCTTTACCAAATGAGTTGAGATAATTTGCCTTTATACCCTTCCCTAGTGTTTCAGGGTCCAAAACTTAGAGCAAGTTGACATAGGTTTAAAATATGAGCTTAAATAAGCTAATTGTTGCATGATCCAAATTTGACACAGGATTGGTGGGAGCAAAGTGCCTAGGTTAACCTGCTCCCCCCAATGTGGACCTAAATTTTAACTGGAGACCAGGAATGCCAAGGAGAGGCCAAAATTGAATGTGGAACTGAGTTGTGACATTGGCATAGAATACTGAAGGATGCACATGGTAAAATAGGGCTTGGGTAAGTAAGAAGTTATTAAGTAGATGAAATAATTAAAGGGAAAACCTGTGATTAAGGGCCTATATAGGATTTTGGTAAAGTTGAATTGAGAGAGGACTCTTGTTTTGATTTAATTATTAATTAAATGCGTAATGAAGTCCTATAATGCATAATTGAATGTGACTAGCTAAAATGAGTGTTAGGAGAGTGTGGCAAAGGTGTACAAATTTCAACACTGCAAATCGCATCTATAATTTAATGGGGGTTCATTTAGTAATTTTCTCTTGCCAATGTAGATTAAAAAGAAATTATCTATTCTATTTAGACATGGACTTAAAAATAAACAATTCGCCAATCAAAATTAAGTTGTTTGAATACTATATCAATATCAAAAAATAATAAACGAGAGCAACTATTTTGGACATCATTCTTGAAGTTTGTAGCTGCAAGAGATATCCTGATTACCTATGATGGTGCTCTTTGCAAGATGAAGAGACATGAATTTGGAAAATGAAGAGTCTTTCGGTTATAATATGAAGAGCCTTGACATTGTATATATAGATCATTACTTCAGTTTGAGTATGGAGTTTTTGGGAAATCTACCACCTCTCCCTCTTTGTCTATGTTCATGTCTTTTGTTCAATTACTCCTCGACCTTCAGGGCTAACTAATAAGCTTCTTCAATACTTTCCATTTTCATACTAAATAGATGTCCTCAATCCATTTAGATACCTTGCAATTCTTTCCACTTCATCCATACGTCTGGATCTGATATCCAACCTATGGAATTCTTCAATATACGCCTTCGCAGGAATCTCCTTTGGTCTTAAATTCTGCATTTTCCTTAGAAAAATAACCTGATAATCACCAGGTAAGAATTTTCATTTCAACTTATTCATCGTCTTATCCCAAGACTTTATCTTTTCTTTTCCTCTCCTTTGTCTATTGGTTTGCAAGTGTTCTCACCATAATGATGCATGTCGTTTTCATTTAGTAATAGCATTCTTCACCTTCTTATTTGCATTTGTACTTTCATATTTGAAATACTTTTCCATCTCAGTAATCCAATCAAGCAATTCATCAAAATCAAATTTACCATCATAATCCGGTAAATTAAAATGTGGTCCAGCATTAACTCTAGTCATGACTCTTATAAATCTTCCATCCCCTTGTTCAAGTACAAGTTCATCATTTACTACAACAACTTCCTCATCACTCACATCATCAATAGGTCTTCCTCTTCTTTGGGCAGTTTCTATTGCTTCAAGTATAGCCAAAATTTGCCTTAACATATCCATAATTGTCGGATCTGCACCTCTCCTACCTCGAACCATCTTTGCAACCCTCTCCAATTGTAGGTCAGATCTCAACTTTGCCACCATACAACCCAACTCAATTAGGGCTTTGCAACTTTGGATTCGCAACACAAGTTCACAACCTTCACTCTTATACCACTTGAGGCAGTTCCCAGCCAGAGAGAGCTCAAGAAGATCAGTCCAATTGTGCAGCAAGAGTAAAAACAATGAATATAACATATACTCGGAGAGAACCAAGTGAGATCAATAGTTATTAACAAAAAATCAGATGTACATAGGTTCGTAAATCAGTCTTCTCATGTGTGAGGCTCACACATGCCTCCTTGCTTACAATCTTTAGTTAGAGACCTTAGATCCAACTCATGTTTACAATATTGATACTAAGAATTGATACCTCAAGAGATACCTTACACTACACTATATAGGCCTTACGACACGCAAGTCAACCTCAAGATCCAAAACATTCCCCAAGAACAGGAAATGTATTACAACAAATAGGTCTGGCCCCAAATCATAAGGAACAAATGATATAATACATTTGTAGGCTTCCGGTTCTAGATTTATGTCCTCACATGATTCAAGAACGTAGCTAAATGCGCCACTAAAGGTTCATGATCATAGATTCCCATCACAAGATCAAAATTCACCAAGCATGAAATTGGAAAGAACACGCTACCCGAGAGAAGATGAATCATAACTCAAGCACAAAGAACCAAAGAAATGCGAACCTAGGAATAGGAACCAGAATAGGTCTAGATCATACTCCAATCATTGTAAGTGCTGACTCGAACAAATAAAGGATTGCTGAAACGATCAACAAGCTGGAAAAACGGGCAAAAAGTGAAAACTGAACACAAAATATTTTTGGTTGATGCAAGATTGCTCCAAATCAAGATGCCCTTGTATCTGTTATAGATGGTATCGTTGGTGTTCTTGAGGTTCAGTTCAGAGGTGCTAATGATTTCTAAGATCAAAGTTTATGCAATTATTTTTGTGGTACTTCATGGTGCTTGTAGATGTTTATAGATCGTGCTCCTATTTTATTGTTGGTTTGCATTGATTAGTGTGCTCATAGTTGAGGATTTCAATCGTTGAGTTGGTGTCCTTCATTGTTACATCCCAAATTTTGCCCTAATTTTTAGATTGATCATAACCGATGGTTTAACGAATTATTTCTTTTCCTGATCATGTGAAACAAGTTAGTTAATTATATACGTTGTATCAATTGTTAACAAATTATTTCTTTTCCTGACCATGTGAAACGAGTTAGTTAATTATATACGTTGTACCAACTAATAACGAATTATTTCTTTCATGATCATGTGAAATGAGTTAGTTATTATAGACATTGATGAAAATAAGCAACCTATAACTATCATTAGATGATTAACAATTGTTTGATTGGAATTAACGATCAATATATTTTTGAATTAATGTCTTGATGAGAATGTTTTGCTTGGGTGATTGTAGGAAGAAGACTGAAGAGAGGAAAGCATTGCTAAACGGGATCATCGGAAGGGGATGGTCGATTGGTTCAGTCATCAAGATCAGCAGGTATGACCTAAGATTACCTTGGAAAGGATACGAAGACTTGACCACAGCTTACATTATGGGACCGCATGAGCTATTAGGAAAACAATATAATAAAAAAACTTAAAATAAATTAAATTAAATATAATTCTTACCGTTGAAGATTTATTATTGAATTTTCTTATTTAATCATTATTATAAGCCCTTAAATACGAACACATATATATATAAATGAAGTGGCACCAATAAATTATAATTATATAATCTAATGATGTCACCTCATCCATATACATACATGAACATACATAAGAGCTTACAATTATAAAATAAAAGATTAAATCTCTTCATTTTCTTCTCATTTTCTTCCCGCTTTAGTTCTTTTCAAATCGAAACTCTTGATGCATCCGAACAGACTTCTTGAAAACGAATGGAAGCCGAGGAGTCTCGGCTTAGTTATTTAGGAGCTGTGATCGAAATTGGAGGCATATATTTCTTACATCTACTGTTATTTCCATCATATACATTTGCGTCTCAACACTCTTTCTCTTTCTGCCAAATACCATACTCCTCTTGCACCCAAATCCCTACAGTACATCATATATATTCACCTGTTGTTAATTCCATTATATTATTATTGTCAATTTGAAGCCGGAATCAAGCCTCAGACTTGCGGAAGGTCAAGATACAACCGAACTCGCAGGTCATGAAATCTGATTATTTCTTGTTTGGTATTCCATGATAAACCATTTTTGAGTGGTATTTGCAATGGCAAGATTAATACATAGAAGCAATGCTAAATGTGAATCGTTTTTTTTTTTTACTAAACTTAGTCAATAGTGAATGAATTGCATATGTATTTCCAATCTTTTTCTTTTTCTCTCTCATTCTAGTTCGACATCCCTCCTCAGCCAATTAAGACTGATAAGTAGAGATAAATCCATAATGTTATATGTTGATATCTGAGGTGTATAAAAAACCAATCACCAAGTTGATCCTAAGCTTACATCAAATATAAAGCCCTTGGGAGTTGTGATAATCATGATTGTTGAAATGAATCTATGTCATTACACATGCTTTTAATAAATTACCAAGCATATTCAGAATACTTTGACACCAAGGAATTCACCTGTTAGTGAAGCCATAGTAATGGTGAAGAGGTGTAAAACCAAATCAGAATCATGCGGACACCGACAAATTCACCCAGCAAAGAGGCCAATGAATGGTGAAGAGGTGTAAATTAAATCTGCAAATAAAATCAAGAAATCAGATTGGAATAAATAATTAAATAGCTCATGCATGCCCTGATAATGAATATGTTGTCAAGTCGAGTAGTGGAAATCGGGTTTACGAACCCAAATTGAAACCCTTAGCCAAGGTAGTTATGGGCATATGTGCCAATCATGAGATCTTTTTGTTTGTCCATAAGCTTCAGTTATTTAGGAATAACTGATAGGGCACTCAAACCACTGGGTAGCTCAGATCGCTGGACTTAAGAACATCCCAAACCCAATCCCGAGGTAGGGAGGGTCATTCTATTAAGTTAGAATGTGTGGGGATAAGTATGGTCCGAGGTTGGGAGGTTAAGCCTATGTCAATGCTTCTCCTCTCACCAATGCCGAGGCTTGAACAACATGACAATGGCATTTCTCCATTATTTCTGTATGTTTCTTTTGCGCTTTTATCTTTAGATCCATAGAAGAATAAATAGGTAGTTAAGATTTCTAAAAGCATAAATTGAATGAATATATTAGTTGATATAGAAGATAGTTGTACTTTACTTTCAGTTGAACATGTTATCAATTAGAAAAGGTTAAAATGTTAGCAATGTATTCATACATTTATTTCGTTATATCAGTTGAATATAAATTGCAAATAGAATAGAAAACAGTTACTTCTTTCTAGTTTAAAAAGTTAATGGAAGTCATTGTCATGTGAAATGGAATCAATTATTTGTTAATTAGGTGTTTTAAATTGGTTAGGAAAATTCGTTTGTTACATTCATGTTCTTGGCCAGCTCGGTGTTCTAGCATGTTGCGAATGATCAAGGTGTGATTATTGGATGCTTAGTGTGTTCGATGATGAAGTTAATGACACGAGCTACGTCTTTGCTAACATGGATTGGTTCACATTAAATATTGTATTGTTACTATTGTAATTAGATGTGAATGGTGAAGCCGACCTTGTTATTTCTTCAAGGTAGATGACTTGTATAAAAGTAATAATTTTCCAATCATGTTGATGTATGAGAGTGTATGAGTGGATGTGCGATTGTGTATGAGAGTGTATGAAGCAATAGATGTGCAAATAAGATAGAGATTAATTTGAACTTCAATGGAACTTAACTCAAGCATGTTGAAGATGCTATTATCCAATTCATGACTTGTGGATTGTAGTCCATATGAATTTGTAAGGCAATGAGCCTTCCCTATTTTTTATTTGAGAAGTGTGCTCTAGGCAATGTACCTGAATGCATGTATATTCCCATTGTAGTAAGGTACATTTCTTCTCATGGGTTCATCCCCGTCGTGGTTTTTCCACTAATAGGGATCCCACGCAAAAAATCTCGATGTTATGTGTTCGTGTTGTGCTGTGATCTTTGGTTCCATATTTAATTATTAGATTTGTGGTTTAAGCCTCTTGACACACAGGTCAGCTTCAAGATCCACAACATTCCCCAAGAATAGGAAACGTATTGCAACAAATAGGTCTGGTCCCAAATCATATAGAACAAATGGTATAATACATTTGTAGGCTTGTGGCTCCAGGTTTAGGTCCTCACATGATCCAAGCGCCATCGAAGATTCGCGATCATAGATTCCAGTCGCAAATATCCACTAAGCATGAAACTGGCAAGAACACGCTACCCGAGAGGACAAATCATTACTCGAGCAACAAAGAACCAAAGAGATGTAAACCTAGGAATAGGAACTAGACTAGGTTTAGATCGGACTTCAATCACTGCAAGTGTTGACTTGAACAAAATAAAGGATTGTTGAAACAATCAACAAGCTAGAAAACTGTCAAGACTGGAAAACTGAACACTAAATGTTTTTGGTTGATGCAAGATTGCTCCAAACCAAGATGATCCTACATCAGTTACAGATGGTATTGTTGGTGTTCTTGAGGTTCAATTCAAAGATGCTAATGAATTCTAAGATCAAAGTTGATGCAATTATTTTCGTGATACTTCATGGTGCTTGTGGATGTTTTTAGATTGTGCTCCTATTTTATTATTGGTTTGCATTGGTTAGTGTGCTTACAATTGAGGATTTCCATGGTTGAGTTGGTGTTCTTCGTGTTCTTGGCCAACTTAGTGTTCTAGCAGGTTGTGAATGATCGAGGGGTGATTATTGGATCCTTAGTGTGTTCAAGGATGAAGTTATTGGTACAAGTTATACCTTAGCTAACATGTATTGGTTCACAATTGTATCGTATTATTGTAATTAGATGTGAGTGGTGAAGCTGACCTTGTTTATTTTTTCAAGGTTGATGACTTATATAAATTTAATGATCTTGCAATCATGTGGATTTATGAGAGTATAAATGGATGTGCGGGTGTATATGAGAGAGTGTATGAAGCAAGGATGTGTAAATAAGATAGAGATTTAATTTTTACTTTAATGGAACTGACTCAGGCATGTTGAAGATCTTATTATCCAGTTCATTACTTGTGGATTGTAGTCCATGTGAATTTCTAAGGTAGTGAGCCTTCCCTATGTTGTATTTGAGAAGTGAGCTCTAGGCACTGTACCTGAATGCATGTACATTCCCATTGTAGTAAGGTTTACTAGTTCTTACAGAGTACATTGTCTCATGGGTTCACCACCACCATGGTTTTTCCCCTACTAGGGTTTCCATGAAAAAAATCTTGAAGTTATGTATTCATGTTCTGTTGTAGATCTTTGGTTCCATATTTAATTAGATATGTGGTTTAAGCCTCTCGACATGCAAGTTTGCCTTAAAATCCAAAACATTCCCCAAGAACAGGAAAATTATTCCAACAAATAGCTCTGGTCCCAAATCATAGGGAACAATGGTATAATATGTTTGTAGGCTTGCGGTTCCAAATTTAGGTCCTCACATGATCCAAGAACGTAGTTGAATGTGCCACCGGAGATTCAAGATCGTAGATTCTGGTCGAAAGATCAAAATACACTGAGCATGAAACTGGCAAGAACACGCTATCCAAGAGAAGACAAATCATAACTCGAACAACAAAGAACCAAAGAGATGTGAACCTAGGAATAGGAACCACACTAGGTTTAGATTGGACTCCAATCATTGCAAGTGTTGACTTGAACAAACAAAGAATTGTTGAAACAATCAAGAAGCTAGAAAACAATCAAGACTAGAAAAATGAAAACTAAATGTTTTTGGTTGATGAAAGATTGCTCCAAACCAAGATGTTCCTACATCAATTATAGATGGTATTGTTGGTGTTCTTGAGGTTCAATGCAGAGATGCTAATGATTTCTGAGATAAAAGTTGATGCAATTATTTTTGTGATACTTCATGGTACTTGTGGATGTTTCTAGATCATGCTCCTATTTTATTGTTGGTTTGCATTGGTTAGTGTGCTTACAATTGAGGATTTCAATTGTTGAGTTGGTGTTCTTCGTGTTCTTGGCCGACTTGGTGTTCTAGCGTGTTGGGAATGATCGAGGTGTAATTATTGGATGCTTAGTGTGTTCAAGGATGAAATTAATGGTACGAACTATGCCTTAGCTAACATGGATTGGCTCACATTTGTATTGTATTATTGTAATTAGATGTGAGTGGTGAAGTTGACCTTGTTCATTTTTTCAAGGTTAATGACTTGTATAAATGTAATGATCTTGCAATCATGTGGATATATGAGAGTGTATAAGTGGATGTGTGAGTGTATAGAGAGAGTGTATGAAGCAAAGATGTGTAAATAAGACAGATATTTAACTTTTACTTCAATGGAATTGAATCAAGCATGCTGAAGATCCTGTTATCCATTTCATTACTTGTAGATTGTAGTCCATGTGAATTTGTAAGGTAGTGAGCCTTCCCTGTTTTTTATTTGAGAAGTGGGCTCTAGGAAGTGAACCTAAATGTACGAGCATTCCCACTGTAGTAAGGTTTACTACTTCTCACAGAGTACATTGTCTTGTGGGTTCACTGCCACCGTGGTTTTTCCCCTAATAGGGTTTCCATGAAAAAAATCTCGAAGTTATGTATCCACGTTGTGTTGTAAATCTTTGGTTCCATATTTAATTAGATATGTGGTTTAAGCCTCTCGACACGCAGGTTTGCCTAAAGATCCAAAACATTCCCCAAGAACAAGAAACTTATTGCAACAAATAGGTCCAGTCCAAAATCATAAGGAACAAATGGTATAATACATTTGTAGGCTTGTGGTTCCAGATGTAGGTCCTCACATGATCCAAGAACGTAGTTGAATGCACCATCGGAGATTCACGATTGTAGAATCCCGTCGCAAGATCAAAATACACCAAGCGTCAAACTGGCAAGAACACGCTACCCAAGAGAAGACGAATCATAACTCGAGCAACAAAGAACCAAAGAGATGTGAACCTAGGAATAAGAACTAGACTAGGTCTAGATCAACTCCGATCATCGCAAGTGCTGACTTGAGCAAAGGATTGTTGAAACTTGAAACAATCAACATGCTGGAAAAACTGGAAACCTGAAATCCAAGTATTATTGGTTGATGCAAGATTGCTACAAACCAAGATGCTCATGCATCAGTTACAAATGGTATTGTTGGTGTTCATAAGGTTCAGTTCAAAGATGCTAATGATTTTTGAGGTCAAAGTTGATACAATTACTTTTGTGATACTTTATGGTGCTTTTGGATGTTTCTAGATCGTGCTCCTATTGTATTGTTGGTTTGCATTGGTTAGTGTACTTACAATTGAGGATTTCAATTGTTGAGTTGGTGTTCTTCATGTTCTTGGCTGACTTGGTGTTCTAGTGTGTTGTGAAAGATCGAGGTGTGACTATTGGATGCTTAGTGTGTTAAAGGATGAAGTTAATGGTACAAGCTATGCCTTAGCTAACATGGATCGGTTCACATTAAATATTGTATTGTATTATTGTAATTAGATGTGAGTGGTGAAGCTGACCTTGTTTATTTCTTCAAGGTTAATGACTTGTATAAATGTAATGATCTTACGGTCATGTGGATGTATGAGAGTGTATGAGTGGATGTGTGAGTGTGTATGAAGCAAAGATATACAAATAAGATAGAGATTTAATTGGTAATGGAACTGACTCATCCATGTTGAAGATCCTATTATCCAATTCATTACTTGTGGAGTGTCGTCCATGTAAATTTGTAAGGCAGTTTGCCTTCCCTATTTTGTATTTGAGAAGTGAGCTATAGGCAATGTACCTAAACACATGTGCATTCCCATTGTAGTAAGGTATATTGCTTCTCACAGAGTACATTGTCTCGTGGGTTCATCTCTGTCGTGGTTTTTCCCCTAATACGATTTCCATGCAAAAAATCTCGATGTTATTTGTTCATGTTTTGTTGTGGATCTTTGGTTCCATAATTAAATATGAAATCTGTGGTTTAAGGTTTAAATTTTGCAAGTTGTTTAAGTTTGTAAAATTTGGACACAACTGATTCAACACCCCCTCCCCCCCCACACCTCTGTGTGTGTTCCCCTAATTTCATCAATTGGTATCAGCGCTTAGTTCCTCTTAAGGAAACTTAACAGCTTGAGGTGATTCGATAGCAACCTTTAATAAGGGTAGTCCAACATTTGATGGCACAAATTACTCTCTTTAAAAAGGTCACAGAGAGAGAGACATTGGAGATAAATATAGGGAGATCACAACGAATGTATATAATCCTCCTACAAGTCTTTCGATTGCTACTCCTCGCGAGAAGAAGTAAGCTGAATATAACATCAGAGCTAAGGAAGCATTGTTGAGTACTTTGACTGATACAAAGATGCATAATATTATGGAGTTGAAGAGTTGAGGACTACACATGATATCTAGAAAAAAAATGGATACATTGTATGAAGGTGATGCCTATGTGAAGCAAGAAAAGTTACAAAGCCTAAAAGGGAGAATTAAGACTTTGAGGATGAATGAAGACAAGAACATCACTTCCTACAAGCAAAAGGTGAATGAACTTGTTTGCAGTATTAGATGTGTTGGTGGACAGATGGATGAAACAAAGACTCCTTCCAAAGGGTTTAGATCCTTACGTCCACCCTAGAAGCATTAGGTAGCTACTATTGAAGAGATCGTGACTATGAAAAATGTGACAAGAGACATGCTTGATTGTAGACTTTCAGCCTTTGAGATGAGTGAATTTGGTGATGCCCTCCCTAAAGTAGAGTCTGCATTCAAAGCTACAATTCCTAAAGATAAGTAGAGATATGGTCCAAGAGAAAATTCAAATAGTATATCTAGATATGCTAAAGAGATGGAAGAGATTAAAAGAGAAGACCGTGAGCTTGAAGGGCTTGAAGCCCTAATTTCCAAGAGAATACCTAAAGGAGCTGGTAAGTATGAAAGAAAGTTGATTCTTAAATGTTTTTCTTGTAATATGATAGGTCATTTTGTGTTAAGGTGTCTGAAAGAGTTCCACAGCATAAGCCTAGGAAATTCCAACCTAATTATCAAAAGAATTGTTACTATGTTGTTGATGAAGGTGTGCTAGATGATGAGTCTAATAAAGGTGGTAAAACTGATGATGAATGGGTATCCATTGCTATTGAAGAAGAAGATGATCTGATTCCTACAAGCTACATGAATGAAGATAGAGCTTTAGCAACACATGTTGAAGAGAAAACAAAATGGGTGATTGATAGTGGATGTTCAGATCATATGACAAGTGATAAGACCAAGTTTGTAAGCTTGAAAAGGTATGATGGTGGTGTAGTTAGATTCGATGATGACACTCCTTGTCTAATCCACGACAGAGGATCTGTTACTCTTGATGGTAAGAATAATGTTGATGTTGTCCTATATGTTGAAGGTCTAAAGAAGAATTAGTTGATGAGGGTTATGGTCTACAATTCAAGAATGCAAAGTGCAAAATTTTGGAAAGTTCAGGTGTTGAGATTGCATCAAGTACCAAGGCTAAAGGTAATGTCTTTCATTTGAATAGTGCTAATAGATGTTTGATTGCTCAAATTGACAAGAGTTGATTAGGGAATAAGAGAATGTGTTATGTGAATTTTGATAAGATTATGTAGATAGGTGCTACTACCTAAATTGTTGAATCTTATTAATGTTGTGTAAGGAATGTCAAATGGATAAGCAAACTAGGTCTACTTTCAAAAGAAGACTTACTTTTCAAATGGATTGTTAGATCTTGTGTACTCTAATTTATATGGTCCTGCTAAAACTAAAAGTTATCATGGAGGCAAATATTTCACATTGTTTATTGATGACTATTCAAGGATGACGTGGGTTTTTTTTTTTTGTTACATCCCAAATTTTGACCTAATTTTAAATTTGCTCATAGCCGTTATATTGAATGGATTTTTCTTTCATAATCATGTGAAGTAGGTAGTTATTTATATCCGTTGTATTAACTATTAATGAAGATGGTCGTTAACCATTATTTGTTATATGATGTTTAGCAGTTGTTTGATTTTGGAATTATGGTTAATAATTAAAGTCTTTTAAATGTTTATATGAAAATTATTATGGAACTTGTTATTATGGTGGAAGTGTTTCACGGGTGATTGCAGGGGAAAATGAAGGGGGGAAGCATTGCTAAACAGGATCAACAGAATGGGATATTAGCTTAGTCCAGTCAACAGGAGTGACAGGTATGACCTTAAACTTCTTTGGTGAGGACCTAGCGACTTGGACTTTAGGATACATCTGTAGGACCGCATGCGCTATTAAATAAATAATTTAAGAAACATAAATAATTTAATTAAAATATAAATGCGTACCTCAAAGTATTTTAAATAATCTTTCACCATATTATTATAATATATACCTATGTACGTACACAGACATAAAAATGAAGTGACACCATAATATTATTTTCTTATAATAAAATGATGCCACCTCACCAATATATCTACGTGTACGTAGATAAATATAAACCATAACATTTTTCGAATTATAATCTTCAAATCTTCTTCCACCCTTTTAATTCTTCTTTTGTTTAAAAATCGATTTAACACTTGGCATTGAAAGAGCCAAGATATTCTTATGTTATGAAGCCAAGGAGTCACATTATTCTTTTTTAAGAAATCGTGAGTGAGAGATGGATGTATCTTTTTTCAAACACCTGATTGTCTCTCTCTCAGTTCCAATTTTCTCCCTCTCATTTCCAACTTTCATAAGTCGAGAACCTACAAATATCGTTTGGAAAATCACTGTCGCCCATAGCATTCCAAGTTTTATTTTTACAGTCTTGATTGCAGAAATTGTGATACATTTATGCATTGGTTATTAGCACCTGAAGAACGTTTGTGGGAGGCTGAATCATAGCGGCCAGCTAGGCTCCTACTTCCTTTCTTTTCCATAATAGTCTCAGGTTATGTAATCAAACATTTTCCAAGTTTTGCTGAATATTTTTCATGTCAATTGCTACTATTTTTCCGACTTCCATAACAGCTAGTTTGTAGATATAATCATCATAGATAATATTGAATATAACCTCTTGAGAAAAGAGAAATTTAAATATAATAAATCCTAATTTAAATATACCATATAGAAATCAGAACTCAATAATGTTTCTGCTGGTCTAAAAGAGCATATTTTTTCAAATCACAGTTTGTGATAAGATATATAATTCAAGGAATCCTTTTAGAATTAATGAACAGAGCAGATTTCTCAGAATTTCCAAAACACCAGGGACTAACTGGCTGAATAGCCATGTAAAGCTGAAGAGGTGAGATGAAACCTACAAGAACATGGAAGTGAAATCAGATCTGATTAAATAAATTAAATAATCTTACTTAATAGCTCATGCTCGTCCTTATTAATGTTTTCTTGTTGTCAAGTCGAGCGATGGTGATCGGGTCATTGAACCCATCAAAAAACCTTGGCCAAGGTAGTTTAAAGGCATGTTGGTCATCTATTGATCACTCGATGTCAATGGTGTCAGTTATGAAGACAATTCTATTCATAACTGTGCAGATATTCTAAACACTAGAATGCTCAGGTGGCTGGACTAAGAATATCCCAAGCCCGATCCCGGAGTAGGGAGGGCCTTTCTAATTCAATAGATTGTGTGGGGATAAGTATGGTCCGAGGTTGGGAGGTTAAGCCTAAGTCAATGCTTCTCTTCTTACCAAAAGTCGAGGCTTGCACAACCAACTAAAGACCCACCGGATACTTCTCGTATGCTTTTCTTTCTTTTACATATTATGCATTTATTTTATTTATATGCATAAAAGGATAGCTAATTGTTATTATAGTTATTGTTAAATACAGTTATTTTCAGTTAATTGTTGATCTAATTATTTCAATTGATCATGGATACAGTTATTTTCAGTTAATCATTAATCTAATTATTTCAATTGATCATGGATACAGTTATTTTCAGTTAATCGATAATCTAGTTATTTCAGTTGATCATGGATATAGTTATTCTTAGTTAATCGTTAATCTAGGTATTTCAATTGATCATGGATACAGTTATTTTCAATTAATTGTTAATCTAGTTATTTTAGTTGATCATGGATACAGTTATTTTCAGTTAATCGTCAATTTAGGTTCTTCAATTGATCATTGATATGGTTATCTCAGCTGAACATGGTTATTTCAGTTAAACGCTGATAGTTAAAACAGTTAATGTCATATGAAAAGGAATTCAGTTATCTATTCAATGAATGTTGGGGAAAATCTCTTTATGAACTGTCTTTGTTTTTGTTATAAAAAACCATTTGTTACATATTTAAAGGAGAAATCTGAAGCTTTTAAAAAATTCAAGATCTTTAAAACTATGGTTGAGATATTGACAGGTTTAAAGATGAAGTGTCTGAGAGGCAACAAAGGTGGTGAATTCACATCCGGTGAATCTAATACATTTTGAGAAGAACATGGGATAAAAAGATGGATGTCTACTCCACGGGCCCTACAAAAAAATGATGTTGCAAAAAGAAGGAACAAAACTATTCTTGACACGGCAAGGACAACGATGATTGAAGGAAATGTTTAGCAGTTTACTGAAGAGAAGTTAGTAGTGTAGTGACCATAGTCTATACGCTTAACCGGGTGAAAATCAAAGGTGGAACTAGTAATAATCTTTATTAACTACGGTATGGAAATGTTCCTACAGTGAAATATTTCAGAATTTTCGGACACAAATGTGATATGACGCAAATGATCAAGATGAGAGTGCAAAACAAGGAATGCAACCTCAAATTCAGATCATACAAAGAGTTCAAGATGAAGAGGAAAACAATGGTGAAGAAGAGACACAAGAATCAAGAATTCAAGCAATCCTAAAACTCTATAGTATGTGAAGTTGAATCATTCAAATTACTAGGGAATAGGTGATAAAAACAAAGATGTCCAAACTAGAAGAAGGATCGTTAAAGATAAAGTTGTGTATAGCTTGATTTCAAAGATTGAACCTAAAGGTGTAAGTGAAGCATGTCAAGATGAACATTGGGTGAAGGCTATGGAAGAAAAATTGAATCAAATTTAGAAGAACTATACATGGATTCTTGATCCCAGAGTTAAGGACAAGAATGTGATAGGTAATAAATGGGTTTTTGAAATGAATTGAATGAAGATAGTGAGGTGACAAGAGATAAGGCTTTACTTGTTTACAAATTACAGAGGATATTCACAAATGGAAGGTATTAATTTTGAGGAGATTCTTGCTCCTATTGCTAGGATTTAGTTTGTTAGACTACTTTCTGCTTGTGCTACTTACAAGAATTTCAAAATATATCAGATGGATGTCAAGTCTACATTTTTTAATGGTGAGTTGGAAAAAGCATACATAGAGCAACTAGATGGTTTTTCATTGACAAATTAGAGCAATATGATTTTTCGATTGAAGAAAGCATTATATGGATTGAAGCAAGCACCTAGAACATGGTCTGCAAGATTGGACAACTCGTGCTTGGATTCAACAAAGTTACTGCTGACGGTAATTTATATTTCAAGATTAATAAAAGTAGTATTCTGATTGTTGAAGTCTTTGTTGATGATATCGATTTTAGAGGAAATGACAAGTTGAGTAAAGAGTTTGTTGATCAAATGCAAAAAGAATTTGAGATATCTATGACTGGTGAGATGAAATTCTTTCCTGGTTTGCAAATAACACAGTTAGATAATGGATTGTTTATATCTCAATCTAAGTATGTGAAGTGTTGATGAAAAAGTTTGGCATGAAAGATTCAAAACTAGTTGGTATTCCTATGGTGACCAGATGCAAGTTGACTATAGATGATGATTCCTTCAGCAAATCGGATCAGATACAAATTGATGATTGGTAGGAAAAATATTATGAGTGTTGCTTGTATTGTTGCTACATTTCAAGCAGATCCTAAAGAACCTCATGTTATTGTTAAAAAAATATTCAGATATTTGAAAGGGACAGTTTATTATGCCTTATGGTATCCTAAATATGATGATTTCACTTTTAGCACTTTTACAAATGTTGATCGGACTAGCAATGTGGATGACAGGGAGTGTAAAAGTGGTGGTGCATTTTTCTTGGGAAAGAGATTGGTTTCGTGGTTGAGAAAAGAAAAATTATACATCACAATCTACTACAGAGGTAGAATATGTTGCTATACCAATCAATTGTATACAAGTGATATGAAAAAGCAAATGTTGAAAGATATCAAAGTAAGTATTGATGAGCCTATTGCTATTTACTATGAAAAATCAAATGCTATTACTATTTGAAAGATTCCAGTGCTACATTCAAAGACAAAGAAAATATCTATCAAGTTTAATTTCTTGAGAGGGAAGGTGAATAAGAAGGAAGTCAGACTAGAGTCATGAAGCCCTTGCCCAAGAATACTTTTGAGTAGCTCAAAGGTAAGCTAGGGGTTATTGCCCCTCTTGATCAGAACGAAGATGCATGGGTATGCATCAGTGTGAGGCATTTCATAGAGATACCCTACAATTTGGATTAATGTATGGTGGCTAAAACTCAAGAGTGGTCAATCTTGTGTGAGTTAGATGTTCATTGGAAGATATTTTGTTCAAAATGTTGGCTTTTATGTCTAAGTGCATATGTGTGCCTTTTCTATTGATGTCAAAGGGGAGAGATGTTCATGTGAAAAATAGTATTTGGAGAGATACTCAAGTGAAAATCTAAGGGGGAGAGATATTGTCAAGAGACACTAGAAGATATAATATTGTTGGTAGTATTGTTTACTTGATTTCTTTGACATTGATTGTTTTTCACATCATATGTTGTCATCGATGCCAAAGGTGGAGATTGTTAGAATAATGTGCAAATATGTGCTTCAGCGATTGCTATCGCATATGTAAGAGATGTTTTGTCATTGATGTCAACATATTTATGTCTATGATATTGTGTTGTAAGGTTTTCACACCATCACCCCAAAACTTTGGGGGCCTCCTTTTTTTCAATTGCCTTAACAAATTTTTCAGAGTTGTCCAGAGGTTTTTGATTCGAATATTTTACACCTTGGACACCTTCGGGCCAGGAGGGATTTGATTTGATTTGTTTTCACCCAGTGTAAAACTTGATTTTCCAAAACATGTAATTTATCCTTAGGCCAAACAAAATTCAAAAACAACATTTTTTCAATGGTTAAAACAAATAACTGGCAGGATAAAATTGCAAATTTTTGGACTTGATGATTTTTTGAAAATTTGAAATAATGGTATAAGCTTGAGCATTTTCAAAATGAATTTGTTAGATTTAGTCATTTTGGAAAATCTTGAGTTTTTTTTTTGTGAGAAGAAATTTTGATAATGAAATTGAAATTGGAGTTTGAATCTTGACTGCTAGGAAAAGGATTTATTTTATTTAAAAAAATAAAAATTGCATTGCAAAATTGAAAGTGGACTAAATTGCAAAATCTCATTAATTTGGTTGAAATTTTGCCTAGAGGATTTTAGAAATGATAAAAGAAATTGGTGATTTGAAATTGAAAATTGATTTTGGCTTGCTAAATTCAATTTTAATGATATTTTAACTGCCAAAACATTATTAAATGAAAATTTTGACATCTCCTATGCTTACCTTGTTTCTATTTTGCAATTTTTTATCAAAATTGGCAATTAAATGGGCCAATTTCACTATAGGCTAAGTAATTTTAATGTTGCATTTATATCTGGGCCATTAATTAAAGGGCTAATTTAATTTTGTTTTCCCTCTAGGTAAGTCAGCCCACTTGGAGAGACAAAAAGTGTGGTATAAGAGGGGCTTCCCCTCCTCTTATTTTCTTATTATTTTATCCTCCTCCTTGGATGTGCGATTTTCCTCTAGAGGCAAATTTCAGACTTGGGCAATTTTTGTTGGGTCTGATTTCTCCATCTTTGACAGCGATTTCTCCTTCCAAAATTAGGTGATTTTATGTGATGAAGAAGCTATATGATTCAAGGTTTGATTTTTGGCAAGTGTGGGCAATTTCAAGGAAGTTAAAATTCTGATTTTTGCTAGGGCATCATTATTTGTTAGGGATTGAAATTTCTAAGATCTGATCCAAACTTGAAGAGGGCTTGGTTATTGGTAAACGCAGATTTAAGGTAAAATTCTATTCATTGTTAGAGGTGAAGATTGGTTTTAAAGACGGATTCTATTCCTTTTTCTTGCTTGGTTCGTTTCCCTTATATTCTTCTTGCATTCATCATCCGCCACTTCATCATTCCATTGATAGGCTGAAGTTGGGAGATATAAGTGTAGATTTCATGATTGGACACTTTGAGAGGCAGAAATAAGCTAGACCACTCTAGGATTGAAGTTGGGAGATATAAGTGTAGTCCATCCTAAGGTAATGAAGAGGCAAAAATAAGTTGTAGTTCCATCCCTAGGAAAGAAGTTTGAAAATCAATAAGTGTAGAGATAGGACTTGGAGAGGCAAAAATAAGCTAGATTCCATTGATAAAAAGAAAGTTGGAGATTGATAAGTGTAGTCCATTTCATTTAGAACGAAGGGGCAGAAATAAGTGTTTAGGATGGTAGATGTTAGTGCAAACAAGAACCCAAAGGGAACGAATACCAAAAAAGACGAGGAAGACATGATGCCTAAGACCACCTTCTTCTCGAAAGTGAGGCGAATAAGTGATACCAATATCGGTACAGTAAACATGATACAGTTAAAAGACAGATTGAAGGAAGGACAATCCCCCATGGCAAAGAAGATCTACAAGAGCAAAATTGTACACGCAGCAGCTTTCCCTCCTACCTTGCCTTGTCTGGAATTGGTAATGGAATGTGCATCCTAGTTTGATATTGTTACTAAGTCCATCATTTTTGATAAAGGGAAGAGAGTGTTAGCCAACATCGACGGACAAGTGGTCGAAGAAGTATTTAATATTCCTCGGTATAAAAGCATGACAGTGGTAATGATGGATCAAGCGGCTAAGTTATTTTAGGATAATCGGGAGGCTTATTTCATTCATCTAAAGCAGAATTGGTCACATGAAGGCAAGAAGGGAGTCACCAAATCGTCAAAGCTCATCAAATCAGATTTCAAATCAGGATATGGCAATCTTATTGTACTTCTCAGCAAAATCATGGGTGTAGCTCAAGGTATGCAATTCGAGAACTAGATGTACTTCTTTATTGATGAAATTAAAAATGGAAAGAGAAAATTTGATAGGGCTAGAATTATAAGTGAAAATCTAGAGTTGCAACTTAGTACAGTGCAAAATCAAAAGCAATTCTATATGGGATCCTATCTTTTCTATCTGATTGCGAGACCATATGAAAACCCTGGACTTGAGGCCTTAGGAGTGATTGGCAATGGGCCGGGGCAATTTTTGGTGCGTGAGTGTTATCCACAACTTCATTTGTTCAACACCAAAGATTGTAGGATGTTTTATGACACATTTTCCATGAAGACGGTAAGGATACTACAAGGGACGCCTGCTAAAAGGCTCTCAACAGAAACGGAAGTAAAAGTTAAGAAGTATGGGAGTTGGTTCATCCAATTTTCACAATTCACATATATTAGAGTGGCAGGAAGTACAATTTGTCCCAAGAGACTTCCAAGGTACCCACCCGACAAGATAGTTTTGATGGAGTTGGCTAGGCAACTTGAGCATTATGACAAAATGATGAAACTTAAAGGTGAGACAAGGATTACCTTCTCATTTGGAATAGACAATAATACTTGCCCCAATCCTGTCGCCTTTGTTGGTACGGAGAAAGAATTAGAATGATATCATCTAGGATGGTATAGAGCAAGATAGGGATTCGATCCTCGTGGTCTTATCAAGGCATCTCACGGAAATACATTCAAACATATTCCTACTATAGAAGATTTTTGGGCCAATGCACAGGTTGACTTTCACGTGAGGAAGCTAGCTTTCTCAAGATGATTACAAGACATAATAATCCAGCCAAAATAACCCTAGACAAAATAACCCAGTCATAATAACCCAAGGACAAAATAACCCAGGGTCATAATAACCCAATCCAAAATAACCCAGAGTCAAAATAACCCATGGACAAAATAACCCGATAAGATTATAGAGAAAGGAAAACAAAATTTATAAATTACAAGTATATTTCTAAGAAAAAAATTTATTCGAATTTTCAATTAAAGTGTCAAATTATGAGCAATGCCTCTTATATAATCTAAAATATTATTATTGTCATAACCATCAACTAGTCTTTTTAGTCTTTCTTTGAGTGCACAGTATTTTTTCCTGCTTGGTTGTGTAGTGTGTCCAGCCATATATTTCTCTATTTTATTCTCTTGGTGACCCTGTTCTTTTTTCACTACTTTGATGAATCTCTAGGTTGAGCTATGCGATGATTGAAGCGATTCACTAAATCCTCTATGCCATCACTCAATAGAATTATTACTTTTGGGAAGATCATCTTGAATAGCTGAATAGCAGTTCCACATTATGATTGGAAACTTGGGTGACCGTCTATTGCCTCTTCTAGTTAGTCCTCCAATCCATGTGTCTTCAAATAATTAATTATGGGTTGCAAAGTCTCCTCATGTCCTATATAATAAGGAGATTGTAGAAGTATTTCAAATGCATTGATTACATATACTTGAGGCACAAAAGCTAACGCAACCAGTTTTTTGATCTCAAATGAAAATACTTCATCGACACTGTAACGTGTTTGTAGACCTATTTCTTGAACTTTCCTACACAAGCACTGAGAGAAATGGAAAAGACATCCTCGAATAGTGATATTTGGAAAAATTTCAGAAATAGCTCCCTTGAAACCTAATTCAAAATCAATAAGTATAGTTTTTGGGTTTAGATCAGGTTGCCGTTGTTTTAATTTTACAAGTACTTGTGTATAAGTGGATCTTGTTTTGTTGGTCATAAGAATATAGACGAGTGGAAATATTGCATCATTTTTCAAGCCATGAATTGTCTACAACTGCTGAAAAATACTTGGTACTATTTTAAATGTACCATCACTAAACCAATTTTCATATTCTTTTAGTAGTTGCAAATTTTGTGTGGTGGTGAATATTAAAAAATGATTCTCGTCATTACTGTCATGATAAAGAAACTTTTCCCCTCTATTGGTAATTGTATATTCAATTGGTAAGATAAGATCTCTCAATGTCTGAGGATTTGGTGGTGGTGTTTCAAATCTTATTCTTTTCCTTCGAATCATTTTGGATAATGCATTGGTTGATGGTATTGCTCCTGCTACCAGTAATGAAATATTAGAACATGTAGTAGAAATGATATTTCTTGTAGAGTCTTGAGTCAAGCACGCCATGTCTTTCATTTCATTCAACTTCTGTTTGACAGTGATCATCTCAATTTTTGGAGCATGATTATGTCCTGTACTGCTAATCACATCACCAGATTCTGTTTGTGTTGTAGTATAGCACCGACTTGTGTTAAATCTATAGCCCAGAAATCCATAAAGATAACCAGCAATAAAAGAAGACAAAACTGAAACAAGGAACACCAGAAATATTCTAGGAAAACCCCTCTAGAATGAAAGGAAAAACCCAACCACACAACAAAAATATATCTTTATTGATAATGAAATGTTCAAGTGTACAATATCCTTTGCTTGATGCAAAATATATAACAATAGAAGAGACTCTTCATATTATAACTGAAGGTCCCTTGAGTTTCTCATAACTCCTATAATTAATTGACTCTTCGAATATTCATGCCTCATTGCATGTGAATGACACGTATTTTACATTTATTATTACAAATTAAACTTAAGTGTCCTTTTCAGCTGAAGAGGATAATAACAGTAATAACGTCCAGATTTCAAGAGATAAAGATCTCTATCGTAGCTACAAACTTTAACAACTTGAACATTTATTTGTAAAATATTATGCACAACGCCAGATCATTTTATTGACAACTTCTCGATGAAGCAAATATGTGTAACCATTTAAAATGAGTAATTTCTTATTTTTTTGACTTGTTAAAAATTGAAGAGGCACTGTATATATTAAAAATTATGAAGAATTTCTTGATTCCCTAAAAGTATATTTATTTTTGTATACTTTATAGAAACCCTCAAAAAAATTTAATATAATGTTTAAAAAATTATATTAAAAAATATATTTTTTTATGAATTTTGATTTCTCTTTTTCTAATCACTCTACACACTCTTCATTCTTCTCCCCTTCTTCCTTCCTTTACTTCTCTAAGCTTTTAATTTTACCACTTTATATATCCTCTTAATGCCTCTTCATAATGCCTTTTGACTTATATCTTTTCATAATAACTCTTATTTAGCTTATTCCCACGAATTTGTCTTTATTTTTATAATTATTTACCATTTTATAAGTTATTTAAGCATATTAAAGATGTTTTAAGGCTATTTTAGGGGTATATAATGGATATATGGTCTAAAAATGACCTAAATATCCTCTATGGTCCCTCACAATCCCTTTTTAAGCATACTAACTTAATCTAGAATGACTATGGGTTATTTTGTCCATGGGTTATTTTGACCCTGGGTTATTGTGTCCTTGGGTTATTATGGGGGGGTTATTGTGTCCAGGGTTATTTTGGCCGGGTTATTATGTCGAGCACCCCTCAAGATTATAAGTGGGCATGATGAGGGCAATCAGATGGAGAGGCCTTGATATTCCCGATCAGCTCGAAGATGATGAAAAGGTGCTAAGAGAAGATTATGATACAGTGGATGGAATGGAGTTGAGTCCAGTGGATTGGGATGATCATCAAGATCCTTCCTTAGAGGCAGTTACAAGGACAGTTGATTTTCACACTAAGTTGTGGTACAATGAGAAGTTAAGGCAATTACAAAATCGGAACATACGCCTTACTTATGAGAAGATGAAACTTGAGGAAGAAGGTCCAACGGAGTTAGTCGGACAGAAAGGTGGAAGCAGTAGCCAGCAACAAAGAACAGTTAAAAGCAAGAAGAGGTCGAGAAAAACAAAGAACATCAGGAGCCTCCAGCAAAGAGATGGAATGCACCGCCGTCAAGGGAGAGCATAATTGAGGCTAGAGGCCAAGAAGATAATACAAATGGACAAGGGGTCGTGGTAGAGGTGAGCTCTGATTCGGAATCAAGCGGTTTCAATGATAGTACCGAGTAATCTCCTCTCTCGAAGAACCAACATGGAGATGATGTGATAGTCACTAGTGAAGAAGAGGATAGGCCAATTGATATTGAGGAAATAAGCCAAGTACCCGAGGCCATTGGTGATGATTTGCTAGTCAAACCAAATCCAGATTTGGGGAGATGCACTGCACCACTATGGTTAAGGAAAATGTTTATGCCAAGAGGCGAGGTGGTGACTGTCTTAACAGCTGAAGATATTCAAGGGTTAATGGAAAAGGAAGAAAGCGAGAAATAGAAACAAATTGCAAAAACGGTGGCAAAGGTAATTAGGAGTGATGATGAGGGTCACTGAAAGGTTCAGATTGCTATACCAAAGGTTAGCAAGGTAGTGGATGAGATTGTAGCTCAGGAGTATGAAATAGTATAGCACAACTTGGGAAGAATCACGGATGACATGGAATGTGAGGAGATTGAGGAAGGCATGATTTCAATTAGAGAAAAGTTGAGGAAGGCAAACAAGAGGATTGTAAAGTTGGAGGCCGAGAACAAGTATTGGAGAGATTGCCAGCCTATCCAACAATTGCACCAGGCAGTCTTTCCTCAAGATAGTGGGAGTAACGCAGAAGAGATATCGGCTCAGTTGCAAGAAGTCAAGGGATTGGATCCATGATAGAATTCAAGATGGGTGAAATTTCTTGCCTTCCTTTATCTCGACATTCAAGTTATTTGTGGCTATTAGAGACAAATTAAGAGCATTTGAAGGGGAGTGGAAGGATTTCCTTTCAATCAAGAACTTGGCCATTCCCAGGCTACAGGTATTTATTGAGCTACCGGAGAGATATTTGGAGAGAACCAAGTTGGTGGATGAAGGAGGAATTAGTACGGTGGAGTCTTGGTTTGTTGCCTTGACCATCAGACTAAGGATACTTGAAGAGATACGGAACAAGATTGCACAGCACAGCCCTAGCATTGACACTTCCATTTCAACCATGATGAGCAATGTTGGGGCTGCACTTGATTTTGAAGATATCAAAGAGAAGAACGTCAATGAGACAAAATTTGGATCAAGATTGGATGAGTTGGGGAAGGTTGCCATCAAGAAGAAGCATTTGGGCACCCTGGCCTCCCTCAATGCCTTTATCGGATATGCAAAAGAGTATGAGAAGGATCATGAGAAGACACTACAAGCAGCAAGTAAAATGATGAATTCAGCTGAGCTCAAGATGAAGCACACACTTTGCCCTCCCATGAAAGAAGTCAACGACAGGCTAACCAAGTTCATTGTTTTGGCTAAGAAGATGAAAGAAAAAGGTAGAATTATATTAGGAGATCATTTGATGTAAGTCCAAGTGGCAATTTCTCGTTCTTCTTGGGTAGGATAGGTGTCTAATTCTGATTGGCTACCATTTTGGTGCCTTCTCATTGGTTGCCAATTTTCCTTTTTTCATTGGTCCATTGATGAGGTGGTGTCTTCTCATTGGCCGATGGGGTGGCAACCCTAATTAGGGTTTCTAGGATTCAATATGGATTGTTGATTTTGTCTCAATCTCTACCATTGGTTGTAATTTTGGCCCCTATATAAGGCCATTCGCTCTCATTTGTAGAGGGTTGAAGAAAATTGTTGTTGAAGATAATACCAAAATTGTTTCTTTATTATTGTTGTGTCTTGCATGGTGATTAAGAACACTTGGTGTTATTGCATGGTTTCTACTTCCAATGGTTGAAGAAAATTGTTGCTTAAGATAATACCAAAATTGCTTCTTTATCATTGTTGTGTCTTGCATGGTGATTAAGAACACTTGGTGTTATTGCATGGTTTCTACTTCCAATGGTTGAAGAAAATTATTGCTTAAGATAATACCAAAATTGCTTCTTTATCATTGTTGTGACTTGCATAGTGATTAAGAACACTTGGTGTTATTGCATGGTTTCTACTTCCAATAGTTAGAGTTAAATTGCACTGAAGTTGTTAAAGTAGATTTTATTTCAAGAAAGTTGTTAAGAGTAAGAGTAGATGGATAGTTGTATGGTGATATTAGTGGATGTTTGATAGGGATCTACAAACTAGGTCACTAGCATCCTAGCGGCTTGTTAGGAAGCCTTGTGTGATAATCTAGTCTTTTTTCCCTTGAATCATTGCATTTATGGAGGTAGAGCCGTTGGTAAGCTTTCATCAAATTAGATCCCCATCCATTTGCTAATCTTTCCATTCATAGGAGTAGGAGTAGAGAAGCAAGTAGTTTAGTAGTTGGAGTTTTGAAGAAGAAATATAGGAAAGCATAAGTCATTTGAACACACACCCTCCATCATCACCATCAACATCATTTGGTGCTCATATACTTTGCAAAGCCAAACATCATCACCATTAGAATGAGATTTTGATAATCCTGGAATGAACAACGTAAGGCCGCCTACGTGATTAACCAGCAAATTACATTAATATAACTGAGTTAGTATCCATAGGTGTAAGGAACATTGGAGTTTTTCTCATGTCCTCATGAGTATTTACTTTTCAAGAGAAGGATTAAGTGTTTGATATTCCATATCAAGTATTCAATCGCTATATGTTATGTAGTGGTACAAAAATTGGCATCAACAAAATGTTGTAGAGATGTTCAAAGAGTTCTTTGCCTTGGTGTGATCAATATATTGGAATTAAGCATATGTGTATGTGTGAATTGTGAAGAGGGATGTCTATAGTTGACTTAGTTCAATTTACAGAGGTTCGCATGGTGATTGGAATGAGTTATGGGTTTCTGTATAGAGATTGGTATTTTGGATGTTTAATGGTAACAATGTGACAGTATTTGGCTCGATATGATTTGGTATTGCAATATTCTAGTATGTGGACATATGTGGTGTGTTTGGGACATTGATATCTTTCAGCTCAAGTAATTTGTGATTTGGAGATTTGCAAGCTATTCTTCTTGAGTTACAGATGGTATTGTTGGTGTCCTTGAGGTTCGGTTCAAATATGCTAATGATTTCTGAGATCAGATTTGATATAATTGTTTTTGTGGTACTTCATGGTGCTTGTGGATGTTTATAGATTGTTCTCCTATTGTGTTTCCATTTTGCATTGATTGGTGTGCTCACAAATGAAGATTTCAGTTGTTGAGTTAGTGTTTTCATGTTCTTGGCTGACTTGGTGTTCTAGAATGTTATGAATGATCGAGGCATGATTATTGGATGCTTAGCATGCTCGAGGATGAAGTTAATGGTCTAAGCTATGTCTTAGCCAACATGGATTGGTTTGCATTAAATATTGTAATTAGGACTGAGTGGTGAAGTCGACCTTGTTTATTTCTTCAAGGTTGATGATTTGTATATGTAATGATCTTGTGATCATGTGGATGTATGAGAGTGTATGAGTGAATGAGAAAATACAGGTAGGAGAGAGTGTATGAAGTACAGATGTACAAATAAGGTAGAGATTTGCTTTGTATTTCAATGGAACTGAGCCAAGTATGTTGAAGATGCTATTATCCATTTCATATCTTGTGGATTATAGTCCACTAGAATTTGTAAGGTAGTGGACCTTCTCTATTTTGTATTTGGGTAGTGAGCTCTTGGTCATGTGCTTGAATGCATGTGTGTTTGGGGGTATCGTGCTTTTAGTTTTAACAAAGTACATTATCTTGTGGGTTCATACTCGTTGTGGTTTTTCTCCTAACAGGGTTTCCACACAAAAAATATTTGTGTTATATATTCATATTATTTTGTGGATCTTTGGTTGCATTCTTAAATATCAAATCTGTGATTTAAGGTTTACATCATGCAAGTTGTTTAAATTTGTGAAGTTTGGACATAACTAGCTCACCCCCCCTTCCTCCCAGTTGTGTGTGCCCTAAATTATGTATCCAATTCTTATATATATATATATATATATGCATGATGAAGGTTTTCTTTATTGCAGATTATATTAAATTTAATCAAAAGGATTAACAATAGAAGGGTCCCTAACCTAACCACGCCACTAGATAATTGATGACTAACAACCACCACTTGACCCTACGACCACAACCTTTCCTGACTTTCTAAGGTGAAATCTTGTAATCTCCCCACTAGCGAGGACAACAATACCTACAAAACCAATGTTAGAATTTATACATTAAAAAAAAATATTTCACTATTCTACCCTCTATCCTAACCCAACCTTAAGGACATTTCCACATCGGGATCAATAACCCTCTTGAAGATCCTTAGATCCCTGGTTACTTCTCCATCTTCTATGAAGTGCTCCTTTTAAGGTCCTTCCTAGAAGAGACATTCTCTATCCAGGGCCCTTGACACATATGCATATGTTAACATCTACAAAATATTCCGGCCTTATAACTGAATTAAGATCACTCTCTTCCTGATGAGACTCTTTTGATCTTAAGCTATTAAGATCACTCTCTTCCCAAAAGGACTTTCTTCATCTTAAACAATTAACAATATTAAGATCAATGTCTTCCCTCAAAAGGGACTCTCTTGATCTTAAATCTTTAACTATTAAGTCATGTGTGTTATCCATTTTGAATTCCATCTTTACACACACATATGTATATGCATAAATTATCTATAAGTATGATTTAATTAATATAAATAAAATCATAACTATAATTAAGAAAATATAATCCAGAAACATACCTTTATTACCTTCCTCTTTGCATGGTCCATTTGGCTCTGTCTTTATTTGACCCTTTTTGTTTCTTCTTTCTCAAAAGTCACAATCTTTCATAATAGAAATATTTTGAAAAGTTACAACACTTCATAGTTATAATCCTTTCGAAAAGTTGCAACACTTCATAATCAAGATCCTTTAGAAAAGTCCAAATACTTTATAATTACAACAATTTTGAAGAGTCACAACTATTCATAATTATGACCCTTTCGAACATACACATCCTTTCAATATCACTAATATCTTTTCAAAAAGTCACATTCTTATTTTCTTCATATTATATTCCTCTTTCATTTTTCCTTTTTGAACTCCTATCTTCTCTTCTTCTCTTTTTCCCCTCTAAAATAAACTCTCCTCCCTTTTATACCTTAATTTTAAGGAGTCGTGTCTATTTGTTAAATAACTCTCGACTTTTCATTAGATTTAGTTACTTTATATTATTCTATGTTATATTATTTATTTACTTACTTATTTGTGTTTATTATTATTTATTATTAAATTCTATTTAGAAAGTTAACATACTTTCTTCAATATGTTCTCTTTATTTAATTTAATTCCTTTATTTATTCATTTTGATTTTATTTTATTTTTATTATTTAAAATACCATACTAGAGATTATTTCATTGATAATATACGTTAAATAATAATTATTTCCTATTTTTGTATTAGTTTTAATCAAAGAAACGTGAATCGGAATCGGATCAGAATCGGCAAGGCCGAATCGAATCGTGAATCGGCAATGAATCGGCAAATTTGAAAAAACCCTTTAAATTTAAAGATTTTAACAATTTAAAACTTATTTCATGCACCCTTTATTGAATATAACTTAAGCACACTATAACATCATCAAATAGAAGTTAAAACTTAACATACATAAACATAGAACATAAAATCCATCACATACGTAACTATGTTATCTAAAATGTAAATTGTAGGCTCGCTGAAGTAAATAGAAATCAAATGATCATAATGATTTAAATCATAGAATGTATATAAGATGATCCATAAGACATCAAATCATAAATGTATGTAAGAATCTAAGATGAAGATCCATGAAAGTTTGAAACATATGTCTATCAATGATTCAATATCAATATCTGTAAACAAAATATAAAAACAAGGCTCCAGCTCAAGCCTCAGGCTCATAGTCATCATCATCCTCAACATCATCCTCAAGCTCGGCTACAGCCTCAGCCTCAGCCTCTGAGTATCCAGTCTGCCTAGTAGCAAGGCGTCTAATGTAGGTCCTAGAGGACTGTCAAGCCATATCTCCCGCATATAAGATGGGCTCACGAACGTCGCTAGGGCCTGTGTCTGTGCGTGCACGTGTGCGTCTACCAATGCCTGAAGAACGTGCTCTAGCTGCCTCAGCCTCTATATCCACCTGGTCAATCCACGCACGGTCTTCCTCAGTGAAGACTGGATCTACAACCTCTGTGAGCCACTCTGATTCTGGATCAATCTCCTCCAGAATGATCGGAGAGGAGTCAGTGCCCAAAATCTGTCTGATCCTAAGACGGACGTTGTAATGAACGAAGACAAGATCATTCAACCTCTGCACTGTCAACCTGTTTCTCCTCTTCGAGTGGATGTGCTCGAACATGGACCAACTGCGCTCACATCCAGAAGCGCTGCTTGGCTGACTCAGAATACGAATGGCAATTTTTTGAAATTTTGGGGTTGTGGCCCCAAACATTTGCCACCATCTATCTGAAATAAGGGAAAATAAAAATAATTAGTCTCATTTACAAATTACAAATTACAAGTTAACTCTAAAATTACATAATCAACTTTAAGTTTAGAATCTAGATTCATGAACATTGAATATATTATTTAATTTTTACCTGGCTTGTATTGTTTCCCGAGCATCTATGGCTACCCTGCTAGAGAAAAGTGGCCCTTCTTTATTATTGAACTTATCAAGCTCAATAATTGCAGCACTGCTATCCTCATCAGTATTCAACCTCTGGATCACTGTATATAATCCGGTGAGAACCTCCTCATCCGCCTTGAAGTCAGGACGGAAACGAAATGCCGAATTCAAAAAGTAAGCTGCTGCATGGATGGGTCTGTGGAGCTGATTCTGCCATCTCCTATCAATGATGTCCCAAATAGGGGCATACTTCTCCTGCACTCCTGCATACTGTGCTCTAATGGCCTCCTTGGCCCTATCCATGCCCTCATATATGTAGCCCATAGAGGGCTTCTCCCCATCAGCAGTTCGTAAGAGAGATACAAGGGGCTCAGTGGCCTACATATAAAGTAAAACAAAAATTTGAGTCAAAACTTAAACATAGAATAATTCAATAATATAACTTAAGGTAAAACTAAATCATTAAACAATTAGCATAGTAAACTGTAAAATATTAAATGTTAAATTGCAATAAAATTACCTTAAGGATTTCTCTAGCAAGTTTCCAAAAACCATCATCATCAAATATGCAATCCACCACTTCTATCCCTGCAGTGGTCGTAGCATAGGAAGATGAAATCCACTCCCGCCCAACAAACATGCTCCTCAAATCATCCCTTGATGTCAACAAGGACTGCAAGGTGATGAAATTCGAGGCAAACCTCGTGATCCCTGGACGAGCTAACTCTTTGTCTCCTGTGTACTTCCTCATTGTGCTAAGGACAAATGAATGATTATAAATAAACTTGCATATGTTTTTTGCCCTTTCCACACATGACTTGACCCACTCAAGTTTGCCAATTTCCTCCAACATGAGGTCAAGGCAGTGTGCTGCACAAGGGAACCAAAATATGGTGGGGTGCCTCTCCATCAAAAGTTTGCCTACAACAATTTTAAGATAATTAGAAATTCAAATTTCAAACATGTTAGAACTTAGGAAACTTAGAAATTCTAAGTTAGAATTAGAAAAAGTTCAAAATTCAAATAAATTTATTTTCAAAACTTAAAAAGTTAAAAGTTTACCTGCAGCAACATAACTTGCTGCATTATTCGTCACCACTTACACCACATGTTGTTCCCCCACCTCTGCTATAACTTCCTCAATAACCTCACATAAGTATGTGGCGTTTTTTACATGAGCAGAAGCATCAATGGATTTGAGGAACATGGTATATCCTACAAGTAACAAAACAACGAATTATAATTACTATTAGCAATCAACAAATCAAAATTTGAAATAGTCAATCAGGATTCAAAATTATGTATGTAGGAAAGTAGAATGATCAATCACCTCCACAGGATACAAGAAAATTGAGGAGTGTTCTTCCCCTCCTATCTGTCCAACCATCAGTCATGATGGTGCAACCCTTTTCGATCCACTCCTTTCAGTTGTCCTCAAGCTCATGCCTCATATCCTCAACCATTTCCTCCAGGAGGTATCCACTCAACTCAGCCTCAGTTGGGGCTTTAAACCCCTGACCACAAATGGTAACTGCATCTATCATGTTCTGCCAATAAGGAGTCCTGTCACAAATAGATAATGATATTGATTAGAAATTTAGATGTCAAAAACTAAAATCATAAAACAAGTAGATATAATTAAAGTTTTACTTTTACTTTTAACTTTAACTTTGAAGATAACAAAGAAAAAAGAATCAATTACCTGGCTGCAATAAATGGAATGTTGCAAAAGTACCAGAATTTGCAAATCTCTTTTCTGGCAGCATCATGAATCTCCTTGTTCAAACCCAGGCCCTCAAGCATGGGTTGGGAGCCAGGAGTAATGCGGGGCACAAAGTAACTATCCATTTTGTTTTTCCGCACTCTAGGCTGCAATAGGTTGGTTTTGGACTCTGTCTCAGTATGAGACCGACTACCACTAACACTCACATGAGCACTAGCACTAGGATGAAAAGGAGGCCTAGAAGAACCCTCTCCAACACAACCTATGGATGCGGAAGCTGATGCGGAAGCTGATGCAGATGCACTTGCAAATGTAGATGCGGTTGCGGATGTGGGAGCACGGGAGCCAATACCTCTTAACCCTTCAAGTTGCATTTTCTTAGTCAACTTGTCTTGTTCAATTTTTTCTAATGCCACTAAACAAGTACGTTTTGCCTCAGCGGTTTGATGAGTGCAAACTGTGACATCATGGCCAGGTATGCCAGCAATGTGGTATTTCAATCTATAGATACCTCCCGAATTTATTTTTTCTTTGCAAAATATACATTTTGTTTGATATTTGGTTCTCCCAGGAAACTCTTCATTATATTTCCAGCATTCATCTTTTTTACCCATTGTGGAAATTGGAAAATGAAAGCAAAGGGCTGCTGCAATAAAAAAATTCATGTAAAAAATCAAAGTTTGCAACTAATAAACAAAAACTACAAAACAACAAACCCTAGTTTGCAATTTAGTAAAAATAAAAAACATTCAAGATTTGCAAATGAACACTAAAAAAATTTAACAAAAAATGCATACTACACTAACATGCAAAAAAAAAATCAACACTTACCTCTTGCAAATGAGTTTAGGAGTGTTGATATTGACTCCTTAATGCTCCCAATGCAATTTATGGCTTCCCCAAATGGACTTCTGATCTCTTTGGTGCTCTTCCTTCTTGCCGGTTGGAAACCTATGGATTCTCTTTTCTCTTCTTCTCTCTCACTCTTCCTCTCTTCTACTCATACTAAGCAAATAGAAGGCTCTTTAGGGTTATAACAAAGAGGAAAGTCAACTTAGAAAGCAAATAAAACATGTGTTTTTTTTTTAAATTGAACTTTCTATCCTTGCTGCCGCGACCGATTTCTGAAGATTCACGATGGCGATTTTGGCAATTTTTGCCATGAATCGCCGATTTTGGCGATTCAGGCGATTCACAGGAAAAAATCGCCACCAGCGATTTCCGATTCCAAAAAAATCGGGAGCCATGAATCTTATCGCGATTTCGGCGATTTCATGGCGATTTTTGGAACTATGGTTTTAATATAACTTTATTATCATTATTTATTTACTAACATTATATTATTTGATTATTATTAAAATTCTATCTAAAAATAGGAATATGACAATCCACCCTTTCTCAAATTGCTTGTCCTCAAGCAATTAGATAATTTCTTTTGTTGAGTTGAAATAGATATTTCTTTTAATTTGAACTCTTACGTTGCTATCATGAATATGTTTGAATCCTTTCTAATAGTCATTAACTTTCTACATTAGTCTTTCATATAAATTATTCTCCTAGATCCTCTTTAACCCTATAGGATGGCAAGATCATGCTCTGATACCACTGTAATGTCCCCACTAGCGAGGACAATAATACCTACAAAACCAATGTTAGATTATACATTAATAAAATATATTTCACTATTCTATCATCTATCCTAACCCAACCTCAAAGACGTCTCCACATCGGGATCAATAACCCTCTTGAGGATCCTTAGATCCCTGGTTACTTCTCCGTCTTCTATGAAGTGCTCCCTTTAAGGTCTTGTTGGATACAATTGTCTAATTGTGTGTTATCTTTGATGTTACACAAATGTCATATCAGCTGTCTATCAGTGCTTACAAGCTCAGTTGGTTAGCAAGGCAATTTTCTGCGTCTACTGAGCATTCTTGGAGATTACTCTACGTAGACAGTGTCTACCGAGCTCAGTCGAGCATCGAAGGAAATTGTGGCAGAAAGTAGTGTTAACCGAGCTCTCATGGTTAACGAAGGAAAGTTGGTCACAGTTAGTGTTCACCGAGTTCACTCGGTTTCCAAAGGATTTTGCAAGTTCGCAGTGTTAACCAAGCTTCTCTTAGTTAACACAAGAAATCATTTCAAGATTAGTGTTTACCAAGCAAGGTCGGCCAATGAAGGATTTCATTGATTTGAGAAATGAAGTTTAATTATTTCAAGTATTGATTCTAGTCGACTATGGTAATGTTTATTGGTCATTGTAAGTTGTAATTGGGCTGACTTGATAATCTGAATGGTATATATGAAAGGTCAAGTTGAGATTCTAGTGTGTATGAGTAAGTATGCAAGTATATTGATTGTTTGAAGAGGAAAGTGTGAGCGAATTTGAAGGATGGTCAGATATCCTTGAGGAGCAGCAAAGTTATATTTGATCAGGAAGGATCTAGTGTGAAGCAGAACAAAGATCTATAATTAGCAAATCTAGTTGCATCTCATTCAAGTCATTTCATTGTTACTTTTTTACCACTGTAGCAGTGATTCCAAAATCTCTTAGCAGAGTTGGTTTAACAGCCAATTGTAAATCCTCTAACAAGGTGACAATTCCATTGAATTGTTCTAAAGACCTCTTCCAAGGCCACTCCTAACAGGGTGATTAAATCCTCTAACAAGGTCACACCTAACAGTGTGTATTGTAACCTTTAACCAAGTTGGCTCCTAACAGGGCTCACTTCAGAAGAATGAAAATCAGTAGCTAGTTACTTGGTGGTTTTTCCCATATTGGGTTTCCACGTTAAATCTGGTGTCTCATGTGTTCATGTTATTTCTTTCATGCTTGCATGTTAATCACTGTGAATGTTTAAGATCTGTTAAAGTATAACATACACTGCATCTACCGAGTTACAGCAATTTCTGTATGTTTACCAAGTGACAACAGTAATTAGTTTTATCTGACATCTAAGGGATCTGTGGATTTGTTTTTGTGGTAACTGATTCACCCCCCCCTCTCAGTTACTCCATCTATATTTCCAACAATTGGTCTCATGAGGCTTCATCTGGCTTCCATTGGAAATTCAAGATTGAAATACCTTGATGAAGAATACACAACTCCTTCTGGTACATTATCTGTTGGTGACATTGCTGAGAAAAAGACTCATAACACCATGATGATAGATATTGCATCTGCTCTAAGCTACGAGGAATTTGATGATATCAAGGATTGCAAAACCACCTTTGAAATGTGGAACAAGCTGAAAGACATCTATGGTGGTGATGACAATGTGAAGAGAGTCAAATTAGAAAACCTTAGAGGACAATTTGATCAGATGAGGATGAGAGAAGATGAAAACATTGCCAAATATGTTGAAATGATCAAAGCAAGTGTCAATGCAATCAAAGCTTCTGGAGGAGAGATCAAGGAAGAAACTGTTGTAAGTAAAGTTCTTAGAACATTGCTTCCCATTTATGCAATTAGAGTATCTGCAATTCAAGAAAGAAGATGTGAGACAAATCATAAGATAACTTTGGATACCCTGGTAGGAAGATTGACAGCCTTTGAGCTAAATAACTATGACAATTATGTTCCAGCTTCCAAGAATATTGAATCTGCATTTGAGGCTAAGCTTTCACTTAAGGAAAAAGGCAAGAAAATAAAGGACACTCAGTCAGAAAGTGAAGAAGAATCAGAGGAAAGTTCTGACAATGATCTTGAAGTTGTTGAAGCTCTACTTGCAAAGAAATATTCTAGAGGCAGAGGAAAATACAAAGGTAAAGTTCCCCTAATCTGTTTTTTATGTGAAGAAATTGGTCATATTGCAGCCAGGTGCCCAAACAAAGCTAGCAAGGATGAGAAGAAAGGTCACAAGTGCAATTGCAAGAAGGATTTCAAATCATTCACGGACAAAGGTAAGAAAACATGTCTTATGGCTAAGGATTCTGATAATAGTGAAGATGAAATAGTTTACATTGTTGTGATAGATGAATCTGATGATGATGAAGATAATAAGAGGGCACTTATCTCTCATGTGAGCAAAAATGATACATGGCTCATAGACAGTGGATGTTCACATCATATGGCTGGTGACAAAACAAAGTTTGAACACTTTGAAGACTATGATGATGGTAGTGTAAGGTTTGGAAGCAATGACCCTTGTTGCATAAAAGGAAGAGGACGAATCTCATTAACCAAAGAACTTGTATGTGATAATGCCTATTGGGTTGAAGGACTAAAACATAATCTGCTGAGTGTGGCGCAGCTAATCAACATTAGATTCAAGGTGGAATTCATGTATGGCAAGGCAAGCCTGCTGGATGACAAAGGAAAACTGATTGGATTAGGCAATCAAACAAAAGGTAACTTGTTTTATCTTGATCTTGGTGAGTGCTCATGTTTTATTGCTCAAGTTGAAGAAAGTTGGTTATGGCACAGAAGGTTATGTCATGTAAATTTTGATAACATGGTGAAAATAAGAAAATTCAGGAAAGTAAGAGGCATTCCTAGTTTGAAGAAACCTAATGTTGGTTTATGCAAGAATTGTCAGATTGGCAAAATTGGAAAAACTAGTCTTAAAAGTAAGAACTATCAGTCTGAAGATATTTTGGAAATTGTGCATACTGATTTATGTGGACCTATTGGAATTGAGAGCTATAGTGGAGAAAAGTTCTTCATTCTTTCTGTTGATGACTACTCTAGAATGATGACTGTTATGTATCTAAGAGAGAAGTCAGAAGCATTCGAGAAATTCGAATGGTATTTGGCAAGAGTAGAGAAGGAAACAGAGAAAAGATTGAAATGCTTAAGATCAAACAGAGGTGGTGAATTCATCTCCAATGAATTCAATAACTTTTGCATTGAAAGCGGAATCAAAAGACAGGTATCAACCCTTGGAACTCCTGAGCAGAATGGAATAGCTGAAAGGAGGAACAGATCTATCATGGATTGTGCAAGGACTCTAATGATTGAAAAGAACATTGCTATCAAATACTGGAAGGAAGCTATCAACACTGTAGTTCATACCTTAAACCGAATACAGTTGAAGAAGGATTCATACAAAACCCCCTATGAGTTATGGTATGGCTATAAACCCAATGTAAGTTACCTGAAAGTATTTGGAAGTAAATGTTATATCTTGAAAGAATCTAGAAAAGGCAAATTTGATGTGAAAGGTGATGAAAGTATATTTTTAGGATATTCTTGCAAAAGTAAGGCATATAGATGTTTGAATTTGTCTACTCATAAAATCATAAAAAGTGCACATGTGAGAATTGATGAGTTTGCAGAAAGGACTGAAGAAGAAAGCAAAAAGGAACCAGAAGATTACAAGAGATTTGTTTACATTTAACCAGATACATTGCTAGACACATCTGTCAATCAAGAGACTTCTACTCCCGAGTCTTCCTCAGTCACCGAGTTGCAAGAAGTTCAAACCGAGTCACAGGGACCCGAGTCACATTCTGAAGCTACCGAGCCAATGCCTGCCGATTCTGAGCAACCAAAACAAGAAGTTGAAGTTCAAGATGATGACAATGCAATTCATTAAAAAGGCAAGGAACCTATATTGGCCAAGTGTGTCAGAAGGCATCATGCACCAGATCAGATTATTGGAAACAAATCAGAAGGTACTATGACAAGAAGTAAGCTAAAAGGTACATGTTTACTTGCTGATTTTGAACCTAGAAATGTCAAAGATGCATTGGAAAATGAAAGTTGGATTGAGGCTATGAATGAAGAGATAGAGCAAATAGAAAAGAACGAAATCTGGACTCTTGTACCTAGGCCTAAAGATAAAAATGTGATTGGAACAAAATGGGTATTCAGGAATAAGTTGAATGAAGATGGTAAGGTATCAAGAAACATCGCTAGATTGGCATGTAAAGGCTACTCTCAAGAAGAAGGAATTGATTATGGTGAGAGTTTTGCTCTTGTTTCAAGATTGGAAGGTGTCAGTTACTTGCATATGCAGCACATAAAGGATTTAAGGTATATCAGATGGATGTTAAATTTGCATTTCTCAATGGTATTCTTGATGAAGAAGTCTACATTGAACAACCTGAAGGTTTCATTAGATTTAGTTAATTTATATTATTCTATGTTATATTATTTATTTACTTAATTATTTGTGTTTATTATTATTTATTATTAAATTTTATTTAAAAAGTTAACATACTTTCTTCAATATGTTCTCTTTATTTTATTTTATTCTTTCATTTATTCATTTTGATTTTTTTTTTTTTTTATTTAAAATATCATACTAAAAATTATTTCATTGATAATATACATTAAATAATAATTATTTCCTATTTTTGTAATAGTTTTAATATAACTTTATTATCATTATTTATTTACTAACATTATATTATTTGATTATTATTAAAATTCTATCTAAAAATAGGGATATGACAAATCTACTCAATTCTAAGGATAATTGAACCTTTCTTGACTTTTGATAATTGACGACTTGCGTTGTTGGATAATTGACAACTAACAACCATCACTTGACAGGGGACTGAAAAGTGTAGGGTAGTTTCCAAAATGAGAGAAGAGGATGATTGAAAAGACTAGGAGGAAATTCCTCACGGAAGCCAGAGTCTGCTTGCCCTTGAGGAATCTTAATTCCTCGCCTACCCCTTATTTCCACCAAGGATCAATGACTGAAAACCTAAGGCAAAAGGTCCCCAAACTCACACAAATGAAAATGAGAACATGGAACGATGGGTTAGATCAAGTTTTGGATGATATTAATTGGAAATGAAGTAGAAAATTCAAAAATCCTCTCCATGCCTAGATTTCTGCCTTATATGAAACATGATGAAACTCGATAAACCTCTCCCTAACCTGCATTACAAAGAGAAGATAATGAAGGGATGGAGAATTCAAAAAGGGAAATTAGAGGTGGCGAATTGAAACAAAGTGAAGAGAAAACATTCCTCTAAGAGTGGCATATTCTGCCACCCCTATAGGAATCCAAATCCCTCCAACATGCTCAAAATCTGCCTTGCATTATGAGGCCTAAGATATCAGCCGTTGATTTCCAAGAGGCACAAAAATGGAAGAGGATGATGAGGAATGGAATGTTGTAATGAAAATTAACTAGTGTGGAGTTGAGAATTTGACAGAGGGAAAATCCCCCCTCTACCTCAATTTCCACCTTGTCCTTGTGATGCTGAAAACACAAATTCAAACTTCTAAACGCATGAAATGATGAACAAAACCTTGAACATGACAAGAGAAATCAAGCATTGGTAGAATAAGATGAGGAAGTAAAGAGTTTGAAAAGATTGAAAAGGTGAAAAGAAAATCTCTTGGAGTAGCAAATTCCATCACTGCAATAGGACTCCATAATCCTCCATCATACTCAAATACCTCCCCAAGAGAAGAGGCCTATGTGACTAATAATTAAAAGATAAAACATTCACTTGATTCCCTAAATCAAGTCAGCCCTGCAAATGGGTAGAAAATGATTAAATAAAATGGTTTTATTGGCTTAAAAAGGTTAACTTGGCCTTCATAGGAACATGCCTTTTCATGATGTTCATTCCCTATATAAGGGAGGAGGCATAAATTAATTTTAACATCAAAACAAAACAATTCATTCTGCTGCTCTAGAGCAGCGAATTATCTGAGCAGCTATTTTATCAGCACTAAGGAAGCGAACTATTAAGATGAGGAAGCAAATAACATTGAAGAGGACAGCGGGCCATCTTGGGAGGATAATTACATCCTTTCCAACAACTTTGAGAATCCAAAGGACTTCAATTTTGTACATAAAAGCCAGATTGTCTCCAAACATCAAAGCTAAGGAGGATCAGTAAGAAATGAAATTTGAGCATGTCATACACTACAAAACCTATTTACTTTCTAGACTGTAATGTTCCAACAATGATTCGAACAATCTATCTCTCTCTCTCTGCGAATTCTGGTATGGTGAAATGGTATGGATATGCCAATTTTAAGGCCGTATGGTGTCTGGGTTGTTAGTATGGCGAATGGAGAGGATGCCCGTACGGAAAATAGGCCTTACGTAGGGAGCTGATGGTTGTACGGTGGAGGTTGTACAGCCAGAAAAGGCAGCCGTACGTTGGCTGGACGTCCATACGGTGGGCTAGGTGTCTGTGTAGCAAGGAGTTGTACGGTTGACACTTGAGTGGCCGTCCAAAATAAGAGCCCCAATGGAAGGCTGTACAGTATGTAGAGATACCAAGCCATACGGTGTTGGTATAAGGTTGTATGGTGGGGAAATATGTGTGTCGTACGGTTAGGAGGTGAGGCAAAATAACTGAGTTTGTACAAATAGATTATGTAATAATGTGATTTGCAGGTGGAGGAGGGAGTGAGAACCGTACACCATAAACTATTAACTGATATTATTAATTAATGTCGAACAACAATGTAAACACTAAACAATGCTCATACCAGTTTGAAAGAACATTCACAGGTTGATAAGTATTTGCAAATAATGAGAGCACTCCAATTTTTCCAGATATAGACCGAATGGCGCACCAACAGAATAGGGTGAGGGTTGAATCCCACCGAAACCGCATGAGCCAAATAGGGAAGATCTTTCACTTTTGAAATGGTGAACAATACCGAACTCCAACAGGAATCCGCAGTACAAAGAAATATAATCCCAAAGCATACCTACAGACTTCCTACAAGCCGTGTTTAAATACCTGTCAGGGAAACCTTTCCGAGGGTGTACAAAGATAGCCGACGGCGACTCAAACTTCGAAAACAAAAATAAAAATATGTCCGAGATAAAATAAATCAATCGCCCCGTTACAAAGATTAAATTGTTATTTATTTTATAATGAGAACATTATAGTCCTCCCGTCCCCAAATTTACTTGTCCTCAAGCAAGTGTAATGCCGGGTGCTGGAGGATGTGCTCGCCTTCCCACATTGCATCCTCCAACAGTAGGTGTTGCCAGTGTACCAAGTATTTCTTCACAGTGCGGTTTCGTAGGGCTTTTTCACGCACTTCAAGAATCTTAGCAGGTTCCAGAATGAGCTTCCCTTCCTCATTGAGAGGCGGAAGGTCGGTAGTGACTGTGACGTTTTGTCCTATTGCCTTCTTCAGACAGAAAACATGGAAGACATTGTGAATGCGGCTACCCTCCAGAAGTTCCAATTCGTACGCTACCTCACCAATGCGACGGATCACGCGATAGGGACCATAAAAACGTGGCTTCAATTTCTCCTTACCTGTTCCTTTTAATGAAGACTGTCGGTATGGCTGAAGCTGGAGATAGACTAGATCCCCCACTTCAAAACTCCTCTCTATCCGGTGTCTGTCAGCGTACACCTTCTGTCGATTTTGTGCCTGCTGCAAGTTCTCTTGCAAACTCCTCAGTATGTCCTATCCTTCCTGAAGCCAATCCTTCGCCCTTGGAGCGCAACTGTCACCCAAAACTATGTCGATGAAGGAGAGGGGTTTGTGCCTATACAAGGCTTTGAATGGCACCATCCCGATAGACATGTGATACGTGGTATTGTAGCAATACTCCCAGAAATGGATCCATTTTACCCACACTCATTGTTGTGCCGAGACATAGTTCCGAAGGTAGCCTTCGAGCCACTTGTTCACAATCTTGGTTTGACCATCCGTCTGCAGGTGGTAACTCGTGCTAGGTGATAATTCTGTTCTTGCCATCCTAAACAATTATGTCCAGAAGATACTGACGAATCGTCCATCCCGATCACTGACAATGTTTCGAGGTAACCCATGCAGACGAAAGACTTCTCTGAAAAACAGATCGGCAACTTGTGCAGCCTGAAGGTCCGAGGGGATGGTGAAGAAATGTGCATACTTTGTCAACCTGTCAACCACCACAAAGATATAGTCCTTTCCGTTCACCTTGGGAAGACCTGTTATGAAGTCCATGGATATACTTTCCCGCTTATGTTCAGGAATTGGCAAAGGCTGTAACAGTCCAATAGGAAGAGTGTGTTCGGACTTGTTCTATTGGCAAACCATACATTCTCTTACATGCTGCAACATGTCCCCTTTTAGTCCCTTCAATGAAAATCTCTCCCGAATACTTCTATAAATTTTAAGGAAGTTAGGGTGTCCAACCAGAGGTGAATCATGTACTTCCTTCAGGATTTGCTTCAGTTTGGATTCTAGCACTAGGTACACCTGGTCTTTATAGTAGATGATATCATCCACCACTTTGTACCGATCATCGTGGGTGTGGTCATCCATTATTTCACAGGCAAATGTATTCTTGGAATATTCTACTAACAGTTGTGCCTTCCAGTCAGCTAAAATCTAGTCTAGCAAGAAGATGGTGGGTTTCCTGGACAAGGCATCTGCAACAACATTGTTCATCCCTTTTACATATTCAATGTCGAAATCAAAAGACTGAACTTTGCTTACCCATTTTTGTTGCCGTTTGTTCAAGTCCCACTACTGGAGGAAATATCTCAAACTGTTGTGATCCATACGGACAACAAACTTGACACCTACCAGATACTACCGGAACTTGGTTAGTGCATGTACAATGGCCAACATTTCTTTGTCGTAGATGGAATACAGGCGTTCTGCTAGTGTAAGCTTCCTACTCTCATAGGCGATGGTGTGTCTATCCTACATCAGAACCGCTCCAATGCCTTCCCCGAATACGTCGCATTCCAAAATGAATGGTCAGGTGAAGTCAGGCAGTGCAAGTACCGAGCAAGTGCTCATGGCCTCTTTTAGCTTATCAAAGGTGAGTTGTGCCTCTTCATTCCACTGGAAAGCCCCTTTCTTCGTTAGATCCATTAAAGGTGCGCTGAGCTGAGAAAATCCTTTGACAAATCTCCTGTAGTAACTGCACAATCTGAAGAATCCTCGTAGATCCGTGAGTGATTTTGGGAGAGGCCAGTCGAGGATAGCCTGAATCTTCTCCTGATGCACTTGAACCCTGTATCTACTAACAACATGCCCCAAATACCATATCACTATCATACCAAACTCACATTTGGACTGCTTGGCGAACAAGGATTGTTCCTCCATGATACTCAGAACTTCATTCAGATGCTTCAAGTGCTCCTCCCATGTCCTGCTATAAATAAGATCATCAAAGAATACCAATAGATACTTACGCAACTGTTTGTTGAAGATGCGATTCATGCATGATTGAAATGTAGCAGGTGCGTTGGTCAATCCGAACGGCATGACCAGGAACTCATAATGTCCGTAGTGGTAGCGGAAAGCCGTTTTCTCCACATCTTCCCTCATTCGGATCTGGTGGTATCCGGAACGAAGATCTATTTTTGAAAAATAGACTGCGCCATGTAGTTCATCCAGCAGCTCATCTATCCTTGGGATGGGATACCTGTTCTTTATTATTCCTTTGTTCAGCGTGCGATAGTCCACACATATGCGCATCGTTCCATCCTCCTTTTTGACCAGCACCACGGATGACACGAACAAGCTAGAACTGGGACGGATCCATCCTTTCTCTAGCAATTCCTGAATCGTCTGTTCGATCTTATCCTTGAATTTCTTGGGGTGGTGATCCGGTTTGGTTATAACTGGTTTTGCCCCTATTTCCAACTCGATTGTGTGTTCAAACCCCCAATGAGGTGATATGCTAAGAGGAATATCCATGAAAACTTTTTCATGCCTATTTAAAATATCCTGAAGTTCATCATCCTATGGAGGTGTTCGATGCCCCTTTATAGGTTTCGCCGAGATAAAACAATGCGCAGCCCACGCAACATCATTGTGCCGCCAGATTGCCTCCATTCAATGCGCGAAAACTTCCTTCGGACCTTCATTTGCCATCCCTCGGAGGACAACCTTCTTTCCGTCAACCACAAAAGTGAAGTGCATCCGCTTGAAACTCTAAGTGTACTCATCAAGGGTCTCCATCCACTCTATGCCCAAAATGACTTCCATGTCAACAAGGTCCACTATGAAAAAGTCCTCCGTCACTGTGTGATTCGCCATTGTGATGCTTAGCTGAGGAACAAGGTGCATGCAAGGCAGGGAGGTCTCTCCGGCAACCTTGACTTGAAAGCCTGTGTGTGCTTCCGTAAGGAGACTTCTTCGCTTTACCAAGGATGAGATTATGAAATTCAAAGTAGCTCCGCTATCCAACATCACCGTAACCCTTTGTCCTTGAAGGGTACCTCATACACGGAAAACTGTGCACCTCAGACTGCCAGCCAACGCAATAGATCCTTCGCGCTGTACCCAAGGCGGCAATCCTCTCCGTACGGTTTAAACTGGCCATGTTGGTGTCATTGTTAGGTTGGTTATCTTCGACCAGCATTTCTTCCTGTTTGTGTTTGTCCTCATCATTGGATACGACCTCGATGTAATGGATCTTCCCCTTCCCGAGGCATCGGTGGCCAAGCTCCCAAGGCCCCTTGCAATTGAAACACAATTTCCTCCTTCAGAGTTCTTGTCGGGTGGCTTCATCCAACGACAGCTTCTTGGGCGGAGGTTTGTCCCTCGGAAACATCAGCTATTTCGAATGTGAGTGACTTCAAGAGGATGAGGATGATGCCGACGACGATGCCATACTCCGTGCCTTACTGATTGCTTCCAACAAGGTAAACAGATTGAATCCCTTCACCCAACCTTTCAGCGGTTCCGCCAGTCCGTCCATGAAGAGAACGACCCACCTTCTTTCGGAAATGTCCGTGACCAACACCGAAAGTTTCTAAAATTCCGCAATGAACTGATCTATGGATCCAATTTGCCTTAATTGCACCAAATCTTTGAAATTGAGCTCAGGATCTTTCCCATCAAATCGTTCTATTAATCTCTCTGTGAATTCTGCATAAGTCTTTATTTGATCATGCCCTAATGTGGTGGTGTCGTGGTGCCACCATTCGTGCGCAACCCCCTCCAAGTGCAATGCAGTAAATTTGATTGCTTCTTCTTCCGACATAGGATTCAGCTGAAAGTAGGTATCGGCTTTCATTACCCATGCTTGTGCTAATATGGAACCCGATCCGTCAAATAGAGACAGATTCATCTTACTCAACTTTCTCCTGAGATCATCGTTGAAGTACCCTCTGTTTCCGCCTCCTAAGTATCTCATTCTCAAATCTACGTAATCTTTGTAGGAAATGTCTTCTTCAAGGTTTGCATTCTTCCAGTCTTCTCTCATCTCTTCGAAGGTTGGTTGTCTCTCTCTGTGATGTGCCTCTGTCCGTGGTGGAAAAGTCGGCATGGAAGGTCGAGAGCGTGTTGGCTGAGGGTGTGATTTACCCGACACTGAGTCCACGCTGTGACCATTTTGTTCCCCAGATAGTTTGTTCTCCGCCAACTTCTTGAGAGTTTCTTCCATGAGTCGTTGCGTATCAGTGATCTGTGCCTAATTCTGGGCAAGCTCTCTCAATAGTGCCACAAGTTTGGCACCGGTCGGTTCCCATTCATCAGCCATTCGATCAATGGAATGTGTCCTTCTCTTCCAACTATAAAATCCCATTCACTGTCCACAGGCTGGCAAGATCGAAGTGCTCAGATACCACTGTAATGTTCCAACAACGATTCGAACAATCTATCTCTCTCTGCGAATTCTGGTACAGTGAAATGGTATGGATATGCCAATTTGAAGCCTGTACGGTGTCTAGGTTGTTAGTACGGCGAATTGAGAGGATGCCCGTACAGAAAATAGGCCTTACACAAGGAGTTGATGGTTGTACGATGGAGGCCATATAGCCAAAAGAGGCAGCCGTACGTTGGCTAGAAATCCGTACAATGGGTTGGGTGTCTATGTAGCAAGGAGCCGTATGGTTGACACTTGAGTGGCCGTACGAAATAAGAGCCCCAATAGCAGGTCGTACAATATGTAGAGATACCAAGCCGTACGGTGTTGGTATAGGGCTGTAATGTGGGGAAATATGTGTCGTACAATTAGGAGGTGAGGCAAAATAACTGAGTTTGTACGGATAGGTTATGTAATAATGTGATTTGCAGGTGCAGGAGGGAGTGAGAGCCGTACACCATAAACTATTAATTGATATTATTAATTGTCGAACAACAATGTAAACACCAAACAATGCCCGTACCAGTCTGAAAGAAAATTCACAGGTTGATAAGTATTTGCAAATAATGAAAGCACTCCAATTTTCCCAGATACAGACCGAATTGCGCACTGACAGAATAGGGTGAGGGTTGAATTCCACCTAAACCACATGAGCCAAATAGGGAAGATCTTTTACTTCCGAAATGGCAAACAATACCAAACCCCAACAAGAATCCGCAGTACAAGGAAATATAATCCCAAAGCATATCTACAAACTTCCTACAAGCCGTGCTTAAATACTCATCAGGGAAACCTTTCCGAGGGAATACAAAGATAACCAACGGCGACAAAAACTTAGAAAACAAAAATAAAAATGGGTCTGAGATAAAATAAATCAATCGACCCATTACAAAGATTAAATTGTTATTTATTTTATAAAGGGAACATTACATAGACTCTAGGTAATTTCAAGTTCAAGTTGCAAGACTTTATCAATGAAATCAAACTTGGGATGTGCAAGAAGAAAGAGAAATTTGGTCAAATGCCTTTTGCCTCATTGTTTGGATGTGGAAGAAAGTGGAATTTAATGCAATTTCATTTTACATTACCCTCATTTTGTTTATTTCCTCTCAATTTTGTAAGCTTACTGAAATCTTTCCATTTGGTTTGCAAGGTAAATCGTTCAAGGAGAAGCTAGGAAGGCAAGGAGATAATGGCAGACCAAATTGAAGACTTCAAGGAAAGAACAAAGGGATGCTACAAGGTCAAGAGGTGAGCTCAAAACTTCAAATGAGAAAGAGGTTCAAATAAAATTATCAAAGTGCAAATTTGGAGATCAAGATCAAAATTGAGTTTAAGAAAACCAAAGAACAAATTTGCAAGCCCATAAGAAAAATTAGGGAATATTTTCATCAACTTGAAATTCCTCCTAAAATCCAAGTTTGCCTTAAATGGATCCAAGCCACATGAACGACTTCAACAATTCAAGAAGATCAAAGTCAAGGCATTGAAGGAGATATCAAGTTTGCAAGTACGAGTAAGTTTAAGTCATGGAAATGAGAAAATTTTCAAAAATGGATGGAGAAAATTTGAGAAGATGATACAAATTGGGAATATGCCATCACAAGGCTTGATAATGTTGAATATCAAGAAATTTTTTCTCATCACCAAAAGATTGATCTAATCTACATGACAAGAATGTTGAGGTGGCGCCTATTTGTTTTCTACCAATCAGAAAATTCCAATTACGCATGCTTCAATCATATTATGCCAAGTGTACAATTTTCTCATTGGCCCTCAAAAGTATTGTAGTTTTCTTATTGGCCCACAAGGTGGTGCCTTCATGTAATTGATTGATAGTGCGGCAACCCTAATTAGGGTTTGTAGGGATAAATCTTGTCTCTTAATACTAAATCAATCTTTGGCCTTCATTGTAACTGAACAACTATAAAGGCCAAGGCCTCCTCATTTGTAAGGGTTTGAAGTTAGATTCATTAGAGAAGAGCTAGTAGTAGAAGTAGAGTAGGAGAAGAGGCTTGATGAAATTGTTGTCATAATGCTATCAAAGCAATTGATGATTCATTGTTGGTCTTCATGGTGGATTACTTAGTGTTTCTTCGGAGTGTTGCATGGTTTCTTCTATTCCTCACTTAGATTAAATTTCATTTCGAGCCAAGTAGAAGTAGAAGTAGATAAATGGAAGATGTTGTTGAATGGCAATTAATGGTGAAGCTAGTGTTCCTACCTTTTGGTACTTATTGATTGTAAATAACAATGCAAGGTTAGTCTAGGCCTAAAATAAAAGTGCTTAACTTCTATTGGAGATGTTCATTTAGATTGTGCCTTCATATGGTATTTGGATGAACATTTGTTAGAAAGTAAAGTCCACAAATGGAAACCCTTGATCAGAGGGAAAACCCTGGTGGGGATGGTACCTACAAGATGATGTACTAATATAAATATTCCTTGTTAGAAGATGGACCCTATTAGGAGTCAATAAAAGTCATTCAGTACATATCAATCCCTGTTAGGAGACTTTGAATCCCTGTTAGGAGTTGTAGAAGGCAGATGAACCCACTGTCCAAACAGCTTCACAGGCAAGATCACTGAACTCACTATCCACCTGATCTCCGTATTATTCCTTGCAAAATAATAGAAATGAATTGTACTTGTACTTCCTCTTCTTCTATCCTGTCAACCGGACTTCTGCTCCTTCTGATCTCGATACCAGATCACCGACTTAGCATCCAACAATCCCTTGGATCTAGCATCCAACAATCCCTTGGATCGCTTACTCACATTTGCCAAATATTCTCGTCTTGTTCACACAATCTCGATCACAATACATGCATACAATCAAGGAAAATATCCTTCTTTTATACCATGTCCTCAAAACAATTCCTTGAGTTGGTCTTGAGGCTTTCCCAATTAATTATAATAGGACCACATTAAAGTAATTTATTATTTCGCAATTACACAACACTGTCGGCTCACAATCTTTACAACTTCTCAGATGTGCGACTCCAGACCTTGCGCACTTGCTGATGTCATCATCAAACTATGTAAAGTGCCTTGACAATTTTTGAAGTTCTATCCCTGTTTTTCTGCCTTAGGAATTTTGTCAGACACTTCCCTTACAGCCTCAGTTTGCTGATGTTTGTTGTTTTGCTATGATTTTTGAATGCCAATGATATTGATGAATACAAATGATTGGAAAATAACTAATTGGAAATCAAAGTGATATGCAACTTCTTTTTATTATTTTCCAAATGCAAGTACATGAAATTCTGATGTAAAATGCACACCTACAGCCAAGAGGTATTTTCACAAACACTTGGCATGCATCCTATGAATGACTATGCAATGAGACGTTTTTACAAACATTTGGCATACAAACTAAAAAGCTGAATTAAGTTGATTTCCCTTCAATACTTCAATGTTTACAATGACTGAATACTTTGGTAACAAAAAGACATATATTACTTGTCAAATGTATCCATCTACAATTGCCAAATGTAAATACCAAAAGAACCTGGAATAAGTAGCTGAGATGACATGCTTTTTGGCTTTGCTTTTTTTGGATTTGCTTTTTCGGACTGCTTTTTCGGATCTACTTTTTCAGACTGCTTTTTCGGATCTGCTTTTTCGGACTGCTTTTTCGGCTCTATTTTTTCGCTTTTCTTTTTTGGATCCGCTACAAAAACTGAAACCTTTCTCCTTGCCGACTGATGTCAAAAATTAGATGCACAGGCTGAACAAAAATCACTGAATATTATCTCCCAATTAATCACAAATGAATTGGCTGAATACCAATTCCTCCACTCCCAACTAGGGTTGATATCTCACAACCGAAATTGGCACCTTAAAGTCTTCAAACCCTCAAGCAAGTATGCAAGCACTAAGGCTCTCAGCACAATAGATGAATATGCAACTCAAGATGTGTAAAATGATCCTCCAAAGGCTCCTTATAAAGATTTCACAAGCAACTCCAAGAAGCTTCTAGAGGAATCCAGCAATTTATTCTTTTAAGTGACTTTTTGATATTTTATTATGTTAGTCACTTTAATATTAAATCAATTAAATATAAAGTTACTTTTTAATATTTCATTGTTTAGTAACCTTATAACTAATTAATTTAATATATCTTTTCCCCCTTATTTCTTCCTTTTTAGCCTCCGGAGAAAATAAAGGCTAAAATAAAATAAGTAGCTAGTGCCTATCAAAAAGGGGACATTACAGACTGTGCTCTGTTATTGTCTAACTTCACATATCACGATTCTATCTCAGTAAAGAGATACAAATCAATCATCAGAAATTGCTTCTCAAGAACTCTGTCTATATACTGCTCTCTATAAATCACGCATATCTTCTACATGTCTTCGACTTACTTGATGCGCAATTAAACTTGTCATCAGGACACAATGTGTCCTTAACTGCGCTTGACGCAGAACAACAATCCTCTATCCGTACAACCTCGTTCTTTGTCTGCTACTCTGCCAATCTTCACAAAATTGTTGCTATGTTGACATAAATGACAAACATAGTCATGAATGCAACATGCCAATCATGCTAACAATCTCTCCAATGCTTAAGATACTCCCCCAAAGGGATACCATCAACATTCATGTTAACAACATTGACAACATGAAAATCATTCCTGCATCCATAGAAAATAGCACCCTCCTATGCCTAGTTGGTAAGGCAAGGCAAGGATTGGTTAGAGGCTCACCCCATCATCAACATTGTCATCCATTCTTAGAGTTAGATTGGATTCTCTAAAACCTTTCCCTTTGCAAGCCATTTGTTTGGTTGGAAGTGATTGAAGTAGTTGAAATAGTTGATATTCATTGAAAGAATAGTGTAAGTCCCTTTGTGATAGCCAACATATCACATCATAAAACTGAGTTGAAGTCCACAATGAAGAAGGGACCTTGGGGATGTCTCATTCAATCACACAATCCATTCTACATTGTATCGCATATGAGCATTCTTGGTCAAGAGAGAGTTGGAAATTTGGTATTTGGTATTTCATCTTGGAATAATAAGTCTTCGATGTTGTATGTTGAAATGGAACACAACTCACATCAACACTACCTTAGTAAGTCTGTCCGCTACTAACATTGCATTATACTTATTCCTTAACAATGATGAGTTTTGAACAAAATCCATGCTAGAGATTTTATGATCTAAGTTCAACTTTTGTGTTTTTTCCTATATTAAGCCCATGTAATTGAATTCCATTTATATTTTCAACTTGATGTAGACGTTGTGTAAATGAAGTACTACTATGGTATATTACTAAGTTGTGTACGTGTATCATAAAATTTAATGTGTCTCCAGATTCATAAATTGCAATCAAATAATGAGTTAGCATGCTTCTGGTAAACTGTGGGGTTTGATGTGAAACTCCACACAGATTTTCATCTGAATTGTCGATTCAAAAATTTTAACAGTTTTTACCCAGAAGCGTATTGATTCATTTACCATGGACTGTGGAAATCTTATGTCTCTAAATTTCTAATACATAAAATGTGTTATGTGTATTATGCACACACAAAAGTGTGCACCTATATATTGCATGGAACCATACCACAGCACCCTTGGTACTATTGCAACCTTGCTATTGAATCTAGCTAAATTAGTAAATAATTATCCAGCGCTTGGAAAGAATTTGATATTGCTTTGTGTTGAAATAACTCTAATAGGAAAATAAAACACAAAGTAACAAGAAGATATCAAATGTGAATGCATTAGTTTCTTACAAGATTAGGGATTTTCTCAAATTGTCCTTTTGAATTTCTAAGTCTCCAACTTCCATCAGATGCTGCATCTAAGATTCCTGCAAAGTTCCTAACAGCAATGACTGATAGTTCTCTGCACAAAAGGAAAAGAGATACATTACACTAATTTGAACCTAAGAATCCAAACAATGAGTAGAACATACTATTTTAGTTATTAGGCCAACAAATTCAGTAACTGTAAAGACCTCCCGTCTGCACTCTATAATTTGCAAAGATATCATATCAGAAAGAGGAAACTCCTGTTTCTGACACTACACTCAGCATATAAGTTTTTTGTACATGTCTATTCCAATTATAAATCAGAAGAACTTAGGACTTGGGGCATATGCATGTGCCAACATTCTGAAACAGTTTAAAGGATATGCATCCAAACATTCCAAACAAGCCCAGATAAAATTAACACTGTAGGTCGTATATAAAGTTTCCCAATAAACACAGAAACTTCTCAAAATTGCTTGCAAATATTATTGTACTAACAATCTATGTGGAACCAAATAAAAAAAAAAGTACCTGAAAATTTTAGAAATGAAGATGTCAAGATCACAGAGCTACAGAAACTTTGGGGTAGACTTCTTAAAATATGGAAGGGAATGGTCAATAAGTAGATGCCAGTGTATGGCACCAACTAGTGGCAACAGTTTACAGGCAAACTCCACAAAACATCATTCAAAATTTAAATAATATCCGGCAAATCTGAAACACGGTGCATGGAACTTCTCAGAATCTCCTCAAAATTGCTGGCTATTATAGGAGAATTTTGGATACTTCTAGTCTTCATTTGCAAACATCTGAAACTGTGAAACCAACTACCTTGAGAGAGGACATAGGCTAAAATGTGGGTTCCCATAATGCCTCTATTTTTAGCAAAAGTGATATGTGAACAAGTAGCCTAAGTTCCAAGTTCCTCCAAAGGCTAATTGGTGAACAAAGGGGATCTCCAAAAATCTTGGAGAGCATTACAGAGTTGTTATTGATAACGAGTTCATGTGGCCTTGGTAAGACTAGTGATGCTTTCAGAATCAGCTTCGACATTTTGGGACCTCTCCAAACTTCTTGGAGGAGCAAGCTATTTTAGTCAAACACCTGATCGCCAATGATCACCATCCCAAGTCATTAGTATCATGTTGGTATAATCAAATTTTCTAGGTCGTTTCAATGCTTTTTACAACTTAGATTGATTATTAAGTTGTTAGCATTTAATTAATTAGTCACTTAAGTTGTCTAATGGTCAAAAATAATGAAGGGACAACTTAGTGTAATATCTCATTAGCAAAATGTTGAACATCTAGGCTTGAGGGACTTTGCATGTGAAAAATAATATTAATTCTCCTATCAGTATTTTGTGAAGGAGCTTGAGGGCTCATTTGGGAATTTAGATTTGGAAATATTATTAACTTATTTGCTTTTGTTTCTGGATATAATCTAAGTGCTTCCAAATTTTATTAAAGATGAAACACCTCTTGGAGTTGCTGGTTCGAAGAGTTAAACTGCCCTAGCTAGCTATTGTGGTTGCATATAGAGATCCATTGTGCTATGGATTGACTCTTCAGGTTATGGGTTACAGATATGGAGGTTTCTGATGTTCTTTGAAGTGGAGATTTTCAAGTTATTTGTAAAGAGTTTGTAAGCCAAATTGGAGGAATCTTCTTGCTGATTGTACCATTCAATTCTGGTAGTTCATACCATCTTTTGCAAGTCGTACACCTCATCAATGTTGTCAGATTTCCACAGTCCATTAGAATTCAATTTAGTAGCTTCTGGTTTTGATTTAGAATGTATTTTTAACATTAAGTTTTGGATCACACTCCATGATTTATCATCAAGATGTAAGAGAGTGCAAGAGATGCAAAAATGCAAGATCGCATCTCTTGTACTCTCTTACATCCTCACGATGGATCATGGAGTGTGATCCAAAATGTTGATGCTAAAAATACACACACAACCATGCACCTCATTTTTGACCATACAACTTCACTTACGGGTACAAGCTAAGTTACCAAGTTCGCCCCTCAACATGCAAATTCGACATTCGATTCGTAGCTACTTCGAAGTCGGTTCCAGTTCTTGTCAAATTCGTCATTTGTTTGATGAATTCCCTGTGGATTCTCTTTTTCGGACCCTAGACGAATTTGGGCAAATGTCCAGCGAATTTTGTAGTTGACAAAGAACTAGAGAGGAATTTAGAGCTAATTTGGAGCGAATTTGGGTGTGCAACCAAAAAAGTTTGACTTTTTAATGTTTTTATTGTTTTGAAAAGGCATTCTTTTGGTTTAAATATTATCTGATTTATTATCCAACCGACCCAACATTAAAACACACACTCCATATAGTGGTGTATGAACTTATTTGCTGCAGCATAATTTACATATATATATAAATAATAAAAATAAAAATAAAAAATCTTGTATGGATGAACCCAAAACGAACCTGAACCTGGCCCCAAAAAATTTTGATTGAATTTTGAACCCAAATGTCAAACCCGCATCTGAACCAGAATCCGAACCGGCAACTTAGTGTACAAGGGTTTATTTGTTAGTATGATATTTTTGTTTGATGCAAAATGAATGTCATAGCAGGCTGTACTGATTGGAGAGTGTTGCAGCAATCATGAAGCTGCTGTACATTTTGTCCTTGCTAGGTTGTACACCCTATTAGGGCATTTGAAATGTAGTATGAAGAGTGTTCTTTTAAGGGCATATGTCTCCTTGCTTGAGATCACCTAGGGCTTATTTCAAGGTTCCATGTCATTCCGGAAATGAGAAATGATCATGTGATGAGTTTGGTTGGTGCCCATGCACACTGCATATACTGTACCAGTAGTACTAATGCCCTGTTTCAGACTTGCTTGTGACTGAATTATCTTTTAGTCTGATATATCTCTCATGTTATGATTGGAGGGATTTTGAAGTGCATTGAAGTTGTAGTTCCAATTTGGGTGTGAATTAGACTTCTAATCAGCATTCCAGAGGGATAACAGCATGTATGCCAGTCTGATTTGACACTAGGACAGCAGCGAACAAGTTTATTTTCAAAGCTGCACTATGTTGAATAGATCATTTCTTGTTGAGTTCTTGGTCTTATTGAATATCCAAGTTATTCAGTTCATATTTTGGGGTGTTAGAGCAGTTGTCTTGTACCAGCACTTTATATCAGCAATTATTCAGTGTTTATATGGTATATGGACTTGATCTTGTAATGCTTTGGGTAGTCATACCACTAAGAGTTATTATTTCTATGCCGTTGTGTCATAAACACTGGATGGCAGTACCACGAATGGGTTTAAACTTGTTTCTTGCTGATATACTTGCCCCAGTGGATAAGTTGATGATGTTTGTTTCACTTCAGTATTACATATGCACTCCGCTTGAATAAGTGGTACTGGCTGGCTTGGCGCTTAGTGATTTACTTTCAACTGCTGTAATTTTAATTGATATGTAGATCTTTTCACCATATGCTCTTACCTTGACCATCATCGGAATTGGGTGATCAGAAAGCGAAAAGGGTAGTGCACTTAAATCTCACTTTAAGTTGATGCGATTTAAATAAAGAAAAAGAAAACAAGAAAATATTAAGGTGGTTATTACAGCTCTAGCTAGGAGGAGGTTGCAAAACAAAAGTAAAATCCCAGTTATTTGAACTGGTCAAAAAGCAAAACTTAGATTAGCTTGTATTGGAGAGACCTTCAACTCTGAGATCTACACAGAATATTATGTTTGTGTTTTTCTTTAATTCTATAGGTATCAGTTAAAATAGATAAGATTAAAGATATGAATCTCGAAGTGGTCTCCAAAAAACATGAAGCAAAATTGTGATGCAAAAATTATGGGAAGATGGAGAATGACCAGCCTTTAATAAGAATTCCCTCCAAACTTACTACTTTGTGCATCTAAGGCGGCCTAATACCTCGCTCCTCAATAGCCAAACGGATTACACGTAGAACAAAAATTGATAGATACAGAAGTGCTATGAAATACCTCTTTGTGAGCAAAACGATATCAATACTCTGACGAGTCCCACTTCCTTCATCTGGAATTCTCAATGCGTGAAATACTTTACCATCATACAGTTTCTCCAGTCTGGAATTCAAACCCAAGAACAAAAACATCATACAACCAATAGAAAACCCGGTAATCTAACATGAATTTTAATTCATAATAATTAAAGGATAATGCAAGAAATAAATGACCTGTTGCCCACCACGATTTTCGAGTCTTGTCCAGACTCTTCGTCTGATATGAGGAATTGCACAAATTTGTAGATTAGAGCCCCAAAAATTATCAGCATGTACATTATCTCTGCTCTAATTATCAGCATGTACATTATCTCTTGCCTACTTCGCAATTGAATTCAATTTAGAATACTTGGGAACCAAAAAGACCAATGAATTTACCCTCCTGAATTCCTTCGTAATGAAGTTTACAGCCCCACCCAACAAATAAAGTCTTACCCGTACTGATGAAATCAAATTGTCTGTGGCACTAATTTATTTTTTATTGAACGAGAGAGCTAATGCGGCGTCGATGACGACGTCATTCCAAGATAATTAACTACCGGTGCAAGGGGATAGTTGATTTGAATTGTGAGATATTCTGTTTAGTTTTCATGTGTTAAGTTCATTCACCAGTATGCAATTGTTATCATTTGACCTGCAAACTACTATAAAACCATCTTTCTCTCCTCTCTCCCCACTTTTTTCCCTTTTCTTTTGATTTCCTTTTTCTTTCTTTTTCTAAGATAATTTAAAATATATTTCAAATCATCATCATTTTCCTTCTCTACCCTTTCCCCCACTCCCTCTCCCCTCTCTCCTCTCTCCTCTCTACCCTTTCCCCCCACTCCCTCTCCCCTCTCTCCTCTCCCCTCTTCCTTCTATTTTGTTCTTTCACATCTACTCCATCTTTTTCTCTTACATTTTCTTCTGCTCCTTTAGGGCCCGTTTGGTTGCTGGAATATAAATTAAGCATTGGCATTCGGAATGCTGGCTTTGGGATTCTAGAATTTGGAATCCTGTTTATGATTAGAGAATTCAATTTGGGACTGTTTGGTTGACCAAAAATTCATTATGAGAATATAGATTTCTCTGTTTGGTTGCACATTGTGAAATTGGAATACCAACCAGAATATACGGAGGAGAATCACTGGTCTGATATTGATTTCCCTGAAGCAGAGGCTCTGCTGTTACTCTTCACTTCAAGAGAATACATTCTTCCCCCATTTTTGAAATCCATGAAAAAGCTGAAAGTTCTGATGGTATTCAATTGTTGTACAAAGAGGGCAACAGTGAAAGGTCTAGATGTCTTATCTTCACTCCCTGAACTCAAGAGCATACGGTTGGAGAGGTTGATTTCACCCCTTGTTGAGAAACAAAGCATTGAAGAACTACAGAGCATAGAGAAGACGTCATTGAGCTTATATGAAGGATTTGGAAGTATATTCACATTTGATACAACCAAGCTACAACATTTTAACCTCAACCACAGTAGCGATTTGGAAAAGTTGCCCGTTGAGAGTTGCAATATGCCTTATTCGATGCATGCATTGATAAATCTTGGATCCAAGTGTGCAGATTTTTTTATTTATTTTTAAATACACCTTTGTCAAGAATTCATTAAATATAATTTACTGAAATAAATTTCATCCATTTCTAAACCCGCAAGCTCACGGAAATTTGGAGCGAGAAGAATTTAATCATTTGAAAAGAAATGCTCTGTAATGGTAATAAATGAAGCATTTCCCTCAAGAATATCTTAAACATTGGCAACGAACAGAGAAGATATGTGCAGAGGCGAGAATGGGGAAAAATCACGTGTTGCAAAATGAGCGATCAAACAGCGTAGCGGACATGAAAAACAATTTTATTTCAATAACGTGTAATACTCATTTTTTGAAAAATGGAATTAAAATGGGTATTTGCACAATTCCACCTATTTAGATGGAATACCAAATCTTGGTTTTGGGGGGCAAATAAGGATACCGGATTCTAATTTTTCTAATTCTCATTCTCATTTGGTGGACCCAAACAGTGGATTTGACAATTTTGAGAATTGCGTATTCTAATTCCTACTCTAATCCACGATCCAAACGGGCCCTTAGATCCTACTTCTTCATTGTCTCTCCTCTCTTCTCCTCCTCTTTTTCTTCTTAGTCTTCTTCTTTATCTCCTCCTCATCCTTATCCTCTTCTTTTTTGTTTCTCCTATTTTTCTTTTTCCTCCTCCTCCTCCTTCGCTCATTCTTTATTCTCTTGCTTCTCCTCCTCTTCTCCCATTCTTCTCCTCTTCCTCTCTCTTTCTCCCTCCCTCCAAATTTGTTCTCCTCCCCAATATCCTCTGCTTCTTATGATCCTCCTTGCTCCTCCTCCTCCTCCTTCTCTACCTTCTTCCTCGTCTTCTTTTCCTTCTCGTTAAATATAAACATAAACATGAAATTGATTACTCGTATGATTAATCATCTTTGTATACTAATGCTTATTCTAAATATAACTATGCAATAATATATCAATAATAAATATAATTGCATCATCACATCCATGGGTAATATGTCTCCCCACCACTATATTCATATAGATCACCTGACCCAATATTGGGTCCTTCAAATGACCCCCTCCTTCGTCTTCCCTTTCCTTTCATCCTCTTTCCCATTTGTTTTATGCTCAATACATTATATGATTTACTATTTTCATTAAACATTTATCATACATATTTACCTCTAAGGTGTGCATTTCATAAACTTATCCATTTTTTCTTTTTTCTTTTTTAAATCAAGACTTCTTAACCTTGTATTAAAAAAAGCACAATAAATCACAATATCACTATTTTACTTTTTCTTCAACTTCTACTTCTTGTTTGTTTTATTTCCTCATACTCCTCCTCTGCCTTCTCCTTCATTTTCTCCTCCTCCTCCTTATTGATCTTCTTCTCCTTCACATAAGCATAAAATTGATTACGCATATAATTATTTATCTTTATAGACTAATGATTATTCTAAATACATTTATATAATAATTTATCAATAGCAAATGTTTTTGCATCATCACATCCATGGGTAATATACCTCTTCTACCACTATATTGATACTAGTCACCAACCCAATATTGGGTCCTTCTATTCACCCGCCTCCTTCACCTTCCCCTTCCTTTCCTTCTCCTTCCCATTTGTTTTATGATCCATACATTATAGCTAGAGTGAGTTTCACAAACCATGCCCCTCATCTCTTTGATAATGAGTATGTCTGGTGCACTTCAAATCAGTCAGGGACCAATGATTGAGACTTAATTTGCTATGCCTGTTAGGATACACATAGAGAAGATTTCACTTCACCATCAAAAACATGTGCATCCTCCATACATTTCTCGAAATTATATTGACTCATGTCTCTTTCAATAGAAAACTTTCCTACTCTACTCAAAAGCAGGGTTTTCCTTTCTCAAATTACTTTATTTTTTCATGAACTTCATAAAATGCTTTTAAAAATCTAATAGGAAAAATAAATTTCTTTAATAATTGTTAAAGATTACATCCAATAAGGAAAATAAATTTAGATTATGTAGTTTATCCTACTTTAGTGATTTCAATAACCCTCAAAGAAACTAATATAGTAGATATGATTCTCCATCATTCTTTCTAATGCTAAATGTTTTCTTCACCTTATCCAACTGTACAAAAATTTACTTAAGTTTTCAAAGAGTTGAAATTTCATCTTTTCCTATTTCCCACTCTACTAAATATTTTTATGAAAGCAACGTAAGCCACTTCCCATAAATATTTTAATTCATATTCCAAGACAAAATCATGTCATAACAATTTTAAAAGGAAAAATCCCCTATTCTTTTAAGATGTGTCTACTATTTCATGTTTTCTTTACAAATTTCTATATAAAAATAATTGTTTAAAGTATTAATCAAAATCACATTGCACGTGCAAATTCACAAAAAGATTAAAATATTTGGGCCATGTCTTCAAAGATTGTTCTACTCCTATGGATCAACTATCATGCTCGACATAACTCTTCAACTATCACTAGTTACACTTAAAACAAGAGACACAAAGTGTTAAAGTTCGTTATTTGATCTATGAAATCTAGTGAAGAGCATTGAAACAATAGTTGCACTTGCAAGGTGAGTGCACCAAGTTGTGGTGCCAAAAGGATGACACCTTTTTATTTTTTTCAAAATATCCAATAGCATGCACACATTGTAGCATGGGCTTAGGCTTGTGGAGCCCAGACCATAGTGCATATGTGTTATAGTGCATATGCACCATGGGATTCTCCATAGCACATGCGTGCTATAGCATGTACGTGCTATTGGAAATCACATTTTTAAAAATGCCTACTTCCTCTCTCCCCCTCCCTCGTTCCCTCTCTCTCCCTCTTCCTCCTCTCTCTCTCTCTCTCTCTCTCTCTCTCTCTCTCTCTCTCTCTCTCTCTCTCTCTCTCTCTCATCCCCTAGTTTATGTCCCACTCTCTCTTTCTATGCATCATATCCCATAGACTCTTTGAACCCCCATCCTCTAATCTTTATAAATCTCTCCCTCTCTCTCTCCTATCCCCTTCTCTCTCTCTCTCTCCCTCTCTCCCTCTCTCTCATTCCCTATTTTATGACCCTCTCTCTCTCTCTCTTTCTATGCATCCTATCCCATGTACTCTTTGAACCCCCATCCCCTACTCTCTATCAATCTCTCCCTCTCTCTCTCTCTTATGCCCCTCTTTCTCTCTCTCTCTCTCTCTCTCTCTCTCTCTCTCTCTCTCATCCCCTACTCTCTTTCTCCATCTCTCTCTCTTCCTCCGTCCCTCCCACACTCACCAATCCCCTACTTTATGTCCCTCTCTCTCTTTCTATGCATCCTATCCTATGTACTCCTTGAACCCCCATCCCGTACTCCCTATTAATCTCTCCCTCTCCTCTACTATATGCCCCTCTCTTTCTATGCACCCCATCCTATGTACTCTTTGAACCCCCATCCCCTACTCCCTATCAATCCCTCCCTCCCTCTCTCTCTCATATCCCCTACTTTCTCTCTCTCCCTCTCCCTCCCTCTCTTGCTCCCTCTATTCCCCCTCCCTCCTACGCCCTCTCTCTCTCCCTCTCTCTCCCCTCCCTCTCTCTCCCCCCCTCTCTCTCTCTCTCTCTCTCTCTCTCTCTCTCTCTCTCTCTCTCTCCCCCTCCCTCTCTTTTCCTCTCTCTCCCTCTCCCTCCCTTTCCCTCTCTCTTTCACCTTCCCTCCCCTACTCTCTTGAGCTCTATCTCTATTTTACCAGAATTTGCCTTAGGGAAAAATTCACCCAAGACCAATAAGCACAATAACTAGCACAAATAGACCAACAGAGTATGATCAAAATAACAATATGATATTCAATTCATTGTATAGTACACTAAAGGTGCTTGTATATAAAGGCCTCTATGATGCATCTAGAATGTCTAGGAGTTAGCAATATGATAAGCTCCACAACTAAGCACATGTCCACCAGGAATGGGTTATCCTCCATTAAGCATAGGAGTTAGTGCAATGATGAGAGGATAAGCCTACAAAGGTGTGTCACGTACAATTATGTTGTAGACACCATGTGCTTAATTAAGAGTATGAATAAGTGTGTTGTCAACATGACAACTTAGTTGATTATGCAAACTCTAGTGTTGTAGACACCATGTGTTAAATTACAATTGCTTACTCTTGTGTTGTCAATAAGACAACTCATATGAGCACCCAAACTCCTAGTTGTCTAACCTAAGAAATAATAAAATAATGCATTATCCTAAGTAAACTTAAGCAAAGTGTAAATAATAATGATTTACACTAACACCCTCCCTTAAGTGCAACTTAGGGGAATGCACTTAAGCTCACAAAAGCTATGATGAAATGCATGATGGGTCCCGGCTACTAGGCCATGTTAGATACCCAAGTACAAATGCAATGCTGAAATGCAATGAAATCTCTCTGCAAATGGAGAAAGAGGGAAAACCTCATGGGAAAAACCCTCCTCCAAAAAGAGAGATATGTATAATAAAGAAGAGAAGGATCATGTGACCCCTCCAATGAAAAATCCTTCAACCCCAAGAGATCTCAAAAATGAAGATACTTAACCTATGTGAAGGGCTTGGTGAATATGTTGACTACCTATTGCTCAGTAGGATAGTACTACAATGAGATGACATGCTCATGAATCAGCTCTCCGATGTAGTGCATATGAACCTCAATATGTTTGGTGCACTGATGTTGCACTAGATGTTTTGAGATTTCAATAGCACTCTAGTTATCACAATGTATGATTGTGGGGTCTGGGTAGATCAAATCCAAACTCCTTCAGAATCTATTGTAGCCAAATAGCTTTTGTCGTCGCATTAACAGCTCCTTGATACTCAGCCTCAATCAATGAGAGAGCAATGGTGTTCTACTTTTTACTCTGCCAACAAATGGGGCCAAAACCAAGATGAAACACATATCCTAAAGTAGACTTGCGAGAATCAAGATCCCCTACATAGTCAGAGTCAGTATATCCCACTAACTGAAATCCTGTACTAGCTGCATAGTGTATCCCATGTGTATGTGTACCCTGGATGTAATGTAGGATGCGTTTGGCTACCTTCCAATGAAGTTCATGTGGCTCTTGCATGAAGCAAGAAACCATGCCAACTGCAAATGAAATGTCAGGGCGTGTATGTGTCAAGTAGATGAGGCTTCCCACCAATTGTCTATAGGAAGTTGCATCAACAAGTGGACTGGAACACTTCATTTCTAACTTAAAACCTAAAAGAAATGGGGTAGCCGCAACCTTGTAGTCACTCATGTGAAATCGAGCTAGAAGATCAAGAGTATACTTGGGCTATGATAGTGTGATCCCTGATGAAGACTGATGTATCTCTATACTAAAGAAATAGTGTAGTAGACCCAAGTCTTTCATTGAAAACCTATCCTACAAAGTAGCCTTAACATTGTCGATGATGGATACAGTACTTCCTATAATGATCAAGTCATCCACATAAAGTACAAGGAGCAAATGTGAATCATCCCTCTGAAGAATGTAGACATTCAGACCAGAACGACATCTGGTGAAGCCTTTGGAGAGAAGGAAGGAATCAATCTTGGCATACTAAGCTCTGGGAGCTTGTTTAAGTCCATAGATAGACTTCTTCAATTTGCAAACCCAGGTAGAATCTTGTATGAATCCTTATGGCTGCTCCATATATATCTCCTCATATAGATCACCATTCAAAAAAGTGCTCTTCACATCCATCTAATGAACAAGCCATCTCTGAGTTGTTGCTATAGCTATTGTCAAAAGAATGGAATTCATCTTTGCCATTGGTGCAAAGGTCTCAGTGTAATCAATGTCAAATACTTGAGAAAAACCTTTTACAATGAGTGGAGTCTTATGTTTATCCACACTTCCATCCATTGCCGATTTGGTCCAATAGATCCACTTACACCGAACCAATTTTCTTCCCTTAGGAAGAGAGACTAAGTCCCATGTATCATTTCTCATAAGAGAGTTATACTCTTCCTCCATTGCTCTATCCCATTCGAAAATAACTAATGCTTCTTTAAATGATTGTGGATCTAAAGAAACTACAATATAAGCATGTGGGACTGAATTGTGTTGTGATCTTGTCCTCCTTGTATCAGAAGGATTCCCTGCCAATTGTCCTACCGCATCCAATTTCTACTTAGCCCATCTAGGTCTAGTGGAAGAAGATGTGGAAGGAGTATCCTCAATCTCAACTAGTTGATGCCTATGTGTTGGTCGGGGATGAACATCTTCCAAGTCACTATTTTCACTATCACTCTCTTCAATGAAGGAGGAAGAAGGAGGAGTTGAATAAGAAAAGATTGGACAACTTTCTTCAAAATGTACACTCCTCTCATAGAATATATCATGTGTCTCTAGATCCATTAACTTGTAGGCTTTATGTGAGTCTACATATCCAACAAAGATACAAGGTTTGCTTTGGGCTTCTAATGTCTTGCATTTCTGTGGAGGTAGTCTTGCCCATGCTAAAAAACCAAAGACTTTAAAGTGCATAACCATAGGTTTCCTACCAGTCCATGCTTCAAAAGGAGGTATTTCATTCAAAGCAATGTGAGGACTCCTATTCTAGATATAGTTAGCACAATTCATTGCTTCAGCCCAAAAGACTTGATCAAGAGACTTGTTTTGTAGCATGCAAGTGGTCATCTCTTTGAGAGTTCTATTTTTCCTTTCAGAAACACCATTTTGTTGTGGCATATATGGTAGTGAATGTTGAAGATCAATACCCCCTTGAGTGCAAAAGTCTATTGGTCTTGTGTTCACATACTCCCCCCCATTGTCTGTTTGAAGAACTTCGATGAATTTTTCTGATTGCTTTTTCACTTGAGCCTTGAAGCTTAGAATTTTTTCATACACTTCACTCTTGTGAGCTATGAAGAAAACCCAAGTAAAGAGAGATTAGTCATCTATGAAGGTGAGTGTGTAGCATGACTTGCCAAATGATGGTACTAGAAATGGTCCCGCTACATCACTATGAACCAATTCAAGAACACATTATGCTCTCCAAGGCTTCCCCTTTTCATACAATTTTTCTAGATATTTTCTAAGTGAGGAACCTAAACAAACACCTTCTGAAAACTGAACTTGAGGTAGACCATTGACCATTTTCTTGTTGCTAAGCTTCTAAAGATATATGTAGTTAAGATGTCCAAATCTCTCATACTATAATTTACTTTATGCATTTGAATGTAGTAACAAGGTTTGTGCATTTGATGTAGGCACAAAGGACAAGAAAGTGTAAAGCCTTGAATCATGATTGGCTTCACCTATTACCATCATTGAGTCATCCTTAATACTTTTCACTACCTCTAAATCTGGAAGAAATTCCACTTTATTTCCACCTCCATAGTGATTCATTTGGTAGACTGAAAGAAGGTTGGAGGTAAGATTTGGAACATAAAGAACATCCTTCAATGTTCCATTGTTCATCTCAACTTTTCCTTTACCTTCAACTTCCACCTTAGTATCATCACCTACAAAGATGTGTGGTACCTCTAAATGTATCTCACTTTGATGCACCCATATGATGTGTGGCACCTGAATCAATGATCCATTCTCCCTGACTAACAATGTTTGTAAGTAAAAAATGCCCTTTGCCCTTAGAATCTAAAGATGAATTTCCTTTGTCCTTAGAAGCATTAGGTAGTGGAACATTGTGTTTCTTCATGATGTGCTTCAACTCATCAATCTCCTTATGACGCATCTTTTAACAATAAGCACACTTTTTCTTCTCCTGATTAGAGTCCCCCTTCTTGTTTGTATGTGATGAAGACTTGCCTTGTTGATTTGATGTTGGTGTTGACTTTTTTGTATCCTCTTGTTTATTGTTCTTCCACTTCTTCTTCTTGCCCTTTCCTTTGTCTGAACTTTGACCAGCTGCATTTTGAGAACCTTCATTATTAGCCACCAATGCCTTAGACTTAGTCGACTTGAGAATTCCCATTGATTCCAGTTTCTTTTATTCATCGTCTAACAGTTGAGCATAATAATCAAAAGTGATTTTCTTATAGGTAGCCCCTAATGTAGTCTTTGTTGTGTTGTAAGAAGAAACAAAGGTGGAGTACTTAGATGGCAGCTTATTATGAATGAGATAGATCAACCTGTCATCTTTAATAGGACTACCACAATCATCAAGCTTTGTTCTTAATTCATTCACCTTAATAATGAAATCTTGTATAGAATCAAAGGTTTTAGGATCTAGGGAGACAAGCTGATCTTCAATTTTATAAGCATCCTCCTCAGACACTTTACCATATAAGTTTTTGAGAGCATCCCAAGCTTCCTTGGATGTATTATAATTCATGGTCTGATAGAGAATCTTATCTTCAACCCCCATCCTAATATCAGTTAGGGCTTTCCTACCTACCTATTCCCAAGCAGTAATATCACTTTTAGAAACTTGATCACCTGTTGGTTTAGGAAGGGAACCATCTACATATTGAGAAACTTCATTATGCATTATTTGACACCACATTTTAATAGACCATGTAGCATAGTTATGTGGTGTTAATTTTGAAAACTTAAGATTTTCCATAATGCAAGAAATGAAAGATAGTAGCAGAAAAAGAGGAACACAACACCAAGAGACACTCTCCTTGCTTACTCAATCAAGAAACACCCCCCGCCCCAAAAGAAAGATTTTGGCACTTTATACTTGGTGTGATTACAATAGCCACTTGCCAATTTTGGCCTTAGTGGTCTTTTAATTTATTGTTTGCAACCTCCTTTTGGAGTCCAAATCTAAAACTAAGCAATGTACAACAATTTTGAAGCAATACAAAGCAAATAAATGACTTATTTCTAAAAGTGGTATTTTTGTCCAAACAAGCCTATAATCTAATTGTAGATCTAAAAAGTAGACAAAAAATTATTCACTATCAAAAAAACTAAACCGGATTTGAAGTCCAGATGAGTCCATACAGAGTGTTTGAAGTTGCAAAATGCAAGATTGGACAATTATAATCACCAAAAACTGTAATTTCTAACAAATTTGTGCACCAAAACTAGAAAATAATAGCACCATTGAAAAGTTCAGGAAATTCTACCCAAAATTAAAAAAATTGCACCTAATTTGGAACTCGAATGATTGAGATATGACCTCCCAAAGTTAGACTGTCAAATCAAAAATGAATTTGGAGAGGGGTCTTGGCAGAAAAACACGAGGTTAAATTTGATGTCCAAACAACCATCACAGCAATTCAAATTTTTCTAGAAATGACGATCAAACGATCGTCAATTTTAACATAGTGAATGGTTGATGCCAACAAAAAATTCAACCTCCTAGATGACATCACTATTGATGTGTCCTATACGGGTTGTACAAAAAAAATGATGTGTGACCACATGGAGGGGTTGATGACGTGTAGTTTGATGTTGATGGGGATCTCTGCAGACGTGGGGCTGTTGAACTAGTTTGTCCACGTGTCGGTCGAGGTGGTAGTCTGATCACTATTGCATGGAGGGGGTTGTTTATCGGCAGGGCCGAGTATTATTGCTGCAACATTAGAAAACCTTTACTTAGTGCTGGGAATCTATTGGTGTTTCGCTCACCGGAGGACTTCTTTGACGGTGGCTGGAGGTTTGAAATTGTCGGTGTGGGAAGTGTCCGTCGGGAATATGGGATAATTATCCCACATGCAGTGGATGTTAAGACTACATGGTTTAAAATGAATGGCCTGCTTTGATAATGCAACGTGCCCATCGGATAGTGTGTGGTGACGTCGATTGCTATGTCCGCTAGATGTTTGGTAGGTGCTAGCTATATTGTGCAATCACCAGTAAATGTGAGTGCGTTGGAATTGCAAGTTGATGCTGCCAAATATAATAAGGAATATGTTATGATTTAATGGAATATTCCACTTGTAGGGGCTGGGATTTCACCACTCGGTTCCTACAAAACAAATTTCTCTGCTGGCCAAAAAAATTCAAAAAATAATCCAAAAAATACAAAATAATTGTAGAGAAAAATTAAATATAGATCTAAACAAATTAAATGTACAAATCTAAGAGATCATACTGGATTTGCAAATAGGACCTTCAGGTGCCAGTTTGCAAAAACAATTGCCTCAAAATTGACTATGGCCCAATATAGGCAAATTTATAGTCGATTTTCCTCGAATTGACGCTCCGGACACAATTGTGAGGTTCGTTTTGGCTGTAGATGCTCCTAATATCTATGGATACTCTGGATCTGGGTCAAGGTGTCCTTAGAGAGTTGAAGCAAGATCAGTCTTCGATGGCTATGAAATGATGCCTCTATGGCTTTGATACCATGTAAGAATTTGCCTTAGGGAAAAATTCACCCAAGACCAATAAGCACAATAACTAGCACAAATAGACCAACAGAGTATGATCAGAATAACAATATGATATTCAATTCATTGTATAGTACATTAGAGGTGCCTATATATAAAGGCCTCTATGATGCATCTAGAATGTCTACGAGTTAGCAACATGATAAGCTCCATAACTAGGCACATGTCCACCAGGAACGGGTTATCCTCCATTAAGTACGGGGAGTTAGTGCAATGATGAGAGGACAAGCCTACAAAGGTGTGTCATGTACAATTATGTTGTAGACACCATGTCCTTAATTAAGAGTGCAAACAATTGTGCTGTCAACATGACAACTCAATTGATTATGCAAACTCCAGTGTTGTAAACACCATGTGCTAAATTAGAGTTTCTTACTCCTATGTTGTCAACAAGATAACTCATATGAGTACGCAAACTCCTAGGTGTCTAACCTAAGAAATAATAAAACAATGCATTTATCCTAAGTAAACTTAAGTAAAGTATAAATAATAATTATTTACACTAACATATTTATCTCACTTTCCTCCCTTTCTCCCTCTCCATTCACTACTCTCTCTCACTCTCTCACTCAACCTTAATCCCTCTCTCTATCTACATCCTATCACATGCTCTTTCTTCATGACATTCTCTCTCCATCCTCTCTCACTCTAAATCCTATCCCCTACTCTCCTTATCCTCTAGTCTCTCTCACTCTCTACCCTCTCCCCCTCTTTACCTCTCTACCTCTCTCCTTCCCTCTCTTCATATCCATCCTGTCTTTAAAATACAAGGCTTACAATGTGTGTACACGCTATTGCATGCACACACTATATCACACATTAGATACCACCAACCCAAAGGTTTAGAGACTCTAAACTGGTCTCAGACGTGTTTTGCTGCAAGTATACAAAAAATGCTTTATTTGTCTTTTGTGCTCTCCTTCAAGTTTCCTTGTGGTTGAGCATCGATAAAATCAGGTTACATGATATTGTAGATCTCTTTATTAGCTATATAACCATATAATTTCTTTTGAACGTATGTCCATTTTCTCTCAAAAACTAACATGTACTAATTGGGGTGTAGATTTTAGCTTATTCATCAAATTTTGAAACAAGTTAGTTTTTAAGAAACTAGACTCCATTCTATACACTTTGAAAAAAAAAATTTGATTTTGGATTAATTTTCAATCATTTATAGGGGGAGCACATAGATATTTCACATTTTTTGGGATGTCTCCCCTTACAAAATTCATTGAAAAAAATACAGTTTATAAAATTACCCAAAAAATCTGGGATAAACTACACGATGTAAGGTAACTTTTGACTAGAACAATTAAAGAATTTCAAAAAAAATATTAAAATATTAGGGGGGCCACACTTTGTACTATGTTATGTTTTTTTTGAAAAAATGGTACCACTTTTTGTGGCCCCATTTTTTGAGGGCCAAAAACTAAACCATTTAAAAAAAAAATTAGTAGTTTAGAAACTAGATTCAAAGGACTACTACTTTTGTTTCTGTTATATCTTTAAATTCTTGTTGAAGTTCAAAAATTGTTGATTTCAGAAAAAAAGAAAAGAAAAAGAAAAAGTGGCCACTTATGCCCCCCTTTTGGCACCACAACTTTGTGCACTTACCCTGCAATAGGCCTGTTAATGGGATTTCAAGGATTTATCTTTAGGTCAAGACTCAAAAAAATGGGGAAAGAAACTTAAGGTGGAGGATGGATGGTATAGAGTTAACTTTAACAGTGCATCAAAAGGCATTTTGGAGTGCAGTGGCACGGGGTGTGCCATCTTAGATACAACAAACAATGTTTTGGTTTTAGGTGTGAAGGCATTACCCCAAAGGTCAAATAATGTAGTTGAATGTTTAGCAACAATTTTTCCTCTTTGATTGGCTAAGAAATGTTGTGGCAAGACAATTAATCTTTTTGGTGATTCTCATAGCGTGATTAATTACATTATCAAGGGAAATATGAAAACACAACATCTGGATAAGTTTATAAGAAGAATTTGCCGGTTGTTAGAAGGATTTGAAAACTTTTATGTTAGCTATACTATAATAGATGAGAATGTGCTAGGAGATAAAATGGCTAATGTTGGTGTAAACTTGGGAGATCAAAATGAAGTGAAAGAAGATTTTAGACATATTTTTATTCCTTGAGTAATGACCCTTTATTGAATTCCGTTTTGAATGTGTGTTAATAATGATGGGGTGGAGTAGTGGTTTAGTAGATGTAGGAGATGATATATATAGGCACATGATGTAGGCTTAAGATAGAGGGATGTGATTGTTATGATGAAAAGGTGTCATTCTGTGTGGCATAAGTAACAAGAAAACTTTCTAGATTAAGGAATAGCATAAAGTTGGTTCATAGTGCAAAGGTTGTTGTTATTCAACAGTAAGTGGAGTAAATCTAAAAGGGACAAAAATGGACACAAATTTTTACCTATTGACACCTAAGAAAAAGAAACTTTAGGGTTTCAAAGTGGGATTACTCTAAGGCATCTCATAGAGGTGTTTTGCATATAAGAGGAGGAGTTTCTCAAAATTCTCTTCCAGTTGTTTGAGAAGGAGTTTATTGGTGAAGATATTCATCCCAGTACAAATGTTAATATTTCTTCTTTGTTATGTGTATGGGCATTTCTCCTGGCCCAAGATAAAGAGAAGGTGACAAGAATGGTGGAATTATGGATATCAATGATGGTTGCACATGACAGAAGTGGGTGTCATATTTTGTATAACTGAGGGCCAGTACAAACGCGTGGAAGGGTCAGATGATGGTGTTCAACCATTCATTTTTTTTAGCTTTTTGATGCCATTTTGGAATAGGGTGGGGGAGGTGAGGTCTATACAGATGGAGCTACTACATTTTATGGTTCAATGACAAGAGGACTAGAGGTGAATGGATGAAGAGAGAAGGAAGATGAAGTTCATACCGAGCAAAGTCAGTGAACATGACACAAGAAATTCCAAGACTAATGCCCCCACCAATTTAAGGCAGGAAAGAGAGTAAGGTGGTCAAAACAAGTGTGATGATCAATGAATCTAGGGAGGAGATAATGGAATGTTGGGGTCACCACATGTGAGCTCCTATATGGTAGTGTTCCATATGTCCATTTTATGTAGAAGGGCCTTATATCTCTATGTATATGTATGTCTACATCTTGTGTATGTGTCCATGTTAATGGTCAAAGGGGTAGTGTGTTATTTTTTTGGGCTGCAATGTATGGGTGTGTATTGAAGATCAAGGCATTTAGGCCTTCTCTTTTGCCAATGTAAACTTTTTCTGAACCAATAAAATATATCACTTATAATAAAAAAAATAGTTGCACTTGTAGTAGTAGAAAATAGGTCGTCTCCTACTCTTGACATTGAATGACCAAATTACTTTTTGAGTTAGTACAATTAAATAAAAATAAAGATAAAATATCTAGCATCTAAATAGGAAAAAGAAATGGAACTAAGTTTATGATAGAAGTGCGGAAAAAAAAAGGAAAATAACGTAAGGTTAAAATATTCTTAAAATGTAATTAATTAGTTTGTGAAAAAATATTGTAATATTTTATGGAAAAACATTGAGAGTCAATAGAATGATAGAAGGTAAATTTGTGACTACTTTAGTATAATGCATATAGAAATATAATTTACTTCTTGTATATATAAATTTAGAAGAAAATAATAATAAATAATCTAAAATTGTGATGGGCAAAGATTTGAAATTCCATTCCATAAAAATAAAAACATTATTATAAGATTTTTTAGGAGACAAAAACATCACCACATTTCTCATATAAAATAATTAAGATTAGAATTTCAAATATTAAGTAAATTAAATTCAATACACAAAATTATATTTAAATAATTTATTTATTAGTTTGATTGTTTTTTTATATTTTCTTTAATAATTTATGAGTTTTGTATATTTAATTTTAAAAATATTATCCTTATTAGTATATTTACACATTTTTATTAGTATATATATAATCATTACTTATATTTCTATTTTATTAATACATTTAAGTTTTATTTATAAACATATAACTACATCTAAGATTATAAAATAGAAATATAGTTATAATTATATTAAAAATTTATATTTTATATTTATTATTTATTAAGCCCAGAGGCTTTCTATAGTGGTAGCACTCTTCAATGTAAACATTTTTCATTTTACAAAAAAATTGACATTCATTTACATGTCAAAAAAATAAAATAGAAATAGACTAAATATAATTAAAATCATGAAAAGTAGAGAGAAGAAATGGAAGTAAAAATGAGGCATATCAAGAGTCTCGAATCATTTCCTCATGCCTCTTAGACTCACATAAACATGCGATGATGAAAATGATAGGATTATGAAAATAGGTGCCTCGAGAAGGATATCTCTCGACTTATTTTATATATATATATATATATATATATATACATATACATATATATATATATATATATATATGTATATATACATATATATATATATATATATATGTATATATATATATATGTATATATGTATATATACATATATACATATATATATATATACATATATACATATATACATATATATATATATATATGTATATGTATATATGTATATACATATATGTATACATATATACATATATATATATATACATATATACATATATACATATATACATATATATATGTATATATGTATATATGTATATATATATATGTATATATATAAGCTAGTTATCCATATAATTAAAGCACGAGCAAATTATTAAGAAAAGTAAATAGAAAAATCAAGAATATAAAAAGTAAAAATAAATAATCACATATAAAAGGGAATATTTTTAGTCACGGTAGGTTTAGTGTTTTTCCACATTAGAAAAATCAAACTGGAGTGCATAAAATTATAGAAATGAAGATCTTGTGTTGATGAAACAGGGAGATGACAGAGGCATGAGTATGGTGGGCGATATTATAGAGTATCTACCTTATTCTTAGGATTTGACACGAGTAAATTGAGGGTTCTTTAAGTGTTGACTTTAAATAATGACCTTGTAAATGTGTACAAATTTTATACTAAATGATAATAAATGATATCCATGCTTGAAATTGACAATTGTTCTAAATTTTGGTTTGAGAAAATACTTTTCTCTTTATCTTTTTGGTTAAGAATCAATAGAATTTTAAATAAGTAGTTATTTTTTCATTTTATAAATATACATAAATTTATGAACTATATATCTGACATAAGAATTTAAAAAATTATTAAATCTTTTATTAATTTACATCTAATGAATGTAGTAGTATACCTGCCATAGATAGGAATTAATAGTATATCGATGGATAAAAAGGACAACCCATGAATTCAAATTACCTTGTCATATGCATTTTTAAATTATTGAATCCCTACTTCTTTCAATTATGATAAAAAATGGTTGGATATTGATAAGATAAATAATATTGCAATGCCTTTGTTCTAGTAGAAATCATTCAGCACAATCATTGGAGAAGACATTAAAATAAACCCCTTACCACACCTTTTAGTTAATACCCAATAGAAAAGTGCATTATGTCACAAAGAAAGCATGCAAACTCAAAAATTAAAAATGTTTTCTCTCGACAATAAAACAATCATGAGGTGAGCTTGTATGATCTCTCTACATTGAAACAATCTTGATGTAAGGATCTTATCTCAACTTTTCATTTAAATGACACTTAGAAGATAAGTGGTATCATTATATAGTTACATCTCTCAATATTATAAAATTAGTTAGTTATATATTTTTTAATTTTTTCAATAAGATATAATATAATAGTCTGCTACATCATAGATTACCACTTACAACTAATACTTTAATCTATAAATAGTATCAACTAACATCTTGATCTATGGCCCATTCAAATCAACTAGAATAACATCAGGCCATACAAAAAAAATCAAAATAAAATCACATACGAGTGTGGTTTTCATAAATATACTCCTTGATCCATGTTGTCTAAGGTAGGGGAGCATTTGTCCACCTAAGTTTGAGGTCGCCAGTGCTAATCACATTAATTGGGTTGTTCATCAGTAGTTCCCAAGGTAGAGCTAGAACCCGTGGGATAGCATTAATCATGAGACAAGGAAGTATTCAAGCATTAATCTTTGCCACATTCTTTGCAAACACTAGTATGTTGGACATATCATTGTTCTGGACCAACCTATTGATTATACCACCCAACTTTGACCTGTTATGATGGTTGCTCCAGTAATCTCCTGGTTAGTTGGTGCGACTTGATTGTTCAACTCATTTAACTCCCTCCTTATTTTGATCTACTCAATCATCTCTTTCAGGGTACAATTAAAAATAAACTTGTCACTATCTTTGGTTTTGACCTCAAACTGGATCCCTTTATCTCTGAGCATGTTCGTACAAACTTTAGTAACTCTCAAAGATTTCTTCTCTTTGACCTTGTAGCTCAATTTGACTTACACACAAATTTTATGCATAATGAGCCCATGCCTACCTTTAAATGTGTCATCATTCCTAAAAATCAAAATGAACCAAAACAAATGAGATGAAAGAGTGACCTAGAAAAAGGTTAAGATTCTTAGGGAATCTAGGAAGGAAACTAAAGAAAGCATTAAAAAGATGGATGTCTTGTCCCACAAGGATGCTAAAAAAAGTCCAAAACACCTAAAGCTACACTCTGAAAAGATGCGGTTAACAAATTTTGGCTGAAGACAAACAATGCACGATTAGGGATCTCCATCCAATCTAGTTATGGGTAATCTATGGAGCATGGCCTTCCATAGGAAATAATGGATCTTGGGTTCAACATTCCTATGTCAAAGAGAATAAAGGCATTTGGACCAATTTTTAGCATCATAGTCAAGAGACCACTAAGCATTGAGGGGATTATACATCTCCTCATGTTAGATAAAAGGTTGTAGATATATTTAACTTTAGTTGTGGATAGAGGATATCTATTTGACTATTTTAGCATGGGTAACTTATTCATATATTCTCCACACTCAACTAGAAGTATGGCATACACCTTGGTCTCCTTAAGCATAGAAAAGGTCTTTTTTGAGCAGGGGGAGAGTATATTTAGAGGCCAATTCTTCCCACCCAATTATTCTGTCGTTATATATCAGGTCAATGAATTTGGCAATGCCCATCTTGGACCAAGATTTCACATAACATCCTTGTATAAGTGCATGAGGTTTCTCATTCCTCTCTAGATTCCACCATGGAGATTTTTCTCCACAAATTTTAGACTTATTATCAGTGACTCCTACCCTTGACACCCATTGCTTGACACACTCCTAACCCTTCCAGATGACTTTAAATACATTAGAGCCCTCTACTTTAATTCTCCACCTTCTTAAGAGGAGATCATGAATGTGGAGGTTCTTCTAGGACTTACTAGTATGCAACACACCTCTCGCAATATTATTACAAACTAGTATCTTCCAAGGTTCATCACCCTATGTGGATTTAATCATTTAACAAAAAAGAGCAATACCTTGCCATCTTAAGTCTTTCAATCCAAGACCACCCAATTCCTTCCTTTTAGCACACCATACCCACTTAACAACATGCCTCCTTTTGTGTCCTTTCCCATCTGACCACAAAAAATCCCTACTAATCTTTTGGATATATTTGATTTGAGCTTGGTTGAAGAGCCATGCAAAGGAATAGTAGACTATATAGGCTGACAATATTTTCTCACACACCTAGATCCTACTAGCCAAATACAAGTAGTTATTGTTCCACTTTCCTAGTTTCTTTTCAATCTTGTTTTTGATCCATTCCAATATGGTATTGAGGTTTGGGGAAATGGAGAAAGGAATACCCTTTTACATTACCAGATGGTTAGGGCCTCCCCATGATAAATCAAAGTTATTGTACTAGGAGGGAGGATGTTTATCCCACCCCACATTATGGATTTGACAATTGATACCTTGCTACGTGAGGCTTTGCAAAATATTTCTAATTTACTGGTGGGGTTTGTGATGTTGCTTTCTAACAATTCAATTAGCAGGGATGTATCATTAGTGAATTACACATTGGCTAGTTCCTCATGATTTGGTCAATTAATCCCTTTGACCTTACGGGATAAGGTATCATCTCTAAGTATATAGTGAAGCATATAAGAAGCAATAACAAACATTAATATTGCCAAGGGACACCCCTATCTTATGGACCTTAATAGGGAAAAGATTGGATCTTGTTCCATTAACTTCAACTATTGTTGATGCATCTTCCATTAGAATATCAACAATTTTATTGAGTAATTATGGGAACCCTAAGCACTCTACCATTATGCCAATGAATTTTCACTCCATGCTATTATATGCTTTCTCATAATATATTTAAAACATTATAGATTGATGTCCTAAACTCTTGGCCCAATCCATTGCCTCTCAATAAGTGATGTGATTCTCAAGAATATGCCCCCCTTTAACAAAACTAGTTTGGGTGTGGTAGATTACTTTGGGAAGAACATCATTAAGCCTTAGAGCTAAAAATTTGGCTAAATTATTATATGAAATACTAAGGAGAGTAATGGGTCTCTAATTCTTGATTAAAGTTTTGGCTCCATCCTTTGGGATTAACTTGATTAACCTTGTATTAATATCTTCCCTTAGAGATTCATTATCAACTACTTCCTTGTATAACATAAGAAGGTCCTACTAGATCCAATCCACATGGGTTTTCTAGAATTCAATTGTGATTCCATTTGACCAAGGGGCTTTGTTGGATATAGAAAATATAATTTATTCCTTAGGCATGGGCTATGCTAACATTATCTTATCCTCCAATCAAACCTTCTCCAAAATCAACCCCCTTTTCCTTCTCCTTTTTGTCTCCATTTCAATACCATTGTCCTCTGATGTAAATAATTCCACATAAAAATTTGGCAAATGCACTTAGAATTTTTGCATGCTCATCAATCAATCTTCTTTCATCTTTGAGCATTTCAATTTTGTCTCTTGCTTCTTTGGTCTTAAGAAGTTGAAAGAAGTACGTAGATCCCTTGCCCCTATGATCAATCCAATCAATCATAGCCCTAGTTTTTTCTCCTTGGATCCTAACATTCTAAATCCTCCTCAAAGAGTATCTTACTACTACTAGGGTAATTTGGGAGTTACTATTAGTGGGATTAACTTGCATGGCAGTCTTTGTATCTACTAAAACCTTGTGTAGAGAGGTTTTGTCTCTCCTCTTGTCCTTAGCTTTCTTCTTCCATACTGTTTGAAAGAGTTTCTTCAAGCTTTCTATCATTGTTTTCCATCTATTAATTGTTGAAAATAATTGGTTAATTGTGTATTGTCTTTGATGTTATACAAAATGTCATATCTTTGCCAGTTAGTGTATGTCGAGCTCACTCGGGTGGTGAAGATACTTTCTTGTGTCTGCCGAGCATTCCAAAGTTTTTTGAGTTCAAAAGACAATGTCTATTGAGTTCAAAAGACAATGTCTATTGAGTTCACTTAGGCAACAAAGAGAAGTTTGCAGAAGATTGAGTGTTAATTGAGCTCACTCATTTAATGAAGGAAAAGTTGGATGGAACTAGTGTTAATGGAGCTCACTTGGTTACCAAAGGAACTTTGTAAAGATGCAATGTTAACTAAGTTCACTTGATTAATACAAGGAAAATCATTTATGATTAGTGTTTACCGAATAGGGTTAGCTAATGATGGATTTTCTTGTTTTGACATATTGAGTTCAATAGATTTGTTTGTTGGTTCTAGCTGACTGAGGAGATGAATTTGTATTCAAGTTGACTTGACAATGTGTAAGGTATAAATATAAGGTCAAGTTGAGGATTGAATGTGTGCAAGTGAATTGGAATATATAAGATGCTAAGGGGAAGCTCATTAGAAGGATAAGCAGAATATCCTTGTGGAGTTGCAAAGATATATTCAATCAGAAAGGATCAAGTATACAAGCCAGAATTGAGAACTATAATCAGCAATTAGGTTGCATCAGAAATTAGGTCATCTCATTGTTACTCTCTAACCATTTTAGCAATGATCTAAATCTCTTAACAGAGTTGTCTTAACAACTATTTGTAAATCCTCTAACAAGGTGGCATTTCTAGATTGAAGTGTCTAAAGACCTCTAGCAATGCCACTCTTAATAGGGTGATTAAATCCTCTAACAGGGTCACACCTAACAATGCATTTTAACCTTTAATAGGGTTGGATCCTAATAGGGCTCACTTTAGAAGAGTGAAAATCAGTAACTAATTGAAATTGGTGGTTTTTATCAAATTGGGTTTCCATGTTAAATCTTGGTGTCACTTGTGTTCATGCTATTTCTTTTATTTGAATGCAACTAAGTTAAGTAAGGTTAGTCACAGAAAATATCATCAGATTTTCACATTAAGCATTTACTGAGTTACAACATTTACTAGTGTAAACTGAGTGCCTATGTGTTTACTGAGCTTGTGCATTTTTAGTGAAGTTTGTGTTCTGTGTTGACATCTAAGGGATCTAGGATTTATTTTAGTTGTAACTGATTCACCCCTCCCCTCTTAGTTTTTGATAAGATAAATAGGTTTATAGGGACCCTGAAACCCAAAAGTAGCTACAAAAGCATGGCTAATAATAAGCAAAAGAAGCCCAGCCAGAATAAAACAAGTCTAATGGCTGATAATAAGCACGAGGCCCAGCCAACAAACAAGGCCAACAAAGAGGCTAGAACAAACTGTCTTTAACAAAACTTAGCAAAATCTAGAACAAAAAGCCAAAAGTGAAACAAAAAAAACACAAAAAGACAGAACAAGAGGGCTACTCTTCATTCTTCTTCTTAAGATCCTGCATGGTCTGTGCAGCCTCATAAATCTTCTGGTGCTCCTCGGTCATCTGCTCCTAGATTTTCTCCATTTCCTGGTCCAAACTAGTAAAGGTGATGTCAGTGGCAATATCATCATCAGACCTGGCTCTTCCTCTTTCCTTTCCATCCTCACCTACCAGTAGATGTTTGTCTTTGAACACACCAGTTAAGGAGAGGATATTGTCATTAATCAAATTAAGGAGAGAGATCATCTGACTAGCTAGATTATGATTGTAGTTTTCAAGGTTATTAATTCTCCTCTCAACTAGACTAGCTCTATCATCCTGATCCTCCTAATTCTCATTTTCTATCTTCTTTTTGTTTTCCTCCAACTGACAAACCTACTCTCTGACCTCTTCTAGCTCATGGTATAGCCACTTGATTGATCTAAAATTATCAATCATGCTATTATGAGTGTTGTTCAAAAGGTTCATACCCGTCTCCCTAGCATTATCAGTGATGGCCAAAATAGCCGGGTCTATGAGCTCTTCAAGCTGAGGTTGTTCCTAGTTTTCCACCATAATCTGAGGATTCATAGCTTCTCTATAAATTCCTATCATTGCAGTCCTTATATTGAAATTCCTCCAAGCTTTTCTCCTATTTTTGAAAAGTACTTCCCCCTCTTTACCACCAATATTGTCCTTTTCCTTCTCCTCGAGATGAGAATGAGGATGAGGATGAACAGGGGAAAGAGGGAGAATCATAACATTTGGTCCCTGATTTGAAACCCTCTCATCATTTGCATCATCCCTCTTCTATTTCTTCCCAGCATGTTCCTCTTTAATCTCCTCTTCTATCTCCTTGTCCTCATCATTAGAAGCCATTTCCTCCTCATCCTCATTATAATCCATATCATCTTTACCAGAGGTATGGCTGTGGTCCCTTGGGCTCTTTCTTCTTGGGATTATATCAGAGGGCGACTTCTTAACATGACCCTTAATTTTCTTTCTAGAAGAAACATTCCCCTCCTCCGAGCTTATGCTCTGAATATCATCAGAGTCAGAAGAGTAGTTGGAGCTACCATTGTCATCTTCCGCATTTAGTGAGGGATTATTGCTAACTGTCTAAGCTTTGAAGTACTCGTGGATAAGCAAAAACAATCCCTCATGCAGAGCAAGGTTGACAGTAGGTTTCTTCTTAAAGCTAGTGATAGCCTTACTCATGGAGTTAAGTAAATAGTAAGGGAAAGAAATTTTACTATCATGGTAGAAATGATTAAGAAGAATGAAATGATGGGTTCTTACTTGATCAAACCTAGGGTCCAGAGTAATATATTCAATGATAGCATGCAAAACATACCTCCAGAGCTTCTTGATGGAATCCATCACATAAAAAGTCTCACTTTCAATTAGTTCATTCATTTCTTCAATGCTCTTTACAAAATCCTTCGATGCATTGGTTGAGAGTTTTTTATCCCTATAAAACTTGAAACCCTCCATTGGATTCTTGGTTACCATAGCGAAAATCTCCTTAGCGATAAAAAATGAGACACCATTCTCCTTCACCTTGTCATCTTTCCATGAATTCACCATGTTGTTGGTGATCTCAGGATCAAAACCATGAAGTTTCGCAATGTAACTTGCAACCCCTCCCTTTTTCAAGTTTTTCCAAAATTTTCCCCCATTTCTCCATTTCTCCAAATCCCCCACCGGTTCCTTTCTGCAGTGTTCTCCCACCATCTCTTTAGTTTTAGCTCCTACAATTCTCATAAACTCTGGGCTCTGCAACTCCTTCGCAAATGAAATTTTGGCACTGTTACTCCTCTTAGTTATTCCTCTTATATTTTCAACATTAATAACACTAGGATATTTGACAATGCAATGATTATACCATCTCACCATAATGGTGGCAACATTTAGGTCATTATTCTTGAGGAAGGATGTTATAAGGGAAAAACCTAAGGATTTGGAGGTTGATTGAGAAGGATGTTTAAGCATAAAAATGTTGGCCACAGTTGGATGATGATCTAATAGGGTAAAGGGATAAACTTGCACATTAGACTCCTCCCTTGAAAATTGGAAGTTGAATGCATCTTTGTTCACATAAAACATGTCAAGTCTGCAACAAATTTTTTTTGCCCCATTCTAGAAGTTTTTCCATGTAAAAAAGATGCCTTGACACTCATTCCTTCCTCCATAAAGTGGGTCAAATAGTTAGAATTTAGTGATCATCTTGGTTTAGAAGATTTTTTCATCTCCTTTCCATTCAAACCTACACCCTCCAACTTTATCCCATTATTTCTCAATCATGTTGAAATCTTTAACAAAAATCCATGGAATCTCCTTCAATTGACACATCCAATTCCATAGGGGGATCCTATTAGTGTGTTCATTTGGGGCATTGATTGTGGTAGAACCAAAAAATTATCATGCAAATATGCACCATAAAATTTTCAATTTCTCCTTGGAAAGTACCTTGAAAAGCATGTTTTCACCATTTTGGAAGGAAAGACCAAAGGTACCCATGAAATAGAAAATTTTCATTATTTTGAAAGGGACAAAGAAAGCACCTCGTGAAGTAGTGACAAGTAAGAAAAGTGGAGAAGTGATCAATTGTGTGAGGTGTCTGAAGTCATAAATGATAATTAAAAGAAAATTAAAGGCAACAACTTATTAAAGGAAAGATATAATTCTATGTGATGTACTGCTCTAAGTTGAGGAAGGATTTGAAGAACAAACATGCATGATGTGTGGTTGTATTTGCAAATTCTAAAAAATTGTAAGTTAAATCTTTTTCTTGAATTTGAAGTTCCTTTCACATGGCACCCAAGAAAGACGTTAGTACTAAGAAATAAGTAGTCGTTAAGAAGGATAAAGGAGAAAACATAGGAAAGAGCATCAAGAAAACACTCCTAGAATTATTTCTTGACTCCTCAACTACTGGAACCATGTCCATATTTTCTAATGAGTATAGTGAGTGTAAGGATGCAAAACTGCCAATTTATGGTAGGTCTTTGTTTTGATACTTTTATGCAAATAGAGATGAGAAAGAGCCTCAAAACAATGCTTGGAAGCTAGACCTAGGCAAGACTATAGTTCTAAGTGTATATGTCGACATTGAAACCATCAATGTTTTAGCTGAAAATTATGAACCAACCACAAGAATAACTAGGAAACCAGATAGAATGCCTCTACTAGTCATAACTAGGTCTTGTATTAAAGAATGTTTTAGTTTAAGCACACATGCCCTAACTAAAATAGATAGAGATCGATTCAGAATTGAGTGTGAGAGGACGATCAAGTTCAAGCTCACAAAAATTAAACATTTCATAAATAGAGGCCTGAATAATAAGTTGATGCCAGTCGAGAATATTGGTCCTCATTCTATTGATATGTTTACGGTTTCCTTTAAAAATGCTTATTATGGTTGAGCTCAATTATTTGGAGAAGACTCAAAAGAGAAGATTCCTTTTGATTACATAAATATGTCTACAAGGATTCAAAATCCTCACTCTTATCTAGAGTTTGAATTTGCTAGAGAAATTGAAATAACACTCCATATGCAACTAGCTAGGTGGAAGACCACCAAATTGTTCAAAAATTACTCTTTGTTATGTCATTTACTATTATTTCAAAACACTAACCATTTTAGGAGTTCTTTGAAGCTGAACACAAATAATTATTAGGGTAATACATTTCCCATTTAGATGTGGTGTAGTGCTCAGGACAGACATGGCAAGGGTGGGGATTATGAAGTGTTCAGAGATGTATTTGTTGTATAGATTACTAGGTTGTTAGGAGGTTTAATTACTAGGATACCCAAACAAATCAAGATCATGTTGAGTCCTAAAGATACTTTCCTGATAATAAATATGAGTTCAATTTTGGGGATTGGATATGAAAGCCTAATTTCTTACTAATTAGCTTATATGGGTGTAGGCAACAACCTCACAAATTACCCTAGTTTGTGTCTAAAAGGGTAGGATTTCTTGAATTCATCTAGAAACTATTGTGGAAAGAGAGAGATATTGAAACTCCTAGGAGAAGGGGAGAATTGTATGCACCACTTCATTAAATTTGACAGTTTCATGATAGGATATTCCAATATAAATGAGGTGTAGGAGTACACTATGAATAATCTTGGATTATAGAGTGACAGAGTCAAACAATATGATCGTAAGGGTCACATAAAGTATTTCATTTAAAGATATAATCACCAATTTAACATTGAAGAAGACATCATCATAAACCATGATTATATTCCTGAGACAATGCAAAGGGTGAAGAAGTGGAGAATTTTGCTAAATTTTGAAAACTAAAGGCTGAGTAAGGGGCTCCCACATTTCTATGAGAAATATAATTGGAGGAAATTACAATGGACAAGTGCATTCAAGATTTTGATAAGTTATGTCAAGAGCATTAGAAATAGAAAAAGGGAAAAAAAATTGAGCAACCTCGATCCTTATTGGCCCAAAAGAGAAGAAAATTACTAACATGAGATTTTTCCTTTGAACCAAAGGCAAGTGAGTTTGAAGAAGGTAGCACCCCATTGGTCACATATGATGATTTAGATGAAGAAGAAGAGTTAGAGGAAGTTGCACATATTTTAAGGAACTTGAAGGAAGATACTGCAACTAAAGAACCACAACCTACACCAATTTTCTAGAAATAGGTACATGGTTATCATGTATTAACAATGGAAAGTGATGAGTTAATTGATACTGAAGATGAAAGAGAGGCTATATCTCATAGGTTTATTTAGTAGGAATATTTTACTATGATATAGGAGTTTAAAAACTTGTGGATCAAATATAGAATGAAAAATTTTGATGAAAGAAGAGGAGGTTGGAGGGAGTCGATGAATCACAACATGTTGCTACAGTGCACTAGACGATTGATGAACTACATCTAGATGACATAACTTGTACTGAAGAAAAAGATAGAGAAATTGTGCATAAAAGTGATATCCTTATTATGCATGGCTTGACACTCAAAGAGTTATTCTTGTTATATCAGGTGAGAAAATAGAAAGATGCAACATTTTCCATTGAATTTGAAACATTAGAGAAGATAGAGGGGTCTGGGTTTGATCCAAAAACAAAGACCTTAAATAGTTGGCTCACATTCAAGGGTAAAAAGCCCAAGATGATTGGTATTTCTAGTGGAATAGAAGAATTGGAAGTTCTTCAAACAATAGATAACACAACCCTATGGTTTTTTTTACTGATTTGATGTATAGAGCAATGTTTAATAGGGCTCAGATGAAGTATATGAAAGAGAGGATTGAAGAGTTGTAGATAAGGGAGATGGACATGAAGTCAATAATCAACAAAATGCATACAAAAACTAGGCATTTAGAAAGTGAGCTCCATAGTTTGAAAGCCCTTCCTACACCCAATGTCATTATTGTTCATCAAGAAACCCTTGTTATTGCAATCTAGGAAAAACAACCTAAAGAAATCAAAGAGAAAGAAATACATAAAGAATATATTTATAGAAACCTTGAAGATATCCTAACATTCAGGATGAAAATGATTTTGGGAAAATGCAACCAAGTACATGAAGGTTTCCAAAATATAAGTAGCACGCTCGATTTCTTCAATAAATAAAAAACTATATTGTTAGAGTTGGAGAGAAAATGGAAGCCCTCCCATTTTGAATTGGGTAGACTTTATGAGATAACCAAGAGAAATCTTGATGATACTTGAAAAATTAAGGACACAATGTTTAACTAACCACCAATGTTCCCCTTCAGGATTTGTGACATGGTTTAACTACCTCTTGTGTTCTATAAGACTAGTGGTTGTATTAGACATTGACAGGTCAGTCTTTTGGTGCAACAAAATCCCTAGCCTTTCTAACAATCGGTATTAGAGCTTGGTCACATGTTTGAATCTCCTTGGGTAATGCTGAGGGGGGGATTGTTGGACTAACCATCAAATTTTCCCTTCAGGATTCATGACATATCTTAACTGCTTCCTATGTTCTATAAGTCTAGTGGTTGTATCAGACATTGAAAGGTTAATCTTTTGGTGCAATGACAACCCTATCCTTTCTAACACATAGTTGATATGATGGAAGCCATATCAAGAAACTTGGCATATATGAAACAAAAGCAAAAAAAGGTTGAGCATACGATATTTCTCATTACTTTTAGTGAACATTTTGTCATACCTACTGTAAGGAACAATGAGGGAAATATCAAGAACTTTGAGGAATGGAGAATTGGAATGATGAAACTACCTCAAAGAGCCATGACCCATTTCAAGAAAAATAAGAGTTTTTAGATAAATGATTTCCACACCTTATTGGATAACATCATCATTCTAGAACACAAATTTGTCAAGTTTCAAATTGATGTATGTATTGCAATAGGGAAAAAATGTGAAGATATACAAAGGTTCATTCCTGAAGTTTCCCAATTCATATGGCCAACACACTCCCATATTTCAAAATGGATTAGCAAGAACATGATTGTCCTAGAACCAATGTATGTGGAACAATGAGGAGGATGAAGATACAATTGGAGAGTGATAAACATGGTGTTCTATTAAATAGTTTTTTGTTCATATGCATAATTAGTTCGTTGTGAATAGTTATGTTCTAAAGAGATTTGAAGCTTTTTTGTACCCCTTAATTTTGTATAAGAAGGTGTACCAAGATCTCATTTTATATTATATAAGATACATGTTATCAATATACAAATACAATATTTTATCTCAAATATATTTTCCTCTTTTATGCAATATTATAAGACATATTGAACTTCAATGATTAATGTAATTTCAAGGTTTATGCAATCTATAGTATTTTGTCATTTTTCCTTATTTTAAATAGCAATATAAAGATACTTTCCTTTGTTTCTTAATTCATATATTTGGATGTTCAATAAGTCATTTGTTAGTATTGTCCTTTTGAATTCATGTTATTATTGTTAGATTGAACTTTATATGCATCTTTGATTATCAAATGTTACATGCTATATTGTGATGTTTGTCTAATTGATCTCCATCATCGATGTTAAATTCAATTAGGCTAGGGTTCAATTCTTCAAGTTCTCTTTCCAATAAATGATGGTGTACATGCTATCTTCAAAGTTTGATGATACTATGATTATGGGTTAGATTTTATTTACCCAATGGCAAAGGATTGGTTTAGTTATGATTAAGTTGATTAATAGTCATAATTGGTAAAATTCTTTACCTAATTACCTGCACTACATTAAATTACTGTCGTGATTTCTATCTAATAATTAAATTTACCATAAAGTATTCATTTAAGTAGCCCAAGCATTCAAAACTTTGATTTCTCCTTGAGAATAACTTGATATCTCAAGAGAATCAATTAAATAAATATGCATAAGTAATATTAAATAGATTTCATATTGTATAGCCACCTAGGTCAGTAGAGCTTGAAGAGAAGAGGGTTTTATCATCAAGTACTAGTCCTCACTACTACATTTGGGCCTAAATTGCGATGATAGGCCATTGCAATTATGACGGTAACCCATCGCCCAACCATCAAGAGGAATTGGCTCCCGTTGGATGAGCGTCACACTTTTTTTGTCACAAGTTGCAACAGCAAGGGAGACCTTCACAATTGCAAGGACCACAAATGTCATAAATTGAGCTAACGTACTAGAAAACCATTCATTTCCACTATCATAATTGTGATGGAAATCTGTCAAAGACATCGTTGCAATTGTGATGTCTATATGACAAAAATGCTATGGGCCCCACAACAAACTGTCTAGAATATCCATCATAAGTGAGATGGGCATGTGGAAGGAATGTTGTGGGATCGATAGGTAGCCGCCACAATTGTGATGACATGCTGTATTAATAATAATAAAAATTTGACAAAAAATGTTGAATAGCCATGATGCAATCATAGGTTAATATTGTCATGCAATCATACGTTAATATTGAGCTTCACTTGGTTTCAAGAATAGTTTAATATTCTCTAATAATCAGGGCCAACCACATGAAGGTGGAAGCTCGTTTGGCCCTACCCCCCTAACATCTAAATTCCCCATTAACATCTAAAATATTTAAGAAAGGATCAATGTTCAAAGTACCAAAAAAGGTTCTAAGCCTACAAAAGTGACATCATTTTCCCATCTTTTAGTGTATGTCATTTTTTGTCCTATTCAAAATTAGATTATGCCACTCTAAATTGATAATGCACGCGCAACTATGTTCTGTATGCATGGACAATAAAAGGAGCTGAAAAACCCAATAACTTTATATTTATTTAATAGGTCATGCAAACCTCTAACAAAAATGCAAATTTGTTGGGTTTATTTAGCTCCACCTGATGTCATATGCATATGAATTGAGATTGCATATTTAAGTATGGCATCTTTTTGCATTGCCTTAAACCAATAGATTCACACAGCTAGTTGTCATACAATCAGAGGTTAATGTTGAGCTTCACTTGGTTTTGAGAATAGTTTAATATCCTCTACTAAGCAGGGCCAACCACATGAAGGTGGAAGGTCATTTGGCCCCACCCCCTCCCCCCCCCCCCAACATCTAAATTCCCCATTAAAATCTATTTTAAAAAAAAAAGGATCAATCTTTAAAGTACAAAAAAGGTTCCAGACCTACAAAAGTGACATCATTTTCCCATCTTCTAGTGCATGCCATTTTTCCATCACATCCAAAATAAGATTCTACCACTCTAAATTGAGAATGCACATGCAGTTGCATTCAAATATATGGACAACATGCAGAGCTAATAAAACAAAACACAATTACATTTATTTAATAGGTCTATTAAATTTTTAAAATTATAGACCATCATGAACAATAGTCTATAACTTAAATACCTAATTAAAGACCTCTAACAAAAATGCAAATCTGTTGTGTTTTTCAGCTCTGCCTGATGTCATATGCATGTGAATTGACATTGCATATTGAACTATGGAGTCCTTCTGCATTGCCTAAAACCAAGAGATTCTCACAATTAGTTTTCATACAATCAAAAGTTAATGTTGAGCTTCACTTGGTTTCAAGAATAGTTTAATATTATCTACTAATTAGGGAAAACCATGTGAAGGTGGAAGCTCATTTGCCCCCCTCCTCCCCCTCACCCCCGCCCTCCCCACCCCCCCACCCCCCCCCCCCCCCCCCCCCCCATCTAAATTCCCTATTAACATCTAAAATTTGTAAGAAATGATCAATCTTTAAAGTACCTGGAATGTCCTCACCGCCTCCTACTACTCTCAGGGGAAGTCCATCTTCATTGGTCATGAGAAATTCATCACATGAGTACATCTAGGAATGTCCTCATTGCCCCTTACATAAAATGAGTCCAATTTTAGAAAATGTCCCATAAGAAATAATAGTTCAAGTGAGATAAACACATGAAAAATGAGAGAGAAAAAGAGGAATCTACTTACCAATAGGCATTTCCATCGCATTTGAGGCCATGCTACCTGTTGAGTGAGTTTTATTATTTTTCTATTATGCCAAGATCTTTCTATTTATATACATACATACATGTATAGAGATCACAAGGGCACATACATACATACATACATATATGAATGTGTGTGTATATGTATGTATATATATACAGAGAGATTTTTTTTAAGGTGCTAAGTGACTTGCTTCAAGATTCTCCACAAAAAATATTCAGACTAGGAAAAATGGGTCGAGTTTGCAAGAAATTTGACAAAAATATATCATAGTAGATATTTTTAGAAAGAAACAAGCCATAACCTAGCTAAATGGGTCTAATTGTTGATTAGTTGGGATGACATATACATATATTTAGCTAGGTTATGGCTTCTACAAGGGAACGAGCCTCGTGATTATGGCATTTACACAGAAGAAGAACTTTCTTCTTCAACTCCTTACACTAAACTCTTCACTGAAGTTATTCTTCCTGTAGTGAGAATAGTTGCTACAAATTCTTGGGAGCCAAGGAACCTTAAAACTATGCTACATTTTCTAGAGACATGGGAGAAGTTACCACCAGATTTAGTACTTCATAACATTTTCGATCATATAGTGATGCCGAAATTAACATCACCACTAGTAGATACTTGGGATGTAGAGATCACAATGGCACAACAAAAAATTCCTATAAAACTGTCATCATATTAGGTACAATAAAATGAACGAGATGCAGAGATCAGAAAAGCATGATAACAAGATGCAAAGATCACAAGGGCACAACAACGAAATGGAGTGATCACAAGGGTACGACAATAAAATTCTAGATCTCCACATGATACATACATACATACATACATATATAAATACATACATATACATGTATGTATATAGACAAAGAGATTTTTTTAAAGGTGCTTATTGCATCTTAGCATAGCAAAAAAATTGATCCAACATCATACATATTCCAGAATCCAAATAATTAAACAATAAAATTTACTCAACCTATGCTAAGTGACTTAGCTCAAGATCCTACACAAAAATAATGTAGAGTTAATGGGCAATATGTATATCTATATATAATGTATGTATGTAGGTGAAATATAATGCCCATTAACAATGACATTAACTCTACCCATTTTTCCTGGTCTATATATATATATGTTGTATGTATATACCTACCTACGTACATAAATACATACATACATACATACATACATACATACGTACACACACACACACACACACACACACACACACACACATATATATTTACCTACCTACCTACATACATACATACATACATACATATACATACATATATATATATATATATATATATATATATATATATATATATATATATATATATATATATATATATATGTATGTATATGTATGTATGTATGTATGTATGTATGTATATACCTACCTACCTACATACATATACATACATATATACATACATACATACATATACACATACATACATACATACATACATCTGCATCATTTGCATGGTTTAGAGGTAATGTCATTGTTGCATAGGCTTCTGCAATGGAATGAGTCTTTTTTAAGGGAATGAGACTTGTGATTATGACATTTACACAAAGAAAATGGGGAATGGTTAATGTCATATATATATATATATTTTTACGCAGTCCTCCATATGGACTATAGTAAAATATGTATTGCATCTGCATTTGCTTTGCCATTGTAGCAACAATAGTAGTTACTCAGGATCCTCATAGGGAGAGCGTACCAATACATGCATGGTTACATCCTTTGCTTCCATTGTTGGGCAAACATATGGAGCTTTTATATCAAACCATTTGTTATAAATTGGGGAATGTGCTTCATGCCTGACATTCAAGTGATGCATCTGCATATGCAATTTTATCACCTTGGAAAACTTTATTTGATCTTGCTAGCTAGGAACAACTGATTGTTCCTTTTATTGTACCTAATTTGATGACAATTCTACAGGAATTTGTAATCAACCTAGCTAATCAGAAACTAGACCCATTTAATTGGTTTGTAGCTTGTATATATATATATGTATATTCAATTGGGTTATGGCTTCTACAAGGGAATGCGCCTCATGATTATGACATTTACATAGAAACATAACTTGCTTCTTCAACTCCAAACACTCAACTCTTAACTAAAGTTATTCTTCTAGCAATGAGATTAGCTACTACAAATTCCAGGGAGCCAAGGGACCTTGAACCTATGCTACATTTTTTGGAGACATGGGAGAAGTTACTACTGACTTCAGTACTTCATTACATTCTATATCATATAGTGATGCCTAAATTAACAATGACAGTAGATACTTGGGATACTCACAGGGAAAGCGTGCCAATACATGCATGGTTACATCCTTGGCTTCCATTGTTGGGACAATGTATGAAGCCTTTATATCCAACCACTCGTTATAAATTGGGGAATGCACTTCATGCTTGGCATTCAAGTGATGTATCCACATATGCAATTTTATCACCTTGGAAAACTTTATTTGATCCTGCTAGCTGGGAACAACTGATTGTTTATTTCATAGTACCTAATTTGATGATAGTTCTACAGGAATTTGTAATCAATCTAGCTACTCAACAACTAGACCAATTTAATTAGGTTATGGCTTGGGCATGTGCTATTCCCATTTATCATATGGTTGTAATGTTGGAGGCAATATTTTTTATTTGTGAAAGATATGGAGGAGGAGTAGTGGTGTTGGCAAACATGAAATTTTAATATTGCGAAGTCACCTTGAGGAACTTGTGTATGATCTTGGCAAACATGTCATAAAAAATGTTCATTGTGACCATTTTTGCTTCTACATGTTTTTGCATGGATCCTTCAAACACCTAGTGCTCACAAACGTCTACTTAAGAATGTATGTGACCCTGTAATGAACTGCTATGTGGTGAAATATATAGAAAATCATATAATCCTTCATCACACAAGGTCTTTTGCTTGGTGTGCTCATTCATTAAGTTAAGCACCCACGTTTGCATTTTAAATCATGATTATCTATTTTGGGATTAAGAATTGGTACAACGGCCTAGAAAGAGTTCCTAATAAGAGATGGATCTCACATTCATTAATAAAATATAACATTCATTCATTATCACATGAAGTAAAAAATAATTATGAGCATCCATAAAATAATCTCATAATGTCCAAAGCTAACATCTAACATTAGTTCATCCTTTAACATTCATTAACAGTAGCACAAAAACACATAACATTCAATAACATGTGAAATAAGGTATTTAAACATGCCTCAACCAATTATGATTTAATTTTGGATCACCTATCTGATTAGTTTGGAATTTTGTTCTCACCAAAAATCATAAAATGTAAGAACAACTATTCCAAAAAGAGGGTAAAAAGATGATTATCGTGCACTAATCATATTTTTAAGCTGTTTTGGTACAATCATTCTTACAATTTTTTGGTTCAATCTTCAACTGGTTAGTATGTGTTTTGAAAAATTATTCTTGGACTGTGAGTTAGGAAAAAGAGAAATATCAAACTTGAAAAAGATGTACATAAATGTAATTAATTTTTAAAATTCAATTTTATAAACTTACAAAGAGAACTATAGAATTATAAGAAATTATTCTGGTTTGTACTATTTGAAAATTATAGTTACAAGTGATAAATTTATATACCTTTGATTCAAAGAGCACAAATAATGGAAATGAAGTATTGCAAAAGGTGTAAGCTCAATTCCCCCCCCCCCCCCCCCCCCCCCCCCTCATGTGGATGGCACTGTTAAGTAGAGAATAGTTGCATCCATACATACATACATACATACATGGTTAAGTGCTACCTAACTATGTCCAAGGCATCTGCACACTGGAGGCATACTCCGTCTACATACCCATATCCATGGTATCAAGACCCTTGAACTACTCACTCTAACAAATATGTAGTTTTGGTTTCTATTTGTTTTGATATAGCTATATTCCTATAACCACTAGTGAGCTTTACTCACCTAATACAACTCTTCGCCATCATACACCCACTTGGGTGAATTAGGCAGTTTTCTATAATTACAATATTGTAATACCCTAGTGCAACCTTTGTGTTGTAGTTTACAGTTAACGTAAGGTTAACTTGTATACATCCTAACTCACTCCTTATATAGTTATTTGTAAAAGCTTGTGACAATAATCAATGGGTCTAAATAAACTAGTTCAGTTAACACTAAAACACAAAGTTTAGCCTTCTACTTTAAAAAGCTAGGTACACTAGGTACATATAATGTCTTAAAATATAGGCCTCATGAGTTAACATATAATGTCTTAGAATATTTAAGTGCTACCTAACTATGTCCAAGGCATCTGCACACTAGGGGCATACTTCGCCGACCAGGCTGCCTACATACCCATATCCATGAGATCAAGACCCTTGAACTACTCACTCTAACAAATATGTAGTTCTAGTTTCTAATTGTTTTGATGGAGATGTATTCCTATAACCATTGGTGAGCTTTACTCACCTAATACAACTCTTCGCCATTATACACCCACTCGGGTGAATCAGATGGTTTTCTATAATTACAATACTGTAATTTACCCTAGTGCAACCTTTGTGTTGTAGTTTATAGTTAATGTAAGGTCAACTTATATACATCCTAACTTACTTGTTATATAGTTATGTTTAAAAGCTTGTGACAATACTTGTGGCCATGCTACTTGTTGAGTGAGTTTTCTTATTTTTCTGTTGTGCCAAGATCTCTCTATTTATATACATACATGCATACATACATACATACATACATACATATATAGAGATCATAAGGGCACAAAAATGAGATGCAGAGATCACAAGGGCACGACAATAAAATCCTAGATCTCCATTGATCTCCACAATCTACAAGATCTCTCTCTATACATACATACATACATACATCTACATATACAATTTTATCACCTTGGAAAATTGTATTTGATCTTGCTAGCTGGGAACAACTGCTTCTTCATTTTATTGTACCTAATCTAATGACAATTCTATAGGAATCTGTAATCAATCCAACTAATCAACAACTAGACCAAATTAACTAGGTTATGACTTGTTTCTTTCTAAAAATATCTACTACGATATGTTTTTCTAAAATTTCTTGCCCATTTTCTCGGATTGCATTATTTTTGTGCAAGATCTTGAGCTAAGTCACTTAGCACGGGTTGAGTGATTTTTATAATTTTATAATTTGGATTCTAGAATATGGGCTTTATTTTATCATTAGCTTTGTTCAAGTCTTGATTTTAATGAAGTAACAAAGTGGTTTTTAGGGTGGAAAGGACTATATAATGAAGAGGAAACTTGAAAACTTAAATGTTGAAATGAAAGCTATCGAGGATCAAACACCTATGGAAGAGTTACAAGACAATGTGAAGTTGATTTTAGATATAAATGAAAAAAAAGAAAACACAACATAAATCATTCCCCATTTGTTTTGATTGTGGAGAGTTGTGTGCAAAAGAGGGTGGAGAGCTCTGAACGAGGGTGGAGAGCTCTAAACATTGGTGGAGATTTTATTTCCATGTCCATGTGATCATTGTATTTCATTGCCATACCCTTATGGTCTCTACATTTCATTCCCATGCCCTTGGTGGAGATAAGTGGAGATCTAGGATTTCATTGTCGTGCCCTTGTGATCTCTACATTTCATTTTCATGCCCTTGTGATCTCTATGACCTTGCTCTATGATTTCATTACCATGTCATGCCCTTGTGATCTCTAAGCCCTTTGTAGCACTACAACATTTGGGGTCAAATTATGATGATAATTTGTGACAGCGATATAATTTGTGGTGTTTGGGCCCAAATGTAGTAGTGTTGCTCTACGATTTTCTTCAAGGGGAGAAGAGGTACCTATGTAAATGTTCTTTTCTTTTCTTTCTAAACATGCATCTTTTTATATTTTCCCCAGTAGGTGATTAGAGAAGCTTGTCTTTATGTATATGTAATCCAAGTGGATCTAGAAAGACTAAAATTTTCACAGTCTCAAAATCTCTCAAATTCAACATCATATCAAAGATCTCAAAAAAATTAGACCTGACATAACTTGAACTAGGTCAAAAGGATCTCACATGAAAAATTTATGCTCAATCAAAGGTTTGGTGAAATTGGCAAATCAGATGGCTAAGAAAAAGGTAAAAAAATAAAGTCATGAAAAATGGTCAATATTGGTATCACTGTGAAGAGTTTTTTAAGTGCTTTCTAACGGTGTTTATTTCATCAAAATCTGAGATAAAATGTGGAAGATATTGCAGAATTACTTTTACCTCAGAAAAAGGAGCTCCCTATTTTCAAGTGCCCCTATTTTTTTGGGTTTATATTTTCAAACAAAATGGCCACAAATTATTAAAAAACCAAAATCAAAATATATGTCATTTAGTAAAGGCTTATGAATAAACCCCTATAAAATAGAAATATCTCTGAAAATATATCTTCCCTGTAATTAAGGATGCAAATGCTAATGCTATTTATAAGGAGAGCCAAATAATATTAAAATTATAGATTATTCATTTTTGGGAACTATATTATTTTGTAAGAATTTGTTGTAATGGAGGGATTGTTGTGTAAAAATGGGAGATTTGTCAAATATTATGGTTTTAACCATAATAGGCAAATAAGCTTGTATAAAAGGGGTTTATTTCTCTCTTGTAAGGACAAGGGAGTATTAGAGAATTTTTGTAAATTCTTGGGGAGAAATTTTGTAATTCTTGAGATAGAAATTAGTCCTTGAGAAAAAAATATTCTCGGAGAATTTTTGCAGAGAGAGTTTTTGTAAAGGAAGGAATAGTTTTTCCTTGTCATACAATTTGTAAGCACGAAGGCGTTGTCTAGTGCCTTCTAGTGTATAGAAGAGACTGTGAATGTTCAAAGCTTGGATTCTGTAACAAAGTGTTTTGCTTGGCAGAATTAATAGAATGGTCCCCCAATTGAGAAGCAGACCCAGAGATGTAGTCCTACCTGGATGAAATCCATATCAAATTGTTTGTGTCTCTTTATTCTCTTTCTTATTCTCTCAATTCTTTAATATTTTATTGTTATTAAGCACATAGTTGATTAATTTTGTTTAAAGCATAAATTTTCTTGTAATTTCAACGGTTTAAAATACATAACACACAATTACTGCCTGGATCAGGAAAGTATATCTAATTGTTGGGATTAAGTCATAAATTTATAGATCCTAAATCAGATCAAGTTTGGTATTAGAGCCTTTTTTTATAGAGAAATTGTAGGTGGTGAATGTTAACCAGGTTGAAGTTGAAACAAGGAGAAGGTGAACTTGCAGAGTTCAATCCAGATATTGGGAAAAGAAGGACTTTTTGTCGATCAGAGATGGCATTTGAACAAAATATTTCTGAGTTTGATGCGAAACCCTTTTGGAGAGCTTTTGTGGAGTTGAAAGCTTTGGTGGACATTCTTCTCCAAGAGAGGCATGAACGACAATTGAGAAAGGGAGATAAGGCTAGGAAGAAAGAAGAAGCTAAATCTTCATCAAAAGATGATAAAGGCAAAGGAGTAGGAGGTGGTAGTTGCCCTCCTGAACCTCCATCCCCATCTTCTTCATCTTCTTCATCATCTTCTTCTTCTCTATCTACTTCTTCTAAAAGAAAATATTTTGTGAAGACACCCTTATTAAAGCTTGATGTGAAGTTTGATTTGCCTGTATATAATGGTGAATTGGATGCTGAAAAATTGGATAATTAGCTTAAGCAGATTGAAGTGTATTGTAGGATTCAAAATATTTTGGATGATTCTTCCAAAATCCAGCTAGGTATTCTCAAGATGGGAGGTACTGCATCAGTCTGGTGGGAGAGTAAGATCCAAGATGATCTTGCTACACATGGTAAAATTATTTCATCTTAGTATGAATTTACTTCTGCTTTGAAGAAACAATTTTATCCTTTGGGTTATTTGCAACAAGCCATTATGGATTGGCAAAATCTCAAACAAGGTAAAGGGCAGTTTGTGCAAGAGTATACACAGGTGTTTAGCAAGAAGGCATTAAATCTTGGAATTCCTCTTTATACACAAGATACTTTATTAAAGTATATAGGTGGAATGCATTCATATTTGAAACATACAATATGACATTTAGTCCTTCTAACTTTGATGAAGTATGTGTTCAAGCAACCCATATTGAAGCCGGTAGAGGAAACACAAGTTCTAGTTCAAAGAAAGAATTTATTCCTCTTGAAAGTAACAAGAAGGACAAGAAAGAAGCCATAGTGAAGAAAGAGGATGGTGAAAAGCCTATGTGTTCACAGTATCAAAAGAAAGGACACATAGATGCAAAGTGTTGGAAACCGCATCCTGAATTGAAACCAAAGTGGTTTAAGAATAATAGCAAAGGAAAGCAAAAGACTACAACTATTGTTCATGATCTTGGATCAGATTCTGATGATGAAACAAAGATATCAGTTGTAGGTTTAAAAGGTAAAGCTTTTGCTGATTCTTCAACCAAGGTTTCATGTTCTACTTCCAAAAGTCATGATGTTCCTGAAGATAGTAAAAGAAGTGAATTATTTCATATAAGGGTGATTTCAAAGAACACTAAAATTGACACATTGATAGATAGTGGATCCCAAGTTAATTTAAATTCAGAGGAAGTTGTTAAATATGTGGGATTGGAAACAAAGCCACATAAGAGACCTTATCCATTAGGTTGGGTGTGCAATGATAACAGATTGCAAGTCACTAAGCAATGTAAGTTAAGATTTGCAATAATATCCAAATACATAGACGAGGTTAAATTTGATGTGGTTCCACTTGACATTTGTGGGATTGTGTTGGGTAGTCCATACTTATATGATAGGAATGTTATCTTCTATAGGGAACATAATAAGTATCATTTGTTTAAGGATGGAATTGAATATATTATAAGAGCTCATCATATGAAGAATGAAGGATCAATTGTAAATATAGGGCACTTGAAAATGATTGTAAATGAAAGTAGTAGATTGGAACTCATGTCTTTCACAACTAATGAGGATCAGGTGCAAACAGAATCAAGTCTTCAACTAGTGATGGTAAAAAAGGATTTGAACAATTCATTTTCTAATGGTGTTCCTGTGCAGGTGATCCAAAAAGCTGATATTTTTTCCATTTCATCAATTTATTCGGTGTTGTTGCTTCTTTTTCTACTAGTTGGTACTATGTTGATGGTGGATGCATCAAAAAATATTGGTGAATGTATGGTTAATAGTGTCAACAATGCTATCTCATTTTTGTGTGTGTTTATGATGAGTCAAATACTCAGAATTCCAACAGGCTGTACAAGTGATACTAGACAAGTGAGGCAAACATGTTCTCACTTTCGTTCTATGTAAAAATAGACTTTTGGAGGTCCAAAAGCTTCTTAGGGGGGGGGGGGGGGAATGATCTAGGTGGATCTAGAAAGACTAAAATTTTCACAGTCTTAGAATCTCTCAAATTCGACATCATTTCAAAGATCTCAAAAAAATTAGACCTGACATAACTTGAACAGGGTCAAAAGGATCTCACATGCAGAAGTTATGCTTAGTCAAAGGTTTGGTGAAATCAGCAAATCAGAGGGCTCAGAAAAAGGTTAAAAAAAAATGAAGTCATGAAAAATGGTCAATATTGGTATCAATACAAAGAGTTTTTAAAGAGTTTTCCAATAGTGTTTATTTCATCAAAATCTGAGATAAAATGTGGAAGATATTGTAGAATTACTTTTACCTCAGAAAAAGGAGCTCCTTATTTTCAAGCACCCCTATTTTTGTGGGTTTATATTTTCTAACAAAATGGCAACAAAATTATTAAAAAACAAAAATCAAAACACATGTCGTTTAGTAAAGGCTTATGAACAAACCCCTATAAAATAGCAAGATCTCTCAAAATATATCTTCCCTATAATTAAGGATGCAAATGCTAACACTATTTATAAGGAGAGCCAAATAATATTAAAATTATAGATGATTCATTTTTGGGAACTATATTATTTTGTAAGAATTTGTTGTAACAGAGGGATTGTTGTGTAAAAAAGGGAGATTTGTCAAATATTATGGTTTTAACCATAATAGGCAAATAAGCTTGTATAAAAGGGGGTTATTTCTCTCTTGTAAGGACAAGGGTGTATTATAGAATTTTTGTAAATTCTTGGGGAGAAATTTTGTAATTCTTGAGATAGAAATTAGTCCTTGAGAGAAAAAATATTCTTGGAGAATTTTTGCAGAGGGAGTTTTTGTAAAGAAAGGAATGGCTTTTCCTTGTGAGAGAATTTGTAAGCATGAAGGCATTGTATAGTGCTTTCAAGTGCACAGAAGAGACTGTGAATGTTCAAAGCTTGGATTCTGTAACAAAGTGTTTTGCTTGGAAAAATTAATAGAACGGTCCCCCAATTGAGAAGTAGACTCGAAGACATAGTCCTACTTGGATGAACTCCATATCAAATTGTTTGTGTCTCTTTATTCTCTTTCTTATGCTCTCAATTCTTCAAGTTTTTCTTGTTATTAAACACATAGTTGATTAATTGTGTTTAAAGCATAAATTTTCTTGTAATTTTGACGGTTTAAAATACATACCACACAATTACTTCCTGGATCAAGAAAGTATATTTGATTGTTGAGATTAAGTCATAAATTTATAGATCCTAAATTAGATCAATATGTATGTGTATATATACATACAAATACACATATGTGTGTGTCTATGTATGTATGTATATATATAGAGAAGCTTCTCTTGATGTATATGTATGTGTATAAATACATACACACACATATGTGTGTCTATGTATGTATATGCATATATACAAAGATCACTCTATTTGTATACATGCATACATACATACATACATAGACACACATACACACATATATACATACACACACATTAAATGTATGTATGTATATATATGTATATATAGGTATATATACATGCATATATATACATGGAAGGAACATGTATGTATATATATACATATATACAAACATACATATACTGAGATCACAAAGGCATGACAATGAGATGCAGAGATAAATATATACATACATACATATATATACATATACATATTCATATACATATATACATATATATACATACATATACACATACACATACACATACATACATACATACATACATACATCTGCATATGCAATTTTATCACCTTGGAAAACTATATTTGATATTTACTCAATCACCAAGAGATAATATAATTTGTAAGTATAAATTTCATACTTAGTTTGGTATGAATAGTTTCGATTGAATTCGTCTGAGTAGAGTGAGTCTACTCATGATGATAATGGCTCCATGTATTGGGTCTTTAGAGGGGAGAGACTTAGAGAAGATTAGATGTTGTTTATGGATATGGGATGATTCATTTGTGATGCCAATATATCCTCCTCCATATTGAATTTATATATCATCAATTTTCTAGATACAAATCACTGGCTTGGTCTCCTGAAATGGTGGGACTAAGATATAAACCTCAAACAAGGGTTCCATGACATGGTGGGGTAGGAGGAAGATGATTGTGTGAATGGATGATAGGGCAAGTTGTAGAAAATCAGGGTGTCAGTTGCAAGTAGTTTCATTAATTTGATAAGGAAATCAGCTTTGAAAGCAGGATGATCAAAATTGGCATGTCCATCCTTATGATAGATGTCTCTATCTCATAATAGAAAATTACCTCAAATGACAAGTGACAAATTATTAAATTAATAGAAAATTAGAAGAACATTCACCTACAATATTTTTGAAGGACAAAAATATAATAAAAATATAATTTGGTGGAAAAAGACATGAGCTATGTGGCACATTGTGGCTATTCCACTAGCCAGTAGTGGGAACACTTCATGTTAAATATGAAGATTTTGAAATTAAAAAAGTTAACTATAAAAGATCTATATTTATGTTTTAGTACTAGTTGTAGCTATAGCTATAGTTGTATGATTAAATAAAATAAACAAGAGTACTAGCTGTAGCTACATAATTCTAGTATTGCTGATTATGTTAAATAAAATGTTCATAAAAAAAGTATGAAGTAACATAAATGAATCATCTACTCGATCCTATTATGACTTAATGTGAATGCATCTAATCATTACCTGGACAATATTATGCAGGAGATCTTTACTCAATCACCAAGAGATAATATAATCTGTAAGTACAGATTTATGCATACTTAGTTTGGTATTAATAAATTTGATTGGATGCAAGGATAATTGCTTGTGTGAATTCAAGACATGAATTATTAATTTAATTTAGCACAAGTACTATGCAAGTGTGTATGTACACATGTAAAGTAGTTCACATAGTGAACTGATTTACATACATACATGCACATATGCATACAATCATCATAATTAGTTATCCTTGAATTTGACTAAAGCTATTATATATGAACAAGAGATACATGTTTAGTAGGAAAAGAAAAGAACATTTACATAGGCACCTCTTCTCCACTTGAATAAAATCATAGAGAAAGGGCACAAAGATCACAAGGGAACAATAACAAAATCCTATATCTTGACCGATCTCCACCAATGTTTACAGCTCTCCACCCTCGTTCAAAGCTTTCCACCATCTTTCACACACAACTTTCCACAATCAATCAAAACAAATGAGGAATGATTAATGTCATTTTTGTTCGTTTGTTTATAATCCATAATCCACAATCCACAAGATCTCTTTGTACACACACACACACACACAGATATATACATACATACATACATATATACATACATACATGAAAACAACAATGCACTTTCTAAGAGTTTACAATTGTTCAACAAAATTAATGTTTTATAAGAAAATGCATCTGAAGAACTATTAGCTTAGAAACAAGAACATGGTGTTGAAACAATACAAAAAGTGCTTGACATGAGAGGTCCACAAGTGAGGGTGTTGACCAATCTTGAAAACTTGAATTCTGAAATGAAAGTTATTGGTGATCAAACACCTATGGTAGAGTTACAACACACATTAAAGTTGATTTTAGATAAGGTAGAGGTAGATATTCAGAAGTTTGATAATCAAAATTGAAGGCACAAGAGCAAAGGAGAAGGAGCGGCTTTAGAAAGAGACTGCATGATAGAAACAATAGCTAGACAACATAGAAGATATTATGAGAACCACTTGATAGAATCCATGGAAGTGTTGTGGTAGGTACTATGACATTGGAAATAACAATTAAATTGGTGTAGTTGCTGATTAACTAGGTTGATTACTTCATTATTATATGATCCAATGATAATGTTAGTTATTATTTTGACATACATGAAAATAACTAGACAAAATAGAGGATATTATGGGAGCCACTGGATAGAATCTAGGAAAGTGTTGCGGTAAGTACTATAACATTGGAATTACTTGCAAGTGTCTTTGAGAATTTACAGTCTAAATATCAAATGCTTATAAGAGTCTTTCAAGTATTGGCACAGTCTCCCTGTGATGAACCCAAGTACCAAATTCTTATAAGAGTATTTCAAGGTTGGGAACCACTTCAACACCCTTTGCATGGTTTAGAGGTAATGTCATTGTGGCAGAGGCTTCTACAAGGGAACGAGCCTCATGATTATGACATTTACACTGAAGCAGAACTTGCTTATTCAACTCCTTATACTCAACTCTTCACTAAAGTTATTCTTCAATTCCTTGCATATGCAATTTTATCACCTCAAGTGGAAAACTATATTTGATCCTACCAGGGTAAACTTTAAGAAAGCTGTCTCCAAAAGAAGATATAAAATATTGGCGAATCTTTCATTATGTTGAAAAAACAAAATTATTTCTATTGGCAAATCTCTCAATTTTTTATTCTAAATATGATTATTATTGGCTATTATTTTCAAATCATATTTTTTTAATATAAAATATTGACGAATCTCAATAATAATAGGAAGTTCATTAATCACCATGGAATATTACAAATAAAAATTGAACATTTTTTTACCTCATGGAATATTATGAGGACCGTTAATATACTTTAAATCAATAGTGAAAATTAAATATTGGTGATATATCCCTAAAGTAACTAATAATTACGATAATTATTGTCTAGTTCAATTTATTTTCTCCAATAATATGTTATATTTAGGTGACTCAAATCTAATCAAGTAATGAATATTGTGGTGAATATTTGAGTTTAAAATTTTCAATAAATAAATTATTGAGCAATTTTAAATATTATGGAACTAAATTTTATTAAACTATGGCGATTTAGGTTGTATCAAATCTTAAATTATTAGCCAAATAACTAGCCAAAAAAATCTAAAATTAGCCAATTTACGAATATTAGCCACTAAAATATACCTTGGATCCTACTAGTTGGGAACAATTGATTGTTCATTTTATTGTACCTAATTTGATGAAAGTTCTGTAGGAATTTATAATTAACCCAACTAATCAACAACTAGATCCAATTAACTGGTTATGGCTAGTTTCTTTCTAAAAATATCACCTATGATATATTTTTGTAAAATTTCTTATTAACTCCGCCCATTTTTCCTAGTCTGCATTATTTTTGTGGAGGATCTTGAGGTAAGTCACTTAGCATGGGTTGAGTGAGTTTTATTTTTATTATTATTTGGATTATGGAATATGTATGTTGTTGGATCAATTTTTTTGTTGTGCTAAGATGTAATAAGCATCTTAAAAAAGATATCTAAATATACATGTTCATAAGGAGATATAAAGAGATACCTATTTAGAAGGAAAAGAAACCAACATTTACATACCCCTGAAGAAAATCATAGAGCTAGGGAATGGCAACAAAATCACAAGCAAGGGCACAACATGGCAATGAAATCGTAGAGCAAGGGCATGACATGGCAACAAAATCACAGAGCAAGGGCATGACATCAAAATCATAGAGCAAGGGCATGACAAAAAAAGTAGAGATGAAAAGGGCATGGAAACCAAATCACAGAGCAAGGTCATGGCAATGAAACACAGAAATCATAAGGGCACAACAACCAAATCATAGAGAAAAGGTACAATAACAAAATGTAGAGATCACAACAACAAAATTACTGAGCAAGGACACATAAATGAAAGACAAAGATATATCATAGTAACAAAATGCACCAAGCACAAGGGCATGATGACATTCAGAGCTCTCCACCCTTGGTCAGAGCTCTCCACCATCTTTCGTGCACATCTCTCCACAATCAACACAAGTGGGGAATGATTTATGTTGTGTTTTATTTATTTTTGTTTATACTTATGTGGGCATCACAATTGTGACATTTACCTCAGTATTGCGATGACCTCAAGGAAACTTGCAAAAAAGAAAGAAAGAAAGTCACCACAAATTAGATTGTCATCGCAATTCAACCCTAAATGCTATAGTGCCTAGTCGTTGGCTAAATTGTATTGAATTACCCAACATTGAGTAAACAAGGATCATAGGTTTTTCAACCAATAACTTGAGGAACCAATAGGCTAAACATACTCCAACTTATCTACCTTGGGTGTTAAATGTTATCTAGACTAATCTTCTACAAGGTTAGACCCCCCAATCAACAATATATTTCTTCCACTTAGGGCTAACTAGAATGGATGATCCTCCTCTACCTTTAGGGTGATTAGTACAGAATAGATTGGCATCCTTCCAAATGCATTTAAAGGCCACCTTAGGTTGGAATCTAGTGGCCTTGATTTACTAGAGTAGGAGAAATTCAGTGTCCTGGAGGGGTGTCAGAAGCCTCTAATGACAAACTTCCTATCTAGGGTTTCTAATCCTCTCACATTCCATGAAATATACTTGGCCATCATGATTAAGAGGATTTTTTTGTCAATATCCATAGGAGTCTTAAAGATCTTGAAGCACTTGAGTAGGATCCTCTTCCAAATCTTATTAGGTTGGGAGGGGTGTGCAAGAGAGAGATGTATACCTCTCTTCCTCTTGACTATCTTCTCACATCTATATTTCATTCAACTTATTTTGTCAATCCTTCCAAATTATCAATTGATATCCTTCTAGATTTTTTGGTTTTCTTCTTGGCACTAAATTTAAACCTCTCATCTTCTTCCTCTTTGTCATAGAGGCCTAAGGGTGAGATCCCATCTTCACCGTCAATCTCCTTTTTCTCTTCTCAAATTCCTCACTACTAGGGACACTTATTTTAGAGGTAACCCTCTTGTGAGACAAAGTACTAATCTACTCAGGAGATAGGGGTGTGTCTGATTTAGCCAGGATAATTACCAGATAAAATTCATTTAGTTTATTAGCAGTATAATAAGAGTCCTGTTAGGATAAACCACGGACATAAATAAAAACTACATGCAAATATAACCAATAACAGAAAATAATAGAACACACAGAAATGAACACAAGGCACCAAGATTTAACGTGGTTCACCCAATCCCTGGGCTACGTCCACCAAACAACAAGTCCGATCTTATTACAATCCAGTGATTACAACCTGATTACAATCCATAATCCCTTACAGCTCAATACTGCCGCAAGAACCAATTTCGTATCACAACATTATGAAAAATACCCAACCCTAAGCCCTTTTATACAAGTATTAAACCGCTTCAGGGTTATAACATGTCGGCCATATGTCGGCCATAATATGTCGGCTACCATGTCGGCTACTGCCCAAATTTTTTTTTTCGGGCCGATGCCCCGAACCCCACTATTTATGAAGTATGTATAGTACTTTCCTGATCAGTCACCACAATCTAACAAGTCCATAATGGCCCCTATCCCTTCACCATATTTCTCTTGATTAAGAGTATGTATGGGATGCCAGGGGTTAGGGGTGAGGTCACTCTTGACTTGGGATCCTTTCTAATAATTTTAGGGGGAGAAATTGATGAATTATGTATAGTACTTTCCTGATCAGTCACCAGAATCTAACAATCTCCCACTTGGGGACTGATCAAGCTCCACACTAAACAACAATCTCCCACTTGGAGACTGATCCTGTAGCAATACCACTACCACATGGGGCTCCCACTAGATCAAACCATCCTGGACTCTACTGTTCTTTTATTCATGTTCAGTCTAAAAGACCAACCGAAGCTGAAGAGGAGTTCAGCTTCTCTCTTGTTACAACCTTTGTCAACATATCTGCTGGATTGTCATTGGTATGTATCTTCTGCAGCTTTAACTGTCCATCCTCCAAAATTGACCGAATGAAATGGTATCGCAACTGTATGTGTTTGGTCTTAGAACGCAGAGCTGAATTCTTAGCAAGATGAATGGCACTCTGAATTTTTGTGAACAAATAATTATCCTTCTGAGGATGTCCCAATTCTTCCAAGAAGAACTGAAGCCATATCATCTCTTTGGCTGCCTCTGTAGCAGCAACATACTTTGCCTCTGTAGTGGAGAGAGCATTAATCTTCTGTAACCTAGAAACCCAGCTCACGGCTGCCCCACCAACAGTAAAGACATAACCTGTAGTACTCCACTTGGTATCAATATCCCTAGCCAAATCTGAGTCAACATAGCCCTGTAAATTAGTAGTAGAGCCCCCAAAGTGTAAACACTTATTGGATGTTCCTCTCAAATATCTGAGAATCCACTTGACAGCATTCCAATGCTCAAATCCTGGATGACTCATATACCTGCTAACGACTCCCACTGCATGTGCAATATCTGGCCTAGTGCATACCATAGCATACATCAAACTTCCTACAGCCGAAGCATAGGGTACCTTGGACATCTTATCCTCCTCTTCCTGTGTCTTGGGACACATCTCCTTAGTCAATTTCAAATGACTAGGTAAAGGTGTGCTGACAGCTTTAGCATTCTCCATAGAGAAACGTTGCAACACCTTCTCAACATAATCAGCTTGAGATAGCGTCAATGTTCTATTCTTCCTATCTCTGCAAAATCTTCATACCAAGGATTTTTTTTGCTGCCCCCAAATCCTTCATAGCAAATGCATGTGCTAATTGGTGTTTCAGCCCCTTAATATGATCCATGTTAGACCCAGCTACAAGCATATCATCAACATATAAACATAAAATAATGTAGCTATCATCATCCAACCTCTTAAAATAAACACAGTAATATGAATGACACCTATTATATCCATGCTCATGCATAAAACTGTCAAATTTCAGATACCATTGCCTAGGTGCTTGCTTCAAGCCATATAAACTTTTCTTCAAATTGCACACTAAGTTCTCCTTACCTTTAACCTCAAAACCCTGTGGCTGAGCCATATATATTTCTTCATCCAAATCACCATGAAGAAAGGCTGTTTTAACATCCATCTACTCTAAATGCAAATCTTTAGTAGCCACAAGACTTAAAATAGTACGAATAGAAGTCATTTTAACAACAGGAGAAAATATCTCATCAAAATCAATTCCCTTTTTTTGTGCAAATCCTTTTACAACTAACCTAGCCTTAAATCTTTTCTTACCTCCTTCCTCTTCTTTCAATGTGTAAACCCATTTATTCTGTAAAGCCTTTTTACCTGCAGGCAACTTGCACAAATCCCATGTCTTATTTTTCAGCAAAAAGTCCATTTCATCTTTCATTGCAGACACCCACTGAATCTTAGTATCCACCTGCACAGCTTCATCATAACTTTCAGGTTCACCAGCATCAGTAAGTAAAATAGAATACAAAGAGGGAGAAAACCTTTGTGGAGGTCTAATTTTCCTTGTTGACCGTCTAACATTCACTGGTGTGTGTGGTATTTGTTGTTGCAGTTGTTGCACATCATGAGGAATGGTTGGAACATCAGCTTTTGGAGTATCATCCAACACTACATAATCATCTTCTTTCTTCTCATGTTGCTGCAATAGATCTTTGTACAACACTTTCTTATTGAATATGACATCCCGACTTCTAATAATTTTAAGATTTTCAAAATCCCAAAGCCTATAACCAAATTCATTAATGCCATATCCAACAAAGACACATTTCTTTGATTTAGCTTCTAGCTTGGTTCTATTTTCAGAGTCTACATGAGCAAAAGCTTCACAACCGAAGGTCTTGAGAAAAGAATAACTCACCTTCTTACCAGTCCATGCTTCCTCTGGAATACCACAGCCCAAAGGAGTAGAGGGACATCTATTAATCAAATATACTGTAGTATTGACAGCCTCCACCCACATGTGTAAGGGCAACCTAGCATGCAACCTCATGCTCCTTGCGCACTCCATTATAGTCCTGTTCATGCGTTCAGCCACTCCATTTTTTTGTGGAGTCCTTGGAACAGTTTTTTGTCTACGAATACCATTAGCAGAGCAATAATCTTCAAATTCATGACTGCAATACTCACCACCATTATCAGATCTGAGACATTTTAATTTCTTACCAGTCTCATTTTCAACCAAGCATTTCCATTTCTTAAAAGTTTGAAATACATCAGATTTCTGTCTAAGGAAATAAACCCATACTTTTCTAGTTGCGTCATCAATAAATGTAACATAATAATGAGAGCCACCAAGGGAAGATACCTGGGCTGGTCCCCATACATCTGTATGCACAAGCTCTAATTTCTCCTTTTTGTTTTCCTTCCATGTCTTTACAAAACTCACTCTCTTTTGTTTTCCATACACACAACTTTCACAGAAATCCATATTCACACATTTTAGACCTAGTAAAACTTTCCTTGAATGAAGTACTTTCATACTTTTCTCACTCATGTTCCCAAGTCTATTGTGCCACAACGCTGTATCAGAATCTACAGCAGCTATTTGTTCTCCCTGCTCAACTGCAGTAATTGTTCCTGAATATTCATTTTTCTCTGAAACAATCAAAGTAGAAGGAACAATATGACCTGTACAAAGATATAAGGTGCCTACTTTCACACCTTTTGCTACTACAAGGGAACCTTTTGAAACCTTCCAATTTTTATCATTAAAAGTAACTACACAACCCTCATCACCGAGTTGCCCTGCTGAAATTAAATTTCTACTTAGTTTTGGAACATGTCTTACCTCATGTAGTAGCCAATGATTCCCATTGTGCAACTTAATCTTAATTTTTCCCTTTCCAACAATCTGACAGGGTTCATTATCCCCCAAATAAACAAGCCCAAAATCCCCTTGGACATAATCAATGAAATAACCTCTATGAGGTGTAGCATGAAATGAAGCACCAGAATCTAAAACCCATGAATCATCAACACTCTCTAAAGACAGAAGCAAAGCATCCTCTTTGGATTTGTTACTTACCACATTTTTCTCCTTGTCTCCATCTGATTTATCTCCTTCATTTTTCTTTCGATTCCAACAATCTTTCTTTTTGTGCCTTGGTTTCCCACAGTACCAGCAATCATTTGGTCCTCTCAATTGAGACCTCCTCCCCTTTGACTTTCCTCTTGATTTCCCATGATTTCCAGAGTTACTTCCTCTTTCAGTCATTCTACCCCTGCTTTGTGCATTTAAAGCACTTCCTGATGTAGATCCACCTGAGGATTTTCTACGAGTTTCCTCACTTAAAATAACACCGATCCCATCATCATATTTTAGGGTACTAGATCCAGGAACAGAATTACTCACCGCCATTACCAAGCCATTCCAGCTTTCAGGCAAAGAACACAAAATCAAGAGAGCCCTAATTTCTTCATCAAAATTGATACCCATAGAAGATAATTGATTAGTAATAGTATTAAACTCATTTAAATGATCTGCAATAGATCCACCTTCTGCCATTTTCATATTAAATAAACTCTTCATGAGAAATACCTTATTTGAAGCGGAGGGCTTTTCATACAATGTCGCTAGGGTTTTCATCAAATCTTCTGTCGTCTTTGCTTTTGTAATATTAAATGCCACCGATGATGCCAAGCATAACTGAATGCTTCCGAGTGCCTTTCTGTCCAAAAGATCCCATTCAGCCTCTAACATAGTTCCCTGATTCTTGGCTTTTCCTTTCAACGGCTTCCATAAATCCTTCTGATATAAATAGTCTTCCATTTGCATCTTCCATAACTGGAAGTTCTGCCCATTAAACCTATCAACCCTCAACTTACCCTCATCTGCCATCGCTCCCACTCAACTGTGAGACTCCCACTTAACCATGAGACTTTCCTGCAGAGGATAACTGAAAGACAACCTTGCTCTGATACCACTTGTTAGGATAAACCACGGACAGAAATAAAAACTACAATCAAATATAACCAATAATAGAAAATAATAGAACACACAGAAATGAACACAAGGCACCAAGATTTAACGTGGTTCACCCAATCCCTGGGCTACGTCCACCAAACAGCAAGTCCCATCTTATTACAATCCAGTGATTACAACCTGATTACAATCCATAATCCCTTACAGCTCAATACCGCCGCAAGAACCAATTTCGTATCACAACATTATGAAAAATACCCAACCCTAAGCCCTTTTATACAAGTATTAAACCGCTTTAGGGTTATAACATGTCGGCCATATGTCGGCCATAATATGTCGGCTACCATGTCGGCTACTGCCCAAAATATTTTTTTTCGGGCCGATGCCCCAAACCCCACTATTTATGAAGTATGTACAGTACTTTCCTGATCAGTCACCACAATCTAACAAGTCCATAATGGCCCCTATCCCTTCACCATATTTCTCTTGATTAAGAGTATGGGATGCCAGGGGTTAGGGGTGAGGTCACTCTTGACTTGGGATCCTTTCTAATAATTTTAGGGGGAGAAATTGATGAAGGTTGCTCCCCTTAATACCACAAAGAAATAAAATAAACAATGAAATAACAATAATTGGAGAGAACAAAATATGGGCTTCTTATTATCACCATAAATGCAAAATTACAAAATTTTGAAATACAACACACAAACCCACATGGGCGCCTTCCTTACAATAATTGCAACAAAGAGCTATGAACTATCACCCAGAGCTATCCTATACAATGTACAAGTATTCCTTATATAGGTATTTTTACACCACCCAAGAAGTTTCTAGACATCAAACCCTAACCCTTGAGACTGACTAACTCCAAAATTATATATAGAGCTAACCCGATACACCTTCAACACTTATTTTGGAAATTTTGGCCAGCCCAACTTTGGAAGGCCATAACTTTCAAACCATTTCTTTGATTGGCTATTACAACCATTTTTCAAAATCCTCAACTTTTGACCTATAGGGATCAACTTGTGCAAGCTTGAGTCAAACCCATTTCTTATCCCATCTGAGGCCTCTAAGGCCTTCAACATTGATCCTAAAGTTTTTATACCAAAATTGCACACCAAATATTTGCAATAACTTCATGAATACTCATGATATGACATTGAGCCTTAACTGGTAGGATGATATATCCAAGATGAACATTTTCCTCTAAATTAGAACATTATGACCTCATATGACTAACTTGCTAAGTAGAAAGCCTCCAAAAATAACAACTCTGGACTAAGACAATCCTTATTCAAGAAACAAAAAGGAAATATTTTTTGGGTGATGCAAGATTGCTCTTACACCCGGGATGCTCCTATATCAGACACCCGGGGTAATTTGAGAAGTGACCCCATCATGTCTTAGGTGTTTAGAGGAAAACCAAGATGTTTAACCTCCTTCCTTAGTAAATGTGATGAATCTTCTATTGGCCTCCCTTTCCATTTGACTAGGTATTCTTCATAAGTTCCATTCTTGTACTTTTTCCAACACAACTGTCCAATATCTCCTTGATCTCCAATATCGCTGAACTGGTCACTGGAATACTCCACTGCATTTTTGCAACTTCATCTCCATCACCTCCTTCATGATACCCTATCAAATATAAAATATTATATACTAGTGAAATATTCAATTCAGTAGGCAACTCTACTTCATAGGCATTTCTAGAATCATGCTTTTTCACTATCTTGCATAGTCCAAACTTCTTTATTTTCAACTTATTATATGTGCCCACTTGAAAATGCTCCTTTCTCAAATGAATCATGACTTCATCTCTAATATGAAACTTCTTATACCTCCTTTTCACATATTCCTCATCCTTGTACTATGTATTCATTTTAATAATATATTTTCTCATGCATGTTCATCAAATTTTCAACAATATCTTCCACTTTAACACTACTTATCTCTCCTTTATCCAACTCCCTCAATTTAGAAGCATTTATGGGATTAATTTCACATACAATTTGGAATGGTGATATACCAATACTCCTATTGACAAAATTTTTATATGAAAATTTTGTCTGTGGTAAAATTAGATCTTGATCTTTTGGCTTATCTCCAACCAAACATCTCAACAAATTCCCCAAACTCCTATTCACCACCTCTTTTATCCATTAGTTTTTGGATGATGTGATGAACGAAACTTCAAGTCTGTCTTCAATTTCTTCCACAATGTATGCAAGAAATACCTAATGAACTTGGTATCTCAATTCAAAACTATACTCTTTGGAGACCATGTAGTCTCACCACTTATCGAAAAACAACTCTGCTACATGAACAACATCGCTAGTCTTCTTACAAGGAATGAAATGTTCCATCTTTGAAAGTCTATCAACCACCATAGATATTAAATCATTCCCTCATTGTGTCCTTTGTGAACCAAGAAAAAAATTCATCCTAACATCCTCCCATGGCTTATTTGGTACATGTAATGGATGATACAAACCTGTATTCTTCTTCACTCCTTTTTCCACCTGACATAATTTGTAACTTTGTACAAAATTTTTTACACCTTGCTACAACTATTACCTATAATAATTCTCAGCAACCAAAGCAATGGTTTTATTTCTCCCAAAATGTCCAGTCAATCCTCCACTATGCTTCTCCTTGTTGAGATTCTCGCTCATAGAACTTTTGGGAATACACAATTAACTTCCTTTGAATAACATACCATATTGGATTATGAAATCCAACCACTTTATCCTATCAAGTGTAACAGGTTCTATACAAGTCTTCCAAGATTCACCAAAATCAAGATCCTCTGGATATAAATTCTTGAGTTCCTTGAACAAAACTACCTCAATCTGGATTTCTGTTAGCAAAATTTGTCTTCTACTAAGAGCATCTACAACTCTCTTAGAATTCCCACTTTTGTATTTCAAAATAAATGTATAACTCTGCAAAAACTCAAATCACTTCAAATGCCTTTTGTTCAACTTTCCTTGACTATTCAAATATTGCAAAGCTTGATAATCAATATAAAAAGAAAACTCTTTAGGAAGAAGATAATGTCTCCATTTCTTCAGTGTTTAAACTATAACATAAAATTACTGATCATAAACAAAATATTTTCTTTTGGCATCATTCAACTTCTCACTGAAATAAGTAATAGGTCTACCTTCTTGGCTCAAAATAACTCCTATTGTAGTACCACTAGCATCACAAATTACTTGAAACACCTTGTTAAAATCTGGAAGTGCTAAAATATGCTATTATGTAACTTTCTATTTCAATAGATTAAAACTTGTATATTCTCCTATAGTCCACTTGAATTCTTTCCTATCCCCTCTCATTGTTTGAGTCAATGGTCCACAAATACTGCTAAAACCTCTTATAAAGTTTTTGTAAAAACTGGCTAGTGCATGAAAAGATCTTACCTCAATCACACTCCATGGATTAGGCCATTTAAGGACATCCTTCACTTTCTTAGGGTCCATTTTTAGACCTTGTTCTAAAACTATGAATTCTAGGTACACCAACTCCTTCTTCACAAAACTACACTTCTTTAGATTTATTAGCAACTTTTCTTCCCTTAACTTATCAAATACCTTATGAATGTGTAACAATTTATCCTCTAATATCTTACTAAAGATCAAAATATCATCTAAGTAAATAATGAAAAACTTACCTGTTGTCACAAAAGTTTGCACCCTTGCTTGAAGTTTGACCTAAAGGAAACCTTGTGAAACTTGGAAACAATCTCCAAGTTGTGGAACTTGAACAATGAGATTGAGTCTCCAGAGAAGGCCAACTTCCTCATTACCAGGATGCGCCTAACTACTTCTTGAAGGAAAAGGGAGAAGAAAATGCATGAAATCAAACTACCTAGTCTAATCAAGAGGAGGTGATACACCAAATAGTATGTTTAGTCTTATCTCTACCTAGAACTGCACAATTCATCAAAATAATCCAGAAGTACGTAGATTCAGTCATTGCTTTAACTTAACAATCAGATACAGATCAAAAACCAATGAAATTTTATAAGGAAGGATCTTCACTCTATATCATTCAAAGGAAAAATGGATACAACATACAACTTTAAGAACAAAGGCAATATATTAACAGAAGGCAAGAAGGTTTTGCACATGTATTAATGGTAGAAAAAGGTACAATAGAGGAATATATTCACTCAAAGGAAAGGAAATTATAGAAGAAGAGTATACAATAAATCTTCTTTAGAATCAAAGAAAGACAGACCCTTGAAAGAGTCACAAAATTTGCCTTTATAGCTTAGGCATAACCGAGAAGATATCCACTAAAAACCTAAAATTCAACCACTATACTCAAGTTCTAGAGAACAGTAATTACTAATCCGAGTAAGATTTGATTGGATGCACATCCATATGCAAGAAATCTGATCTTTATGTGAAAACCAAATCCTAAAGAGACAAAAATGACATCCATAACTGCTTTGGCTAGTAGAATGAAATTTGCATTTATTAGGCATGGAGAACACCAAAAATGGTGGTTGCAGGCGATCAAATGACTAGTTCACCATCAACGAGCTACTTGATTTTGTGTTTAAAGTAGTGCTAGGTTGGTTGTGTCATCATTCAATAGTCAACCTTTCCACATGACCTCATATCTTTAAACGTTCCACAACCTGACCTACTTTTCTAACTGCCATGTTGACCTGCACTATTGTGCTTTCCTCTAATCGTCACTTCACAATTCTTTTTCTTCATTAACTACATGGCCTTATGAAACTATGGCACCTTCATTTTCTGCCTTATTGCTACTTCATAGTTGTCTATCACTTCAGTTCACTAACCACCTAGTGATGACCATAAAGCTAATTGCTCACACCCTCACAATGGTTTAGAACCTAGCATTTTCTTTACTTGCGATGTTGTGATGCCTTTATCTTTACCTTTGTCACTCCTTCACAACCCCTAAACACAAAACTTGTCTAAACCATGCAACATTGTGATCATCAGCTTTAATTGTAATATTCTCCTTGCTTGCATTCTTGCAACCTCATATCATAACTTCCATTGAAGCTTTGTGAAGCTACGAGAACTTAACCCAATTGGTTTGATTGCATTTTGCACCCTCATAGCTTAAGCTTCTAACTCATCATTTAACCCTGTGATGGTGTGAAGACCAAATATTACTACTTTGCATCCTTAACCCTAGATCACTCTTAACACCTTGTGATGAAGTGAAAACCATCTGACTTTAACCTTTTCTTTGTTTCATTGTCTCACAACTTCAAATCTTAACCTCAGTCTTAACCCCACAAATGTGTGATCTAAGCATTTTCCACTTTGTAGCCTTGATCTTAGTTTAACCTTAACTCCACACGATACGACAATTTCCCTAAACCTTAACTGTCTATTATTACTTTTTCACACATTCACAACTTAATCTTTCACTTCAATTTAAATCCTTGTGACAGTGTGAAGACCATTTCCTTTTGACTGTTAGATGTTACTCGCAACTCCACAACTTGAAATATTTGTTCATGGATTAACCGTAAAATGCTACAATGACCTCCTTCACTTGTTGAGTGCTCTATCAAAAATTCTTACAGCTTCCTTCTACTAACCGCTGCAAAACAACGATAACCATTTAACTATTGCTGCTCTCCATCACAACTTTGCAGCTTAGAAACTAGAGTTTACTTGACTACTTGCAATCATGTGATGGTTTAGAATTGGACTGCATGGTGAATAAGGAATGTGTCATCTCATCTCTTTCTTGCTTTGGCTATTCTTCATGCATCTTTGAAAAGTAGGAAAGCAACAAACATTGATATGCCAAGATCTGATGATCACAATTGATCATGGGCCTTTGAAGCTTTTCTTCTTTCAACCCATCAAGACCCTTCGAGATGTTGACACCTTTCCACCTTGTTGATTTCTTGTGATAATGCAAATTCCATTGAATCATTCCTTTAGGATCTAACCTAATAGTTAGCCCTAACAAATGTGAATCCATGATGTCTGTTATCTTGACTATTTCACATCCTCACATCCCCTATAATAGTTAGATCACAAATTGGATCGACAAGGCAATAGAAAGGATTTCACACCATCACAACTTGAAATACTCATAAGATATTGACATACAATGTGATGAATTTAAAGACTTAGGGATATAAAAGAAAAGTACATATAACCAAAGTTTTACATACCCCTTTTTATGCTTGCATGGCATCTTATGAATAATTCATTAGAATATGGGACATGATTGTCACCCTAACTATTTCATGAGGATGAGAAGGGGGGGAGGTTAAAAATGGCTAACATTACCTAGAAACTCCTTTAATACCTCATTCATGAGCCTTATGAAAGTGTTTGGTGCATTGGTTAGCCCAAAAGACATGACTAACCACTTATATAATCCTTCCCTTGTCTTGAAGGCGGTATTCCATTCATATCATTCTCTGATGCAAATATGATGGTAACCACTCTTCAAATCTATCTTTGTGAAATATACAAATTTTCTTAAACAATCCATGATATCATCCATCTATGACAATTGAAACCTATACTTGTTTGCAATTTATTGATAGCCTGTGAATTTTTGTACATCCTCCATTCTCCAATATTTTTTGGAGCTAATACTTATGGTACAACACAATTGTTAGAATATAAAGTCCATCAATATAATTGAGAGAGGGGTGTGAATCAATCATCCAACTTTTATCATAATTATCAACCTTATTAAAACTTAACCATATGAGCAATATAATCAACAACTATAACAAGATACTCATACACAATAATGCTAAATATGTTAACTATGGAAACCCTTGATCAGAGGAAAAACCTGGTAGGGATGCTACCCACAAGATGATGTACTAATATAAATATTCCTTGTTAAAGGATGGACCCTGTTAGGATTCTATGAAACAATTCTGTACATATTAGTCCTTGTTAGGAGACTTTGAATCCATGTTAGGAGATTCCAACTCTGTTAGGAGTTGTGCCAATCCTATTAGGAGTTCTAGAAGGTAGATGTACCCACTATCCAAATAGCTTTAGGGGCAAGACCAATGAACCCACTATCCAAATGCTCTTTGTATTATTCCTTGCTGAATAATAGAATTGAATTGTACTTCTCCTTCCTCTTCCTCTTTTCTATTAACCAGAATTCTGCTCCTTATGATCTTGATATCAAATCACCTACTTTGCATCTAATAGTCCCTTGGATCTCTTGCTCACATTTTCCAAATACTCTACTCTTGTTCACACTTACTTGATCACTTTGCATCACACACACACTTTACAACCAAGGAAAATGATATCCTTTATACTAGGTCCTCAAAACAATTCCTTGAGTTAGCCTTGAGGATTTCCCAATTTATTACAATAGGACCACAATAAGATAATTAATTATTTCATAATCACATAACACTGTCGGCTCATAATCTTTACAACTTCTCTTATGTGCGACTCCAGGACTTGTGCACTTGCTGGCATTATCATCAGACTATCCGATGTCTGTATGTAACTTCACATGTCATGATTATATCTCTATTAGAAGATACAATATAATCATCAAAAAATTCTTATCAGGTACTGAGCCTCTATACTGCTCTTTGTAAATCACGTATATCTTCTACATGTCTTTGACTTACTTGATGCACACTTAAAATCATCATTAGGATAAAGTGTAGAACATGTCCTTAACCATGCATCATCTGAACATCAAACCTCTATCTGTATGACCTCATTCTCTGTCTACTACTTTGCCAATCTTCACAGAAACCATACTATTTTTGTCATTGATGAAAAACCCTATCATGAATACAAAATTTCAATCATGTTACATGCTCACCAATGCTTAGGATACTTCTCCAAAGGAAAACCATCAACATTCATGGTAATAAAAATGACTTAGGCTATCCAAAATCAATCCCATATGTAATAACTCATGCACTTATCTATTCAATTCCTCAATTTCTACTAGTGTCATTCTATGTGCTTCCTTGTTTGGAAAACTAGATCCTAGAATCAAGTCCATCTGGTGACTGATCTTCCTTACTAGTGGTAATCCATAGGGACATTATCTGAGATAATATTTGGAAACTCTTTCAACAAATTTGCAAATTCTATAGGTACCTCCTCTACTTCTTCTTTACCATCTTTTGGAATTACAAAAAAACACATATACTCACACCTCATACCCTTAAGAAACTTCTTTTCATCAACAAAACATACTTTAGGAGCTCTACATACCTTTTCATATGTATCCTTCAATGGCTTCAACTTATGTTTCACACTATCCTTTGTCAGTGTGTAGGTATTGACATGCCCATCATGTATAGCATGTCTGTCAAACTACCAGGATCTAAACCAAAATCATATGACATATGCCCATAGGTATGATATCATAATGCACCTCATCCTGGTAACTTCCAATGTTGAAATTCACTAGGCACTGCTCATTAACCATGACCTTGTGGTCATCCTGTACTGAGGCAATATGGTATGGACATGGGTATTTCTACCTCTTCAACTTTAGCTTCAAAAACATATTTTCTATCTCTAGATTATCAATACTTCCACCATCAATGATCACATCACAACACTTATTTTCACATTTTCACCTTGTGTGAAAGAAATGCCTCCTTTGATTAGGTTCATTCTCACCACTTAGCATGACTCTTTTGTTAACTTGGACTTCTTCTCTTTCAACATCTTTAGAATGTAATGATTTGGCATCTTCACCAACATGCACAACTTTGGCATAGTCTTCAGTTCTTCTATCAGTCCTTCCTTGGTGCTGGGAACATTCAAATGCTCTATGCCCTTCTTCTCCATAGTGAGAACATTTTTAAAGGAAATCTCCTCTTCCAGATCCTTTCCCTCTTCCTCTTCCTCTCTAATCTCTATTATTCTAATCATGGGAATGATTTGAATTGTTTCCCCATTCATCCTGATTGCTATTACTTGCCTCATCCTTTTTCTTTTTGTCATCCTTTCGGTCTCCATAAGATCATTCGCCAGATCTTCCACTATTCTTGTTATCAAATTTCTTGTTCAACTTTTCCTCAACTCTTAAGGAAAATTGGTATGCCTCCTCAATATTGAGCATTTGATCTAGACTTAGCTCCTCTTGAATGCTTGGCCTTAACCCATTAGGATAACATGCAACTTTCTCCTTATCTGCTTCTGCATGGCCGGTTCTAATAAGAACTCAATAGAACTCTTTGGTATACTCTTGAATAGATCTTCCCACTTGCTTCAACCCTTAAATTTTCTTCAATAGATTAAGCTCATAATCTACAAGAGTGAATTAACACTTCAATTTATGTATCATCTGATCCCATCTTGTGATTTTATCTTTCCCTCTTCTATTTCATTCAAATTGAATCTCCTGCCACCAGATCTTTGCTTGTCCCTTTAGTTTGGCCTTCACAAACTTGATCCTATCTATATCTTCAATATTTTCATACTCAAAGTATTCTTCTAATTCATTGATCCAATCAATCAATTCGTCTGGGTTAAGATTTCCAAAAATTGTGAGAACATCAAACCTAGGTCTTTTTTCAATCTTAGAAATGGCCCAAAAATTCTCTCTTCTTCAGGGTTCAGAACTGCCTCTTCTTCAACATTTTTTTCTTCTCCTTCATCTTTTCTTTCATCTCTTATAACAAGATTTATTCCTTTGCACATTTTTTTTCTTCCAATGCTTGCATCTATCTCTAGAGGGCTCTAAAACCCTCAGGTGTAACACCTATGACTCTTCCACCAATTCCTCTTCGTGGAGGCATTTTTATGCTTCTTTTGAAACCCTAGTGTAAATTATCTCACAATTGACATTCTATCTACACTGTCAGCCCAAACCATGATCCTAGTGAAAATACCTCATAGTTGGTGATTTGTTTACACACTCAGGTACTCCTTCGATGCCACTTGATGAAGTTCTCTCCCCTTAATATCACAAACACATAATAGAAACAAAGAGATAACCACAATTGGCGAGAATAAAATATGGACTTCTTATTATTTCCACAAATGAAAAATTACAAAATTTTGAAATATAATATGCAAACCCACATGGGCGCCTTCCTTACAATAATTGCCACACAGAGCTACAAACTATCACCCAGAGCTATCCTAGACAATGTATGAGCATTCCTTATATAGGCATATCTACACCACCCAGGAAGTTTCTAGACATTAAAGCTTAACCCTTGAGATTGACTAACTCTAAAATTACATATAGAGTCAGCCCGATATATCTTTGACACTTATTTTGGAAATTTTGACCAGCCCAACTTCAGAAGGCCATAACTTTCAAAATATTGTCTCGATTGGCTATTATAACCACTTTTTGAAATCCTCATCTTTTGATCTATAGGGTTCAACTTGTGCAAGCTTCAATCAACCCCATTTGAAAGCCCATGTGAGGCCTCTAAGGCCTTCAATGCTGGTCCTAAAGTTTTTATACCAAAATCACACACCAAAAATCCATAATAACTTCACGAATACTCATGATTGACGGGCTAAAAGTGGGCCTTGGATTGAGCTTGAACTATTTTGGCAAGATTAGGGGCATATTTCTCAACCAAATGGTAATTCTTCCTTATGAGACCTTCTTTACTACACAAAAAAAAAGTGTTACGTCCACCCAGGAAAGAAATAAGGAGCACATGGTAGTAACCTTGAATACATAATGAAATATTGTTTGGGATGTCTTTACCAAGTTTGATTACAATTAGGGTCTTGCATTTGTGTGGGGGAGAAGGGTGGAAGATCTATATATACATATAACCTTGCTAAGGGTCTCAAAAACATGTAGAATGAGATTCCAAAGAAAGGGTGGGAGATTGTTTATAGTAATCCATCTTGAGGAAGAAAGTGCCAAAATGTTGGCATTGATAGCCTTTGGGGACCAAGGAATGGCTCAAAAGTTGGAATTCCCAATCTTCCAAAACTATTTGTCGACCACATGCTTTGGGGATTTAGGGCCATCAAATAAAATAAGCAAAATACCCTTTTGGATTATTGAGAAAGGAAAAGTGATATCCTATTTTTTTGTACCAATTATTGTGAAGTCATTCATTAAAAAAGGATCTCACTAGAAGTTTCTTAAGGTCTTGAATTGCAAGAAAGATGGTTGTGGTTTTGAGTTGAGAAATTCTTTTCTCTATGGCCTTATTCATTTGAGAAGTAGGAACAAAAACATACGTAGAGGAGGAAGGATCCTTACCTGAATCTCATCATCTGCATTCCCCATTCCATTCTCTTTTTTCTTCTGGCTCAAACTTGGCTCCATTAAGGATCACTAGTTCATTTTGAAGGGCTTGAATGAAGGTTTTAACTAGTGCTCCAACCTAAGAAACCAAATTTTATGGGAAAGAATCTGGTATTTCATAGAAATATTGTATGGATAATATGTAGTCATTACAAACCTGCCTATGACCAACCCTCATAAATGCTCGCACAGTATCAGACTAAGTGAAGGATGGCCCTTTGGCCTTCAAAATGCCTCCTTGAGTTGGACGAAGGATTGTACACTCTCTCTATTCATAGTTGTAGGCCAATCCTTATGTTCTCATTCAATTATTGTTATCTCTTTCTTATATTTTTGTATATTTATTAATTTTACTGTAAAAAAGTATGAGATTGGCATCTTCTCAATTATTCATGTCCCCATAAAAATGAGTTGGCCTTTATGAAGTTATGACAACTTCTTATCTTGGTTAACAAAACTAAACCATGCTTGGATGATATAGTTTTCTATTTCAATAGTTATTAATTACATTAATCAGTAATCCCTACCAAATGAAAGAATATTATTGGAATGATTTAGTTTAGCTTTCTAATTAAATTAATAAATCACAGTAAAAAGTTTAAATTTAGAACAAAGTTTCTATAAATTGGTTTAATTTTTTATTTTAACGATAATAAAAATTTCTATTTATCTAGATCTACTTATTTGCTATTTTTTCTAGGTTTTCTCAATATGTTCTAACTTGTAATTACACTAATAGAATTTAATTATTTTTCAAGTTACTATTCAAATGTCTATATATGTGATATAAAGAGCCACGTCTCTTGTAGAGACATGCCTCTTGTTAATATATTAACTCACATTAGTTATTGTTATATCACAAATATTATTTTCTCAATATATTATAATGGTTATATAACTACACACACACACACACACACACACACACACACACACACACACACACACACACACACACACACACACACACACACACACACACACACTCTTAAAATAAGTTAATTATTCCATATATTATTTATATATCTCATATCTGAAAAAATTATAGCATTAACAAGCCCCCTTAATAAAGAAGGATAAAATACATAGACATTACACCATTGGTAATATTTAAGAATAACACATTTAGGAAATCTTTGATCATAATATTTCCAGTATATGATATCATGTAAGTATTGGCCTATCAGAATATCAACGCATGATATTCACCAATAGCAAATTGATATCATATTAGGTAACATGAAAATTGACCTATTAGAACATCAATCAAATGATATTCACCAAATACTCCAAGTAATGACATATTAGAACATCAACTAAATGATATTCACCAAGTACTCAATGTGGTAATGGCCTATCATAATATCAAGACAAGATATTAACCAAGTACCTATCATATATCTATAAAAACAACTTATAGAAATACAACTTAATGCTATCTAATGTACTTAGTTGTTGATTTACAAGATAAAGCCTTTCATGATCTATTTCAACATTTACAAAAAATGTATATCATGATTTGAGTTATTGTAAGATTGTCACCTTCCAATAATTTCTACAAATAGAAGTGACAATCATTCAAAAGTCATTACTTTCTCATGATGTACACAAGGGGCGGATTGCAATGTCCCCACTGCTTAGGAAAAATTTACCTATAGAAATTATGAGAAGTATAGATTACTAAATTCAATTCTAGTGACTGATAACTAGGGATTCCAACATTTCTACACATATTTGAGGATCCTTAATCTAGCTTCCTAACTCTCTAGGAGGATCCCCTGTGTTCATGAGGAACGACCTTCTATTATTCAACTTTCTTCCCTGAAACTACCTTTCAAGTCGGGCTTCCTAATCCTCTAGGAAGACCCTCTGGGTTCCTTAAGATAATTCTTGATTAGTTAAGCATTATCCTTCAAAGACCTATGAGATTATCTTAACACATCTACTACATATCCCTTCAATAGACTCATATTAAATGTTTAATGTAAATCAATACTCTTCCTACATTTAAAATGATTTACATTTATTAGTATTTCTATTCATCTTTATCATAAATCCTAGTCATAATTCTAATGATCTTAAGAATCTTCACATTTAAATTATAAAATAGATTAATAATAATACTATTACTATATAATAGTAATAGTACTATTGTTGGTGTAAATAAGTATTTATTATTTACACTTACTTAAGTTTACTTAGGTTAATGCATATTTTTAATATTTATTTATCAGCCACCTAGGAGTATGTGCACTCTTGTGAGTTGTCATGTTGACAACACAAGAGTTCACACCTCTTTTATGCACATGGTGTTTACAACACAGGAGTTAGCACACTAATTAAGCACATGGTGTCTACAACCTTCTCATTCTTATCCACTCATCTGGAATGTTGGATAAGGTGTGTGCTTAGTCGTCAATGCTTATCTTATCTCCTGGTTCCTTCTAGAGACATTCTAGGTGCTTCCTAAGAGGCCTTTATTTACAGACACTCCTAGTATGCTTACATCAAGTCACATACTAAATAGAGCAATGTATTAGGACATACTCCAATTAATTGATCATATCCATTTTTGGTCTATAGTTGTGCTTGTGTTTGTGTTCTTAGTTTCTGGGTGAATTTTTCCCTTAGGCAAATTCTTGCATGGTATCAGAGCTTGGAGACTTTCTCATCACATAGTCATTTGAGACCACGCTTGCTTCAACACCTCATCACAAATCTGGAGTACTACAAAAATTGGGAGCATCTAGAGTTAGATCTAACCTCGCCATTGTGTCCGAAATGCTGAATCGGTGAAAATTGGCTATTAAGTTGCCTACCCTAGGCCAAAGTCAATTGTGAGGCAAATTTTTTTGCAAACCGGCACTTGAAGGACCGATTTGCAAAATTGGTATGATCATTTCAGATATGTGCATTTTTTTCTTAGATCTACTTTTCTTTTCATTTGTATCTCTGTTATTTTTTTGGATCTACATTATTTTCCAGAATTTTTTTGGCCATAGGACCATAGGAGAGATTTTTTGCAAGTGAAAATTAAAGCTTGCTGGTGCAAATCTGATATTTGCATCACATTTAAAAGGTCTAAAAACTCCCAGATCAGATTTTTTTTCATCCAAATCGGACATCTAAGACAAAATCTAGAGCCATTTGTTTTCTGGAGGTGCGACGGCGATTCAGAAAACATAACAGCAACAACAATTTTCAATTAACGATATCTCCCTCATACGGACTCCTTTTTGCGAGCAATTTTTTTTGTTCTGGGTAAAATTTCATGATCTACACATTGGTGTAGGTGGTTTGAGATCTCTATTTTTGAATTTTTCTGCAGCTCACAAATCCCAATTTTTGCCACTTAAAATGTTTAGTACGAGCTCATTTAGACTCCAAATCATGTTCCGTTTTTTTTGAAAGTGCATTTTTTTGTCTACTTTCCAGATCTGTAATCATATTATAGGTTTTATAGATAGAAATACTACTTTCAGAAATAGGCCCTAAATTGGAAAGTGGCTACCAAGTGCCTAAATCATTCATGGGGGGGGGGGGGGGGGTTTGATTTCTTTGGAGGTTACATTGATTGGTCCATCATGGAAGAGGAATATTGTCCCACTTGTAGGTATGGCATTAGACCCAAGTTGACAAAGTGCAACTATTACACATGGTGTGGTACCATTCTTATCATCTCAGAAGAGAGCATAAGGAAGTATTTCCTTATTTATGCTCCAATGACTTGATCACTGATAAATGTCCGAAACCTCAAGGTAGATTGATCGTAATCATTCTTAACAGTCTCTCTCATTTTGATCGTCATGAGTTGAATGTCAAGATATGACCACCGCATGATTATTGGATGTATCTTTGGAAGAAGTATGGAGATCCAAATGTTCCTCCAGTTCTAGAAGATATCCTACCTCTAGTTGTTGTTGCAGCCTCTTTAGATGATATCACACGTCCAGCTCCTATTGCTCCTATTGATCCTATTCCAACCACAGATGCTTCAGATTCAGTGCAACAAGACCATTTATGTCTTCCTACTCTACCTTCATGTGATGAATTCCTTCCTGCCCTTGTAGGCCTATTCATGGAGTCTCACATTGAAGATGTGGGAGACATTCTTGATGACATTCATCTTCTTTTTGAGAAGGACACTCCATCCTTTGCCATAGTGACATATTCATGTACTTTAGCACTACAAGGTACACATGGTCTTCCAAGTGATGATTTCTTGCTAGGAATTTCAGCTCTGTTCTTGGAGTCACACACAACAGATATGGGAGACTTTTATGATGATTTATTGCTTCTCTTTGCTGAGGATTCTTCTACAGTTGTTGCGAGGGCCCACTCTGATCCTCAAGTCCATTCTCTACATGATCAATCCTTCCAGGTTGGCATGATTGTGGATTCTCATTTACAACATCTGTAGGAGGTCTCTTTCACATTTGAGAAGACTATTGGTTTCTTGAAGCAGGTTCTATATCCTTCCTTGTTCAATCTATACTTCACTTTAGTAGTTTCAGAGGAAACCATCATCAATGTCGACACAGGGACACTTGAATAGGTTTCAGCGACATCAGTCATCATAGAGATTCCTTCTCCATCTAGGGCAAGTATCTCTCAGGTACCCTTGCCTTTGTTTCTTCCAAAGGGGAGGAACATCATTCTATGGTCATGAATAAGCTTCTACATCAGAGCATTTCTTATTGATCAACGCACTACTTTTAAGGGGGGGGGACTACCTCATCTCCTTCTTCTCCTTTTTGGGGGGGACTTTTTCCTCTTAGGAGGTTTTTTCCTTGTCCATTTTTCTCTTGTATATACTGGATGTATGCTATAATGGGGGGGGGGAGGTCTTGATTACTCCATCCATCCATGCATCCTCATTCATCTCTCTTTTTGGGGGAGGGTTTTTCCCATGAGGTTTTCCCTCTTTCCCCACTTTATGAGAGAATGCATATCATTATGTACATGGGTACCTAACATGGCCTAGTAGTTGGGACCCATCATGCATTGCATCCTAGTTTTCGTAAGCTTAAGGGCATTCCCCTAAGTTGCACTTAAGGGGGGGTGTTGGTGTAAATAAGTATTTATTATTTACACTTATTTAAGTTTACTTAGGTTAATGCATATTTTTAATATTTATTTATTAGCCACCTAGGAGTATGTGCACTCTTGTGAGTTGTCATGTTGACAACACAAGAGTTCACACCTCTTTTATGCACATGGTGTCTACAACACAAGAGTTAGCACACTAATTAAGCACATGGTGTCTACAACCTTCTCATTCTTATCCACTCATCTAGAATGTTGGATAAGGTGTGTGCTTAGTTGTCAATGCTTATCTTATCTCCTGGTTCCTTCTAGAGACATTTTAGGTGCTTCTTAAGAGGCCTTTATATTTAGGCACTCCTAGTGTGTTTGCATCAAGTCACATACTAAATAGAGCAATGTATTAAGGCATACTCTAATTAATTGATCATATCCATTTTTGGTCTACAGTTGTGCTTGTGTTTGAGTTCTTAGTTCCTGGGTGAATTTTTCCCTTAGGCAAATTCTTGCATGGTATCAGAGCTATACCAAATTCTTACAACTATTATAAAATAACTAAAGATAACTCATATAATTAATAAATATTATTACATAAACAAAATATTCCTAACACTCCCATTCTACATCCTTACCTACTTACCTTAGCCTTAGGTGACGTGGGCCTCCTAGAATCCTCTTTCAACTCTATTGTTTTGTGGCTTGATTGATATATACGTTGAATTTATTCTCCAAGCTAACGAAACACGTGAGATTTGTAAGTAAAAAACATGAACTCGATCGTTAGGGTTTGACCTTCTAACGTGAAGATGTGTATATATTCTCCTGCACTTAATATGTGTGGATTGGGTTAATTGGTGGACACGTACTCTGTATAGCCTCAAACTCTTCAAACTCTTGGCAACTTGTTGGTTTTGAATTATTGATTGACTGGTGGTGGTTGGTGATATTAACACTAGCCCACCCGCCTAGTCACTTTTGACCCTCTTAAATACTGTGCAATCTCCTTGGCTGGAATTCTTAGTTTATGCAATTGTTAATGCCTTGTACCTTCTTGCAAATCATAATGCCTTCCTTCACGTATCCATTGTGGGCAGTAGCTAAATAGTTGAAGATTTGCACCTTGGTCACTGCCCTACATTTTCTCGTCTATTCTAAAAGTTCAAACCATACTACTTTTCCTTTTTGTCAAATTCCATTCAATCACTCTATATCTAGTTAAATTTGTACAACATTGTATTAAAATAAGTATTTTTAGTATATGATGATATTAATATATAATTGCTTTTATTTGTTAAGTTAAAATAATAATGTTCTTTTATTTTATTTTGGTGTTACATAATTCCATATTTATATTTAAATGTACAAAATTTAATTTATAAATTAAATATTTTTCTATTTTTGTCTGTAAAATCAATATTTTATCAATTTTCTTTATTCAAATATTATAATGTGTTTTAAAAAAAATCAAACCACAAATCAAAAGTTACCTTCAATTTATCTAACTCTCATAAATCTATTACAAATTTTAAAATTATTTTTAAAAGAAAATTTGATGAATTTTAATTGACTTATGAATTAAAAGTTATTTCAATATTGAAATAAATACCTCTTATTAACTTTATTACTATTGACTTCTTTAAAAAGAGAAAAATATAATTATTCACTAGTTAACTTTGTTTATTTTTATATTTTTATATCTTATTAAATTTTTTCAACAAGTGAATAGTAATAAAGTTAATAACACTGATTTTTAATATTTTTAAATAATTTTTTATTATAATCTTTGTTATAATTATAGTTATATATTTATTTTAAATCTATTAAAATAATTTATATTACTATTTTAGATGATTTTAAATTTCTTTACTTATTTGAAAATAAGATATTGTATTTATTACACAATGTATAACATACTAATTATTTTAGATCATAAATACTTAGGCTGTAGCATTCTTTCTCATATTTTATCAAACATTTTTTCTCATATATATTATTAAGTAAAAATTAAGAAGGTACTAAAATATAAAATTTATAATTAATAAATAGTTAATATCATAAATATAAATAAAATAAAAGGAATTGTTTTAATTTTATAGAATAAGAAACATAAACAATTTTAACTTACTATATAGTAAGTAGTTTTACCTACTTCATATTTCTCTTGTGGAAATGTAATTAAAAAAAAAATTATTATAAAGTGAGTAATTCTTCTTCATATTTTTAAAATTTTTAGGTTAAAAATATAAACATTTTTTACTAACCATTAAGGAGTTTTGAGTCACTTTATAATTTTATAATGTAATATACTTTTTCTAAAGTTAAAAATATTTATTTAAAAATATTCAATTCATTTCATTTATCTCACAGGGAAAAAAAATTATAATTTTTTTTACTTAGTGGAGTAAACATAAATAAACATTGTTGATTTTCTTGTTTTTCCTTAACTTCTTTTATTTATTTCAATATTAAAAATATTTTAACTTTTTAACTATTATATAATATAAGTCAATTTGAAATCATAAAATCTTCTCTCAAAAATATATTTAAAATTTGATATATGTTTATGATTGAAGACACTTGAAATAACTTCTAATTTTCACTTTAATTTTTTCTCATAATTATTAAAACGAGTTTATTAGTTGAAAAAAATCTTATTACAATATTTAAATAATAATTATTAAAACGAGTTTATTAGTTGAAAAAAATCTTATTACAATATTTAAATAAATGAAATAGGTAAAAATATTCATTTTACAACAAAGCAGTAATATTTCTTAATCTATACACTACAGTTTATAATTTAAATATGAATATCTAATCATTTGACAAGAATATTTTGTTATTTTAATTTATTAATTTAACAAATATACTTTCTAATAACTTCTTCATATAAAATATTTGGAATACTATATTTTAATAAGTATTGTACATAATTGATTAGATAGAGTGATTGGACATAATTTGAAGGAAAGTAAAGACAAGGATAGAGTTGTTAGAACGAACGGGCAGCGTCTAGCAATGGAGGGTAGTGGCCGAGGTGCAAATCTTCTGTTGTTTAGCCAGTGCCATCCATTGTGATGTTATTCTATTTGTAATTGTACCTTTACTTGTCCACGTCATTTTTTCCTCCAATCATTTCTCTTCTGTCATATCTTCTATTTCTTCTATTGAATGTCTTATCCTTTTCTGTATTAATTCTGTGATGACCTCCCAATTCATTCCTTGGTGCCTTTATACCCATCAATGGCTCATTCCTTGGTGCCTTTATTCATTCCTTGAATGGCTCTTGCCCCTTGACTAATCAAGTCATGATGTATGGTGTATGGGTCCCATGTTAGGGATATATTTTTATTATTTATTTTCTACCTTTTGATTCTAATGTTTTATTTATTAAATCGATATAATATATATATTTGATTCATTTATGGATTAAAATATTAATTTAAACATAACTATTTATTATTGATTCTATTTATATTAGTAGAATCCATATTAACCATAAGTAAGACTACTATTTTATGGAATATTTATCATCAAATAAATAATCTATATAAAATTCTTGTTTTGATTACAATCAATTTGGGCTCATGATATCAAAATTTCACATGAAGTCACCATGGATACTATGATGTGGTGTTGTCATAACATCCACCATGAAACATATCCTCGAGAATAAGGTTTTCACCTCAAACTTATCTCTTATAGACAAGAATGTCTAACAAGGGATTGCACTTAGAATTCTCCTCCATGAAGAAACACCAATATTTTGACCTCCTCATCAAGATTACTTCTAATGAAGTGTTAAACTCCCTCTAAATCTAATATGATCAAGATCCTCAAAATTCAACTGAGACATATCATCTATCTACTCCCTCTCTTTGTCCATGGTTGCCTCTAATGAAATGTGAGGCTCCTTTTTGATATAGAAGAATACTCATAATCTCAACCGTGTGTGTGTGTGTGTGTGTGTATGTAAGTACGTACTCACACATATATATACTCTATACAGATGTACTCACACACATATATACTCTATATTTCTCCATTTTCCAATTTATAACTTACACACTATGTACTTTTTTTTAGTTTTTCTATTTTCTAATTCTTAATTATATTTTACTTTCCTTATTTTAAATTAGTATAAAATTATCTTTTTAGAATTTAATTAATTTTTTTAAAGCGTAAAGTTTATTCTAATGTAAATGATAAATTTTAAAAAAGTAATAATATGATCAAACCTATTTATCTTTACATTCATTAAGATTTTATACAACTAAAATGATTTAAATGAAATAATATTTTTGAATCCACTACCTTATTACCTTATGTTTTCTATACATTGTATTATAATGTAAATTTAATAAGTTTCAAATCTATAAATTTTGTAAAATATTAATTGAAAAACTAATTGTAATTTTTGGTTTACTATTTATACATAAGTTAATATTAAATAATAATGTTTATTTTTAAAAAGGTATTTATTTGTCTTTAAAACATTAGCTATTATTATAAAATAATATAATTAACATTATATATATATATTGGTAAAAAGTCAAAGCCAAGGTTAATTCTTATTATTTGTTATGATTAATTATTTAAGATTGAGTACAATCGAAGCCAAGACCTCTCACATAAGAGCTATTGCCTATAACTAACATTATAATTATAATAATAACTATAATTATATAAAATATTATAGCTATAAAATTTTTTCTGGAAAATATTAAACACCTATTGTTATACTTTTTCTTTTTCATCTGACTCATGAATCATTTCATCTACCTAAGTTTTTTTATGTTCAATCTACTATTTATTCTCTTTTGTGTACAAATTTATGCAACTTTTCATATCCTATCTTAAACTTTAAGTGTATAGTATAATCTCACTCAATGCTTTGTATGAATTTCTTATAGATAGTTTTAAAAACATTATTCAAAATTCACATGTAAAATTTTTAAAACATTATAAAAAGTACGAATACAAATAGATTTCTAACATCTAAATCGATAAAATTTAATTATCCTCCAATAAAATTTATTAAGAAAAATAAAATAAATCTTAATTTAAAATTATATTAGTTTTCAAGATTACTTTAAAAAATAAACCATTAAATTTATTTATAACATTCATCTATTATCTACATTAATATCTTCTACAATTCTTTTATAAAATTGATTTTTAGTTTATTAATTTATTTTTAAAAAGGTATGAAAAATCATTTAAATGTTAGAATGCTTAAAAAGAAAAGTAAGTGCTGCTGATTTCACCTTTTACCTTGCCATCTTAGTACACTTCGAACACTGTAACAAGTACAAAAATGAGAGATGTCATGCGTCCATTCATCTCATGATATGCTCTACCCATGAGGCACATATTTCTACAGGTCCAAATAAGTTGCACCATAGCCGATGCCCCAATTCATTCCTTGGTATAAGTTGCACTATAGCCGGTGCCCCAATTCATTCCTTGGTGCCTTTATACCCATCATGTTGAATGGATTGTGCCCCTTGACTAATCAAGCCACGACGTATGGTGTATGGGTCCCATGTTAGGGATATATTTTTATTATTTATTTTCTACCTTTTGATTCCAATGTTTTATTTATTAATCAATAATATATATATATATATATATATATATATATATATATATATATATATATATATATATATATATATATATATATATATATATATATATATATATATTTGATTTATTTATGGATTAAACTATTAATGTAAACATTACTATTTATTATTGATTCTATTTATATTGAGTAGAATCCATATTAACCATAAGTAAGATTATACTATTTTACGGAGTATTTATCATCACATAAATAATCTATATATAATTCTTGTTTTGATTACAATCAATTTGGGCTCATGAAAATTTCACATGAAGTCACCATGGATACTATGATGTGGTGTTGTCATAACATCCACCATAAAACATATCCTCGAGAATAAGGTTTTCACCTCAAATTTATCTCTTATAGACAAGAATGTATAACAAGGGATTGCACTTAGAATTCTCCTCCATGAAGCAACACCAATATTTTGACCTCCTCATCAAGGTTACTTCTAATGAAGTGTTAAATTGCCTCTAAATATGATATGATCAAGATCCTCAAAATTCAACTGAGACATATCATCTATCTACTTCCTCTCTTTGTCCATGGTTGCCTCTAATGAAATGTGAGGCCCCCTTTTTATATAGAAGAATACTCATAATCTCAACCATCAATGATATTCTCTTTGAGAGCTTCACTTTATCTAGCACGATTATCAAATAACTAATGAATCATAGATTCAAAAACACTCTGGAACTACTGTCATACGATTGAGTCTTGCACAATATTTTCTAGCATATATAATGTATCAATCTCCTTTTCCTACAAGAACACCCTTGAAGAAAAAATAAAAAAGATCAAGGAAAATAGCTCTTATAGTTCATATAGAAATACAAATAAGAGAGAAACTACATGGAGCAAATAAATGTAATACTCAAAATAAATACTTATCTAGACATCAACATCCTTGATACAAGATGCTCCAATGAAGGTTAGAATTCTCCTTCATATCAACATTTGTAAAATAATTTGAGTATGACATTCGTGCTCCTAGTTTTGATTATGAAGGTTTGTAGGGTAAAAATACTCTCAAATTGTTTGAGAGATGCCTCTCATTTGAATAATATCCCCTTTAAGGATGGTTTAAATGGGATCTTTGATTGTGTATTTTCTGACATCTCCCCTCTAAGGATGATTCAAATCGGAAAAGAACATAAGTTATTATTCCACCCCACAATGCAAAATTTCCACTCTTATAACTTTTGATCAGTTTTGCATTACATCATATGGAATTTATTTATTTATTTTTGGTGCTTATTTTTCCTACACCGGTACTCTCTTCTACTAACAATGTTAAGAAAATTGATGTAATGAGAAAGCATTCCAGACACATCATTACATTTCATGATTGCTTCTTCTAAATTATTAAGCCTTATATAATGAATATCCACACTTCACAACAACAATCGAAACATAGAGTTTTGAGAAAATGATACACGTATTCCATACTTGAGCATCAATTGATCACAGATATTGTATGTTTGCTAGTAAAGCTAAATGATGCCTTCATATAATAACAATATAACCTATAATCTCATATCATAGTACAGTATCACAAAAGGAAGGGAATATTATTCCTTTAACTTAGACTAGTGCTAAGTATAATTTTTTATTTTGTTTTGTGGGAGCATAGATATATTTGTTCAACCCTTGTAAATGATACAAAATATGAATATGGTAAAGACTACACAAAATCCGGAAATGGTGGTCCTCCAATTATGACCAAGATGAAAGTAATGACCCTTCTCAAGTTCATGCCCCCCAGAAGACAACCATGCCAACCATGTCAACCGTGGAGTCGAGGCCATGACAACATGGATAGCTGTAATTACTAATCTCTCATAATTCTTTACAGGATTAATCTTTGATAAGTTCTTCATTCATCATTAAAGGAGAATATTGGAAGATTGTAGGTGTTGATAAGCCATTTGCAATAGATTGAATATGTAATTCTTTATATGGAAAGACATAGTTTCCAATATCAATGACCATGATTCACTTCAACAGAAAATGAACCATGATAAGATGCAGTATTGACACAACTCTCTTAGTCGCAACCTTGTATGCTTGTCCTCGTAGGATTATTCTTTTTGTTGTTTGTTGTGTTAACTCCCTATTCATAAGACTATATGTTCTTACCATAAATTGAAGGAATCAATTGGAATAGTAGGTAAGCGGGTCAAGTTCAAACAAGTATATATGGCTTCATACTCTCCTCGTAAGTCTAATGTCTAGATACAATGATATCATCAAATTCTAACTTTGTTGTTATGAAAACTTGCTGACATCAAATATATAGAGTCTCGGAATTATATCGACTATCCTACTGCAGATGGGAGTGCAATGGTTGTTGAAGTTGTGTTCAATCTTCAAACATTGGTGAATATAAGTACGTACATTGTATTGATGATCTTATGGGGAAAGATCTCTCATGGCGTCATAATGAGAGGGAGCTATTGCTTTAGCCTGGTTGGTGATATAAGCTTAATGCAGGTATCCCATTGATAATAGACATTCGATGGGTTGGGATAATTTCAATAATGCTACAAACTATCGTACAAATTAGCTTCAGACCTGTAGATAATTCTAGTGATCTAGCTACACATCAGGCGAATGACAGGTGATGAATAGCCTCTAGACATTACACACACACAACCAGTTGTATTCAAGTGCGTGGGATAGGAAATTATGAAAGTAATAGTCAAATTGTATCTTTATGAACAATTTCTTTGGCAATGCCTCATACTCTTCACACATTTCAGGAATATCAAATCAGTTAGCAGGAGATGAGGAAGCATGTGAGCACATTCACTTTCGTAGACTGGCTAGCTAGTTATGTGCGGACGACTTAGTCTCCTTGTAGACATCTAAAAAACCTTTAGAAAATAAAATAATTTTATTTTCTAAAATTTTTTTGATGACATCATCATTTATTTATTAATTAATTAATTAATTTATTTTTATTTCATTAAATCCTTTTATCTTAATTAAAATTATTTAATTAAGAAATCCCTCCCAAAAATGTTTAAATCTTATTTAAACATTATTTCCTTATTTATTAATTATTTAATTAATAAATTGACCAAAAAATTCAAAATAAATAAAAAATTTATTTTTTGCCCAAAACTTGACCAATTTCCTTAAGACCACTAACCTCTTCCAAAATCTTCTAATCCTTCTTTAATTTTGATTAAAGGCTAATCCCATCATTTGCTACCCCTAATCCCAACTCAAAATATTTAATTAAGATTAAATATTAATCCTCATGTTTATTAAATTTTTTTTAATAAATATCTCCTCAACCCAAACTCTTGAAATAAATAAAACTTTATTTATTTCCTAAAAATCTAATTTATCCTCATCCTAAGAAGTTCTAGACTCTTTTAAAAAGTCTTCATCCTCATCCTAGGAAATTCTAGACTATTCTAGAAAGTCTTTATCCTCATCCAAAGTCTAGACTCTTCTAGAAGATGTCTTTAAACCTAATCCTAATCCCCTCCTAACCTTGTCACATTCCCTAAACATGGGTTAAGACTTACTAACCCAAGCCAAAGTTAACAAATATCTCCTCCTTCACCCACCCTCATTAAATGCCATCCACTTGCATATCCCTAAGCTAATCCTAAACCATCCTAATCCATCCTCTAATCATTTGCACAAGCCTAAGCAAGCTTAAAACCTTCCTAATCAAGCCCAAGTCGAAATTGCTCTCATCTCCCTCAAAGTATCTCAACCATAAAACTTTATGAAGTCCACTAGGCTATAAATGACTCTTCCAAGCCCTTTTATTGCTCTTACAAGCCATTATGAGGGTCTTTATGAAGATTTTATCCCTTGAGCCTCCTTTGTTGACTCATCCTTCCCCTTTCCTCCATCCTCTCACCATGTGACATGTGTTACTCCTTGATTGGCTATAAAGAAGAACAATCCATGTGCTCTCCTCTCATGCAATCTAAGCCCTCCATGAACTTTTTCCCATCCTTACATCCTAGCCCTTGATCCCTCAAGCCCTTTGCCTATTTAAGGAATCCTCTCCCAAGCCATTTTAACACAATCCATGAAGTAAAGTTATAATGCTATTTTGAGAGCCAAATCTATACTAAAGCCATCTATCCACACCAAAAATCCACAATCATCCATTGAAGCCTTTGGAAGCATATTGAGCATACATCCTATCCATTTAGATAAAGCCACTCAACAAAAGAGCTTCTCATTGAGAGAGCCCATTAATGACTCATATTTTCAATTGAGAGCTCATCTTAGTCTATCTTGAAGTTTATGAATTTTGTTTAGTTTGTAGAAGCTTTGTTTAAATTTGGTTTCTATTAGCATACTAACATTGCTCATATACACTCCTCACCTTCACCTCCATGTTGGAGACGATTCAGGGACAATTGTTATAATTTTGAAACCTCAAGGAAATGTATACTTTTAACTGTGGACAACCTCTTCACCGTCTATAATTTTTTCAAATTTCTTTAAGTATGCATAAGCAACCTGCTTTCATATCATGCTATTTTTTTAGGTTTTCTTAATATGCTATAATTAGTTAATTAATGCTGATAAAAGTAAAATGAGGTGGAGTGGGATGGTGTGAGCATGCTAATATTAACTTTTATTTTTCTAAATTAAATTTGACAACCATCTACATGTCAAAAGTTTAAATCTTATTATAAATAGAATATACTTTTTAAAATAATTTAATAAATACCATATAAAATATTCATTTAAATTATAATATTTGGAGATATAAATCATCATTTTTTTAGAAATTAAAATAAAAAGTTTTAAGTTAGTAAAAAACTGAATCAATAGAGATAAAAGAAATTAAATAATTTTAGATGTAGTAAATTAAATTATAATTGTTTTGTAGTGGATATCTATCAACATTTCTTTAGATAGATTTATTTAAGATATCTATACTAGTAATAACACTTATATAATTTATGTGTTTTTCAAGTTACTATGCAAATGTAGTTACTATTCAAATGTCTATATATGTGATATAAAGAGACATGTCTCTTGTTAATATATTAACTTAAATTAGTTATTGTTATATCACATATAATATTTTCTCAATATATTATAATGGTTATATATATATGTGTCTATATATGTATTTATATGTATGTATAAACCCCACAAAGAGGAAAATGGCAAGGAATAGCAAAATCCCTTGAAGTTGTCTCAAACAGAGTGGATGAATACTAAAATAGAAACATCATCCTTAAAGTAGACATTTTCTTGAAGCCCTTATTTTGGTTGCAATATATTTTCTTCCAAGTTGAAAATGCATAATATCACTCTCCTTTGTTGGAAACTACAATTGGAACAATTGTTATGTTGTCATTGATGTCAAAATTTACCGGAAGGATTTTACTAATAGTGTAGAGTGCCATATCAATTGATTGATGAAGAGGATTTGAAAAGAGAGATAACTAGATGAACTAGTGAAGTTGTTAAGTAAAGAGGAGTGAGTATGATGAAATTACAATGGGATCTTGATCAATTAGTCTTTGAAAAGATGATGTGTTGTTTGATTATCATATAAAGTGAGGTAGACAGTCAAGTTGAAGTGTAGAAGAGCTGTTGAGTAAAACGCTTAGCACGATTGAGTGATAGTTTCACTAGGTCAATGAAGTAGAAGATTAAGGAACTTAAGAGTTATCTGAGCAAACAATATTAGCCGAGTGATAGTTATGATCGAGAAAAATGAAGAAGAAAATGAAGTAAAGACCAAGTGTAGTAAAGACCGAGCGAGCTGGTGTAGGTTGAGAAAGACAAAGAAATAGAGACCGAGCTAGCCAATGTTGACTAAGTTAAAGAAAATAGTAATGACCGAGTGTTAGATCATTTTAAATGTATGTGAAAGAATCATGTTTTGAGGCTGACATAGTTGAATTTTTGGATTGGTCAAAATGCATGAATGATAAGGATTGATGAGATGGCATATTTAATGCATGAATTGAGATTGCTAAGAGACCAAAGGTAATGATTTTAAGAGAATTTTCAAGAAAGGAGAAGAAGGACTAAATGATGGACATATTCAATGATTCTAATCAAACCCTAAGATCTATGGTGATGTTTAAGTAGAAAAATATCAAAGCTACCTATTTAAGGAGGAACATGAGATTTTTTATGGTTGTTGAATGATGAACTTATGAAGAACTTGTGAAGAAAAGAGTAGTAGAGGAAAAGAGGAAGATTGGTGAAGTGTGATTACTTGTAGGGTTGCCCAGTGGATCAAAGATGGAGTATATGACGAAGTCTAGTCAATGAGCCAACATGACTCGAATGGAGATTTGAATATTCAAAGTGAGTTGTATCTTGACAGATCAAACCTAAGTGTTACTTTATAACCATTGTGGCAGTAAAATTCTGTAGTCAAGGTTGACCTAACTGTTATTTGTAAATCGTTTAGTTAGGGTGACATCCTAATGGAATGATCAAAGGTCCTCTAACAAGGCCACTCCTGACGCTGATTAAATCCTTTAACAAGGTCACATCTAATAGTGTTTTTGGTAACCTTTAATAGAGTTGGTTCTTAACTGATCTCACTTCAGAATACTGAAAAGTGGTAGCATGTTACTTGGTAGCTTTTTCCAAATTGGGTTTCCGTTTTAAATCCTGGTGTCATACATGTGTGAATGTTATTTTATGATGCATGCTATTTACTATTGTTTATTTCTATTATTCAACATATAATGAACAAAGAACTAGTGGTGAATGAATAAGTTTAGTTATTGATAAGTTGCTACATTGGCCAAGTGGTTTTATGAGTTTGTTTAAGTTATTTGAAAATTGTTAAAAGTTGAATTGGTACATCTAGACCTGAGGATAACTAATTTACCTTCCCGTTTTAGTTATTCTAATCATTCTAACAATTAGTATTAGAGCTTTGGTGCTTGTAAGAAATTTTTGAAGGAACTTTGTCCCAATAACATTATTTTCCTTTGGCCTTGGTACCAATATCCATGTCTTGTTCTTACTTATTTGATCAATCTCATTATTTATTGCCTTAATCCAATTTTCATTTTCCAAGGCATCTTTGATTGTTCTTGGCTCAAACTCACACAGTATGTTAGGATTAAACCACAGACATAAATAAAAATTACATACAAATAAATCCAATAACAAAAAATAATAGATCACGTAGAAAAGAACACAAGACACCAAGATTTAACGTGGTTCACCCAATCCCTGGGCTACGTCCACCAAACAAAAAGTTTGATATTATTACGATACTGTGATTATAACTTGATTACAATCCATAATCCCTTACAGCTCAATACCATCACAAGAACCAATTTTGCATCACAACTATAAAACAATCCCTAACCCTAAGCTCTTTCATACAAGTATTTTTACTACTTTAGGGTTATAATTAATAATTACATGTCAGCCCAAAATCTCGATAAAATAGGGCCCAAATTTTTTTTTTAGCCCCAAAGAATTTATGAAGTATGTACAGTACTTTCCTGAACAGTCACCACAATCTAACAATCTCCCACTTTGGGACTGATCAGGCTCCACACTAAACAACAATCTCCCACTTGGAGACTAATCTTGTAGCTATGTTGCTACTCCATGAGGCTCCCACTATATCAAACCACTTTGGACACTGCTATTCTTTTATTCATGTTCAGTTGAGAAGACCAACCAAAACTGAAGAGGAGTTTAGCTTCTCCCTTGTTACTAACTTTGTCGACATATCTGCTAGATTTTCATTTGTATATATCTTCTCCAACTTTAACTATCCATCCTCCAAAACTGATAGAATGAAATGGTACCATAACTGTACATGTGTTTGGTCTTTGAATGCATAGCTAAATTCTTTGCAAGATGAATGACACTTTGACTATATGTAAACAAATAATTATCCTTCTGAGGGTGTCCCAATTCTTCCAAGAAGAATTGAAGCCATATCATCTCCTTGGTTGCCTCTATAGAAGCTACATACTCTACCTCTGTAGTGGATAAATCATTAACTTTTTGTAACCTAGAAACCCAGCTCACGACTACCCCACCAATAGTAAAGACATAACCTATAGTACTCCACCTGGTATCAATATCCCTTGCCAAATCTAAATCAACATAGCCCTGTAAATCAGTAGTAGAGCCCCCAAAGTGTAAATGCTTATTAGATGTTCCTCTCAAATATTTGAGAATTCATTTGACAACATTTCAATGTTCAATTCCTGGATGACTCATATACCTGCTAACAACTCCCACTACATGTGCAATATCTAGCCTAGTACATACCGTAGCATACATCAAGCTTCCTACAACTAAAGCATAGGGTACCTTGGACATCTTATCCTCCTCTTCCTATGTCTTAGGACACATCTCCTTAGTCAACTTCAAATGACCAAGTAAAGGTGTGTTGATAGCTTTAGCATTCTCCATAGAGAAATGTTGCAACACCTTCTCAACATAATCAGCCTGAGATAGCATCAACATTTTGTTCTTCTTGTCTTTGTAAATCTTCATACCAAGGATTTTTTTTGCTGCCCCCAAATCCTTCATAGAAAATGCATGTGCTAATTGGAATTTTAGCCCCTTAATATGATCTACGCTAGACCCAGCTATAAGCATATCATCAACATATAAACATAAAATAATGTAGCTGTCATCATCCAACCTCTTAAAATAAACTCAATGATCTGAATGACACCTATTGTATCCATGCTCATGCATAAAACTATCAAATTTTAGATACCATTGCCGAGGTGCTTGCTTCAAGCCATATAAACTTTTCTTCAATTTGCACACTAAGTTCTCCTTACCTTTGATCGCAAATCTCTATGGTTGAGCCATATATCTCTTTATCTAAATCACCATGAAGGAAGGCTACTTTAACATTAAGCTGCTCTAAATGCAAATCTTTAGTAGCCACAAGACTTAAAATAGTACAGATAGAAGTCATCTTAACAACAGGAGAAAATATCTCATCAAAATCAATGCCCTTTTTCTATGCAAATCCTTTCACAACTAACCTGGCTTTAAATTTTTTCTTACCTCCCTCTTCTTTCAACCTGTAAACCCACTTATTTTGTAAAGCTGTTTTACCTGCAGGCAACTTGCATAAATCTCATGTATTATTCTTTAGCAAAGAGTCCATTTCATCTTTCATTGCAGACTCCCACTGAATCTTACTATCCACCTGCACAACTTCATCATAACATTTAGGTTCACCAACATCAATAAGTAAAATTGAATAGAAAGAGGAAGAGAATCTTGTTGGAGGTCTAATTTTCCTTGTTGACCGTCTAACATTCACTGGTGTGTGTGGTATTTGTTGTTACGGTTGTTGCACATCATGAGGAATGACTGGAACATTAGCTTTTGGAGTATCATCCAACACTACATAATCATCTTCTTTCTTCTCATGTTGCTGCAACAAATCTTTCTACAACACTTTCTCATTGAATATGACATCCATTCTTCTTAAAATTTTATGATTTTCAAAATTCCAAAGCCTATAACCAAATTTATTAATGCCATAACCAAAAAATACACATTTCTTTGACTTAGCTTCTAGCTTGGTTCTATTTTTAGAATCTATGTGAGCAAATGCTTCACATCTGAAGGTTTTGAGAAAAGAATAACTCACCTTCTTACTAGTCCATGCTTCCTCTAGAATACCACAACCCAAAGGAGTAGAGTGACCTCTATTAATCAAATATATAGTAGTATTGACAACCTCTTCCCACATGTGTAAGGGCAATCCAACATGCAACCTCATGCTCATTACGCACTCCATTATAGTCCTATTTATGCATTTAACCACTCCATTATCTTGTGGAGTCCTTGGAACAATTTTTTGTCTATAAATACCATTAGTGGAGCAATAATTTTCAAATTCACGACTACAATACTCACCACCATTATTAGATCTAAGACATTTTAATTTCTTACCAGTCTGATTTTCAACCAAGCATTTCCATTTCTTAAAAGTTTGAAATAAATCATATTTCTATCTAAGGAAATAAACCCATACTTTTCTAGTTGCATCATCAATAAATTTAACATAATAATGAGAGCCACCAAGGGAAGATACCTGAGCTGGTCCCCATACATCTGTATGCACAAGCTCTAATTTCTCCTTTTTGTTTTTCTTCCCAGTCTTTACAAAACTTACTCTCTGTTGTTTTCCATACACACAACTTTCACAGAAATCTATATTAACACATTTCAAACTTGGTAAAACTTTCTTTGAATGAAGTACTTTCATACCTTTCTCACTCATGTGCCCAAGTCTGTTGTGCCACATCACTGTATCAGAATCTTTAACAACTATTTGTTCCCCCTGCTCAACTGTAGCAATTGTTCTTGAACATTTATTTTTCTCTGAAACAATTAAAGTAAAAGGAACAATATGACTTGTACAAAGATATAAGGTGCCTACTTTCACACCTTTTGCTACTACAAGGGAACCTTTTGAAACCTTCCAATTTTTATCATTAAAAGTAACTACACAACCCTCATCACCGAGTTGCCCTACTGAAATTAAATTCCTACTCAGCCTTTGAACATGTCTTACCTTATGTAGTAGCCAATGATTCCCATTCTAGAACTTAATCTTATTTTTTTCCCTTTCCAACAATCTAACAGGGTTCATTATCCCCCAAATAAACAAGTCCAAAATCTCCTTAGACAGAATCAATAAAATAATCTCTATGATGTGTAGCATGAAATGAAGCACTAGAATCTAAAACCCATGAATCATCAACACTTTCTAAAGATAGAAGCAAAACATCCTCTTCAGATTTGTTACTTACCACATTTGCCTCCTTGTCTCCATCTAGTTTATCTCCTTCATTTTTCTTTTGATTCCAACAATATTTCTTTTTATGACCCGATTTCCCACAGTATCAACACTCGTTTGGTCCTCTCGATTGAGACCTCCTCCCCTTTGAATTTCCTCTTAATTTTCCACAATTTTTAGAATTACTTCCTGTCTCAGTCTTTTTGCCCCTGCTTTGTGCATTCAAAGCACTTCCTGATGTAGATCCACCTAAGGATTTCCTATGAGTTTCCTCACTCAAAATAACACTAATCACATCATCATATTTTAGGGTGCTAGATCCAAGAACAAAATTACTCACAACCATTCCAACTTTTAGGCAAAGAACACAAAATCAAGATAGCCCTAATTTCCTCTTCAAACTTGATACCCACAGAAGACAACTGACTAGTAATAGTATTAAAATCATTTAAATGATTTGCAATAGATCCACCTTTTTCCATTTTCATATTAAATAAATGCCTCATGAGAAAAACTTTGTTTGAAGCGGAGGGCTTTTCATAGAGTGTTGCTAGGGTTTTCATCAACTCCTTTATTGTCTTCGCTTTTGTAAGATTAAATGCCACCGATGGTGCTAGGCATAATCAAATGCTTTGAAGTGTCTTTCTATCCAAAAAATCTCATTCATCATTTGACATAGATCCCTAATTCTTGGCTTTGCCTTCTAATGGCTTCCATAAATCCTTCTGATAAAGATAATCTTCCATTTGCATCTTCCATAATTAGAATTTCTTCCCATTAAACCTATCAACTCTCAGCATACCCTCATCTGCCATTGCTCTCACTCAACCGTGAGACTCCCACTCAACCATGAGACTTTCTTGTAGAGGATAACTTAAAAAATAACCTTGCTCTGATACCACTTGTTAGGATTAAACCATAGACATAAATAACAATTACATGCAAATATATCCAATAACAGAAAATAATAGATCACATAGAAAAGAACACAAGAACCAAGATTTAACGTGGTTCACCCAATCCCTTGGCTACATCCACCAAACAAAAAGTCCAATATTATTACAATCCAGTGATTATAATTTGATTGCAATCTGTAATCCCTTACAGCTCAATACTGCTGCAAAAACCAATTTTACATCACAACTATGAAACAATCCCTGATCCTAAGCTCTTTTATACAAGTATTTTTCCCACTTTAGGGTTATAATTAATAAGTACATGTCGGCCCAAAATCCTAATAAAATAGGGCCCAAATTTTTTTCTTCGGGGCGATGCCCCAAGCCCCAAAGAATTTATGAAGTATGTACAGTACTTTCCTAATTAGTCACCACAATCTAACATAGTAAACATGTATCCTTCTTCAAATTTTGTCTTGTCATAACTCTTGAATCTATGTCTCTAATGATTTGATTGGGTGTATAATGTTTTCTAACATATTTTGCTAAGACAAGTTTAAGTATTATTTCTTCTTGTTGTAATTCACTTGATTATTCTTGGTCATCTTGTTCAAGTATGTTTGGTTGTAGCTTGACATTGTCTATGTGATGTTCAGTTCTCTCTCTCTATGACATTTGGCTTCTTCTCTTTGTGACTCAACTAGGACTATAACCTTATGTTTGGTATCATATTAATGCTTGATAGAAATTTTATGCTAAACCTTGGTAGCTTGGCTTCTGATGTTTGAAAACCTCCTTCTCTAGCTAGGGTAGGGTACTTGGTTCTCCTTTATAGATGTAGACAAAGTTTTTGTAATATTTAGGTTCTTTATTTCATTCCTCTTCTCTCCTTTATGAAAATTCATAAACTCTAGCAATTTCAATTTTCGTAATTCTATTAGTGTTAGAATTCAAGCACTTGTATGTCTTTCTTTTAGTGAAATATCCTAAGAACATACCTTCATCATTCTTTGCATCAAGTTTTCCTTTCCTTTCATCTTTCAATATGTAACACTTGCTTCCAAATAGTTTGAAATAATTGACATTAGGTGCATAGCCATACCAAAGTTCAAAAGGGGTTTTGTCTGTACCTTTCTTCACTTGAACTTGGTTCAATGTATAAACAATAGTACTTACAAATTCTCTCCAATAGTTTTGTAAAACATCATTTCCATCATCAGTGTTCTTGCATAGTCCATGATTGATCTATTTGTTCTTTTAACTATCCCATTTTGTGATGGAGTCCTTGGTGTACTCATTTGTCTCTTGATTCCTTTATCATTTTAAAATATATTGAGCTCATCTTATATAAATTCACCTCCTTTATCTAATCTCAAGCACTTTAGACTCTTTCTTGTTTCCTTTTCAACTCTAGCCAAGTACAACTTAAATATTTGAAAATCATCAAATTTTTCTTTTAGAGACATCATGTTGAATCATTCTATAGAAGTTATCAACAAATAGAATAAAGTATTTGTCACCACAATAGCTTTGCACTCCAATAGGACCACATAAATCATTATGAACCAACTCCAAGATATCATCAGAAGAATGGGTCTTTATCAGATGAAGAGAGATATTTACATTACACAATCATAGTATATTAAGGAGAAATTGAAAACCTTTGGAATGGAGGATTCAAGACCAGTTGGAATACCTATGGTCATTGTGTTAAAAATAGATTGATACAAGTATGATAGATGTGTTTCAATCATTTTTTTGTCATTGATGTCAAACTTGCTACTTGCTAGTAAGATAATTGCTTATATGATTTGAATACTATCATTTGTTTGATTGATGAAGAGGATTTGATCAAATGAGGTAACAATAGCACCTAGAGGAAAGGTTGATTTATGATATGGAAAAGGAGTATGGGGATTAGTTAAGATAGTGATATTATAGTGTATGGATAATCTACTTGAGGTTGCAAAGGATGGATACATTGATTAAGTTTAGAAGAACAAGTTAAACAAAGTTTGTCTTCCAAGCTTAACAATTTGCATAGTGGGTATCGAGAAAAGTTAGTGTAAGTCAAGGAGAAAACTAGTTGGAGCTAAGCAAAGTCAATTTCAATGTAAGCCAAGTAAATTTTAGTTGATGCTGAGCACTAGTAATCTTTAGTTTGTACCAAGTATTTTGATAGTGGATGCCGAGCAACACAGTATGTGCTGAGCATTAGAAGAAAGTTAATGATGAGTGTCAGCATTATGAGAAAGATCAAGAATTTTATGAATTTGAGTCAATAAGTTTGATTTCTTGGATTATGTGAGCCATGTGGAAGATAAGCTTGATGAGTTAGTGGCATAGCATTCATGATGAGCCATTTTGAGGCAAATTCGAAGAGAATTGAAGGAGAAGTTTCTGGAAAGAAATGATGGGTAGATTCATTAAATCCTACCTAATCTAACCTAACCCTAAAATGGATTGAGGAGGATGAATGATTAAAGGTCTTAATTTTTTATTTATAGAGATGGCTAGTTAGAAGAAGAGGTTCTCATATGTGAGAACCTAAGGAAGACAAGGAGTCTATTAGATTATGGTGACTGATCAGGAAAGTACTGTACATACTTCATAATTAGGGGGGTTTTAGGCATCGCCCTAATTTTTTTTTTCTTTTGGTATGATTCATAGATTCACCACTAATAGCTAATTTATGGCTAACATGTTATAACCCTAAAGCAATTTAATACTTGTATAAAAGGGTTTAGGGTTGGGTATTTTTATTATTATGTTGTGATGCAAAATTGCTTCTTGCGGCGGTATTGAGCTGTAAGGGATTATAGACTATAATTAGGTTGTAATTACTGGATTGTAATAAGATCGGACTTGCTTTTTGGTGAACATAGCCCAAGGATTGGGTGAACCACATTAAATCTAGGTGCCTTGTGTTCATTTCTATGTGATCTATTATTTTTTCTGTTATTGGTTATATTTCCATGTAGTTTTTATTTCTGTTCGGGAGTTTTATCCTAACAGAGTCTAGGGTATTGCTTCATTCAGTGACTATTGTCATAAAAGATTGTACCCTTTTTCCAAAGTTTTTACCTAAGGACAACCTTCTGAAACATGGAAACAACCTCCAAGCTATGGGACTTGGACTATGAGGTTGAGTCTCCAGAGAAGACCGACTTCCTTTACTATTAGGATGTACTTAAATTATTCTTGAAAAGAAAAGGGAGAAGGAATATATGAAAGTAACTACTTAATCTATACTAAAAAGGTGATGCACCAAAATAGGGTGTTTAGACCAATCTTTTCCCATACATGCACAATACCATTATCATGATAGTCCAAAGATATAAGGATTCAAACTTGCTTTAATCTATTAGCTATACACAGATCAGATAACCACATGAGTGAAACAAGGAAAAAATGCTTCACTTCTTATCATTCATAGGAGATACATAAATGTAGATTATAGATATCCACAATACATCAAAGAGAGAAAAATAATGCTTGCATAGTACATCAGTGAATGAAGGAGATAAGATAGGATGTAATATAATTCAGAGGTAAAGAGGGAATTTACAGTAGCATGCCAAGGCAATACCAGAGAAATAGAGAAGATCCAAACCTCAGAAAGAGTACAACATCTGCCTTTATAGTGTAAGCATAACTCTGATACCTTCCACCCTAAGATAGAATTCCACCACTATAATCAACTTTATAGAGAATAATTACTATAAAATTGGAAAATAATTGATCATAACACAAATCCAGATGTCATAAGATCACTTAACCACCAAACAATCTCTGAGAGGACAAAAATGATGACCATTAACTTCTAATTGAATAGATAGATCAAGAGGTAGTGATAGAGTGTCTCCTTGCATTTATCAGACCTAGGGAATGATGAAAGTGGTTGCAAGAGATCAAAAGGATTGGATCCATCATCAAGGAGAAACTTTTGCTACCATAAGTGTGCTAAATCAATTGTGTTATTCGGCTAACTAGAGTCAACCATCAAGCCTTGCCACGTGGACCAAACATCTCTTACAATTTTTCCACTCTGTCAGCATTCAACCTTATATCTTATGTTTGACTACCTATGATTGTAGCTTCACCACCACCTTTCTTCAATAATAGTTCCTGCTTGCGAAACCATGACCAATTGGTTATCCCTACTTTACAACCCACCCTTAACATCTTTCATTAACCGCTACAACCATGTGCTAGCCATAGATCTTTACCACATTCACACCATCACCACCTTGACCTGTGGTCCACTTTAACCTTACAACCAAGTGAAACAAAGAAATTGCTTGATCAAAAATTTGATCTTAGCTTCTTCTTAACCCATTGTGGCTATGCGCTGGCCATAGATCTAAAAGATCTAATGGTGTGAAATGTTTTCTTTTAACACTGAAGACTAGCCCTTTTTGCATTGTCGTGACTTAAACCACAACATGTCAGTATACCCTTGTGACTAGGTGAAAACAATAAAATCATACTTTCAACACTTTGACCTTGATTAAGCCAACTAAGTTTGCGACGGTGTGAACACAAAGCAGTTGTGCCTTCACCATCTTGATCTGAGTTAGTGCTTAACCGATCATGACTATGCAAATTGCATGGTCATGACTTGAAAATTTTCTAAGGTATAACATGAAATAAGGATATAGCCAATGTTAATTTATTTCATAAAAAACCCTAGGTGACCATTGAATAGATCATTATTTAAATTTGATTTTCTAGGGGGAGGGCATTTTGGTTAATAGTGACCTAAGAGAAGATACTGCATTGGCAAGCAAAGAAAAAAGGCTTAAGGGTATGGATGATTGAAGGGTGAACAAGCTATCAGAGCTAAAGTGTGTGAAAGCCAAGCAGATGGAGAACTAAAACATAGATCTGTAATCTACAAGTGTGTTGTAAGTTGTTATAAAATCAAGCCACACTATTACTTTTTAATCATTATACCAGTCTAGGGTAAGTCCTTTGGATTAAGGTTGACCAAATAGTCATTTGTAAATCCTTTAAGCAGGTGACATTCCAAGTAAATGATATAAAGTCCTCTAATAAGGTTCACTCTTAATTGTGTGATTGAAATCCTTTAACTAGGTTACATTTAACAATGTGCATTATAACCTTTAACAAGGTTGGCCTTTCATAGGGCATCACTTCAAAAGAGTGAGAATGAGTAGCATGTTACTGGTGGTTTTTCCGAAATTGAGTTTTCATATTAAATCATTGTGTTAAATATGTTATTAAATCTATTGTGTTTCATGCTAACATTTGTGCAAAGTTGATTTGATAGTAACCTACAAGTTTAAGTGTTTGTATGATTTAATGGATGCATGCATGATGAAAATATTTTATGGATATGGGTTCGAAGTTTTAATTGTACATCTGGACCTTAGATAACTAATTCACCCCCCCTCTTAGTTATTATAAAGAATTTCAACAATTGTTATCAGAGCACATATGCTTAAGGGGACTAGTTTGAAGGTACTAGAATAAAAAAGATCAAGATGACAAAAAGAGAGGTGCCCAAGATTGATAGAGATAACTTTCCTACATGGAAAACTTTGATGAAGCTACACCTAAGAAGTCTTGGAGACCATGCACAATCTACAATTGCTGTTGAGTATGTTGATCTTGCTGGAGTCCTTACTATTGAAGATCTAAAGAAGAAGAAAGAACACAACCAGGCAACATTGGAGATTGCCTCTGCCCTAATTTATGTCAAGTTTGATGATATCAAGGGTTGTGATAGTGAAAATAAAATGTGAGATGCTCTACACACCATCTGTGGAAGTGACAAAAATGTTCTAAGAGCCAAATTTGAAAGTCTTAGAGATAAGTTTGATGATATGAGAATGCAAGAAGGTGTGAATATTGCTCAATATTTCTTTAGGGTAAAAGATGTTGTTAATGCAATGAGAGGAGCTACTAGCAAGATAGATGATGAAACTATAATAAGCAAATTTTTGAGAACATTATTTCCTATTTATGCTATGAAGGTTTTTGCAATACAAGAACTGAGATGTATACCAAGGACTCATCTGACTCTTGAAGGTCTAGTAGGTAGGTTCACTTCTTTTGAGATATCTATTTTTGATAATTACAAACTTGACAATGCTGAATATACTTTCAAAGCTAAGCTATCATTGAAGGAACCTAATGAGAAGAAGAAGAAAAAGGTAAAATATGTGTCTAGTGATAGTGATACAAATGAGGAAGATGTAGATAGACTTAAAGCACTACTAGCAAGGACATTTCACAGAGGTAAGACAAGTTACTAATCATGTGTTTCAATTGCAATGAGGTTGGTCATGTTGTTACTAGATGTCCAAAGAAGAAGAATTATAGAGGTGGAGAAAAGTACAAAAGTAGAAGAGATGAAGACAAAATTTTTTACAAAGACAAAGGAAAGAAGTCTTGCTACATTACTAAAGAGGAAACAAAACATGGATCTAACAATCATGATGATAAAGTGGTGTATGTTGCAATCAAGGTTGAATTTGATAAGGATAAGGCAACTACACTAGCATCTTGTGTGAACAAGAATGACAGATGGATCATTGATAGTGGGTGTTCACATCACATGAATGGAGATAAAAGTAAGTTCAATACCTTGAATTATTATGATGGAAATAGTGCAAGGTTTGGTAATGATGCACCTTGTTTGATAAAAGGAAAAGGTTCTATCAAACTCACCGCAAATATTTTATGTGACAATGCTTATTATGTTGAAGGAATTAACTATAATTTGTTGAGTGTGTCACAACTAAATAACTCAGGTTGTAAGGTCGAGTTTGAAAACAAGATTGCTAAGATTTATGATACTGATGGAAAACTAATTGGAAAAGGTGATCAAACTAGAATTAATCTATTCTACCTTCATATAAAGAATGCTACTTGTTTAATTGTGTAATTTGATGATGTATGGCTATGGCACAAGAGGTTATGTCATGTTAATTTTGATAACTTGGTTAGTATCAATAACATAAGAAGAGTCAGAGGTTTGCCTAAGTTGAAGAACTTAACAATATAATTTGCAAACAATGTTAGATAGGCAAAATGACAAAATCAAGTTTTAAGAGTAAGACTCATACCTCTAAAGGAATATTAGAGATTGTTCATACTAACTTGTGTGGGCCAATTGAAGTGCAAAGCTACAAAGGAGATAAGTACATTATGCTACTTTTTGATTATTCTAGAATGATGACTGTTATGTTTCTGAAATAGAAATATGATGGTTTCCAAATGTTTAAGTGGTACTTAGCAGGAGTTGAGAAGGAAAAATGTAAAAGTATGAAATGCTTGAGATCTAACAGAGGAGGATAATTTACATCAAATGAGTTTGAGATGTTTTGTAATGATAAAGGAGTTGAAAGAAAAACATCCACTCCTAGGATGCTTCCAAAAAATGGAATTGCTAAAAGGAGGAACATATCTATAATGGACTGTACTAGGACACTCATGATGGAAAAAAATGTTGCCTTGAAATACTGGAGAGAAGCTGTAAGTATAACTATCTATACCTTGAACTATGTGCAAGTCAAGAAAGGTACTCATTCAATACCTTTTGAAATATGGTTCACCCAATGTAAAATATTTAAGGTATTAGGAAGCAAGTGTTATATTCTCAAAGATTTCAGGAATGGTAAATTAGATGAAAAAAGTGAAGAAGGTATATTCCTTGGTTATTTCACAAGAAGTAAAGCTTATAAGTGTTTAAATATTAACACTAACAAAGATGTGAAAAATACAAATGTGAAATTTGATGAATATACAAAAGTACATGAGGCTAAACCTATGAAGGAACCAGAAGAATACAAATAATTTGTATACTTTTATGAAGGCATGCTTATTGATGAAGATGTTGTAAATCAAGTTGCAAACCAACAACAAGTTTTAGTGACTTCCAAGTCACATACTATGAATGCCGAGTTGCATTCAGGAACTGAGCTACACTCAAGTGCCAAGTTGCAAAATAAAGTTGAGGCACATTCTGATTCTAAGATTAGTGTACATGAAAGAGATGTTGAACTACCTAACACAGATGTAAACAATGATTCATAAGTTGAGAGACCAAGTGAAGAGACTAGATTAGCACCAAGATTGTCTATGTCAAGAGACATCACCTTGTTGCACAAATCATTGGAGATAAACATGCTAGATCATTGACAAGGAACAAGTTGAGAAATGATACATATTTTTTGAGCATGCAAGAACCTAAAATATTGAAAGATGCCTTAGAAGATTTGAATTGGAGTAAAGCCATGGAAGAATAGATTAAACAAATTGAGAAAAATAAGACATGCCCTAGATCAGAAGACAAAAATCTGATTGGCACCAAGTGGGTACACAGAAAAAAGTTAGATGAAAATGGTGAATTGACAAGGAACACGGCAAGATTAGTTTGTAAAGGATATGCACAAGAAGAAGGCATAGACTATGGAGAAACATTCCCCCTCATTGCAAGATTGAGAGGGGTAAGAACTCTGCTTTCTTACTCTACATACAAAGGTTTTGAAGTTTACCAAATGGATGTTAAGTTTGCATTTCTAAATGGTATATTATAGGAAGAGGTTTATATAGAACAACCAGAAGGATTTGTTGATGTTGAAAACAAAGGCATGGTATGTAGACTACACAAATATTTATATGGGTTGAAGCAAGCACCAAGAGTATGATATGAAAGGCTTCATAATTATCTTGTGAAGATTGGATTTGAGAGGACTGATGATAACAAAAATTTATACTTGAATATAGAGAAAAGAAAAGGTATTTTACTGTCTGAAATTTTTGTTGATGATATCATATTTGGAGGTCAAGATACTTTATGTAAGGTTTTAATGAAATGAAGAAAGAATTTGAGATGTCTATGTTTGGAGAGATCAAATTCTTTATGGGTTTGCAAGTACATTAGATGAAATATGATATAAACATCACTTAGTCAAAGTATGTAAAGGAGATATTGAAAACTTTTGGATTGGAGGATTCCAAGCTAGTAAGCATACCTATGGTGACATGACAAAAATTGTCAAAGAATGATGATTCAACTGAGGTGAATAAAAAATTATACAGGTCTATGATTGGAAAATTACAATATGTAGTACACAATAGACCTGATATTGCATTATATGTTGGGATAGTTACAAGATTCTCTACTAATTCCAGGGAGAATCATTTGATGAAAGTTAAGAGAATAATGAGATATTTGAAAGGAATAGAAGACTATGGTCTATATTATAAGAAAATGAGATATTTGAATTGAGAGCCTACAATGATGCTGATTGGGCTGGAAATATTGATGATAGAAAGAGCACCAATGGAGGAGCATTTTTCTTAGGCAAAAGGCTGGTTACATGGACTACAAGAAACAAAATTGCATCTCTCAATCTATTGCTAAAGCTAAATATGTTGCTGCCATAGTAAGTTGTATAAACATTGTATGGATCAAACAACTACTCAAAGGTATGAAGGAGGAAATCACTGAACTTATGATACTTTATTGTGATAATACAACCACTATAAATATATCAAAGAACCCTATGATACATACAAATACTAAGCACATTGAAATCAAGTACCATTACTTGATAGAATTAGTTCAAGATAAAGAGTTGAAGATGGAATTTGTTAACACAAAAGAGAAAATAGATGATATCTTCACAAAAGTATTACCTAAGGATGCTCATGAGTATTTAAGAGGTAAAATAGGGGTGATACCCTATAAAAGGCTATCTAAGAAGCATGAGAAGTGCCCTGCATCAAACAAAGTTAATTGACCTATGTTACACATTGATGTAGTGGATCTTACTTTAGGAGCTGCCTAAAGTAATCAAAGAACTATAGTTACAAATTAGTCACAAGCTAGGTGACTGAGGGAGAAACTAAAAATGTTCATATATACATATTAATATGACAAGTCTTTGGCATTGTTGTCAAAGAGAGAGAAATCCTGTTGAGGGAGACATGAGGAAAAATCCTGATCCGCCTTGTCTTGTAGAGGGAGAAATTTTGACCATAGAGGGAGATGAAAGAAAACATAGAAGAATCATGAAAGAAAAAGTTAATGGCAAAGAAGATATAAGAATTAATCCAAAGGAAGTCATAAGGATGAGTTGATTGATTGTTTGTTGATCAGAATAGAATTTTGTAACTTATTCAGAAGATGAAAGTTGCTGATAGAGAGAGAGATTTCAATACAAGGAATTATTTTCTTTTTTGTATATTTTTGGTTATACTTATTAAGTTTGGTCAATTTGATTTTTCATCAATTCCAAAGAGGGAGATTGTTGAAAATAGATTGATACATGTGTGATAAATGTGTTTCAATCATTATTTTGTCACTAATGTTAAACTTGTTACTTGCTTGTAAGTTAATTTCTTATATGATTTGAGTACCATCATTTGTTTGATTGATGAAGAAGATTTGATCAAATGAGGTGACAATAGTGCCTAGAAGAAAGGTTGAGTTATGATATGGGAAAGGAGTATAGGGATCAGTTAAGACATTGATATTATAGTGCATTAATAATCTACTTGAGGTTTCACAGAAGAACACGTTAAACGAAGTTTGTCTGCCAAGCTTAACAATCTACACAATAGGTGCCAAGAAAAGTTAGTGTAAGTTGAGTAGAAAATTAGTTGGAGCCAAGAAAAGCCAATTTTAGTGTAAGTTGATTAATACAATGTAAGCTGAGTAAATTTTAGTTGATGCCGATCACCAGTAAACTTTAGTTTGTGTTGAGTGTTTTGATAGTGGATGTTGAGCATCAGAAGAAAGTTAATCTCGAGTGTTAGCATTATGAGAAAGATTGAGAATTTGATGAATTTGAGATGACAAGGTTAATTTCTTGGACTGTGTGAACCATGTGGAAGATAAGCTTGATGAGCTGGTGACAAAATTTATGATGAACTATTTTGAGGTGAATTCAAAGAGAATTAAAGGAGAAGCTTCTAGAAAGGAATGAAATGAAATAATGGGTAGATTCATTAAATCCTACCTAATCTAACCTAACCCTAAAATGGATGAAGGAGGATGAATGACAAAAAATCTTAATTTTCTATTTATAGGAAGACAAGGAGTCTAGGGTATTGCTTTATTCAATGACCTAAGAGAAGAGACTACATTGACAAGCAAAGCAAGAAGATTAAGGGTATGTGAACAAGCTATCAGAGTTGAAGTGTGTGAAAGCAAAGTAGAATGGAGAACTAAAACAAAGATCTGTAATCTACAAGTATGTTGTAAGTTGTTATCAAATCAAGCCATACTATTACTTTCTAATCATTGTACCTATCTAGGGTAAATCCTTTGGATTAAGGTTGACCTAATAGTCATTTGTAAATCCTTTAATTGGACGACATTCCAAGTGAATGATCTAAAGTCCTCTAACAAGGCTCACCCCTAATAGGGTGATTGAAATCCTTTAACCAAGTCACATTGAATAATGTGCATTGTCACCTTTAACAGGGTTGACCTTTCATAGGGCATCACTTTAGAAAAGTAAGAATCAGTAGCATGTTACTGGTGGTTTTTCCCAACTTGGGTTTCCACATTAAATCATTGTGTCAAATGTGTTATTGAATTTGTTGTGTTTTATGCTTACATTTCTGCAAAGTTGATTTGATAGTAATCTACAAGTTTAAGTGATTTTATGATCTAATGGATGCATGCATGATGAAAATGTTTTATGGACATGGGTTCACTAAGTTGTGAAAAGTTTTAATTGTACATCTAGACCTTGGATAACTGATTCACTCCCCCTCTTAGTCTAAAGATTTCCAATACATTGGTCACAAACTTTCAAAGAATGATGATTATGCTAAAATGAATCAAATATTTTATAGGTCAATGATTGGAAAATTACAATATGTTGTTCACAATAGACCCAACATTGCATTACTTATTGATATTGTGGCAAGATTTTTTGCTAATCCTAGGTAAAATCACATGATGGTTATGAAAAGGATATTGAGACATTTGAAAGGATAAGAAGACTATGGATTATGGTACAAGAAGAATGACAATTTTGAGCTGAGAGTGTGCACAGATGATGATTGGGCTAGAAACATTGATGAAAAAAGGAGTACAAGTGGAGGCACTTCATTTGTAGGAAAGAAGCTAAATTCATGGATAAGAAAGAAGCATAACTATATTTCTTAATCCATAGTAAAGGTTAAGTATGTTGTTTCACCTATCAATTGTTCAAACATTATGTGGATCAAGCAATTGTTGAAAGGTATGTAGGAAGAGATTATTGAACATGTAGTCATATATTGCGATAACAAAAGTGCTATAAACATATCAAAGAATCATGTTATGCATACAAATGTTGAGCCTAAAGGAAATCATAATATTTTTAGTTAGTGAAAAATAGATAGTCATTTATAAGGAAGATTTTGTCAGTGAACATTATAACCAAGTTAATCTATATAGGTTGAGCTATGCAAAGAAGAAGAATTGTATACATTCAAGGGTAGTTGTCGAGTAGTAGCAACTATCGAGAAAATCAATAGTGACCGAGTATATAGTGGTTGCCAAGTTATATAGGAAGAAACACATGAGTTGAGTATTATAGAAGTTGAGTACAATATGGACTAAGGGAAAACATGAATATCAAGCATGGATGAGCATCATAAGGGATATGTGTTGGAAATCTGATTGAAAAGATCATTGTAAAAAGAAGATTGATTGCAAAAAAGGAAGATGGTTGATAAAGAATGTTTTCAATCATTGTTTTGTCATTGATGTCAAACCTGCTATCTACTAGAATGACAAATACTTATAAGATCCAAGTACTATAACTTAGTTGATTGATGAAGAGGATTTAATCAACAAGATGTAACAAGAGTATTATGGTTTTGTAATGAAGTGCAAAGATCAATTAAGACAATGGTTAAATGATGTATTGATAAAATACTTGAAGATATAGAGGTTGGCCACACTTCGAAACACTAGAAGAATAAGCTGCAACAAGGATGACTATAATGCTTAACAAAATTCATTAGTAAGTGCCGAGGAAGCTAGTTCAAGCCTAGTAAATTTTAAGTTAGTGTCAAGCAAATGAAAAATCTAGTATGTGTTGAGTGATACAGAAGGAGTTGAGTGTGTTCACACACCGAGCAAAGTAGCAAGTGTCGTGCATTAGAAAAACTTAGTGGATGCCGAGTGAATCCATAGTAGGTGCCGAGCATGAGTAAAACATAGTTGATGCTGAGTAACACAATATATGCTGAGCACTAGAAATTCAATTATGCAAAGTTGCTGCATTATTTGAAAAGTCAAAAATTCACCAAATCTGAGTCGACAAGTTAGTTAGTTTGAATTTTGTGAACCAGTTGGAAGATAAGGATGATGAGCTAGTGGCATAGAATTTAATGTAAACTATTTTTGAGAAAATTCAAGAGGATTCTTCATGATGTTTCTAGAAGGAACAAAATATGGGGTTAGATTCAATAAATCCTACCTAATCCATTTGAATTGGAATTAAGGAGGGAAGAATTGAGCAGGAAAAACAATTCCAAACTTCTATTTAAGGAGTCACAGGCCAAGAATCAAGAGTTGCTAGTGTGCCAAATTATGAAGTGGTTGAAAGGTGTCAAGGAGAAGACATTAGAAGGAGAAGGAAGAACAGAGCACAAAGACTCTACTTTGATAAGTGGTCAAAAAGGAGATTGCACTGGTACATTGAGCATGGAGACTCAAGGAGACAAAGCCTGAAATTGGGACAAGCTATTAGAGTTGTAGAGACTGAAAGCTAGGAAAATGTTGTGAGCTGAACAAAGATCTAAAATCTGCAAGATAAGTTGTGAACTATAATCAGTTCAAAACCCCTTATTGTTACTCTTTAGCAATTGCATCAGTTAGGGTAAAATCCTATGGACTTAGGTTGGTTTAATAACCATTTGTAAATCCTTTAATAGGGTGGCATTCCAAGTGAATTTTTTAAAGTCCTCTAACTAGGCCCACCTCTAAGAGGGTGGTTAAATCTATTAACCAGGTCGCATTTAACAGTGTGTTGTAGCCTTTAATAGGGCATCACTTCAGAAGAGTGAGAATTGAGTAGCATGTTACTGGTGGTTTGTCCCAAATTGGATTTCCACATAAATCACTATGTTATGTGTTGATTTTTCATGTGTTATGCTTGCATGTTGATTTACAGTAACTTGCTAAGTAGAAAAGTTTAAGCTTGACTGAAAGAACAATTTTAAAGGCTCATTTTACTTGATGAAAAAGTTTTAACTGGACATTTGGATCTTGAATAACTAATTCACCCCCCCTCTCAGTTATTCTAAAGAATTTCTAACAATTGGTATTAGATCCATCTACTGATTTAGTTTCAAGGTATTAGAAGCAGGAAGATCAAGATGCCCAAGAGAGAAGTTCTCAAGCTCAACAAAGATAACTTTGCTGCATGACAAAATTTGATGAAATTGCACCTTGGATCAATAGGTGATTATGCAAAAAACTCAATTGGAGTGAAATATGTAGATCCAACTCGACCCCTCTATGCAAATGATTTGAACAAAAGGAAGGAGCATAATTAGACAATGTTGGAGATTGCCTCTGCATTCAACTATGCTAAATTTGATGACATCAAAGGATGTGATTTTGCATTCAAGATGTGAAAAGCCCTATTAGAGAACTATGGAGGAGATCAAAATGTTCATAGAAGCCTTAGAGGAAAGTTTGATGAGATGAAAATGGAGGAAGGTGAGAATGCTGCTCAATATGCATCCAGAATGAAAGAAGTGGTAAGTGCAATAAGAAGTCTAGGTGGTCATTTTGAAGATGATACTATCAATAGAAAATTCTTAAGAACTTTTCTCCCCATCTATGTTATTAGAGTTTCAACCATCCAAGAGCTAAGGTGTGTCCTAGGAAATCAACTAACTTTTGAAGGAATAGTAGGAAGACTTATTGCTTTTGAGTTGTCTAATTATGATAACTATAGACCTAAGAATCTTGAATCTGCTTTCAAGGCTAAGCTATCATTGAAAGATACTGAGGAGGTGATATCAAAGAAGAAGAGTAGAAAAGAAAAAAATGCATCTAGTGATAGCAGCACAGATGAGGAAGATGTGGAACAATTGGAAGCACTACTGGCTAGAAGATTCCATAGAGGCAAAGGTAAATTCAAAGTTAAGCTCCCTATCATTTATTTTAACTACAATGAAGTAGGACATATTGTTGCAAGGTGTATACAGAAGAATAAATTCAAAGAAGGAAACAAGAACGAGAACAAAAGAGAGGATGATAGCAGAGATTACAAGGACAAAGGTAAAATATGCTATATTGTTGAAAAAGATTCTGATGAGAATGATGATGAAGTAGTCTATGTAGCCATGAATGATGAATTAGATGAAGATGAAGTAACAATACTGGTAACCTATGTGAACAAGAATTACAAATGGATGCTCACATCACATGACATCAGACAAAAGTAAGTTTATTACCTTTACCTAGTATGATGGAAATAGTGTTAGATTTGGAAATGATGCTCCATTTCAATTCAATGAAAAGGTTCTATTAAACTTACAGAAAGAATTTCATGTGACAATGCATACTATGTAAAAGGACTAAACTACAATTTGCTAAGTGCATCACAATTAGACAATGTAGGTTGCAAAGTAGAATTTGGAAACAAAACTGCCAAAATCTATGATACTGATGGAAATTTGATAGGAAAAGGTGAACAAACTAGGAGTAATCTATTTTACCTAGATATCAAAGATGCAACCTATCTTATTGTGAGAGTTGATGATGTTTGGTTATGGCATACGAGGCCATGTCATGTCAACTTTGACAATCTAATTAGCATCAACAAAAAGAAGAAAGTTAGAGGTTTGCCTAAGCTGAAGAAGCCTGAAAATACAATGTGTAAACAATGTCAACTAGGGAAGATGACCAAGTCTAGTTTAAAAAGAAAAATCCACACTTCCAAAGAAATACTAGAACTAGTCCATACAGACTTATGTGGCCCAATAGAAGTACAAAGCTACCAAGGAGATAGATACATAATGCTATTTGTGGATGACTACTCTAGGATGATGACTGCCATGTTCTTAAAGAAAAAATCTAATGCATTTCAAAATTTTAAGTGGTATTTGGCCAAGGTTGAGAAGGAAACATGAAAGAGTCTAAAGTGCCTAAGATTAGACATAGGAGGAGAGATTATATCAAAAGAATTTGAGATATTTTGCAATGATAAAGGTATCAAAAGGAAAAATATCAGCACCAAGAACTCCACCACAAAATGGCATTGTAGAAAGAAGGAATAGATCAGTAATAGACTGTGCCAAAACCTTGATGATGGAGAAAAATGTTGCTCTGAAGTATTGGAGAGAAGCTTTAAATACTACTATTTACACCTTGAATCAAGTACAAGTCAAGAAAGGAACAAATGCAACACCTTTTGAACTATGGTGTGGTCACTCACCTAATGTAAATAATTTCAAAGTATTTGGTTGTAAGTGCTATATTCTTAAAGATAATAGAAATGGCAAGTTTGATGCAAAGAGTGATGAAGGCATATTCCTTGGATACTCCACTAGAAGTAAAGCATATAAGTGTTTGACTAGTAACACTAACAAGATTGTGGAGAGTGCAAATATAAATTTTGATGAGCATGCAAAAGTCCAAGTTGATGAATCCAGGAATCTAGAAGATTATAGATCTTTTGTATACTTCTATGAAGGAATACCAATTGAAGATGAAGCTATTAATCAAGTTGGGAATCAACAACAAATTTTAGTATTTGCTGAGTCATAGCCAATGGAATTTGAGCTACATTCAAAAGCCAAGTTACAGAATGAAAAAAATGCACATTTTGATTCTAAAAATAGTACACATGGAAGAGATGATGAAATACTAAAAGGAGAAGTGCAAAGTGACTCTGAAGCTGAAGAACCAAACATGGAAAGAAGGACATAATCAAGACTATCTAGGTATGTGAGAAGACATCACCTATAGAACAAATCATTGGTGACAAGGATGCAAGACCAATGACAAGGAATAGACTAAGGAATGAATCATGTTTGCTAAACAAAATTGAATCCAAAATAGTGAAATATGCACTACAAGATGATAATTGACATAAAGCTATAGAAGAGGAGATAGATTAGATTGAGAAGAACAAAACCTAGACCCTAGTTCCAAGACTAGTTGATAAAGATGTAATTGGTACACAATGGGTCTTTAGAAACAAACTTGATGAGAATGGTGAGATAACAAGAAACAAGGCCAAACCAGTTTGCAAAGGCTATGCACAAGAAGAAGGACTAGACTATGGGGAAACATTTACCCTTGTTGCAAGAATGGAAGGAGTAAGAACAATATTTGCATATGCTGCTTACAAAGGTTTCAAAGTCTACCTAATGGATGTAAAGTCTACTTTTCTGAATGGAATACTGGAAGAGGAAGTCTACATAGAACAACTAGAGGGATTTGTTGATGACAGCAACAAGGATATGATTTACAAACTGCATAAAGAACTCTATGGTTTGAAGAAAGCATCTAGAACCTGGTATGAGAGATTGCATAAATATCTTGTGAAGATAGGATTTGAGAGAAAAGATAAAAAAAAAAACTTGTACATCAAGGCAGAAAAAGGTAAAGATATTTTGATATCTGAAATCTTTGTTGATGATAAAATATTTGGAGGAAAAGATTATCTATGCAAAGATTTTGTCGATCAAATGAAACATTAGTTTGAGATGTCAATGTTTGGAGAAATCACTTTGTTGGATTGCAAGTACATCAACTGAAGTATGGCATATTTGTGGCCCAATCGAAATACATCAAAGAGATACTCAAGACATTTGGATTAGAAGACTCAAAACTAGTTAGTACACCAATGGTGATAGGACATAAGTTATCAAAGAATGACGAGTCAGTTGAAGTGAATCAGACAATGTATAGATCAATGATTGGAAAGTTGTAGTATGTTGTACATAGTAGACTAGACATTGCATTAGCTATTGGAATAGTGACAAGATTTTCTGTTGATCCAAGAGAAAATCATCTGATGGCAGTGAAGAGAATACTGAGTTAACTAAAAGGAACTAATGACTTTGGTTTGTACTAAAAAAAGTGAAAAGTTTGAATTGAAAGCCTACACTGATGGAGATTGGGGAGGTAATATTGATGACAGAAAGAGCACCAGCGGAGGAACACTTTTCTTAGGGAAAAAAATGATTAATTGGACTAGTAAAAAGCAAAGTTGTACCTCATAGTCCACAACAAAAGCTGAATATGTTGCTGCTGCTATCAACTATACTAATATTGTATGGATCAAACATCTATTGCAAGGCATGAAGGAAGAGATAACTGAACCTATGATACTCTATTGTGATAACACAAGTGCCATCAACATATCAAAGAATCCTGCAATGCATGCCAAAACAAAGCATATTGCAATTAAGTATCATTATGTAAGAGAATTGGTGGAAGACAAGCAAGGAAGGATGGAATATGTTAGTTCAAAGGAACATATTGCTGACATCTTTACAAAAGCACTACCTAAAGATGCTTTTGAGTATCTTAGAGGTAAGTTAGGGGTGATACCCCTAGCCAAGGCTACTTGAGAAAAAACAAGACTACCTTGCATCAAATGAGTTGGTTGTTGGCATATTACAAATTGATTTAGAGGATGTTTACTTTAAGCTCATGCCTGAAGTAATCAAAATGCTAAAGTTCCAAATCAGTCACAAAGCAAGGTGACAGAGAGAGAAATTGGAGTACCTGTAAATGCTACACTTGCATGTTAAGATGCTGAAATAGTATGTCTTTGGCATTGTTTTCAAAGATGGAGATAGTAGTAAGAAACTTATCAAATGATTGAGGGAGAAGTAACAAGAAAGGGAGAAGAATGAAGAAACTGATCAAATCTACAAGATCAAATGGACAGAGGCAAAAGTAGTTAATGATCAAAGCATAGAGAGGGAGAAATAATGTAAGAGGGAGTTAGTGAGCACTGGTAATCAGATACATAAAAAGAATGTTCAGACATGCAAAAGGAAATAACAACTCAGAGGGAGAAATTAGTATAGATAAGGATCAATTAGAGGAAGATAGTTTATCAACAAAGAATTTAGAGGGAGTCATAAGCTAGTTTATGTTGCTGATAGAATGAATAGTTTTGAAGAAAGTTTTCTTTTTGGCATTTGATTTACTATTTTAACCTAGTTAGAATTTTGTTAACTTGGTCGATTAGTTTGGTTTTCTGTCAATGCCAAAGAGGGAGATTGTTGAAAATCTGATTGAAAAGATCATTGTAAAAAGAAGATTGATTGCAAAAAAGGAAGATGGTTGATAAAGAATGTTTTCAATCATTGTTTTGTCGTTGATGTCAAACTTGCTATCTATTGGAATGACAAATGCTTATAAGATCCAAGTACTATCACTTAGTTGATTGATGAATATGATTTAATCAAAAAGATGTAACAAGAGTACCTAAGAGAAAGGTTGAGTTATGGTTTTGTAATGAAGTGAAAAGATTAGTTAAGACAATGGTTAAATGATGTATTGATAAAATACTTGGAGATACAGAGGCTTGCCACACTAGAAACACTGGAAGAATAAGTTACAACAAGGTTGAGTATAAAGCTTAACCAAATTCATTAGTAAGTGCCGATGAAGCTAGTTCAAGCCAAGAAAATTTTCAATTAGTGCTGAGCAAATGAAACATATAGTATGTCAAGTGATACAGAAGGAGCTGAGTGTGTTCAGGTGTCGAGCAAAGTAACAGGTGCCAAGCATAAAAAAAACTTAGTGGATGTCGAGTGAATCCATAGTAGGTGCCAAGCATGAGTAAAACATAGTTGATGCAAAGTAACACAGTATGTGCTGAGCACCAAAAATTCAATTGTGCCTAGTTGTCGCATTATTTTAAAAGTCAAAGGTTTGCCAAATCTGAGTAGACAAGTTTGTTACCTTGAATTTTGTGAACTAGTTGGAAGATAAGGATGATGAGCTGGTGGCATAGAATTCTATGTAAACCATTTTTGAGCAAATTCAAGAGGATTATTCATGATGTTTCTAGAAGGAACAAAATATGGGTTAGATTCAATGAATCCTACCTAATCCATTCAAATTAGAATTAAGGAGGGAAGAATCAAGCAGGAAAAACAATTCAAGACTTCTATTTAAGGAGTCACCTTCCAAGAAGCAAGAGTTGCTGGTGTGCCAAATTATGAAGTGGTTGAAAGGTGTTAAGGAGAAGACATTAGAAGGAGAAGGAAGAATAGAGCACCGAGACTCTACTTTGATAAGTGGTCAAAAAGGAGATTGCACTAGTACATCAAGCATGGAGACTCAAGGAGACAAAGCTTGAAAGGGGGACAAGCTGTCAGAGTTGCAGAGACTAAAAGCCAGACAAATGTTGTGAGCTAAATAGAGATTAGAAATTTGCAAGATAAGTTGTGAACTGTAATCAGGTCAAAAACCCTTATTGTTAATCTCTAGCAATTTTATTAGTTAGGGCAAAATCCTATGGACTTAGGTTCGTTTAACAGCCATTTATAAATCCTTTAATAGGGTGGCATTCCAAGTGAACTTTTTAAAGTCCTCTAACTAGGCCCACTTCTAACAGGGTGGTCAAATCCTTTAACCAGGTCACATTTAACAGTGTGTTGTAGAGAATTGAGTAGCATGTTACTGGTGGTTTTTTCCAAATTGGGTTTCCACATAAATCAGTGTGTTATGTGTTTATTTTTCATGTGTTATGCTTTCATGTTGATTTATAGTAACTTGCTAAGTAGGAAAGTTTAAGCTTGACAGAAAGAATAGTTTTAAAGGCTCATTTTACTTGATGAAAAAGTTTTAATTGGACATTTGGACCTTGAATAACTGATTCACCCCAGCTCTCAGTTATTCTAAAGCATTTCTAACAATATGTGCGGAGTTAGACAAGTTTTGTATATATGTTTGGAATGACACATCTTATGTAAACTATTTTGTCAAGATGGAAATGTATTTTTATGATCAAGGAGTTTATCAAAGAGGTATTTATGTCTTAATGTAATGATATCAACCAATCAAAAAATTAGGACTAACCAGAAAAAGGATGAATTTGGATTGTTGCTTGAGATCTAGAAACTTCTAAGATGGATATTTAAGCACGATTCCAAGCCAAAATTTTATTGTTGAGAGTTGAAGGATTGTGTGTGTATGAAGCTAAAGGTGAATCAACAAGTTGTGAAGTAAGGTGAATACATAGTTCAGAGAGCTGTTATTGTATATCAATCACAAAGAGGTGATTAAATAGTGGAAAGAGAAGATCTATCATCAATAATAAAGTGTAAACCAACAGATCAAGGTATTTTTACATTCTAACTAGTGAATTAGGGAAAATCTCTTAATAGATTAGTCCTAATAGATCAATATAGATCTCTTAATAGAGTATCCACTTAATTGTGAAGTTTAAATCCTTTAATCAAGGTAGACTATCATATCCCCTAATTATAATGATATAATAGATAAATAAAATAAAATAATCATAGCATTTATTTTAATGAATATATAAATACCTTATATATATATAATAATAATTATTACATACTAAATTATTTACAAGTTCATATATTTAATGATATAATAATCATTAAAGAATAAAATACTACTATATTACTAAGATAGTAAATAATAATAAATCTAATAAGGACCAAAACAACTAAAAACTAAAATAGTAATACATAAGATATAATGCAAATAAAATATTATTATTATTTGATGTGATATAATATCAAATCTAAATAGAGGAACAATTTATTAATAATCAAATATAGTACATAGAAATAATTAACAACTAATACCAACGATATTTATTTAATAATGAAGAGTCATGACAAATAAGTGGAAGCATATATAAGTATTTGGAAGAAGTGGAAATAAAAACATATGAGAAATTACATTAAAGAAAAGAAAATGATTTCTAACAAATATATTTATTAATGCTGAGGAGATATGATAAAATCAAAATCAAAATGGAAAGTCAAAAGGAAAATGACCAGGGTTATTACAGTGGTATCAGATCATATTCCTGCCAACCTGAAAAAAAGAAATTTGAAAATCAACATCAAGCACCAATATAAATATTGACAACAAAAAGAAACATATATTTCTCCTAGAATAATAATGGGATTAAAGAATTAACTTACATATTCATATCAAGTAGAAGTTATGATTAAAGGATGAAGTACAAATAATCCTCAAAACTCTACAACATGAAATGACGATTGTTGATTTATGCATAATATATAATGGTTAGATGAGACTTTCAATGAGCTTGTACTAAGGACATCGATAAAGGCTATGGAATTTTATTACATTCTAGCCAATGTATATAAGTCTTTAAATTTTTACTATTCCCATCCTCTACTCAAAAATCAAGACATTCTATCAAATAGGCAACAATACCTTGTTCATGACTCCTTACTATTTCAAAAATTTTCCTTGTGACATGGGCATGCAAGATGATTGTTGATAATATGTAATCATGGTGCCCTTTTGAATACTATACCCATATCAAATTCACTATTAAACCATCATCCATATCATCATGCATACTATTTTGTCCAATGATATTTGAGTATAGATGTGTTGTCACCATCTTATGAGAAAAATGGTTTCTCAAACATCTTCACAATTTGAATACATGACATAAGCATTTGATAGCAACCCATTTACTATGGAATATTTTTAAAAATTATGTATTTCCTTAGAGGTCGAGCCCTTGAGTGAATGACAATGACATTTGTTTCTATGACATTCTCTCAACCAACTCTTTTAAATTCTTTGTGGGTCCAGTTTACATCTGCAATGTCTCATTGATGCAAGTTTCACTACAAATATATGTCTTCTTCTCATTACATGAACTTTCATTATATTTTCCTCTCATCATAGTGTTAGAACATCAAAATTTGATATTTATATAACATACTCTCAATTGGATATCACATTTGAATTATTCAACTTTTCTTAAATCTCCTAGTGAAGATCCATAGTGGGTATGAAGGTTGGGTTGAAGAAGAGTAAGGAATAAGGGAAATGGTCAAGAAAGATATCAAAAAGTGAAAAGTTGGTTAAAGACTATTATGTAGAGTGGTTCGTAGAAGGGGGGATTACTTGCGAATTGATGTCAGCCCGAGTTGCACATCGTATTAGTGGTCTTCTTGCCAACCCAAGAAAAAATATTATTATCCCCAAAACAAGTAAATTATAAAATATATTGAAGGAATAATTCCATTTTGGGTGACATGTGGATAACAAGGAGGGCAACCATAATTTTGAGATGTCAATGTTTGGAGAGATTAAATTATTTTTTGTCTTGCAAGTTTATCAGATAAAGAGAGGTTTTACATTACACAGTCAAAGTATATCAAGGAGATATTGAAAAAAATTGAAATGGAAGATTCAAGACCAGTTGGAACACCTATGGTCACTGGTTACAAAATTTCAAAGAATGATGATTTTGCTAAAGTGAATAAGACATTATATAGGTCAATGATTGGAAACTTTTAATGTCATTCATAGAAGACTTGGAATTTCATTAGATGTTGGAATTGTTGCAATATATTTTGCTAATCCTATTGAAAATCACATGATGGATTTGAAAATGATATTGAGATGTTTGAAAGGAACATAAGACTATGGATTATGATAAAATAAGAATGAAGGGTTTGAGGTGAGAGTCTACACACATGTTGATTGGGCCAGAAACACTAATGATAGAAAGAGTACAAGTGGAAGTGCTTTCTTTCTAGGAAAGAAGCAAAACAATATTTCTCAATCCACAACAAAGGCTGAGTATGTTGCTACAACAGTCAATTGTTCAAACATTGTGTGGATCAAGAAATTGTTGAAAGGTATGAAGGAAGAGATTATTGAAAAATGTGCTGATATATTATGATAACGCAAGCTCTATAAACATATCAAATAATCCTGTGATGCATAGAAATGTTAACCCTAAAGGCAATCATAGTATTGTCAATTTGTACAACATACTTGGTCATTTATGAGGCAGAGTTGGTCAGTCCACATTGTGACTGAGCTACTCTATATGGTTTGATCTATGTAAAGAAGAAGTGTATACATTCAATAGTTTTCAAGTAGTAGTGACTACTAAGAAAATCAATAGTCACTAAGTATACAATGGTTTCCAAGTTATACAAGAAGCAACACATGAGTTGAGTATTATAGAAGCTAACAAATACAATAGAATCCAAGTATAGTATGCACTAAGGGATAACATGATCAAGAATGACCAAGAATAAGAAGGTATATATGCCGAGTTAGATAGTTTTTGTATATGTGTTTGGAATTACACAACATCTTATGTAAAACATTTTTTTGAGCTAGAAATGTGTTTTTATAATTAAAGAGTTAATCAATGAGGTAATTATGCCTATAATTATGCATTATTAATCCCATGTAATAAGATCAACCAATCCAAAAATTTGAAGGTTAAGAGGAAAAAAGGATGAATCAAGATCATTTCTTAAGATTTAAAAACTTCTAAAATGGCTATTTAAGCATGATTCCAAGCTAGAATTTTGTTGTTGAGAATTGAAGGATTGCATGTGTACAAAGCTGAAGGTGAATCAAAAAGTTTTGAAGTAAGGCAACCATGCAATGTAGAGAGTAGTTATTGTATATCAATTACAAAGAGGTGATTACATAGTGGAAAGAGAAAATCTATCATCAAAAATCAAGTGAAAACTAAAGGATCAAGGTATTATTACATTCTAATAGGTGTATCAAGGTGAATATCTTAATAGAGTGTTCCTAACAAGCCTATGTAAATTTCTTAATAGAGTGCTCATTTAATGTTATAGTTTAAATCCTTTAATTAAGGTAGATTTAATAGTCTTGTTGTTGGAATTTTTAGAATAACTAAGAGGGTAGGGGGGTGAATTAGTTATCCAAGATCCAAATATACAAATAAAACTTTTTAGTACTTAAACTTATACTTATGCATGCATTGATCATTCAATATCTTAAACTTTTGCATGTTGTTGTCCTAGGTCAAAATAACTTTGCAAAAATGTAAACATGAAATACCACAAAATAAATCACACATTTTGACATGCTAATTTAATGTGGAAACCCAACTTGGGAAAAACCACTAGTAACATGCTACCAATTTTCACTCTTCTAAAGTGAGCCTTGTGAGGAGCCAACCCTATTAAAGGTTACAATGCACACAATTAAATGTGACCTTGATTAAAGGATTTCAATCACCCTATTAGGAGTGAGCCTTGTTAGAGGACTTTAGAATATTCCATTAGAATGTCATCCTATTAAAAGATTTACTTATGATTGTTAGGTCGACCTTAGTCCAAAGGATTTATCCAAACTGATACAATTGTTAGAAAGTAATAATAAGACTTGACCTAATAACAAAACAACTCACTTGTAGATTATAGATCTCACTTTCAATCCTCAATTCTACTTCACATTAATCCTCTTCATCTCTAATAGATTGTTCATCCTTGAAGCCTTCATCTCCTTAAGCCTTCTTTCTTAATATGCTAATTGTAAACTCTTTCATTTGGCTGCCATATGAAGCAACACTCTATAATTCTTGTATATCTCAGGTTCATGCTCTTGGAAAATCACTTCTGGCCTATTATCTCCTTATATAGAGAACTTAGATCTATTTTTTCTTAACCACAATCATCCATTTTAGGGTTAGGTCCGAGTCATTGAATCTTCCCATATTTCCATTTTGTTCCTCCTAGAAACTTCCCTTACAACCCCCCTTTGAATTAGTCTCAAAATGGTTTATCTTGCATTGCATGCCACCATCTCATCATAGTTATCTTCCACATGCTTCAAACATTCAAGAAATCAACTTTATTAGCTCATATTTGTCAAATCTTCAATCAAACTCATTTTATCGTCACTCAAAAATAATATGTTGTTTTCCTTGCAAACACTATCTTCTGATGCTCGGTCAACATTGGGTTGCTCAACATACACTAAGTGTCACTCAGTCACTACTGCCATCTTCTAACACTTGACACATACTAAGATTTCTCTTTTCTTGACACACACTAAACTTTCTCTATCACAACTAACTTTTTTCTTGACCTAAATTAAATTACTCGTTTTCCACTATTTTGTCGGTCAGGCTTTGTAGACACATTTTTTTACTTAGGCTTCCTCTAGTCTTTTGTTAAGTATTCTTTCATTATATCCTTAAGTAGATAAATGATACAAGTATACCATCAAAGTATTTCTTGGTCTTAGTGCTTCTTTTATAGACCATATAACTCAATCTTTCTCTAGGTTCTCTTGTTATCCTTTCTTTTCAAATCTTCTTCATCAATCAATCAAATGATAACATTCAGACTAGAGTAAGAAATTCTCATACCAAAAAGTAGTAGATTTGACATTAGTGACAAAATGATGATTGTTCCATGGTAGGTTTCATCAATCTTCTTCATTTCAACAATCACCCTCTTTGGCATTGATGGCAAACCAATACCAACAACAATATCAAAAAGAAACTTAATACATTTTATTGAGATCTCTTACTCATCTAGTCTTGTCTCTCTTCGACAATAATATTTCTCCTTCCTTCTCTGGTCTCTTTGATATCTCCTTGATTTCTCTGATATCTCCCTCTTTGACAAAAATACCAAAGACATGTCATCTATACATGTAAATATAGTTAGTTCAGGTTCTCCCTCTGTCACCTTGTATGTGACTGTAAATCTTCTATTTTCAGATCCTTCTTTACTTTAGGTAGGTCCTAAAGTAAGATCTGTTGCTTCAAATTGTCAAGTATGCCATTCAACTCAGTTGATGCTGGGCACTACTCTTACTTCTTAAGTAGATTTGGATAGGGGTATTACCCCTAGTTTACCTTTAAGATATTCATGTGCATACTTAGGAAAATTCTTTTTAAATATATCAGCTATCTGTTCTTTTATATTCACATATTCCATTCTCACTTCTTTTTCTTAAACCAATTCTCTCAAGTAATGATGATTTATTGCAATGTGCTTTGTCTTTGTGTGCATCACAAGATTCTTAGATATGTTTATAACACTTGTATTGTCACAGTAGAGTACTATAGGTTCAATGAAATTAGTGTGATCCATGTTAGACCCAGCTACAAGCATATCATCAACATATAAACATAAAATAATATAGTTTTCATCATCTAACCTCTTAAAATAAACACAATGATCTAAATGACACATATTGTATCCATGCTCATGCATAAAACTATCAAATTTCAAATACCATTGTTGAGGTGCTTGCTTCAAGCCATATAAACTTTTCTTTAATTTTCACACTAAGTTCTCCTTACCTTTGATCACAAATCCCTATGGTTGAGCCATATATATCTCTTTATCCAAATCACCATGAAGGAAGGTTGTTTTAACATCAAGCTACTCTAAATGCAAATCTTCAGTAGTCACAAGACTTAAAATAGTACGAATGGAAGTCATCTTAACAACAGGAGAAAATATCTCATCAAAATCAATGCCCTTTTTCTATGCAAATTTTTTTACAACTAACCTAGGTTTAAATCTTTTCTTACCTCCTTCCTCTTCTTTCAACCTGTAAACCCACTTATTCTATAAAGCTCTTTTTCCTGTAGGCAACTTGCATAAATCCCATGTATTATTCTTCAACAAAGAGTCCATTTTGTCTTTCATTGCAAACTCCCACTAAATCTTAGTATGCACCTGCACAGCTTCATCATAACATTTAGTTTCAATAGCATCAGTAAGTAAAATTCAATACAAAGAGGGAGAGAATCTTTTTGGAGGTCTAATTTTCCTTGTTGACTATCTAACATTCAGTGGTGTGTGTGTTATTTGTTGTTACGGTTGTTGCACATCATGAGGAATGGTTGGAACATTAGCTTGTGGAGTATCATCTAGCACTACATAATCATATTCTCTCTTCTCATGTTGCTTCAACAAATCTTTGTACAACACTTTCTCATTGAATATGAGATCCCTGCTTCTTAAAATTTTATGATTTTTGAAATCCCAAAGCCTATAACCAAATTCATTATTGCCATATCCAAAAAATACACATTTCTTTGACTTAGCTTCTAGCTTGGTTCTATTTTTAGAATCTATGTGAGCAAATGCTTCACAGCCGAAGGTTTTGAGAAAAGAATAACTCACCTTCTTACTAGTCCATACTTCCTTTGGAATACCACAACCCAAATGAGTAAAGGGACCTCTTTTGATAAAATATACAACAGTATTGGCAACCTTTTCCCACATGTGTAAGGGAAAACTAGTATGCAACCTCATGCTCCTTGCACGCTCCATTATAGTCTTGTTCATGCGTTCAGGAACTCAATTTTTCTATGAAGTCCATGGAATAGTTTTCTATCTACAAATACCATTAGTGGAGAAATAATCTTCAAATTCATTACTACAATATTCACCACCATTATTAGATCTAAGACATTTTAATTTCTTACTAGTCTTATTTTAACCAAGCATTTCCATTTCTTAAAAGTTTGAAATACATCAAATTTATGTCTAAGGAAATAAACCCATACTTTTCTAGTTGCATCTTCAATAAATGTAACATAATAATGAGAGCCACCAAGGGAAGATACTTGAGCCAGTCCCCATACATTTGTATGCACAAGCTCTAATTTCTCCTTTTTGTTTTCGTTCCCAATCTTCACAAAACTCATTCTCTTTTGTTTTCCATACACACAACTTTCACAAAAATCCATGTTAACACATTTTAGACCTGGTAGAATTTTCTTTCAATGAAGTACTTTCATACCTTTCACACTTATGTGCCCAAGTCTGTTATGCCACAACACTGTATCAGAATTTACATCAACTATTTGTTCTCCTTGCTCAATTGTAGCAACTATTCCTAAACATTCATTTTTCTCCGAAACAATTAAAGTAGAAGGAACAATATGACTTGTACAAAGATATAAGATGTCTACTTTCACACCTTTTGCTACTTTAAGGGAACCTTTTGAAACCTTCCAATTTTTATCATTAAAAGTAACTACACAACCTTCATCATTGAGTTGCCCTACTAAAATTAAATTCCTACTTAGCCTTGGAACATGTCTTACCTCATGTAGTAGCAAATGATTCCCATTCTACAGCTTAATCTTAACTTTTCCCTTTCTAACAATCTGATAGGATTCATTATCTCCCAAATAAACAAGTCTAAAATCCCCTTGGACATAATCAATGAAATAACCTTTATGAGGTGTAGCATGAAATGAAGCGCCAAAATCTAAAACCCATGAATCATCAACACTTTCTAAAGACAGAAGCAAAGCATCCTCTTTGGATTTGTTACTTACCACATTTGCCTCCTTGTCTCCATCTAGTTTATCTCCTTCATTTTTCTTTCAATTCCATAAATCTTTCTTTTTATGACCTAGTTTCTCATAGTACCAGTAGTAATTTGGTCCTCTCGATTGAGACCTCCTCCCCTTTGACTTTCCTCTTAATTTTTCACAATTTCTAGAAATACTTCCTCTCTCAGTCATTTTGCCCCTGCTTTGTGCATTCAAAGCACTTCCTAATGTAGATCCACCTAAGGATTTTCTATGAGTTTCCTCACTCAAAATAACACCGATCACATCATCATATTTTAGGGTACTAGATCTAGGAACAGAATTACTCACAGTCATTACCAAGCCATTCCTTCTTTCAAGCAAAGAACACAAAATCAAGAATTTCCTCCTCAAAATTGATACCCACAAAAGACAACTGACTAGTAATAGTATTAAACTTATTTAAATGATCTACAATAGTTCCACCTTCTACCATTTTCATATTAAATAAATGCTTCATGAGAAATACCTTGTTTTAAGTGGAGGGATTTTCATACAATATTGTTAGGGCTTTCATCAACTCTTCTGTTGTCTTCGCTTTTGTAATATTAAATGCCATTGATGGTGCTAGGCATAATTGAATGCTTTCAAGTGTCTTTCTATCCAAAATATCCCATTCATCATTTGACATAGATCCCTAATTCTTGGCTTTGCCTTCCAATGACTTCCATAAATCCTTATGATAAAGGTAGTCTTCCATTTGCATCTTCCATAATTGAAAGTTCTTCCCATTAAACCTGTCAACCCTTAGCTTACCCTCATCTGCCATTGCTCCCACTCAACTATGAGACTTTTTTATAGATGATAACCAAAACAACAACCTCACTCTAATACCACTTGTTAGGATTAAACCACAGACAGAAATAACAATTACATGCAAATATAACCAATAAAAAAAATAATAGATCACACAAAAAAGAACACAAGACACCAAGATTTAACATGGTTCATCCAATCCCTAGGCTACATCCACCAAACTAAAAGTCTGATATTATTACAATCCAGTGATTATAACCTGATTACAATATGTAAACCATTAGAGCTTAATACTACCACAAGAACCAATTTTGCATCACAACTATGAAACAATCTCTAACCCTGAGCTCTTTTATACAAGTATTTTTACCGCTTTAGGGTTATAATTAATAATTACATGTCGGCCCAAAATCTTGATAAAATAGGGCCCAATTTTTTTTTCGCCCTGAGCTCGAAAGAATTTATGAAGTATGTATTGTAATTTCATGATTAGTCACCACAATCTAACATCAATGAATTAGGCAAGGCTAGTGTGCAAAGGATATAGCCAGGAAGAAAGTATAGACTATGGAGAAATATTTGCTCCTATTTCTAGACTTGAAGGAGTTAGAACATTGCTTGCATATGCTGGATACAGAGGATTAAATTTGTATCAAATGGATGTAAAATCAACTTTCTTGAATGGAATTCTAGAGGAAGAAGTATACATTGATTAGTCAGAAGGTTTCATTGGTCCAAATAAAAGAGATATGGTCTACAAATTACACAAAGCTTTATGTGGTCTAAAACAAGCTCTTAGAGCATGGTATGAAAGGCTACATGGATATCTAGTAAGGATTCATTTTCAAAGAATAAAATATAATAGTAGTTTGTATATTAGAGGACCACAGAACAAGATATTGTTAGTAGAAATATTTTTGGATGATATCTTATTTACAATTCATGATGACTTATGTAAATAATTGTTTGAAGAAATGCGGAAAGAATTTGAAGTTTTAATATTTGGAGAAATAAAATTCTTTGTTGGTTTACAAGTTCATCAAATGAAGGATGGCATATACATTACTTGGTCAAAATACATCAAGGAGATATTGAACAAATTTGTAATGGAAGATTTCAAACCAATTGGAACGCCTATGTCTACTCGACACAATCTATCCAAGAATGATGATTCAAAAAAGGTAAATTAGACTACCTACAGATCCATGATTGGGAAACTTTAGTATATGGTTCACACAAGGCCTAGTATTGCATTAGCATTTGGTATAGTCGCAAGATTTTTTGCAAATCCTAGAAAAAATCATATGATGGTAGTCAAAAGGATTATGAGATATCTAAAAGGCACTAAAGGCTATGGTCTATGGTACAAGAAAGGAGGAAATTTTGATTTGAAATCCTTTACTGATGTTGATTGGACTAGAATCATTGATGATAGGAAAAGCACCAATGGAGGAGCATTCTTTCTTAGAAAGAGGTTAGTATCATGTTAGTGAACAAATTCTCCTTCAAGGAAATGCATGCAAATATGACCCTAAATGCCCAAGTGAGAGGACAAATTAGCACCAATAGTTGGATGGGTTACCATTGGATTGATAACCTTCCTTTAAATTTTATCAAGTATAGCTCCCCATGTGAGATATACAATGAATTAATTATGGATGCTTTTAACCAGAAAGCACAAAGGATTTCAAGCATCTATTCGCAAACATAGAGTAGATGCGGAAAGCTAAAAGACTACAAGAAAATAAGTAACAAATGACACAAAGTCCATTTGCATGTAGCATTACAAAGAGAATAAAGCTTGAGAAAGTAAAGAATCAGAGCTTTAAAGACACTTTTGAATCAAATATACTCAAAAAGCCATGACACAAATGCATTTAGAGAAAATTGAAAGTCATAAAAAGATAACAATCAGCGGAAAGAAAATTGCCTAGGCTCAAAGTTCTGGTATGCAACTATCTCCCAAGTCTCCCTCTTCTAAAAATGTAGAAACAACAAAGTTCTCATTACATTATGCATCTAAATCACTAACTGAAAAGGAAACCTAAATTCCCTCTCCTTGTGTACATTCAAAATCAAAATATTCCCTATTTTCCAAATTAGTTTAGAAAATTAAACAAAACTTTGCTCTTTCTTTCCCGGCAAATACTAAAATAAAACTTTTGATTCAACTCCTTTGTTCTATAGCTCAAAGTCTATAGCCCAGCTAGAAAGTGAAAAAAACACTTTCTTTGTCCTTGGAATTGCAATAAATAATTACGAGACCCTAGCTATTCAGTTTTGTAACTAAATCTTGAATTTTTCTTCACCTCATGTGTTTATCCCCGTGTCTCTATAACTTCTTCTTTCCTTGGATTCCCTTTCTTTATTACACCATTAATATTTATAATTTTTTTCACAATTATAAGCACAACTTTAATTAGGAAGATGTATCGTTAAAATTTAATAGTGGGCCATAGTGTTTAAACTAATATCCCTTGGAAAATTCTTATCTTCATCACTTAATAAAATAGCTTCAGATTTTCCATCGCGATTGAAGAAGTCAGCAAACGATATCAAGGCTAGGCCCTTTGAAGTAATTCCCCAAGCACCTGAGTCAACTAAAGCATATGCATGCATAAAGCTTCCAAACTTTTGACACAAATCCTGTCACAATCCTGAAACAAGTTGTTTACTATCAAAATCCCTTCTATATGCATCCTTTTTAGCTGTGCCAAATTTCATATAAGGAATACGATTAAGCTCCACATGTCTTGGATTTTAAATTCACATAATCAATCCATACATCAAAAATCCACATCCTTGCAGTTTCTAAATGTTTTGATTGGATCTAGGTTGCACTAAATAACTCCCTGAGTTCTCTTCTTAGCACTTGCCAAGCATTCATTCACCTTATCATAAAATCCATGACCAAGCACATCATTCAAAGAAACATCAATATCATAACAATCCTTCCTCAAAAACTACAACTTTGTGTGGCAATAGGATATAAGTCTTTGGTGATCACCAATAGGGTAATTGATCTCATGCTTCTAATTGCTTCACGATCATACTGGTGCACCTCGCTATAGCCTTAAAGAAAAAGTTATAATTGAAACGCGATAAGAATTGCCTCAAAAGAGTGCTCACTAGCTCCCAGCAAGCTTGCTGCTTTGAAGGATTATATATAAGGAATTTTGATTTATTGTTGAATTCTTTAGTAATCTACTCCAATTCTATCATATTTGGATTGTCTCCATATTATTGTTCAATTATCTAACAAAGATGCAAACACAATTTTATAGTTCTATCCAAAATCCTTGATATTGATCCAATATTCAGAAAATAGAGAGAGTACTCTAAGACCATCGGATAGAGTACTTTCAAAACAAACAGATGACATGCGACGGTATTTGTTTGGAATGGAGACGTTGGAAGTGATACGCCATTGAGATACTGAGATATCTTCTTCTAGAAACTTCTCAAATGCAAGGATGTCCTAAAGAATTCCTTTGATCATATCTAATTGATCAATTCCTAACATGACTTTTCAACCTATGGCCCTCACCACTAGAATCCATATACCATTTTAAAATTGCAAATCTGGAATTTCTATATAATTGGCTTGTGAGTCTCAATAGCTAGCACACTCGATAAGGATAACCACTGTCAAGAAGGACTTCAACACACCAAATTGCGTGCTTCATTTGACTTCACATTCTTGGCTTGGAGAACTGGTCAGCTTAGGTATCCCATTAAATAGTTCACATAACCCATGGGGTATCTGGTCTTTAACTTATTTATAGCAGATTCTTTCATTCTATTTTATTGGATTGAATTTTGAGAAAAATTTCTTTCAGGCTCTACATACCAACTTGCAGCTTAATGAGTTCTACCATTTTATCAAAAAATTCTCATAGACTATACATGATCTCACCTTTTGGATTTAGGAAAATTATTCAAGTTATCACAAGGAATGCTCAGTTTTTCCATCTTTTGTTCTGGACAGTATACTTGATGCCTCCAATACTTGGAGCCTCACAAAAAAAATAACCTTCGTGGGATACATATTATTAAGCAAATGGAAATATCCCCCCGATGAGTTCATAGCTGAATCCAATGGTCATTGAGTTTTCTCTATTTGAGAGAAAAGTCATGCCCCTTTATTAAGCAGACTAAATGCATCTACTTAATACATTTTCCTACCATGATCATCATGATAATTTTGAATCACTTGCACCATGATTATGTTTGGAATACTCATACAAATAACTTCCCGCTCAGGTGTTGAAAATTTGTCAGATGGGCCACATGCCTTTGCATCATATCTGCATCAACTCATGGAGTTATGGGCTAGAGCCATCCATATTATCAATGAGCATCTTCTTATGCAATGAAGTATTTGTCTTGAAGATTTTCTCTTATCATAACTCATGAACCTATTTGATCTAAATCATCTCATTCCCACATTTGGAGATTGTGAATCAAATGCACTCTAAAACTTTGACATATTTTTGTCTCATCCTCAGAGCTTGATACATTTTGCATTAAAACTCTAAAACACATACTGACATAGAGGTGGGATATAGAAAACTAATGACACGCCACAAAACTAGTGATATTCCTTGGACTTCTTCCATCTATACTATGAGCTTGGGGTCTGAATGAATTCTCAAACCTTCATGTTTAAACTGTGAACTTGTCAAATTTTTATTCTCAAACTAATATATATCTTCAACCTTTGAGCTTCAAATCCTAGCTTGAACATCACGGATGATGACTAGTTTAATAAACCCAAAAACATGAACTCAAAATTATGATTTTGAACCTCATACCTTCCAACTGGGAGCTACTTTTGTGGTGTTGAACTTTGAGTATTGGAATCATTACAATTCTAAATTTTGAACTGTGGCACTTGAGCCTATGAACCTTTTGTACTTGAACTCCAAATCTCTAAAACCCTAAACTGAATTTTCCAGGTCTCCAAACTGAATTCAAAATCTTCTCAAACTTTGAACCTATTTCAAACAAATTGAACCATTCCAAACCATTGAAAAGAACTTTGAAGATTCACTATGATGGTATTTTATTCTTTGGCTGAGGAGCATCTCCAAAATATGACCTCTGAATTTCTACACTGAATCATTGAACTTGACAATTTGAGCCTGGACTTGAATCTACATGCTGAACCAATGAACCACCTTGAACTTCTAAACCACTTTGAACTAAGTTTGAAGTGCTTCAGAGAGGTTCACAACTTGAAATTGAAAGTTTTAAAACTGGGTCCATATGTGTACTAACATATCATAAACAAGAAAAAAGCATAATTGCATCTCTTAGTCTACAATAGAGGCAGAATATGTTACTATAGTAGTAATTATTCCAACATAATTTGGTTCAAGCAACTTTTTTTAGGAATGAAGGAAGAAATCAAGGATCTAGTGGTTATCTATCGTGATAACACAAGTGCAATTAACATATCCAAGAATCTAGTAATTTACACCAAGATAAACACACATTACAATCAAGTATCATTTTCTAAGAGAGTTAATTCAAGATAAAGAGGTTAGATTAGAATATGTGAACACAAAGGAGAAAGTTTTTGACATATTCACAAAGCCATTACCTAAAGATGCATTTTTGTATCTCAGAGGTAAGCTAGGGGTCATTCCCCTATTTGATGCTCACTAAAGTATAGATTAGTGATGCATCAACCAAGCTATATTGAATATCTATCTAGTTGATGCAAGAATTTGAGAGCTTACTGCATATGAATTAGTACATTAGGTACATTGCAAATTCATTGTGCAAAGTCTTTGGCATCTAATGTCAAAGAGGTAGAGATTGAAACATGATCATACCAAAAGAACTGAAGGGAAGATTGATTGTTTTTTGAATGAAAGGAATTTATCTATAAGAGGGTGATTTTGATTAGATAGAGTTTGTTATTAGAGGGAGAATCTCAGAGGAAGTTCTCATGGAATCATAATGAAACTAATGATATTATAAAATTCTATAAAAAAATTCAATTGATCTAAGTGTTCTTTGCTTATGACATGTTGTGTTGCTATCAATGCCAAAGAGAGAGATTGTTGAAATTAATTATCCAATTTTATATTGTCATTGATGTTACACAAATGTCACACTCTAATTGAGAACAAGTAGTAGTAACTAAGCTCAGTTCAGCACTAAAGAAGACTCTAGTATCAACCAAGTAGAATTCAAAAGGAACCTAGTTCAGAGAACCAATGTTAACCAACTTAAGACGGTTAATGACGGATTCCAGTATAAACTAATTCAAGTTAGTTATCAAAAGAGTTCAATGTAAACTAAGTTAGGTCAGTTACCAAAGGAACTCAGTGTTAACTAAGTGAATCAGTTTTAATGTCAATCAACCTACAGTAGAACAATTTTGTTGACTAAAAGGTTAATTCAAGCTAACTCAACGGATGTTAATTATTTTTTTGAAAATGGTTTTCAAGAAAACTTGACCTATGATTTCATATATATGAAAGGTCAAGTTTTAGATTGAAGAATGTAGTTTTGAAGAAGAATACATGATGCAAATTAAGAAGGATATTTGATTGAAGATAGAGTATATAGGGAGCCACAAAGAATATTTTGATCAAGAAGGATCTAGAGGATAAACCAGAAAATTGATCTAAATCTTCAAATTAGTTACTTTATCAATCAGGTCAATCATTATTACTCTCTAACAATGGTAGGAGTGAAAAAATCTCCTAACAAAGTTGACTTAACAACAATTTTTGTAAATCCTCTAACAAGGTGGCATTTCTAGATTGAAGTGTCTTAAGACCTCTAACAAGGCCACTCCTATCAGAGTGATTCAAATCCTTTAACAGTGACACACTTAACCATTTGTTTTGTAATCTTTAACAAGGTTGGTTCCTAATAGGGCTAAATTTAGAAGAGTGAAAAATTGTAACTAATTACATTGGTGGTTTTCCCAAATTGGGTTTCCATGTTAAATCTTGGTGTCTCATGTGTTCATGTTATTTTCTTACTGTTTTATCTTTCTGCAACTAGGTTACTAAATGTTGATATAAATTAGTATATCAAGATTGCTTTGTTAATCGAGTTGTAGTATATATCTTGTTCTAATCGAGCAGTGCAAGATCTTGGCTTAGTAAGAAGTTTGAAAATATATTCAAGGGATTTGGAATTTTTTTTGTGGTAACTGATTCACCACTCCCCCCTTTGTAGTGCCTCTTCCAATGGATTTAAGTAAGTCATCCTAATGGATGCAACCCTGCTGATCTTGCTTTGTGATATTTTATGTGAGAGTGAGTGATGTAAATGATTTATTTCATTACAATTAAATAAATGGTTAATTAGCTGATTTAATGCATTTATCACTTTTTCTATATTATTATATGTAACTGCACTTGATCATGTTTTTTAATGTGTAGAATTTATGTCCCTGGCAGTGGCACATGGAATTAGTGATTCAATTGTTCATATCTAGCCAATGTCATCCCTATATGGTCAACTTATCCTATTTAATTTATTAATTAAACCCTCTAGTGATTTAATAAATCTAGACTCATTTTCATTATGTGATTAGATCTGTGAGCATGTTTGTGCATTTAGAGGTCCACATTTGCCTCAAAATTTATTAAAGAATGTGATTTGTTGGTTCAAGGGATTTTTGGGCTTTAATTATTTTATTTAATTCCTGATACCTTTGTCATAGTTGAATTCTAATTACTTGGAATAATCTATTTTTGTTTGGATTGATTAAGGGTTTAACTAGGTAATCTGGTTAATTACTCTAATACTTTTATTCACTTGAAAAGTAAATATATATCCAAAAAGGAATTTTATTCCTCACTTCTCACTTTTTAAAATAGAAATTTGAGAGTGAATTCCAAATCCTCTTCAAGAGGAAATATTGTTCTATTCACTATGGGAGCTACGAACATGGGATTGTCATGAGGTTGGTCTCGTTGGATCTAGCTCAGGGAGATCTTGGATTGCCCTATTTTTAGGCAATTTTTGTAGGGCTATTATTTTAGTGCTTGGATTTCTGTGTTTTCCCATTTTGGCTATCAAGTAGGGCTCTCCTGTTTTACCATTTAAGCTCCATTTTTGCTTCTATTTTTGGTATTCATTTGGTTGGAAGTTGAGAACTAGTGTTCCCCTCCATTTCTTATTGCTAGCACTACCCCATTGGGTGGGTATGAGCATTTTCCTATTTTTGGGGATGGGGGTTTGGGGTTTTGCACTGTTATGTTAGCCATTTTTGCATATGAGGTTCAAACCCAATTTTAATTAGATTTCTATGGCTCATTTACTCAAGGGTAGAATGGGTTTTATTTTTGTGGATTTTTGTCAACGTTGGGTTTTTTAGTTTTTTGCCTCAATTTGTGTCACTCAATTTTCCTAGATTTTTTGAGCACGGTAATGGTCATGGATTTTGATTATTCATAGGATTTCAATCTGACCACTATTGCATCATTATGTTTACATTGGGATGTGTGTCACATCCATACCCTTGGATATAGTCTAGTTGAGTGAGATTGTTGTACTTATTTGATTGTTGCATTTCTCATATCCAACCCTTTTATTGGTATTATGTGATTATTTTGTGAAGTTTGTTGTGCACACACACAAGAACATGTGCATACATTTGACAGGATCATGTAACACCCCAACTCTTGGATATAGTTCAGTTGAGGGATTATTTATTTGGGGCTAGGTTGGGAACTTGCATTGCCTTTGGGCACTCATTTTGAGATGAGCATGGATATGTAGGGTAGATGTGTGGAGTGGCTTCTCTTGTATACTTTGGTTATATTCCAACTTGGGAGCATGAAGAAGTTCTAACAAGTGATAACTAAATTAATAAATGGGTACTAATACTTAATAAAAGATAAGATTATGGAACACTTGGCCTCCCAAGGGAGTTGATCAAAGGTGTGTATGTGTTTGGCCTCTTGAGGGAGTTGATTGAAGGTACAGTATTTGGCCTCCTACGAGATTTGATCAAAGATACATTCCAAGTTTGGCCTTCCAAGGGAGTTGATCGAAGGCTCGAAGTAATTGCACTACCTAATGAAAAGTAAGGACACTCCACTAGAGTCCCTATATAGTTATCCATAGAGGGTCTAACTAGGACCTATTGTATTGTATTGTCTCATGATCTTGGTTTCAATTCTCTTTATTTTCTAGCATGAGTGTTAGCCATGGATGTTTTTTTTATGTGTGTTTTTGGTTGGATCATTATCTCCATTAGCACAATGGGAGTAGAAATGCAAATTCTACATGGTTGGGAGTCATAGCTACCTATACCACTATTGGGGACCAATGTACAGAGATAGTCAATTTCTAGTTGAGACTGGTGCTTGATGTTCACTTGATATTTCAAGTTGCCAAAGTATGTTTCCTTGTGATTTATACTTTAATTAGAATGCTTGGATATCATGTATAGATGATTTTGTTTCATTTGATGTATTCATTTATTATGATGTTATAGCATATGGTTAGATGATATGATTCACTACTATTTGGAGTATCTATGCTTTCATGGATTAGCATGTTAGGTCTTCTTGTTCTTATGATGTTACTTACATTGTAGTACTAACACCCTCATAAGACAGCTCCAACTATCTAGATGGTAGTTTGGGATGTTACACTCAAGAGATGGCTAGGATGCTTGTAGTCTCATGATGTCATTATGATTGGGAGGAACCAAGCACAAGTTTTAGTTATTTTGGTGCTTATTTGTTTTATACTTTCCTTCATATGATGTTTGGTTTATGAACCATGTATGTACATTGCGATGTTGCTTTCCACATGTTCTTTCATATGTTGTTATGGATTAGATGGATAGATGTTTTCATCTTCCTATTGCATGGTATATTGTATTTCATGCATTCAAGTGTCCAAGCCTCATTTTGGTAGATCCAATACTCCCTAGTGTGGAGATTCTTACCCTTTTTGTCTTCTAGACTTAGCATTTCATCTTTTATTTTGAGTTTGGGTGACAGTGGTTCAGCATTGGGTGATACTAGAAAAGTATCACATAACTTTAGGAGAAATATCATGCAACACTAGAAACTGTCACATCGTAGTTGTGAGTTCTATCGTGCATCACTGGTAATGTATCACATAGTAGTAGTGAATTCTATTGCACGATCCTTAAAAGTATCACTCAGTAGTACTGTGAAATGTCGTATGATAATGGAAAAGTATTTGCTGATAGTACTATGAAATGTCATATGATACTAGAAAATTATCGCCTAATATCTTTGCAAAAACCTCATCAAGAAAATAACAGGTATCTCTAGACTTGTTGGTTAGGAGTTGAAGGGTATTCTGGGTACCCTTTAGAGTTGCACAACTTCCTAATTCTATAGATTTTTCTATGAGGTTGAAAATATATTGATTAAGTATAAGTTGGCATATATTTAATTTCTTATTCTTAGGATATATTTTAATATATCTGACAATTCATTTGAGATAGGTTCTAGAATTCTCTAAGTTAAGATAAAGATTCAAGAAAATTTCAGGGCTTCAAAATTTTAAACTTAGCCAAATTTTAGGGCTTCAGGATTTCAAACTTTGTCAAATTTCATGATATAGCATTTTTCTTTCAACATGGTGCCTAGTAGATGAGTGGTGGTAATTTTGAGCCCTCATCTTGTGTATGACATGTTGGTGTTTGAAAAATCTAGAGGGTTTTCAATCATCCCCATGAGAATATGACATATCTTGGGGCAGCTAACTCCAATTCTCAACATATCATTTCAGGCACAGGACCAACTATAAGGCTCGACCCTTCTTCTACTTCAAGCTTTGCAAAACCTAGGTGGATAGACCTCAGATTCAATTGATACCATACCAGTGCAAAAACATATCCTTGAATCTATTAAGAAAATTTTACCCTTATTTCTCCTAATGACTCATGAAATGACACAGATCTACAATAGCTAAATGCAAATCTATGAATCTCATAAGCTAAGTGAGGGTTAAACATTTAGGTCCTTCAACATGAAAGGGAAAGAGCATTTTATTAATAATGTTGAATTCAACAAACCCTCAGATATGCAGCAGTAAGACTTTAATGATCCTGTAGCTGACTAATGCCTAGTCCATTGGGCAAATCCATGAATCAAATGCATACATATGGATATCTAATACTTATGTATATATTCAGATATATGATCTATCTATTTACCTTGTAAATAAACATTGGTGTTCAATCCAAAACTCATTCTTACATGATATCCTTCTCAATAAACCTGCAACCCTGTTGATTCACTAAAGCATTTACATAACCCCTTGAGTTACAAGCAACAATAAGACAACATACAACCTTAAGGGACTACAACTACAATCTAGGCTCTTTGTTCAAAGATCATAAAACATTGAAGCTCACTGAGATAGGAGACAAGATTCAAGATGAAACTCAACCTGTTGTTCTTTGTATTAATTTCTTTGAAACAATACAACCATATGCATGAAATGAAAACATGAAAACACCTAGCAGATCTGAACTATCTGTATTATCCTTCTACTGTTGTTCACATGAGAGAATTATGCTAAAGAATGGTGTCACAGTATTGGAAATACATCAAGACTGGAACCAAAACTTGGTATCACAGTAATGTGCAAATTTTCTCCAAAGAACTAGAACCTTTACAATGAGAAAGAAAGGGAATGATATAGGAAGAAGTGAATTTTCAGATCTGTTCTGCAACTGACAGGTGTCCACCTAGAATTCCTTCCGAAGAAGATGAAAAAACCTCTTTCTACCCTCTCTCTTCAACTGCATATCAAATCCCATCATTTGGCCTCTACTAGATAGAAATATCTGAGAAATTTCATGATGAAAGAATATAACTAATTTTGGTGTTAAAATGAAACCATAGTAAAAGTGAAAAACCAGTTACAAAGTGACTTCAAGAATTCAAGAAAATGGCTTAAGGATGATTTTCTCAACATTCAGATCCCAGCAAGCCTTTAAAACTACCCTCTAACCAATTCTAATTATCAATGATCAAATTTGCTCATTCCACTAAGAAGGCCCTCAGAATCAAAAAATGGCTTATAACATGAACTGGTGAAGACCTATGCACAAACTGACTTCATATTTGGAAAATTCAACTCTTCCAATTCTGATGGTATATTGGAGCAACCATTTTCGATAAAAAAAAGTCCCTGTTATGGTCCTCTGAAGTTCAGGCCTCTGTCTTAGGTTTGCACATAATATTTTGCAAAAATGTAAATTTTTATATAGTTTGAACTATATAAAGTTTCAGACTTTACTTAAATGTCTGACCTGCATGTTTGGAGGAAAAATATTTAAAAATTAATTTTTTAAAACTCTTGAAATTTTCCCTCACAAGTTTCATTCTGGGTCAAACATAGTTTGACCATCCCACCACGTGTTATCACGTGATTGGCTCAGGCTTATACAACTAGGCACCACATCATTGTCACCTCATCGCTAGTTGGTCCTGCCACCTAGGCACTCGTTATGTCGCTATACTAACTTCCCTACATCTTTCCTATAGCGAGTTAATGACAGTCATTGGATTCACCAGGTGGCGTGATCTAGTGATCTCTGAGATTTGCCTACCACATCATTTCTTGATTATTATATCTGCTACCATTTGGCACTACTTGACTCGTCAGAAGTGGGACCCACAACCATTTTTGACTCTCGTCGAATTTTGGAAGTTTTTCGGCTAGTTGCTACCTTGCTAGCCAAAATTTCTCAGATTTTTCGGCTAGCGACATAGCAACTAGCCATATTTTTAAACTTTTTTGGCGCCTTTAACATTGCTGACATCATCTTACTTATGCAAATATTCCTTCAAAATTTCATTCCTTTCATCCAACTGGCCGAATGAGTGGGCCCCCGCCTACACTTGCCTTTGCTTTTACAAGGGGCTTCTTTTTTAAGACACTACACGTTATATGTAGAGTTATAAAACATTTCAAAAACATGTAGCAGGGGCAATGTGGGATTATGTCTCTTCATTGTATACCCCTGTTACGTCTCTGCTTACAGTTTGATTTTAGCTGGCTCTTTTTTTTATGCATGGGGTTTCATTACTTGCCCAACTCCTCCTATGTGGGCTCTGTTCTAAGCCACAAGGTATTAATTTTGATTATGCATGGGCTTCTTTGTTACGTTGGATGCTTTGCTTGTGACTTGGTGTGAACATCCTTTTGGTGGATCCTGTTCCTCTTCTCTAAAACATGACTTCTCTGGTCTCTTAGTGCTAACTGTTCATTTGATTTTACATTCCTTTGATAGTGCCTTAGATTTTCTTAGAGTGTTGTCTCTGTTCTATGTGAGACTGGGATTGTTCCTCTAAGCTATGATCTACCTTGATGGTGTGGAAGACTTTTCTATTTTATATGATGCCTTTGTTGTTAATGTAGGCTCTCCCTTTATATTGGATGAGTTATTTTCTCCAAGCGTTGGTCTCTTCTACTTTGACAGTGGCTTACCTTACTACCACGAGTTTCTTATTTTAATATTGCATGCAAATTACTCCTTCTAGTGCCTAGGCATCTTCCTCTAGTTTTTGCAACTTTGCTTTGGCCTTGTTTGCATGTAGTCTTTGTTTAAATGTTGACTGCCCAGGCTCTTTTTAATGCATGAGCTACTTACCTTGCTACTTACCTCCTTTTCTCATGGAATATATGAAGAGGTTTTGTGTGTATTTCTCGTTGCGTGAGCAGCTTACTACTAGGCGACTTCTCTTGCATGCATTTTTTTTGTTGAAGATCCTCCAAATTCTCCATGCCATGATTTCGTTCCACGCATGCTCATTCCTCACTAAATATGGTGTCTTGATCATGATCTTCCTTATTGGTGTGGGAATTCTATATTAAAAGGTGACTTTCTTTTACTTTATGTTAGTTAGCTCCCCCTTCATCGTTGGTTCCTACTCTTTGCTCAGTCATAGTGCCTCTTTGAGACCCTCTCTATCACCCACTTCAATGCAACTATTATCCCTATGCAAAACAATGTCTTTGCCATTTTCTTTTCTCTTGTTGTTGCTGCTAATTAGCAGAGACAAAACATATCCAATTTATAGGTGCCAATAATAGTGGAATTGCCATCTATTTGGACTCAATAATCCAGTAAGCCCAATATACAATGACCAGTTTGTATATAAATTTGTTGATCAGGCCATAAATTGGTTTAGTCAAAAAACAAGTTTAATAATATTGTTTTTGGGATGTAAGTTCTCATGAATAAATGTTTTATACATACATACATACATACCTACATACATACATACATACATACATACATACATACATACATACATACATACATATATATATGAATTTTTTAAATATATATTTATATATATAAATATTATATATATATAAAACATTTATATATAAAAATATATATACCTATTATATATATATAAATATTATATATATATATATATATATATATACCTATTATATATATATATATAAATGTTATACATTATATATATACCTATTATATATTATATATATAATACATTATATATTATATATTATACCTATTATATATTATATATATATATATACATATGTATATACGTATATACATATGTATATACATATATACATTCATATATATATATATATATATATATATATATATATATATATGCCCTTTTGCATATTCGTCGGTTGCCACTAAAATTCATCTATTTCTTTGATGGTGTCTCCTGCATCTAGCATGAACTCCTCTGCTTGCGGGCTTCCTTGCCCCTTCCCCATGGCTTCTTGCAAACTTATGACTTCACTTTCATATTCAGTGTGGGGCTTATGTAGTCAACTGGTTCTCATTCTTTAACATGGCCAACTGCTGACCCTCTCTCCATGTTCCAAGAGATATAAATGTGGCATCATTCTCGTGTAGACACTCTGAACTTCAAACTGTATATGAGAAAATGTTAGTATGCTAATAGAAACCAAATTTAAATAAAGCTTCTACAAACTAAACAAAATTCATAAACTTCAAGATAGACTAAGATGAGCTCTTAATTGAGAATATGAGCCATTAATGGACTCTCTCAATAAGAAGCTCTCTTGTTGAGTAGCTTTATCTAAATGGATAGGATGTATGCTCAATATGCTTCCAAAGGCTTCAATGGATGATTGTGGATTTTTGGTGTGGATAGATGGCTTTAGAATGGATTTGGCTCTCAAAATAGCATTATAACTTTACTTCATGGATTGTGTTATTTTGGCTTGGGAGAGGATTCCTTAAATAGGAAAAGGGCTTGAGGGATCAAGGGCTAGGATGCAAGGATGGAAAAAAGCTCATGGAGGGCTTAGATTGCATGAGAGGAGAGCACATGGATTGTGCTTCCTTACAACCAATCAGGGAGTGACACATGTCACAAGGTGAGAGGATGGAGGAAAGGGCAAGGATGAGTCAACAAAGGAGGCTCAAGAGATAAAATCTTCATAAAGACCCTCATAATGACTTGTAAGAGCAATAAAAGGGCTTGTAAGAGTCATTTATGACCTAGTGGACTTCATAAAGTTTTATGGTTGAGATATTTTGAGGGTGATGAGAGCAAATTCGACTTGGACTTGATTAGGAAGGTTTTAAGCTTTCTTAGGCTTGTGCAAATGATTAGAGGATGGATTAGGATGGTTTAGGATTAGCTTAGGGATAGGCAAGTGGATGGCATTTAATGAGGGTGGGTGAAGGAGGAGATATTTGTTAGCTTTGGCTTGGGTTAGTAATTCTTAACCCATGTTTAGGGAATGTGACAATGTTAGGAGGGGATTAGGATTAGGTTTAAAGACATCTTCTAGAAGAGTCTAGATTTTAGATGAAGATAAAGACTTTCTAGAATAGTCTAGAATTTCCTAGGATGAGGATGGAGACTTTCTAGAAGAGTCTAGAACTTCTTAGGATGCGGATAAATTAGATTTTTAGAAAATAAATAAAGTTTTATTTATTTCAAGGGTTTGGGTTGAGGAGATATTTATTAAAACTTTTTTAATAAACATGAGGATTAATATTTAATTTTAATTAAATATTTTGAGTTGGGATTAGGGGTAGGAAATGATGGGATTAGCCTTTAATCAAAATTAAAGAAGGATTAGAAGATTTTGGAAGAGGTTATTGGTCATAAGGAAATTGGCCAACTTTTGGGAAAAAAATAAATTTTTTATTTATTTTAGGATTTTTGGTCAATTTATTAATTAAATAATTAATAAATAAGGAAATAATGTTTAAATAAGATTTAAACATTTTTGGGAGGGATTCCTTAATTAAATATTTTTAATTAAGATAAAAGGATTTAATGGCATAAAAATTAATTAATTAATTAATTAAATAATTAATTAATAAATGATGATGTCATCGGGAATTTTTCAGAAAATAAAAATACTTTATTTTCTAAAGGATTTTTAGGTGTCTACATTTTTCCCCTCTTTGATGTGATGCCGCAAGTGGCATGACATCAAAGATAAGAAAATAAGATGCCCAAGGCTAGAGCAGAAGAGGAGAGAATGGACTATGAGATGCCCCCTCAAGAAGGCAGCGGGGAGAGAAAGCGAGGCTTGGTGGCTTCTTGAAAAATACAAGAATCTGGGATGAGCAAGGAGACTCAAATTGGATTAAGAGAAGAGGTTTAGTTAGCTCAAACTCTTACTATGAGAGAATGATAAAGGGAGAATCAGAGGCACAAGAGGAAGCAAGCTTAAGATCTTAGGGATTGTAGAGGATGAAGGAGCGGAGCGCTATAAAAAAGAATCCAGGATAGGGAGATGGATGAGGGGATTATAAAGCTGATGCAACAGGATTTCAAAGAGTTAGATTGGCGGAAGATGGGTTTCGGAGATCCCTAGGACTAGGATTGTGGATCTCGAAAGATGAGGCTTGGTGGGTTGATTTGGATTGGTGGATCCCTAAGACTAGGATTGTGGATCAATAAAGCTAAGAGTGATGAGTGATTCAAAGAGATACTGATGCATCAGCTGGGGTAGGAGAGACGGATGCTGGATATGGATGGGGGATAATGGAGATGAAGGAAAACCATTGAAGCTTTTTGAGCAGGGGGATACTTCAAAGAGAAGTACCACCATGTAGTTGAGCACTAGATTTGCTATAGGACTATTGGTTAATTTCCAAGGTTACCAAGAACATCAAGGCCTTTTCACCAACCATCCAAAGGACTGACAAACTAACTCAAAACAAACACACAAGGATTTCCCCAGCATCACACATGAATCCTAGAGGAAGCAGCGTGGAAACGACACTGGAGAACCCACAAGCAGAAAAGAAAAACAAATGAAAGACCTGATCAAGACCTTACGCTCTAATTGCCCCATTCGCAGCATACCATGATATGGAAGATCGTGGCAACCTTGAGGAGGGAAAAAGGAGATTTCTTGGAAAAGATACTTCAAGACCCAAAAGGGAAGATCCCAAATCAAAAGAAAGTGAAAATTCAAAAGAGAGCCATTTGCCAACGAGATGGGTAGGACAAGGCACTAACAGACCAAGATCAGACATGAGGAAAGCTATATCCTGCAAGGACCTATTGGAGAGCACCAAAGCTGGTGGATTTGGATGAGTGATGCATCTGGCAAGCTGAACTAAGAAAGATAACACTTTGGTGACAGGAAATCTAGCTAAAGGATGCGTTGGAATAGCTAACCAAGATGTGTGATGGGTGCAAGATGCTGATCAAGGACCAACTGACATGAACGCTGGATAGATACAATGGTACTAAGTTAAAGAGGATGTACAAGCTGATGGACCAAGATATGTTACAAATGTACAAGTTTGTTCATGTTTTGGTTTTTGTGAAATGGAAATGTTTGTGAAGGATGGGATGTCTATAATAGGTGATAGGTGGATAGGTAGATGGTTTGTGAAAAGCTTAAGGAAAATGGAATTCTTTGGGTGCATGTGATAGGATACAAGCTAGGATACAAGATTATCTACAATTTGGAGTATGGTACAAGCTTTGGACAAGATTTGGATATACAAGGTATGGTACAAGATTTACAAGGTATAATACAAGCTTTGGTACAAGATTTACAAGCTGTACAGGAGGTATTTACAAGCTTCATCAGATTTTGGATATTTGGTTGGAACACCAAGGGAACAAGCAAGTGTGTTTTATGGGATGGTGGGTAAATGGATGAGGGATAGGATAGTGATAGATAATGGATTAGTCTTTAGTACACAAGGTGCCTGAATTACCAGTTTTTCACCAAGGTACCTATCCAAGGTGCTTGAATTGCCAAGTTTTCACCATTGGACGCTTATTTCTCTTTACTATTTTTTTCTTTTGTATTTTTCAAAAGCCTGGTATACCAAGGATCTTCAAGCATAGAACTTCTTGAGATGAATGATGTTAGTAGGATCATTCAAGAGTTCTCCTTCTGGTGTAGATAGCTGATAAGCTCCAGAGCCAAAGGAAGCAGTGACAACATAAGGACCAAGCCATGTAGGTTCAAACTTGCCTTTCTTTTCTCGATCTGCTTGGACTTTCATGTTTTCTTTAAGGACCATGTCACCTGGCTGAAAGTGTCGTGGAAGCACCTTCTTGTTAAAATTCCTTTTGAGACGATTTTGATAGACTGTGAGATGATCATAGGCTTGTTGTCGCTTCTCGTCTAAGAGATCTAGCTGGGTGAGCCGAGCTACTCTATATTCTTCATCTGATATTTGCCCTTGCAAAGATATGCGCAAGGAGGGAAGTTCAACCTCTATAGGTAGTACTGCTTCGGCACCATAGACTAGGGAGTATGGAGTTGTGCCTGTGGATGTACGGAAGGAAGTTCGATAGGCCCATAGGGCTGGATTTATTTGTAGGTGCCAATCACGGTCGAAATCATTGACAACTTTCTTTAGAATTTTGAGGAGGGTTTTGTTAGTTGCCTCTGCCTGGCCATTACCTTGTGGGAAATATGGGCTAGAAAAGTGGTGATGGATGTGGAGGGAAGTGCATAATTCTTCCATGTTGAGATTTTCAAAGTTACCTCTGTGGTCAGTGAAGATGGTGGATGGGATGCCGAAGCGGCAAACAATGTGATACAAGATGAACTTGGAGACCTGAACTCCTGTAGCTGAGACTAGGGGGACTGCTTCCACCCATTTAGTGAAATAGTCTGTAGCTGTTATTATCCATTTATGTCCATCAGATGAGAGGGGTGTGATAGTTCCAACTAGATCAAGGCCCCAACAAGCGAAAGGCCAAGGTGGTGCAATAGGTTGTAGATCCTGTGCTGGAGAGTGCACAAGATTTGCATATTGCTGACATGGGAGACACTTTCTGACAAAGTCACAGGAGTCTTCTTCAATGGTAGGCCAATAGTAGCCTGCTCTAAGGATTTGTCACGCTAGGACAATACCACTCGTGTGGGCACCGCAAAGTCCAGAGTGTACTTCCTTTAACACCATCGCGGCCTCATTTTGGTCTAAACATCGAGAGAGAGTATCGTGATAACCCCGACGATATAGGGTATTGGCTATGATAACATAGCGTGATGATTTTCGGATGAGGTTCTGGCGTTGGGTACGTGTGAGGTGAGGGGATATGATACCATCGTTAAGGTAAGCGTGAATCTCATGGTACCAAGGGGATTAGGAACCAACCAAGATACAAACACGGTTTGAATCCTCATTCGCATAGGCGGGTGTGAGGAGCTACTCCACTAAAAACTCATACTGTGTAGCTACTTGGGGAATTTCCAAGAGCGAGCCTATAGTAGCCATAGCATCTGCTGCTTTGTTCTGTATTCGAGGCACTTGTGTAAACTGAAGCTTTGTAAAATGTTGGGTTAGCTGATCAACTAGCTCTTTGTAGGGTAATAGCTTTTCATCTTTGGTTTGATATTCATTTAGGGCTTGCTTGATGATGAGCTGAGAATCGCCAAAGATTTGTAGCTCAACAATGTTCCATTCTATAGCTATCTTTAATCCTGCTATGAGGGCCTCATATTCAGCTATATTGTTGGTGCTAGGGAATTGTAGCTTGAAGGCTTTTGGAATGTAATCTCCTTGAGGTGTGACCAACAATATTCCTGCCCCTGATCCATGAGATGTGTATGAGCCATCAAAATAAAGTTTCCATGGGGGTTGTTCTTCAATTAGACAGATATGCTCATCTGGAAATTCTGTGATCAACGGATAAGCATCTATTAGAGGTGCATCAGCTAGGTGATCTGCTATAGCTTGCCCTTTGATTGCCTTTCTATCCACATACTAGATGTCAAATTCACTAAGGAGCATAACCCATTTGGCCAAACGGCCTGTAAGTGTTGTTCTAGAGAGCATATACTTGAGAGGGTCAATCTTGGAGACTAGTTGGATGGTATGACTTAGCATGTAATGGCGAAGCTTTTGAGTTGAGAAGACAACTGCCAAACAAGCTTTTTCCATAGGAGTGTAATTGAGTTCATAACCAACTAGGGTTCTACTAATGTAGTAGATGGCTCTTTCTCTTTTGTAGTCATCAAGTTGTGCTAGAAGTGCCCCTAGAGCAGTAGGTGTTGCTGATATGTACAAAATTAGGGGACGACCAGGAATTGGTGGAACCAAGATAGGGGGATTGATGAGATACTGCTTGAGATGGTTGAAGCTGCGCTGACATAAAGGATCCCAATTGAAGTTCTCATCCTTCTTTAGTAAATGTGAAAATGGTGTACACTTATCTGCAAGCTGGGAGATGAAGCGCCGAACAGATTGGAGCTTTCCTTGAAGAGAGCGAAGTTGTCGCAGTGTCTGGGGAGGAGGCATGTCTAAGATAGCCTTGACCTTCTTGGGGTCGATCTCTATACCTCGTTTAGAAACTATGAAGCCTAGAAGCTTGCCAGATGTGACCCCAAAGACACATTTCTTGGGATTCAGCATGAGATGATATTTGGCTAACCTATCAAAGACTTTCTCCAAGTCAGCAACATGATCCATGAAGGTATGAGACCTGACCAAGATATCATCCACATAATCCTCCAAAATGCTATGGATGAGATCATGAAAAATGGCTGTCATAGCTCTTTGATAGGTAGCCCCAGCATTCTTTAGGCCAAAAGGCATCATGTTGTAGCAAAAGGTTCCCCAAGGGGTAGTGAATGCTGTCTTATGCTGATCCTCTTCTGCAATCTTGATTTGATTATACCCAAAAAATCCATCCATGAGGGACAAAATTTCATGTCCAGCTGTAAGATCTACAATCATATCTATGTTGGGCAAGGGAAAGTCATCTTTTGGAAAAGCTTTGTTAAGATCTCTAAAATCAGTGCAGATTCTGATGTCACCGGAAGGTTTAGTGATAGGGACCATGTTGGAGATCCACTCTGAGTAGTCGATAGGTCGGATAACCTTAGCAGCTAACATTCTCTCTAATTCAGCTTTGACCAATAATGCCACCTTGGGGTGCATTTTTCTAAGCTTTTGTCTGACGGGCTTGATCTTTGGATCAACTGCAAGATGATGAACTACAAGCTTTGGATCAAGTCCTGGCATGTCCTGATATGACCATGCAAATTGGCCAATATTCTCTCTTAAGACCTCAAAGAGGAGGTCAGCTTGGTCTTGTGATAGGGATGCAGCAATGTGAACAAGTCTGGGGATCTCTGAAGAACCAATGTTGACTTCTCGAGTATCCTCAATTAGAATAGAAGACACCTCTGGTCGATTATCTTGAGGAGGCAATGCTAAATCCTCATGTTCTTCTTGTGGCTCTAGATTTTCTTGCTGAGGGGTTCTCTTCGTTGCCTTAGCTAGTCTCAGATTCACCTTAGTTCCAGTTTTGGGTGTATCGGAACTAGGTTGGGGATTTTCTCCAAAATACCCCTTGGGATCTAGCTTGTAGATATAGGCAGAATTTGGCTTTGTTTTCTTGTGAGGAGTTTCAGCTCCCATGAATCTTAGAAGTGCCTCCTCTGATGTGAACTCATCGATGTGTATGACACTTGGTTGGTCCCAATCTATGAGTTGTGGATGGGCGAGTGTTAGGTCAATGAGGTGGATGGATAGTTCTTGGAGAACAGAGTCTCCGAGGGAGATTTGGTCTAGGATATCGTCGTAGGCTCTCTTTTCAACTTCCTCAGGAATGTCTTCGATTTTGACAAGGTTACGGTGAATTTTTAAAAAAGCGTGACCGTTCTCATTGGTGCCCCCAATTGTGGGTATGCCAAAGCCAAGACCTGACTTCGATTCCCACTTGTGTGCGTCGATGGGGCACTGCATGCCTCTTTCTTCTGGTCCTAGACCACCACCTTGATAGTTCCATTTTTCAGTGATGAGCTTATGTTCTTGGGGATACTTTTGGCTGAAGTGATCAAGGCGTGCTTGATTTCTTTGAGGTGCATCCTTATGTAACCATTTGTTGATATCTGGAGTGAGCTCCTCATGAAGAGGGATTTTTGAGGATACAAAGGTTGTTGCGCCAAACTGTTTGTATCGAGGAGATGGAATTTCCTTAGCTTTGTGATATGTCGGTCGTCCATGGGCATGTGGATCAAGTGGGAGTGCCCCGACAGCAAATGCATCTGACAGACTATACTCTCCACAACCTTTGTTATTGATCTTCACGGTAGACAGGGTAGAGGCAAGGATGGTTTCTGGGTCATTATAAGTGTGGGATGAGCTGGCGATGGATGTGCCGATATCAATTCCAGGGCAATGGTTTGTATATGAAGCTTCAACCGCATTGCAGTAAGCAAAGGGTTCTGGATCGGCATGGATGGTTACCTCAGTGCCTTGATGCGGAAATTTGATGCACTGATGGTAAGTGGATGGAACGGCTTTCATGGCATGAATCCATGGGCGACCGAGGAGGATGTTAAATGGTAGGTTTAGATCAATAACATGGCAGAGTGTCTCTTGGATGACTGGCCCAACCTTGATTGGCAGCAAAATAGTTCCTTCTGTGGTTCTTTCCAAGTTGTCATAAGCTTTGATGGTGATAACCTCACTGATGATATCTGCCTCAGTATACCCAGCTTGTTTTATGAATTTTAGGGTGCAAATATTCAAGGCTGATCCATTATCTATCATTACTCTTTTTACAACAAAGTTGGATACCATGATGGCTATGCGAAGCGGAAGGGTGTGATCTGGGTCGACCACGGGTATGTCGGTGGATTTGAACGATAGGGCACATGAGGATGAGAGGTGTCCAACAAGATTACGAAAATCAGTAGCATTGATATCAGAAGGGACACGAGATTCTATGAGAGCACTGTCAAGGATGTTCTTGTACACAGGACTAGTGCGAAGAAGGTCTAAAATGGAGATTTGGGCTGGCATGTTCCCAAGGTGTTCTAAGATATTGTACTGGCTTTTTGATGGAGCTGATGGTGTTGGTGTAACAGGTGGGCCTGCGATGTTAAATTGCGCTCTTCGAGTGGTGACTGCACACTCATTGTTTGGTCCTTGGATATTGATAACATTGACGGAAGGCTCTTTCTCGGATATACAACCTATAAGGCTACCATAGTCTATATAGGATGACGTGTGGTCATTGTTCTTCCCATGCTGTTGGTTTGGCTAACGGTTGTTGGTGTTGTTGTTGTTGGTTTGGATAGGTGCTTTTCCAGGATTTGGTTGTGGTGTGGAGGAAAAGCATTTTGATAGATCTGTAAGCCTGCATTGGGAGAGGTTTGGGCACCAACAGTGATTTCCTTCCGATCAATGAGGTCTTGCACATAGTCTTTCAGTTTCATGCATCTGAGGGTAGTGTGACCTTTTACCCTATGAAATTTGCAGTACTCATTATCTTTGTACCATGCAGCTTTGGATTGGCTTGGGTCAATTTGCTGGGTAGGAGGAAATTTGATGAGGTTTTCTTTGACTAATTTCTCAAAAATGACATCCAATGGCTCACCAAGGGGTGTATAGTTTCTAGGTGTAGGTTGGAATCTAGGCTTTTGTCCTGCAGCTACATTGATGGCATTAGCTTGATTGCTAGACCCTTGAAAGTTGGGTCTTGGAGTGTGTTTTTGATAGCTTTGGTTATTCTGTTGTTGGTAGTTGATAGCTTGTTGATTTTTTGGTTGATATGGTGGGTTGGATTGGTTGTAAGAAGGACCAACAATATTCACATGTCTGGTGTCAGTGACGCCATCTGTTGCAATGTGCTTGTTTTTGTTCCAATACCTAGACTTGTCATTGGAATGTGATTGATTTTGGTTGGCTTCCTTGTAAAGCTTGACCACACCATCTTTAATGAGTCCTTGCTCAAGGATCATTCCTTTCTCTTTGATATCTTTGTAGGTTTGCAAACAGTTCATGGTCATGTGGTGAGCCAAGCTAGGATGGGCATTATCAATAAACATTTTCACAACATGGCGTTCTGGCAAGGTGCAGGATATGCGGGTGGTAAGGGTTTGCCATCTTTGCAGGTATTCGGCAAGGCTTTCTCCACCTTTTTGCTTGGTGTGGACAAGATCAACTATTGATAGCTCTGTTTCAACAAGATGGGCATATTGGGCTACAAATGCCTCAGATAATTCAGCAAAGTTTTTAATTGTACCATAGGGGATTCTATAAAACCATTCAAGAGCTGGTCCAGCTAAGCTTTTGGGAAAAAGGCGCAAGAGGAAGACATCATTGTATGCTACATCCTGGCAGTGCATGTAAAATTCTTTGATATGTGTGACAGGGTCTCCTTTTCCTCTGAATTTGTCAAATTTGGGTACCTCAAAGTGTTTGGGAAATGGTGTCATGGTAATGGCTCTGTCAAATGGGTAAGGACACACATTCTCAAACCTGAATGTCTTCGGATCATTCCCTTCTTGGATGGCTTTCAGAGCTATCTTCATTTGCTCCCATTCTAAATTGATAGGTGATGGCTGGGGTGCCCCCAATGTAGGAGTGCCTTGAGGTAGGTATGTACTGGATGGGGCCACTGAATATGGATGGCTATGAGGGATTTGCTGATAGGGATTGTACATTGTTTGGGCAGCTGCATGGTGGATGACAGGTTGCTGAGGGGGAGGTGGCGCATATTGCTGCATGTGCTGCGAGGCTTGCTGTTGATATGGGATTTGAGGTTGGGATTGAGGAACATAAGCTGGCTGTGGGATAAATGGATTGCTTTGTGGAGGTAAGGTATAAGATGGTTGAGAGGCTTGGGGAAAGGATCGGGGGGCTTGTGGGGTTTGACCAATATATGTGGGTTGTGCCCCCATTTGGGATGGTATCTGCAAATAATTGGTGGTTGGCTGAGGTGGTGGATTACCTCCTAGAAGTGGCATTGAAAAGTAGTTGGTAATTGGAGGTAATGGATTAGTTGGTGGTGGAGGTGGTGGGAATTGAAAGCTTGGGAATGGAACTGATGGGGTTTGATAGCTTTGTGGTTGGATTTGGAAGCTTGGTAGAGTGGTGGCAGGGGCTGGGGTCACTTGGGAGCTTGGTAGAAAATTGGTAGTAGCTTGTGGGATTTGATAGCTTTGTGGAGTGAGGGTAGTAGCTTGTAGATTTGTGGCTAATGGTATTGAGCTCCCAAGACCTAATGGAAATGATGGGATTGTGTGTTGGGCTGCAGTGAAAAAGCTGGGGGTGATGAAAGGTTGATTACTTGGCCCCATGGGTGGCATCCCTGTTGTATATTGCTGAGGTTGGCCAAAGATGCTAGCACTGATTTGGGAGATGGGTGGATTTGGAAGGCTGGGTTGGGGAGCAGCAGCAGCAATAGTGAAGGGGGTGAACGGTGAGCTGTTTTGGGTAAAGGGGGTTTGGAGCGGAGAGGTATGAACCAAAGATGGAGTGGTGGTGGCTGGGTTGGCTTGTGGCATGGAGATTTCAACTTGGGTGGATGATGGTATGTTTGGGTCTGTTGGATCATATGGATTGGCTGGAGGCTCTTCTTTTGGCATATATTGAGGATAATTTGGATCATAAGAGCCTATGGGTGGTGGTAGCTGCCCAAACAATGGGTGAGATGGATCTGATAATGGAGGGGGTCTTCCAAAGTCAAAGGTTCCTACATTTTCCCTTCAAAAATTAGCCATGATTGTCTCTTTGTTCTTGTCTATAATGGCATTTACCAATACTGCATTTCCTGGTTGGTTCATGAAAGCTTCAATGTCAGTACGTGATGGCATAGCTTTCTCTGCGCTGAAGGATGGCTGAGTGCTCAAGGGGGGTGAGGCTATTCGATCCAAATGATAGGGCTCCATTGTTTCTTTCTTCTTGGCTAAGTGAGTGACGGGTGGCATGAAAAATGCTCTTAGGGATGAGATGCAATAATGCTGATGGATGCAAAAGGGGGAAGGCTTCTCTATGCAAATGATTTCCTAGGTTAAGGCAAAGCTATACGACAAAACCTAAGGAGTATTGGGTTGGAGATTCTAACTTCAAAGATATGTTGCCAAAGCACGAAAGGTCTGCTTTCCTATGTGTAAGCTTGGTGGTGATTGTGTCAACTTAAGGATAGACTGATGATCCTTTAGGAAGAACACGAGATTGACCACTTGTGGATCCCAACCTTTAGCTCAAGGTGATGAGGGATAACAAGTGACAAAGCTGGATCACCCTAGACAAAGCTCTGTCAAAGGGATAACCTTGGTGAGATTGATGGATTTGGAAGTTTTTAGGAGTGACAAACTTTTGGCAAAAGTGACAACAATTGTGAAGGCTTGGATGTGAGGTTTTGGTTGCTGACTAGATGGTTTGATTCTAAATGAGATGGATGAGCTAATAATGCTTAAGGGGATAACCTAAGATGGCTGGCTTTTCTACAAAAATGACTCTAAAGTGAAGCTTATCCAAGAAGATGTGGAGAAACAAGGGTGTCTAATCATAGAAATCATGCCTAGTTGGTAAGGCATAAGCAGGATTAACTCCTGGATGTTGGCTAAATTTGATGGTGCGCTCTAACCAGGCCTCTTGAAGTGCTTCGTCGGTAGCTTTTGCCTCTACTTTGTGGAGTTTGGCAATTCGTGGGCTTGGTGTTATTTCTTTTCTCTTGGCTGAAAGTTCTTGGTATGCTAGAGATGGTTTGAGTTTAACTTTGTGGAACTTCTGTTTGGGTTTGGGTTGCTCTGACATTAATTTCTGAATTTGCTTGGCTTTGAGAGATCTTGGTTGTTTTGCTTCAACTCATTCAACTTCTGGAATAGGCAGTGACTACGCTAAGTATGCCCTAAGCTGGGATTGACCAAGTTTGGCAAACATTCATTCAACAAATAAAAGATCAAGCAATAGATAGAAACAACCAGATAGAAGTTTTTGATTTTCAGAAAGTGATACTTGCGCCAAGGAGTGTGTATGTTCTACAAATGTTTCGATCAGTCACCTCAAACACATTAACATCCTAGATGGTTGTCTACAAGGCTGACAGTTGGTTTAGCTAAGGAGTCCTCGATATACCTAAGGTACGTGAGGCCCAAATCCGTAGATGAGACCAAAAAGATGTCACACAGCCGAAAGGAGCGGTAACCCACTTCTCCTCTTTCACTTCTCAAGGGTATAAAGTTCCTTGAGGCTTAGCCCGAGTGACAAAATCTTGATCCCAAGAGAGGTGTCTTTCGATTCACCTTCCGATTCTTATACTCCGCCAGAACGCTGGAGTTGAGGTCGTCCAAGGGGTGATGAAATCCCCAAGCAGGCCTCCTAAAAAGAAACAAGGTTTTGGATCCTAATCTTATGCACCCAAGATTGCCTCGAAAGACGACAAGGGGAGAGAAGACTTGGATGACCTTGGGCTAAAAAACACATTTGTTCTTTTACCAACTGACGCTTAAGTTTTCTGATCTAGACTTTGCAAGCACTCATGTTTAAGATACAATGTTTATTCCAACTTGAAGCGCCAACAAAAGTAAATCGATCGAAGAATGAAAACAATAAGAAGAGTTAGGGTCAACAAAATCAAACTCGCGCACCCAGAGGCCCTCCACATCAAGTATCGATTAATTTTCTTTAAGGCATTCAAGATTGAGTGTGAGTTTGTTTTAAGCCCAAAACAAAAGTGTGTGAGATTCGATTTCAAGCGCGCGCCCGGAGGCTCTCCACGTCAGTTGTTGTTCAATTTTAGTTCCCAAACTTGAAGTGTGATCGATTTAATCTAGAGTTTTGATCATTTAAGAATTTTGATAAAGTTAAAGCAAAAATTCAAAGACCAAGTGAGTGAGTTAGATTGTGGAACATTTAACACCTTTTTCAAGTAGACCCATCCCCATAAATGGCGCTGAGATTGCAACCAATGGTTAATATTTGATGGGTGATTAGAAAAGAGGTGAGTCCAAGGAACTACTCAAATTGATTTTTGCAAATTTGTATTTTAACTTAACAAGGTTTCTTAAATGTCCAAAAATCAAACTTTACCTAGATTGCATGTGGAAAAGAGATTTGTTTTGTTCAATTTTTAGAAGCTCCAAATGAAGTGTTTGATATTGCAATAGTTAATTGATCCTTAGAATTCAAGATTGGATTTGTTGTTTTAACCATGCATTCAAGGAAAATTTGATTTTAATCCATGGCATTCAAGAGTGATTTTAGCAACATGCATTCAAAGAAAAGTGGTTAAACATTCAAGTGTTTTCTTTTGAGCATTCAAGATTGAGATTTTGTGTGTTGTTTTAAGAACTTTGAAGTGCTTTGTTTTAACCTTAGATCATTCAAGATTGTTTTGGACTCAAAAGTGAAAATGACTCTTTGGACTTTGGTTTTCATTCAAGATTTTGTGTTCTAGTTTGCATATTTTAAGCCCAAAAATGATATTCCTAGATTGTTTTGATGCATGAAAATCCTAAGAAACATTCAAGATTTTGCAATAAGACATTTGTTTGGAACAAATAACAAAGCTTTTAGGACAATTTTTGGCAACCATTTAGGACTCTTAGTTTTTATGAGATTTTTTTAAAAGAACTTTAGTGTGCACTTAGTGTTGATTTTGAACCTTTTGAAATGGAAACTTGAAGTTCTTTTTAAATTCCCAAAAATGAAGTGTTCCTAATTTTGCATGAATGTATCTAAAACCTTGATGTTGCAAGGATGCAAATGATTAGATTGGTTTAGTTTCACTTGTTAAAAGATTTTTTCTTTTTTGCAAATTTTTAATTTTTCAATGGATTTAAGTATGATTTGGGGGTTCATTTTAAGCACTAAAAAGAAGTATGTATGATATTGCTTCCTTAAAAAAAAATGGCCAAGATCTCCCACAAGAAGAAGAAGAAGAAGAAGTAGATGGAATAAGAAGAATATAGACAAGAAGAGGAAGAAGAATTTCAAGTTCTTTGTCCACCTATAAGCTTGAAAAATTTGCAAATACTATGAGATAGACTATGAGTTCCTTTGTCTTCTTCATGCTCATGTGGACCTACAAAACCAATTTATACAATCCTACCAATCACAAAAACAAGCAAAATTAGCCAAAATCAGCAAATGACATACAAAACTTGACTAAAAAAGCTAATGAAGATGACCCATGCGGGGTCCCACCGGGCGTGCCAAAATGTATATGAGAAAATGTTAGTATGCTAATAGAAACCAAATTTAAATAAAGCTTCTACAAACTAAACAAAATTCATAAACTTCAAGATAGACTAAGATGAGCTCTTAATTGAGAATATGAGCCATTAATGGACTCTCTCAATAAGAAGCTCTCTTGTTGAGTAGCTTTATCTAAATGGATAGGATGTATGCTCAATATGCTTCCAAAGACTTCAATGGATGATTGTGGATTTTTGGTGTGGATAGATGGCTTTAGAATGGATTTGGCTCTCAAAATAGCATTATAACTTTACTTCATGGATTGTGTTATTTTGGCTTGGGAGAGGATTCCTTAAATAGGAAAAGGGCTTGAGGGATCAAGGGCTAGGATGCAAGGATGGAAAAAAGCTCATGGAGGGCTTAGATTGCATGAGAGGAGAGCACATGGATTGTGCTTCCTTACAACCAATCAGGGAGTGACACATGTCACAGGGTGAGAGGATGGAGGAAAGGGCAAAGATGAGTCAACAAAGGAGGCTCAAGAGATAAAATCTTCATAAAGACCCTCATAATGACTTGTAAGAGCAATAAAAGGGCTTGTAAGAGTCATTTATGACCTAGTGGACTTCATAAAGTTTTATGGTTGAGATATTTTGAGGGTGATGAGAGCAAATTCGACTTGGACTTGATTAGGAAGGTTTTAAGCTTGCTTAGGCTTGTGCAAATGATTAGAGGATGGATTAGGATGGTTTAGGATTAGCTTAGGGATAGGCAAGTGGATGGCATTTAATGAGGGTGGGTGAAGGAGGAGATATTTGTTAGCTTTGGCTTGGGTTAGTAATTCTTAACCCATGTTTAGGGAATGTGACAAGGTTAGGAGGGGATTAGGATTAGGTTTAAAGACATCTTCTAGAAGAGTCTAGATTTTAGATGAGGATAAAGACTTTCTAGAATAGTCTAGAATTTCCTAGGATGAGGATGGAGACTTTCTAGAAGAGTCTAGAACTTCTTAGGATGAGGATAAATTAGATTTTTAGGAAATAAATAAAGTTTTATTTATTTCAAGGGTTTGGGTTGAGGAGATATTTATTAAAACTTTTTTAATAAACATGAGGATTAATATTTAATTTTAATTAAATATTTTGAGTTGGGATTAGGGGTAGGAAATGATGGGATTAGCCTTTAATCAAAATTAAAGAAGGATTAGAAGATTTTGGAAGAGGTTATTGGTCATAAGGAAATTGGCCAACTTTTGGGAAAAAAATAAATTTTTTTATTTATTTTAGGATTTTTGGTCAATTTATTAATTAAATAATTAATAAATAAGGAAATAATGTTTAAATAAGATTTAAACATTTTTGGGAGGGATTCCTTAATTAAATATTTTTAATTAAGATAAAAGGATTTAATGGCATAAAAATTAATTAATTAATTAATTAAATAATTAATTAATAAATGATGATGTCATCGGGAATTTTTCAAAAAATAAAAATACTTTATATTCTAAAGGATTTTTAGGTGTCTACATTTTGCCCCTCTTTGATGTGATGCCGCAAGTGGCATGACATCAAAGATAAGAAAATAAGATATAGAACCTGTCCCTAAATCCTTCACAAAAAGTGTGAACAACTCTTTTGCGCATGCTCCATATGCCCTTATGAAGCTCATTCAATCTTGAACACTAAAACATTTAGCTTAGCTTCATTATTTTCATGCTTTGAATCACTCTACCTGATGGAGTCAATCGGGCCCCAACGTGGGTCTGACTAAAAAAAAATTCATTTTTGAACACCTGATATTGCAAAGTGATCCAAATATCACTTCGAATTGCTTGGAATCAAACTCAATCACAAATTGATCATTAAAACTTTATTTTATCATTGTTCACTAAACTGTGATTTGCTGATAGGAAGGCCTGATAACCAGCTTTAAAAACTAACATAAACATCTGGTAAGGCTCTAGGATTTGACATACTGATTCTTTGTTCCATATACTTTTACCATGTCAAATATCGTCTCATGAAGAATTCGAGATCAAAAGATATTCACTGTCAAATTTGACCTCTTAGAACTACCTACAAGAAAACATGTTAGAAAACGCTGAATTGGGTTCGGATTTGGCTTTGAAAACTAGGCAACCTGACACTTGGGAAGACAAAAACTAAGACATTGGTTCACTATCACGAGGAGAGTATAAATCTATGATTTGGGCTCATGACAAATAACAGGGAGAAAATGGCGAGTGGTCAAAGTGAGCTACTTGGACTTTTCAACTTGAAACAATGGCGGGAGATCAATTTTTGCAAATGGAATTGACCTGGAAAAGTGTGCAAATGGATTTGTCATGACTTGAAAACTGACACACTTGGAGTTTTTTCAATGGAAAACATAGTGGTACAATCCATTTGATCCTACCTATCACGGATTAAGAGTTATAACATCACAAATAGGGGTCCTAAAATATCTACAAATGCTGACACCAGTAAAAAGATAGAAATTGCGTTTGGAATCACATTTGAAAATTGATCTAACAGATTTTTCATAAGCTGAAACTTGAAACATAACAAGTCTCTGATGTCTACAATGCAATGCAAAAGGAATTTTAGCATTTCAATCAACTGGATTAAATTTATAACACGTTAAACAGGGCTTCCCAAAAATTTGCACAGTTACACAAAAGCATGAAACAGTAACTGACCAACTTTGAGGGATTCAAAACATAGTCAAGCGAACTTGAAATGACTCAAAATTTGAAACATAGGCTCTTGGATATGGAAACTAGACACTCCCAAAGTGGTGAATCACAAAACATTTATGGGTGCGAGATATTCAATGACAAACATAGCCTCCTGTCACTGTTTGACACAGGTGAAAATGCAGATTTGGCAAATGCTCAAAATGGGATTTCATGAAAAGGCTCAAAATGTTGATTTAGCTTCATGAAACACTTAGACACACTGAATGGAGGGTGTTAGAAACATTAAACACCTCATGAGGCTCAAAGGTACAACCGGGTACACACACATTTATGGGGCTTGATTTGACTCAAAATTTCAAATAAATGCTCAAAATGAGAATGCAATTTTGAGCGCCAACATGATCATTTTCGATCACTACTTGTTTTCTTGTTTATGTTATGGTTTTGTGTTTGTGGATCATTGGAAGTGTTTGTAAGACTTTCATTGGTATAGTTGAACATGTGAGTTTAGCTATGTTCCCTATCCTTGTCACTTTGTTCTAATGTTTTACTCTTGCACTTGGTTACTTTATGTTGTTGTTAGTAACTTATCTTAAGAAAAAAATTATATAGTGCATGTTTTATCCTTTTGTTCCAAGGATCTTTAGGCAATGCAAGGCATTACACTATTAGTTACTCTTATATTTCCAACAAATTCCCCTAGATAAAGTTACTTAAGATAAAATGGTGTTCTACATCAAATGTGTTGATCAGACTATCTTACAAGTTGATGCAAAAAATCCTAGTTTAGGATTGCCTAAGGTAGTAATGGGGAAGAAGGATGGAATCATGTTGTATCATTCATACATAGGTGAAAAATGAAGAATTCAGTACTGACATGAATATATCTACATGAAAAAGATGTATGAGTTAAAATGTCTTTGGCATTGTTGTCAAAGAGGGAGGAAATGAAAGTTAGTTACCCGTGCAAAAGTGGGAGATGTTGTGAAGCAGTTATAATATGGAAAAGATGAAAGATAGTAAAATAGAGACTACCATGAGGAAGCTATGGGAGATATCACTAAGAGGGATAAATTGAATAAGTATGAAAGGTGTTGTCAGCAATACAATAGAATCTTATTAATGTCATGATCTAATATGATAAAATGAGCATATGTGTTGCATATTAGAGCTGTGTGGATGAGAATTAGAATGAAACTACAAAAAGAGATTGTTGGACATAGAGATGTGAATCAAAATGAAACTAAGAATATTAATGAAAATATGATACTATATAAAGAGGGAGTTTTCTTGATTCAGTACATGTTTTAGATTGCATGGCAACTAGAGGTGTTGCCATCAATGCCAAAGAGGGATAGTGTTGGAAACTACAATTAGAATAACTGTTATGTTGCATTGATGTCAAACCTTATTGGTGAGATAGTTTTCTATCTTATCTAAGTGTCATATTTATATTATTGATGAATAGGATTTGAGAAGATGGTCTTAGAAAAAACACTTAGAGGAAAGGTTGAGCTATGAAGAGAAAATTACAAATGGACACTTGATTATTTAGACTTTGACAATATAAAGTGATTGTTTAAATCATATTACAAGTGAAGAAGATAGGTGTACCAAAGCCTTGAAGAAGTAATCAAAGATAGACCAAATGCATAGGATTGACTGAGCAATAGATAAGAAGATTAAGGAACTTGAAGTATATGTTGAGTGATGCTAGTGTCAACCAAGCTATAGTATAAGCCAAGTAGGAACAGTGTTGACTAGGCATTAGTATTGATTGAGTGACAATATACATGCCAAACATAAAATTTAGTAGCAACTAAGTAACCTAGTGTGACTGAGTGTCAGAACATAGTGTTAGTTGAGGAACAACATTTTGATAGTTTCTAAGAAATCATAATTTCCAACCGACAGAGTTCATTTCTTGGAATATGGAAAGCATGTTGAAGATAACAATGGGTGACCTAGAAAGTTTAAATCAAGAGAAACTATTTTGTGTGTTTCTATGTAAGGATTCATGAAGAAGTTTCTAGAAAAGAATATAATGAACAAGAAGGTGAACAAATTCATTATATGTGTTTAATCTAATTGGAACCCTAAGATGTATTGAGGTGTTTAAGTGGAAAAAGATCAAAATTACATACTTAAGGAGGTACAAGGGGCAATCTTAAAGGTTTTTTGAAGGTTAGAGTAGTAGTTGATGCTATTGACTAGAGAACTTAAGCAAAAGGATGAGAAGAGTTGAGAAGAAGAGAAAAGTGATTGCTTGAAGGGTTGCCAAGTGAATCAAAGACTGAATTAAAATGAAGGCATATGAATGGATCAGCTTGTGAGCTAAACTGAGATCTGTATTTGCAAAGTGAGTTATATTTTTTAGATCAAACCCTATTGTTAGTTCCTAACCATTGTGTCAATTTGAAATCATTTTATCAAGGTTGAGCTAACAATCATATTTAAATCCTTTAATCAAGGTGGCATTCTAATGGAATGTTCTAAAGTCCTCCAACAAGGCCACTCCTAATAGGGTGATTAAATCCTTTAACAAGGTCACACGTAATAGTGTTTTGTAACCTTTAACAAGGTTGGCTCCTAAAAGAGCTTGCTTCATGAGAGTGAAAAGATTGATGACATGTTACTAATGTTTTTTCCCAAATTGGGTTTCCACATTAAATCCTAGTGTCTCAAACTTGTGTGGATGTTATTTGTGGTGATTTACTATTAATGATTACATTTTAAAGTATGTTATTTTTAAGATAGTGGGAAGTTAGTTGATGTTACTGAAAGTTGGCGATAGAGACTAAGTTATTGAATGTTAATATCTAGAGTTGTTTAAGTATTTGTTTTTTCAATTGGTACATCTAGACCTTGGATAATTGATTCACCCCCTTCCCCCTCTCAATTATTCTAAACATTCTAATAGTTACCTCATTTCTAATATTAGATTATTCTTGTACCAACTCCAATTGCTTTCCTTGCAAAAAATTAATTTGTGTGAAATATACTAAGTTGGAACTTGGATCCATGCTCAATACTTTGTTGTCCTTCTAAATATTAGCATCAATGTTATCCATTCTCTACCTTGTTGCATTGCAGTATGAGGGGATATCATTACAAAATTTGGAAAATAATGTATTTGCATTTGTAAATAATTTTTCCAAATTGTTAATGAGAGTAGATAGCTCAATGTTTTTATTTTTATCTCTTTTGATACCTTCTCTAACACTTTATTTCTCACATTTCATTTCTAACCACTGCATAAGTTTTTCTTTTGTTTCAATATCAGGGTCATCAATCTTTCCAATATCTTAATCAATTTCTCATTTATATGAGCTTTCTCATCTAAGTCACCAACGACAACTATATTAAGGAATATGTCCTTAATGTCATATAATACCTATTTATGTTTATGATCTCTCCTTATTTCTTCTTCCTTGGCCTTTGGTACCAAAAAATCACTCAAAATCCTCATTTTCTCCTCACTCACATTTATTGTGTGCCATTTAGGAATCATAATATCCTTATCCAATTTAATAGGTTTATCTTTGATTAATGATGGAGACACCATTTTCTTCTTCAACATTTTCCATTTGGAATCTAGTGTTCTACTACTTGACATTCTTTGTTGTAGACCTTGTGTTTGTACTTCTAGACTCATCTTTTATGGCTCCATCTTGGTCTCCTCACCCTTCTGAGACATTACACTTGATTTATTCTCCTACCTGTTGCTCTTCTATGTACCCAACTTATTTACAAACTCATACTTGTCATCACCTATATGGAGTTCACTGGTCAAACTCAGTTTTCCTACCTCCTTTGTTCTCTCCTAATGAGGTCCTATGGCACTTGGTCTATTACCTATAGCACACTAATCTACTTGATCATTTAGGATATTTTCTTCTCTCTTGCCTTCCATATTTACATTAATATTACCATTAATGACATCTTTTTCTTTTTCTACCTCAAGTGCATTATTTCCTTCATTGGTCAACATACCTTATTACTTGACATCACCATCTCTTACTTCACCTTGGCTAACATTTGAACTAACTAAAAACATTGGAATTGTTGGAATGACTAGTGTAGAGTCTACCAATTGTGTACCTATGTGTCAATTTTAGGATAGTCCTTTACTTGTACTAATAAAGGATTTGGATTCAATAAAACCTCTTGTACTGATTTGAGTTGTGGATCTTCCTCCTATTCTTGCTCAGCCAACACAACCTTTTATGGTTTAGATTCTTCATTGGTCATAGCCTTCACTAGATTCTCCTCATGCTCATCTTCTATTGTAACTATTTTAGTTTTATCTTCATCTTGTCAAACCATGTCATCATTGAAATCTTCTAGATTATCCAGTTCTATATGTCCATCTTCCTATCCACATTGTTCTTTTCATCTACAAGCATCAATCCATATATCTTCTTCCTTATAGTTTTACTCTCTTCTACTATATTTTCATTTTTTCATTTTTTCCATTTAGAATCAAGAAAGCTCTAGTTTTAGGAACAAATTTCTTAGTATAATATTTCATAGCTTTTTCAATTTGGTTTCTATTCAATTCTTGCATAACATTAACAAGTGCACCTTCCCTAACTTATCTTTCAATCCTTAAAGGAAATTACCATCTCTCATCAACTTTTCTATGCAATTCATTAGGATTCATGTTTCCTAACTCTAGGGGAGTATATTTGAACTTAGTTGGCATATCTAAACTAGCTTCATCAACTTTATTTTTATCTACAATATCCAATTTTTCATACTTAATAAAATGAAATCTTGATAGTCTTTCACTCTCCCTAATGTTATGAAAAATCTCATCAATCATTTGTGGGGGCTTGGGCACCACAACCCTAAAGTGACTTGTATCTTATGATTATGTTATTTCTTCATCATTTGTAATTACAAGCCTTCTCCTTGGCTTGTTTCATTGGTTTTCTCATCTCTACCTCATCAACAATACTCTTCCCCTTTGTCAAAATCCTCCTTTGAACTGGTGTAGTAGCCTTAGCTACTCCTTTCTTTGGATTAGTTGTAGTTGCAGTGATGGATTCTCTTGTCCTCATCCTAGTGATCCTTGGTGGTGTGGGGGAAGGCTTAGTGACTATCTTTAGGCTCTTCTTCACTTGAGGTTCAACAATTACATTTTTTTTTCTTTTACTCTATTGTGGCTCAGTAGCCACTATCTCTTTTCCCTTTCCTTATGCTTCTTCTTATTCATTATGATCTTCCTCATCATCCTCACCTTTTCCTTTAGTTATTTGTAGAGGAACCTCCTTTTTAGTTCCTTCTCCTAATGCTTTCTCCATGTTCTCAACCATACTCCTCTTCTTATTTATATTTGGGGCATTGATTTGTATACTAATTCTCAATTTTTTTGTCTTATACATTTTGAATGGATCAACATCCTTATCAACTTCCTCAGCCAATAAAGCACTAATTACTACTGTCACTTTGTCAATGTTAACCTCATATGGTAGAGTCTCAACCATGCAACCCTAGGTATAACTTCTTGGGAATATGAATAATCTATATCAATTAGGAAACATACATTATTGTAGTACTTATCTATTAGGAGAGTCCTTGTTTTGTTCTTCATCTTTCTCTTAAACTCTTTGAAATATCCATCTAATATTGTCTCAAAATTATCACCCATTTTACTAATAAACTCTTTTATTTTTTGACTTGTAGGTTTCTTCTTATCCCAAACAATATTACCAATGGTAGGAAATGAATTCTAAACATTGAATAAAATACAAACAATCAAAGAACCAAACTTACATAAACTATTTTGTTCTTTCCTTATACATCCCAAGTTCTTGGCTAACTACATTATTTGGAGGTCTGTAAGGTCATAACTATGACCTTCCTTGATAATCTTCCACACCAAATAAACTACAATATAATTCACACTATTGGGTCAGCTAGACTGGTAAAATTTGTCTGCAATGACTCTTTAGAAAACTCAATCTTTGTATCCTTGATGGTAGAGATCATCATTCCTCTCTTTTCCTATTTGGCCAATATTTTTTACTCAATTGCATCTTTGCATTAAAAATGAATAGGCTTTACCCTTTCCATAACAAAGTAACTCATGACATGATGAATAATTTTCTTAGTAATCTTCACTAGTCCATCTTTCAACCAGAGTTTCATGTCATGGATTTGGTTCAACATTATCTTGATCCATTCCACTTTGAAAACCCTGGGAAAGTTTAGGGCATGAGTTAATCCTTTATCGGTAAAATGTTTGTGCTCATCTTTCAATCTTCCATTCTTGCACTTCTCATAAGAATTTCTCATTAAAAAGTCTCATACTTCTACAATTTTGTACATATAACATAGTCTTACGTTGTGAATCATGATAACCCTAGGTATGATCAATGATAGGGCATGTGAAGAATCATCCTTCATCACAATCTCTAGATATGCTCTAAACTTTGGTGGGGAACAAGCATCATTATTAACCAATTGAGCATTACTAACAACCTTCAATTCCATTTTATTCTCATTTGCATATGAATTGTATGCCATTCTTTCAATCTGGGGTTCGATGAAAAACTTCTACATAACTTTTCCTTAACACAACTAGTTACAATTTCCTTCTAACACTGAAAGAGCGTACCAAATCTTTCTCAAACTCACTCAAATTTCTTAAAAAATGTTACAATTCAATTCACTCTTAGAAAACTTAATTCAAGATGCACAAAATGATTCACAAAATTTTCTACAGATCTTGACATTCAATTTCAAGGCCTCATTAATACTTTGTACCTTTAGTAAGTGTTTAACAGTTGTCTTGACCTTCTTTACAAAACTTGTCAGTCCCACTTCCTTCCATTTCACTTGATCAATACCATGAATTGGTCAATACTAACAATTATGCTCAATCACTTAAAACTTTCATCCTCTAATATTGCCACTTGGCCATCACTAACTTTTCAACTCAATATCTAAACACATTACTTGGTTCAAACTTCAAATCTATCCTTATGTATCTAATCATATTCTAATTTGGACTTTCATGCATTCAATATTAGGAACTCATAAATAATTTGACAATTTGAAATACAATTCCTTACATACCTTTTTATCTTAGTTTGTGATGGGGGAATCACCTAATCCATTGGATTGGGTGACCACAACCCATTTGTATTATTTCTTACATATTTCTTCTTCCAGGTTTGATTCATCTAGTTTCTCCTTTCTAAGCATTAACTTTTTCTTTTCCATTATTTTCTTTAGCATTTGGTGTTGGTGCCTAGTTCATACAGTCTATGGTTAAGTGACTGACCTTCTAACCGTTTAAACATACTCAACTAAAATGTCTCCAATTTCTTGATTTTCCTCTAAGATGTATCCTTGCACAATTCATTCTAATATGCCCATACTTTCAACATAATATGCAATATTGTTCCTTGTGATCATACTTCTCACATGTAAAGTATTAACCTTCAATTCTAGATTTAGCTTGTGCCTTATTTTTCTTAGATCTACATTCATGTGCTTGATGTCCATGCTTGTTACAATTGAAATAATTTCCATTGAATTTGGGCTTAGGATTGGACTTACCAATATTGCTCCTGAAAACATTTATTGTATGGCCTAGTTTTCCACATTGATAGCATGTAGGCTTCTTATTCTTTGGTTTTGCATTCCTTTGTTCTCCATCTTTTGATGACTCTCATTTCTTGGTAGATGATATGGCTTGGTATTTCCTAGTCCAATAGTGTCATGAGGTATTCTTTGTTCTTTCAACTATTCATCAAGTTGTCTCATGGCTTCTCCTTATATGTTCATCCTTTCCATGATTTCTTTTTTAGCTCTCAACTCATTTTTCAATTGATTGTTCTTAGAACTCAGTTTTGCAATCTCTTCCACCTTCATAAAAATCTTACGATTTTCACTTTATAACTTATTGACCATATCAAATTGATTATGATTTATCCTTTGTACCTCATTTATTCTCTCATCAAGACATGTATCCATTTTTCTTTTGTCTTCATCAACCATTACCTTGCCTTCTTCAACCTTTTCTTTTGTTTTGTAACTTCACATAGCCTTTCTAATTGTACTTCATTTTATATTTTTAGTACTCTTACCTCTTAATTTAGGATGTTGCTATTGTTTCATTAGTTTCACAAGATATGCCTTCATCACATAAGTCTTCAATGCATTCTTTCTTGTATTATGTGTCATTTTGCTGGATTTATATCTCCTTCCTTCTCTTCAATGATATCTGCAATTCCTCCTTTTTAGCCTTAACTTTCTCAAATTCAAGCTACAAATCAAGATTTTGATTCTCAATCACCTTTCCCAACTTATAGGCTTCCATCTCCTAGATCTTTGACTCTCAAGTGGTTATACTTTTTTCTTAGACAAATCTTCTCTAATACCAATTGTTAGAAATATAACAAGAAAGTGAGATATTGAGAGGGGGGGCAAGGGGTGAATTAGGATATCTAAATTTTTTACTAATTTAAACATAAACCATGTTTGTACTCAATTCACCATTTATTTCCCTTAAACTTGTATGTAATCAAACATGCAACCTCATGAAATATCATATCTAACATCTACTTGCATGAGTAAAACACATAAACACATAATCAACACATAACACCAGATTTGGTAACATAGAAACCCTCCAAGGTGAAAGTAAAACTATGGTGGGGATGACACCCAAAAAATCTTTGCTACTATAACAATAAAGTGTGCATGTTAGGGCTACACTGTTTGATCAATTCCAATGATCTACCTTATGAGGAATCTACCCTATTAAGAGGTTATAAGTGTTGAAAAGAATTTTTTTGAAATGAAGAAGATTGGTGAAAACTATCATGGACCAAACATTATTTTTTTATTGATGTCAAACCTCCTACTTGTTGGTATGATAATTCCTTACTTTGGTATGAATGCTATCATTTGATTGATTGATGAAGAGGATTTGAAAAGAAAGGATAAAAAGAGAACCTAGAGAAAGGTTGAGTTATATAGTGTATAAAAGGAGCACTAAGACCAAGCAAGACTTTGATGATATGGTGTATTGTTTATCTAATTAAGGCTATAATGAAAGGATGCTTGAGGAAAGAGCAGAAGAAGCCTAAGTAAAGAAATGTGTCCCCCAAGCTTGAACAAGAAAATAGTGGAAGCTGAGTAATTTAGTTTAGGCTGAGTAGAAAGTTAGTTGCAACTGAGAAAGTTCAGTATGTGTCAAGAAAAGAGAAATCTTAGTTTGTATCAAGTGTGAGAAGATGGTAGTAGTGACCAAGAGAAACTTAGTATATGTCGGCAACCCAGTGTTGACTGAGTATGAGAAGCTAGTGTTTGCTAAGCAAACAACATGTTATTGTCGAGTGATAGTAAAATAAGTTTGATTGAAGATTTGACAAATCTGAGCTAATAAAGTTAATTTCTTGAATTGTGTGAAGCATGTGGAAGATAATTGTGATGAGTTAGTGGCACACAATTCAAGATAAACCATTTTTAGATGAATTCAAAGAGGATTGTAAGGGAAGTTTATAAGAGGAACAAAATGGAAAAATAGGAAGATTCAATGAATCTAACCTAACCCTAAAATGGATGATTGTGGTTAAGAGGCAAAAGATCTAAATTATCTATATAAGGAGATAACAAGCCAAAAGTAATTTTTCAAGAGAGTGAACCTAAGATAGATAAGAAGTCTAGGGAATTGCTTCATATGGTGGCTAAATGAAAGAGTTTGTGGTTGGCATACCAAGAAAGAAGGCTTAAGGAAATAAAGGTCTGAAGGGTAAACAATCTGTTAGAGATGAAGAGAATGAATGCCAAGCAGAATGGAGGACTAAATGTGAGATTTGTAATCTGAAAGTGAGTTGTTTTGTTATTACATCAAGTCATATTGTTACTTTCTAACAACTATATTAGTCTAGATAAATTCTTTGGACTAAGGTTGACCTAACAGTCATAAGTAAATCCTTTAACAAGGTGATATTCTAATGGAATGTTCTAAATTCCTCTAATAAGGCTCACTCCTAATAGGGTGACTTAAATCCTTTAATCAATGTCACATTTAACAATGTGCATTGTAACCTTTAATAGGGTTGGCTCCTTAGAAGGCTCACTTTAGAGGAGTGAAAATTGGTAGCATGTAACTGGTGGTTTTTCGTAAATTGGGTTTGCATGTTAAATATTTGTGTCAAAATGTGTGATTGATTTTTTGGTATTTCATGTTATATTTCTACAGTGTTATTTTGAACTAGGATAGCAATATGCAAAAGTTTAAGATATTGAATGATCAATGCATGCATAAGTATCAGTTGAAGTATGAAAAAGTTTTATTTGTAAATTTGAACCTTGGATAACTGATTCACCTCCCCCCCCCTTTAATTATTCTAAATATTCTAAAAATTGGTATTAGAGCACGAAGTGCTTGTGAAGGAAAAAGTTTGATGGTACTTAAAGCTAAAGATCAAAATGTATAGAAAGGAGGTGCCCAAGTTAAACAAGGAAAAATTTCCTCCACGGAAAATTTTAATGAAGCTACATCTAGGAGGACTTGGAGATTATGCACAATCAACTATCACCATTGAACATGTTGATGTAGTTGGAGCCCTAATTGCTAAACAATTGAAACAAAAGAAGGAATACAATCAAGCAATGTTGAAGATTACATCTGCCTTAAGCTATTCAGAGTTTGATGACATCAAAGTATGTTATTATACTAAGAAGATGTGGGATGCCCTACAAAATATCTATGGAGGATACAAGAATGTGCTGAGAGCCAAAGCTGAAAGTCTTAAAGGAAAATTTGATGAAATGATAATGCAAGAAGGTGAGACAATAGTCTAGTATTGTGAAAGAATCAAAGATGTTATTTATGAAAATTGAGGATATGCAAAGTATTGAGAACCCTAGTTCCTATCTATGTTATTAAAGTCTTTATTATACAAGAACTTAGGTGTACTCCTGGTATTAATTTGACCCTTGAAAGACTGGTTGGTAGACTCATTGCTTTTGAACATAAAAAATTTTATAGTTTCAAATCTAGGAAAGTTGAATCTACTTTCAAAGATAAGTTGACACTAAAAGAAATAAAAGATAAGAAAAAGAAAAAGGTCAAACATGTTGCTAGTGATAGCGATAGAGACGATGAAGAGCTAAAAGAACAAGATGCACTACTGGATAGGAAATTTCACAGAAGAAAGGAAAATAGAAAGATAACTTAACCATCATATGTTTTAATTGTAATGAGGTTGGTCATATTGCAACAAGATATCCTAACAATTCAAATAGAAAGAATGAAGATAAATATAGAGGTAAAAAAGATGACACTAACAAAGGATATAAGGAAAATGAAAAGAAGGCTTGTTACATTGCTGAAGAAGAATCTAATGATGAATCTGATGATCATGATGATGAAGTTGTCTATGTTGCCATGAAAGATGAATCCAATCAAGATGAGGCAACTGCATTAAAATATCATGTGAAAAAAAGTGACAAATAGATCATTGATAGTGGACATTCATATTACATGATAGGAGACAAAAGTAAGCTCATTACCCTTGAGTATTACAATGAAAGTAGTGTTAGATTTGGTAATGATGCACCCTGTTTGATAAAAGGAAATAGATCAATAAGATTGATAGACAACATCATCTATAACAATGCTTCCTATGTGGAAAGACTTAATTATAATCTATTGAGTGTGTCACAATTGGATAGTTCAAGACACAAAGTTGAATTTGATAATAGGAAGGCTAATATCTATGACACTGATGGAAAACTAATTGGAAGTGGAGATCAGACTAGAAGCAATCTATTTTATCTTGACATGAATGATGTTACTTGTCTCATTGTACAATTTGATGATGTGTGGCTATGGAACAAAAGGTTATGTCATGTAAATTTTGACAATTTGGTTAGTATCAATAAGATGAAAAAAGTCAAAGTTTTTTCAAAACTGAAGAAACCTAATAATGTGATTTGCAAACAATATTAGTTAGGCAAGATGACAAAGTCTAGTTTTAAAAGTAAGACTCATACTTCAAGATAAATTCTAGAATTAGTTCATACTGATTTGTGTGGACCAATTGATGTGCAAATCTACAAAGATGAAAAGTACATTATCTTATTTGTTGATGATTACTCTAGAATGATGGCAGTGATATTTTAAGAAAAAAAATATGATGGTTTTCAAATGTTTAAGCAGTATCTGGCAAGAGTTGAAAAGGAAATTGGTAAAATCTTGAAATGTCTGAGATCTAATAGAGGTGGAGAGTTTACATCAAATGATTTTGAAAATTTATGCAATGATAGAGGAATCAAAAGACAAACTTTTGCACCTAGTTCAACTCCAAAAAATGGGATTACTGAAACGAGGAATAGATCTGTAATGGATTGTGCTAGAACACTGATGATGGAGAATAATGTGGCTTTGAAATACTAGAGAGAAGCTATCAGTATAGTTTTCTATACCTCGAACTAAGTAAAAGTTAAGAAAGGTACAAATTCCACACCTTTTAAATTATGTTATGGATATTCACCCAATATCAAGTATCTTAAGGTATTTGGAAGCGAGTGTTACACTATTAAGGACAATAGAAATGGTAAACTTGATGCCAAAAGTGAAGAAGGTATATTTCTATGTTATTCCATAAGAAGTATAGCTTATAAGTGTTTAAATACTAACCCTAAAAAAGTTGTGGAAAGTGAAAATGTAAAGTTTGATGAATATGCACAAGTGCATAAAGATGAACCAAAGAAGGAATCTGAAAATTACATAATCTTTATGTACTACTATAAAGACATGCCTGATAAAGTTGATAATTTTGCAAACCAAGTTGCTAATCAACAAGAATCAGTGACTATTGAGTCACATACAATGGATGTCAAACTACATTTAGGAGCCAAGTTGCAATTAGAAGCCAAGGTACATTCTAATATTGAGATCAATTTACATGAAAGGAATGTAGAGTTACCTAATAAAGAAGTGCACAGTAAACCTGAAATTGAACTTCATGAGAAAGGAGAACTAAGCCAAGGTTGTCAAAGTATGTCAAAAGACATCATCTTGCTAAATAAATCATTGGAGATAAATAAGATAGACCAATGACAAGGAATAGGTTGAGAAATCACACATGTTTATTAAGCATGCATGAACCTAAGTTAGTAAAGGATACACTAGAAAATGAAGACTGGAATCAAGCCATGAAAGAAGATATTGATCAAACTAAGAAGAACAAAACTTGGACACTAGTACTCAGACCTAAGAACAAGAATATTATTGGAACCAAGTGGGTGTACAGAAAAAATTTGGATGAGAATGTCGAAGTTACAAGGAATAAGGCAAGATTAGTTTGCAAAGGATATGCACAAGAAGAGGGAATTCACTATGGAGAGAAATTTGCCCCAGTTGCAAGATTGGAAGGAGTAAGAACTCTTCTTATAGATGATTTAAAGTTTATCAAATGGATGTTAAGTCAGCATTTCTAAATGGTATATTGGAAGAGGAGGTTTAGATTGAACAACCTGGAGGATTTGTTGATCCAAACAACAAGAATATGGTGGGTAGATTGCACAAAGCTTTATAAGGTTTGAAATAAGCTCCTAGAACATGGTATGAAAGACTGCACACCTATATTGCAAAGATTGGTTTTGAGAAGATTGATGACAATGACAATTTGTACTTGAAGATAGAAGGAGGTAAAGGAATTTTACTAGTTGAAATATTTGTTCATGATATCATATTTGGAGGACAAAATGCATTGTGTAAGACATTTGCAAATAAAATGATAAAAGAGTTTGAGATGTCTATGTTTGGAAGATGAAATATGGTATTTACATCACTCAATCCAAGTATGTGAATGAAATCTTGAAATTTTTTGGTATGGAAGATTCAAAACCACATAGTACTCCTATGATGACGGGACACAAACTATCCAAAACTAATGATTCTACTAAAGTAAATCAAACATTGTACAAGTCTATGATTGGAAAATTGCAATATGTAGTTCATAGTAGACATGATATTGCACTAGTTGTTGGGATTGTTGCAAGGTTTTCTACAAATCCTTAAGAGAATCACTTAATAGTTGTTACAAGGATTATGATATACTTGAAAGGGATAGAAGACTATGGTCTATACTACAATAAAAGTGACAAGTTTGAATTGAGAGCCTATATAGATGCTAATTGGATTGGAAATGTTGATGACAGGAAAAGTACAAGTGGTGGAGCATTTTTCTTAGGAAAAAGATTAGTCTCTTGGACTAGTAAGAAATGAAATTGTGTTTCACAATCTACTGTTGGAGCTAAATATGTGGTTGTTGTAGTGAATTGCACAAATGTGGTATGAATTAAATAGTTACTCAAAGGAATGAAACAAGAAATCACTAGTGCATTTCACCCTAAATCGCGACCAAAAATTGTGACCAAGTTTTTTAAATGGGTTAGTTGGTCGCGTTATAAAGAAAAAATATATATATTTTTAATAACATGCTCATGTTAGTCACAATTGTGAAAAATTAATTTGGTCAGAATTGCAACACACATGGTAGCATAAAACGAAAAAAAAAGGGGCAAAAATGTAATTCACATTTCATTTGGCGAAGCTGCGAGTCCGGTCTCCATCAACATTGGCGCGAGGGAAGCTGCAAGTCCAGTCTCCATCAACATTGGCGTGAGGGAAGCAACAAAGTCTGGTCTCCATCAACATTGGCACGAGGGAAGCAAAAAAGTCTGGTCTCCATCGAAAAGGGCACAAGGGCACGTCTGCTATAGATCATTGACGGGTGCATTTGATTGTAGAACATTATAATAAAATTTTGTTGTGACTTATTGCTATGATTTTAGACTTCCATTTGTGCTTTCTTGAATGTCATCACCCTTTTGTTTTAGCTCTTGTTCTTGCCACCTCCTTCATGCTCCAATCACATGGTATTTTAAAGTTTTTTTTGGGGTTTTTTTTCCACTTTTTATGATATGTAGTGTATCATCTCATTAGATTCTTCACTCATACTATGCGACTTTCCACGAACTGCCTATTTGGATTATGTTCATGATCTCAACTATTAGGGGAAACTCTGCACACTCTGTCTTCTCTCGACTGTGTAGGGTTCTAGAATTTTGAACGCTTTTGATCTCCTTAGGGCTTGAAGAGCCTTATCTTTATTAGGTCTTATTCCTTTGAAATGGATGTCGTCTGAATTGACACTGAGTTTCTTATCAAACACAATTGGCTACTTTGCATAATTCACACTAATAGAAACAACAACACCAACTACTTGTTACTCTGTAAGGAAAAAGTGAGCATCTTCTGCACCCCTTTCACAACTTTCATGCAATCTTTTGTGTCTGTTACAAAGTGCACTCCACATTTAATGATTTGTCTTGATAGAAGTCCTCTCCTTGGAAAATAACAAGCTTTTTCATTCTTGAATATGGCTTGACTACTATTCTATTTATCCCAGGAATGCCATGTAAAATTCTTTGCCATATACTAACATATTCAGGCTGTATTGTGTTTTTTAATGGACACTTTTAATGGATTTCTACCAAGCCACTACTTTAAGAATATGCTCTCTTTCATCAAGATTACTTTCTAGGATAGTTACTAAACTTTTTATGTCAATACTTTAGTTAGAAATATGCTTTCTTGTTCAGCAACACAAAATCTGCCTTGTCTTCATAATTTTGTAAAGTTCTATGATGCTCATCTTGCAAAATCAACCTTGACATTTTTAAAAATTCATTGAAACATAGTGCATATTCCTTGTTTCTTGTATCATATTTCATTATTCCACAAAGTTTTTCTCATGATCAAATCATACAATTACATAGCCTGACAGTTCCTTAAATCAAATTAGCATACATATAGAAAAAATGCACGGAGATGGCAGGTTGTGAAAGCAATCATATAGGGCTACAACATGGGCGACCTGTATTAATCCTCGAAACTTGCCATGTGTATGAGGGCTTGGCACTATTGACAGTTGGCTAAACACATGGAGCACATTCTTTAATTCAGACACTGCTTGACAAACCTCATTAGTAGTACCTTTTTGCTTTTGAAGTGTTGAAGTTGAAAACTTTTGCATGGCAACACCAACATCAAAGTGTAACATGTAATTTGAGGGTGCCAAATGTACTGCTCTTAATAATGTTCTTTTACAATCTTGCCACTATTCTGCTTCATAATGTGATCGAGCTAAATATAATAAAATTTGGGTGTCAGTGCCAAAATAGAATTTCCTCAAACAATTTTGATACATTTTCATTGCAAGCCCAAACTGTCCTTGTACAAAGTAAACATGTGCTAGATTTACCCACACATCAGGCATATGAACAAAGATGTTTCCTGCTGCAGCTTCTTGAACCTGTGTGAAAATTTCCTTTGCAATATCAAAATGGCCCCTTTCAGCTAGCACAATGCCTGCCCCATTTGCAGCATAGACATTTCTAGGTCTCTGAGCCAACACTTTACAATATAATTCCCTAGCCTTATCAAGATGTATTCCCTCCACATTTGGATCCTTCTTCTCATTACGTTAAGCTGCAAAATAATTCCAGTTTCCAAGAGAAATGTTAGCATAAGCATCCTTACCATCTGATACATTTTGTGCAGTTTTAATTGTTTCTTTTTCTTTAAGCCAGTCATCTATTTTCAGTTCCAGGTTGCCAAGCATGGTAATCACATTTACTGAGGTTTTATCCACCTTAAGTGCCTCCCCAATCAATTATAGGCTTAGTTGGATCTCATTTTGAGCATGGGCCATGGCTGCAAGTCGTAGATATGCATCCACATAATCAGGAAACTTGAACAATATTAGCCTATACAAAAGATTTTCTTTTTCAGTGTCATGTAGCTGTTCAAACAGCCTGACAAGATTAAATAGTATGGTATATGAAATATTTTACATATTCAACAATGGATGATCTATATTCCAAGAGATCTTTTGTAGTCAAAATAGAAGTTTGAAAATTGTTGAAAATCTAGTATAAGTTTATGTTGAAAATGGTTCTAATCTTTTAAATTGAATTCACCAAATAAAGTTATTTGAGAAGATGTTTTGTAGTCAATATAGAAGTTTGAAACATAGAAAATGTTATTTGTTTTTTATTTGTTTCACAGAAAGATTTTGAAGTCAACAAAAGGAAAATCAAGTGATGAAATTTTGTTCCTCTTATGTTCAATAATATAGTTCTATTATCTTTTATTTTTTTATTTTTTATTGAATATCTATCTTAAAATTATTTTAAATAAATCTTAGGTTCAAATTTATTCAATATTTGATTTATTTTTCAAAAATAAGAAATTGTAACCCACTTGAAGATTTTTGTGACATATGACTTCTAAATGATCCATGAGAATTTAACTTATATCTTGAAAATATTCCAGATTGATTTGATTTACATTATTACATATATACATATATGTTTCTAGAGATATTTAGTTTATTTAAATATGTTGTTGCTTCTGATCTATCTACTGTATAGGTAAAATACTAAAGGTTCACCACACAAAGAGTCTTTTTGCTGAAATGATGTATTCACCAAATAAGAAGTATTACCAATGTAGGATGGAATGAATTATTTATTATATCATCCCCAAAATACCTCAATAGGAGACAAGAGGTAGTTGAATCATGAGCTTTCCATTGAGTTCGAAGATATTTTTAGAAAAAAAAAAAGTATTTTTGGAGAATGGTTAACACTATAAAAGACAAGTTATCTAAATAGATTATTGAATTTTTTGTTAGAAAATATCAACTAGGATAAGATTATAAATCAAGGATAACAACATGATTTGGTATCCTATTTCCAAGATAAAATAGGCTACAAAGAAAGCAAAGTGGTTCACTCATAATATTCTAAAATGCTAATTTGGGTATAAATTGTGTCTTGTCTATATGGGCTTCATTTGGCTGGTCATTAGCTGAAAAACTAGGAATATATAAAGATCAATTAAATAGGGATAATCATTTATAGTTTTTGTATGAACACATTTAGACTATTTTAAATTAAATATATTTATTTTCCTTTGCATTGAGTTGCTATAATAATTTTGTTTTCTTCAAATCCATATAGTAGATTAAATAAAATGTCTCATTATTTGTATATTCACCAATACTTATCGGTGAAAAAAGAACATTCAAGCATTCAAGGACTATTGTGATATTTTTTATGCAAGCTCACAATGTCCAATAGACTTTCAAACAACCAGAATGCTTCATCCCATGTATGAAAGTTTTCATTTATAAAATAGTTATTCTGTGGTATATGAAATATTTTATATATTCAACAATGAACGATCTATCGTTCTCTTGTAACATTTAGCAAATAGTTTGAATGCTTGACTTTCTATAATATTTTGTTACTTGTATGCACATTTTTGGGGAGCCAAATGACAAAGATGAGCTTGAAATATTTGAATACATTCCTTTTCATACGAGTGATTATGAACATATGTCAAGATAGATTGAAATATACATATATATATTTTTATCGCACACTTATGTAGTGCACACATTTAGATATGTGTAGTTACTTTTAAACATGTTAATCTAGTGTAACTTATAAAATGTCTAATATAAGTCTAGGTTAAAAAAGGTTATAATTTTTTAATGGAATTTTTCAAATAAAGTTATTTCAGCAAATGTTTTTTAGTCAACATAGAAGTTTGAAACATAGAAAATGTTAGTTATTATTTTATTTTCTTCATAGAAAGATCATGAAGTCAACAAAAGGAAAATTAGGTGATAAAATTTTGTTCCTGGGTAGGGCCACAATAATGGTTCCCACTTTCCATAATGAAGAAATAAGATGGAAAGTGGGGAAGCTAAATTTTAGGGGCTTCAAATGAAGCCAAATCTTTGAATGAAGGTTCCAAGGGGCTTCACTCAAAGCCTCCACGCCGATATTGGTGTGGGGGCTTTGAGTGAATCTTAGGGCTTCATTCGAATCTGACATGTAGACCTCGTTCATACTCCTAATAACCGATCATAAAAGCTTTTAAATCCAACATTTTTTCTTTTTTGTCCCATGGTCTCATGTATGAGTTGGTGGACTAGGGCACTAAGAGGGAAGTTAGTAACATCATACCTTGCATCAGCATCTCTGTCTATGATGCAGAAGCACCTATTCATTGGATTTCTCATGGATAAATTCATATTTTAAATTATATTTAAATAGTATTTAAAAAGAAACTCAATTTAAATAGTGTTGTCACTTTATCCCACGGCAACTCAAGTGAAACACCTTCTTCTTCTAGTCAATGGAAGAATTCCATATCCTTTAAACACATAGGAAAAACTTCAAAATTGATACTGGGGCTTTTATTGATGAATTCAACCCAAACGCCATTTCCTAATGCCTCCATGAAAGTTTGCTGAGCCAACTCTAGTTCATCACGCTCAAAATGAAGAACCCCAATGTTGTTTAACAATTCAATAGGTACATCTTCTTTGCTCTTCTTCAAAAGAGACTTTGCTATGTTAGGAGAATCTAAGGCTGCAATGGGGTCTGATGATATCAATAACTCACCCATCTTAATAAAGGAATGAGCATCACGTGGATCTATGCGAGTTGCCTTTCTTAGAATTTCCAAAGCCTTCTCTCGCTACCCTTCTTGAGCATATATATGGCCTACAGCTTTCAAGCTCTCACAGTTCTCAGGGTGAACCTCCAGAACCTTTTCAAAATTTGAGAGAGAACTCTTAAGATCTCCCAATTTCATTTAACCTGTCCCAACCCAAAGTATGGCAACACAAAATCCTGTGGCTTCTAGCTTTCCTTGACTGATGCCATGTAGTAATGGCCAAAAATTTCATAATCACCTTTGCTATGATAAGATCGTGCAAGATTATAATATGAATGATATTTCATGAGAGGGTGGTCTATTGAAACAAGAGCTATCTCAGTCAACTATTCATTTGGATCTCCACATTGCTAATCACTTGGATCAATGCTTTTCTCTTTCTTCATAAAATAGGTTTGGTCCCAGAGTTTAGCAAGTCAAGAAAGTGAACCATTTAGGTTAGTGTCTCCCCTCCCAAATGATTTCCTCAAAATCAATATAGATGGGTTTTCAAGGAGTAATCCACATCCAACATGAATGGGTAGTACTAGTAGTGGAACTTTAAGCCCTGTTTAGTTTTTCTTTTCTACTTCCTTAAGTACTCATTCTAAAAATTAGATGGAAGCTTGGGCTATTCTCTATACTCTTGAGAAAGCTTGTGTATCGGTCTAGAAAATGATTTTTGCAAGATGGACTATGATTGCTCTTGGAGGCTAGCCCTGGTGGCTATGCTGATGTACAATTTAATATGTTTGACAATGAATATGAACCTTTTTGTTAATATGATTCTAGATGTTAATTAGTTAGCTATAGATGCACCCTTATGTGTGATCTTTTTTCTTAAATCAATATAAAAAGGTGTGGTCCCTCAGGCCACAATTTACGTGGAAATGAAAAAAATGTAAAATAAACATAGATATGACATAAGAAAAATAATAAACAATGGAATAATAACAAAAGCAATAGCCATTGCTAAAGTCTACCCTTCTCATACTTTGTCACTTGCATAAGCTCAAAAGAAGAGATGCTATAAGCCCTAGAAAAGACATAGCTGTTGAACCTAGGAATTCTCATAAAACTTTTCAATGTGGAAATCGTTTCTCATTATGCATCTAAAAAATAAGTCTTGCCGTAGATTTTTCTTAAAATCACAGTCAATGAATTTAAGGCTATAAGAACAAACATGCCTACCAAATATGATACTTTAGGTTTCAACGTTGAAACTAAAAAGCATCAACCTACATTGGACAAAACAATTTAAACAAACTAAAACAGAGTACCCAAATCGAGAATTGCTAAATGTCCTAATCAACCAATTTTTATGCTCTCTAGTAACGACCTAGTATTTATACCAATTATGCTAATTTTTGTGGAATATGTATCATAAATATTGCCTCAAATCCTTAGCCTACCCTATGGGCCCAAAACCTGTATAGTTTGCAAGTACTAACTAGAATTCAAAACTGATATCTTGATGTATTTGATAGATCATTGTCAATTGTCTGATTTCTCTTTATTATCGTTTCTTGAAGGATTGATGGGTGGATGCTTAACCAATTGATGTCTTAATTATAAATATTTAAATGATTGGATGCTAGAATGGTTGATACTCGAATAGTTGATATTTGCCTGTATAAGTGACTGATTGTTTGCTTGTTGGTCTGATTGTTTGGTTATTTTGATATTTGATTCCCAATTGATGATAGGTGGACAATTGAATGGTTTACTTTGATGGATTCAGGATTGATTTAACAAATGTTGATAGTGATGATTGAATGAATGCTGATTTGATATATTGGTGTGTAATGATTTCATAAATTGATTCTTGAATGGATTTCTGATTTTGTATCTAGTTGAATGAAATGACATTTGATGGTGAATTTCTATTGATCTTCCCTTTATATTTTATTTATAAAAGAATTGCCACCCTTCAAAAGGAATTCAGTTGCCACCCTTCATTACTGCCTCACAGAATAATAATTTATTTCCAAATGATTGTTTTCTTCCTTCATGTTCTCTTCTCATAGAATGGTCTCTCCTTTATATCTTAATCCTTTAATACTCATAACTCTTTATTGCATTCATTTTGATCATTCACTAAACTTAATTAAATTATAATTATATTACATGTTATTTTAATTTTTTATATTTTTACTTTTAATTTTTATTATTGAATGTCATGTCAAAAAGGAGACATTATAGTGAGATGCATTACAATATAGCAAAATAACAAGAACATTATTGAAACAAACTGATACAACATTCGGATTATAAAATCAAACTGCTGCAACAACACAAATTAACCTAATAGAAAGCATAGAATACCATTCCCACAATGACCGAACTTTTACCCATTGAACTACACCTCTTCTAAATAATGTAAGATGTTGATAACACGTTGATACTGCCATCACACATGTCAAATTAGACTAATACACACTAAAAGCCACCCCAATCAATTTAGCTAACATTTGCATGCACACTTATAATTGATGTCAATCAAAATACTGAAGGTCTGGAATAGGGCATAGTGGCTGCTGATACAATAGGTACAAACTTGTAGAAAGCTCACCAGATTCGCCAAAGTCTACATAACTAAGACTTAGCATCAAAGGTTCTCCCTAGGCACCTCGAAACCACCAAATATTGGCCCCAAAATAGGAGCCCTTCATCTTCAAGCTCTCACATACTTGCTCCACTTGGTACAACACCCCATAAAGGTCATCTATTCACTTTCAACTTGGATAGCCTACAATATGGTCTTTGTAAACAATTCATTTTTTGTCGTTTCATTATATGGTTTGAAAGTGTGGAAAAAAATCAGATTTTTATTATGAATTTTCTGTTCACCAATCTATGTTAAACTAATTAGCAAGGTCACTTTCCTAATACTTTATGAACTGGATGCTATTCACAAGGTTAGTTTCCTAATACTCACTATAGTACTTGCTATTCAATTGAGATAGACATGGCTCATTAGTTTGTTTGTATTCTCTTTGGATTTTTTTAAAGAAGACAGCTGAATGCTATATGATGAACTAAAATTTCTGTGGTGTCAACATGCTTGTACATCTCTTGAGCCAAATTAATAGCCCTAGTGACATTTTTTGTTGTTCAAAAGTGGCACCATACTAGACTATTTGCAAACAACCATGTGGATAGGCATTCTATAGATAGACTTGGGAACATCTTGCCAAGTCTTCAGTACATAATAAAGCAACTAAATTTCATAAATTGTTTTTTTGATAGTTGATTTGTTTAAATATTTCTCATAAAAAATTACTTAGTACATCTCATCTTTTTTTTGCATAGGAGCTTGCAGTTCTGAAGAATCTGATAGCGAAGAATTTGAAGAAGATATTGTAACAAAGGTATATTTGGTGTACTTTCTAAAGTGAAAATGTGATTGGAAATTTTGTATATTGTCATATTTCACTTGAAGAAAGGTCAAATTGTAAATAAAGGTGAAGTTGTATGGATTTAAGTTTCTTCTTCATTATTTATAATGCTTTCGATTCCTCCTTTGTAGCTGTAAAAATACTTGTTTATTTTCACCTTTCCAGATACCCTCTACCAGGTTCTTCAAGATTCAAAAATATCTTGGGCTGACCCCACTCCAGCATGTCCTAACTCCTACTTGGTTTAGAGACCTAACTCCTTTTTATATGTGTCTTCCTCTTACTACTCCATCTGCAGGTTGCAAAAAAATCATCCTTCTTCCACCAACGAGTCATTCCATTCAAGAAAGACCATGTCTGACGATATCAAGGCACAAAAAATAAGGGAGACAATTGCTAGACTGTGGTCTAACTTAAAAAGAAAAGGTGATGGGAAATGTTATTTTCCTTGCAAAATGTGTAAGGGCTTAAAGACTTGAAGATATCTAATCACAACAACTGAGCAACATTGTAAGCAACATGGTCACATTGAAGGGGGAAACGAGTATCGCCCATTGGTATGTATTTTAATAGTTTGTAAATTACATAAGACATGATTTGATGATGACATCATGGTCATGGTTAATATAAGGTCATCATTTTCATATAGGTCAACATCCCTGAGTTTCATGTTATGGACCATGACAATTCAGAGAATGCGAATTTCCAAACGAGGGAACATGGAGGTGTGAATATTGAAGTAGAAGGTAATGATACCATGGAAGAAGATCAGGATGATGAAGATCATGATGATCAAGATGATAATGAGGATGATGATGATGGTGATGATGATGCAGAGTTTGATGTACCTTTACTTGAGAAGGCACACCAGTCCCTATATGAAGGCTCCAAAACAACTCTTCTTGCCACTGTATTGCTATTGGTGAACTTGAAGGTTATGAATGGTTTATCCAATGTAGCAATGACACGTATGTTAAGGTATGCCATCTTCTTTCATTATTTTACTCATAGTTCCCTTACAATTAACATTGGGTTTGTGTAGCAAAAAATATTCTTTAAATTAAGAAATTATATTTTTGGTCGTAGGTTGATAGGTGAGTGTTTGTTACCACCATCAAACATTCTACCTCACTCGTACCGAGAATTATCTGCCATCATGAAAGATATTGGAATGGAGTATCAAACAATAGATGCATGTCCGAACGATCATATTATATATCATAAACAACATGAATTTGCAACACAATGCCCTACTTGTCATATTAGTCGATATCAATCAGATCGATTAACAAAAAAGGTGCCTCACAAGGTTCTTTGGCATATTCCCATTATTCCATGTCTACAACGATTATTCAAGTGCAATAGCTTGGCACAATTTATGGATTACCATGCACACAATAGAAGTCAAGATGACATTATGCAAATGCCTGCAGATGGTTTGGCATTTAAGGAAATAGAGGAAAAATGACCACACTTTAAAGAAGAACCTCGTAATCTCAAGCTTTCATTGGCATCAGACGGTGCCAATCCTTATGGAGAGATGAGATCTACTTACTTAGTGTGGCCTATTTTTGTTATCAAAAATAACATACCTCCTTGGTTGTCCATAAAGAGAGAGCACATAATGTTGACACTGATTTTTCTAGGTATTTTTTGATTTAGTGGTCATCTAAATTAATTTATTATTACTAATCCATCAAATGGTCAAAATAATTATGTAATGTTTTTTCTCATTCAACTAGGTAAGTACCAAGTCAAAGATATCAACGTATATATTGAACCCCTTATTAATGAGTTGGTGGTGTTATGGAATGGGGTTACTATGTATGACATTTGTAGATCAATAGGACAAACACAATTTCAATTTCATGCAATGCTTGTATGGACAATACACGATGCCCCTGGGCTAATACATTTTTGTGGTATGTTCTCTTCTTGACACCTCTTTTTTGGTATGTCAAAGTTAACACATTCAATCCAATTATACATGATCTTGTAGGTCTTTAGACAAAGGCTAAATTTGCATGTCCAATTTGTGGTCCAAAGATGAAATCTCGTCATTCAAAAAGTTTAAGAAAGTAGGTGTTTGATGAGAATACACACTTTCTGCACAGAAATCATAAGTACCAAATTACTGAAAAACATCTTTTCAATGGTCTAGAAGAGACTACGTCAAAGCCACAAAGAATGACACCTTGCCTATGGAAGTTGGCATACAATAAAATAAATCGTCGAGGTAATGTCATTCCATTTGATGCTTTTTTGTTTCAAATTTATATTTTGATATTGTGTTTTTTTTACTGATGATGTGATTGATGGTTGTGAAGGTCATCAAGACATCAATGTCCAACTTCCAAAAGGACTAAAAATTTATCCTATGCAATTTACTAGGTTGCTGTACTATGAGCAACTCCCAATTATGCATTTGTTTGATCCTATGCATATTGGAAAGAATGTAGCAGAGACATTATGGAAAATCTTGGATGGAAGTTGTGACAAAGATCAAATTGTCAAAACTTGTAGTGACATTGAAGAATCCAACCATGCAATGAAAAATGGTATTTGACCAAATAAAAATGAAGACCGGATTGATACAAGTGCCCTTAGTTGGTTATTATCAGAGCAACAGAGCAATGCTATAAAAGAAGTCATAAAAAAAATACGATTTCCCATAGGATTTGCTGTGAACATAAACAATGTCATATCAAATAAAAGTGAATTTGGGCCAGGGTTGAAAACACATTATTGACATACATTTATTAAGGTAATTCATATTATTTTTTATTCACTATATATTTATATACTGCATGTATTTTCAATTGCATTCTTTTATAAAATATTGACAAGATCATTTTACAAATATTGTAGTACATTCTACCTCTATCTCTCCCACACCACTTTTCCAACAATGTCAAACAGGTTATATATGATCTTGGAAAATACATGAGGTTGTTGTCATCTAAAGAAATCAACAAAGAAGATATAAAATATTGGAAGAGAAAAATTCCTCTTCTGATGTGTGAAATGCAAAAGTGTCTACCTCCAAGTTTTTTCAATGCACAAGAACACTACCTCATACATCAAGTTGAGGAGATTGAATTGTGTGAACCTGTACCAACTAGGTCAACGTGGATGGTTGAGAGGCACTTGAAATTTTTGAAAGGCTTGGTTTGACAGAGAGCACATCTCGAGGGTTGTATGGTGAAGGGATATATGGTATACCAGACCATGGTGTACATTACTAAATATCTTCTTAAGTTTGCAGCAAACATCCATGTAGATCGTATTTGGGATCCCAACTCAATTAACAAATTCAAAGGGGAGTACTTGTGGGAAAAAGTAGATTGAGGAAAGTGAGAGGTAAATCTAAGATGTTATTATATTTAATTAATTCATATAAATCTTCAATATAAGTTTTTTTTAATTGGTGCATTTTTTTGAAACAGGTGGTCGAGAGTGGGATGCAATACATTTGTATATTGCGAACAATCTTGATTGGATGATGTAATGGATTGAACGATGTCAAAAAAATGGTTGCTCATTAACATGGGAAGGTGTTGCTTCATTGGTTACATAAGCTCATCGTAATGGAGATTCCAATGTTATGCCGATGGTAGTTGATCTAGTAAAGGGTTTAAGAGGTGGAGAGGTACGTAGAAATTTATTAACAATCATAACTCGACGTATGTTTCGTATCAACTCACGATGAAAATAATTTACACACACTTCAAAAATTGTAGGTCAAGCACCACAAAGATATGTACTATCATGGCCACAAATTCTGCATAAAAAGGTTGGATGACACAAAGAAAATTTGTGATTCTGGGATAACTGTAGTTTTTGAGGTCACCAATATATCATCTAGAAAAAACATACATCCTCAACAATCTCAAAATCAATACTATGGCATCTTGGATGATATAATTGAGTGTGAATTTAACACCTTCAAATTAGTTCTATTCATCATCAAATGGTACAGGTTACGACTAAATCAAAATGATCCAAATATAACGGTTATTCAACATGATAATAGATTTACAATGATCAATACAAGGTCGTTTGAGCCAGTTGGAGATGAGCCCTATGTTCTTCCAAGAAAATGTGAACAAATGTTTTACTTAGAGGTTCCAAATAAATAGGGTTGGTCATTTTTTGTTAGACATGATCCAAGAGGAAGGTCGATAAAGTATAATGTTATGGAAGAAGAAGATATTGAAGATGATGAAGAAGCAGATGATGAAGATCAAGATGATGGTGATGACAATGATGGTGATGGTGATGATGATGATGATGGTGATGATGATGATGATGGCGATGGTGATGATGATGATGATGATGGTGATGATGGCGATGATGATGGCGATGATGATGGTGATGATGGCAATGATGATGATGATGATGAAGAAGAAGAAGATAATCAATGACTACAAACGTCATCACCCCTTCTGTTGACGATCTTGCATTCCATATATAAGGTAAATTTGTTCATGTTTATGATGTTGCATATTGTTCATGTCATCTTCTAAGTTATTTGTAGCATACACGTATCATGTAATTTTTAGTGAACTTAAGATAAATGATTAACATATGAAAGAAATTTGATTACATATTTATTGTGTTCATTTCTAATGATTACAACATATGTTATTTATAGTTACCAATGTTTATGTTGTGTCTGATTATGACCCTTTTTGCAAATAGTCAATTGACTACAAGTACATTGTTACCCCTTCTGTTGACGATCTTGCATTCCATATATAAGGGAAATTTGTTCATGTTTGCGATGTTGCCTATTGTTCATGTTGTCTTCTAAGTTATTTGTAGCAAACGTGTATCATGTAATTTTTAGCTAACTTAAGGTAAATGATTAACATATTCAGGAAATTTGATTACATATTTATTGTTTTCATTTCTAATGATTACAACATATGTTATTTATAATTACCAATGTTTATATTGTGTCTGGTTGTCACGCTTTTTGCAAATAGTCAATTGACTACGAGAGATTTGACCCGTTTGGCATGGATTGTGCATAGTGACATGGATCAGTAGGTATAAGTCAATAAATAGACATAATTTTCTTATATTCTTCTTGTTTATCATTGAGCACGTATGTTATAAATAGACATATTATATAATCATATAATGTATATATAGACAAAGAAGGTCTGTATAGAAATATAATTATAGAAATATAATTGTATAATCACTTCCAACTTACTACATTTTATATTTTTCACTTTCACTTTCCATTTGATGGATTGCAGGACCCACCAAATAGGTACTTGTCAGATCTATCTACATTGAATGAGGGAAATGAGGAAATGGTAGATGAAAGCTCTACATGTAGTATGGCTAAAAGAGGGAGATCAACTAGAGGTCAAAAGAATAGAAAAAAATTTGATAAACACATGCAATTTTTCCTTGCTAATGGGGGGTCATGTTCTTATGATGATGAGACCAAAGGTGACATCAAGGTGCCCTTTCGGTACTCACACATTGAGAAAGAATGGATACACAATGAGCTACCTCCAATTAACACAAATTTTTGTGTTAATGAAAGGATATATCGCATTGATCCATCCTCATTACATGGTTTGGGCCTATTTTCCATGGATGGGATAAAGGTATGTTACAACAAAGTTGTTGAATTGTTCAAGTATGTCGGTCCATGTTACAATTTCAATGATTGGATGTAGATTGTTCAATATAAAAAAAGTATGCGTAGGTATGGGGTATCAGCTAATTATATACAATGGAAAGAAAATGATCAAAGTAAAAGATTTGCTATGTACATTGATGGGAGACCAAAAGCAATAGGTAATATTGCAGGTTTTATAAATAGTACACGACCTTCTTCAACTAGTAAGCAACCCAATTGCATATTTGAGGCACGTGAGGGGAATGAAGTTTTTGTTTGTGCAATAAAATCAATAAGTGCAAGGGAAGAACTGCTAATTGATTACCATTTTAATCGCATAGATACAAACAAAGTTACTATCATGAGGGTTGTAAGTACTATTTACCATTTTGTTAATAAGTTTTTTTTTGCTGTCTATTACTTTCAGTTAGCTAATTTTTTTATGTTTAATCTTTGTGACAGGACGATATGGATCCGACAGATGATAAAGGTCACCAGGATGCTACTCCCACCCCTTCTTCAACGAGGGTAAACTTTTTTGAAATTGTACAAATTAAATAGTTGAAAAATGTTATATTATTACATTATTTTATTTACGGTTTTGAATTTTTATGATAGTTTTAATGATATTCCTCTCACAATTTGATGTTTAGGATAAGGGTAAAGAAGTAGCAGTAAGAACCAAGCCACTAGCTATGCATTCTGATGAGGACATTACTAATACTCCCAATTTCATAAAAATGTTGAAGAAAAAAATTAGAAAAATTAATATAGAAGCAATGAAAATTTTGGATGAGGCAAATATGGAACCCAGGGAGATGATGAAGAAGCTATCAGATTTGAAAGTGCAAGCTCAACATTATGAAGTAAGCTCCAATGAATATTTAGTTATAAAAAAAGTTCAATAAAGATTTATATTTTATAATCTTTTATGTTGTGAAGTAAATTATGTAATATATGCAAAAATACTTTATTGATGCAATTTTTTTAAAGAGTTGTAAGAAACTTTAACTACTAAATTCTTGTTATACAGGGATTTTTGGGCAATAGATCTACAACCTAGTCAAGGACAACGCGGTGAGGCCGGTAGTAGCAGAGCTCCGGCTGTCACTGGTAAAATAATCTTTTAGTTGACAAGTTACAAGGAATTTTTTATTTCGAACATTCAAAACTTCTTAACTCTTACTTTTATTTTTTAGAATGTCTCTGCTAACAATGTATTGTTCAAGTCATCTAGTGCAGGAGACTCCTACAAGGTTGACGGATGCCCATACGAGATTGCCAACTACAATGTCGGCAACAACGGGACATCTAGCTGATAAATCCTTATTTTTCTATATTTGGTTTTGTGTTAATTATGAGTTGATAGTATGTACTTTAATCTTGGGATGCATCACATAGTGTATTATTTTTTTTGTGGTAGGAGATGCACTATCTGGTACGCTATCGAATGCGGATCATAGTGCATCTTTTGGTGATAATTCACTGTCATTTCCTGGAGCTACCCATGTTTCTAGCACAGGATCTATGGAGACATCATTGTTGATTGATGATAATGAATTAATGCCTTTGAAATGTCCTAAGATTCCAAGTACTTTAAATAATTATTTTTTATATTGTAATAAGGATTTTCTTGCAAGATGTAAACATGATAGGAAGTGGTGAATGCAAGGGCTTTTGACGTGGAGTGATGCCTCATGACCTTCTTTAGTGTGTCGTATTGTGCAAGTTGTTTAATTATTCTAGAATTCCTTTTTATTAGGGGTTTGGTAGGATCATTTGAATTATCAATGATGACCTTTTGTCTATACCAATAATTCTCTAGTTTAGTAATTTGGTACATTGCAATTTCATGCTTTCAGTAGAAGATACTAACCAATTTTTCTACAGAGAACCAAAAGTGGGAATCTTCTTTCATATGATTCATTTTAATGGTTTTTACTATTAATTATCCCATGACATTTTTTGTAGGAAACAATACATTTTATAGGAGGCTTTATGACCTCACACTGTGAAGATTTGGGCCCACCATACATACTAGGTTGATGTACATCATAACTGAACTAATTTTATCCCACTATTTTTTTTCATATAATTAATTGGTGCAACATTTTTCCTTTCATTCGGGTCTTTTCTTATTCTAGCTATATCTAACAATTTTGTGTTTTTTCTTAAAAGGTGGAACTACCAATCTCAAAAAATAAAAGATGAGCTCATCAAAGATATAGAGCATGAGTTTGGTAGTAATATTTTTGATCGTAAGAAATTGTTACAAAAAGCTGCCAGACATCTTAAGGTTGTGAGTGACACATATAGAAAGAGCCTCATCCTAAACCTGAAGTACGAGCATCCTCCCTTTGTTTCAGTGAGGGACTAGAATGAGTTCATTTTGGATGAAAAGGACAAAGGGAAACGTCCAAAAGAAAGTACACCAGCAAATCCAAAAAGGTATGCAATAGTATTAACTACTAGTACATTAATGAGAAAATTTAGGGTTCAACTTCAGTATCAACAATTTCAACTAGCTCAATTTCATCTATTTATTGATGAAAGGTATGTAATTCGTCGACTGACACAATTGCTTATAAATCTCAATCTCAATTTGGGCATAAATCCTACATAAGATATATTGACAAAATGAAGCCCTTTATTCATATTTAGTGACAAATTTTAGAGCCTATGTCTCCTATGGGTTCTTTTCTCAAATTTTATCTTCACTGAACTCAAACTCAAATTCAACTAAGAAATTCCTACTCAAAGTTGTGACAACTGAATCTTGTGATATGATGTACCATGTTAGATTTTGAGTCATAAAAATAGGCAACGCCTTGACCACTATACTTGTTGACTTTCCCTTTCTTTTACAATAATTACTCACTATCTTGATTTTCCTATCCCTTGTTTTCTTTTGGGTCATGTGTGCATAAAATCTGCACTTAATCTGCATGTAAATCCTAATGAAATCCATCATTGAAGATATCAAATCCCATATTCTATAGTATTCTGTTAACTATGATAACAGTATATAATGTTGTCGTTAGTGATTTTTATTTTATACTGTCATCAATTTCATTTTGTGCTTTGTTGCATATCAAAAAAGAAGTGCATATACACTATACATCAGTTTTAAGTGTGAAGCATCACAAAACCTAATCTCTATCTTCAGATAATAATTGTAGTCTAAGAATCCTAAAGAATTTAAAGCTGAGCATTTCCACCACATCTAAAATCCATTCTTCTTTTTTAGTATTTTCCATTGCTTCTGAAGCTTTGATCACATGGATTATGTGTCTATACCCAACCAATAGATTATCCTTTTTAGGGAATCCCTGCTTTTTCTCTTGTGGAAAATCTAAAGATGGAAACTCATTAAGAGATTTTTCCTGATATCACCCTACTTCCAATCTTTCTCTGCCATTCCTTAGCTCCTTGCAAGCTCACAAAAGGCGTATCATCTTTGGTAACATGTTAATTATTTGTGTGTAGACTAATTCAAACACACATATATCAGTGAAGTAAAGAGACAAAGTACCAAGCCTAACACATCTACCTTGGGGGAGCACTCTTAAAATACAACATAATATACAAAAAAATTCACAGTGTGTACAAATGACTTTTCATGTGATTTGAACCTTCACCTGCACCTCTTGTTCCTTTACATTCTCATCCTTTTGAATTCAATATTTCTCGCTATGCTATTTTGTCAAAATCCCTAAAATAGGAGTTATTTCTCCAACATACTACCACGCATAATCCTCAATTTTGCTATTTAAATTTTGTTACTATAAATATGAAAGGTATGTAATTCATATGCTGACACAATTGATTATAAATCTCAATCTCAATCTGGGCATAAATCCTACATAAGATATATTGACAAATGAAGGTTCCAATATGTTCTCTTTGTGACCAAAGGCACTCACCCTTATAAAACCTTCACCTGCAGGTCCAAACCCACTTCCTAGAGTTGTAACTATATGCGCTTTCTCAAGGATCTCAGTAAAAATATCCCATGAATTTTGACCAGGAAATTGAACCCAGACATATGGCGCATTTTTTCCTCTAAAGACATCAAACCCAAGTGAAGTAAATGTTTCCACAATGATTCTAGTATTCTCTTTATAAAATTCAACAACTCCATGTATGGCCTGCAAAAAAATTGAGCATCCCACATTAATAATCATCATATGAAAGATTTAAGCACTAATACAAGTTAAAGTGAATGATCATTAATTTAGTCTCAAATAAACCTCCCTACAGCTTTGTAGATCTCTGTGACCAAAACCATGCTTTCTTATAATAAGAAATCTCAATCCAACAGAGGAAAGGTCAAAGAAAATTTGACAACAGCTACCTTATCAATGACTCTTTTTTGACATATTGTATTTTCTTTTCATATCAGCAAGAACAAGTATGATTCATACAAATTAGGTAAGTTAATTAATCATTGATAAAGAATAGATAAGGTAAATTATCAATGAGTGCTTTATTTTCCTTTTGCTACCTTATCAATGTCTCTTATCAAAAAACATAACTTGAAAATGATAAAATATGACACAACAGAAACTCAGATATTACATATCTGTCAAAACAACCGTTTTGAAGAGCACTTCTTACCTTTAACCCTTCTAGAGAAAGGCAAGCTAATCCACTAGCTTGTGCAATATTTGATGCACCATTGAAACAAGTACACATGATACAATTGAAATCATTTGCAACAGGGAATCCATCAGAGAATCGAAGCTCATCAGGAACAACTGTCCATCCAAGACAGACACTTGTAAAGCCAACATATTTGGAGAATGATGCAATCTCAATTGCAATCTGCATCACAATATACAACATTAGTAACCAAATGAGAATACCTTCAAAAGTATAGAAAATAAATGCATTAAAACTTAGACAATTTCAATAAAGGGCGATGCAAAGCAAAACATGTCTAGACTCTAGTATGATAAATAGCATGAACTCCATGGATAAATAACATGATTACACATGTTAATTAAAGGTATGATGCTATACTTTCTTCCCCTTTTTCATATTTTTGGTGGAACATGCTACTTTATGCTAAAACCTTCATACCAATATATAATAATCCACTATTTAGTACTGATCTTTATATCTATATCATCTAACATATTTCAAAAATTTCATAGGTTGCAGGACACATCAAAGGCAACAAAGGTGAGGCTGGAAAAGGTTGGGCAGCACAGACTTGGCTCTGGGGGATATTCGAAAATCAAAGCACACATTGTAAGTAGCAATAAATGAATTGCAAAAAAAAATTATTTATAAAATGCAAATAATTTTGTTAATTAATAAAAAAATGCAGGGTGCTGATTTTAATTTGGAGGCCATAGAAGAACACAAAAAAACTGCCTTCAAGCAAGGCTATGCAGCGGTGGCTGAACGCCTAAGGCAAGATTCCATTGCCCCAATCGAGAAGTCTCCTACATCATGTGTATAGGTAAATATGCCAAAAAAAATATTAGAAATTGAATACTTGAGAAACAATTTATTTGATAATAATGTGCATGACATTGCAATGCAGCTTGTTAATCCTGACATAGATCATGCGCAGCATCACGAAGCCCGTGATGTGCATCGTACTATCAATGGAGGTGCTCATTTTTTATTTAAAACTAATTATGTAATTATTAATACAATTTAACATCTTTAATTGAACTTGGTGTAATCTTTTTGTGTTGAGGATATAGAATCATGTCGTGCTGAACGAGTGCTAGAGGATGTTCAGATTGATCAACAGGTAGATCATGTGGCACATTCAGGTAAAGAAAATCTATGTTTTGTTCTTTTAAATTAATTTTTTTATTTATAGTTCTTTTAATTAAATAAAAACTCATAATTCACTAATATAAAATGGTGGGAATTTAACCTCATGAAGTACTTGTTATTGCAGCAGACCCCCCTTTGGTGCAGCGGCCTCATGATGTTCCTGAATAGATGAGGAGGAGACATGTGTTAGAACCAGTGGAGGAGGGGGATCCTAACGAGGAGATTGATATTCCTCTTAGAAATTATATGAAAAAAAGAAATGGCAAGAAAGCAAAAAGACATGATTATTCATGAATGACTTACTCTTGAATATTGTTAATGAATATTGTGTTAATGAATTATTCATAAAAGACTTGCTCTTGAATGTTGCATGTTAATGAATTTTGTGTTAATGATTTATTCGTGAATGTTGTTGTGTTAATGAATGTTATCATGTGATTATAATGATTAAATGTTATATTTCAAAAATGGATGAATTGAATGTTATTAAATGTTAATGGGGATGACGAGGACATTGATATTCCTCTTAGAAATTTTATGAAAAAAAGAAACGACAAGAAAGCAAAAAAGATATGATTATTCATGAATGACTTACTCTTGAATATTGTTAATGAATATTGTGTTAATGAATATTATTCATTAATGTTGGGTGTTAATGAATATCGTGTTAATGAATTATTCATGAATTACTTACTTTTGAATGTTGCGTGTTAATGAATTATTAATGAATGTTGTGTGTTTATGAATTTTATGTGTTAATGAATGTTATCATGTGATTATAATGATTGAATGTTCTATTTCAAAAATGGATGAATTGAATGTTATTAAATGTTAATGGGGAATTTAGAGTGATGTTTTGGGGGGGGGGGGGGGGGGGGGGGGAGAGGGGCCAAATGAGCTTCCACCTTTACGTGGTTGGCCCTGTTAAGTAGAGAATATTTAACTATTCTCGAAACCAAGTGAAGCTCAAACTTTACAGATAAGCTTATAGTTAATAGTGACAACCAATTAGCAAGTTGAAATGAAGTTCTTCGTTACAGGTACCTTTTTAGTTTTTAAAGCACGATATCATGTTTTAATATTGTATAGTTTTTTTCTCTTAAGTTAAAATATTCTTTTACTATAACAACATAATTTATGACCATTTTAGTAACTATTCTAACATCGCTTTATGACAAATCCTATTTTGGCAAAGATGGCGATACGTGGTGCTGTCTATTCCTTGGGAGATTGGATTGCACAGGTCTGTATCTCAACATCAACATGGAAAATGGTGTGAAATTGCACTTTCCTTAGTCAAATTCAATAGTTTAAGAATAGTCAAATTCAAAAATAAGAAATGATAGTCCGTCCTCATACAATTGAATTTTAACAGGAATGTTGAGAAAACAATAAAAATGTTTCTAAGTGAAAAAAGTTGTTGTCTTGTAGGACATGACAAGAAATAAGGGTTGTACATATTAAAAAACATGACAATTACTGTATCAGGTCAGACCAACTCTTTGTGCATTCACAACATTCTTTCTGGATTTGTTCTTGAAACCCAAGGTGTTTTTTTTCCCCTGTTTTTACTTCCTTTCTTTAATCTTTACATTATATTGCAGAGCCCCTTCTTGGAGATGAAACCAGCATTCATAATGACAAGCTGGCTATTGAAGACACTCTTAATGACTTGGTTTTGGATGGAGATTTTGTGACACCAGAAAGCAACACATTCGGCCATGCTTTCAGGTGATATTTTTTTTTGCAATTTCCATGGCAACTTCATTTTGGATCAATCATAAATATCAAAAACATTATTCATATTGCACTATAATCTTTGATCCTTACAGAGATTATGAAAAGGAAAGCGAGAGGAAAAAAAGTGTTGAAGAGTTTTACAGAATTCAACACATTAACCAGACTTATGATTTCATACGTTTTATAACTTTCATAAAAACATTTTTTATCAAATAGATGTTTTGAAAGATTAGAACTATACACTCAATATTGGAAAAAGATTTTGAGATCTCTTGTTTGTCATAAAAAAGAACAAAAAATTGGGTCTACTTTACTAACTTATCCAATGCCTTAGGGCATTCAGTTAGAAACTTCAAAATTAGATTTTTAGAGACAACTCTTGAATTCAAATAGTAAAGCTTATATGATTAACATATTGAAAAGTATGAGATATTAAAAGTTTGTCGTCCTAAAATGTCTTATTACTCACTGCTAATATTTGGTAGCATCTTCTTATCTTCTTCATTTGTACAAATTGTTTCATTATACTCTATTTTATTATAAATGATTATCTATGCCAGGATGATTTGGGTTATAGAGTTTTTAAAAATGTGGTGTTTTTGGCAGGTTTGGCAAGATTTTTGCGTCGCATGTGTTTGGATAGCCCACAATTGTATCTTGTGATTTCGATTTCAGTTTGTATGTTTTACAGAATGAGGATCAGTTGTTTCAGAGTAGCTATCCCAAGTCAGTAAATAGTATTCTTGGTGAGTTTTTTGTGCTCATCACTGTGGGTGATGCACACAAGAGAATGCAATCTCTGGCAGTTAATATGATCAATACTGCTAAGAAAAGTGCCAATTTTTTAGAAGATATTGAGTGGCATGCACTCTATGTCTTTGATCAATGGAACCATCAACAGGACATACTTTTCTCTAAGGAGGCTAAAAAGGTATGTTTTTCAGACTTCCAATTTGTGCTTTCCTTTAGAGGGATCTTTTAGAGGATGAGTTACCAAAGAATACTCACCCCAGATCTTTTTGTTTCTATGGTAAGCAAGATCCTACTAGGTTTTCTAGCTTATCAATACTGGTATAAGTTTTCTCATGTCAATCATAGTTTATGTATATATTTTTTGTATTGTTGTTAGGTTGGAAGTAGTAATACTCCAATACATTTATATTTTTACTATATTATAATCTTGTTCTCTACTACAATCAGTTATGGTAATTGCAAGGATGTCTGGAGAGGGAGAGGGAGAGGGAGTGTAGTAATTTTAGGTTTGAACTGCAGAGTTTGCTAACTGGTAAAATTACTTCCTCTCATTAATTGCTTTGAATTGAATTACATTGTATTATGTATATTATTATTATTACATGGGGGAATCCCTTTGAAAGCCCACGATGGCTGGTAAAGTCAAGGATTCTTGAAGGATAGCCTGTACCAAAAGTTAAATTGTGCAACCATAATTTTAGTAAGAGATGGTATTGTGCCCCTCATCAAATACATCTTCATTGTATTGTAGGCCAATGATAATGGAGATGGTAAGATTATAACAGCTCTAGTTTCACTTTGTTTTTAGGTCAAAGTTTGATCTTTTTGATGTGAAAACATGTGTTCTAAGTTTAAAGGGAATGTTTCTTTTGTAGGTGGAACATTTGCTCTTTATTCTTTGATTTTTTGCCATGCAAATGTCAGCATGATACCCAATCACCAGGAAGAAGACAGGAAACTCGCCTCATATACACTTGAAGTTGTAGGTAGATAGCCCAATAGAGCCATTAGGATAAAGGAAGCTCTTGAACAAAGTAACTTTGCCAAGAGATGTTTGTTAATGCTAGCCCTTGTGGGGACATGTATGGTTATAGGAGATGGCATCCTCACCCCTTGCATCTCTGGTACATATTATTGTTTTTAGAATATGTAATGCTTTTTGTTGTTATTTTTCAATATATTGTATGCTTTTTATATCAATGTTTCAATAGTGTGATCTATTATCATATGTTAGAAATCAAATGATCTCGAAGTTTACTTAATTCACAATAAATTCATTAGATTGTATAAAATTTGTTAACTTTTCCCTTTCATTTGTTCAAGTAGTTTCACTAACACTTAATTTGTTGATATATTTTAGTTCTTTCAGCAGTGGAGGGAATCAAAAGGGTGGACAAGTTGCTCGACCAAGGTGAGTTTTCGGCATTTGCTCACATTATAATATTTGAGAGGGGTAGGAAGAGTGGGTCATTTATTGAAATAGGAAGCACCCAATGTATTAATTTGGTGTATAAAAGTTAATTGTATATTGGTGCATCCTAGACATTAGACAAATTGGATAAAAATTGCTCATACCTTCCAAAAGTATCTGATAGTTATAGTTATAGTTATATATGCGCTCTTATGATGATGTGATTGGGACTGTAAGTTTTTTTGTCACGTTTATCTATTTAAAAAATAGATGAAATTATTGGCTTTCATTCCTGATAAATAATTATTTCCTAATTTTATTCTTCCCTAGAGGAACCAAAATTTAGATGCTATGCCAATTATTGCAAAGGCTTTGCTCTCATAGGAGCCTTCTAAACTCCACAAAATTTGAGTTGTAAAGCATAATTGCTTAGTGGAAATAGGATATTGTGCACATTTCTTCCTCCTTCCCATTATTTTGTATAAAATAAATCATTTGACAAAAAAAACAATGGTGTGGAGGTAGAAATGTGCATGATACCTTGACTCTTATGCATCAAGCAATTACGCTTTATAATCAAGTTTTGTGCAATTTTGAACGCCACCGATGAGAGCAAAGCTTTCAAAAAAATTGGGACAACGCGTCTCAATTGTGACATATCTTGGTCTCAATTGCGACATATCTTCGTCTTAATTGTGACACCAAAATGGAAAATTTTACGTCGTGAGTTCAGGTTGGCTAGAGAAATCGATGAAATTCGTGTCGGTAAGTCCATGCTTATGAAGTCAAAAATTTTAATTCACAATGAATGTGGCAGAAAACTAACCAAATTTTTTCGACAACAACTTTGGTGGCTTTAGCGACCTACTCTTGTCGAAATTGAGACCTTTTTGCATCACAATTTAGCCCTAAATTTACTAGTGTAAGGGGTTGAAATGCCAGTTAGCACATGCATTTGCTATGAAGGATTTGGGAGCAGAAAAAAAAACTCCTTGGTATGAAGATTTGTAGAGATAGGAAGAACAAGAAATTGATGCTATCTCAGGTTGATTATGTTGAGAAGGTGTTGCAACATTTCTCTATGGAGAATACTAAAGTTGTTTGCACACCTTTACTTGGTCATTTGAAGTTGACTAGGGAGATGTGTCCTAAGACACATGAAGATGAGGATAAGATGTCTAAGGTACCCTATGCTTCAATTGTAGGAAGCTTGATGTATGCTATGGTATGTTTTAGGCTAGATATTGCAGATGCAGTGGGAGTCGTTAGCAGGTATATGAGTCATCTAGGAATTGAGCATTGGAATGCAGTCAAATGAATTCTCAAATATTTGAGAGGAACATCCAATAAGTGTTTAAACTTTGGGGGCTCTACTACTGATTTATAGGGCTATGTTGACTCAAATTTGGTAGGGGATATTGATAAGAGTTAGAGTACTACAGGTTATGTCTTTACTGTTGGTGGGGCAGCCGTGAGCTAGGTTTCTAGGTTACAAAAGGTTAATTCTTTATCCACTATAGAGGCAAAGTAAGTAGCTACTACAGAGGCAACCAAGGAGATGATATGGCTTATGTTCTTCTTGGAAGAATTGGGACACCCTCAAAAGGATAATTATTTGTTTACAAATAGTCAAAGTGCCATTCATCTTGCAAAGAATTCAACTTTGCATTCAAAGACCAAACACATACAGTTGCGGTACCATTTCATTTGGTTAGTTTTGGAGGATGGACAGTTAAAGCTGGAGAAGATATATACAAATGACAATCCAACAGATATGTTGACAAAGGTAGTAACAAGGGAGAAGTTGAACTCCTCTTTAGCTTCAATTGGTCTTCTAGACTGAACATGAATAAAAGAATAGCAAAGTCTAGGGTGGTTTGATTGAGTGGAAGCCTCATGGAGTAGCGGCCTAGCTATAGGATTAGTCTCCAAGTGGGAGATTGTCATTTAGTGTGGAGCCTGATCAATCCCCAAGTGGGAGATTGTTAGATTATGGTGACTGATTAGGAAAGTATTGTACATACTTCATAAATTCTTTGGGTTTTTGGGCCCTATTTTATCAACATTTTGGGCTTACATGTAATTATTAATTATAACCCTAAAGTAGTAAAAATAATTGTATGAAAGAGCTTAGGGTTAGGGATTGTTTCATAGTTGTGATGCAAAATTTGTTATTGTGGTGGTATTGAGTTGTAAGGGGTTATAGATTGTAATCAGGTTATAATCACCAGCTCATAATAATATTAGACTTGCTGTTTGGTGGACATAGCCTAGAGATTGGGTGAACCACGTTAAATCTTGGTGTCTTCTATTCTTTTCTATGTAATGTATTATTTTTATTATTGAGTATATTTGCATGTAATTGTTATTTTTATTCATGGTTTAATCCTAAAAATTGAGACTTCATCACTTTCATTCAATTTATTTCTATAAATCCACTTTATACCAATTAAATTTTTATCCTTGGGTCTAGGAACAAGAGTCCAAGTTTTGTTCCTTTCAATTTTCTCAGTTTCTTTATTCATTGCCTCTATCCAACTTTCATTATTCAAAGCATCTTTTATAGTTCTAGGTTCAAATTCAATAAGAAAACATGTACCTTTTAGTTTGTTCCTTGTCATTATGTCCCCTATCTAATCTCCAATTATTTGATTAGGTGCATGATGCCATTTGACATATCTACCAAGTACAGGTTCTTTTCTTTTGACTTGTTTCACTTGGTTCACCATGCTCAAAGTTTCTGTGAATTTTTGAACTTTTCTTGAGTCCCACTATTTGAGACTCAGTTTCCTCCAACTATGACTTAGGTTCCTCTAATTTTGGCAACAATTTGAGTTACACTGACTATTCCTTAGTTTTCACTAGTTGTAACTCGGGTTGCACTGCAAACTTAGATGACATGGGTGGTGTTGACTGCTAGGGTGGTGCTATTTTTTGTTGCCCAATCACATTTTCTTGAATCTTGGGTAGATTTTTAGGCTCATAATAAACAAATTTTCTATAGTCTTTAAGTTCCTTGCTACTTTGTTTTTAACTCTTTCCTACAAACTAATCAATTTTTACATGTACACTTTCTATAACCTTGTGAGTAGAAAGATTCAAACATTTATATTGTAATGTCCCCGTTTTGGAGGAGTTAATTATTTATAAAGTTATCAATAAAAAAATATATTACAAGGTAACTTTATATTTAATTAAGTGATATATCTTATAAAGTCATTAAATAAAATAATGTTCTAGAGGTTGCTGGAAGGAGCAGAGAAATAATTAAAAAAAGAGGCCGACCTATCGAGGAAAAAATAATAAATAGGCATTGAGGGCTCATTGCCTATCATTGAGATTTATTATTGATATTTTCTAATGTGCATTGTGGAGCCTAGGATTTCTACAAGTAGTCACAATTGGCCATTGAGAATGGAAACTCTTAATTGGTACACAATTTTGAGGGTGTGAAAGATCACCTGAATTATTGCAGCTGTGGGAAGGATATTTTAGTCCTTTCACTTGTGCTTAATTTCTGGTTTGGAGTTTCAAGTGGAGTTGCACTTTCACCATATAATCTTTAGCAGTTAGTCTCTAGTATCTGATCAATCCAAGTTCTTCATTTCAATTTGTAGTTGTAAAAATTTCTCAATTATATACAGCCAGTTAGGGTTTTTCTGTAATGTGCCATGTCATAATGTTTCAGTGCTGAAAATTGCCATATCATTTGTAAAAAAAATTGGTTTTCATTGAATGAATACATTGGCACTATTATTTCCTTATTTCAGCAATATTCTTTAGCAGTCTATTAAATTTAGGGTTTTGTTTAGTGGCCTATTGGTAAGGGTCATTACAGGGGTATCAGAGCAGGTTTCTTGCCAACCTGATAGGGTTTATCTAGCCAATTTACATAGGGAACCAACATAACTAAGAATATGGCTAAGAGGCATTCTCAAAGCCCATCCAGAAGCGTGCGAGATGATGAGACTTTACAGCATCAGGAGAGGCTTCTATAGTCAATAGAGGCAAGTACACAGGCAATGATGCAACATTTGATTGGGGAAAACATGAGAAATAATCATGATACTAACCAGGATGACAGGAGCATAGCAGGATCACAACATAGGACATAGTCTGGCACAACTGACAGACCCACACATCCTACATTCAGGGAAGAAATTCTAGCACACACACCTGATGCTATGGTAATATATATTGTAGATGAACTTCAAAAAGAAAGGAATGAGTTAGATTTGTTACCAACATATGTATAGGATGGGTGGACATTTGATAGGTACTTGAACTAAAAAGTTGCTAGGCATAAGAAGGTAGATAAACACAGTGAGTTGCAACAGGTCACCAACAAGTTGGTATTACCCACATTTGATGGCAGTGGAAAAATGACTGCTCATGCTTTGATTCATAAGGTGGATACTTTCCTATCTCTGAAGACTATGATAGAATTTGAAGTGTTCAAGTATGCCACTTTACACTTAGATGGGGCAGAACATGATTAGTGGACACATGGCATGATCACATTGCAACACAATCAGATAGCAACTTATTAGGAATTCATGGATAGATTGATAGAAAGGTTTGATATAAAAAATCCTGAAGTTTATTTCTAGGAGTTAGCCCAATTGAGATAGTTAGGAAGCTTAGAAAAATTTATCAATGACTTCCATAATCTTGCAGTGATGTTGCCTGACATTTTAGAATGGAGGCTAGTCATTTTATTCACAGAGGGATTAATTGAACCACTCAAGGGGTGGGTAAAGGCTTTTGATCCTCCTACATTATAGGAAGCCATGAAGAAAGCCTACAGTATGGAACTTGCTGCTCTAGCAAACCAGTTTAGTTTGAAGGGTTATTCATCATTTAGAGATAACAAAGGGGAATTTAGCAAGGGTAAAGAGAAGGTTAGTGACTCAAAAGGCAATTCAGTTGTACCCTTGGATAAGAAAACACTTAATGACCTATGTAGGAAGAAGCTATGCTTCTTTTGCAAGGGTCCCTATGAGTTTGGTCATGATTGTCCTATGAGGGCTAAGGGGAAGGCTAACCGGGCGATGTGGGCTTATTACGAGGGTTCAAATTTAGATAACTTAGAGCACCATGATGAGGATCCTAATGTGGTAGAGGGTGAACAGTAGATAGATAGTGTTGAGAAAAAAGAGGCTTCAGAGCTACATTTATAGGAGGAACGTTTGTCTAGTATTCAAAGAGAGGGATCTTTCAGACTCCAGAGAGTCTTGGTAGGGTAGAAGGTTATTACTCTATTGGATACAAGCTCCACACATAATTTCATTGATGCAAAATTTTTAGAGAGGTGTGGACTCATTATTGAGGAGTTCAAAGGATTAAGAGTCAAGGTAGCTGATGGATATACTCTTTGTTGTGATAGTATGGTGCGAGATCTACCTTTATGCCTGAACAACTATGAGTTCAAGGCAGACTATCATGTGGTCAACATGGGTGACATGGAAATAGTACTTGGGATGAAGTGGCTACATTCTTTAAAGGAGGTTACTCTAAGACTAGAGGATATGGAGATATGGTTCGAGGTGGATGGCAGGACTCATGTGCAGAAGGCTATTCGTAATGGTGATGTCAAGACTATCTCACTTAGATGGATGTAGAGATTAGCCAAGCATAATAATATAGAGTGGACGACAATATGTGCCTTGATGCCTAACCAAGAAGAGTAGTATAAGACTAAATATCATCCAGATATTTAGAAATTGAGAATCAAGTATAAGAAGATTTTTAGTGAGATTCCACCAGGTAGGCCACTAGATAGAGGCATTGAGCACATTATCGAGTTGGAGGAAGGTGCTAAGCCTATCATGATCACACCATACTGACACCCAAAATGACTTAAAGATGAGATCGAGAGGACCATCAAGGAGTTGCTAGCAATGGGACACATCAGACCAAGTAAGTCACCTTTTGCATCTTCTATTGTTTTGGTAAAAAGAAGGATGGTACTCTATGAATGTGTATTGATTATAGGGTGTTGAATAAGAGAACTATAAAGAATAGGTATCCCATCCCATGCATCAATGAGTTGATAGATGAATTGCATGGGGCTTGTTATTTCAAAAAAATTGATTTGAGATCAGGCTATCACTAGATTAGAGTTCGAGAGCAAGATATTGATAAAACTGCTTTTAGGTGTCAGTGTGGGCACTTTGAGTTTGTAGTCATGCCTTTTGGTTTGACTAACACACCTGCCACTTTTCAGTTCACTATGAACAAGGTCTTCCACCATCAGTTGAGGAAATATGTGTTGGTGTTCTTTGATGATATTTTGATCTATAGTAGGACATGGCAGGAACATTTAGAGCACTTGGAGATAGTATTCAGCATTTTATAGAGGGAGTCCTTGTATGCCAAGGAGTCCAAATGTGATTTGGGGATGATAGAATTGTTGTATCTTGGACACATCATTAGTGTGGAAGGAGTGCAAATGGATCCTGAAAAGATCTATGCTATTGTTGATTGGCCACCACCAAAGAACCTTACATAGTTAAGAGGGTTCCTTGGTCTATGTGGATTCTATCACAGGTTTGTCAGTGGCTACTCATGACATGCAATGCCCTTGATAGATTTTTTGAAGAAAGGGGCATTTGTGTGGACTCAGGAGGCACAGGAGTGTTTTATGCACTTCAAGGAAATAATGATTACATGCCTAGTATTAGCATTTCCTAATCTCATGAAGCCATTTGAGCTTCAATGTGATGCTTCTGGAGAGGGAGTTGGTGCTGTACTCATGCAGGACAAGAATCCTATAGCTTATGAGAGTAGGAAACTTAGAGGGCCTAAGAGATCATTCTGATAAGGAGATGTTGGCCATAATGCATGCCTTGGCCAAATTCAGACAATATCTTGTGGGCAATAAATTTTGTATTAAAACTAATCATAATAGTTTGAGGCACTTTTTGGGACAGCGGGACCTAAATAATCATTAGTAGGAGTGGGTGAGTAAGTTACATGCATATGATTTTGATATCACATATGTTAAGGGGACACAAAATATTGTTGCAGATGCTTTATCCCATAGGCCACACCTCACTTCTATGATTCAGGTATCAGAGGATTGGTGACACTTGATTATAGCAGAATATGCCAAAGAAACGTGGGCCTCTACTATAGTGAAGGGAATGAAAATTGACACCAGATACACTCTCATAGATAATTTGATCATTTACAAGAATATGATTTACTTAGTCCCAGGATTGAAAGTGAAGCAGTTGATTTTGAGAGCATTCCATAATTCACCTACAACAGGCCATCCTGGGTATTTCAAGACTTACAAGTTAGTACGAGAATGATTCACTTGGAAGGGATTTAAGGCTGATGTTTTGCAATATGTGCATGAGTGTCATGTTTTCCAGAAGAACAAACAAGAGCACACTTATCTAGTAGGGCTCCTACAACCACTTCCTATTCCTGGCAGGAAGTGGGAGTGCATCTCTATGGATTTTATTACAAGCTTGCCTAGGGCCCAAGGGTGCAATTGTATCTATGTCTTGGTGGATAGGTTGACAAAATATGCTCACTTCTTCCCTATCACTACTACATACTCAACAACTTAGGTGGTAGAGGTCTTCTTTAAGGGAGGTTTTTAGATTACATGGTTTGCCTTAGAGCATTGTGAGTGATAGGGACAGCCACTTCATGAGTCACTTTTGGCAGGAGGTATTTTGGTTGTGTGGCATTGAGCTTACACCTAGCACTAGTTATCATCCATAGACTGATGGTCAAACAAAGATTGTAAACAAATGGGTGGAAGGGTATTTGAGGAATCATGTGGCAGATCAACAATGAGCTTGGGTCTGATGGATATATCTCTATGATTATTTTTATAATACTACATACCATATGACTATACAAATGACACCCTTCATGGAACTTTATAGTTATGAGGCACCTATTTTCTTACATTTGTTGTTGGGAGAAAGTTGGGTACCCTATGCAGGTGAACTATTATAGGAAAGTAAGGATATAGTTGCTGCTCTCAGAGACAATATTGCTAGAGCTCAAAACTAGCAAAAGCAGTATGCAGACAAGAAGAGAACTGAGCATAGCTTTGAGGTAAATGATATGGTTTACCTAATGTTACAACCATATAAGCAGTCCACTCTCAAGAAGAGTGTTGTAGAGAAAATCAAGCCACGCTATTATGGACCATTTAGGATCGTCAGGCAAGTTGGAGAGGTGGCTTATGAGTTGGAGCTTCCTGTAGATAGTAGAGTGCACAATGTGTTTCATGTATCATGCCTCAAAAAAGTGTTGGGTCAAAATGTGATGCCTTGTATAGAATTACCTCCCTTGGATGATGAGGGAAAATTGATCTTAGTACCATAATCCATTTTGGATAGTAGAGAGAAGCAGCTTCGTAGGAGAGTAATTAGATAGTATTTGGTTAAGTGGAAAGATTTACTTGTTGAAGATGCTACTTGGGAGGGAGAAGTGATTTTGTAGCATCCAACATTAAGATTGCTTGAGGCCAAGCAATTTTAGGGGGGATAGACCTGTAATGTCCCCATTTTGGAGGAGTTAATTATTTATAAAGTTATCGATAAAAATATATATTACAAGGTAACTTTATATTTAATTAAGTGATATATCTTATAAAGTCATTAAATAAAATAATGTTCTAGAGGTTGCTAGAAGGAGCAGAGAAATAATTAAAAAAAGAGGCCAACCTATCAAGGAAAAAAGAATAAATAAGCATTGAGGCCTCATTGCCTATCATCGAGATTTATTATTAATATTTGCTGATGTGCATTGTGGAGCCTAGGGTTTTTACAAGTAGTCATAATTGGCCATTGAGAACAAAAACTCTCAATTGGTATGCAATTTTGAGGGTGTGAAAGATCACCTGAATTATTGCAGCTGTGGGAAGGATATTTTAGTCCTTTCACTTGTGCTTAATTGCTGGTTTGGATTTTCAAGTGGAGTTTCACTTTCACCATATCATCTTTAGTAGTCAGTATCTAGTATCTGATCAATCTAGGTTGTTCATTTCAATTTGCAGTTGTAACAATTTCTCAATTGTATATAGCCAGTTAGGGTTTGTCTATAATGTGCCATGTCATAATGTTTTAGTGCTGAAAATTGCCATATCATTTGTAAAAACATTTGGTTTTCATTGAATGAATACATTGGCACTATTATTTCCTTATTTCAGCAATATAGTTTAGTAGTGTATTAAATTTAGGGTTTTATTTAGTGGCCTATTGGTAAGGGTCATTACATATATGCTTTTCTCTAGTTGGAGTAGCCTAGGAATATACCTTCATCACTTTTTGCATCAAACTTCCCTTTCCTTGCCTCTTTCAAGATATAATATTTTCTTCCAAATACTTTGAAATAAAAAACATTAGGTTTATAGCCATACCATAATTCATAAGGCATTTGATCTGTACCTTTCTTCAGTTGAACTTGGTTCAAGGAATGAACTATTGTGCTGATTGATTCTTTCTAGTATTTTCTTGCAACATTTTTCTCTATCATTAATGTTCTTGCACAATCCATGATGGATCTATTTATTCTTTCTACTGTGCCATTTTGCTGAGGTGTACCTAGTATAGATACTTGTCTTTTGATTCCTTTTTCATCGCAAGATTCATTGAATTCATTAGAAATGAATTCACCTCCTTCGTCTGATCTAAGGCATTTTAGATTCTTTCATGCTTCTTTTTCAACTCTAGCCAGATACCACTTGAAATTTTGAAAAGCTTTAGATTTTTCTTTCAAGAACATTATTGTCATCATCCTAGAATAATCATCAATAAATAAAATGAAATATTTTTTTATATTTACATCTCTTTACCTATTCGTCCACTAAGATATGTATGAAGTAGTTCTAAAAATTATTTTGTATTGCAATTTTTACTTTTGAAGCTAGTCTTGCCCATTTTTCCAATATGGAATTGTTCACATATGGCTAATTTAGGTTTCTTCAAGTTTGGAATACCTCTTACTCTTCTATTATTACTTATGGTAACTATATTATCAAAGTTCACATGACACATTGTTTTATTCTATAGCTAACTTTTCTCTACTTCTGCCAAAAAGTATGAAATCTCAGTAAGATCTAGATAGAATAAATTACCTTTAGTTTGATCTAATGTTGTTTAGCTGGGCCACACTTAAAAGATTGTGTCTTAGTCCTTCAACCTAGTAAGCATTGTCACATTTGAGTCCATTAGTTAATGTAATGCATCCTTTTAACTTCATATACCATGGTTCATTATTTCCAAATCTAACACTTCCACCAACATAATGTTCCAAGTGTTCAAACTTAGTTTTTTCATCATTAATGTGACGAGAACAACCACTATCTATTATCCATGTATCATTCTTGATAACATGAGAAATAAGTGCCATATTTTTGTTTTCCTCATCATCTGATTCATATTTAATAGCAATGTATGCCATTTCATCTTCATCATAACTATCAAATTTTTTAACAATATAAGAAGATTTCTTACCTTTATCTTTGTATTCTTTGTAGCTTTTGAAATCTTTCTTACTTTTGAACTTGCTGAATTTTATGTCATCTTTCTTTTCTTTATTTGGACACCTTGCAACAATGTGACCAACTTCTTCACAAGAGAAACAAATCAATGGTATTTTACCTTTATATTTAGCAAGAGTGAGTTTGGCTTTGAATTTTGATTCTATGTTGTGAGAGCTAGGAAGATAGTTATCAAAGTTATCCAACTCAAAAGTTGTTAATATTCCCACTATTGCATCCAGAGTTAAATCATTTTTGGGATCACATCTCATTTCTTAAATAACTAAAAATCTAATTGCATAAATAGGAAGAAGAGTGCTTAATACCTTGTTGACTACTATAACATCATCTATTTTTCCTCTTGCAACTCTAATTTCACTCACACTTTCTTTGATTCTTTCATTGTATTTAGTAATGCTTTTATCTTCTTTCATCTTCATCTAGTCAAAATGGCCTCTTAGAATCTCTACTTTGGCTCTTTTCATATTGTCATCTCCTCCATAGATTTTTTCTAGCTTGTTCCACATATCATAGGCAGTAGGACAATCTTTTACTTCATAAAATTCAAAATAGTTGAGAAAGGTAGCAATGGCAATCATCATTGTGTTGTGATTCTTCATGTCTACCATCTGATCCATAGTTAAATGCTTTGGAAGTGCCACATATGGATTCTCTAAGAAATTTAGACCTTTATCTCCCATGGTTCCTAGATTTAGCTTCATGAGTTCCTACCATGCTGTAAAGTTATCTATGTTAATCTTAGGGAATTCTCTTTTGTAAGACATCTTGATCTTTAGCTTTGGTCTTTGAAACCTTTCATGCAAGCACCAATAGATTTGATACCAATTATTAGAAATATAAGAGAAGTGACTGAGAGGAGAGGGGTGAATCAGTTACCATAGAAATAATTCCAAGTCCCTTGAATGTCTTTTCAAACTTCTTACTAAACCAAGATCTTGCACTGCTCGGTTAGAAATAGATATATACTGTAACTAGATTAACAAAGAAATTTTATATATCAATGTGTAATAACCTTTGGTAACTTAGTTCCATAAGTATAAAGAAATAAGAAAATAACATGAACACATGAGACACCAAGATTTAATATGGAAACCCAATTTGGGAAAACCAACAATGTAACTAGTTACAACTTTTTACTCTTACGAAGTGAGGCCTGTTAGGAGGTAACCATATTAAAGGTTACAAAAAAAATGATTAAGTGTGATCCTATTAAAGGATTTGAATCACCCTTTTAGGAGTGGCCTTGTTAGGGGTCTTAAGACACTTTAGTTGAGAAATACTACCTCATTAGAGAATTTACAAAAAATGATTGTCAAATCAACTCTATTAATATATTTCTTCACTGCTACAATTGTTAAAGAGTAATAATGATTGGCCTAATTGATAAAGCAAATTATTTTTAGATTTAGGTTACTATTATGGTTTATCCTTTGGATCCTCCTTGATAAAAATATTCTTTGCAGCTCCCTGTATACGTTGTCCTCAATCAGATATCCTTCTTAATTCACATCATGTATTCTTCTTCAAAACTACATTCTTTAATCCACAACTTGAATTTTCATATATATGAAATCCTAGGTCAAATCAACTTGAAAACCATTCTCAAATAGAAAATTAACATCCATAGATTTGGCTTGAATTAAACATTTAATTTACAAAAGTTTTCTATTGAAGGTCGGTTGACATTAAAACTAATCACTGGGTTAACACTGAGTTCCTTTGGTAACTGACTGACTTAGTTTACACTAAAATGCTTTGGTAGCTGACTTGACTTAGTTTATACTAGAATCCTTCATTGACCAACTTAACTTGGTTAACACTAGTTCTATGAACTAGGTTCCTTTTGAATTCTACTTGGCTAAACTAGAGTCTTCTTCAGTGCTCAACTAAGCTTGGTTACTACTAGATGTGCTAAGTTAGAGTACGATATTTGTATGACAATATAAAATTGAATAATTGATTTCAACAATAATAAACTCTTTCTTTAGTTTCACTCTAATTCTCATCCATGCAACTCTGATATGCAAAACATATGCTCCTTTTATCATATTAGATCATGAAATCAATAAGATTCTATTGTATTGCTGAGAACACCTTAAATGCTTATTCAATTTATCCCTCTTAGTAATATCTCCCATACCTTCCTCATGGTAGTATATCTTCTACTATATTTCATCTTCAAAAATCTCTTTCTTTAGATTCATTGTAATTCTCATCCATGCAGCTCAGATATGCAACTCATATACTCCTTTTATCATATCAGATCATGAAATCAATAAGATTCTACTATATTACTAACAACACATTTCATGCTTATTCAATTTATCCCTCTTAGTACTATCTCCCTTTGCTTCCTCATGGTGCTCTCTCTCTTTTACTATCATTCATATTTTCCTTATGATAACTACTTCACAACATCTCCCTCCCTTTGAATGGGTAATTAACTTTGGTTTCCTCTCTCTTTGGCAACAATGCCAAAGAAATTTTAACTTATGCATCTTTTCCATGAAGATATATTCATGTCAATACTGAATTCTTCATTTTTCATCTATGTATGAATGATACAACATGATTCTATCCTTCTTCCTCATTACTACCTTAGGAAACTCCTAAAGTAGGATTGTTTGCATCAACTTGTAATATAGTCTGATCAACACATTTGATGCAGAACACCATTTTAGCTTAAGTAACTTTGTCTAGGGAAATCACCCCTCATGAGCATTTTTAGGTAAATCTTTATTAAATATAAAAACTATTTGCTCCTTGGTGTTCAAATGCTCCAATTTCACTTCTTTGTCTTGAAGTAGCTCTCTCAAGTAGTGATACTTGATAGTAATATGCTTAGAATTTGTGTGCATCACATGATTCTTTGATATGTTAATAGAACCAATGTTATCACAATAGATGACAAATGGATTATTAATCTCTTCTTTCATACCTCTCAATGGTTGCTTGATCCAAATGATATTGGAGCAATTTACTACTGCTGCCACATGTTCAACTTCAACTATTGATTGAGAAATGTAGTTCAATTTCTTATTTGTCCATGGAATTAGTCTCTCTAGAAAAAATGCTCCTCCACTTATGCTCTTTCTGTCATCAACATTTCCTACCCAATTAAAATTAGTAAACACTTTCAGTTCAAACTTATCATTCTTTTTGTAAGATAATCCATAGTATTTTGTTCCTTTTAGATATCTCAATATCCTTTTTACTACGATCATGTGATTCTCCTTAGGACTTACATAAAACTTGCAACTATCCCAACAACCAATACAATATCAAGTTTGTTGTGAACAACATATTATAGTTTTCCAATCATTGATTTATACAATGTCTATTTCATATTAGTAGAATCATCATTCTTAGATAACATAGTAGTCTTGAGTCTACTATTCCAAAAGTTTTCAATATCGCCTTGATATATTTGGATTGAGTAATGAATATACCTTTCTTCATTTTTTATACTTGTAAATAAAGAATTTGATCTCACCAAATATAGACATTTAAAATTCCTTCTTCATTTCATCAACAAATGATTTGCATAATGCTTCCTTGTCTCCAAATATGATATCATCAACAAAAATTTTAGATAACAATACCTTATTATGTTTACTATTTTTTGAATACATATTGTTGTTTTCATTAGTTCTTTCAAATCCAATCTTCACCAAATAATTGTGTAGTCTTTCATACCATGCTGTTGGGACTTGTTTCAAACCATGTAGAGACTTGTGTAGCTTGGACACCATATTCTTTTTGCTGGGGTCAACAAATCCTTTAGGCTACTTTATGTACACTTCTTCTTCAAGTATTCCATTTAGAAATGTAGATTTTACATCCATTTGGTATACGTTAAATCCTTTGTAAGAACACTATGAAATTACTGTTCCAACTCCTTCTAGTCTTAGTATAAGGGTAAGTGTTTCCGCATAGTTAATACCTTCTTCCTGGGCATATCCTTTGCATACCAGTCTAGCCTTGTTCCTTTCAAGACTTCACCTTTTCCATTCAGCTTGTTCTTGAATACCCACTTTATTCCAATAAAAATTTTGTCTTTAGGTCTAGGTTCTAGTGTCCATGTTTTTCTCTTTTCTATATACTCAATTTATTCATTCATTGGTTGTATCTAGTCCTCATTCTCCAAAGCATCTTTTACAGATTTGGGCTCAAACTCACAAATAAACATGGATCACTTTTGATTCTCTTTCTTTTCATAACAATATATTTTTTATCTCCAATAATTTTCTTAGGTGTATGCCATCTTTTTTGGAAACTTACAATTGGAATAATTGTTGTTTTGTCTTTGATGTCAAATCTATGGATGAGACATATTGCTACCCAATCTAAATGTCATATCTATTTGATCGTATAAGAGGATTTGAGAAGTTACTCATAACAATAGCACCTAGAGAAAAGGTTGAATTTATGAAAAGGAAGTTACAATGAACATTTTATTAGATAAACTATGATAAAGAAAAGTAGTTGTTTATGTCAAGAAAGTTAATCTAAGCTGAGCAAAAGAGTAAAATACTAAGGAGTGCCGAGTAATGCTAGTGTCAACCAAGCTATAGTTATTGTCGAGTAAATCTAGTTTTGATTGAGTATTAGTCTTGACTAAGAAAGTTAGTTTATGCTGAGCCAAAAATCTTTACAATGACCAAGTATTTGAGTGTTAATAGAGTATCAAAATTTAGAGATTTTTGAGTAATAGTAAGAGATCAAAATTCAAAGAGATTGTAAGATCAAGCTAGCTCAGTTGATTTCTTGGGAGATGTAAAATGTGTTAAAAATAAGATTGATGTGTTGGATAATTAAATTCAAGAAGGTGATTACATAAAGACCTAACATACTAATTTGAGAGAATTTTCGAGAGGATGAACAAGAATATGAATATATACATCGAATCAAGTCGAATCTAATCATAAACCCTAAGATCTATGGTGGATGTAGAATGGAAAAGAAAAAATTGCCTATTTAAAGAGATACAAAATTTATCATTTAGTACCATTTCCAATGGTGTTTGGTCAAGCCCAGTTGAGCCCAACTAGTGTGTGTATGAGCGAGTTTGTATGTAGGGAGACATGCATAGAAAGGTTTATTAGAAGCACACAATGTCTAAATGTGAAGCTAAAGGATAAATCTTGTTGATATGATGTTGTTTTTGATAAGAGAATTAGAGGAGAAGGCTTAAGTGTTGATGAGAAGAGTGGATTGATTTCTTGAAGGGCGACCAAGAAGATCAAGATCAAAGATGATAGTGAAACACTACTACATTTGGACCCAAATTGCAAGGGTAGGCCATCGTAATTGTGATGTTCTACCATCACCTATGCCAAAAAACCAAAAATTGCTTCCTGTCAAATAGGCGTCACACTTTCTTTGTTGCAGATTGAGAGTGCAAGCTTGTCCATCATAAGTACAACACCAAAATATATCATAATTTTGCAGAAGCCAAGGCCAATAGATCACTATCACATTGTCAATTATGATAGGAGACTATTGCAACTAATGTCAAAATGATGATTATATGTGACAATAGTTATGTGGGTATGATGACCTTTTGTCATGTTTATCCATCACACTTGCAACATATATACAAGGGAAATGCTCTTATTCTAATGATGTTCCATCAAACGTGCCATCATAATTGTGATAGACCGTTGATATATGAAAAAATATTTGTTCTTCTTTATTAGAAATACATTTTACTATGTTGACAACATGCATACATAGTTTAGCATAGGTCATGTAGTTTCCTCTTTGGTCCCTTTCATGGAGATTGTGTTTGACATTCTTCTAAGTTGTCTTATTGATACTACTTCTACTCAAGCATTTCATAGACAATGTTGCATTTCAATTTCATTTTTAAATTACTATAGATAAGAAGCTAGACATCATGATTATTTCTCCATGCATACTAAAAAAATAATCATGACATCTGGCTTCTTATCTATAGTAATATAAAAAGAAAATAGAAATGTAACACTATCTATGAAACACTTGAGCATAAGTAGTATCAATTAGACAACTTAGAAGAATGTCAAACACAATCTCCATGAGAGGGCCAAAGAGGAAACTACATGACCTGCACTAAATGGTGTATGTATGTGATCAACATAGTAAAATGTATTTCTAACAAAGAAGAACAATTTTTTTTTTAAAATATGTTTTAAATAATGTATACTAACATATTGTGAATGATCTTAAATTAATCATTCTTAAAAACTCACAACATTATGTAGAAGATCATGTGATTGAAGAAACCATTGTGCTCATTCTAGTTGCTTCTATTGTGATTCAAGGTCCTCTTGTTGTTGTTGATAGTGTTGCCAGAGCTCCTTTCCTTGGTCCTTGCAATGTCATGTCCATTCTAATTGTTGATATTTCAATGGGGGATGTGTGTCTTCCTTGCTCATATCTTTCTGAGAGGTTCCTATTTCTCATATGGTTTTGGTCACAACTTCTATTGTTGTGGCTATCCTTGTGGTCCCTAAGATTTGAACTCTATGCATATTCCATCTCTGAATTAGTATGTTATGACAAGGCTCATTGAAAAAAACACAAATCAAATTAATATTCAATAGAGGTCAACTAAAATCAAATCACAAAAATTAATTGTAATGCAATACTCTTATTTTAGTAGTTAACCAATGGAGAAGGTGTTATCAATCGTTGCCATTGCATCTTTGTTCAAAATCCTCTCCTTCTTGTCCTACCATGCAAATACAAGGTGTTTTATAGCCAACAATGGAATATAACTTAGAGTGTTTGTGAGGAAGGCCATTTGATCCAATGTGTAAGAAGATATGTCCTCTCACACTGATAAGGATTTTAGGCCCTTCTATTCTAATTGTTTAGTTCTACAAAAAATTGAAAAGCTTTTGGTCTTAAAAACAACAGATAATTGATGACAGAAAGAGGAAGTCCACGAGTTGTAAGGTGTATAGATTAGGATTCTAATGGTAAACTTATATGCTAATGATTTATGATAGCTCCCAATATATATGATTTGCACATCTTTTGAAGTAAATAATAGCTGCTACAAGTTCTTCTGTAATGTTTGCTTAAACTATCACAGTTTGAAAGATCTAGATATTTTAGTACTACGAGGCAACAAAAATCACTACACAATTCCTCCAGTTTACCGATAATTTTAAGGTTTCTAGTTAGCCAAGTTTCCTGAAACCTATAGGTAGCCTTAACAACCTCTTGCAATTGCTCAATTCTAATGTTTTCCGTACTACCAGGCAGTGAAAGTTGTTATATAGTTCTACTAAGCTCTCAAAACCTACTAAGTCTAAACAAAGATGCCCAATTTCAAAGATCCCATGGATTCTACACCTAATGCATTTGGGAACATTTAAATTTGAAAGGTTCTACAACAAAAATTATGAAGGTTATTTCACAACTCAAACTACTAAAGAGAAAAGTGGGAATCTATTAGCAAAGATAAAGTGCAGATTTATGAAGGCTTCTATGGACAAATTTATGACTATATAGAGGACTATGCTTTCTCTATGGACAAATTTACAAATATATAGAGGACTATGGAAGGACTATAAATTTTGAAATTATAAATGTCACCTACTTTTTTCATTAAGCATTGCATTTCATATAGACTTTATGATCCTTTGCTTCCTCGCTATAATATTATTCAACATAGATAAATGAGTTTGACTATGGCATCCTTCTGCATTGCTTGAAACCAAAAGATTCACATAGTTAGTTGTCATGCAATCATAGGTTAATGTTGAGCTTCACTTGGTTTCAAGAATAGTTTAATATTCTCTACTAATCAAGGCCAACCACATGAAGGTGGAAGCTCATTTCTGCCCTCCCCCCTAACATCTACATTCTCCATTAATATCTAAAATTGATTCATTCTATTAATAAAATGTAACATTGATGAATTATTGCATGATAAAATTCATTGACAAATTAGTTTCATTAGAACATTCACATTAACATTGAAACATAAGATTCATTAGAACATTCAATAAAACATAAATAAAACATCTATACATAAACATAAGTCATTATCAAATAAGTTACATAAGTTCACATGAATCATTTATTTATTTATTTATTTTTCATTCCCTATATTGTTGTAGATGCATATCCATGTCATCATTAATATTTCTTCTCACCCATGGATGTGCACTAACTATGATTTGCAAAGGTTGGTCCTCTACAATAACAAATAAACTGGTTAAATTTAAAAAAATTGAGACTTAAATGATTTTAAATAACATTGTAGCACTCTTTACCTTGTCCAACCACATCATCTTGCCCACTTGCCAGCTTGGACCTCAACAGAGTCATTAGGAACAACCTATGCATTCCTTCAATAGAAATATAAGATGTTTGCTTAATCCCAACACATTATAGTTAAATTTGTATTACTACACTAAATTCAATTTAAAAATGTTTACTTGTATTACTAATTTAGAAATAAAAAATCAAATAGAATATGTTTACTTGTACATACATTGATATTATTCTTCATTTATCTCATCATCAAGATCATCGTCATTTTTCAACATTGTCACCACCACTATCTTGGTTGTCATCATTGTCATTGTCATTATTGTCATCATCATCATCATCATCAACATGCTACTCCTCCTCCTCCTTATCATCATCATGATCAGAGACATCATCATTGTGATTAGTGGCAACATCATTTACTTCATGAGCATCATCGAATAAATCTCAATCATGATCCACTTCTTCCTCTTCCTCAGTATCTTCTTCTTCCAACACATTATACTTTATCAGCCTTTCCTTGGATCATGTCTAACAAAAAATGACCAACCATGTTTATGTGGAACCTCTAAGTAAAATACTTTCTCACATTGGCTTGGAAGAACATAGGACTCATCCCCAACTGACTCAAACAACCTTGTATTGATAATTGGAAATCCATTCTCATGCTCAATAATAGTTTTATTAGGATCATTTTGATTGAGTCATAGTGTATACCATTTGGTGATGAAGAGAACTACTTAAAGGAATTAAAGTCACAGTCAAGTATATCAACCAAAATGTCATAGTATCAATTTTGAGATTGTCAAGGATGTAAATCATTTCTAGATGAAATATTGGTTACCTAGAAGACTACACTTATCCAAGAATCACAAGTTTTCTTCATGTCATCTAAATCTTTGATGCAAAATTTAAAACCATTGTAGAACATAGTTTTATGGAGTTTCACCTAAAATTATGTCAAACATGTATAAATTATTCTATCATGAGTTCAAAAACATACGTTGATTAACAAATTTATAAGTACCTAGAGATATCTTAAACCATATTGTAAATCTATTTCCTTTTGTGTAACTTTGGGATCTCCATTAAAATGAGATTGTTTAACCAATAAAGACATGGATTCCCATTTTAATCCATGATTAGAATGCTGACATCGTTCAATCCATACCATCATCCAATCTTTGATTGTTTGCAATAAATAAATGTATTTCATTCCACTCTTTAGCAGCTATACACAAGTAAATAGATAACTTAGAATAGATGTATTTTGAAGATTAAGAATTATTTAACTATAATAACATCTCATAATTTATTAAATTTCACTTTCCTAAATATACCTTTCCCCACAAGTACTCCCCTTTGAATTTTTTAATTGAGTTGACATCCCAAATGCAATCTATATGGGTCTTTGTTGCAAGATTAGGAAGATATTGAGTAACGTACACCATCATCTGGTATGCCATATATCCCTCAATCATAGAACCCTCAAAACATTCTCTTTGTCAAACCAAACCTTTCAAAAATTTCAAGTGTCTCTCAACCATTCACATTGACCTAGGCTATACAGGTCCACACAATTCAATCTCCTCAACTTCGTGTATGAGGTAGTGTTCTTGTGCATTGAAAAAAGTTGAAGGTAAAAACTTTTACATTTCACACATTAGTAGAGGAATTCTTTTCTCCCAATATTTTATATCTTCTTTATGGATTTTTGTAGATGAAATGAACCTACAAAGGATTCAAGACACAAAAACATATAAATATGAGACTTTACAATATATTAATTGTTTCATATATTGAACAAATATCATTGCTCACCTCATGTATTTTCCAAGATCATATATCACTTGTTTGATATTATTGTCAAAGTTGTTTTGGAGTGATAGGGGTTGCATATACTACAAAAATTGTCAACTGATCATTTCATTCCTTTCTAATGTAATACATTGAAAATTGAATGCAATTTCACAAATATATTATAAATACACAATATTGTGACTTACCTTGATGAAGATATGCCAATCATGATTTTTAGCCTTGGGCCAAATTCACTTTCCTTTAATATGAAATTACTTATATTAATAGAAAATCCTATAGGAAATCTCATTTTTCGTATGCCTTCTTTTATGGCATTACTTTACTACTCCATTAATAACCAAGGATGGGCACTTGCATTAATCCTATCTCCATTGCTATTTAATTCAATGATATTTTTCATTGCATGATTGGAATTAGGAATGTCAATACAAATTTTGAAATTTTTTTCTTTGTCATGCCTTCCATCCAATATTTTCCATAGTGTCTCTATTACATTCTTTCCAATATGCATGGTATCAAACAAATGTATAATTTTTAGCTTCTTGTAGTAGGGCAGCCTACTAAATTCTTTGGGATAACATTTTAGTCCCTTTGGAAGGTGGTTAATACTGATGCCTTGATGACCTCAAATTCTATTATATTCCAACTACCATAGGTGAGGCATCATTCTTAGTGGCTTTGATTTAGTCTCTTCTTTCCCTTTGAATTTTTTTTTGGACACTTTGATACTTATGTTTTGTGTAGAGAAAGTGCATATTCTCATCAAACACTCGATTTCTTAGACTTTTGGAATGACAAGATTTCATATTTGGACCACACATTGGACATGAAAAATTTCCCTTTGTTTGAAGACCTACAATAAAATGATACAATTGGATTAAATATGTTCATTTTTGGAATTAGTATTATCACATACAACTAGATTTTAGCATAACATACCATAGAAATGTGTCAGCTTGGAGGAATCATAAATTGTGCACACATGCATTGCATAGAATTGAAATTTTTTTTGTCCAATTGGTCTAGAGATATCATACATAGTGAAACCATTCCATAACAACAAAAACTTGTTGATAAGAGGCATAATATATACATTCATATCTTTTTCTTGGTACTTATCTAGTTGAATGAACAACATCAGATAATTATTGTGGTCATTTTACTCCAAGAATTATATTTACATGTAGGTAACAAAAAACAATTAAATACCTAGAAAAATAATTTCCAACATAATCTCTTTATTGACATCCATGGAGGAATGTTATTGTTGATAAAAAAAAGCTAGACCAAGTAAACGGATCTCATCTCTCCATATGGATTGATATAGTTAGTTGCTAGAGAAAGCTTGAGATTTTGATGTTCTTCTTTAAAGTGTGGCCAATTTTCCTCTATTTCCTTAAATACTAAACCATCCATAGGCATTTGAATAATGTCACCTTGACTTCTATTGTGTGCATGATAATCCATAAATTGTGCCAAGCTACTGCACCTGAGTAATCATTTAAGACATAGAATGATGAGGATGTAACAAAGAACCTTATGAGGAACTTTTTTTATTACTTGATCATCTTGATATCTACTTGTATAACATTTGGGGAATTCTATTGCATTTTTGTGTTCTTTATGATAAATTACATGACCTTGAGGAAAAACATCTATTGGTTGACACTCCACTCTAATATGTTTCATAGTAGCACATAATTCTCGATACAAGTGAGGGAGAACATTTGATGGTGGTAAAAAATAGTCACCTATCAATCTATAGAAAAAAATATTAGTGATTAGTATAAACAATCTTAATGGTACATATTTCACCTTTTATAGACTATAATGACGTATATCACAAACCTTAGCATACATGACATTGTTATGTTGGATAAACCATTCATAACCTTCAAGTTGAATAGTAATAATACAATAGAGAGAAGAGTTGATTGGGATCCTTCGTAAAGGGTTGTGTTTGCCTTCTCAAGTAGAGGTGTATCATGGATGGTCTCAATGTCATCCTCATCCTCATCCTCATCATCATCAGTAGTAGCAACAACACTAGTACCAAATGTATCATGGATCAATGCATTTGTACCATCATCTTCAAATGTGTTTTCTAACACATGATTGTCATCTTCCATAGGATCACAATCTTCTCCTTTAATACTCACACCTTGATGTTCCTCCATATTCACACCTCCATGTTCCTTCGAGATGTGTTGGTCCATATCAAATACTACCCTGGGCAGATTGACCTTTATAAAAATGATGATATTCCAACCCTCATTCTATGTTTCATAAGTGTTGAGCTATCATTTTGCATGATGCTTACTAACATGAATCCTTTCAAAATCCTCTCTTGAAAAGATAATTTGGGATCAACTCCAAGGTTTCAGGTGAACTTGTGACCTATTGGAATCCACTTAGTCGAAGATAAATGTGTTTTTTCATGAGGAGGCCTTTGTTAATTTGAACTAATTTCAGATCAAATGATTGATCTACTTGTTATTTCAAAATTAAACCACAAAAGAGATATGTTTTTTGGTATTTTCTATTTATTTTTAATGAATGCAATCTAACCATGCAACTATATGAATTCCTAACTTAACCAAGAGTTAGAAAATAAAATAATAAAGATAAGGTAACAAGAAGTTTAAGAAAATAACATGAAAGGGAAATTCCTAATGGACATAAGCTACATAAAAAAGATGTCTGTGAATTAAGCCTTTGAAAATATCAGTAGGTAACCAATGAAAATAGGAGCAAAACTTCCTTAATTCCACTGATGCAATTGTCGATGGGAATTCATTAACCATGATATGTTTCACTTTTCATTAGATCACAAGGCCATGGAAAGTGCACTCATGCAAGACAAAAAGCTATATAGGAACAATATAGATGATATCTTCTTGAGCTAAGTAGGTTAGCCAAATTTGTAGACCTGTAGCAAACACTAGAATTAAAATATTGCACAACTAGAACAACACATAAAACTATTGGCTCAATTACACTTCATGAACATACATTCACAAAATATAACACACTTAGGCAAGAATCACTACACTCCAAATGCGAGCACCAATAGCATATATTATTGCATCAAAATAATGGTGGCTTGGAATAACATTCATGAATTTATAGGAAATCATCTCCTAAATTTGTGCCGAGTGTGAGAGATCTCTTTATGCAAATATATGCTTCTACACTAATAAAACAAATCTATTTATGTAGAAATTGTCTCTCTAACAGGTGCTAAGTAGGACTCCATCCTTATTTATATCATTTAATGGATGCACGATTCTTTACATGTCTTAAAAAAAAGAAAGCATGAGAAAATAAGAAGAATAAATCCATTAGATGATGTTGGAGTCTCTCGAGGTGCCAAAAATAGAAGCTCAACCTTCTCTAGATGTCCATAGGTTAAATTGTCGTTAGAATGCATTTCCAATGCATGGAAAGCTCTAAATTTGGAACTCATAGTTAATATTAGTGCACCTCTGAATTCTTCAAAAACTTCTTGCACACCTCGGAAGCAGTGCAACTAGTGCACATATGCACCTAGTGCACCTCGGAAGCTCAGAAGGTCAATTCACCAAAAAATCAAAGTTCTCTATTTTGAAAAGGGTTTTTGAGTTTTTTTTAGAAAAGGTTTGGGACACTCTAGTTTACTTATTTTTTCCTTTTGTTATGATCTATACCCTCTTTATAGCCAAACATTTTCATACATTTGAACTCCTTCTACTTCTTCTATCTAAAATCTCAAGGCACCTATGTTGAATCTTGTCATTAATAGTTGCATAAGATGAGGAACCTATTCTGGTTTATGTGTCCTACTATTCTAAAGGCACTACATAGCCTTCATTCCATCCATAGCCACCCAACCCTTCTCCATATAAGTATGGCTTCCCACCCACTAATAGGCCTGGTTGTCCAAGGAATGTTGCTATTCGACCTAAAGCATTGAACCCCCCTTTAGAATAGTAGGGCCTCCCACCAATTAATGATGCACCAAACCTACTAGAAGAAATGGTGATGATGCATCTGATGTCTGACCTTTGTATCTTTGATCTTCTCTTCTCTCCAACTACCCAGTCCTTTCGGGTCAGAGACTAGGTGATCTAGATTATCTAAAATGATCAAATGTTTGAAAATTTTCCATATATTTTTTAACAAGAATTTATAGGTATTTTAAAATTTTTTTTTCGGAGGTCTTCAAATCAAAGTTTCAAGTTGAAACTTTCATTGATCCCTAAAACTAGGTAGCCCAAGGCTCCCTATTTTAGGGATTGAAATTAGATTTTTAATTCTTCTTTCCAATGGTGTAAATAGTTTTGATTTCCAAGCTCTACGTCAAAAGTTATGACCCCAACAAGTTAAGGATGCCCTTTTTTACCTTCATAAACAAGAAAAATTTATTTAGGAAGGCTAAAAATCTAACCCAAAAAAAACCCTAATTACTAACAAATAAACCCAGAATGCAAAAGTATGACAAAACTAGCAAAAAACCTTATTTTACACTCTATAAGACAAAACTCTAGTGCACCTTGCACACCTCAGAGGTGCGCTAGGTGTGCTTTACCTAAGAAAAAACTCCATTAAGGGTGCACAACTATTTCACCTTATGAGGTGTACTAGGTGCACTCCCCTTAACATTGAGGAGATGCATAGCCTATTTGGAAGGTGCACAGTGGTGCACCTTTGATAGGTGTGCACCTATGCACCTTTCACTAGGTGAAGGCTTACTTTTTAGGTTTTTTTCTTTTAAAGTTTAGTTAGTGAAAAAGGTGCACACCTTGTGCACCTTGGGAGGCGTACAAGGTGTGCATCTTTACCTTTATTTTGGTGGTGTTGTGTGATAGTGAGGGAGAGTGGAGTGAGTGGAGTGGCACATCTCAAGAGCTGCAAAGGTGTGAGAAAGTGGAGCGAGGAGGAAAGAATGATGAGGAGAGGGGTGGGGGTCTTGGGATTTAGTGCACCTCTTGGAGGTGTGCATTTCCAAGAGAAATGCACTTTAACTTTTGACTAGCGCACTAGCACACTTGCTAAGATGTCCTAGGTGTGCTAGTGCACCTTTATATGCAAATTTGATTTTCTCCTTCAACAACATGGTTTTCAGAAATTGGGTTTTCAAATAGAGACCTAGATTAGACAAAAAAACTAGGTAAAACCCTAAAAAAGGCTCAAACCCTAGAATAGGGATCTAGGAAGCTAAAAAATAAATTAGGGGGTCCCCATTTCTAGGTGAAATGGGGCATGTGTTGTGAAACCATAACAATAAGTATATTAATTTTGAAAATAATATAACAAACAACTTACCAATTGATGATAATCAAACTCCCCTTCATTGTGACCATTCTCCCAACAATGTCTCTTAGCTGTTTTGATTTTGATTCTTCTTGTATTTAAGCTATTACACTACTTACAAGGACAATAACATTTGTCATCACTAGTCTTTGAAAGTTAGACAACAATCTAGTGATTGATTCCCTATTTTGATCAAACTCCCTTGTATTATCTAACATGGTCCTTCTTCATAGCAATAACTTATTTGTGCACCCTTATTGTGTTGGTTGTAGTTAATAATTATATCTACACATATGGTTTTGAGAGAAACATTTGGTGTAATTAATGTGCATATCTGCAAAAATATTGGACATGTTGTACTTAATATTTATATCTACAAAAATATTAGACATGGTGTACTTAATGTTTATATCTACACATATGGTTTTGAAAGATAAAATTGGTGTAATTAATGTATATATCTATAAAATATTGGACATGTTGTAGTTAATGTTTATATCTACACAAATAGTTTTGAAAGAAAAATTTGGTGTAATTAATGTGTATATCTACAAAAAAATTGGAAATGTTGTACTTAATGTTTATATCTGCACATATGGTTTTGAAAGAAACATTTGATGTTGAAACAATATAAAGTTTGACAAAATTGATTTTTTTACAAGAAAATGCACCTGAAGAACTGTTAGCTCTAAAGCAAGAACATGGTGTTGAAATAGTACAAAAAGTGCTTAAAATGAGAGTTCCAAAAGTGAGGGTGTTGACTAATCTTGAAAACTTGAATGTTGAAATGAAAACTATTGAGGATCAAACACCTATTCCATAGTTACAACACAATGTGAAGTTGAAAGCTATCAAGGATCAAACACGTATGCCCCTTGTCTTCTATCCCCTTCCTCATCATTCCTCTTGTTTGTAACTCCTTGTCACTCCCTCCATTCTTCTTATTATTTTGACCTTCTTGTTTTCTTGAACATTTAGGGAGTTGTTCACATGATCACCTTTAAAATAGCATCTACATTTTCTTAAACTAGCATATCCTAATATCTTAAATGTTGGTTTTTCAATTTTGTTTGTTTGAAACATTTTGCTATTTTTTTTGTAAGTTATTTAATTATCTACTTTCTCCTTTAAAAGTTTGTGTGTATGGGATCTTTAAAGAAAACACACTTCTCATAAGATTCTTACCCTCCAATTTATTGCATTTAAGATATTAGGATATTAGGATTTGTCACATCACCTTAGAATTTGTCATGTGTTGTATCTACATTTTCTTTGCCATTGCTTATAATAGTTTTTCAAGGTTGGAGATCACTTTGACATTCTTTTCATGGTTTAGAGGTAATGCTATTTTGGTAGAGGCTTCTATAATGGAATGAGCCTCGCGATTATGGCATTTACACAAAAGTAGAACTTTCTTTTTCAAATCCTTTCACTCAACTCTTCACTAAAGTTATTCTTCTAGTAGTGAAAATAACTACTAAAAATTCCTGGAAGTAAAAGGACCTTGAACCTATGCTACCTTTTCTAGAGACATGGGAGAAGTTACTATTGGATTCAGTACTTCATAATATTTTGGATCATATAGTGATTCCCAAATTAACAACAACAAAGGTACTTGGGATCCTTGCACGGAGACTGTGCCAATAAATGCATGGTAACATCCTTGGCTTCCATTTTTGGGCCAACAAATGAAGCTTTTATATCCAACCATTTGTTATAATTTGGGGAATGCACTTTATGCCTGGCATGAAAGTGATGCATCTGCACATGCAATTTTATCACCTTCAAAAACTGTGTTTGATCCTGGTAGCTAGGAATAGCTGATTGTTTAAATTATTTTCAATTGAAAATTATTTCCCCATCTTCAAGTAACATAAATCCTTGCTTCTCCCAACTTTATTGTTTCTCTATTGTTATATATTCTATAATAGATTTTCTATTCTTTCTCTATGTTTTTATGGTGCATAGAAAAACCCATATCATCTTAGGATAGCACTAACAAAAGTGGCTGCAAATATATGAATAAAGAATTAAAAAAGGAGTTCAATTAAATAAATAATTTGTGTGTCTGATGCTATTTAATGAAATACTAAACCAACTAATCATCCTATACCTATATCGATCAAAGTATGCACAAAGTAAGATCTTGGTACATAAAATTTTAGCAAAAAATAGAGGGAACAAAATCCAAATAGGGAGTCATATAGTATCTAACTATAATTATGAATTAAACATAATATCAAATACAACCTTGTTTACAATGTAATATCATTATGTGTATTTTGTTAGTCCACACCAAAATAAATAACCTTGTTTTTACTATACAAACTTTTTGTTAGTCAATAACCTTTTTATTTTTTCTTATTTAAAATTTGGGAAGTAATCCCCTTGAATTGGGCATACCATGTTTTCTATCCAAGTGCTATTTGGACAAGCATGAAACAACTCCTAGAATTGTTGTTCATAGACCTAGTGGATATTCATGCACATTCAATTCGAAAGATGCTATCATTAGATCTCTATGTTTTAGATAATCATATAAGAATTTAGGTTATGGTGCTCAAGCCATGAACACTCTAAGCCTTATCTTATCCTGGATGTTAGTCAGGTACATTCTATTTCTCCTTTGATTAAATTAGAAAAAAGATTTAATCCACACACGCCTTTCAAGAATCAATTACATTCAATGCTGAGATCATTACAATTATTTTTATTGATGGTGGAATTTAGTTTTTCTTGATCAACATCAATAGGCTAGAGAGTAAAAACTCATCCATGCCCCAAAATGACTGAGAAAATAAAAGGTTCAAGAAAACAAAAAATAGAGTATATCTTAGAAGTAGAATATCACCTAGCATTTGGTGGAGCTAAGAAAAGAGCCTAGGCTTGATACAATTGAACTAATATTGCATAGCTCCTGCTTTCAACTCTATTTCTTTTTCTATTCATCAAAATAGGAAGAGTTTATATGGTAAAAAAATCATTCTAAGTATTCTATGTATTTTGTAATATCTACCATGATATGTTTTTGTAAAATTTCTTGCAAACTCTGCCCATTTTTTGTGGTCTGCATTATTTTTGTGTAGGATCTTTGGGTAAGTCAGTCAGCGCGAGTTGAGTGAGTTTTATTGTTTTATTATTTGGAGTTTGGAATATGTATGCAATTGGATCATTTTTTCTTCATTTTTTCTATTGTGCAAAAAATATGTAATAAGCACCTTAAAAAAACCTCTCTAAATATATAAAGAGATACATGTTTACAAGGAAAGGAGATATAAATACATATGCACCTCTTCTTTCCCTAGAAGAAAATCACAGAGAAAGGGCACGTGGACCACAAGGGCATGGCATGACAACGAAATCATAGAGCAAGGGAATAACATGAAAATGAATTGTAGAGCAAGGGTATGAAAATGAATTATAGAGAAAGGGCACAACATAAAATGAAATCATAGAGCAAGAGCACAACAATGAAATGCAAAGATCATGAGGGCTTAGCAACCAAATGCATTGAGCACTGATCGTAAGGGCCATCACAATGTTCACAACACTCCACCTCTTTTACATGCAGCTCACTCCACCTCTTTTGCACCCAACTCTCCACAATCAAAATAAAATGAAAAATGACTTTTGTATTTTTTTTTGTTTATGCTCGTGAGGTTATCACGATTATGACATCAATATCGATATTGTGATGATGTTAGGGACAATTACAAAAAAAATGAAAATCACTACAAAATATACTGTCATTAGAAATGGCTACTGTAATTTGACCCCAAATGTTATAGTGAAAGGATTATCAGTGAACCAACATAAGGACCAAACATAGATCTAAACCAAAAAAAGTGAATTGGAATCACTCAAATCAAACCTATTATTTTCATTCTTATCATTATAAATAGTTTGTATTAAAATCCTTTTAACATAGGTTGACCTAACAGTCATTTGAAGACTTAATAGTTTGTGTAAATCCTTTAGCTAGGTATATTTAAATGGAATGATCAAAATCCTCTTACAAGGCCACTCCTAATAGGGTGAATAATTCCTCTAACTAGGTCACATTTAATAGTGTGTTTTGTAACCTTTGGCTCCTAATAGAGCTCACTTTGAAAGAGTGAAAAAGAGGGAGTTGTGAAATTTTGTCGATGGTTTTTCCCAAATTGAGTTTCCACGCAAAATTCTAGTGTCAAACTATGATGAATGTTTACATTAAATGTCTTCATTATGCAGTGCAAGTTATGCTTTTGACAGTTTTATCGTAGAGGCTGAGCAACAACATGATAAGAAGAATAATGAAGTGTTTAATGTTTAATTGTTCAAGTGGTGCATATAGACATTGCATAACTGATTCCCCCCCGTCCCCCCCAAGTTATTCTAAAAATTTATAAAAATTAGTATCAGAGAGAAGTGCTTACAGTGAAAGTTTTGAAAGTAATTAAAGCAAAAGATCATGAAGAACAAGAGAGATGTACCCAAGCTTAACAAGGAGAACTTTCTTACATGGCAGATCCTGATGAAGCTGTACATATCTAGTATTAGTGATGCTACTATCAAGTTTTTGGACAATAAATATGTATAAGTAAAAAATAATCCTTTGACTACTGAAGAACTAAGATTGAAGTTAGATCATAACCAAGCAATGTTGGAGATCGCCTCATCCCTAAGCTATGCCAATTTTGATGACCTAAATGATTGAAATACTACAAACAAGATGTGGGACAAATTAAAGTCCATATATGGAGGTCACAAAAATGTTTTAAGAGAAAAATCATAAAGCCTGAGAGGAAAATTTGATGACATGAGAATGACAAAAGGTGAGAACATAGTAGAATACTGAACAAGAGTGAAAGAGGGTGTTAATGCTATTCAAGGTGAAAATGGATAAATCAAAGATAAAATAATGATAAGTAAGGTATTGAGGAATCTATTCCTATCTATGTCATTAGAGTCTCTACAATCCAATAATTGAGATGTACACCAGGTAACATATTGACCTTAGAAGGTGTAATTAGTATACTGACTACTTTTGAGATGTCTAATTTTGATAACTACGCACCTACTACCATTGAATCTGCTTTCAAGTCACAATTTTTTTTTAGCAAGAAGAAAGGAAAACATGTGAAGAGTGAAAGTAATAGTTCTTAAGATGACATTGATGAACTTGAAGCCCTCATTGCAAAAAGATTTGGAAGAGGAAAAGGTAAATATAAAGGTAAATTACCTATCATTTTTTTTTCATGCAACAAAGTTGGTCATATTGCTGCTAGATGCCCTGATAGAGAAGATAAGGATTAAAGAAAGGAAAAAATAGTACTAAGGAAGAAGAGACGACCAAGACTATAGGAGCAGAAGGAATGAAAAGGTAAGATGTCTTGTTATATTAGTAAAGAAAATAATGATAATGAATCTGAGGGTAATGATGATGAAGTTATCTATGCTTCTATGAAAGAAGATTATGATGAAGATGAGAAAATTGCATTCATTTCCTATGTAAATAAAAGTGATAGATGGATAATTGATAGTGGATGTTCCAATCATATGACTATGATAAAGAAAAATTTGAAGATTGGTCCATACAATGGTGGATGTGTTAAATTTGGTAATGATATCCTATGTGTTATAAAATGTAAAGACACTATTCAACTAACTGAAAAGATAACATGTGACAATGTTTACTAGGTTGAAGGACTTAACTACAATTTTTTGAGTGTTTTATAGCTAAACAAGATAGGTTATAGAGTTTAATTTCACAACAAAAAGCCCAAGATACATGATGGTGATGGTAAGTCAATTAGAACCGGTGAGAAGACAAGAGGTAACATATTCTATCTAGACCTATCAAGTGAGACATGTATGTTTATACAACAAGAATATATTTGGTTATGACACAAAAGATTATTTCATGTGAACTTTGACAATCTGGTGAATATCAACAAGATGGAGAAATTAAGAGGATTGACTAAACTAAAGAAGCCTGAAAATGCCATGCATAAACAATTTCAATTAGGAAAGATGGAAAATTCTAGTATCAAGAGTAAAACATATATTGATACTAATATTTTGGAATTGGTTCATACTAACCCATTGGTGTTAAAAGTTATAGTTGAGATCAATATTTCATTCTATTTTTAGATGACTATTCTAGAATGACGACTGTATGTTTCTTAAATCTAAATTTGATGCTTTTTAGTTATTCAAGTGGTATTTACCTAGTGTTGAAAAATAAATAGGGAAGATTTAGAAGTGTTTGAGATCTAATATAGGTGGTGAACTCATCTCACATGAGTTCAATACATTCTACAATGACAAGGGAATCAAAAGACAGATGACAACACCAATGATCCCTCCTTAGAATGAGATAGCTAAAAGGAAAAATGGATTGATAATGAACTATGAAAGAACAATAATGATTGAGAAGAATGTGTCACTACTTATACCTTGAATAGAGTTCAAATCAAGAAAGGTACAGATGCTAAAACTTTTGAACTATGGTATGGTTACGATCCCAATGTCAAATATTTCAAAATATTTGGTAGTAGATGCTATATAGTAAAAGATAATAGGAATAGAAAGCTTGATGCAAAAAGTGATGAAGGAATATTGGTAGGTTATTCCACTAAAAGAAAAGTTTATAAGTGTTCAAATTCTAACACTAACAAAGTTGTGGAAAGTGTAAATGTGAGAGTTGATGAGTTTGCAGAAAGAGATCATACTCCATGTAATGATGAACCTTAAGACTATAGTAAATTCATCTATGTGGATGATGATTCTCCTAGCACTCAAAGTGAATAGACAAGTCAAATTACATGTTCCCATTAGACAAGAAATGATAGAGTGAAAATGCAATTAATTGAACAACAGAGAGTCGATGCTAAGAAATAGACTAAATATGTCGAGTCACATATAGGCAATGCTAACCATTAGATAGTGAATGTTGAGCATTCATAACTTGAACCATAACATCAAAAAAGAAGAGGAAATGAGCCTAAGATTATTTTCTAGATGAACCTGAAGAATAACTAAGAAGGAAACTACCTATGTTAGAAAAATATGTAAGAAGACATCATAAACCTAAACAGATGATTGGAGATGCTAAATCAAGTGTAATGAAAAGAATAAGATTCAAATAAAAGACATGCTTACTTTGTGAGTTTGAGCCAAAGTCAATAAATGAAGAACAATACTTTGAATTTAGTACCAAGACCTAAAGACAAAAATGTCATTGTGATAATGAAAAGGGTGAAGTAACAAGAAAAAAGGAAAGACTAGTATGCAAGGGTTATGCACAAGAAGGAGTTTATTATGGAGAAACTTTTTCTCCCATGGCCAAACTTGAAGGAGTCGTAATTATACTTGCATACTTAGCTTACAAGAATTTCAAGGTATATCAAATGGATGTCAAATCTACATTTTTAAATGGTATACTAGAGGAAGAAGTATACATTGAACAACCTAAAGGATCTATAGATATAGGAAAAAAGAACATGGTATACAAACTAAACAAAGCTCTTTATGGATTAAAGCAAGCCCTAAGAGAATGAAATGAAAGACTACATAATTACTTGGTAAAAATTGGTTTTGAAAGGAAAATTATAATAACTTATATTTGAAGAATGATAAGAACAATGAAGTTCTATTATCTAAGATATTTGTTGATGATACCATATTTGGAGGAAGGGAAGCATCATGTAAATCATTTTTTGATGAAATGAAAAAGGAATTTAAAATGTCTTTGTTTGGAGAGATCAAATTCCTTTTTGGATTACATGTATGTCAAATGAAGTTTGGTATTTTCATTTCATAATCCAAATACATCAAGGAAATATTAAAGACTTTTGGTATGGAAGATTCAATTCCAGTGAGTACACCTATGTCTATAGGACATAAGCTATCTAAGACTGATGATTCCACTAATGTGAACCATACCCTATATAGATCCATGATAGGAAAATTGCAATATGTTGTTCACAACAAACCAGATATTGTTTTGGCAGTTGGGATAGTTGCCAGATTTTCATCAAATCCTAAAGATAATCTCATGATGTTTGTAAAAAGGATATCGAGATATCTAAAAGGTGCAAAAGACTATGGATTATATTACAAGAGAAGTGATAGATTTGGGCTAAAGGTTTTCACTAAGTCAAATTGGGCTGGAAATATTGATGATAGAAAAAACATTAGTGGAGGTGCATTCTTTCTAGGAAAAAGATTGGTGTCATAGACAAGAAAGAAGCAAAATTGTATTTCCCAATCAATAACTAAAGCCGAGTATGTGGTAGCTATAGTGAATTGTTCAAACATAATGTTGATTAAGAAATTGTTGAAAGGTATGAAAGAAGAAATTATAGATCCATTAGTTATCTATTGTGATAAAACAAGCACTGTCACCATTTCAAAGAATCCAATGATGCACACTAAGACAAAGCATTTTGATATCAAGTATTACTACTTGAGGGAATTAGTTCAAGATAAATAAGTGAAGCTAGAATATGTGAATACAAAGGAATAGATTTCTAACATATTCAAAAAACCATTACACAAAGATGCTCATGAATATCTTAGAGGTAAACTAGGGGTGATTCCCATAAATAAAGCTACTTAAGAAGAGAAGGTGCATTACATCACATGTGCTAATTAGAAAATTATACATAATGGTGCAATACATATCTACTTTGGGAAATGCCTAAGGTAAAACACTTTAGTACAACATAAACAAATCACTCATAGAAAGATGAAAAGTATCATCTAGACATGTAAAATCTACATAATTTAGATGTATGAAGAGTTTTGAAGTTGAGAGAGCTACACGTATTTGACATTGTTGTCAAAGATGAAGAGATTACTAAAAGAGGGAGAGATTAGTAAGAGAATTAAAATGGAGAGATTATTGAGAAAGGAGGTAATATACACCTCAGCGAGGGAGAATAATGTAAAAACAATTTGAAAATATAGAATGATGATAGAGCGAGTTTTTGGAAATTGCATGGATGAGAATTAGAATGAAACTAAGGATATTGGTCACTCATGGAACTGAAATCTTTTGGATTGTATGGTAACCTAGCTACTACTAGTATTTAGATGTTTGAGATGTTTACATCAATTCCAAAGAGGGAGATTGTTGGAAACTTACAATTAGAACAATTGATGTTTTGTCATTGATGTCAAATCTATGGATGTGAGATATTGCTACCTAATCTAAATGTCATATCTATTTGATTGATGAAGAGAATTTGAGAAGTTACTCATACCTATAGAACCTAGAGGAAAGGTTAAAGTTATGAAAAGGAAGATATAATGGACATTTGATTAGATGGACTTTGATAAAGAAAAGTAATTTTTTATGTCAAGAAAGCTAAGCTAAGCTGAGAAAAAGAGTAAAATACTAAGGAGTGCCAAGTAATGCTAGTGTCAACCAAGCTCTAGTGTTGATCAAGCATTAGTATTGAATGAGAAAGTTAGCTGATGTTGAGCTAAGAAGCTTTACAATGACTAGGTATTTTAGTGTTGACTGAGTATTAGAATTTAGAGATTATCAAGTAATAGTAAGAGATCAAATTTAAAAGCGATTGATGAGGGCACAATCTAAAACCAAAATGAACAAAAAAAGAAAAGGGGAATATTAATATCAGAAGTGATATGCTATTACATTTAGTAAAATGAAAAAAAATCCAATGACATGCCATAGGGCTTACAATACTGTCTAATTTTGGAGAAAAACCCTCCTCTAGTACCTTCTCCCAAACTCCACCAAAAACTACATTTACAATGCCAGAAATGTTCTTAAGTAACCTGAATTAGGTTCAGGGTTAGGAATATATTTTAGAATATGTAATTTAGCATCTACCATGAAAACAAAAGGATATTTTAGAATATGTGATTTAGCATCCACCATGAAAACTCATTTGAAGTTAGTGTAAAATTAGAAGAATCTAGAAATGGTAGTCCAACTTTCGGGAGGCATAACTTCTAGCCCACATGACTATCTAGAATTTCTTTAATCTCTTCCTTTTTAGAAGTAGGAATTGGACATGGCTCCAGCATCAACTCCCCATATGCACCACCATCATGATATTTTGTTAAGCTTACAATATTGAAAATAAGAGAAATGTGAATCCCATCTGGAAACTCCACCTCATATGCATTTCCTAAGTCATGTTTCTTCAAAATTTTGTAGGGACCAATTTTCTTCATCTTCAATGTGTTGTAGGTACCCACTGGAAATCATTCCTTCCTCAAGTATACCATAACCAGATCCCCAACTCGAAACTCCTTATGTCTCCTCTTTTGATTTTCTCTAGCCTTATACTATAGGTTTATCTTGGTAATGTGTGCACGTATCTCCTCATGTAGGTTCTTGACATATTCAACAAAGTCTTCTACCTTAGCACATGTCCTCTCCCCTTGCTACATCTTCCTTAGCTCTAGTGCAGTCCTTGGACTACTCCCATACACAATTTGGAATGGTAATCTACCAGTACTCCTATTCACAAAATTATTGTAAGAAAATTCTACTTGTGGTAGAATCAAATCCTATCCCTTGGGCTTATCTCCTACTAAACACCTCAAAAAATTGCCTAGACTTCTATTTACTACTTTTTGTCCATCAGTCTGCAGATGATGTGTAGAACTGAACTTCAATTCTATCTTCAACTTCTTCCACAAAGTCCTCTAGAAATACCCAACAAATTTAGTATCTCTATCAGAAACAATACTTTTTGGGAGACCACGTAGCCTCACCACCTCTTTGAAAAATAAATCTGCAATATGCACTACATCATGAGTCTTGTGACATGGAATGAAATGTGCCATCTGGGAGAACTTATCTACCACCACAAATAGTGAGTCATTACCCCTTTGTGTCCTTGGTAATCCAAGAACAAAATCCATACTTATGTCCTCCCAAGGTTTTGATGGAAAAAACATTTGCTGATAGAGTCCAATATTGTGACTAAATCCTTTGGATGTTTGACATATGTGACAAATATACACAAACTTTTTCACATCCTATGACAATTAAGACAAAAAATAATCTTCTCTAATAATAGAAATGGTCTTATTTTGACCAAAGTGTCCTGCCATCCCTTCACCATGCTTCTCCTTGATCAAGGTTTCCCTCATGGAACTCCTTGGAATACACAATTGACTTCCCTTGAACAACATACCATCTTGAATCATGTATTCTAGCCATTTGGTCCTATCTAGAGCAACAGGTTCTTTACAAGCCTTCCAAGCCTTTACAAAGTTAGGATCCTTAGGGTACAAATTCTTGAGTTCATCAAACCCAACCACTTCAACTTGCATTACTGTCAACAACAACTATCTCCTACTCGATGCATTTACAACCTTATTAGACCTTCCTCTTCTATGTTTCAATACAAATGTATAGCTTTGCATGAACTCTACCCATTTCAAATTTCTCTAATTAAATTTACCTTGGCTATTTAGGTACTGTAATTCCTGGTGATTAGTATACAATACAAATTATTTTGGCAACAAATAATGCCTCCATTTCTTTAAGGCCTGAACTATTGCATAGAACTCATGATGATAAACAAAATACTTCTTTGCATCATTCAATTTTTCACTAAAATAGGCAATAGGCTTATTTTCTTGGCTCAACACATCCCCAATTGCACTGCCACTAGCGTTGTAATCCACTTGGAACACTTTGTTGAAATTAGGAAGTGCCAACATAGGTTGCTCTATCACCTTCTTCTTTAGCAATTCAAAACTCCTTGAAACTCATGTAGTCCACTTGAACTCTTTTCTATCCCCCCTAATTGTTTTAGTTAGGGGTGCTCATATACTATTAAAATTCCTAGAATTTCCTATAAAACTAGCCAGACCATGGAATGACCTCACCTCAATGGCAAACCTTGGAGTAGGCCGTTCCAAGATGACCTTCACCTTCTCTAGGTCCATTTTGAGACCCTTAGCTAATACAACAAACCCCAAATAGACTAATTCCCTTTTCACAAAGCTACAGTTCTTCAAATTAATCAATAGTTTCTCTTCCCTCAAACTTTGAAGGAAATTATGAATGTGAAATAAATGTTTATCCAAAGATTTACTGAAAATCAAAATATCATTCAAATAGATAATAACAAATTTTCCTAAAAATTTCTTTAGTATCTCATTCATAAGCTGCATGAAGGTGCTTGGCACATTGGTTAGTCCAAAGGGCATGACTAACCACTCATATAGACCCTCCTTGGTATTGAATTCTTTCTTCCACTCATCTCCCTCTCATTTCCATATTTGGAGATAGCCACTCTTGATATCTAACTTTGTGAAGTATTGAGCTCCACTCAAGCAATCCATAAGATAATCTATCCTTGGCAAAGGAAATTGGTTCTTGATGATTATTTTATTTTTAGCCCAAGAGTCTATACATATTCTCCACTCTCCATCCTTCTTTGGTGCTAGCACTATAGGTACTACATATGGACTCAAGCTCTCTCGAATTAAACCTTTCCTCAATAGCTCTTGAACTTTTCAATTTAGCTCCTCAGTCTTAGTAGGAGTCATCCTATGAGCAACCTTGTTAGGAAAACTAGCTCCAGCGACTAAATCTATTTGATGACTAATTTACCTTATTGGTGGCAACCCTTCTGGAACATTATCATAGATGACATATCCATACTCACTTTATAGACTTGAAAATTCAAGTGGAACTTCACTACTACCTTCCTTATCCTTTCTAGGAATTAAAGCATAACACATATTCTGATGCTTCATGCCATCCAGAATTTTTATTCCATCAAAAAAAATACCCTAGCACTACTATGTACCTTTTCACCCTCCTTTATCAAGGGCTTCAATTTTTAGAAAACTCCATCCTTTGTCAGAGAGTATGTATTTGCATGACCATCATGTATAGCATGCCTATCAAACTGCCACAACCTTCCCAATAGTAAATGGTAGACATTCATTGGGATGATGTCACAGAGGGTCTTGTCATGGTAACTCCCAATCTTGAACTTTACCAAATATTGTTCACTAACTAGCACCTTATGATAATTTTACATCCAAGAAATTTGATAGGGTTGGGGGTGTCTTGAGCTTTAGGTTTGAGACCATCTCCTTTGACACCAAGTTTTTAGTGATTCCACCATCTAAAATCAGATCACAACATTTACCGTCGCACTTGCACCTAGTACAAAAAAAAATCCTCCTTTGTCCAAGTTCAGTCTCACCACTTAGTAAGACCCTTTCATTTATTATAACTTCTCCTCTTTTTGCATCCTCTAAATGTGATGACTATGCATCATCATCCACATGAGCAACACTTTCTTGACCATCAACTCTGTTATCTATCCTTCCTTGGCATTGAGGGCATTTGTAGGCATGATGAACTTCTTCATTGCAATGAAATTTTTTACCATGGAAGCCTTATCTTCCTAAACCTTGTCCATGTCCTCTACCTCTTCCTCTCTGATCTCCAAAGTTTTGATCACAAGAGCTATTGAAACCCTTGTTTCTCTAGTTTTGTCTAGTACCCACATCTTCATTTTTCTTCGGATTCTCATTTTAGCCTCCAAATGACCTACCATTGCCCCTTACTCCTTGACTACACCCTCTTTTCCTTCCATCAAAATTTTTGTTTAGCTTCTCCTTAGCTTAGAAGGTAAACTAGTATGCCTCTTCAATGTTAGTCATGCTAACCAGACTTAACTCCTCCTAAATACCAGGCTTTAACCCATTAAGGTAATGGGAAACCTTCTTCATGTTTGCTTCTATATTTTCTACCATAATAAGGACTCAATAACGTATCATTATTTATTTCCACTTGCTTTAAGCCCTACATCTTCTTAAACAAATCAAGCTTGTAATCAATAGGAATGAACTACTTGTTTAGTTTGTCCACCATGCGATCCCATCTTGTGATTTTCTCCTTTCCTCTTCTATTTCTTTCCAACTAAATCTCCTAACACCAGATTTTGGCATGCCCTTTCATTTTGGCCTTGATAAACTTAACCCTATCAGGGTCCTCGATATCCTCATACTCAAAATATTCCTCTAGCTCATTGGTCTTGTCGATCAACTCATCCGGGTTTAGATTTTTGGAAAACATGTTGATGTCAATTTTAGGTCTTTTCCCAAGCTTGGAAATGGCCCTAAAAAGCTTCTCCTCTACCTAATTTAGGACTTCTCTATCTCCTTCCCCTTCTTACCCAATATTTCCTTCTTCTTCATTTCCTTCTCACTTCTATCACCTACGACAATGTTCATCCCTTTACAGTTCTCCTCTTGCAATGCCTCAACTTATCTCTGGAGGGATCTAACCTTAAGAGGAACAACTCTAACCCTTCCACCATGCTCTCTTCATGGAGGAATATTCTCACTATATCAAATCCCACAACCACACAGTCCTAGTGCAAACTACCTCACAGTTAGTTCTCTGTCTACACACTTAGGAAAACTTGCTTTAATACCACTCGATGAGGGCACAATCCAAGACCAAAATGAACACAATAGGAAAAGGGGAATATTATTATCAAAATTGATATTATATTACATTTAGTTCAATGAAGATAGACTCAATGACATGCCCTAGGGCTTATAATGTTGTTTTGATTCTAGAGAAAATCCCTCCTTCGGTACCTTCTCCCAAACTCCACCAAAAACTGCATTTACAATGCTAGAAATGTTCTTAAGTAACACGAATTAGGTTTAGGGTTAGGAATAAATTTTAAAATATGATATTTGGCATCCACCACCAAAATAGAAGGTTCTAGAAAACTTGTCAAAATTTAGTGTAAAATTAGAAGAATCTAGAAATGGCAGTCCAACTTCTGGGAGGAATACCTTTTGATTCGGGACTCTAATTGACAAACCGTTTGCATTTTTAGAAAGCTATCCAAGAACTATATAGCCCTAGTTACTAGATTTTCTTGTCCCCCAATTTTTTGGCCCATACAAGGCCATTAGTGCCTCAAATTTGGCTTTGAAGTGCTCTTAGGGGGTCTCCAAGCAACTTAAAACTGTAATAACTTTCAAACTGTAAAGCCTTTTAACATTATTCTTTTTCTAGAGTGCTTTAAATTACAAGTATAATCATCCATCCTACTTAAATACTTGAACTTTTCATAATTATGGCTTAATTACTAAATAACCTATTTTCTACATTGGTACATATCCTTAAGGTGGTCAAAAGCTCTAACCTAGAAAACCAATAGTGGAACTATGAGAGTTGGAATCTCTATTTGACCCAAATGGGTATCTAGAAATAAAAACACATTAAACATAAACTAACACTAAGCATATTTTTTGGGTGATAGAGGATTTCCCTTATACCACTGGATGCTCTTACATCAGAGATCATAAGATCAAGCTGACTTAGTTGATTTCTTGGGAGATGTAAAATGTGTTGAAGATAAGATTTATAAGTTGGATCATTAAATTCAAGGAGGTGAATAGGTAAAGACCTAATAGATAAATCCAAGAGAAGTTTCTAGAGGATGATGATGTAGTGCAAGATGAGAGAATCCCCAATGGAGATGTCCTAGCCCCTAGCAAATAACCACACAGTGGAAACACAATACAAGATACACGTTCTGATACCAAATGCAACTATTATTCATAAGATAACTATTTACATGCAATATTTTTTGCTATAATGCCTTCTAGGTTATGACCAAATACAACAACAATTACAAAATAGTTATGCAAGATCCCACAAGATCCAACTCACAATTCCTAATCCCAACTAGTCCAGATCTACACTCTAGTAGAAACATCCAAGGAAATCTTAACTTGTTCTCACAAGCCCACCAAGCAATCTCCAAGTTTTCAAGGTACAACTACTAGCTCTTCAAATTTCACATTCTCTTCTCCAAGATGGATAAATAATGTCTAAAAACTCCACAAGAACCCCTACTTATACCCAAATAAACCATAGGCCAACCTAGTTCATTACAAATTAAATTAAAACCATTATATTAAATATATGTTGAGCCATAAGTCACATACAACACAAATTAACTACCCAAAGTGGGCTACAATACAAATTAAAAGCCAAAAAGTTGGCTCACTCACAACTTGACACCTACAAGAACCAAGACTAGACTGAGTGTTAGATAAAGCAAATCATGCATCAACCAAAACACAAGCATTACTGAGCTCCTAGTGCATGCTAAGACACCAACACATGCCAAGCATTGCAGTGAATGTTGAAAAATCTATATCTACCAAGCTCCAATACACGTTGAGTAACCAATATATGCTGAGCACATAGAAGGTATTGAGCACCTTCAATCATTGAGCTCCTCATTCACAACTACACCCTTCATCGATCGAGCACCACTATTTGGTGATGGAGTCCACAACTCCTAGCCAAAATACTCCCAAAATGCAAGATTGAAAGCAAGCCTAGGATGCTCCTACATTAGACGCCCCAAGTTTGAAAAGATGTTCTTGGTAGCTGGTAGAATATCTTCTGGGATTCTACACATAAATCACAAATTGGTTCTTTGCATACATATCCTCCAAGGCTTTAACCTGTACGCTCTTTCCTTTGTTCCACTTCTTCTTCACATCCATCCTAGGTATGCCACAAGTTTTCTTTCCATGCTAATCTCTAACCTTATAGAATTGACCAACTCAACTTGGTTTCCAATACTTAGGTTCCTTCTACCAAGCTCTTCATTCTGCCAAGGAATCAAGGAATTATTCCTGCCACCTTTAATAATTGTAAACACATTCTTGACACAATGATGCACAACCCAACACTTATATTACCAAGGTCTACCAAGAAACACATGACAATTGTTCATGTCCATAATATCACACAAAAATTGATCCTTATACTACCCAATTTGGAAATCAACAAGACACTACTCCCTCACTTCCAAAGTATGCTCACCTTGTAACTAGCGAATCCTATAAGGATAAGGATGTCTCACCATCTTCAAACCAAGTTTCTAAACCATCTTCTCAACAATAAGGTTATACTAACACCATCCACAATCACATTGCATACTTTTACACTAGACTTACAATAAGTCCTAAAGAAACTAGTCCTCTAATAAGATTCCATTATCCTCTAACTAATCAGTACTTGCCAAGCTAGTAAACCCTCTCCTTGCTCAGGTTGACTTACTTGGATAATATTTCATAGTCATATCATTATGTTTCAGATTCTACAACCTTTTAAATAACATTCATAATCAACAAGAATGAACTTAGCCTTCAACTTAGTCACCATCAACCTCCATCTAGTGATCTTCATTTCACCTTCCTCCTCTCTATCTCTTTGCAGTTCTTTCTACCAAAGAGCAGAATGTCCTTTCAACTTAGTTTTTGCAAACCTCACTTTGAGTGGATCTCCAATATCCTCTAGCTCAAAGTAGTCTTCTAGTTCACCAATCCAATCAATTAGGTCTTCAGGATCAAAGTACCTAAGAAAATAGAAACCTTCATCTTATGCTTCAACTTCAATTGAGATCCAGGCCTAGCAAACTGACTAGCCCTAGTTCCAATAGGTCTCTCTACATGATCATTTCTATCCTTACCACTTGATCTAGCAATTTCAAAATCTTTAGCAACTTCCTCATAGCTACCTTCAATACCCACATGTCAAGGTACACAACCTAAAGCACTCACATTTTTAACAATCATGTCACTCTTCATCAAAGCCATTTGAGATCTGAAATTGGATTTAACCTCCTCCATCTCAAATCTTAAATATTCTTTAACCTTCTCTGAGATCCTTTCTTCCACAACATCACTAAGATAATTAATTGCCCTAGGCTTTAATTGTTAGAAATAATAGTCCACCAAGGTAACTAAGAGGGAGGGTGAATAAATTATCCAATTAAAAAAATTATCAACCTTAATTAATATTAACCATTTAGTCAATGAAAACAACAACCATAACAAGATGTACATATACAATTACACTAGATTTGTTAACTAGGGAAATCCTTGATTAGAGGGAAAAATCTGGTGGGAATGATGCCCACAAAGATATATTGATATATATATTCCTTGTTAGAGGATGGACCTTGTTAGGAGTGTATAAACACATTTAGTACATAAGAGTCCATGTTAGGAGACTTTGAATCCCTATTAGGAGATTCCAACCCTGTTAGCAGTTGTAGAAGGTATAAGGACCCATTGTCGAAACAGCTTCTGAGGCAAGACCATTGAACTTACTATCCAACTGATATCTCAAATATTTCTTGCAAAATAATTGTTTGTACTTTGTTTTAACTTCTTTCCTCTATCTTTTCAACTAGACCAATCATTTTCAAACCTTGTAGACTAGGTCACAAACCTCAAATTCAAATATCAAACCTTAGATCTCACAATAAAACCTTGGCAATGAAGTTCTCTCAAAATTCTCTTTGATCTACTTATCAAATTATTCCTCTTCTATTCTTCTCTTTGTTCTTCTTACAATCATTCATACATTTATACATAACAAAGGAAAATTTACTTCCTTTATACCAAATCCATATAACAATTACCTGAGTTGGCTATTACATCTTCTCAATTAATTATTGTAGGACCTCATTAGGAGAGATTAACCATGCCATCTCCAACATGTCTTCTACATGCCTTAAACCTTGTTTCTTAGAATAAAAACTCTGCTAAGAGATATAACATGTTTACCAGACATGCTTCTATAAACTCTATTAGAATGATCATCACCAAAGCTTGCTCAACTTCTTCTAGACTTAATGTTTTATCCTTTTGAGATTAGCTACATATAATAGACACTTAATAATATCTCCCTTTAACATTTCTTAGTGAAAATTCTTAATGATTTTTTTGTACCAATTTGATCTTTCTGTTGTTCTTTTTTTAGGTACCACAGGAAAACTCTATGTTGATATCAATGAAAAAAAAGTCACGAATGTAACATATCATCATGGTAATGATCTAATCATGTTTCTACAATACTCCCCCATAGAAGTATCATTAGCATTCATGCTTCCAACATTAATATTCTTGGAGGCATCTTCCAAGACCTTCATAAACCCAAAACAATAGATCCAAAAATCCAAAATATCAATTAGCTCCACTAGATCAATCTTCTCTCCCATCCTCCACCCAAGTCCTAGATCAAACTACCTCAAATTTGGTGATCTATGTACACACTTAGGAACACCTTTTCTCTAATACCACCTGATATAGTGAAAGATAGGAGAATCCCCAAAGGATATGTCCTTGCCCCCAAAAAATAGCCACACAATAGGAACACAATACAAGATACAAGATCTGATACCAAATGTAACTCTTTATTCATAAAATAACTATTTACATGCAATATGCCCAGTTGTAAGGTCTTTCAAGTTACACCCAAATACAACAACAATTAAAAAATCATTCTGCAAGGTCCCACAAGATCCAACTCATAATTCCTAATCCCTACTAGTATAGATCCACACTCTGGTAGAAACCTCCAAGGAAATCTTAACTTGTACTCGCAAGCCCACCAAATAATCTCCAAGTTTTCAATGTACAACTACTAGCTCTTCAAAGTTTGCATCCTCTTCTCAAAGATGGATCAATAATGACTAAAGAATCCACAAGAACCCCTACCAATACCCAACTAAGCCACAAGTCAACCTAGTCCATTAAAACAATAATTAAAACACTTATATTAAATATATATTCAACCACAAGTTGGCTACAACACAAATGTAATACCCAAAGTTGGCTACAACACAAATTAAATACCAAAAAGTCATCTCATTGATAACTCAACACCTATAGGAACCAAGACCAGATCAAGTGTTAGAGAAACCAAGCCGAGCATTAGCCAAACCATAAGCATTTCTGAGCTCCCATTGCATGTCGAGTAACCAACACATGTCGAGCACTATAGTGAATGTCAGGAAATCTATATCTGCTAAGCTCTAATACATGCTGAGTAAACTAAAGGTACTGGGCCCCTTTAATGACCAAGCTCCTTAGCCACAACTACACCCTTCAACGACTAACCAACACTGTTTGGTGACCAATTCCACAAATCCTAGCCAAAATACCCCCAAAATGCAGGATTACAAGAAAGCCCAAGATACTCTTGTATTAGATTATCAAGAAGATGAACAGATACATTGAATCAAGTTGAATATATTTGTAAACCCTAAGATCTATGATGGACCTAGAAAATGGTAGAAAAAAAATTGCCTATTTAAATAGATACATCTTGATCATTTGGTAACATGTCAGGCATGTCTAGTAAAGCCAAGTTGAGCCCAACCAGTGTGTGCATGAGTGGGTTTGTATGTAGGGGGACATAGAAGCAAGGTTGATTAGAAGAAAAAAAGTATGTGAATGTGAAGCTAAAGGAGAAAGCTTGTAGATATGATGTTGTTGTTGATAATAATATTAGAGGAGAAGGCTTAAGTGTTTATGAGAAGAGTGGATTGATTTCTTGAAGGGTGACCAAGTAGATGAAGATCAGAGATGACAGTGAAAGGCTTATTAATGAGCCAACATAAGGACTGAACATAGATTTGAACCATAAAAGATGAGTTGTAATGACACATATCAAGCCTAATATTTTCTTTCTTATCATTGTAAACAATTTATATTAAAATCCTTTTAATAGAGGGTGACCTAACACTCATTTGAAGACTTAACAATCTGTGTAAATCCTTTAATTGGGTGACACTCTAAATGGAATGATCAAAGTCCTCTTACCTAGCTACTCCTAATAGGGTGATTAAATCCTCTAACCAGGTTACATTTAACAATGTGTTTTGTAACCTTTAATAGGGTTGGCTCCTAAAAGATCTCACTTCAAAAGAGTGAAAAAGAGTGACATCTTGCTAGTGGTTTTTCCCAAATTGGGTTTCCATGTAAAATTCTAGTGTCTAACTATTTCTACTTAGCTTATACTATGTCTTAGTTGATACTAGCATCATTCAACATATACTTTAAGTTCCTTAATCTTCTTCTCTATTTCTTGGTCAAGCCTATGCATTTGGTCTATCTTTGATCACTTCTTCAACGCTTTAGTGCAACTATCTTCTTCACTTGTAACATGATTTAAAAAGTCACTTTATCTTGTCAAATTCTAACTAATCAAGTGTTCATTTATAGTTTTCTCTTCATAACTCAACCTTTCCTTTATTTTCTTTTTCTATGACCATATTATAAAATCCTCTTCATCAATCATATAGATATGACACTTAGATCAGATAGAAAACTATCTCATCAATAAGGTTTGACATCAATGTGAACATAAAAATTATTCTAATTCTAGTTTCCAATAGTAACTTATATTCAAGAACAATTATTACCTCATATATAAGTAATGAAAAGGCACCTACAGTCTGCAAAAGATCTTATTCAGAACCAACACTTATCCATTGTATAACATGGAAAATCTGATAGCCAACATAGAAATTCAGAACTCCTTGAAAATTTGAAGACTAATTTAGACAACACAATTTCTATAATTATCACATGGCACAATCCATTTTTTAAAGAATTTAGTACACTCCATGTGACAAAAATAAGGGGGAAATTGTACAATCAATGACCAAGTAGGTATGAGTATGTATACAGATTTAGTTATGTATATTTTTTTAATAAGAAGGAATAGAGTAATAAGAAAATTTATGTTTTGGTGTTGGAAAATAAAAATCTTTTTGGAAAATATTTTGAAATTTCTAGTTATAGCAAAATATGTAGATTGAGCTACAGGTGTGGTGTACATCCTAAGGGGGAGTATGTACTTTTTGATTTTTTTTCTATGATAAGTTTTTTTATCATGACAAGTTTTATTTTCTACAAATGCCAAAGGGGAAGATTGTTAACCCTAAAGGATATCATAGTATTCTTATTTAGTGAAAATAAACTTAGTCATTTACAAGACAAAGTTGGTTGGTCAAGATTGCAATCGAGCCACTCTATATAGGTAGAGCTATGTAAAGAAAAAAATGTATGCATTCAGTAGTTGTCAAGTAGTAGTGACTTCTAAGCAAATAAATAGTCACCTAGTATATAGTAGTTTCTAAGTTATACAGGAAGAAACACATGAGCCGAGTACTATAGAAGTCAATAAATATAGTAGAAGTTGAGTACAGTATGCACTGAAGGATAGCATGAAGATCAAGCATGATCGAGCATCAAAAGGTATATGTGTTGAGTTAGATAGTTTTGTATATATATTTGGAATGATAAAAAATATTATGTAAACCATTTTTGCCAAGCTAGAAATGTGTTTTTATGATTGAGGATTTAATAAAGATAATTATGCCTATAATTATACATCATTGATCCCTATGTAATGAAATCAACCAGTGCAAAAATTAGAATGATCAAGTGGCAAAAAGGATGAATCTAGATCATTTCTTAAGATCTAGAAACTTCTAAGATGGTTATTTAAGCACAATTCCAAGCCATAAATTTATTGTTGATAATTGAAGAATTGTGTGTATGTGAAGCTAAAGGTTAATCAACAAGTTGTGAAGTAAGGTTACTGAGTAGTGCAAAGATCAATTATTACATATCAATCATAGAGAGGTGATTACATAGTGGAAATAGAATATTTTCATCATCAATCAAGTGAAAACTAAATGATCAAGGCACTATTACATTTTAACAAGTGTATCAGGGTGACTCTCTTAACAGAGTGGTCCTAATATGCCTATGTATATATATTAACAAAGTGCTCATTTAATTGTGTAGTTTAAATCCTTTAATCAAGGTAGAATTAACAGTTTTGTAAGCTCTTAGTAGGAAAGACAACTCACATGGTAGATCATTAGAAGTGATCAAACTTTGTAGCCCTAACATGCACAATTTATTTCTATAATAGTAAATTTTGTGTGGGTTCCATCCCCATCATAGTTTTACCTTCACCTTGGAGGGTTTTGTGTTACCAAACCTAGTGTTACATGTTGATTATGCATTTATATTTTTTATTCATGAACGTAGATGTTAGATCTTATATTTAATAATTTTTTATTAGATACAAGGATAAGGGAAATGAATGGTGAATTGAGTATGAACATGGTTTATGTTTGAATTAGTATAAGTTTTAGAGATCTTGATTCACCCCCCCTCTCAATATCTTACTTTCTCATTAGATTCCAACAACAAAGACCATGCATATTTCCATTAAGTACCATTACTTGAGGGAATTAGTGCAACACAAAGTAGTGAAATTGGAGTATATGAACACTAAGGAGGAAATAGATAATATATTCACTAAGGCATTACCTAGGGATGTATTTGAATATCTAAGAGGTAAGTTAGGGGTCATTCTGTTATCTGAATCAAGCTAAGAAGAGATATAACAATGCATCAAGTGTTACGATCAGAATATCTTATAGATTGATAGAGGAGGTCACACTTTAGGATTTGTCTAAATTTGTGAAAAGATGAACACAATTATGAGTAGATAAAGCTAGAAGTCAAAGATGATAGAGAGAGTAATTATTTAAAAATCAGTCACAATAGTGACAAGATGATGTTGTGTATACAATGGATCATGTCTTTGGTGTTGTTGTCAAAGAGGGAGAATATGTATGATAGTTACCATACAAGTTACATATGAGATGTTGTGTTACTATTTAGTTACAAGAAGTGATATCAAAGAGGGAGTTATGAGTGACCTATAATTGGTACCATAGAGGGAGAAGTGTAATAGACGCTACTAATGAGCATGTTGGAGATTGCATGGATGAGAATTAAAATAAAACTAAGGATATTAATGAATATGTGATACAAATTACAAGGGATGATGATAATAGAAAATCATGAGAAAGTATTTTGCATTTGAATGGTAACTAAAGGTGTTGCCATCAATGCTAAAGAGGGAGATTGTTGAAAACTACAATTGGAATAATTTTTATGTTTCCATTGATGTCAAACCTTATTGGTAATACATTCACTAATATTGTAGTGTACCATATCAGATGATTGATGAAAATGACTTGAAAAGAGAGATAACTAGATGAACTAGTGAAGTTATTGAGTAAAGAGAAGTGAGTATGATGGAGTTATAATGGGCACTTGATTAGTTTGTATTTGACAAGACATTTTTTTTTTCAATTATAATATAAAGTGAAGCAAATAGTCAAGTTGAAGTGTAGAATATTTGTTGAGTAAAATTCTTAGCATGACTGAGTCACAATTTCACTAGGTAAATGAAGAAAAAGATTAAGGAACTTAAGAGTTATTTGAGAAAATGTTATTAGTCAAGTGATAGTTATGGTCAAGAAAGATGAAGAAGAAACTAAAGTGAAGACTAAGAAAAGTAAAGAATGAGAAAGCTAGTGTAAGAAAAGAAAGATAAAACAATAGAGATCAAGAAACCTAGTGTTGATTGGGTTAAAGAATACAATGATGACTAAGTGTCATCATTTTAATAGTTTGTGAATGAATTTAGTTTTGAGTCTGGCATAGATGAAATTTTGTATTGATTAAAATATGTAAATGATAATGATTGATGAGCTAGCATATTTAATGCATGAATTGAGTTTGTTAAGTGATCAAAGGAAAGGATTTAAAGAGGTTTTTCTAGAACTTTCAAGAAAGGAGAAGAAGAAATAAATGATGGATAGGTTCAATGAAATTAAACCCTAAGATCTAAGATGATGTTTAAGTGGAAAAAAGATCAAAGCTACCTATTTAAGGAGGAACAAGAGACACTTTATGGTTGTTGATTGGAAAACTTATCAAGAACCTATGAAGGCCAAAGTAGTAGAGGAAAAGAGGAAGATTGGTGAAGTGTAATTGATTGAAAGGTTGCCAACAAGATCAGAGATGGAGCATATGATGAAGTCTAGTTAATGAAATAACACGAGCCAATGAGATATCTAAATTTGCAAAGTGAGTTGTATCTTGATAGATCAAACCTAGCTATTACTTTCTAACAATTGTGGCAGTAAAATCTTTTAATCAAGGTCAATCTAACTATCATTTGTAAATCCTTTAATCAAGGTGACATTTTAATGGAATGTGTTGGCACCATTTTCTAGCAGTTGTGAATTTTTTTTGTTCCTTGTCCTATAAGTTTCTTTCTAGCTGGGGTTTGTGTAATGGTGAAAGTTATAAAAGAAATGTAGGAAAAAACCATATTAACATGGAAGAAACCCTTAAGGCATTATATTTTGTCATTATCTTTTAATGTTTTAATTTGAGGGCTTTTATGTCATCGAGTCCCCAACTTTTCTTGTCCTAAATGTTAGCATGAATATTGATGATACTATATTAGGGGAGTATCCCAAGCATTGGAGAGTATTGACATGTTGCATTTATGATTGTGTTTGTCATTGATGTTAACATAGTAGTAAGTCCATGAAGATTGCTAGAGTAGCACAAAGAGATCTTAGTTGTAAGGAAAAGGTTTTGCTTTTCTGGTGATGTGCAATCATCGACATGTTTGACACTATGTGTTGATGATGAGGTTTAATGCCTAGCATGGAAGTCAAAGACATATGGAAGTTGTACTTGATTTACTATGAGTAGTACAAAGGCAGAGTGCTTGGAAAGTAGTTTCTAATTTTTTTATTACATCTTTCATTTGAGGTGTAATAAGAAGATGCATGGTCAACCAATGATAGAGGATAGTTGGATGGTGATGTCAATAGATGTACAAGCCCTAGTGTCACACATATAAATTTTTGTATAGGTTGTGAACTGACAATGCTATTGTAATTATAATTAATTAAATATCTTATTATAATTACTTGGAAAAGCCTCAAGGATGACTCAAGGAATTATTTTGAGGATATAGTATAAAAGAAATATGTTTTCCTTGTTTGTAAAGAGTATCAAGTATTGTATTGTGAAAAGGAGTAGAGTCTTTATGGAATGTGAGTAAGTGATCTAAGGGATTACTAGATGTGAGATTTGTGATCTAGTTACAAGATCAAAAGGAGAAAAGGTCTAGTTGACAAGACAAAGGAAGGAAGTGCAATTAATTTCTATTATTCTGCAAGGAATAATACAAAAATCATTTGGATAGTGGGTCTAATTTCTTCCACAACTCCTAATAGGGATTCAAAGTCTCTTAAAAGGGATTGATATGTACTAAATGTTGTTATAGACTCCTAATAGGGTCCATCCTCTAATAAGAAATATTTATATTAGTACATCATCTTGTGGGTACCATCCCCATAGGGGTTTTCCCTTTGATCTAGGGTTTCCCTAGTTAACATATCTAGTGTTATTGTGCATGAGTATCTTGTCATTTCTAATTATATTACTCATGTGGTTAAAGTTTGATAAGGTTGAAAATTATGTTATTAATTGGATAATTGATTCACCCCCTCTCTCAGTTATATTGGTGGACTATATATTCTAACAATTGGTATCAAAGCATCAGGTCCTTGGAGGAAAAACTAAACAACTTTGGGAGATCATGGCATGAAAGGTTAGTTCTAAAGTTGATGGAGGAAAATTAGTCTCACAAAAGATAGATCTTCTTGGTGAGCTATACAAATTGTGTACAAAATTGAGCATTGAGTTTCTTGATCCAAAATCCTTTTGTTGCATACAAAAGAATAGAAGAAAAAGTAAAGATAGATCAAGATCTAAAGAACATAGAAGTTGATGAAAGCCAACTTTACAGCTCACCAAGATCACCTAAATGCAAATAACTTGCTGAAGTGAAACCAAAGAAGGAAGAGGTGGAGCTTGGAAAAACTAAACGAACTGAGAGAGAAGATATTGCAAACAAAGAAAAATGTATTGCTATATAATATGCCTTGAAAATGAGTTATGAGTTGTGAAATACAATGAGAGAGCTAGAATATAAAGGCCTCAAGGAGTGTTCTAGAACAAGCTAGAAGGTGTTAGGAGATAAGTATGACAACTAAGTGTACGTCCACAAAAGGTGGGAAATCCTTGATCAAGGTGAGAGGATAATAATGACTTTAAATAGGAACAAACTCTCGTGTTGTCAACAACTCCTAGAATACAACTAATAAATAAATGCATTAACCTAAGTAAACTTAAGTACAATCATAAATAATAATTATTTACTCTAACACCCCCCTTAAGTGAAACTTAGGGGAATGCACTTAGGCTCACAACAACTAAGATGAAATGTAGAATGCATCCTAGCAACAAGGCCATGTTAGGTACCAATGTACAATGAAAAGAAATGAAACCTATGAAAATAGGGAAATAGAGAAAACCACATGGGAAAAAACCTCCCCCAAAAAGAGGTAAGAAAATCTAGTGAAGGATTGAAGAAGCCTCCAACTAGAGGAATGCCCTAGAAAATAGGAACAAGAGAAGATCATGAAGAGAATCACTAAAGCATGAAGAAGCCAAATTTTTTTATAGAAAGAAACTACTGATCTATAGATCCTCCATGGAAGAAGAAGGCATGAATTGAGCGTGTCTATATGGTAGATGATCCATCTCACTGAAATGCATAGGTAGCCAACCACTACAATCACCTAGTATATAGGATCAAATACTGAATACATAACTCACACTATCGAACCATCAAACCAAGGAAGCATTAGAACAATAGAATAATGCCCCCTAATGTAGACGAGGTGAGATGATAGGAAATTGAAAAGGTGGGCCAAAATCCTCTGTAGAAAGAACCAAGAACAATGAGAGAGTTAAAGACATATAAACACCTATAAAGGCACGATTATTGACATTGCATGGGGCAAAAAAGGAAGAGGACACAAAAGAGGCAAACAACTATTCCCCCATGGTGCTTTATAAAATAGTTCAAGTACAACTATCTCAACACAATGTTTATGAACATGAAATCCAAGAGTGGCACTTTATCTTAGTGCATTTGCATAAGGATGCTTACAAATGATATCAACAATGATTAGAAAGAGAAAAAAGTTGATACAAAAGATAGTACAACCCAAAACAAAATATCCCATGCCATGAAAATGGTCCTCGGACCTAGAACACCCAAGATATCAACCATAGAGAAAAATTACCAAAAACATGATAGAAAGAGCATGGGGTAGAATCTAAAAGAAATGATAGCATTTCTCAAAAGATGACAAAACCAGCTTTCCAAAAATATAACATTTTCAAAAAATGGAGATGGGACACAAAAGATAGGCTTGCCAAAGTAAAAAATAGAACTTCAGACTTTGACTACAAAACCAAGCAATGAAACTACATCAAAACCAAAAAATACCTACACTAATGTCTTTGTCTTAGAACCAGCTTTCTAGCACTTCTTTTGGATCATAAAAATAACTCTATATGCTCAAGATATGGCTAAAAAACTGCAAGTAGGTCAAAAAGGACCTTGAGAGGTGTTGGAAGGTGTTGATGTCATACTGATGTTAGCAAATCACAAGCTTAAAATTGATGGCCTTGTAGCCATCATAGCAAAAAAAGAGGCCACGTGGATGCCACATAGTAAGATGATGATGTGTCCAGGTCACGTGGCAGGGGCCCGTGCCACATGAGACCCATAAAACATGCCAAGTGTGCCTAAAAAAAATCCACCCGGGCAGTGTACAGAGAGGTGGTGAACTTGAGATCATCATTGGTGGCGGTGGCCATAGGGGCAACTACCATTAGTGTCACTATAGTGGAGGCAATGGGCAAGTGATGTTGGGGTAGTCATGAAGCGATGACCATTAGCAAGTTGCACCATAGTGGTTTCATGGTGCTACACTGGTGGAGGAGGCCACAAAGTGACGTAGCACCATTGTGGTGCTCCATTTTTTATTTTTGCATGTCAAAAATGTTCATACAATCCGTACGGTTAGCTTGAACTATTTTTTTTTTCTCCCAGAGCTCTTGTCACCAAAATTGAATTTTTTAATATGAATATTGATTGTAATAGGGCTTCTAAACTCAATGGAAGTGTTTGTTTATGTCCAAAGTGCTTTGAAAAAATGCTCTTCTCCCTGGTTGAAGAAAAAAATCACAAACAAACTAGGATTTGTGTCTTCAAATTGCAGCTTCAAAAATCCTTCAACCAAGAAGCAACAAGGAGGCTCTGATACCATGTAGAAGTTGTTGAAAGCCAATTTCACAACTCACCAAGATCACCTACATGCAAATAACCTGCTGAAGGGAAACCAAATAAGGAAGAGGTGGAGCTTGGAAAAACTAAATAGATTGAGAGAGAAGATATTGTAAACAAAGAAAAATGTATTGCCATACAATATGTCTTGAAAATGAGTTATAAGTTGTGAAATACAATGAGAGAGCCTGAATATAAAGGCCTTAAGGAGCCTTGTAGAACAAGCTAGAAGGTGCTAGGAGATAAGTATGACAACTAAGCATACACCCACAAAAGGTGGGATATCCTCGATCAAGGTGAGAGGATAAGTATGACTTTAAATAGGAACAAACTCTTGTGTTGTCAAAAACTCCTAGACTATAACTAATAAATAAATGCATTAACCTAAGTAAACTTAAGTAAAAGCATAAATAATAATTATTTACTCTAACAAAGAAGACATGGAGATCAAAGAAGGTATTGAGCTGCTTATAGAAAGAGAGCCAAAAGATTTTTTTTTTTTCTTGGACATGTAAAGAGTTTGGTCATTTTTCATCAAGATGTCCTAAGAGAGTAAGAAAAAGTAGAAAATACTCTCTTTCTGATGATGATGAAGAATTTAAAGTAAGCATGGAAAGATTCTTGAATGGTCATGATGATAAAGTTAATGAGCCTAACTTGGTTAAGAAAGATGAAGTAATAGAAGAGATAGATTTGGTAACTATTGTTGAGCCAAAGTCTAACCATGAAAGTGTAGAGTTTATCATTTAGACTAAAATGATTTTCAAAATGGAAATTAGATTGAAGAACATAGATTTGAGCCTAGAGCAGAAGAAAGAGTTGAGTTGACAACTCCTAGTAGGAGTATATTCAGAAACAAGATGAATGGACAAGGTGAAGTTGTAAGAAACAAGGGTTGACTTGTGTGTAAAGGATATTCACAACAATAAGGCATAGAATATGAAGAGACATATGCCCTTGTAGCTAGAATGGAAGAAGTAAGACTATTCTTGGCTTATGCAACAAATAAGAAGTTCAAAGTATATTAGATGGATGTTAAATCAACCTTCTTGAATGGAGAAATTCAAGAAGAGGTATATATTGAGCAACTTGAAGGTTTTACTCTAACATTAGACAAAGATATGGTATGCAAACTAGAAAAAGCTCTATATGGTTTGAAGAAAGCACCTAGAACCTGGTATGCAAGGTTGGACAACTATTTGAAAAAACTTGGATTTTCTAAAGGTATGACAAATAGTAACTTGTATTTGAAAGAAATTGAGAATGGATTGTTGATAATAGTAATATTTTTTGATGACATCATATTTGGAGGAAATAATGAAGTGATAATTTTTTTTGAAGAAATGAAGAATGAGTTTGAAATGAGCATGACAAGAGAAATGAAGTTTTTCCTAGGATTATAGATTGTGCAAAATAATGATGGTATTTTCATCTCACAAGATAAGTACTTGAAAGCTTTGTTGAATAGGTTTGGATTGGAAGATTGTAAGCCTATTGGTACACCTATGATAATTGGTCACAAGTTATCTATCAAGGATGAGACACCTACAGTTGAGAAGAAGAAGTATAGATCCATGATTGAAGGTTTGATTTATTTGAGTCACACTAGACCAGATCTAGAAAATGTAGTCGAGATTGTATCTAGATTTCAAGCTGATCCTAAGGAGTATCATTATGTAGCAGTAAAGAGGATATTCAAATATTTGAAAGGAACATCTGACTATGGAATTTGGTATAATAGATTGAGTAATTTCATTCTATGTGCATATACTAATGTGGATTTGATAGGCAGTATGGATGACAAAGAAAGCACTAGTGGTGGAGCATTTATCTTTGGAGGAAGATTGGTTTTTTGGCTAAGAAAGAAACACAATTGTATTTCTTAGATTATAGCTGAGGTAAAGTATGTTGCAACAACAAAAAATTGCAATCAAGTGATGTGGATGAAAAAGATACCAAAGGATATTAGTATTTTGAATTTATAGAACCTATTATCATTATTTATGATAACACAAGTATAGCGAGTATGTCTAAGAATCCTATATTGCATTCTAAAACAAAGCATATATCTATTAAGTATCATATGTTGAGAGTGAAAGCAATATAAAAGGAAATTAGATTAGAGTATGTGAGTACTAAAGATTAGATTGTATATATGTTTATGAAGCCTTTACATAAAGATACATTTGAGTACTTGAGAGGTATGCTTGGGGTTATGCCCCTGCCTATTTATGAGTAGGTGATGCACTAAGTGCATCTGTTAGTGGTGCAGAGAACTATTGTTAGACTAGACTGAATGCTAATGCTTCCTATATGGGGTAGTATATAAATTGAGTTGAGTCATTGAGGACTATTTGGTCTTAAAAAATGTCTTTGGACACTTGAGCTAGTTGAAGATTTGGAGTAGTAAATTGACATAATGAGGCTTTTTTCATTGATGTCAATGGGAGAGAGTATGCATAAAAAACATTTCATAAGTATGTATGGGGAGAGTGCATGGAAATCTCTACTTTATTAGGGAGATTTAGAAAGCTTCTTGTAACGAAGAAGGAGGAATATCTCTATGGGGGATATATGTAGCATGAAGAACCTTGGCATATGGTGAGTTTTTTACTATGAAAAACTATTGCTGATCCTAAGAAGATGATGAAAAAATAGGTGTTTTAGAGGATTTCAGATCGGATTAATGAAGAGGATTTTGAGGAGATGAGAACAACATCAACAACAATAGATTATTATTTTGGTATTCATGGAACTTAAATATTTTTCATCTATGTCCCATCAATACCAAAGGGGGAGATTTTTAGCATGAATGTTGATGATAATACATTGGGTGAGTATCCTAAGCATTGAAGAATATTGACATGTTGCATTCATGACTATGTTTTTCATTGATGTCAACATGGTAGTAAATCTGTGAAGATTTCCAGAGTAGCAAAGAGAGATCTTAGTTTTATGAACAAGGTTTTACCTTTTTTGTGATGTATAGTCATGGACATATTTGGCAATAGAAGTCTATGACATATGAAAGTTGTACTTGATTTACTAAGAGTAGTACATAGACAGAGTGCTTGGAAAGTAATTTCTACTATTTGTGTTATATCTTTCATCTAAGGTGTAATAAGAAGATGCATGATCATCTAGTGATAGAGGATAGTTGGATGGTGACATTAGTGAATGTGCAAGACTTAGTATCGCACATGTGAAGTTTTGTATAGATTGTGAGCTGACAATGCTATTGTAATTTTAATTAATTAATTATCTTATTATAATTAATTAGGAAAGCCTCAAGGCTAAGTCAAGGAATTATTTTGAAGATATGGTATTAAGTAAAGATGTTTTCCTTGTTTGTAAAGAGTATCAAGTATTGTATTGAGTACAAAGTGCAAAAAATGAGCATAGTGTTTATTGAATGTGAGTAAGTGATCCACAAGATTATTGGATGTGAGATTTGTGATCTAGTTATAAGATTAGAAGGAGTAGAGGTCTAACTAACAAGATAGAGGAAGGAAGTGGAATTCATTTCTATTATTTTGTAAGGAATAATACAGAGATCATTTGGACAATGAGTTCATTGGTCTTTCCCTTGAAGCAATTTGGGTAGTGGGTCTAGTTGTCTTCCACAACTCCTAACAGGGATTCAAAGTCTCCTAATAGGGAGTGATATGTGTTGCCTCACTTTTTTCCCTATAAACATTTTGTAAAAGTGGAAAACTTTATGTCTTAGTTAAGCCTAGGTATGTTTGGGTCTAGTTTTAGTTCCCCTTAGGTGAAAAGAGTCTCTATCAAATGTTTCATCTTTCCCTTCTCCCACATTTCATGGCCGGGTGGTTTTCCTTGATGTTGTGAGTTTATGGGTAGTTTGGTACCTAATTTGATGGAGATTCTTGCAACATGTGAAGGTTATTCACAAAGATGGGCTTGTTCATGACTTATCATGTTTTCAATGAAAAAAGGAAGCTTGCAAAAAATTGAGCATCACCTTCTCCTTGGTAGGTTTTCAACCCATGAAGGCAATTTTCTGCGAAGAGCAATAGATGATGTTTATGGGCCTATATAACAAGATAATGAGCTATTTTATGGAAAATCCTTATTTTCATTACAATATTCTACCTTGGGAAACATTTTGGATTTATCACAATGCTCATAACCATTTAAAGCGAAAAACTAAAAAAATGACTTCTCCTCGGTGGCTTTTAACCCATGAAGTCTATTTTTTGCCAAAGGAAATTGTAAGGGAAAGAAACAAGGAAGGGGGTCCCTTTTCAAATTTCATAGTCCTTTCAAGATTTTTTGAATCCAAAGGAAATATTAACTTAAAGGATAAAGTTTAAAGGAAAGTCTAGGCAAAAAAATGGGAATCATCTTCTCCTCAGTAGGTTTTTAACCCATTAGGATGATTTTTCACATTCAAGAGAAAATCAACTTTGTAAGTGAATTGGGCCCACAAATTATAGACAAAATATCTTAAGATGATAATGGAAACAATCTAATCATTGCAGGAAAGGTATTCTGAGCAAAATTCAATTGGGTGGATATTTCCTTACGAGGTACTCTGTTCATAATTCTTTGAAACTTAATTGGAAATGGAAAAGTAAGTATGAAAGAAAGAAAAGTTACCATTGGGCCAATGGAAACAATGAAAAGACACCAAAATATCTATTAGAGCTCCCACATTTACTGCTTCAACAAATTTATCCTTTAATTCATTCATGTGGCATGAATCTTGAAGATCAACAAATGAATTAAGACTCTTATACAGAGAGAAACATAATAGTTATTCAAACTACCACTTTTTGTTGAACTGTTATTTTGTTAAATTGCACAATGTGTTCAAATAGTATGTATTTAAAAATTCAATATCTTTTTCTTCATCTAGATTCAAAATTTCAATTTACTTCACCCTTAGATAGAATGGCTATATTAAGAGCCACTTAGAATGTTCCCTGGCTAACTCCTTCACAAAATTCAATTGACTTGGCAATTCCTCCATGGCCAAGTGTATGCATCCACTGAGTTTCTAGAGTTTTGCAACTCTATTTTGGTTACTGGAAGACACATTAGTCAGAGTATCTAAGAATTTGGATAAATTCTCCTTCATGACATTTATCCCAAAGGGTACTTTCCCTTGGCTACTAGTCTATGAATCTATATGTAGCCCCCTCATGAGTTCAAATCCTCTGTCTTGGGTCTTCTTCACTTTATCCTCTATTTGCTTTAGTCCTTTTTCTGTTAATAGGATCATTTCCGACTTGAACTACATACTCTAAAGCCATTCAAATAGAGGTTCATCTCCCTTCAATAATATTGTTGCTTCAACAACTTCCTTTATCTTCATTTGAATGATCATCTTTAGAAGAGAGATACAATCATCACACTTCACTCTTTCTCCAGCCAAAATACTACTATTTGCTAACATGTTATCCTTCTCTATTTCTAATCTTAAGATAACATTGCCAATTTTTTCTATAATAGTAACTCCCTCTAATCTAAGCTTCCCAATCCAGTCTTTACCAATTTGGGCAAAGTGCCTATCTTCCTGAAGTTGAGAGATAAGGGCTTGAACTTTGATAGCAGTAGGATTTCTTCTTGCTGATACTCTAGAGATAGTTGTCAATGGAGTGACCAATTGATTGATGAATCTATTCAACTCTTCTATCTCAGCTTTCATCTTAACTTTTGACAAGTTCAGGTTCAATTACTTCATTGGTTGACTTCCACAAGCCAACCTTGGTGTCATGCCTGGCCTCTCCAAGATCCACTGAGTGCATAGTAAAATCATCAGTAGTCATATCTCCAATTCTTCCTTCTTTTTTGGGCTTGGCTATCTCCATCGTTAGGTGCCCTATTTCTAGATCTTTCCCAAGTATAGATAAATTTTTTTGCTTCTTCACCTTGGTTAATGTAGATCCAGAACAAACTACAAGGGATATGGTATCCTTAGTGGGGGTTCTTTAATCTTTCCTTTTTCTTTTTCTCTCTATAGTATCCTCTAACTAGGAATCAGTGCCTATCATTTTGGAGGCTACCCCAAGTGATTCTATGCTAAACATCTTCTTCTTAACTAGAGTGATTATCATCACAGTTGAAGAGAAGGGATTCTTCAAGGCCTAAGAAATGAGCTTGGAAGATCTCTAGCCTTTCTCCACCTCTGAGGTTTTCTTTGTTGCCTCATCATATTCAGTAGATTCACTGCTACTATGCTTTCCATCTCCCAAATATATCATCTTCACTAGGGAGCCTCTTAGTTGTAGAAGTGTAGCACTTACTAGCAAAATTGGGCTTTGACGAGGTGAAGGAACTGGGGTGATAAGGAGAGGGGACAGGTGTAACATGAGGAGAGGGAACTGGTATAACAAAAATATCCTTTGGCTCTTCTATCTTCTTCTCCTTAGCATCAATTTGGGTTCCAATAATTGGGAGGGAACCATCATGACACGTCTTAGCTATGGGAATGCTCTTATCTGGAGGCTAATCACCTCCTCCTAAAAGTTGAGCTAGTCCTTGAGTGGTAGATATTGTTACACTTGGTGTACCACTCTTGGAGGAAGAGGGTGTTGTAGTTGCTAGATAAGCTTGAGTGGCTATGCCCTTACTCTGGCTTCTTTTAGTTGTCCATTTGACCCACTTCTGAGTTCTTTTGACGATTCAAGCCATCATAGTGTCTAAATCTTCCTTAGCATCTACATAAGGCTCTGAACTGATCGAAGTGTTCTTTAACATAGTCAAATAAGTATTACTATACATATATTTCCCATCATCCTCCAATCATTCAACATTAAAATTGATATTATATGTTTTTATTTGCTCCACTATGAATCTGATGAAAGCACAATCTTGACTTTCAAATTCATCTTTACAATCCACCCAATAGTCTTCAATAGTGGTAATGTGTTTGATCACACTTCCAATCTATAACACATCCCTAGCATATCCATTTAGATCAAACATAGGTCTCAAGTCCTCATACATCTCCAATTTGTATTTCATCTTGAACACTTTGAGCATATTCTTTGCATTAGATTAGGATTCATAACTGTAAGCTCCTAATTTCATAGGGAACTCATATCCCTTCTTCTTCAAGCTTTTTCTTAGTACATTCACCTAGACTTCTTGCCTCATGATCTCTATTAGCACGATCATTTCGCTCGGATACCTGGGCAGCTTCAGGGGGAATCCATCAAAAGCTACAAGATACAAATATAAGGGCATATGCACCGAGTTGTGGTGCCAAAAAGGTGACAAGGATTTTTTTTTCCTATTTTAAAAAGCGCATACGCGCTATAGCGCGTACGCACTTTAAAAAAATTAAAAGTATATATGATGGGTTGCAAACCCGCAGCCCATCATTTTTATCAACATTTTCTTCTACTCCTACAACAAGCAGCGCATATGTGAGTTGAAGACTCAACATTTGCACCACCATTTGCCAAAATGCCTCCTCGTCGACGAAATCCAAGACCACAAGCGCACCCACGACGACGCCGTAAGTGATATAAACCTAACTTTGCATTCTTTGATATATTTTTCATATTGTTTTGTAAGTTTTTTATATTCTTTTGTAGGGTTTTTACAAATTTCATTTAGATTTGTTTATTTATTTGAATTTCAATTGATTTTTTATCAAGAAATGTTCATAATCAACCACAAAATCCACAAGAACATCAAAACCCTCAAGAACCCCAAAACCAAAACCCTCCTCAAGAAGAAGAAAAAATTCCACAACTCGAACCAATTGTAAGACCTCCACCAGGCACACAAGAAAATATAAGAAATGAAATAGAGAGAGGCAAAACTGAATTAGAAGGAACCATTGCTCGGTTGAAAGAATCCGGACAAATCAATCCAATGAGGGCTCAATTGGAATCATCCCTCGAATCCATTAACACTCAGATAGCCTCAGTTAGTGGTCAGTTAGATATTTGGCGGGCTAAGAGAGATGAACAAAAAAGATTTTATGCAAATAAATTGTCATATGAAGATGTTAGAAAAAAGGAAATACCAAAAGGTAGTATATGTGCATTATTTAGAAAAATCAATGAGCAAAATACTGTTAAAGAGGGTACTAAATGATTCCCCATCCATTGGTGCATACATGATGCTATTATAAATAATTTTTGGGATAGATGGTGGATGGTTTTTGATGCCCCTCCTTGCAACAATCACAAGGTCCCCATGTATTTTTTGAAGAAATTATATTGTGAGTTTGTCCTTGGGTAGATCCCCAATTATTTTGATATGTTAGACTCCTAGGGTAGAGGTGGGGGGTCATCATTTGAGAGGCCAGGAGCACGTCGTGACCCTAATGTAGTTAGGGCAGACATGGTCCATCCATAGTATGAGCATGTGATTATTCCTTCAGTTGTGAAGGAACATGTAGAGGCCAACACTCTAGGGACCATTAATTCTTTGACGTAGACCCTCATCCATTCCATGAGCCCATTAGTTGAGGGGGAGCCTTCTATATGTCATGGTCACATGTGCACTTCATGCTGATCCCTATGCATATTTGACACTCATGTCGGAGATGGTGCAGATGATGGGCTTGTCACCAATCAGTTCCTGAATGAGACATTTGGCATTAACACACAGGTAAATTACTAATTTGATGACATTTCATACGTATAGTGAATGATTAATTAATTAGGATTTATTGACATTGTTCAAAATTTAGGGTCAAAGTGTTCCTGGGCCTAGCAGCGATCCTCCAGGCCCATTTTTTGTCCCTTCGATGAGTCTTGAGGTATGTATCAATTTAATCATTTTAATTAATACATATATTTATTATGTAATCATATTAAGGATTGACCAAAAAAAATATGCATGTGCATCAGTTCTCCACAGGACCCTCAACCTTTACCACAGACGCAGAGCAGAGACATCATACGAGCTTCACACAGGTACAGTTGTTTCATGTTAATTTAATTCATTTGATTATATTTATTCCATGTTTCATGTTAGATATAATGTGTATTGTATGACATGTAGCTCATGATGTCGAACACACCTCCTCATCTGCGACAGTCTGTTGATAGTGGAGTGGTTGCAGTTATGGCTAGCTCACAGCCACTGACGGAGGTATGAAAGAATTTTCTTCATTTTAGTTGTTGTTTATAATAGTTAATCTTAAAATTTCTAATGTTATTTATAAGTGATTATATTTATTGAATTTTTGTAGGGTCTTGTCATGTCTGATCGTCCACGAGCATTTGAGGTGGACTTACAGAGTGAATATTTGTTGGCGGTAAGAAAATAATTGATTTTGTGAGTATATATATTTGATTTCAAAGTATAATAAATATTGATTCATATCTACTTTCTTTGTATCAGTTGGACTTGGAGAAGAGCCTCAACAAGAGGTCAAGTGAGCGTGTCAGGAGGGCCCCGTCATCTCCACTTTCTCCCTCCACACAACGGTAGAGGACATCGAGAGACTTGTTTCCTTCCCCTTGTGGGAAGGAAAAGATGTAGTTGAGATATTTGATACATATATATAGAGACTTGTTTCCTTCACCATGTATATATATAGGCATCTGAGAGACATATTCGATACACATTTGATGTACATATGACATTCTATATTTGATGTATGACATATTTGATGTATGATATTATTGGTTAATATATGATATGTTTGTTCATATATGAAATTATTGGTTATCATAATATATTATGTGTTTGTTAATGTATATGACATTATTGGTTATCATTTTATATTATATGTTTGTTCATGTATGATGTTAAATTAGATATGTTCATGTATGACATTAAATTAGATATGTGCATGTATGAAATTAAATTCAATTGCTAGAGAGTTGCCATTATGTCTACCAACTAGTAGATGTTCTTTTTTGCTTTATTAGTATTTCTCAAAAACTGCAAAGAAGCTATTTTTGGTGAATAGTTGTAAACAATTGTGATCATCGACTTCATGTACACATGGCTTTGGCTACGAACACTTGTAACTTTGGCTATAAGCATCCATGGATTTGGCAATGTGCACTAGTGGCTTTGGCTGTGAGCATTTATGGCTTTGGTTGTAGGCACAATATAGCCTTGGCTGTAGGTTGTCTTTCTTGCTGCATGTCGAAGTTACCTTCAAGAATATCATTAGTCTAAGATCATTACAATTAAAATACTATGACATAATACCTTGGAAATAATAGTCTTTAACCCATTACTTTATTTTTTAAAACATCATGTAGTATCTACTGTAGTCCTTCTACTCAAATATGTTTTCAAAAATACTTAGTATGGCAAAGAAATGTCTATGGAAAGCTTGTTAAATAGGATATTGAAGAACTAAATGTGGATAGTCATTAGTACCCATCAATAAGAACACGGACATCTTTCTCAAGAAAGCCATATGACATTAGCAAGTAATTTATAAATTTCCTTTGCAAATAACTAGAAGATGCTATGAATCTTAATATAGAGTTAATCATGAACTCACTATTCCATCCAAGAAGCATATATCACCCTAAGCCAATTAACTGACAAGATAAAAATTAATTCAATTTCAACAAAATTTTGAGTATAACAAGCATCTTAGGGATTCTTACAAGAATTAACACGATGTTCACAAGAGCATTACAAGTTCTTGTAATGCTATTTCACATATTGTAATCATATTCAGTTTTGAATGGCCATTTGTGTTACAACCATAAATGTTCTTTAGGGTCTTTTAATTCTACACATGAATTTTATTATGAAGCTTTTTTATGACAACCCACTCAATGCATATATTGTTGTTCCACATTATGCTAATTTGACTTTCATTGGTTGATTTGGGTCTAGACATGATGTTATTCACTACCTTTTTTATATATTATTTTTTTGTAGTGAGGTTCTGGCCTGAATGAATGTATTAATCATCAAAGTTGTGAACCTTGGTCGAGATCCTTACAAATATATTTTCAAATTGGACCTCAAATAGTTTTCTCAGTCACCCCCTGTACACAAATACTGAAATTGTAGTTAATTACAAAATTAATACTGAATTAACACAAGTTTAATTGAGAAGTATTATGTTCCTCAATAGGCTAGATTATTATTGACCGGGAAGCTTTATCTTAGAGTAGTTGGTTTCCTAAATCTTTAGTGCAATGACAGTCTTATGGAATGTGCAATTAGGTCTGCTAGCTAAGGAACGTTCTTTAAAAGGTAGAGGAAACTCAAGACTCACGTGTTTCCAATCAATATTAATGTTTAAATCGCTTCTCTAATTTTTTCTATTTATGATCTTCTTAAAACTTAACTTTCTAAATGCATTGATGGGGAAATAAAGATCTTCTAGGAACTAAAGGCTAATCATGTTTAATACTTACAATTCTTTGTTTTTATCTAATAATTTAAAAAATATTGTACAAGTGTTTTCAAAGAGCAACACTTGTCACTAACATCATAAGAAGGAATATCGAAGGAGACTTACCACTGATCCCCCACCACCAAATTCAAGAGAAAAAAAAATTCCACTACTAAAGAGATAGTAACAATGATCATCCCTAGTCTCTCCCTTATCACAAAATGATTACCATCAAAATTTGCATTTCCAATTGCGTCATGTGCGTTGAAGCGATAGTAACATTTTCACTCTCTTACCTAATGTCTCCCATTTCTGAAACTCCTGGGGAAGGGCAAGGCCATCTTCTCAGTACTTCAAAATACAACGAGTTCCATTTTTTCACATATTGATAATCATTGAATTAAAGTATAGTCGAAGTATTGACAGCCCATAGATATGCCCCGTAAAAGATCGCAACCCTGTGGCATTTAGTGACCCTTAGGGACATTCTAGTTCAACGTGCCTGAGAACATTCAAGCACTGAAGGGGACAGGAAGAGGTTGGGGATAGGGTTTACCCAGCCACCCGGAGCTAATGGAGCAGACAGTTTGATCCCACGATGAAAGATGAGAGAGATTTGGCAGTTGGCAACTTTGTACTGGCCAACACTACAAGTTTCAGCATCACCCGAGATGGCATTGTAGAATGAAAATGGAATGTGATCTCCAAAAAGTGAGAGATATTATTGTAGGTCTCTACAACACGATCCTGTAAGAATTGGAATCTCATCCATATCTCGCACGAGCTCTGAGATATGCCCCGTCAAAGATCACACCCCTGTGGCATTTAGTGACCCTTAGGAACATTCTAGTTTGGCGTGCCTAAGAATGTTCAAGAACTAAAGGGGACAAGACAAGGTTGGGGATAGGGTTTACCCACCCACCCAGAGCTAATGGAGTAGACAGTTTGATCCCACAACGAAAGATGAGAGAGATTTGGCAGTTGGCAACTTTGTACTGGCCAACAATACAAGTTTCAGCATCACCCGAGATGGCATTGTAAAATGAAAACGAAATGTGATCTCCAAAAAGTGAGAGAGGTTATTGTAGGTCTCTGCAACATGGTCCTATAGGAACTAGAATCACATCCATACCTCGCATGAGCTCTGAGATATGCCCCATCAAAGATCACAGCCCTATGGCATTTAGTGACCCTTAGGGACATTCTGGTTCAGCGTGCCTGAGAATGTTCGAGAACTAAAGGGGATAGGAAGAGGTTGGGGATAGGGTTTACCCGGCCACTCAGAGCTAATGGAGTAGACAGTTTGATCCCACAACAAAAGATGAGAGAGATTTGGAAGTTGGTAACTTTGTACTGGCCAACACTACAAGTTTCAGCATCACCCGAGATGGCATTGTAGAATGAAAATAGAATGTGATCTCCAAAAAGAGAGAGAGGTTATTGTAGGTCTCTACAACACAGTCCTATAGGAATTGGAATCTCATCCATATCTCGCACGAGCTCCGAGATATGTCCCATCAAAGATCGCAACTTTGTGGCATTTAGTGACCCTTAGGGACATTTAGGTTCGACATGCTTGAGAACATTCAAGCATTGAAGGGGACAAGACAAGGTTGGGGATAGGGTTTACCCAGCCACCTAGAGCTAATGGAGTAGACAGTTTGATCCCACGACGAAAGATGAGAGAGATTTGGCAGTTGGCAACTTTGTACTAGCCAACACTACAAGTTTTAGCATCACCCGAGATGGCATTGTAGAATGAAAACGGAATGTGATCTCCAAAAAGTGAGAGAGGTTATTGTAGGTCTCTACAACATGGTCCTGTAGGAATTGGAATCTCATCCATATCTTGCACAAGCTCTGAGATATGCCCTATCAAAGATCGCAGCCCTGTGGCATTTAGTGACCCTTAGGGACATTCGGGTTCGGCGTGCCTGAGAACGTTCAAGCATTGAAGGGGACAAGACAAGTTTGGGGATAGGGTTTACCCAGCCACCCGAAGCTAATGGAGTAGACAGTTTGATCCCATGACGAAAGATGAGAGAGATTTGGCAGTTGGCAACTTTGTATTGGCCAACACTACAAGTTTCAGCATCACCCGAGATGGCATTGTAAAATGAAAATAGAATGTGATCTCCAAAAAGAGAGAGAGGTTATTGTAGGTCTCCGCAACACGGTCTTGTAGGAACTAGAATCGCATCCATACCTCGCACAAGCTCCGAGATATGCCCCATCAAAGATTGCAGCCCTATGGCATTTAGTGACCCTTGGGGACATTTCGGATTGGCGTGCCTGAGAACGTTCAAGCACTGAAGGGGATAGGAAGATGTTGGGGATAGGGTTTACCTAGCCACCCAGAGCTAACAGAGCAGACAGCTCGATCCCACGATGAAAGGTGAGAGAGATTTGGCAGTTGGCAACTTTGTACTGGCCCACACTGCAAGTTTCAGCATCACCCGAGATGGGGTTGTAAAACAAAAATGGAGTGTGATATCCAAAAAGTGAGATAGGTTATTGTAGGTCTTCACAACACGGTCCTGTAGGAACTAGAATCACATCCATACCTTGCACGAGCTTCGAGATATGCCCTGTCAAAGATCGCAGCCCTATGGCATTTAGTAACCCTTGGGGACATTCTGGATTGGCATGCCTGAGAATGTTTGAGCACTGAAGGGGATAGGAAGAGGTTGGGGATAGGGTTTACCTAGCCATGTGGAGCTAACAGAGTAGACAGTTTGATCCCACGAGGAAAGGTGAGAGAGATTTGGTAGTTGGCAACTTTGTACTAGCCGACATTGCAAGTTTCAGCATCACTCGAGATGACGCCGTAAAATCAAAACGGAGTGTGATATCCAAAAAGTGAGAGAGGTTATTGTAGGTCTCCAAAAAGAGTGTTTAAAAATGCAAAAACAGTGGGGGGTCCTTTGTATGGTTTGGGAGTTTGACCATTAAAACTAGAAATTGTCCTAGTAGTAAGTGCTGGTAACAGTTTTGAAATTTGATTGTTGAGTGTTGAGAAACCTCAAGTTTAGGATTTTTCTTGTTGGTTTGAGTCTATAATAACCATTTCCATCTAAAAATTTGAGTGTTGAAACCATTTAAGAAGTATTTGCATAGTTTTCCCTAAAATTTGAGTGCATAAAAAGGGGTATGTGATTGCTCCCAAGGTGGATTTAGTGTTTTCTCCAAACAAGAGTTGCATTTTATGTTTGAATTCATCTAATATAACCAAAGTGAAGGTGTTTGAACCATTTTGGGGTTCTAGAGATGTTGCAAAGTAAGAGTTCTACAAAGCCCTAGGGTAAAGGGGCTAGAAAGGAGGGTTTTGTAAAAACCATTGTAAAGTTGATCATGAGACCAAAAAAATAGAAGAATCCTTCCATTTGAGTCATGTATTAAGACTTTTTTGGGTCATGGGAGTTCCAAAAGTCAAGGGATTGTGAGTTGCTTTGTAAATGGCCTCAAACTAAGCCTAGTTGGCAGACTAAAATAGGCAGTTTTGAGTGATATTTTACAAAACAAGTGTAGTTGGTTTTGGAGTATATTTTAGAGTGAGGAAAAGGGTATTTTAATCACCCAATAGTTTAGGAAGTTCTGTGGAAAATTTTGGAGAAAAAAACAAATTAGTGACTGGCAAGGGCTAGTTGGAACAAGCCTAGAAGAGGCAAAATTGAGAAAGTGTAAGAGATGAGTTGCTGAGAGTGCGCAAGGAGTTGGAACATGTTAGATGAGATGTTTTGAGATGATCCAAGGTGTTGAGGCCATGATATGATGCCAAGGATGAGTTTTGGTACTTGCATAGGGTGTTCCAACCAAGCTACAAATGCATAGGATAGGACCTTGTAAGGTACTTGCAAATTATGGTTCTAATGCCAACAAAACAGAACTCCCACCAAACTTCGAAATTTACCTTATCTTTAATGTCAAGGACTAAGTTCAATATAAATGGCCTACATTCATAGAAGGACAAACAAAATCAAAGGTTGAAGAAGTCACTATCCCATTATAATCTCAGCCAAAAGCTGAAAAGGTTATGGATTCAAGAATCAAGAAGAAGACTTGTCATGGCACCTATATGGAGCATCTTATCAAATGGAAGGATCAACCAGAATCTGAAGTAACATGGATAGATGAGAGTGATTTTGGAAAGAAAGGTATTCCTACGAAATTCCTTCAGATTTATCCACCATGAGTTCTTTGTCACATGGGGAGAACACCTAGTGAGTTTGAAAATTTTGGCCTAATTGGGGCTCTAGACCTAGTAGGTCAAGTAAGAAAGAAAAGGACATCTATGATTTGGGTTGGTGAGTGGAGTCTTGTGATGATTAGGAGAGTTTGGAAATATCAAGTTGAGGACCATATAATAACCCTAGATATTGCATTGGGGTTTGTGCCCAATTTTTCCTAGTAGAGAGAAAATGCCTTCATTTGAATATTGGAGTGATTGAAGTTGACATAGTCAATTGGTGTGCATAGATCCTAGGGAAGGGGATAGTTGGGAGATATCCTCTTGGGAATAGGGTCAGGAAGAAACCCTATAGGATCAGAAGAAGTCATTGGTTAGTTTGGGCATAGTGGCCTAAACTACCAGGGTGGGTCTCCTTACATTACTGTTGGTTAGAGAATTCCAATTTTTATTTGTTCAAGGCTAAGAGACATATTAAAAACTACATTTTCAATAATGATCTCAAGGCCTGCATGGCAGTCCAAGTACATGGATGGATGATGAAATAATTATTCTTGAATTGGCTAGACCACTTTGTAAGAACAATTCCATGTGGGGTGTTTCTCTCAAAAAGGTGTCTTCTAGTATTTGATGATCATGGAATCCATATGACATGGAAAATAATTGATAAAGCAAAGAAGTTGGGCATAGATTGTGTGTCACTTGTAGCGTATACCATCTATAGGTGTCAATCATTGGATGTTAGTTTTTTCTCACCATTAAAATCTTACTTAAAACATATTTGGAATGTGTGGTTGGCTAGGAACCCTCAAATATATATTGGTCGTGAGGAGTTAGGAATGTTATCCAGCAAAGCCTCCAATTTGGCACTTACACCCGATAATATAATGAGTGGTTTCCATAGGATAGGGATATGGTCTTTGAATAGGGAGGTTTTAGTGAATGATATAGGCCCAAGAAAGTGCTTCATTGTTGATGAGGATGGAAAATAGGGATCTAAACCACAACCCACAAGTAGTGGATTAGAAGAAACAACTACTGTAGATGATGCAAATATTGATGAGTTGTAAAGCGAAGGGGAGGAAATCACTATTGAATCCTTCCTAAAAATCAATGGCTTATTAGATGAACCAATTAACACTTTGTTGAGGAGTTATGGACAAAATATGAAGGGACTAGGTACAATTGCACCTAAAAATACCCAACCAGAAAACCTGAACCAGCCAGTGGACTATTATAGGAGATAAAAACTTGAGCATACAACAAACATTGATATTAGATTAAGCTTGCTAATGCAAGATTCACAACCAGATTGGTTGTAGGAAGTTGTCAGAAACCTTGGGTAACCAAATACTTGTGGGGATGAAAATGTTTCCCTTTTAATTCCATCCCCACCACATGTTGACCCCAAGGACATCGTCTAATGCTTTGCAAATGGTGGCAACCATGATGAAATAAATAGTTAACAATTTTTTGATACCAAAGCCCAAAATGACTATGATGGAGATGTTGATTTTATACGTTACATGCCACTAGACAGAAAATAATATAGTGGTTTACCCAGTAGATTCCTATAGCTACCAAAGAAAAGGATACAATTTTCTAAGGAATAAGAGAGACTAAGAAGTTATTTGAGGCTAATGCACTTTACATGAAGGAAATATTCTAATATACCTTTACATGAAAAAATATTTGAGGCTAATGCCCAACATACCTCTTCTCCCATAGCATAAATCACATTCTGATATGTTCAATGCTCTAATCCCTAGATTAGGAAATATTCTTACTTAATAAGTGTAACCCCAAGCATTGTCACCATAATTGGCAACAAATGGTGAGAGTTCCAATAAACTAGTGAAAAAAAGGACTAAGTTGATGGAGCTGAATCCTACATTACACACATCTCCTAGTAGTGGACAGGAGGATGTTGGGATTGGGAGCATAGCACCTATTCCCTTTCCTAGTTTTATGGACAATTGATGGGAACTCAAGTAGACGGGAGAAATTCCAATTTTTTTGAAGCGATAAAGTTTTGTGATGTATTTAGAATATCTAAGATAGACTTATTTTTTATGTGAACTAAACCATTCTTACATTACTATTTAAATGTATTTGTATTGTTATAATAGTTTGATTGTTGGTCATGGTGTACTACTAGCATACCTAAAATTTTAATTAATTTTTTTGGTAAATTAAGTCGAGAGATATCTAATTTAAAATATGTAAAGTTTAGAAATATAAATAGTTCATCATAGAGATATTATAGAATTAATTTATTTTAAATAATATAAATAATCATAACAAATAGATAGAAATAAATAATAATAATTTTATACAAAAAGTTTTAATTTATTTTAAATAATTAAATAATAGAAACATCATAGAATTAATAATTCAGTATAATCATAAAAAATAGACACTAAACAATCCCAAATCCAAACATATGAAGGTCCAACTAGAATAATGACTTTAAATAACCAAATACCAAAGCCAAACAAAGGAAATGGGACTTTTACCTTAAATGAATAAATTACATGAAGAAGGGTGGCTAGCTATTTGGAAATCTACTTATTTTTCTTCACTCCCTCCTGTCATCCAAGAGAACATGCAATGAAAGAAAAATATCATCACAATATGAAAATATGAAAAATCTTGTTCTAGCTTTAAAAAAATTGGAGACATCAAAACATAAAATCTAGATTCTAAACAAATCAAAACATAAAATCTATGATTTAAACTAAATCTCATCACTTACGCATCATAACAATACAGTCCACCTTAGTCATGTGGACAGTCTTGGGGAAGAGGTTGCAACAATGTATTTGGATCTAGTTGATCACTCTTTCTCTCTCTCCCTCTCTCTGTATTCAATCTAATGAGCCAACTGGATCTGCTTGACATTTTAATGTCTCAAGTATTGCCTCGTGGTCTGACTCATGAACTTTCCAAAGATTCTTATTATGTGGTTTTCCACCATATTTTATCAAGTGGACATTTGATGCGACAACAAGATTTGAATAATGAATAATCTTCCTCTCTGTTTTCCAATCCTCGAATAACCACAAGTTAGGGTTCTTCATAGAATATCGTCTAAGCCATGTGCCGGTTACAACCACTGCATTGACATGGTACTCTAAACCTTCACCATCTATAACCGAGTGATCCAATTTTTTTTTGGCTTGAACACAATGACACAAATAATAATCTATCCCTTCTTCATTGTCTTCAGGTGCAATAATAGAAAAAACATGGCCTGCAGTGACAAATGTACAAAATGCTTTCATTAATTCAGAAAATACTTGTGTAAAAGTTATAAAGTTACATATTGAAATTACAAAGATATATAAATATATATATTACCAGGTTCCACTAGATCAGACAAGCGGTGAAAGTCAATAGACGATTCCATCTATACCATTTCCAGTGCTTGTGGGGGACGATAGGTGTCAATTGGGTCCAAAACTCATATATCCCATTTGTCCACCCATTCAGTCGACTCACAATCATCCCAATTTTCCTCTGCACATGATGGACAATAGCATGCCATTTTTCGTGTGTGGATACTCCATGAACCTGCATCAGAGCTTCTAAAAGAGTGCAACTCACTAGATCCTGTTAGTGTGCATCAATCTTGATATGGTGCAATGTTAGTATTATCTATCAACCAAAAAAATCTACTAACCGTAGACTCACCTTCTTTACCTAGACCCGTTGTAGCATTACACCACTGGACGATGGATTTTGCATCTGTCAATATTGCTCCATCTTTGTACTTTAGTTCTTCATGAGTTAAGGCTCTTTTGATGCATGCGCCTGCACCATAATGCTCTCCCTTTCCATGATTAGCCTCTGTGAAATTCCACATGTATTAAATTCTACACAACTTGTGCATCTTGATCAACCAATAGAACATCGGTGCATTCTTGAATTGAGATGCACAATTGTCTGACCAAATAATGTGTTGACGATATGTGATGCCCTGTTAGCCAAATCTCCATAAAATAGTTGAAAACAACCATGTACAAACTCTGTAGAATGTGATCGATCATCACTAATGTAAAAATGGTACTCCCTCAAAATCTTCCTGTCATCCTCTGTACTTGTAGGTGAATGCATGAATGTTATGTGAACAAATATAGAAACCTGTTGAGAAGTATAATACTTTGCTTGCACCTCATTTTGTGGTTGTAGTGTGTAGTTCTCTGTGAAATCTACAACCAAAACAATGGTATCCAGTGGAAACATATCCTTGCACAACTTGAATTGCAAATCCAGCCATCGAGCTCTATGGATATGCCTTGCATACTCGTAAATAACGTTTTCACAAAAAATCTTCATGAACTCATACACCGGAATCTTTTCAATGACTAAATCACATCTTTTACCATGTTTCCCATCTTTTAGAGCATATGTCACTGTCTTAAATTTTCCGTAATTTACTATTTCATTTCCAATTGCATGTGTACTATCCATATGTTGAAAAGTTGATAAAAGTTGCAAAGAACCACAAAATAAGCATGTACCATCCAAGCATGATGTCTTGTAAAATTGTTGGCCATCCCTTATTTCACATAAAATGTTGGATATGAATTCCCTTGAAGATCTTGGTGGCTCATTTATGTCACAATCCTACAAAACAAACTGAGAATGCAAAATTACGCATATATGCCTAAAAACATCAAAATGGTTAGAAAATTCAATATGTATCCTACAACAACAAGTTGTGCGTGTGTGATTTATCTTCACATAAAAAGGTTTACCCATCTCAAAAAATCTTTGACTTATTTGAATTTGAGGATACATACCAATAAATTTTGCAAAAAATTGTGTCTGAGTTGTGTCCAAAAAATGTTTCACATGTGGCTCACAATTTTGGCTACCAATCCTCCTTCTTACAACATCTCTTTGATTAGGGGAAACACGTGTGTTATTTTTCCAAAAATCTTCAATCAATGATTTCAAGGCTTCACTAATTTCTTTATCCTTTCGTGGTAGTCTACCACTAAATGTCCATAACTCATTTTTTGTTGGATCTTCCAATCTCTCACGCCTTAGCATGGCTCTCCTTAGAGTACCTCTACCAATTTTTAATGTTTTGCTTGTCTTTCTCATGAGTCGAGATTTCTTCATTTGGCTACTTACTATTGTTGATGTAAGTACTCGTCTTGTGATATTACTATCTTTGGTGCATGATTTAGAACCCACTTTGTCATAAGCATTCATTAGATTCTTTACAATATTTTTTCATTTGAATCATCCATCGTTCTTAGCCCAAGAATCTTCATGATAGGCCTAAATTTTAAATTCCTCATCATTTCAACAAATAATTGGCATTGACCTGTAATAATTAATTCATCAAAAAATAATCTCCACATACGATTAACTTTTCTTTGACAAGTACGCTTGCTAATCTTGTCAGGCATTGATTTCAAAATGTTACTATCAATATCAATCAAATATTTTGGTCTTCTAAAATGAATTCTAGAAGGTGTTATAATCTCTTCAATTCTCTCAACATTTTGAACATCAACATAAGGTTGAGTGTATTGCGTACCTTGAGCCGAAGATGATGTGCCTTGGCAATAAGATGCAAAATATGGAATATCACCTACTTGATGTATTGATGTTGTGCCTTCAACATGACATGATGGAGTGTGTATATCGTCAGATCTACAAATCGATGTCTCTTCAACATGAGAGGACGATATGACTTCAATATTGGAAGATGGTGTAGTGGACAATATGACTCCAACATTAGAAGATGGTGTAGCTTCACAATTCAATTGTCTTCTTGAGCATAACAGTCTCATTCATTCTCTTTGTCTTTCCAATTCTTCCTCTTTGTTTCTTGGTACCGGTGGTTCTTGATCCTCTTCGAAAGTCAATTCTTCATTATTGCTTTGCAATTTTCTTTGCTCACGTAGTAATTTCATTTTATCTCTTTTAATTGCCAAATCTCTCTCCCTATCTTCATTTGTTTTATTTTTTGGTTTCTTCCTTGGCATGATGATGATTTCTACGTGTCAAATTATTCAAACATTTGAATTACTTAAAATGTGTAAATTAAAAATTATTGAAATACATATAAAAATTATAATTATTTGAATGAATACACAATATATATATATAAAATGACTTGTCAAATTTCTAACCATTTTGAAATAACATTTCATTGAAACATACAAATTTCAATGAATTCACTATATATTAAACAACATGTCAAATTATAATCAAATTTGTATCTATATATCAACAAACAATATTTAAAATAGATTGCACTAACCTTTTCTATACAAGGAATATTCAAAAAGTCTTCAAATCGTGTATCCAATGATTGAATTTGGTGTTTGCTAGCTTCCAAAAGTGTTTGCCACCTTGAAATAGTGTTTGTTAGCTTGAAATAGTGTTTTCCACCTTGAAAGAGTGTTTGCTATGTTGAAACCCGCAATTTTTGTTGGGATAACAAAGTGCAGAACAGAACAAAAGCAGAGAATGAATCAAACAGGCCCCAAAGTTTCTTTTTGACCATTTTTAGGTGATTTCACATAGTGCGTATGCACTATGTGAGAACACATCACTCTCCACCCTCCCTACTCTCTCTCTCTCTCTCCCTACTCTCTCTCTTCCTACTCTCTCTCCCCTCTCCCATCCTTTACTCTCTCTCACTCTCCCTCTCCCATCGCCTACTCTCTCTATCTCTCTCACCCTCTCTCCTCTCCCATCCCCTACTCTTTAGATCTCTCACACACACTCCCATCCTCCCTCTCCCACTTCTTACTCTCTCTCTCTCTCTCTCTCTCTCCCCCATCTCCCTACTCTCTCTCACACTCTCACATCTGCTACTCTCTCTCTCCCATCCCCTAAACTCTCTCTTTTACAGATACACACTCCCATCCCCCTCTCTCTCTCCTCTCCCATCCCCTACTCTCTACTCTCTCTCTCTCTCCCATACCCTACTCTCACTCTCTCTCTCTCTCCCATCCCATTCTCTCTCTGCCACCTCCTACTCTCTCTCACACTCTCTCCCATCCCCTACTCTCTCTTACACACACTCCCATCCGCCCCTCTCTCCCATCCGCTACTCTCTCTCTCTTGGGCTGCTCTCTCTCTCTCTCCCCCCTCTCCCACCACCTACTATCTCTCTCTCTCTCTCTCTCCCTCTCTACTCTCTCTCTCCCATCCCCTACTCTTACTCTCTCTCCAATCCCCAACTCTCTCACACACTCTCTCCCATCCCCAACTCTCTCTCACACTCTCTCTCATCCTTTCACTCTGTCTCTCTCATCTTGTACTCTCTCTCTCTCTCTCTACCACCTCGTACTCTCTCGCACACTCTTTCCCATCCTTTCACTTTATCTCTCCCATCTCGTACTCTCTCTTTGCCACCCCCTACTCTCTCTCACACTCTCACACTCTCTCCCATCCCCTACTCTCTCTCTTTCATAGACACACACACACACACACACACACACACACACACACACACTCCCATCCCCCCTCTCTCTTCTCTCCCATCCCCTACTCTCTAGATTTGTCACATGAACTCCTATCCCCCTCTCTCTATCTCCCTCTCCCTACTCTCTCACACTCTCTCCCATCCCCTACTCTCTCTCTCTCACTCTCTCCCATCCCCTACTCTCACTCTCTCTCTCCCCCATCCCATTCTCTCTCTCTACCACCTCTTACTCTCTCTCACACTCTCTCCCATCCCCTACTCTCTCTCTCACACTCCCATCTGCCCCTCTCTCCCATCCGCTCTTCTCTCTCTCTCTCTTGGGCTACTCTCTCTCCCCCTCTCCCATCCCCTAAACTCTCTCTTTTGTAGATACACACTCCCATCCCCCTCTCTCTCTCCCCTCTCCCATCCCTTACTCTCTAGATCGCTCACACGCCCTCCCATCCCTCTCTCTCCTCCTCTCCCACTCCCTCTCCCACCACCTACTATCTCTCTCTCTCTCAATTTCTCTCTCTCTCTACTCTCTCTCTCTCTCCCATCCCCTACTCTCTCTGACACTCTCTCTCATCCTTTCACTCTGTCTCTCTCATCTTGTACTCTCTCTCTCTGCCACCTCCTACTCTCTCTCACAATCTTTCCCATCCTTTCACTCTGTCTCTCCCATCTCGTACTCTCTCTTTTCCACCCCCTACTCTCTCTCACACTCTCACACTCTCTCCTATCCCCTACTCTCTCTCTTTCACAGACACACACACACACACACACACACTCACACTCCCATCCCCCCTCTCTCTTCTCTCCCATCCCCTACTCTCTAGATTTTTCACACGCACTCCCATCCCTCTCTCTCCTCCTCTCCCACTCCCTCTCCCAGGTCACCTACTATCTCTCTCTCTCTCAAGTTCTCTCTCTCCCTCTCTACTCTCTCTCTCTCATTCCCAACTCTCTCTCTCACTCTCTCCCATACTTTCACCCTATCTCTCCCATCCTTTCACTCTGTCTCTCCCATCCCATACTCTCTCTCTCTCTCACTCTCTCCCATCCTTTCACTCTATCTCTCCCATCCTTTTACTCTATCTCTCCCATCTCGTACTCTCTCTTTGCCACCCCTTACTCTCTCTCACACTCTCACACTCTCTCCCATCCCCTACTCTCTCTCTTTCATAGACACACACACTCTTATCCCCCCACTCTCTTCTCTCCCATCCCCTACTCTCTACATCTGTCACGCACACTCCCATCCCCCTATCTCTCTCCCTCTCCCTCTCCCTCTCCTACCGCCTACTAGATCTCTCTCTCTCAAGTTATCTCTCTCCCTCTCTACTCTCTCTCTCTCTCTCTCTCTCTCTCTCTCTCTCTCTCTCTCTCTCTCTCCATCCCATCCCCTACTCTCTCTGACACTCTCATCCCCTAATCTCACTCTCTCTCTCCCATCCCGTACGAGCTCTCTGCGCCACCACCTACTCTCTCTCACACTCTCACACTCTCTCCCATCCCCTACTCTGTCTCTCTTACACACATTCTCATTCCCCCTCTCTTTCTCTCCCTCTCCCACTCCCTCTCCCACTGCCTACTTTCTCTCCCCCATCCCCTACTCTCTCTCTCCCCTCTCCCATCCCCTACTCTCTCTCTTTCATAGACACACACTCCCATTCCCCCCCTCTCTCTCCTCTCCCATCCCCTACTCTCTATATTTATCACACACACTCCCATCCCCCCTCTCTTCCCTCTCCCACTCCCTCTTGCACCACCTACTATCTCTCTCTCTCTCAAGTACTCTCTTTCCCTCTTTACTTTCTCTCTCCCATTCCCTACTCTCACTCTCTCTCTTCCATCCCCTACTCTCTCTCTCACTCTCTCCCATCCCCTACTCTCTCTCTCTCTCACCCCCATCCTGTACAAGCTCTCTCTACCACCCCCTACTCTCTCTCAAACTCTCACACTCTCTCCCATCCCCTACTCTATCTCTCTTATATACATTCTCATTCCCCCCTCTCTCTCTCTCACACACTCCCTCTCCCATTGCCTACTCTCTCCCATCCCCAACTCTATCTCTCTTACACACTTCCATTCCCCCTCTCTCTCTCCCTCCCACTCCCTCTCCTATCGCCTACTATCTCTCTCTCTCACACTCTCTCCCTCTCTCTCCCATCCCCTACTCTCACTCTCTCTCTTTACCACCCCTACTCTCTCTCAAACTCTCACACTCTCTCCCATCCCCTACTTTCTCTCTTACACACACTTCCATCCCCCCTCTCTCTCCCTCTCCCACTCCCTCTGCCATTGCCTAATCTCTTTCTCTTCCATCCACCCTCTCTCTCCCTCTCCCACTCCCTCTGTCATTTCCTACTCTCTTTCTATCCCATCCCCTACTCTCTCTATCTCTCTCCCCTCTCTCATTCCCTACTCTCTCTCTTTCACACCCATCCCCCCTCTCTCCTCTCCCATCTTCTACTTTTTCTCTCACTCGCTCTCTCTCTCCCACTACCTACTCTCACTCTCTCTCACTCTCTCTCTCTCTCTCTCTCTCACTCTCACTCTCTCCCTCTCTCACATTTTCACACTCTCTCTCTTTCTCTCTTACACACATTTCCATCCCCCCTCTCTCTCTCCCTCTCCCACTCCCTCTCCCATCACCTACTCTCTCTTCCATCCCCTACTCTCTCTCAAGCTACTCTATCTTCCCCCTCTCCCATTCCCTACTCTCTCTCTTTCACACACATGCACTCCTATCCTCCTCTCTCTCGCTCTTCCTCTCCCACTCCATCTCCCACCACCTACTCTCTCTCTCCCCCATCCCCTACTCTCAATCTCTCTCTCCCAACTTGTACTCTCTCTCACACTTCCTCTCTCTCCCATCCCCTACTTTCAATCTCTCTCCCCCATCCCATACTGTCTTTTTGCCACCTCTACCCTCTCTCACACACTTCCTCTCTCTTGCATCTTGTACTCTCTTTGCCACCCCTACTCTCTCACATTTCCTCTATCTCCCATCCTATACTCTCTCTGCCACCCCTACTCTTTCTCACTTCCTCTCTCCCCTCTCCCATCCCCTACTTTCTCTCTATCTCTCTCACACACACAAATAGCCATTCCCTCGCCCCACCCCCCCTAGCTCTCTCTTGGTTTTGGTTTGCAATTTAGGTCTCAATAGTACGTGCACACTATAGCACGTGCGCACTACCTCAAATTCAATAGCATTTTAATAGCGCGTGCGCGCTATAGGGCACACGCGCTATTCAAAGCTTTGCATTAAAACCAAGCCTAAGGCTTGGTTTTGCCTTGGAGATCCAACCCAAAGGTTTGGAGTTTATAAACAGGTCTGAGATGTGTTTTCCAGCAAACATACAAAAAATGATTGATTTTTCTTGTGTGCTCCCCTTCAAGATTCCTTATGGTTGGGTATCAATAAGATCAGGTTACATAACATTATAGGTCTCTGTGTTAGCTATCTAACCATATAATTTATTTTTAATTTGAACTATTTTAAGTCTTTCATCTATAATTTCTTTTGAATGTATGTTCATTTTTTGTATAAAACCACCATGTACTAATTGGGCTATAGATTTTAGCTCATTCATCGAATTTTGTAACAACTTAGTTTTTTAGAAACTAGACTCCATTCTACACACTTTGAAAAAAGAAGTTTTGATTTTAGATTAGTTTTCAATCATTTCTAGCGGGAGCACACAGATATTTCACATTTTTGGGATGGGTCTAATTAAAAAATTCATTAAAAAAAATACACATTATAAAATTACCCGAAAAATCTGGGATAAACTACATAGTGTTAGGTAACTTTTGACCAGAGCGATTAAAGAATTTCAAAAAAAAAGTTAAAATTTTAGGGGGGGCACACTTTGTACTATGTTATGTTTTTTTGGAATAAACAGTACCACTTTCTGTGGCCCCCTTTTTTGAGGACCTAAAACTAAACCATTTTGAAAAAAAATTAGTAGTTTATAAACTAGATACAAAGGACTACGACTTTTGTTTTTGTCATATCTTAAAATTTTGAGCGTAACTATCTTCAAATTCTTGTTGAAGTCCAAAATTTTCTGATTTCAGGAAAAAGGTGTCCACTTATACCCCCCTTTTGGCTCCACAACTTTGTGCACTTACCCATAATAAAGATGAGAACTAGATAAAATAGCTTCTGAACTGACTAATAATCACCATTGCCTCTCTATTAAATCTCCTCTCTAGGAATCCTTAGAGTTCCCTACAAATTCTCATTGTGAATGCATCATTAACTTTGACATACTCTGCATAACTATTTTGCAATTGCAAAAATGGATAAAACTCATAACACTTCACATCATTAGGAAAGTTTTCTATTCTTGGAAGACCCAACCATAACTATAGAGATGCTAGCATGTAAATTAGAAAGGAAGACATATAGAAAGTGTTGTAGAACTTCACAATACTGAGAGCCTTGGAAATATTTTCACTTACCTCATGAGCCCAATCAATATATTGTGTATTTGAACAAATAACTTGTACCAAAAAGAAATATTGTTCAATGAAATTTAGAGCCTCTACCTCACCTTTCAGTCTGTGCAGGAGAACCAAAATGTCTACAATCTTAGGTTTGAGATTAGTACCAAATAGAGTGTTGGGGACCTTACTCTTAGTGCTCCATGGCTTTTGAAACTAGGATTGCATAATTTCCTTCCTCCACACCATCTTCTTTATAGAGAACTTAGAGACTACTCCTACTATCAAGTCTAAAAACTCCTCTTGTTCTAGAGCTCAAAGGCAATTCACCACAGTTTGCTTATTAATAGATATTAATATTGTATGATCAGGTAACACAATTTTTCTGGTTTCCTAATTGGAGTGATTTATGCATCCATAAATTGATTCTAGAGCTTGGACTACCACCAGGAAACCAACTACCTCTACTAGTCCACTTCCTTAGAGATTCTCAGTTATGGGATGAATCAACTCTGACTTCAACCTCCTTTGGAAATCTTTCATATCATAAAAATGGAGTGAAGTATGCATGAAATTCTGTAATGTGTACTTGATTTCATGTAGCCCATCAAACCCTACAAATCTAGTTTACCAATGTACACGTGCCTAGACATGAAGAACTAATTGCAATCATAGTTTCCACTAAGGCCTATAGAAAAAAAGTAGAAAAGGGGAAGAAGATGAAGTAATTCACATTCCACCCCCTTTTCACTTTCTTATGCAATCATTGCAATATGACAAACTAGTTTCTTGCCATTTGTCATTCTTTGAGGAGATGAATTGATTGAAATTCTATTGTAACAGTCATCTCAAAATCCTATATGTAAGAAATTGAAAGAGTAATAAAAGGTTGACAAATTTTTGGTGTTAAGTACTTGATGTTGCAGAGTCAATTGAATGGTATTTTGTATCATCTATTTTATGTTCCATTTCTATTAGTTGTAGTTATATTGTTTTCTCTTTTCTCTAGATTGAAGTAAGGAAAGAATGAAGTTTCATTCCCCTATTTCAAGGCAGCAAACCGATGTGATAAGCAGTGTCATTACATGTTCAAAGGGGAATCCGTTAAAAATTATTCCCTTTTGTTAACTTCTTCTTCTCTATAGTTCAGATCCTAATTAATCCAATTTAGTATTAGTTATTATGCTACTTAGCTTTGTGAGCTCATAAGATGTGTGGGTACATATACTTAATCAATTCCTCTTAAATCTTTTTCTGCTTGAGTTAGATCTTGTTTAGGTCTGGCTTAGTTTTACCTCTTCTATTCTCAGGTCAAGAACACACCCCTATACTATTTTAGGAATAAAAAATTATTCATTTATACCTATTAATTTTGAGAAAGACCAATCTATCCAGAAGTGGCTTTTCAACTGCTTGTTATGAGATATTGTTCATAATTCTGGCATTCAAGAGTCATAATAAAAAAGAACAAATCTGTTTACCAACAATATGTACTAAATGTTGTTATAGACTCCTAATAGGGTTCATCCTCTAACAAGGAATATTTATATTAGTACATTATCTTGTGGTTACCATCCCCACCAGGGCTTTCCCTCTGATCGATGGTTTCCCTAGTTGACATATCTAGTGTTATTGTGCATGAGTATCTTGTTGTGGTTTTTTATTATATTACTCATATGGATAAAGTTTAATAAAATTGATAATTGTGATATTAGTTGGATAACTAATTCACACCCCCCTCCTTTCATTTATATTGGTGGACTATATATTCTAACACTAAGTATCTAACCTAATGTTTCAACCTCATGGAATAAATTGTTTTCTACATCACTTACCTAAGTTCAACCTAATAATAGTATCATTATTAACATAATTTTTTTTCAAAAATATTAAACCTTTTCAAGAACCCTAAAATCCACCATAGAGTTCAATGATTGACACAATTTCTTCAACATGATAGAGGCATTAACACATTTGAAATAAACTCTATTCTAGTTATGAAAATATAGTCATAAAAAATCATTAATAACTCTTCAAATATTCATAATCAAGAAAATCTCACTCTTCATATTGTACAATGGGAAATTTTATATCATTTCTCCAATTTATAGTAAGATCCAATGGTGCAATAAAAAGTTATGATTATTTTCTCAAAACTGGTCACTATGAATCAGAGTTTTGGGTAGTTACAAATGGTTTTCACCAAAACTTTGATAACTTCCTCAATATTGCATGGAATCATATAAAACCAAAATAAATGGAAAGCTTATTCAATGTACTAAACTACGATAATATAAATACACTTTTTTTCAGGTTGTACATGGCCATACAAGACCTGCAAACAAGAGGAAAAACTTTTAAGACAACAAAACAATAGATTGAAACAATGAAGATTTGATACCAAGATGCTTCCAATGCTTTCCAATCCTTCTCCAACTTTGCATCATGCCTATGAATGAACTTCACAATATTTTAATATCCTTTACAAGTTAACATGGAAGTGATAACTACTCAACTTCTTCTTATGACCATCCAACTTCCCATTTTGTGTTTTCACAACTTTTGAAACATTGCATTTCACAACTTCTACAATATTTGACTCAAATGACTTTATAAATTTACAAGAACATTCCAAAAATATTAGAATGGAATAATAATTCTCTTTATAACCATTTAACCACTTCATGGTTATTTTATACAAATTTTATCATATAACCATTTCAAGACCATAATAAGAGCAAATTAAATACTTTGTCGGTGCCCATGCACCATACTGATAGACTTGAAATATTTCCATGTCCCATGGAAATGCTTCAACAAGCATCTACAAAAATCCTTGGCCTCTTAGTATTCACTCAATTGATGTCTCTATTGATTCCTTTGTTTCTTTCAAATGAATCCTATCAATGGAGTCTATGTTGGTTTCCTTCAATGGTGCTTCTCCCATTGTATAGTCCACTCGTCCATGCTGCTACAAACCTTTTGTCCCTCACTTGGTAGTCCCTTCATGCATATCTCCCTAAGACTATTGGAAACACATAAAACCATCTCCTATAGCATTTGGTAGACCTTGATGTCCACCTACTACATCTAAATGAACTAGTACCAATCTGTAACCACAAACTTACATAACAAGTATCAAAACAAACCCAACCACTATCTGGTGTGGATTTCCCTCCATCTACACACTCTAAATCTTCTAATCTCTAATACCACTTTGATGCAAGGAAGCATATTAAACCTTTTCATGAACTCCCAAATCCACCATAGAGTTCAATGTTTAATACAATTTCTTCAACATGATAGAGGCATTAACACTTGAAATAAACTCTATTTTGGTCATAAATGTAGACACCTAAATCTGATTACATCATTAGGTAATCATATTTAGTTATCTCCTAGGACATTATTGATTACATATTTATTATTTAATTAATTAATCATCATCCATTAGTTAATTAATTAATTTAATTAACTATAGTCCAATTGATAAAATCAAATGATAACCCAAAATTGAATTATGAATTAAATCCCTATTCCTCTATTAAATTAAATAAATCCTCAAACCTATTTAATTTAATCCCACATCCCTTATTTATTAAATAAATCATTTAATAAACCATCCAAACCCTTAAAACATCCCTAAACCAACCTTTACCCCTTATCCAACCCATTCACCCATACTAACCTCACTTAGCCACCTAACTAACCCATCCCATTAAAGCTAAGCCACAAGTCCCCTAACCCCCTTCCTAAGCTAAATCTAATATCCCTCCTAAACATGTGCACAACTTTAAGCAAGGGTTAAGACTTGCTAACCCAAGCCAAAGTCAAAAAGTCTCTCTTGTACTCTTCCATCCCTATCCAAGAGCATTAATGGCTCTTACATGCCATTAATTCCTCTTACATCCCTCTTTATGTCTCTTACATTCCTTTTACACACTCATCCTCCCTCATTACTCCCTTTGACCAACCCTTATCTCATCCTCTCACACTCATTCTCCTTGTGACAAATGTCATTCTTTTATTGGCTCTAAACAAGCACAATCCATGTGCTTCTCTTTCAAAGCATCTTAGCCCTCCCTCACCATTCTTCCATCCTTGCATCCTAACCCTCCATTTCTCTCCCCCTTAGCCTATAAATAAAGACCTTCCCTCTCACAATCAATCATCCACTTTTATGAAAACTTATAATGCTCCACTAAATACTCCATAATAGTCATTTTACACCATCATAATGCTAAAATTCATCCATACCTCCACTGTTGAAACCCTCACCCATATACACACTTGGTAAACCCCCCACCTATTGGAAGCTTGAGCACAATGTGAGCATACATCCCCATCCATCAGGGACATATCTATGTCATCATAGGTTATACCATAAGGAGCCTACCATTCTTAGTTTTCTTTCCTTCTTGGTGATAATCTTAGTCCTATAATAAGTGTTAGCTTATTTAGTATTGTGAATGCTTTTGTTAGTATTAGTATACAATATTACACTATTATATTAGGTGATACAATAGACAGTCATTAATAAATCTTCAAATATTCATAATCAATCTAATCCTACTTTTCATATTGTGTAATGGGTAATTATATAACATTTCTCTATTATATAGAAATATCCAATGCTGCAATAAAATGTTATGATTGTTTTCTCAAAACTGGTCACTGCAAGCTGGAGTTTTGGGCAGTTACAAATAGTTTTCACTAAAACTCTGATAACTTCCTCAATATTTCATGGAATCATCTCAAACAAAATGAAATGGAAATATTATTCAATATACTAAACTATCATAATATAAATACACTTGTTTTCAAGCTGTACATGGCCATACAAGACTTGAAAACAAGAGGAAAAGCTTTCAAGACAACAAAACAAAAGATTGAAACGATGAAAATTTGATACCAAAATGCTTCCAATGCTTCTCCAGCTTTACATCATGCCTATGAATGACTATTAAAAGGTTTCAATATCCTTTACAGCTTCATGTGGATGTTATAACTACTCAAATTCCTCTTATGACCATCCAACTTCCTATTTTGTGTTTTCAAAACTTTTGAAAAGTTGCATTTCAAAACTTCTACAATATTTGACTCAAATCACTTTACAACTTTAAAAGAACATTCCAAACATGTTAGAATAGAATAATAATGCCCTTTATCACCATTTTACCACTTTATTATTATTTTATACAATTTTTATCAAATAACCATTTCAATACCATAATAAGAGAAAATTAGATACTTTGTTGGTGCCTCTGTACCACTAAGGGTTATGTCATCATCAATGGGTTCCCCCTTCTATTTTCATAGTCATTCGTCACCTTTTCCTAAGATTATCACCATGGTCATCAAGTTAATTCCTATGTTTCAACTTTGATTAAAAATATTTTTTCTTACGTAATCCTGAGCAGAGTGGGGTCACTAGATCAATGACTCATATTTATTCTTGGATCATGACAATTGATGAACAAAAGATACAAGATGCAAGAATTTGTTCTATGGTGGGCCCAAGGATTTCAAGACAATATATCTTGTACTTTAAAAAATTGATGGTTCTTACTTGTTTGTGAACCTCTTAAGATCAAGATCTTGAAGTAAATTTGCCTCAGTAAGGGCTTTATTGAGACTCTTCCTATGAGCAAGAGAGATTTTAAGCAGTTCAAAGATTGTGATTTGAGAATTTGTTCATTGTAATTGATCAAGGATACTGTAACTAGTAGCTACAAATGATGTTGCAATTTTTGTTCCTTTTTTGGATGGACTAGCAAGAGGTTTGTCTTTGTGTTGTTCTAGATTAGGAGCAGAAAGATATGGGATAGATACATTGTATCTTAGCTAATCCATTGAAACCTTAAAGTTGGAGAGGGAGAATCGAGTGGCAAAGATATTCCAAATTTCTATTTAAGGAGTCATAAGGTCATGGAGCAAAGTGTAGTGGTCGAGCATGAAAGCATGAAGTGCTGAAGAAGGTGCTAAGGTGGAAGAGAGCACAGATACTCTGCTTCGATAGGTGACCATAGATATGATTGCATTGGTATGATGAGTAAGAAGATTCAAGATGACAAAGCTTGAGATGACAAGCTTTCAGAGCTGCAATGATTAAAACCAAGGAAAGGATTGAACTGAAGTGTGGTCTGTAATTTGTAAGATATGTTGTAAGTTGTATCAGATCAAAAGCCATTGTTGTTACTCTCTAACAATTGCAACAATTAAGATAAATCCTATGTACTTAGGTTAGTTTAATAGCCATGATATAAATCCTTTAATAGGGTGACATTCCAAGTGAATGTTCCAAAGTTCTTTAACTAGGTCCATTCCTAATAGTATGGTCAAATCCTCTAACAAGGTCACATTTAACAATGTGTTGTAGCCTTTAATAGGGCAGGCTTTTTATAGGGTAGACCATCAGAAGTGATTGAAATCAATTGCGCAATTATTTTTGTGGGTATCATCCCCACTCTAGTTTTACCTTCTTATTCCTGGAGGGTTTCTGGGTTATCAAATTCTTAGTGTTATAGTGTGATGCACGTTTACTTTTCATAGTTTCTTAAATGTTCAAATTGCATGCATGATAGTTTTAGTTATGTGCTATTAAGGATTTGGAGAAAAAGTGGCATTGGACCTTGGATAATTGATTCAACCCCCCCTCTTAGTTATTCCAAAGAATTATAACAACTTGTGCATCTCTTTATTGCATCTCAGATGTAAGATAGTGAACAACCATTAGGAACTACTTTCCTAATACTTTGTTTTTGTATTGCTCTCTATAAATTAGGTATAACTTCCATATGTCTTCAACCTATGTGTTGTGCATTAAGCCACGACATTAGGAAACTGTAAGGAAACTTAGGTGCGGAAACAACTTCCTACACTAATCTCATAAGGAAAGTATGATGCAAATCCTATTAAAATCTTCTACACTTACATATTCAATATCATGTAAACAACAATATTGCAGCCAACCATGCATACAGAAAATAGACAAAGAAAGAAACACATAACACAAAGATTTTTTGGTGGGGAAAAACCTTTTGGTAAAACAACCCCACCCCTTCAGAACCTGCACAATGTATTATCTTTAACATAAGGTTACAATACACTTGTAGTGCAAGCTCAACAGCGACAACATAAGAATCCAGTTAGCTACACACAGTACCAACAATACACCTTTTCACATGGCTTCTCTTTGCAACCCTAAAAATACTTATAACATGCGCTTCACTTTAGGGCTACTCCCAAAGGTAAACCGTATTAGGATTTTACCATTCTCCGAGAAAATAGGAACCCCAAAAAAAATTTTGGGCCGATGCCCCAAACCCCACTATTGGGGTAGAGTGTACAGTACTCAAATATCTTAGTTGCCACATGTCTTCACTTGTCATTGAATCTTCCTAACATAGCTCTTATGTGTCATAGGAATCTTTCATAACTGTTTTAGTCATGATCTCCTTACACACAATTCAAGATGTTGACACATCAACATTATTTGGAAGAAATAAATTTTACAAAACAAATAATAAGAATAGGAATTATACAAGGTTGAGACACCTTATTCCTAACAGAAACTATGTTGAACATGTCCATGTCTGTGCATCACCAGACAAGAAACACCTTGTAAATACAACTAATATCTCTCTTTGTTACTCTACCAGTCATCACAGACTTATTGCTATGTTGACATCAATGACAAACACAGTCATGAATTCAACATGTTAGTACTCTCCAATTCTTAGGATACTCCCCCAAAGTATTATCATTAGCATTCATGCTAACAATTTTCAATAATTTTTTAGAAGTATATGAAATCATGAATGAAATACTAGGTGGATCTATTGTGTCCAAAGTTACATTTGTAGAATATACAAAAGGTTTTGATTTCTTACTACAAGGTTATGATATGATTCCTCAACAAGAAAGATACCAAAAGAGGCAAAGAGAAGAAGAAAAATCTCAAGATATCAACATAGCCAAGAGGCAAAGGAATGACACAGGACTGATGGTTTATCAAATAAGTAAATCAACTAGAGGTATAAGTGCACACATTATCTACCATGGAAAGAAGCTGAAAATCCTGATAGGACCCCTTTCCCACAATCTCCAAATCTACCCACCCCACTTTTACTGTCAGACATGCGGCATGGATTTGTGTTTAAAGAAAAGGGATATTCTAACACTGTAATGATGGCCCCATCAATAGATAAACAACCAAAGGAAGACTTTCTTGAAGAAGAATATGATGAGGAGAGTTATATCTATGTACCAGAAGAGTTGCTGAAAAGTGGTCCCCTCTAAGTATCAAGAGCACTAGTTTCAAATATTACCATAGAAGAAATAAAGGGAGTGTTCCCTAGAGATGTAAGGATAGAGGCATATATGAATTTTTTGAAGATGACAAGTTTATAAAGTTAGTAACCTTCAAATAATTGCTTTGGCATTATTATAGAACTAGATGCCTATAAAAAGTGGATGAGAGAAAGAAACAAAAAACCAGGGGTTGAATCCAAGGAAATGGTACAAGAAATTGAAATGGAAATGATGAATAAGTTTGAATCACTTACTCTAGAAGTAGGGGGGAATATTGTGAAGTAGTTAGGGCTTATATTATTCCCATGTTTAAAATAGTATATGTTATATATTTTGACTCAGTTATGCAAGAAATGAGGTCTAAAATATGAAATGTCAAAGAAGGTGGTAGGCCTCCTAGGGGAACATATTATAGTGAGGATATGGGTGCCCTAGTCATAGGGTCATTTTTTACTTTTTTGTAGGAAAAGAGATTATTAATGAACGTATTGGCGTCAGAGGCAATATAGTTTTATAGAGAGTTGAGGATGCTAAGATTTATGAGGTAACATGTGGTGTGGGTGAATATGCATCATATTTTCACAATGTGGCTAAAAGAAAAGAAATACGAAGAACTATAAGAGAGGTTTAATCATATATTTGCTTCTTATGAGAACCAATCCAAAATAAATACTAGCTTACAAACTCAAAATAGTTTATTAGAACAAAAGGTGGCACAACTAGAAGCAACTAAATAAAAACATGAAGAAAAGGAAAGCCCTTCATAGAAGCTAAGAATAATTCCATTTACTCTTGCTAGTGCCATAGTGCCTTTATAAAAAATTCCACCATATTGAGGAAAAAATTTTGATTCTTTGATCAAAGAAGAGGTGGATTTGGAGTTAAAACTTGAAAATAATAGAAGTAATTTTGACTATACAAAGGAGTTTATTGTCATATTTTCTTTGATGCACTTGCATGATAAGATCAACTCAAGGATGTTCAGACTCCACCAAGTGTGCAAGTTGCTATATTTGGCTATCAACAAGTTGGAAGATGATATGACTTTGGTAAAACCCACCTATTAGAAATGGGTCAGTAGGATGGAAAAAATGAAGTGCACTAATTTTTGTGTGAAAGTAGACCCCAATGCTCCACCAAATTCCATGCTTACAAGTAAAATTGTCAAAGCATTCAAGAATTTCTTAGTCTTACTTGATTATATTGAGAATAAAATGATGGAGTTAAATGATAACTTGTAGAGTTTTGAAGATATGCTAGTGCCACCAAGGTAAATGAAATAGTAAAGATCATAGCAAGGGATATAAATATCGAAATTTTTCAAGAGTGAATTTCAAAGTTGGTAAATACTTGGGTATTTTATGAAAACTTTGAAAAAAGAAGTTACATAGGCCATGGTGAAACACAATCCATATAGATAGGTGGCAGATTAGATTCTAAAGCATGAGTGAAAAATTGAAGAAGAGTATGAAGAATGGGTTAAAAGATACATCCTATCTAATAATTTAAATAATGGAGCCCCACCAGATGAGTGGTAACATATAAATATATTCTCTTTTGAAAGTGATAGGCAGTTTGGGAAAGGAGGTAGAGAACCACATGACCCATAAAGTGTCACATCATGCTTCTACACATTCAACTGCTCACAGCTCTTCTAATGAGTCACATGTTTTGTTATAACTAGATTATTTTATCAAATGAAATGATGACATGTGTCTATTCCTTCTAACTTGAAGTTTATTGCAATCCTCATCTTATAAAATGATTTCCAAGGCTTGGAAGGGTCCAAAAATATTATTCTGCTAAGTCTTTTTTGCAGCCAATCCATATTAATGTTGTCAAGTTTTGTGTACTTATTATTAGAGAATCTATGAAATTACAGAGGTTTTGAGTCTATTTCAATTTATTTTGAGTCATTTTTTGATACTCTACTTATATACTTTCAAGAAAATTAATACAAATGTCAATACTGGAGTTACATCATTTTGGATCTTGTCTCTTCTTATTTATTTCCTTGATTCTTTTTTATTCAATTACAAAGTGATTGATTTTTTAGGTATAATTCTCTAAGAATTATATTTCATTGCATGCTTTGTTGTTAATCTAATGGGTTATGTAAAAGATTAATGTGATTGGAGAAGGTCATTGAATTTTAATTAAGACATTTTTGATAATAATAGGATTCCAAATTATGTATTGATCTTGTTTAAAGTAAATTAGTAGATCATAAAGTTTGAGTGTCAAATTTATGAGGAGAGTTTCCCAATTGATAAAAATTGATTAAATTGTCATTTGAGTGGACTTGAAGCTTGCATAGTAATAAATCTTAAATTCAAAATCATTTTACTTTGTGTTATATTGTAGAGCTAAAAGAGTTGGTCTATCCTTGATTGAAGAAATCTTGGATTTTTAAGGATTAGTTGTCTTTCATCCCTTTTGTTATTCTTTACGTTAGAAGAATAGAAATCTATTGTCCAATTTAATGGGATTAATATTAAGGTATTCTTATAAAAGGGATTTGTAATTAATCCCAAGGTGCACCCACTTGAATCCTACTAAATTCAAAGTGTAGAAGATAGAGTGGTCTTTTCAATTTCTCCTATTGGTCTTCTTGGAAGTACTTGTCATGGTTTCTAGCTTACTCCTAGGTATTTTCCACAAGAGGTGATTAAAACCCTATCAAATCAGGAGCTAACAAAATGATCCAAAGTCTTGTAGCAAGGCAACTCCTAATAGGGTGATTAAATCCTTTAATAGGGTGACACGTAACAGTGTGTTTGTAACCTTTAATAGAGTTGGCTCTTAACCGAGCTCACTTCAAAAGAGTGAATAGTGGTAGAATGTTACTTGGTGGTTTTTCCCAAATTGCGTTTGCACATTAAATCCTAGTGTCATATATGTGTGAATTTTGTTTTATGGTGCATGTTATTTACAGTTATTTTTTAATTTGACATATACTGAACAAAGAGCTAGTGGTGAGTACATAAGTTAAGTTTCTGATAAGTTGCTACATTAGCCAAGTGGTTTTATGAGTTTGTTTAAGTTATTTGAATATTGTTAAATGTTGAATTGGTACATTTGGACCTAAAAATAATTGATTCACCATCCCCCCTCTCAATTATTATATTCATTGAAACACTCCTTATCCATCCATGATTAACAAAGTGCCCAATGTTAGAACTCCCTAACACACATTATCATCTAACCTTACACAACTAAAAATAATAGCCAAAAAATCTAAGATGTTGACTTATGTTATCCCATAACAATAAAACAATCAAAGATAGTGATAGTTATAGGACTCATAGGAATTTTAGGTGATAAATTGACATAAATTTTGTGGTTTCTAGATACCTTGGTAGGCCGTGGAATGTTTATGATGTTTCCAAGAGGCCTAAATTAGAGTGGGTGTACATTGCATTGATACATTTTCCTTGACATGTGTTATCATTGATGCCCACCCCAGAAATTTTGGACATCAAAATTGTCAACAATGGACCACTTTCTGGCTATGGACTATTCTCTATTTGGAAAGTGACATATCTAAAAGATATTGGATTATTTAGTTACTTTAATTAATTAAATCGATAGGCTTATTGTGGGAGCTTTACTCCCAAAAATTTCTATTTTGATAGAAATATTGTAAGAGCTCCTCAATTTTTGGATTTTTAGATTAATTTTACGATGAGCCATTGAAAAAAAAATATTTTGGGAATTTCTAAAAATAAAATTTTACATTCTCAATCTTAGTTTTAATGTTTTCGCAAGCTTCTTTTTTGATTTCTTTTAAATCACATTGTTCACAGATTCACATCCATTTTCCATTTTATATATTTGTTTGTTCAAATTATATTGATATTTTCATTCAATTTTTATTTTTAATTTGAGCATTAAACAACATTGTAAATTATGACAGCAATGTGTCGCCACTGCGATAGTAATAGACGTCATTGTTTTTTAGTCACAAATTATGACATCTATCCTATACCGTCGCAATTATGACACCCATCCGTCACTATGCAACCACTTTATTGTGACATCAACCCCATCATAATTCTTGTGGCTGATGTCGCAATTGCGATTGACACCCTGGCAATTACAACACCAGTTGGTGTCGTTGCCACAACAACCCCATCGTAATGCTTGTGGCTGATGTCACAATTGCGATGGCACCTCGTCGCAATTCTTGTGGTTGACATCACAATTTTGACAGACACACTGGCAATTGCAATGGTAGTTGGCATTTCTGCTACAATAGCCCCATCGAAATGCTTGTGGCTGATGTCACAATTGTGATGGCACCCCATCACAATGCTTGTGGTTGACATCGCAATTGCAACAAACACCCTGGCAATTGCGTAAAGCCGTTGGCATCGCCGCTATAGCAGCCCCATTGCAATGCTTGTGGATGACATCACAATTGCAACAAATACAAAGTAAAACAAAAAAACCTCCTAAACCCTACGTAACTTCATTTGGTCACATCTTATATTTGAGTAGGATGGTGTCTTATTAGTGCTCCTTCCATTATTTCATGATATATTATTATCAGGCCATCCAATCAGCTATAGGACAAAGATGATTCCTGAATAATCAAATTAGCAATACGGTTAATCTGCATTGTATTTGCACACTTGGTTTGAGGTTCATCTCATCGATTCCCATTCATCACAAGATCTTTATTTGATTAGACCTCGATAGAAAACATTGAGATTTCTTGAGCCCCAAGCCCAAATCGTGCAGGCTTCAATCTCCACATATCATAAAGCCTGTATATAGAGTTGGGCATCCCGTAGCTAGAAGCTTCACCTGCATTAGCTCTTGGATGGTGTGAGAATGCTCAGCTCTATATACAGGCTTTATGATATGTGGAGATTGAAGCCTGTATGATTTGGGCTTGGGGCTCAAGAAATCTTAATGTTTTCTATCGATGTCTAATCGGATAAAGATCTTGTGATGAATGGGAATCGATGAGATGAACCTCAAACCAAGTGTCCAAATGCAATGCAGATCGACTATATTGCTAATTTGATTGTTCAGGAATCATCTTTGTCCTATAGTGGATTGGATGGCATGATAATAATATATCATGAAATAATGGAAGGAGCACCAATACGACACCATCTTGCTCAAATATAAGATGTGACCAGAAGTTACGTAGGGTTTAAGAGTCTTGATTTGGTTTGATGTTGGAGGTAGTTGAGAATGACTTAGCCAAAGCAAAGAAAATTTGAAGGGGATTATGGTGGAGTCCCCAAGAAAGACCATATGCCAAGAAAATGGCTCTAGCCTAAAGGGTCTGAAAAAATCATTAATCTAGAGCCAATATTGTTTAGCCCTACAATAAAACATAAATATGTGTAGGAAAGACTCTGGTTGACCTCAAAATCAAATTGAGCATCAGGATTACCCAGATGCTTGAGCTAAGGTCCTAGAGGAAGACCCTAGAAGATGAAACACCAGGAAAAGTGTGTAATCTTTGGCTTAGTGATGACTTACCAAATAATATTAAACCTGTATCTCTAATTCTACTATGTGGAGTGGAGGTGCCAACACTAGTTGAGACTCTCAACCATGGAAAATCAAGGCAACAACCATAGGCATCCCATTTTAGTCTTGTAATTGACAAGAGGAGTACACAGATACCATGCTTAGTCTTTCCATGAAGGCTTGACAAAATGAATACCTAGGTTATGAAGTGAGAGGGAAAAGTGGAGACTAGTGAATCAAAATTTTTCCAATTTGGGTGAGTCAAATGAAACTAGACCTGCAAATCTTCCCAAGATCTCAAACTCATGGTGACTCTGGAAAAAATAAAATCTTTGGGTCTCCTGATGCCACGTTTGAAAAATTGTAGAGAATTGACACTACGAATCTTAACCAAAGGAACACCCTCAATGGAAAACAAGGGAAACCACCAAAAATTATTATGATTCAGGGAAAGCCCATCTCTAAAGTCATTCCTATCCCAAAAAAGCCATGGCTTTACATGAGCCTTGAATGTGCATAAGTTTTTGGTGATGAGAAGGGTTTTAAATCCTATCCCCTTCCACATCAACCTGTGAGCAGGGAAATTAGAGGAGATGCAATATCAAAGGAGAGTTTTTTAGGCTTCATCCCTAGAAAGAGCTCCGAGGATCCACTTTAAACACAAGACAATTCCTTGTTTTTGAGTGGAGATAAGACCCAAATAGCTTGACTATTTGGAAAAACAATAATATTCCTAGGCAACTTAGTGGAAGCCATAATGTTCCACATCTGAGGCCTAGAGGAAATCCCTGAGAAGCTTTTCCAACTTAGCATAAGAGGCTCTAGAAGGGGCTTAGTAGGAAGAGTAGTAGACACAAATCATTGCTAAAACTTTAAAGAAAAGTTGGAATTGGTTAGCAAGAGAGAGAGAGAGAGGCTTGGTAAACCAATAGTCTAGCATTTTAGTAATTTTCTCAAACACAACATTCCATAGATCAACCATTGAAGCTTGAAAAGAAAAAGCAATACCCAGAAATCAAAAGATTTCTTCATGTTGAATCCATCTCCAATGGAATTTAGCAAGCCATGTCTATAACAAAGCAACTTGTTCCATTGAATGACATACCCAAAAGCCATGCATAAATTTTCCAAGTATTCAAGTGTGTTGTTGACATTAGCTTCATCCTTAATGAGGGTGAGAAAGGAGTCATTAGCAAAATGACCATTAACTAGCTAGAATGGGGATTTTGGAAGCTAAGTACCATAGACTTGACCAGTAGAAATGGAATGAGACAAAAAATATCCAAAACCTTTCACATCTAGAACATAAAGAGTAGGAGCCAAGGGACAACCCTGGTAAATGGATCTAAAAAGGCCAAAAGCCTCAAATTGCCTACCATTGATGGTGGTGCAAGCATAAGCCTCACCAAAATTTATCTCGAAAAACTAAAGAAAAATTGGTCTAAAGTCGAGAGAATGAAGCATGGCAAAAATGAAATACCATTGTATGTGATGATAAGTTTAGCAAAGTCAATTTTGAGAAAAGGAGCTCGCTTCTTAGATCTACAAGTTCATTCCATACCCTTCTAGACAACAATGATGTTGTCTAGGATAAAATGGGATTTGATGAAGTCAGTCTACTTTGGTTGAACAATCAAGCATAGAAGATGGCAAATTTTGAGCACTAAGGTTTTAGCTATGATTTTGTAGGAAATATTTAGCAAGGTGATGGGCTGCCAATTACAAATGTCCTCTGGATTGCCTAACTTAGGTATGAATTTAATGTTGCCCTTTTTAATGATTAAGCCTAATGCTTTGGAATGGAATACTTCTAGGTACATCATATGAAGATCAAGCCCAATAGAGACCAAATTTTTTTTCTAAAACTCATAGGGAAACCCATCACACTCAGGAGATTTATCATTTTCCATGGAAATGATAGCCTCCTTAAGGTCACTGTGGGTAAGAAAATACTTACAGAACACATGTTTCTTAGCTGCAAGCTAGTTTGGAGTAACAAAAATACACTCCTTCAAGGCTTGATCATGCTCCAAAGTGAAATCCTAGCTAGTTAAAACCTTTTCATCATGATGAAAGAAGGCTTGAAGAATATTAGGAAGTTTTTTTGTCACAAAAGTTTGTACTCTTTTCCAAAGTTTTTACCTAAGGAAAACCTTGTGAAACATGGAAACAACCTCCAAGCTATGGGACTTGAACTATGAGGTTGAGTCTCCAGAGAAGGTCAACTTCATTTACTATCAAGATTCACCTAACTACTCTTGGAGAGGAAAAGGGAGAAGGAATGCATGGAAGAAAACTACCTAATCTAATCTAAGGAGGTGATGTACTAAAATAGAGTGTTTGATCTTATCTCTACCCATAAATGCATAGTTAACTAGTTATAACCTCAAAGAATACATATTTGGACCTTTCTTAATCTAATAACCACATGTAGATCAGACAACAAAAGAAAAGTATAAGAAGAAACTTCACTCAATATCATTCAGATGCCAAAATAGATAAAATCATGAAAATTAAAAAATATAGACAAGAACATTAACCAGAGGCAAAGGAGTCTTGCACAGTGTGTTAATGGCTAAAAGAGACACATTATAGAATTATAATGACTTAGAGGCACAATAAATTATAGTAGTATGCATGGGAAGCAATACTAGATAATTAGAGTAAAAATCAACAACTCTTTGAAAGGGGTACAAAACTTGCTTTTATAGTTCAAGCATAACTAAGAAACTTCTATTGGAAGCCAGGAAATCAACCACTATCACCAAGTTGTAGGGAGAAATGAATGCTGATACAAAAGGATTTTCTCAGGTGCACACCCATATGCAAAAAATAAGATTTCTATATGCATATTCAACTTTGGAAGGGATAGAAATGATGACCATAACTGAAGATTGGGTAGATGGATAAACCATAGCTATAAGGAGATAAAGAATTCATTCACCAAGCTTGGGAAAGAAAAACATAGTTGCAGATGATCAATAATATCTATATGATCATTAAGACACATCTATACTATTCTCAACACTCACCAAATAAAATATATTAGTAAGCCAAACATATTCAACCTTCATCTTGTACCTTTCCTATAATTTCATTGGTTGAAGATCCCTTTATTTTCCATCCTAGTCAAGCGAAATGACGTATGATCAACTCAAAGTCATACGATCCTACGATCATCATACAAGGTCAAAACCCTCATATCATCTTTATCCTAGAGCCTAGCTCTTATGATCTTATGATCACCAATCTATCTTAACATCAAGCCCTTCTTGGAACTCCTTTATGTTCCTTTGACACACCATATTTCATAGCATCAGGCATCTATCTTGCCTTGCAATCCCCTAACTAGATGATCTCATGAAAAAATTATGGTGTAGGGTCACATATCAATCAATTTTTGTTTATGATGTTATGGTTGTGTTTTCTTGACCTTATAATCTTACGATCATGGTTAGCATAACATTGGCAATAGAAACACTTAACCTCTATGATCTTACAATCATGGTTAGCTATCCCCTTAACATGAAGAAAAAATCCTTCTTCATATCTTTGGAGAATCTTTTAACACCACCTATGATCTTATGACATGGTTATCATAAGATTGTATCTATTTCTTAATGCTTTCATGATCATCCATTATTATGATGTTACGAAAGGCGGATTTTACGATCATAGCCTATATCATAAGATCATGTGTTTCCTTCACTAGCTTGGACACATGTCGAAACCTTTCTATGTTACCATGGGTATCCTTTGTGCAACTTCCATTAGTGAAAAAGCAACAACCACATGATTATAATTCATCCAATGGTTCCAAAAAATGCACTAATTCATGTTAGAACTTGACCAATGAGAATATTGCATTTTGCAAACTGTCTAACACTAATTCACTATTTCTAACAAGTCTTTACCTTTATGGTCTGCCAAGAGGAAATGACATCACAAGGTCCACACATCGCATGTCACTTTGTCGCTTTCCATAAAACCCTTTTGACTTCATAAAGTGACAAAGCAACGACCATAGATCTAGAAAGATCTAATGGTAGGGAAAGTTGTGACCTCATAGAAATAAACTTAGATTCATATGGAAATAAAATAAGGTTTTTATTTAGTTATTTCATATTTCCATTGGCATTTAATATTTAAATGTGGAAGTGACTGTTGGGTGGGCTTTGATAAATTCAATTTTTTGGTAGGCAGACATTTTTGGTTAACAATTCTAGCGACTCAAGGGGATGCCAACCTGCTATGCATAGATCAATAGCCTGTGCATCCATTGGGCAACATAGTCATAGAAATTGTGAAGATTTTCCTAGGAAAACCCTAAAATTGTAGAACAAAAATGCCCAACAAAACCTCAAAATTGCCTTTTGCAATTGTAAAACAATAACCAAAATCCTCTGCAACCTCTACAACAAATACGTGTGCTCATGCACTTCTTGGAAAATAACAAAGAACAGAAACAACTACTCTTACTATATACACAAAAACCATAACCTTTGTCACAAACAAGGCTTAAGATATATTTTATTAACCATAATAGGTAGAATTTCACCATCAAGCCTACTTAAATGGAAAGGATTTGCCTATTTACAATTGATAACCACATAGGGACCACTCCATAGTATATCAAATTTTGAGTTCCTTCCTAGTTTTTCCCTTTCTACATCCCATTTTAACACAAGATCACTATCCCTAAAAATTCTAACCTTAGCTTGTATTTATTCCATGTAAGGGAGAGGATGATGGTCTTTAAGAGAGACTTGGTTAAGGTCTCTAAAGTCCACACACAATATAATTTCTCCACTCTTCTTCCTAATAGGGACAAGGTTTTCCATCCAAGAGGAATGCTTTATGGGGAAAATGATATTAGCCTCAATCAATTTGGATAGCTCCTTTCTCATTAATGGCTCAATCTTGGGATTCACTGGTCTTTTCTTTTGCCTTATAGGTTTGATATTATCAATTAAATCGATAGTATGCTGAAACAAACTTGGGTCAAGGCCCTTTAAATCATCATATGTCCAAGCAAATACATCATTAAATTCTTGTCATAGATGAAAAAAACCTTCTTTCTCAGTTTTAGTGCATACCTTCCCCATGTTTAAGAACTTTCCATCAACAACCCTGACTAGTGTGTGACCATCCTTGCTTGCAGTAGCTAGGTTCATGCCTCTATCTCTTGTTTGGTCATCAAGATCAAAGACACTCTCTAACATAATGAGACCTATAGGAAATTTTTTAGAATTGAGGTTAATTATCTTATCATCATATTGGCCATGCAACCTTGACTGATTTCTTTCTAAGAATTTTGCTTCATTCTGCAAGAAACTTACATTTTGTGCATTAGATTCAAAAACTTGCCAATCGATGCTGTTTCCAGGAATAGTATGCCTAAATACCACTTTAATATATTGCTTCTTTTTAGATTCAAGCCTCTTTAGCACATCATGAGATTCTCCCACTAGTGCAAGTCTATCAACATGTCTATTCTCCATTCTAAGGATGCTTTGAATATTAAATGCATTGAAACCTTCAAGAAAATCTCATACTCTATATTTATAAGACTTGAGCAAAACATTCTTAGAGATATTTTGATTTCTCACTTGATTGACAACCAACTCGCTATCTCCATATACACTTAATGCTTGAATTCCTCTTTTCCAAGAAAGTAGAAGACCTTGAATCAAAGATTCATACTTGGCCATATTATTAGTACAATTGAATTGGAGCCTAAAGGAGAAGTAGTAACTTATTAGTGTGGGAGAAATCAACATCACCTTAGCCCCTGATCCATTCTTATTCATCGATCCATCAAAGTACATACTCCATGTCCCACTCATATATTCTTTGTTCTTTATAAGGTTAGGGAAACGAGCATCCTTTTCTGATACATAGTATGTACCAAGGCCTATCTCTAAGGTTTCTAATATAGGATCAAATTGGTATGCATTAGCCCATTCATCTAAGAGAACATCAAGTGTCTCTACTAGGGAAGTATCAAGTTCATTTACTATGTCATTCTCATTATTCTCTAGGATAGTGTAATTCATATTGATGAGATTAGGGGTGTAGGGCTCAATATGATGGAGGGCTAGAGGCTCCTTTCTAATTGAGCCTTGGTTCCATATCTTGTTCTAAAAATATATATGACCAATCAAAAGATATGTAGCAACCCATTTAGGTAGTGAAATATCTTTAAACACAAAGGGAAAAGTGTGGCTTGACCTTGACAATTCATATATCTTGAGTTACAGTACAACAAGGGCATACATGTAGGGCCATTTCAATATTCCTAATAATTCTTATAGTCTTGAAAATAGTGCCATCCAACTATAATACATCCCTAACAATGGGCTCATATTTCATTTCTAAAGCATCAACAACACACCTAGGCATCACTAAACTACTAGCCCCTAAATCAGTCATGCAATTGTAGACTATTTTATCCCCTATAATTAGAGAAACATAAAATGGAGGAGGTCTAACCTTTTTACTTATTTCTACCTCCCTAGATGGTTGTAGTAGACTTGTGGCACTTTCTTCTCTTGATGGCTGGTCATTTGGTTCAATGCTCTCCAATTCTTGTTGTAGAAACCTCTTTTTCATAGGTATAGTAGCAGCAACATCCCACATAGAAATATTCAAAATTTTCTTCTTCATCTTCTCTACCACATTGAATGAGACATTAGGTTCTTTTTTAGAAGCCTTGGGAGCTGCATGTGTAGGAGTTGAGATGGAATAACTTGGGGGCCATTCAAATATCCTTTATTATGTCTTTTTTGTTGAGGCAAATTGGCTTGACCATTCACTACTTGTACATGAGCTACTACATTTGATGTTGAAGCTTGATTAGGAGGAGGAGGAGTAGCATCTTCAATAGCTCTTCTTTTGCTCCTAGTATTGTGAGCAATGGAGTCCCAATTTACATTACAATGTTCCTCCACCTGATGATTCATGAAGGAGCAATAACCCTATCTTTGCATATGTGGGGCATCCTTGTATTGGTTCTCATTATATGATTGTCCTCCTACAGGCTCCTGATTGGTCAAAACCAAATAAGATTCAACCTTATGACTCATACAATGGGAATAGGAGTAAAAATATTGATCATAAACCATATTGTTTTGAGGGACTATGGCCTATTATGTATTTGAAGTAGAGGCATGATTGTTCTTCCTACTTTGATCAAAATAAGTATTCCCATGATTATGATTTGGAGGCCTACCATTTTTTAGAGCTTGATACTATAGTTGAGGAGCCTTATTATCCTGAGCTTGATGTCTCTCCAAAGTCACTACTTTGTTGCTTACTTTTTGCATCACAGAGACACTATCTTCCGACTTCTTCTCTTGACCTTGCAATCTTTTATCTATGTTCAACATGATAGACTACATCATCTCCTTGATTTCATCCATTCCACTTGAAGATGTCGAAGCTTGAGGGGCTAGAGCAAGGAATTGTGATGTGGAATTTGTGGGAATATGGGCTATTATTGGTTGGTGATTTGGGAAATTAGGGAAGAAAGGCATAGGAGGCCTTGGAGCTAACTTTCCTCCTTGTGTCAAGATATTTTCCACTTTTATTGCTATCTCATAAGCATTAGGTAATGTGTCTTCTCCCATGTTTTGGATTTTAGTGATAATATCACTATTAAAGGTTCTGAGGTAATGTAAGAAGGCATTACTAGGGGTAGGCTTCATTGAAATAGGTATTCTATCCCATGTCTTTAGGAATTTTTAGTTGAAATTAGTCATACATTCATGAGGGGCTCTTTTTGTTGGTGTAAATAAGTATTTACTTATTACACTTCACTTAACTTTACGTAGGTCAATGCATTATTTTATTATTTATTAGCTTGACACCTAGTAGTTTACGTACTCTTATGAGTTGTCATGTTGACAACACTAGAGTAAGCAACTCTAATTCAGCACATGGTGTCTACGACACTGGATTTTGCATAATTAATTGAGTTGTCATGTAGACAACACAGTTATTTACACTCTTATTTTAGCACACGATGTCTACAATATAATTTTGCATGCTACACCTTTGTAGGCTTATCCTCTCATCATCACACTTATTCCTCTACTTAATGGAGGATAATCCACTCTTGGTTGACATGTGCCTTGTTGTAAGAATTATCAAGTGTTGACTCCAAGGCATTCTATAAGCATTCCAGAAGCCTTTATATTCAGGCACTCCTAGTGTGTATGTACATCAAGTGAATGATAATAAATCAATTTTGGATATTGTTATTCTGGCCATACTTCAATTTGTTCTTATGCTTGTGCTTGAGTTCCTTGATCTTGGGTGAATCTTTCCCTAAGGAAAATTCTTACATGGTATCAAAGATGAGGGAATTTCTCTTCACATAGCCATTTGAGACTATTTTCTTGCTTCACCTCTTGGAGGACCTTGACTCAGATCTAGAGTATTGCAATCATTGGGAGCATCTAGAGCCAAACCAAACCTCTCCATTGCATCTAAAACATTGATTCAGTGAAATTTGACTATAAATCCACCTAACCTAGGCCATAGTCAAATCTGAGGCCATTTTTTTTTTGCAAATTGGCACTTGAAGGCTCAATTTGTGAATTTGGTATGATCATTTTAGATGTGTGAATTTAATTTTTAGATCTGTATATTTTATTATTTTAGTGTCTACAATTTCTCTACATTTTTTTTTGGATCTGCATAATTTTTTGGAAATTTTTTGGCCATCAGGCCAATAGGAGAGATTTTTTGCAAGTGAAGATTGGAGCTTGCTAGTGCTAATTAGATATTGGCATCATATTCAAAAGGTGAAGAAACCCCTAATCAACTTTTGTTTCACCAAAATTGGACATCTAGGGTGAAATTTAGAGTCATTTGATTTTTAGAGGTGTGACGGCGGTGATTTTCAAACAGCAATATCTTCCTCATACAGACTGCTTTTTTCGAGATTTTTTTTTTTTGGGGGTAGAATTTCATGATCTACACATTGGTGTAGGATGTTTGAGTTCTCTGTTCCTAAATTTTTCTACAAGTCACAAATGCCAATTTTTGCAACTTCAAATTCTTAATACAGGCTCATCTGGACACATGATCAGGTTCCTTTTTTTTTAAAAGTGCATAATTTTTTGTCTACTTTCTATATCTATAATCAAATTATAGGCTTCTATGACCCAAATACTACTTTCAAAAATAAGCGCTAAATTGGCTATTGTAATCGCACTAAGTATAAAGTGCCCAATCATACATTAGGGTTTGGTTGATTGTTTTTTTTTTCTTTTTGGGGGGTTCATTGATTAGTACATCATGGATGAGGAAGATTTAATTATCTTGACAACACAAAAATATAAGTAGTGGAGTCAATTGGTTCTCACTTATCTTAGTCAACATAATGCATTGCCATATGCAAAAGGTATTTCATACAATGGTGACATGGGTTCCATCATTTGTCATGCCCTATTTCTACATATGGATATGGAGGTTATGGATTCACTTGATGACATGAAGTCAACTAATTTATATGATATTTTGATCTATCTTTGGGAGATGTATGGATATCCCAACCTTCCTCCATTTCCAAAAGATCTTTTACCTCCAGTTATAGTTGCATCCTCTCCAAATGAGATCACACCTCTTGATGCTCCTATTTCTACTACTAATCTAGTTCTAGCCATAGATGCTTATGATTAAGTGTAGCAAGATCCTCCATGTCTTCCTACTTCAGCTTCATGGGACGAATTCCTTCCAGACATCATAAGGTTGTTCATGGAGTCTCACATTCAAGATGTGGGACACATCATCAATGAAATTCATCTTCTCATTGTTGAGGCAAATACTTCATCCATTTCCATAGTGATAGGTCTAGCACAACAGGGTACACTTTGTCTTCTAGGTCCAGCATTAGTAGATGACTTCTTGATAGATATTTCAAGTTTGTTCGTGGAGTCCCACATAGCAGATTTGGGAGACATTGTTGATGATATACACCTTCTCTTTGATGAAGAATATTCTTCTTCAATTGTTGTGAGGGCTCACTCAGACCCTCCTATCCATTCTCTAAATGACCAATCTTCATAGGATGATATGATTGTGGATACTTATGTACAGTAGTTGTAGGAGGTCTCTTTATCATTTTAGGAGATAGTTGGTTCTGTGGGATAGGTTCTACATCCATCCTTGCTAGAACTACACTCATTCTTTTTAGCAGTGTTGGAAGGGGCAACAGTTAGTATCAACATAGGGACAATTGAGTAGGTTTTAGAGACACCATTCATCTTTAGGATTCTTTCTACACAAAGGGGAAGCATATCATTTGTACCTCTAGGATTGTTTCTTCCAAAGGGGAGGAATATTATTTATCAATCATGGATTAGCTTCTACATTGGAGTAGCTCTCACTGATCGACACTCTACATTTAGTGGTGGGGGGACTACCTTGTCTCCTTCTCTTTTATGGGGGGGATTTTTTCCTCTTATGTGGTTTTGTCCTTCTACTTTCCTTTTGTATATACTTGATGTATGTCATAATGGGGGGGTCTTGATTACTCCATCCATCCATGCATCTTGTTCTTTCATTTCTCTTTTTGGGGGAGGGTTTTTCCCATGATTTTTTCCTCTTTCTCTACTTTATGAGATATTGCATTGGGTACCTAACATGGCCTAGTAGCTGGGACCCATCATGCATTTTTTATCCTAGATTTTGTAAGCTTTAGTGCATTTCCCTAAGTTGTACTTAAGGGGGGGTGTTGGTGTAAATAAGTATTTACTTATTACACTTTACTTAAGTTTACTTAGGTCAATGCATTATTTTATTATTTATTAGTTTGACACCTAGGAGTTTGTGTACTCTTATAATTTTTTATGTTGACAACACTGGAGTAAACAACTCTAATTCAGTACATGGTGTCTATAACACTGAAGTTTTCATAATTAACTGAGTTGTCATGTAGACAACACAATTATTCTCACTCTTATTTTAGCACATGGTTTCTACAACATAATTTTGTGTGCTACACCATTGTAAGTTTATCCTCTCATCATTGCACTTACTCATGTGCTTAATGGAGGATAATCCACTCTTGGTGGACATGTGCCTTGTTGTAAGACTTATCAAGTGTTGATTCCTAGGCATTCTAGAAGCATTCCAGAGGTCTTTATATTCAAGCACACTTAGTGTGTATGTACATCAAGTGAATGACAATAAATCAATTTTTGATATTTTTATTTTGATCATACTTTGGTCTATTCTTGTGATTGTGCTTGATTTCCTTGATCTTGGGTTAATTTTTTCCTAAGGCAAATTCTTACATGGTATTAGAGCTATACCAAATTCTTACACTTTTTATAGTAGTTAGCTATTCTAAAAGTGACAAATGGTCATTTTTTTCCTCAAAATGTTTACATAGTCCTCCTCCTAACCCATCCCAATCCATTATAGAATCATGTGGTAGACCTATGTACCATTGTAGGGCTTTCCCTTTTAAAGATGAAGCTAGGAGTCTAATGGTCACATCATCTTCTGTAACACCATAGATATTACAAACATTTGTAACCTCTTGAATGTGTTCTAAGGGAGAGATAGAAGTTTCACCAATAAATTTAGGTATACTTTTAAGTACAACTACTTGTATGTCATATATTTGGGCTAACAAAAGAGGACTTCCACCATTAAAGGTGGAAAAAGCATGATCTCTAGCCATATAAGCAAGTGACCTATTGATATGAGAAGAGGGTATTCTATGTTAAGATCTCACAATAGGAGGAGTGGAGATTGATCTTGTAGGGGTATATATTTCCTCTATACACCTAACTAGTGATAAAGATACTCTAGTCTTTCTTCTTCTAGGATTTAAAAATGAAAGCTCTTGGTACTGAAATTTAGCTTTAGAAGATGCCCTTATTTCAGCTTTGGGCATGAATCATTGCAACTTGGTCAAAAATGAGATATGAATGATGTAAAGTGTATAGTCTCTAAGTGCTTTATGGAAATGAGCCTCTTAAAGGCTTGGAATATTGAGAGCAACACTATCTTCTCAACATCAACTTGAAATTATTCTCTTTTGACATTAGTAGGCTTTGAAATCCTCTAAATATTGTCCCACTGGGCATGCCAAAAACTACTGTCATAGAATTGTGCACCCTTGTCCAAAGTTTTTACCTAAGGACAACCTTGTGAAACATGGAAATAACTCCAAGCTATGGGAATTGAACTACAAGGTTGAGTCTACAGAGAAGCCGGCTTCCTTTACTATTAGGATGCACCTAACTACGCTTGGAGACAAAAAGGGAGAAGAAACACATAGAAAAAAACTACCTAATCTAATCTAAGGAGGTGATGCACCAAAATAGAGTGTTTGATTTTATCTTTTCCTAGTAATGCACATTTAACTAGTTATAACTTCAAAGAATATAGATTCAACCTTGCTTAATCCAACAACCACATGTAGATTAGACAACAAAATAATGGTATAGGACGAAACTTCACTCAATATCATTTAAATTCCAAAATAGATACAATCATACAAATTGAAAAATATAGACAAGAACATTGACCAGAGGAAAAGGAGTCTTTTAGAGTGTGTTAATGGTTGAAAGAGATATAGTAGAGAATTATAATAGCTCAGAGGCACAAGAAATTATAGTAGTATCCATGGGAAGCAATACTAGAGAATCAGAGAAAAAATAAATAACTCTTTGAAAGGGGTACAAAATTTTCTTCTATAGTTCAAGCATAATTGAGACACTTCTACTGGAAGCCAAGAAATCAACCACTACCATCAAGTTGCAAGCAGACATTAATGCTGATATAGAAGGATTTTCTCAGATGTGTGCCCATATATAATTTTTTAAATTTCCATATGCATATTCAACTCTGGAAGGGATAGAAATAATAGTCGTAACTAAAGATTGGGTAAATGGACAACCCATAGTCATAAGGAGATAGAAAATTCATTCAACAAGCTTGGGAAAGGAAAAGGTAGTTAGAGATAATAAAAAAGATTGATGTGTTCATTAAGAGCCATTTTTTACCTTTCCTAATGCTTGCCAAATCAGATATATTAGTAAGTCAAACATATTCACCCTTCATCCTGTATCTTTCCTACAATTTCATTGGTTGAAGATCCCTTTATTTTCCATTCTAGAGAATTAAAATTCCCTCAAGGTCAACTCAAAGTCCTATGATCCTATGTTCATCAAACAAGGTCAAAACCCTCATATCATCTTAGCCTAGAGTCTAGCACTTATGATCTTATAATAGACAATCTGTCTTAACACCAAGCCCTTCTAAGAATTCCTTTATGATGCAGGAGCATCTAGAGGTATAAGGGAAATCCTGTGTCACCCAAAAAAAAATGTACTTAGACTTACTTTTTGTTTCATGTCTTTTCATTTTTGGATACCCATTTGGGTCAAATAAAGGTTCCAACTCTCACAGTTCCACTATCAGTGTGTTTGAAAATCTCAAAAAAATAGGAGCATGTAATTGGGCCATCATTTTGGTGACCTAGAAGGTGTGAATTGGCTAGATGAATGTAATTGTGATTTAGAGAATTCCAAAAAAAGAATCAGGTAAAAAGGCCCCATGGTTTGAAAGTTATTGCAATTTTTTGAGTTTTGGAGACCTCTTAAGAATGCTTCAAAGTCAGGTTAGGGGCATTAAATGACCTCAGAAAGGGGAAAAAAATTAGGGATAAGTAAAGCTGGTCCATAGGGCTATAGAGTGCTTCAAGAGCTTTTTGAAAATGTAAACGGTTTGTCAATCGGAGCTACGGTTCAAAAGTTATGCCTCCCGAAAGTTTGGTTACCGTTTCTAGATTCTTCTAGATTTGCGCCGACTTCTACCATAGCTTCCGAAACCTTCTATTTGGTCGGTGGATGCCTGCTAGCACTTTATAGAATTTACTCCTAGTCCTTAACCCTCTGGGGTCTATTTAAGGAGATTCCTGGCATTGTAAAAGGCAGTTCGGAGTGGAGTTTGAGAGGAGGTACTGAAAGGAGAAATTATCTTCAAATTTATGCTATTGTAAGCCCTTAGGGAATGTTTTGAAGTTTATTTTCTCTGTACTATTTGTACTAGCTTATTTTCTCAGTTAATACAATTTCCCTTTGATATTGTGTCCATTCTATTCTTGGGTTGTGTCCCCATCAAGTGGTATCAGAGCTGGTTTTCCTGAGTGTGTAGACAGAACGCCGACTGAGAGGCAGTTTGCACTAGGACTGTGTGGTTGTGGGTTTGAGTTAAGAAGATGCCTCCATGAAGAGAGCAGGGTGGAAGGGCTAGAGCTATTAATCTTGAGGAGGTTAGAGCCCTCCAAAGGCAAGTACAGGCATTGCAAGAGGAGCTTCGTAGAGGAGCAAATGTTGTCGCAAGTGACAACAGTGAGGATGACAATGAAGGAGAAGTAATGGAACTAGAAGGGGAATTTAATGAGGAAGTTCTGAATCATGCAAAGGAAAGGATTTTTAGGGCCATTACTAAGTTTGGGAAAAGACCTACAATTGAAGTGGGTGTATTTTCAGGAAATCTGAAACCAGATAAGTTGATCGATTGGATCAATGAACTGGAAGAATACTTTGAGTATGAGGATATCAGGGACCCAGATAGGGTTAAGTTTGCAAAGGCCAAACTAAAAGGCCATGCCAAAATCTAGTGGCAAGAGGTCCAATTAGAAAGAAACAGAAGAGGAAAGGAGAAGATCACAAGATGGGATCGCATGGTGGACAAATTGAAGAAGCAGTTCATTCCTGTGGACTATGAGCTTGATTTGTTTAAGAAGATGCATGGGTTAAAGCAAGCAGGAAGATCAGTCCAAGAATATACAGAGGAATTTTACCAACTCTTGATTAGAGAGGGACATGTAGAAGCAAATAAGGAGAAGGTTGCTTGTTATATCAGTGGGTTACGACCTAGCATCCAGGAGGAATTAAGTATGGTAAGAATGACCAGCATTGAAGAGGCATACCCATTTTCCCTACGAGTTCAAGAGAAGCTAAATAAAAGGTTTGAAGGAAGACAAAGAGGGCAAGGTCAAGGAGGAAGGGGAAGTGGTAGATCATCTGGAGGCCACAATGAAACCCAAAAGAAAAATGAAGATGTGGGTACTAGCAGGAACCAGAGGAATGAGGGTTTCAACCGCTCCCATGATCAAGACTTTGGAAATCAGAGAGGAAGAGGTAGAGGACATGGACAAGTAAGAGGAGGCTTCTGTGGTACCTATTTCCATTGCAATGAAGAAGGTCATTGTGCCTTTGAATGCCCTCAATGATAAGGAAGGACAGATAGGAGAGCTGAGGGCCAAGCTAGGGTTGCTCATGTGGATGAGGATGCACAATCATCACATTTAGAGGATGCTGAAAGAGGAGAGACCTTGGTAAATGAAAGAGTCCTACTAAGTGCTGAGATTGAACCAGGATAATGGAGGAGTTTGTTCCATACCAGATGCAAGTGTGAGGATAAATGTTGTGATGTGATCATTGATGGTGGTAGCACTGATAACTTGCTATTAGAAGAGATGGTCTCTAAGCTGAAGCTCAAGAGGAAAAAACATCCCCAGCCCTATCGGATTGCTTGGGTAAAAGATGATCATAAGGTCCTGGTAAGTGAACAATGTTTAGTGAAATTCAAAATTGGGAGTTACCATGATGAAGTCCTCTGTGATGTTATTTTGATGGATGTTTGCCATCTATTGTTGGGTAGACCATGGCAGTTTGATAGACATGCAGTACATGATGGACATGCAAACACATACTCTCTGACAAAGGATGGAGTTCGCCACAAATTGAAGCCCATGAAAAAGGAAGGTGAAAAGTTATGTAGTAGTGCTAGGATTTGTCTTGTTGATGGAAGGAAGTTTTTAGATGGCATGAAACATCATCATATGTGCTATGCTTTGATTCCTAGGAAAGATAAAGAAGGTAGTTGTGAAATACCAGTTGAAGCTTCAGATTTACTAGGGGAATTTGGAGATATTATCTCTGATAATGTTCTAGATGGATTGCCACCAATAAGGCAAATCAGTCACCAGATAGATATGATTCTAGGAGCTAGTTTTCCTAACAAAGCTACTCACAGGATGACTCCTACTGAAATAGAGGAGCTAAATAGACAGGTTCAGGAGTTGTTGAGGAAGGGCTTGATTCGAGAGAGCCTGAGTCCATGTGTTGTACCTACAGTACTCGCACCCAAGAAGGATGGAGAGTGGAGGATGTGTACAAATTCTCAAGCTATAAATAGGATCACCATCAAGTACCAATTTCCTTTGCCAAGGATGGATGATATTATGGACTACTTGAGTGGAGCTCAGTACTTCACAAAGATAGATCTGAAGAGTGGTTATCACCAGATATAGATTCAAGAAGGAGATGAGTGGAAAATAGCCTTCAAGACCGAGGAGGGTCTTTATGAGTGGTTAGTCATGCCCTTTGGATTGACGAACGCCCCAAGCACCTTCATGCGGCTCATGAATGAGGTACTTAAGAAGTTCTTGGGAAAAAAATTTATTGTCTATTTGGATGATATTTTAATTTTTAGCAAGATTTGGAAGAACATTTATTGCATATTCGTAGTGTCCTTGAAAGGCTAATGGAAGAGAAATTGTTAATTAATCTAAAGAAGTGTAACTTTGCAAAAAGGGAGTTAGTCTATTTGGGGTTTGTTATATCACCTGAAGATCTCAAAATGGATCCGAAGAAGGTAAAAGCCATCTTGGAATGGCCTACTCCAAGGTCTGCTACTGAGGTAAGATCATTTCATGGTCTGGTTAGTTTTTATAGGAAGTTTATTAGGAATTTTAGTGGCATATGTGCACCCCTAACTGATACAATAAGAGGGGATAGAAAAGAGTTCAAATGGACTGCAGCAGTTGCGAGAAGTTTTGAATTGTTGAAGAAGAAGGTAACAGAACAACTTGTGTTGGTACTTCCAAATTTTAGAAAAGTGTTCCAGGTGGATTGTGATGCTAGTGGTAGCGCTATTGGGGCTATATTAAGCCAAGAAGATAAGCCTATTGCATATTTTAGTAAAAAATTGAATGATGCAAAGAATAAGTATTCTATTTATGATCAAGAGTTCTATGCAATAGTTTAGGCTTTAAATAAATGGAGGCATTATTTATTGCCAAAGGAATTTTTTTTGTATAATGATCATCAGGCATTACAGTACCTAAATAGTCAAGGTAAATTGAATCACAGGCATATGAAGTGGGTAGAGTTCTTGCAGAGCTATACATTTGTGTTGAAGCATAGAAGTGGAAAATCTAACAGGGTTGCAGATGCACTAAGTAGGAGACAGTTGTTGCTTACAACAATGCAGGTTGAAGTAGTTGGGTTTGATGAACTCAAAAAATTTTACCCCGAGGATCCTGATTTTGCTGAAGCATGGAAAGCTTGTAAAGAACTTGTTGCTGTAGATAGAACCAAGTGGTTAGACTATTTGATTCAGGATGGCATGTTGTTCAAGGGTAGTCAATTGTGCATTCCAAGAAGTTCCATGAGGGAAAATATGATTAAGGAGAAACACAGTGAAGGGATAGCAGGACATTTTGGTCGAGATAAGACCATTGCCATTCTTAGAGAACATTATTTTTGGCCTCAAATTTCATAGGATGTAAAGAAGTTTGTACAAAGTTTCCAGGTTTTTCAAGTTGCCAAGGGGTTTAGTCACAATACTGGCCTATATCAGCCATTGCTTGTTCCATCAAGGCCATGGGAGGACATAAGTATGGATTTTGTTCTTGGATTGCCAAGGACACAAAGGGGTAATGACTCAGTATTTGTGGTGGTTGACAGGTTCTCCAAAATGGCACATTTCATTCCATGCCACAAAACTCATGATGCTGTCCATATTGCAGACATGTTTTCCAAAGAGGTGGTAAGACTACATGGTCTTCCAAGGAGTGTAGTTTCTGACAGAGATACTAAATTTGTGGGGTATTTCTAGAGGACATTGTGGAAGAAGTTGAGAACAGACCTAAAATTTAGTTCCACGCATCACCCACAGATTGATGGCCAAACAGAAGTGGTAAACAAAAGTCTAGGCAATTTGCTGAGATGTTTAGTTGGGGATAAGCCCAAGGGATGGGATTTGATTCTACCACAAGAAGAGTTTTCTTACAATAACTCTATAAATAGGAGTACTAGAAAATCACCATTCCAAATTATATATGGGAATAGCCCAAGGACTGCACCAGAATTGAGGAAGATAGAACAAGGGGAGAGGACAAGTGTTGAAGCTGAGGAATTTGCTGAACATATCAAGCGTCTACATGAGGAGGTTCAAGCACACATTACCAAGATGAATCAAGAGTATAAAGCTAGGGCTGATCAAAGGAGAAGACATAAGGAATTCCAAGTAGGGGACCTAGTCATGGTGCACTTACGAAAAGAAAAATTTCCAGTCGGTACTTACAACAAGCTAAAAATGAAGAAATTCGGCCCCTGCAAAATTTTGAAGAAACATGACTCAGGAAATGCATATGAGGTAGAGCTGCCAGATGGTATTCACATTTCTCCCATTTTCAACATTGCAGATTTAATAGAGTATCATGATGATGGTGCAGATGAGGAACTGGTGTTAGAACCATGTCCAATTCCTGCTTCTAAGAAGGAGGAGATAGAAGACATTCTAGATCATCGTGTGGGTAGGAGTACAAGAAATAGGTAGTATGAATAGTATTTGGTCAAATGGAAAGGACGACCGATCGAGGACTCAACTTGGATTTTAGTAGCTGATATTTCCCATTTGGGATTTCCTCTACCATCCATAAAGTGATAGGGTCACTTTTCAATCTACCCTAGGTGTCTTATGCAGGAGCATCCAGAGGTATAAGGGCAATCCTGTGTCACCTAAAAAAAATGTAATTAGGCTTAGTTTCTGTTTCATGTCTTTTCATTTTTGGATACCCATTTGGGTCAAATAAAGGTTCCAACTCTCACAGTTCCACTATCAGTGTGTTTGAAAATTTCAAAAAAATAGGAGCATGTAATTGGGCCATCATTTTGGTGACCTAGAAGGTGTGAATTGGCCAGATGAATGTAATTGTGATTTAGAGCATTCCAAAAAAAGAATTAGGTCAAAAGGCCCCATGGTTTGAAAGTTATTGCAATTTTTCGAGTTTTGGAGACCTCCTAAGAATGCTTCAAAGTCAGGTTAGGGGAATTAAATGACCTTAGAAAGGGCCAAAAATTGGGGGACGAGTGAAGCTAGTTTGTAGGGCTATAGAGCACTTCAAGATCTTTCCAAAAATGTAAACAGTTTGTCAATCGGAGCTATGGTTCAAAAGTTATGCCTCCCAGAAGTTCAATTACTGTTTCTGGATTCTTCTAGATTTGCGCCGACTTCTACCGCAGCTTTTGAAACCTTCTATTTGGTCGGTGGATGCCTACTAGCACTTTCTAGAATGTACTCCTAGTCCTTAACCCTCCGGGGTCTATTTAAGGAGATTCCTAGCATTGTAAAAGGCAGTTCGGAGTGGAGTTTGAGAGGAGGTACTGAAAGGAGAAATTATCTCCAGATTTATGCTATTGTAAGCCCTTAGGGCATGTTTTGAAGTTTATTTTCTCTGTACTATTTGTACTAGCTTATTTTCTCAGTTAATACAATTTCCCTTTTTTGTTGTGTCCATTCTGTTCTTGGGTTGTGTCCCCATCACTTTAAGATCCTTCAACACACCATATTTCATAGCATCGAGCATCTATCTTGCCTTGTGATATCCTAATTGGATTATCTCATGATAACATTATGGTGTAGGGTAATATATTAATCAATTTTCCTTTATGATGTTACGGTCACATTTTCTTGACCTTATGATCTTATGATCATGGTTAGCATAACATCGATAATAGCAACACTTAACCTCCATGATCTTACAATCATGGTTAGCTATCCCCTTGTCATGATGAAAAAATACTTTTTTTGTAGATTTGGAGGACCTTTTAACATCACCTATGATCTTATGACATGGTTCTCATAAGATTGTGTCTATTTCTTAACCCTTTCATGATCATCTATTGTTATGATGTTATGGTAACTAGATATTGTAGCATTGGTAGCTTAACCCCTCCCTCCTATGATCTCACGATCATAATCTATATTGCAAGATTGTGTGACTCCTTCACCAACCTGAACATGTATCAAAACCTCACTATGTTGCTATTGGTATCCTTCATGAAAGTTCCATTAGTGACAAATCCATAACCACATGATTATAATTCATTTGACTATCCCAAAAAATGTAGTAATTTGTGTTAGAACTTGACCAATGAGAATGCTACCTTTTTTGAATTGTCTGACACTAATTCACCTAGTCTAACAAGTCTTTACCTTTGTGTCCCACCAAGGGGAAATGATGTCACAAGGTCCATGCATCGCAATGTTGCTTTGTCATTTTCCATAAAACCCTTGTGCCTTCATAAAGAGATAAAGCGACAACCATCTAGATCTGGGAAGATCTGACAATAGGGAAAGTTGTGACCCTATAAAAATAAACTTAGATTCATATGGGAATAAAATAAGGTTTTTGTTCAATTTTTTTTTTAATTTTTTTTTTAGACTGCAGGAATCGGGTGCAGCACGGCCCCCGCTATAAACTGCAGTGCACCAGGTAAACTTTTTAACATGACCAGTAGCGCTGGCGTGACACACCCACCGGTACCACAGGGACAGGGGAGACTAGAACCCGTGACCAACCCCCTGCAATAGGGAAGATTTAGCCAACCGAGCTAGGGCCCCCGCCCAAGGTTTTTGTTCAATTATTTTGTATTTCTATTGGAATTTAATAATCAAATGTAGAAGTGATAATTGGGTGGGATTTGGCATTTAAATTCAATTGTTTGATGGGAAGAAATTTTTGGTTAATAGGTTTGAAAGAAACTTGTTGCCCATATTTGATTATTTTGATCCCTACAAAGGTGTGGTGGGCTTAAAGACCTTGAAAGAACTCTTTGGAAGCCTAGTTTCCAACCTAAAGCCAATGGAGATGGACTTTGATTTGGGCTCATCTGGTGACATAATTATCAACAATTCTATTTGTAAGAATTTGGCTTAGGCCATAATTCACCCAAGAACTAAAGAACTCAACACAAGCACACAATAGACCAAAATAGGTAGAGTATGATCAAAATGATGATATTCATTCAATAATTAGATGCAAGAGTACACTAGGAGTGCTTGAATATAAAGGCCTCAGGAGAGCTTCTAGAATGCATAGAAGTCAAAACCATGATATGTCATACAAACAGACAGATGTCCACCAGATATGGATTATCCTCCATTAAGCACGGGATTAAGTGCAATGGTGTGAGGATAAGCCTACAATGGTGTAGCATGCAAATTAGTGGAGTAGACAACATGTGCTAAATGAGGAGTGCAGATAATTGTGTTGTCATCATGAAAACTCAGTGAATGATGCATACTCCTATGTTGTAGACACCATGTGCATAATTAGAGTTGCATAACTCAATGAGAGTTCACAAACTCCTAAGTGTCTCATCTAAAATAATAATAAAATAATGCAAAATAATTAAATAATGCATTAACCTAAGTAAAACTTAAGTAAGTGTAATAAGTCAATACTTATTTACACCAACAACCCCCCTTAAGTGCAAGTTATGGGAATTCCCTTAAGCTTACGCAATCTAGGATGAAAATGCATAATGGGTCCCAGCTACTAGGCCATGTAAGGTACCCATGTACATAATGAAATGCAATCTCCCATAAAGCAGGGAAAGAGGGAAAACCTCATGGGAAAAACCCTCCCCCAAAAAGAGAGATAAAGAGGATACATCTATGGATGGAGTAATCAAGACCCCCCCATTACGACATACATCCAATAACATAAGAGAATGAGAGAAGGAAGAGAGATAGAATAAGCTCCCCCCCCCCCAAAAGAAGAATGCCAACAAGTGAAAGATGCTCTATGGAAGAAGATAGTCCATGAATGCAGAATAGTGTTCCTCCCCTTAGGAAGAAAAAATGCCAAAGGTACAATCTTGAAGATGTATGGTGGCCCAAAAACTTGCTCAAGTATCCCTGTACTAATGCTAAAGTTCACCCCTTCCAACTATGCTGAAAAGAATGAATGCAGATCTGGCAAGGATCTGTGTTGAACCTGTTCCATTGAACCTTCTGTCTCCTCTACTGACAAAGAGACCTCCACTAATTGTTGTTCATAAGGATCCACAATCACACCAACCCATGAAGATTGATCATGTAGATAATGGACATGAGGGTCAGAGTGAGCCCTTGCAACAACTGTAGAAGAATCATCATCAATGAGAAGATGTATGTCCTCAAGTTTGTCTCCCAAGTCAACTAAAGCTGTAGGTGGAAGGCGAGATGTACCATGATGTGATGGACCTTTTACTATGGCAATATAAGCATGTGGATTGGACTGATGTGACCTCTCACTACAACTGTCAATAGAACCCCACGTGTCTAAACCTGTTGAAGCACTATCCCTGGTGTCACTATCAGTTTCCACTGTATATGAAGTGTGGAGAGGAGTAGAGGATAAACTCGAAGAACTTTCCTCAAAGTGAACATCCTTCTCCACAAAAATCTCATGTGTCTCTAGATCCATAAGTTTGTAAGCCTTCATACTATCTTCATAATTGATAAAGGTACAAGGCCTAGGTGTCGGTGCCTTGCAACTCCTGGAAGAAAGGTTTGCCCATGCTAGACAACTGAAGACTCTAAGGTGACTCACAACTATTTTTCTGCCGCACCATGCCTCAAAAGGAGTCTTTCCATCTAAGGTTGGATGAGGAGACCTATTAAGTATGTGAGTAGCACTGCTAATGGCTTCAACTTCTAATGTAGGATCAAGAGACTTGGCCTTTATCATGCAACTTTCCATGGTCTTGAGAGTCCTAATCCTCATTGTTGCAACATTTGTCTTGTGCAGACTGAATGTTGATGAGTTTTGAAGATCAACCCCCTCAATTTTGCAAAAGTTATTAAGTCTCCTGTCAACATATTTGTTCTCATTGTCCACTCTTAATACTTTGATGGCTTTCCTTGACTTGTGTTCAACATGAGTCTTGAAGTCTTGAAGCTTATGAACTCTTTCATTCTTATGATGAAGGAAGAAGACCCAAGTGAATCGTGAAAAGTCATCAACAAATGTGAGTATGTAGCGGCTTTGACTGATTGAAGTCACTGCAAACGGTCTTGCTAAACCATGTGAACTAGCTGAAGAAAAACTGGAGCTCGAGAAGACTTCACTTTATCATACTTCTCCTTGAGATGCATATCCACTGAACAATGTGAACACTCCCCCTTAGAAAAGTTGATATTGGGTAGACCTTTGACCATGCATTTTGAGCAAAGTTGCTGAAGAGAGTGGAAGTCAAGGTGACCAAACCACTCATGCCATAAGTTGTTGTTTGAATTAGAGTGAGTGAACAAGGCTTGAGAAGAACTCTTAGGCACAAAATGGGAGAAGGAATAAAGCTTCCTGTCATCATTGACTTTCCCAACTGCTACCAATGAATCATCTTTGAGATTGCACACCATCACTGAATTGGGAAGGAACTCAACCTTATGACCATCTCCAAGGTGAGTGATTTGGTAAACTGATAGGAGATTAGAGCTTAGATTTGGAACATAGAGAACATCTTTGAATTCCCCATCATCCATTTCTACATGTCCTTTCCCTTCAACTTCCATCTTAGCATCATCTCCCACGAAGATGTGTGGTACCTATGATTGCTTCAATGAAGAAAAATCTTGCTTTGAAGAACCCATGTGGTAGGAGGCACCTGAGTCAAGCATCCATTTTAAAGAAGAACTTGTGTTGGCCATAAGCTCTTGACCTTTACCCTTTAAAGAGGTAGGAGTTGAATCCTTGGAAGTACCTGGCACCTGAATCTTGTTCTTCTTGAGTAGATTTTCTAACTCATCAATTCTTTTTGTATTGCAATGATGCTCATCATGATTTGGCTTTTTATAGTATGCACAAAAGAGTTTGTCCTTCTTTTCATTACTTCCTTTCTTGTTTGAAGAAGAACTGCCTTGTTGAGAGGAGTCATGTTGTGTCTCAGATTGTGTTTTCTGCTTCCACTGCTTCTTCTTGTTGTTTCTTTATCCCCCTTGACTAGATTTATGATCATCACTAGCCACTAAGGCTTTGGTATTAGATGACTTGAGAAGGCCAAAATCCACCAAGTGAGATTGTTCAACAATCAACATGTCTACAAATCCATCAAAGGAAGGCTTCTTAAGCAGATCCCATGGTTAACCTATGAGTATTAAACCTCGAAACAAAGTTGGCATACTCAGAAGGTAGATTCTTTAGGATGTGATGAATCAACCTATCATCCTTCATGGGATTTCCATAATCTTTTAGAAGTGCCCTATGCTCATTGATTTTGATGATATAATCTTGAATTGTGTCATAATTTTTACGATCTAAGAGAAGTAGATCATCCTCAATCTGAAATCCCTTTTCTTCATCCACTTTACCATATAACTATTCAAGTTTATCCCAAGCTTCTTTAGAGTTTAAACAATTTTTAATGTGGAAGAGAAGATCGCTATGTACACAACTCCTAATTACACCTAAAGCTTGTCGATCTTGATTTGTCCAATCAATGAGTTCTTTAGCATCAGTAGGTTGGGTAATTGTACCATCAACATAAAGACTATATCCTTTTTCCATTAATCTACTCCATGCAATATCTTTCCATGTAGAATAGTTGTGTGAAGTTAAAGGAGGACATTTAAAACCCATGATGCAAAAATGAAAGAGCACAAAATAGAGACACAAAACATAGTACACACCCCCCCTTTTCACTCAATCAAAAGACCCCCCCAAAAGAGATGCTTTGGCACTTTATAAGTAGTGCGTTTACAATGAACCACTTGTCAAACTGAACAAAGTGAACTTTCTAATTTTGCTTTTACAACTGTCTCATGAGGCTGAAATTTGTCACTTAAGCACTGTAGCTTAGTTTTACAGTAAATCTGAAAAAAATCAAAGCTTTACAATGCCAAAGAAGGCCTAATTTTGAAAGTGAGAAATTTGTCCACACAACCCTATAATTTGACTTCAGATCTAGAAAGTAGACAAAAAAATACACACTTTCAAAAGAAATAGAACCTGAAAAAGTGACCAGATGTGTCTGTGCGGAGCTTTTGAAGTTGTAAAATGCAAGATTATGCAGGTACAGTCACCAAATTTATAAATTCTAAAAAATATATGCACCAAAAATAGAAAAAAACACCACCACTAGAAAATTCAAGAAATTCTACCTGATTTAAAAAAAAATTACACCTGAATAGGAGTCTAGATGTCTGAGATATGAGCTCGCAAAGTCAGGCTGCCAAAATGAAAAGCAATTTAGAGAGGATTTTGGAGGAGAAACTACGAGTCTAAATTTGATGATCAAATGACCATCAATGCAATTGTAAAATACCTGGAAATGACATTCAGACTGGTGTCAAATTTAACTCTGTAAAAAGATGATGTCAACAAAAAATCGCTCCTAGTGCTGATGTGGCAACCTAAGTCAACAATCCGTACTGTACAGAATGTACGAATGCTAACGTGGAAAATAATGTCAAGTTCGATGTGGTGGTTGATGTGGCTATGATAGTAAATTAAAGGACAACATGTGTCTAGTCCAGATTGGTCCTCATGTCTGATGATGATGCAGACGGGAGCGATGCAAAATATGTTGTATGGTCACAGGGTTGCTGTTCATGTGGATCTATGGAATGCCACGTGGATGCACATGGGAGTGATTAGATTCATCCATGTGGAAGCCTGCTAGGAGCTGTCAAAGATTGTCAAAAAAAACCAATGTGTTGCCAAGTTACTATTTTCAGCTGTCGAAACTTCAAAAGTGGGCACCAAATTTCATATAACAGTCATCAATTTTTAGAAACAGACTGTCCGTTGCCGAAAAATGAAAATGACGTGCCGAAGGGTTCTACAAATTAATCCCACATTGCATGGGTTTTTTTGTTTGCTGCACTTTAAATAAGGAGTTGGTAGACACCAAAACAAAGAGTCTTACCCAGATTTGACCCATCTCGCCTTCCGTATGTAGGGGTCGATGTTATAGTAGGCCGCGCCCAGTAATGTAATGGCCAGCGGGTTTAATTAGTTCGCAGTGGAAATAATATAATCCCTGCAAATTAAATAAATAATTCCACCAAAATTGCAGGCCGGGGGTTGATAGCCCCATTTTGCCACAAATTTTTTTGACCAAAATAATTAATTATAAAATATTCGAATAATGGCAGAAAAAAATATTTTAGATCCGAAAATAATCATACCCAATCTGCAAATTGGTGCCTTTGGGTGCCAGTTTGCAAAAAAAAATTTGCCTCACGATCAACTTTCACCCAAGATAGGCGAATGTTTAGTCAATCTTCACCGAATCAACACTCTAGACACAATGGAGAGGTCAGATTTGGCTCTAGACACTCCCAATTTCTATGAATCCTCCAAATTTGTGTCGAGGTGCTGAAGCATTAACGATCTCAAATGGCTATGTGATGAGAATCCTCCTCAGCTCTGATACCATGTAAGAATTTGGCTTAGGCCAGAATTCACCCAAGAACTAAAGAACTCAACACAAGCACACAGTAGACCAAAATAGGTAGAGTATGATCAGAATGATGATATTCATTCAATAATTGGATGCAAGAGTACACTAGGAGTGCCTGAATATAAAGGCCTCAGGAGAGCTTCTAGAATGCAAAGAAGTCAGCACCATGATATGTCATATAACCAGGCACATGTCCACCAGATATGGATTATCCTCCATTAAACATGGGATTAAGTGCAATGGTGTGAGGATAAGCCTACAATGGTGTAGCACGCAAATCAGTGGAGTAGACAACATGTGCTAAATGAGGAGTGTGGATAACTATGTTGTCATCATGACAACTCAGTGAATGATGCATACTCCTATGTTGTAGACACCATGTGCATAATTAGAGTTACATAACTCAATGAGAGTTCACAAACTCCTAAGTGTCTCATCTAAAATAACAATAAAATAATGCAAAATAATTAAATAATGCATTAACCTAAGTAAAACTTAAGTAAGTGTAATAAGTAAATACTTATTTACACCAAAACTATTTTTCTAATGAAGGTTGGCAAGCAACATTTGTAGTTCAAAGTCAAAAGGATTCAAGTTCAGAGCATCCAAAGAGGTGCATAGATCTTTGATGGTGTCTTCATACAATTTCTTGCAGTATATAGCAAGTTTCCTACCATAGATCTAGAGAAATTTGGTCATGGGAGTGATGGCATCATTCCACCAGTATATCCACCCAAATTGCATGTGGGGTCAAGGCTTTAAATTCTAGATATATACAATATGAGCCATAATGGGCACATGACTCAACAATGACATGTTGAGAAAAAAGTGATTCTTATAAGGATTCCTTTGAGATGTTTGCTAGGTGACACTAAAGAAAATGAGGAAGTGATATAACAAGGTCACATCTAGTATGTAAAACCAAGTGTGCCAAAACCCACTAGGCTAGTGACAGTGTGTATTTGGGATAGAAATGCCTAATTTCTTATGCATGTAGTTCTAGGCCTCTCATTCTCCAACTATCCAGCGAAATGGAATAATGTCTTCCTTGTCAGTAGCCATCTAAACCTTATTAAAATCCCCACAAATAACCCATGTGGAAGGTGGCAAAGAATCTGTCATCCATCACCAAATTTGGGATGGTTCAACAACATCATTGGGAGCATAAACATTAACAATCCCAAAAGGATGACTTAGGAAGAACAACAAAATCCAAACAACCCTATAGATGGGGTTAGAACCATGAGCAACAACGAAATAAATTAAACAAGGTGAGAGAACAGAAACAACACCACCTTGATCAGCATCATTCTGAGAAGAAAAAACTATGCTATCCAACTAAATAACATGGCATTCAACACTTAACGATAAATTGGAAATCTTAGCCTCCTAGAGATAGAGGATATCTAGGATAACAATCCTATGTTTAGTATCTCACACATTCATGGAAACGATTCTTGCATATTGTCCTCCTTCCCAAGAGAGGAGAATTTTTTGTGCAAGAACGAGATGGAGATGACTACTAGGGAGGCAATTCCCACAAAAATGAGCCTTCATTTATCAAAACCACCATTTGAGTCTTCACAATGACCTCCAAGGCTCTATAGGCAATGTAAAGGCTAAGACTCAAAAGAGACAACCATATAAGCTACCTTAGGAGTGCATAATTATGCGGGTCAATAAACATTCATAGTTGAGTCCATCCCCTAGGAACTAGGGTTTGAAATAGGTGGCTAGATCACTTGAGAGATAGGTGCAATCAAGGTAGTAACATGAACAATCTCTAATGAGAGTTGTGCAATTGGGGACCCTTATTCCTAAGGTAGAAAGGCAGCCTTACCCTTGCACATCAGAGTTGTCCAATCATCTTTTTTGGTGTTATTAGCAAGCTTTTCCTGTATTCCTTAGTAGGAGTTGGCTTGCAAGGAATGGCTAGAGGGCAGTCCTTGATCTTGCGATCAACCAAATGACACCTGTAATAGGTGTTCAATTGGTTAAGGTAGAAAACCTTCTGAGAGAAGGTATGGACTCAAACTTGAATGTCCATAGATTCCTTAAGGTCACGAGAGAGGTCTACCTCAACACAAACCCTCCACTTAGGATGTGAATTGAAACATTTATCTAACTCGACACTAACCACCCAATTAAGGGTTTGCACAATAACATGAATATACTTACATATGGGAACTAGAAGGCCCAAAAACTTGACCTAGATAGGGACTTTCATCTCCTTATCATGCGACACAATAAGTCTTGAGACTATTGCTAGAAAACAAGCAAAGAGGACCTAACTTACAACAACCCATGGTTAAAACACGTGTTAGTGTGGGAATGGTTCACAAAGTGCAACAAGAAAAAGACATTTGTAAGGCTTTGAATTCCATTAAGGTAGAATCTATGCAAAGTCTAGATGTTGGTAACCCATTCTTTGAGCATGCTTTAGGAGGAGTGTGACCCACAAAATACCCAATTAGGGTATGGTTCTCTAACCATTTGCATGTATCCTCAAACTCTTCAATGTTAAGAACAATATCAAGGGAGGAGGGTATACCTCATGATTTTTTTTTGGAACAAATGTTCTTAGACATTTCTTCAGAGGAGGTGTCATGATCATCCATCGCAACAACTCCAATGCTAATAGAAATTACTACGTTAAAGTTGGTAGGAGCCATAATACAAACCCCTAGTGATCCAACAATTATGTGGTATTCTACATTAAGAAAAAATGTCATACAACATGCAAAACCCTAGTAGAATTTGTAAACTATTATATAATTTATGCAATATTTAATAATTAAAAAAATTAATATACTATCTTTAAATATAATAATAAAATATTAAATATGTTGACTATTGTTATATAAAAAATCTAAAAACTCTTTATAAAATCTAAAGATTTTTAGTAGATATCTCCTTCCGAAATGTCCCCTTTCTAATTTTATAAGATATTTAAAGCCTCTAATCAGATTTTAAAATCAAACAACTAATATTTCAAGAGATCAACCAATTTCTCAATAAATCCAAATCGAGTATGCCCGAATTAGTGCCAAAACTTCATAGCTTCACATATTATTAATAAATCTTAAAGTAGACATTTTTAAAGAAATTTTGGCAGCATAATGACCCACAAAAATGACATTTCTAGATTTGTATACAGTTTATACAACAGCTCCCAAATGGAGGACAAAAACAATGCTCATTGGGCTCCCGAAAACAACACAAAATAGCTTGGAAACACCACAAAATACTAATAATCTATTATAGAAGTATAACCATGACCCAATACCTATATTCAGCTCTATTTTTACATCTAAATGTCTACAATAGAGCAGCAAACCAAACTGATATGAAATACTCAACTCGAAACACCAAACTCTTACAATAAACACACCCGAAAACTCACAAATTTGCATTGTTTAGCACAAGGGAAAACTTTGCATGAGCTTGCACATGGAATGGCCTCAAACTCCCATCCTTAGGTCCCCTTCTCTAAAAGTTTGGTAGCCTTTGAAGAACAAAAAAGCAATGAGCAAAAATTAAGTTCTAGAATGAGCCTGAAATGCCTCCAAATCCCTTTAAAAGAGGGCACAACCCTAACTCACGATCAAGAGGGGTCAATAATACATATTTTAATAATAATTTTCATTTATTAATCCATTGGTTTCCAAAGATTAGCCCCTTTTTCTGAAACTTCACTTTTTTGAATCTGCATGCCTTAGCAAATTTTTTTTTTTTAATTATTTGAAAATGGGACATGACAAGTCCTCCGCTCCTAAATATTTCTTGTCCTTAAGCAATGAAGGTTGGGATGCTCAAGAATATGTGCTCCTTCCCAAGTTGCATCCTCCAATGGTAATCCTTTCCATTTGACCAAATGCTCTATGATGCTCCTATTTCTCAATCTTTTCTCTCTTGTATCCAAAACCTCTTCTGGTATCAAAAATAATTTACCTTCATCATCAAAAGGTGGTAATTCTATAGATACTATGGTTTTCTGGCCTAGAACCTTCTTCAGGCAAGAGACACGGAAAATATTATGTATTTTTCTATTTTGTGGGAGCTTGAATTCATAATCTACCTCTCCTACCTTCTTGACGATCTTATAAGGCCCATAGAACCTTGGCTTTAGCTTCTCTACCCCACTCCTCTTCAAGGTGCTTTGCTTATATGGATGAAACCTAAAAAATACCAAATCTCCCATTTCAAAATATCTTTCAATCCTTTTCCTATCAACATAAAACTTCTATGGGTTCTGTGCATGTTGTAGATTATCCTTGAGGGACCTTATTATGTCTTGGCTTTGCTTGACAAAATCACTTGCTGCAGGTACTCTGTTATCTAAAAGTACTAGATCAACAAAGGAAAGGGTATCATAACCATAAATAGCATGAAAAGGAGACATACCAATAGACATGTGATGGGATGTATTGTAACAATACTCCCTAGGTGCAACCATTTCACCCAAGCATGTTGTTGATTTGAAACATAGTTCCTCAAATATCCCTCTATCCATTTATTAACTATTTTTGTTTGTCCATTTTTTTGAGGGTGATAGCTAGTACAGAGAGTGAGTTCAATTCTTACTAAATGAAAGAGCTCTTTCCAAAAAGAGCTAAGGAATCTACTATCCTGATCACTGACAATGTTTCTAGGCAAGCCATGTAATCTAAAAATTTCCTTAAAGAACAATTGGACCACTCGTGATGCCTTGAAATCAGATGTGATGGGAAAGAAATGTGCATACTTAGTTAGTCTATCTACCACCACATATATGTAATCCTTACCTTGAACCCTAGGCAACCCAGTGATGAAGTCCATGGAAATACTTTCCCATTTTGTTTAGGAATAGGAAGTGGCTGCAACAACCCTACAGGAAAAAATTTCTCACTCTTGTTTTGTTGGCATACCATGCATTCCTTAACATGTTTAAGGACATCCTCCTTCATACCCTTCCATGCAAACCACTCTCAAATTCTCCTATACGTCTTGAAGTATCCTTGATGACCAACCAAAGGTGTGTCATGAAAGTCCCTCAATATCCTCTCCTTAATTTTTGATCTTGGCACTAAGAAGATCCTATTCTTGTAATAAATCAATTCATCAACAACCTTGTACCAATTATCATCCACTAACTTATCCAAAATCTTTGTTGCAAAGGAATCTTTAGCATAATTTGAGATTATGAAGACTTTCCAATCAGTAGAGATAGATGTTAAGGAACACAAAGTAAGCTTTCTTGAGAGAGCATCAACAACCACATTACTCTTTCCTTTCATGTATTCAATATCAAAATCATAATCTTAAAATTTTCTTACCAATTTTTGTTGATGATCATTCAAATCCCTTTGGTTCAAGAAGAACCTAAGGTTATTATGGTTTGTCTTTATAATGAATCTCCCACATACTAAATATTCTCTAAACCTATGAAGTGCATGCATTATTGCCAACATTTCTTTATCATAGATGGAGTAACTTTTCTCTAATTGATTTAACTTTCTACTCTCAAATTCTATTAGATGTCCCCTTTGAGTTAGGATATCCCCTATACCTTCTCTAGAAGCATCACATTCAACAATAATAGGTAAAGAGAAATCTAGAATTGCAAGCACAGGACATGAACTCATTACCTCCTTAAGCTTATCAAATGTTTTTTGTGCCTCTTCTGTCCAAAAAAAAAGCCCCTTTCTTTTTCAAATCAGTCAAGGGGGTAAAAAGATGAGAAAATCCCTTGGAAAATCTCCTATAGTAGCTACATAACTCGAAGAAACCTCTCAATTGTGCAAGACTAGTGAGTGGAGGCCAATCCAAAATTGCCTTGATTTTTTGTTGATCAACCTGTACTCCTTTAGAAATTATAATGTGTTCCAAATGTAGGATCTCTGTCATACCAAACTCACATTTAGATAGCTTAGCATAGAAGGATTGCTACTCCAAGATTCCCAAAACAGTGTCTATGTGCTTTAGATGCTCTTCTCTTGTTTTACTGTAAATCAAGATATCATCAAAAAATACCAAAACAAATTTTTGAAGATGCTTGTTGAATACCTTATTCATACAAGATTGGAATGTTGCTGGTGCATTAGTGAGGCCAAATGGCATAACAAGAAATTCAAAGTGCCCATAGTGACATCTGAAATTGGTATTTTCTACATCTTCCCTCCTCATTTGGATTTGATAGTACCCTAATCTTAAGTCAATTTTTGAGAAGTATACAACACCATGTAACTCATCAATGAGTTCATCTATGTGTGGTATGGGATACCTATTTTTTTATGGTCTTCTTGTTTAGAACCCTGTAGTCTATACACATTCTCATTGTACCATCCTTTTTCTTGACAAGTACCATAGATGATGCAAATGGACTAGAGCTAGGCCTTATGAATCCCATGTCCAGGAGTTCCTTAATATTTTTTTATATTTTTTCCTTATAACCTCTTGGATGGTAGTATGGAGTTGTTATAATTGGTTTGGCACCCTATTCTAACTCTATAACATGCTCAACACTTCTATCTGGTGGTAATCCCAGAGGTAAATGATTGAAACTTTTACTATGCTTATCAAGAATATTTCAAATTTTAAAATATAAATTACCTTGATTCTTTGGAGAGCTTGTTGGATGGATTACGACTCCTACTACCCATGCTACTTGTCCTCTTCAAAAATTCCTCTCCATCCTCTTTGCAATGACCACTTTAGGTGCTCCATTCAATAAGCCTCTCAATAAGACTTCTTTCCCATTGGAATGAAATTTAAAGTCCATAGTTTGATGGTTCATGTAATAGCCTCCAATAGAGTGCAACCATTGAACACCCAATACAAGATCTATCTCCCCAATGCCAACAACATAAAATTCATCACATAACTCATAACCTCTTAAGGTCATCTTGAGTTGTTTCACCACCTGTGTACAAGGCATAGTGAATCCATCAGCTACAGTAACATTGAATCCCTCAAAATCTTTTTCTTTAAGCCCTCTTTTCATGACAAATCCCTCATCAATAAAATTGTGAGTTGCCCCAATATCAAGAAGAACTGTCAACCTTTCCCTGCTAGTACCCCTCAAATTTGAAAGGGATGGTATCTTGGGACTTCTGATAATGCTGCTAAAGTGTTATTCTTGGTTATTTCTTTTTCCTTCCCTTCTTCTTCCTCCTCCTTAGTGTCATGAAATTCCTCATGCTCATCTGAATCAGATTTTGGAACAACTTCAATATAGTGCACTTGACCTTTCCCCAAACATTTGTGTCCTGAAACCCATGGTTCTCTACAAGTGAAACAAAGCTTTTTCCTTCGTAATTCACTCCTAGTCTCTTCATCTAACTTCCTTTTTGCTACATTTATCACATTCTTTGGTGGTGGTTCTGGAAAGACTTTTTTTTAAAATTCCCTTTATGTTGCCAAAGATTTGGGGGTTTTTGATTAGTGACTGGTTTCATAGGGACACAAGTTTCAAGTTGCAAGCTTCTTTTGATAGCTTCTTATAAGGTTGAGGGTGAGAAAGCTGTAACCAAACCCTTAACAGAATCTTTCAAACCATCAAGGAAAAGGTAAAAATTCCTCTTTTCACTCATATTAGGTCCATAATAGCCACTTTTTGAAACTCCTCTATATACTCATTAATTGATTTGGTTTGCTTCAACTTTGACAATTCTTTAAAATACTCTTCATCATCCTTGAGGTCAAATCTATCTATCACTCTTTGACTGAAATCATCAAATGTAGTTACCTGATCATGACCTTGAGTAGTCATTCCATGATATCACCAATCATAGGCTACATCTTCCAAGTGTAGACTTGTGAATTGAACGACATCACTCTCCTTCATGGGGTTAAGTGTGAAGAAGGTTTGTAATTTTTGTAGCCATGCTCTCGCTGAAATTTTATTTGTTCCATCAAATGTAGGTGTTGTAAACTTGCTTATTTTACTTTTGAGATCTCTTCCACTTATGTCATGCTCCCTCTTGTACTCTTTCTTGGGCATCAAAGTGTTCATCATATCCACATATTCTCTAAAAGGAACCAAACTATGAAAGTCATCATCTAAGCCAATGTAAGTAGCTCTTAATGCAATCAAGTTACCTGTAACCTCTTCCACTGGACTAAGGGTTGGATTTGGTACTGGTGGCTCATCTACATGTAGGAAAATAGTTTTTGTTAATTTATATGGTGAGAGTTTCAGATTTCTTGGCTCCTCTGAAGTGCTCCCTTTCTCATTAGTAGATGCAACTCCTTGCAGTTTTTCTGTCAATATGCGCAATGCCTCTCTAGTTTCTGCCAAACTATCCACTATTTACTTTTGAGTATTCTAGATATCCTGGAAGAATTTCTTTGCCATCTAATCTAGGTCAGCCATAATTTTTCCCTCCTTGGATTTTGTACTTTTTACTTTTAACTATAGGTTTGATCAAAAAAAATTTATTCTTTTCTCTCTAGGAATATCTCTTTTCTCTTTCACCTAGTTACATGCAAACTACTACAAACCCTTAGGCTGGCAAGATCATAGCTATGATAGCACTAAAATTTCCCATTTCTAATTTTATATTATATTTAAAGCCTCTAATCAAATTTTAAAATCAAACAACCAATATTTCAAAAGATCAACCAATTTCTCAATAAACCCAAATTGGGTATGCCCGAATTAGTGCCAAAACTTGACAGCTTCACATATTATTAATAAATTTGAAAGTAGAAATTTTTACAAAAAATTTGACAGCATAATGGCCCACAAAAATTACATTTCTAGATCTGTATAGAGTTTACACAACAGCTCCCAAATGGAGGACAAAAACAGTGCTCATTAGGCTTCCAAAAACAACACAAAATAGCCCGAAAACACTACAAAACACTAATAATCTATTACAAAAGTATAACCACAACCCAATACATATATTTAGATCTATTTTAACATCTAAATGTCTAAAATATAGCAACAAACCAAACTGATATGAAATAGTCAACCAGAAACACCAAACTCTTACAATAAACACACCTGAAAACTCACAAATTCGCACTGTTCAACAAAAGGGAAAACTCTGCATGAGCTTGCACATGGAATGGCCTCAAACTCCCATCCTTAGCCTCCCTATAAATCTAAAAACTCCCATCCTTGGGTCCCCTTCTCCACAGGTTTGGCAGCCTCTGAAGAACAACAAAGCAATGACCAAAAATCAAGTTCTAGAATGAGCCCAAAATGCCTCCAAATCCCTTTAAAAGATGGAACAACCCTAACTCATGACCAAGAGTGGTCAATAATACATATTTTAATAATAATTTTCATTTATTAATCCATTGGTTTCAAAATATTAGTCCCTTTTTCCAAAACCTCACTTTTTTAAGTCTACCTGCCTTAGCAAAAAATATTTTTTTAAAAATTATTTGAAAAGGGGACATGACACCTTCTTTCACATTCATATGAACAAATGAATCATATTGAATAATTTTTGGGCATACATAAATGAAAAATTACTAGATATTATTAAATTTAATGTAAAAATTGGGACCCTAAACTCTATAGGCTAAAATCTCTTTAGTTTAAAGTTAAGAACATCCATTCATAAAATTAGTCAAGACAACTAGTCTTTTATGATGTTGAAGTCTTTGATTGAGAAGACTTTAAATTAGAAATAAATCATGACATTAATTGACAAATACATAGTCTATAAGGGATATATATATATATATATAAGAAAGACTAAGAGAAAATATTGCTATCATCATATGTGATGCAGGAGCATCCAGAGGTATAAGGGATATCTTGTGTCACCAAAAAAAATGTACTTAGACTTAGTTTCTATTTCATGTGTTTTCATTTTTGTATACCGATTTGGGTCAAATAAAGGTTCCAACTCTCACAGTTCCACTATCAGTGTTCTAGGATAGAGTATTTGAATACCTTGGGATACGTATAAATGCAAGAAAAATAGGAGTATGTAATTGAACCATAATTTTGGTGATTTATAGGGTGTAAATTGGCTGGATGAATGTAATTATAATTTAGAGCATTCTAGAGAAAAAATCAGGTCAAAACACCCCACCGTTTGAAAGTTATCGCAGTTTTTCATTTTTTGGAGACCTCCTAAGAATGCTTCAAAGTCAAGTTAGGGGCATTAAATGACCTCAAACAAGGGAAAAAAATGGGGGACGAGTGAAGCTATTCATATAGCCATAGAGCACTTTGAGAGCTTTCTGGAAATGTAAATGGTTCATCAATTGGAGCTACAGTCCAAAAGTTATGCCTTTTGGAAGTTCGGTTACCATTTCTAGATTCTTCTAATTTTGTGTTGACTTCTAATGCGACTTCTAGAGCCTTCTATTTGGTCGGTGGATTCCAACTAGCACTTTCTAGAATGTATTCCTAATCCTTAACCCTTCAAGGTCTATTTAAGAACATTGTTGGCATTGTAAAAGGCAGTTCGGAGTGGAGCTTGAGAGAAGGTACCGGGAGAAGAATTTATATCCAGATTTATGCTATTGTAATCCCATAGCGCATGTTTTGGAGTCTATTTCTTTGCACTAAGTGTATTAGCATATTTTTAAAATTAATAAAATTTTCCCTTTCCTATTGTGTCCATTCTGTGCTTGGGTTGTGTCTCCATCAAGTGGTATCAGAGCAAGTTTTTCTTAGTGTGTAGACAGAGCGCCGACTGTGAGGCAGTTTGCACCAAGACTGTGTGCTTGTGGGTTTGAATTAAGAAGATGCCTCTACAAAGAGAGTGTGGTGGAAGGGCCAAAGCTATTAATCTTGAGGAGGTTAGAGCCCTCCAAAGGCAGGTTCAAACATTGCAGGAGGAGCTCTGTAGAGGAACAAATGTTACTGCAGGTGACGAAAGTGAGGATGACAATGAAGAAGAAGAAATTAGACCAGAAGGGGAATTTGATGGGGAAGTTCTGAATTAGGTAGAGGAAAGGCTTTTTAGGGCCATTACTAAGTTTGGCAAAAGACCTACAATTGATGTGGGTGTATTTTCAGGAATTCTGAAACTAGATGAGTTGATCGACTGGATCAATGAACTGGAAGAGTACTTTGAGTATGAGGATATCAGGGATCCAAATAGGGTTAATTTTGCAAAGGAAAAATTGAAAGGACATGCCAAAATTTTGTGGCAAGAGGTACAATTAGAAAATAAGGAGAAGGTTTCTCATTATATCAGTGGGTTGCAACCTAGCATCCAGGAGGAATTAAGTCTGGTAAGAATGACCAGCATTGAGGAGGCATACTAGTTTGCCCTACAAGTTGAAGAAAAGCTAAATAAAAGGTTTGAAGGGAGACAAAGAGGGCATGGTCAAAGAGGAAGGGGTAGTGGTAGGTCATCTAGAGGTTGAAATGAAACCCAAAAGAAAATGAAGATGTGGGTACTAGCAGGAACCAGAGGCACGATGGTTTCAACCACTCCCGTGATCAAGACTTTGGAAATCAAAGAAAAAGAGGTAGAGGATGTGGATAAGGAAGATGAGGCTTCTGTGGTACCTATTTTCATTGAAATGAAGAAGGTCATCATGCCTTTGAATGCCCTCAATGACAAGGAAGGATAGATAGGAGAGTTGATGGTCAAGCTAGGGTTGCTCATGTGGATGAGGATGCACAATCATCACATTCAGAGGATGTAAAAAGAGGAGAGACTCTTGTAAATGAAAGGGTCCTACTAAGTGGTGAGATTGAACCAGAACAAAGAAGGAGTTTATTCCATACCAAGTGCAAGTGTGAGGATAAATGTTGTGATATAATCATTGATGGTGGTAGAACTTATAACTTGGTATCAGAGGAGATGGTCTCTAAGCTGAAGCTCAAAAGGGAGAAACACCCCTAGCCCTACCAGATTGCTTGGGTGAAAGATGATCATAAGGTCTAAGTAAGTGAACAATGTTTAGTGAAATTCAAAATTGGGAGTTACCATGATGAAGTTCTCTGTGATGTTATTCCAATGGATGTTTTCCATCTATTGTTGGGTAGACCATGGTAGTTTGATAGGCATGTAGTACATGATGGTCATGCAAACACATACTCTCTAACAAAGGATGGAATTCCCCATAAATTGAAGCCCGTGAAAAAGGAAGTCGAAAAGGTATGTAGCAGTGCTAGGATTTGTCTTATTGATGGAAGAAAAATTTTAGATTGCATGAAACATCAGCGTATGTGCTATGCTTTGATCCCTAGCAAATATAAAGAATGTAGTAGTGAAATACCACTTGAAGTTTCATATTTACTAGGTGAGTTTGGAGATATCATCTCTGATAATGTTCTAGAAGGATTGCCACCGGTAAGGCAAATTAGTAATCAGATAGATTTAATTCTAGGAGCTAGTTTTCCTAACAAGGCTACTCATAGGATGACTCCTACTAAAATTGAAGAGCTAAATAGATAGACTCAGGAGCTATTGAGGAAGGGCTTGATTCAAGAGAGCCTGAGTAAATGTATAGTACCTGCAGTACTGGCACCAAAGAAGGATGGAGAGTGGAGTATGTGTATAGACTATCGAGCTATAAATAGGATAACCATCCAGTATCGATTTCTTTTGCCAAGAATGGATGATCTTATGGACTGCTTGAGTGGAGCTGAGTACTTCACAAAGATAGATCTCAAGAGTGGCTACCATCAAATACGAATATGAGAAGGAGATGAGTGGAAAATAGCCTTCAAGACCAAGGAGGGTCTTTATGAGTGGTTAGTCATGCCCTTTGGATTGACGAACACCCCAAGCACCTTCATGCAGCTTATGAATGAGGTACTTAAGAAGTTCTTGGGAAAATTTGTTATTGTTTATTTTGATGATATTTTAATTTTCAGCAAGATTTTGGAAGAACATTTATTGCACATTCGTAGTGTCCTTGAAAGGTTAATGGAAGAGAAATTGTTAATTAATTTGAAGAAGTGCATCTTTGCAAAAAGGGAGTTAGTCTACTTGGGGTTTGTTGTATCACCTGGAGGTCTCAAAATGGATCCAGAGAAGGTAAAAGCCATCTTGGAATGGCCTACTCCAAAGTCTGCTACTGAGATAAGATCATTTCATGGTCTGGTTAATTTTTATAGGAAGTTCATTAAAAATTTTAGTGGTATATGTGCACCTCTAACTGACACAATAAGAGGGGATAGAAAAGAGTTCAAATGGACTACATCAACTATGAGAAGTTTTGAATTACTAAAGAAGAAGGTGATAGAACAACTTGTGTTGGCACTTCCAAATTTTAGAAAGGTGTTCCAAGTGGATTGTGATGCTAGTGGCAGTGCTATTGGGGCTATATTAAGCCAAGAAGGTAAGCCTATTGCATATTTTAGTGAGAATTTGAATGATGCAAAAAGGAAATATTCTATTTATGATCAAGAGTTCTATGCAATAGTTTAGGCCTTAAAGAAATGGAGGCATTATTTATTACCAAATGAATTTGTTTTGTATACTGATCATCAGGCATTATAGTACCTAAATAGCCAAGGTAAATTGAATCAGAGGCATATGAAGTGGGTAGAGTTCTTGCAGAGCTATACATTTGTGTTGAAGCATAGAAGTGGAAAATCTAACAAGGTTGCAGATGCATTAAGTAGGATATAGTTGTTGCTTACAATAATGCAGGTTGAAGTAGTTGGGTTTGATGAACTCAAGAATATGTACCTGAAGAATCCTGATTTTTCTGAAGCATGGAAAGCTTGTATAGAGCCTATTGTCATAGATAGAAGCAAGTGGCTAGACTATTTGATTTAGGATGGTATGTTGTTCAAGGGTAGTCAATTGTGCATTCCAAGAAGTTCCATGAGGGAAAATTTGATTAAGGAGAAATATAGTGGAGGAATGGTAGGATATTTTGGTTGAGATAAGCCCATTACCATTCTCAAAGAACATTATTTTTTGCCTCAAATTTCATAGGATATGAAGAAGTTTGTACAAATTTGTCAGATTTGTCAAGTGGCCAAGGGATTTAGTCACAATACTAAACTATATCAGCCATTGCCTATTCCATCAAAGCCATGGGATGACATAAGTATGGATTATGTTCTTGGATTGTCGAGGACACAAAGGGGTAATGACTCAGTATTTGTGGTGGTTGATAGGTTCTCCAAAATGGCACATTTCATTCCATGCCACAAAACTCATGATGATTTCCATATTGTAGACATGTTTTTCAGAGAGGTGGTAAGACTACATGGTCTCCCAAGGAGTATAGTTTTTGACAGAGATACTAAATTTGTGGGGTATTTCTAGAGAACATTGTGAAAGAAGTTGAGAATAGACCTGAATTTTAGTTCTACACATCACTCGTAGACTGATGGATAGACTGAAGTGGTAAATAGAAGTCTAGGCAATTTACTAAGATGTTTAGTTGGGGATAAGCCCAAGGGGTGGGATTTGATTCTACCACAAGTAGAGTTTGCTTACAATAACTCTATAAATAGGAGTACTGGAAAATCACCATTTCAAATTGTATATGGAAGTAGCCCAAGGACTGCACCAAAATTGAGGAAGATAGAACAAGGGGAGAGGACAAGTGTTGAAGTTTAAGAATTTGCTGAACATTTCAAGCGTTTGCATGAGGAGGTCCAGGAACACATTACCAAGATGAATCAAGAGTATAAAGCTAGGGTTGATCAAAGGAGAAGACATAAGGAGTTTCAAGTAGGGGATCTAGTCATGGTCCACTTAAGAAAAGAAAGATTTATAGCCGGTACTTACAACAAGCTGAAAATGAAGAAATTTGGCCCCTATAAAATTTTGAAGAAACGTGACTTAGGAAATGTATATGAGGTGGAGTTTCCAGATGGTATTCACATTTCTCCTATTTTCAACATTGCAAACTTAATAGAGTATCATGATGATGGTGTAGATGGGGAGCCGATGTTAGAGCCATGTCCAATTCCTCCTTCTAAGAAGGAGGAGATAGAAGACATTCTAGATCATCATGTGGGTAGGAGTACCAGAGAGAGGCAGTATGAAGAGTATTTGGTAAAGTGGAAAGGAAGGCTGATAGAGGACTCAACTTGGATTTTAGCAGCTGAGTTTTCCCATTTGGGATTTCCTCTACCATTCATAAAGTGACAGGGTCACTTTTCAATCTACCTTGGGTGTCTGATGTAGGAGCATCCAGAGGTATAAGGGCAATCCTATGTCACCCAAAAAAATGCACTTAGACTTAGTTTCTGTTACATGTGTTTTCATTTCTGGATACTTGTTTGGGTCAAATAAAGGTTCCAACTCTTACAGTTCCACTATCAATGTTCTAGGATAGAGTATTTGAACACCTAAGATACGTGTAAATCCTAGAAAAATAAGAGTATGTAATTGAGCCATAATTTTGGTGATTTAGAGGGTGTAAATTAGCTAGATGAATTTAATTGTAATTTAGAGCATTCCACAAAAAGAATCAGGTCAAAAGGCCTGACGATTTGAAAGTTATCACAATTTTTTGATTTTTGGAGACCTCCTAAGAATGCTTCAAAGTTAGGTTAGGGGCATTAAATGACTTCAAACAGAGCCAAAAATGGAGGATGAGAAAAGTTTTCCATACAACCATAGAGTGCTTTGAGATCTTTTCAGAAATGTAAACGGTTCATCAATCGGAGCTACAGTTCAAAAGTTATGCCTTTCGAAAGTTTGATTACCATTTCTAGATTCTTCTAATTTTGTGCTGACTTCTAATGCGACTTTTAGAGCCTTCTATTTGGTCGGTGGATGCCAACTAGCACTGCCTAGAATGCATTCCTAATCCTTAACCCTTTGAGGTCTATTTATGAACATTTTTGGCATTGTAAAAGGCAGTTCAGAGTGGAGCTTGAGAGAAGGTACTGGGAGAAGAATTTATCTCTAGATTTATGCTATTGTAAGCCCGTAGGTCATGTTTTGGATTCTATTTCTCTGCACTAAGTGTATTAGCATATTTTTAGAGTTAATAAAATTTTCTCTTTCCTATTGTGTCCATTTTGTGCTTGGGTTGTGTCTCCATCAAGTGGTATCAGAGCGAGTTTTCCTGAGTGTGTAGATAGAGCACCGACTGTGAGGCAGTTTGCACCAGGACTGTGTGGTTGTGGGTTTGAATTAAGAAGATGTCTCCATGAAGAGAGCGTGGTGGAAGGGTTAGAGTGATTAATCCTAAGGAGGTTAGAGCCCTCCAAAGGTAGGTTCAAGTGTTGCAGGAGGAGCTCCGTAGAGGAACAAATGTTACTGTAGGTGACGAAAGTGAAGATGACAATGAAGAAGAAGAAATTGGACCAGAAGGGGAATTCGATGAGAAAGTTCTGAATTAGGCAAAGGAAAGGATTTTTAGGGCCATTACTAAGTTTGGGAAAAGACCTACAATTGATGTGGGTGTATTTTAAGGAAATCTGAAACCAGATGAGTTGATCAACTAGATCAATGAACTGGAAGAGTACTTTGAGTATGAGGATATCAAGGATCTAGATAGGGTTAAGATTGAAAAGGCCAAATTAAAAGGACATGCCAAAATTTGGTGGTAAGATGTTCAATTGGAAAGAAATAGAAGAGGAAAGGATAAGATCACAAGGTGGGATCGCATGGTGGACAAACTAAAGAAGTAGTTCATTCCTGTTGACTACGAGCTTGATTTGTTTAAGAAGATGCATGGGTTAAAGCAAGTAGGAAAATCAGTCCAAGAATATACAGAGGAGTTTTATTGACTTTTGATTAGAGCAGGGCATGCAGAAGCAAATAAGGAGAAGGTTGCTCATTATATCAGTGGGTTACAACCTAGCATCCAGGAGGAATTAAGTCTAGTAAAAATGACCAGCGTTGAGGAGGCATACTAGTTTTCCCTACAAGTTGAAGAAAAGCTAAATAAAAGGTTTGAAGGGAGAAAAAAAGGGTGTTGTCAAGGAGGAATGGGTAGTGATAGGTCATCTGGAGGCTGAAATGAAACCCAAAAGAAAATGAAGATGTGGGTACTAGCAAAAACTAGAGGAACAAGGGTTTTAACCACTCCCGTGATCAAGACTTTGGAAATCAAAGAGGAAGAGGTAGAGGACATGGACAAGGAAGAGGAGGCTTCCATGGTACCTATTTCCATTGCAATGAAGAAGGTCATCATGCATTTGAATGCCCTCAATGACAAGGAAGGACAAATAGGAGAGCCGATGGTCAAGCTAGGGTTGGTCATGTGGATGAGGATGTAATATCATCACATTCAAAGGATGCAAAAAGAGGAGAGACTCTAGTAAATGAAAGGGTCTTACTAAGTGGTGAGATTGAACCAGGACAAAGGAGGAGTTTATTTTGTACCTAGTGCAAGTGTGAGGATAAATTTTGTGATGTAATCATTGATGGTGGTAGCACTGATAACTTGGTATCAGAGGACATGGTCTCTAAGCTGAATCTCAAGAGAGAGAAACACCCCCAGCCCTATCAGATTGCTTGGGTGAAAGATGATCATAAGGTATAGGTAAGTGAACAATGTTTAGTGAAATTCAAAATTGGGAGTTACCATGATGAAGTTCTCTATGATGTTATTCCAATGGATCTTTGCCATCTATTGTTTGGTAGACCATGGTAGTTTGATAGGCATGCAGTACATGATGGTCATGCAAACACATACTCTCTAACAAAGGATGGAGTTCACCATAAATTGAAGCCCATGAAAAAGGAAGGTGAAAAGGTATGTAGCAATGCTAGGATTTGTCTTGTTGATGGAAGAAAATTTTTAGATGGCATGAGACATTAGCGTATGTGCTATGTTTTGATCCCTAGGAAAGATAAAGAAGGTAGTAGTGAAATACCACTTGAAGTTTAAAATTTACTAAGTGAGTTTGGAGATATCATCTCTAATAATGTTCCAAAAGGATTGCCACTGGTAAGGCAAATTAGTCATCAGATAGATTTAATTCCAAGAGCTAGTTTTCCTAACAAGGGTGCTCACAGGATGACTCCTACTGAAATTGAGGAGCTAAATAGATATGTTCAAGAGCTATTGAGGAAGGGCTTAATGCGGGAGAGCCTAAGTTCATGTGTAGTACCTGCAGTACTGGCACCAAATAAGGATGGAGAGTGGAGGATGTGTACATACTCTCGAGCTATAAATATGATAACCATCAAGTATCGGTTTCCTTTTCCAAGAATGGATGATCTTGTGGACTGCTTGAGTGGAGCTCAGTACTTCACAAAGATAGATCTCAAGAGTGGCTACCATCAGATACGAATACGAGAAGGAGATGAGTGGAAAATAGCCTTCAAGACCAAGGAGGGTCTTTATGAGTGGTTATTCATGCCCTTTGGATTGACAAACGCCCCAAGCACCTCATGTGGCTTATGAATGAGGTACTTAAGAAGTTCTTGAGAAAATTTGTTATTGTTTATTTGGGTGATATTTTAATTTTCAGCAAGACTTTGGAAGAACATTTATTGCATATTTGTAGTGTCCTTGAAAGGTTAAGGGAAGAGAAACTGTTAATTAATTTGAAGAAGTGTATTTTTGCAAAAAGGGAGTTAGTCTACTTGGGGTTTGTTATATCACCTGAAGGTCTCAAAATGGATTCAGAGAAGGTAAAAGCCATCTTGGAATGGCCTACTCCAAGGTCTACTACTGAGGTAAGATCATTTCATGGTCTGGTTAATTTTTATAGGAAGTTCATTAAGAATTTCAGTGGTATATGTGCACCCCTGACTGACACAATAAGAGAGGATAGAAAAGAGTTCAAATGGACTGCGGCAGCTGCAAGAAGTTTTGAATTACTAAAGAAGAAGGTGACAGAAAAACTTGTGTTGGCACTTCCAAATTTTAGAAAGGTATTCCAAGTGGATTATGATGCTAGTGGCAGTGCTATTGGGGCTATATTAAGCTAAGAAGGTAAGCCTATTGCATATTTTAGTGAAAAATTGAATGATGCAAAAAGAAAATATTTTATTTATGATCAAGAGTTCTATGCAATAGTTCAGGCCTTAAAGAAATGGAGGCATTATTTATTTCCAAAGGAATTTTTTTTGTATATTGATCATCAGGCATTACAGTACCTAAATAGCCAAAGTAAATTGAATCAGAGGCATATGAAGTGGTTAGAGTTCTTGCAGAGCTATACATTTTTGTTGAAGCATAGAAGTGGATTGCATATGCATTAAGTAGGAGATAGTTGTTGGTTACAGTAATGTAGGTTGAAGTAGTTGGGTTTGATGAACTCAAGAATTTGTACCCTGAGGATCCTAATTTTGTTGAAGTGTGGAAAGCTTGTAAAGAGTCTGTTGCCATAGATAGAAGCAAGTGGCTAGACTATTTGATTCAGGATGGTATGTTGTTCAAGGGCAGTCAATTGTGCATTCCAAAAAGTTCCATGAGGGAAAATCTGATTAAGGAGAAACACAGTGGAGGAATGGAATGACATTTTGGTCGAGATAAGACCATTGCCATTCTCAAAGAACATTATTTTTGGCCTCAGATTTCACAAGATGTGAAGAAGTTTGTACAAAGTTGTTAGATTTGTCAAGTGGCCAAGGGATTTAGTCACAATACTGGACTATATCAGCCATTTCCTATTCCATCAAAGCCATGGGAGGACATAAGTATGGATTTTGTTCTTGGATTGTTGAGGACACAAACATGTAATGATTCAGTATTTGTGGTGGTTGATAGGTTCTCCAAAATGGCACATTTCATTCCATGTCACAAAACTCATGATGTTGTCCATATTGCAGACTTGTTTTTCATAGAGGTGGTAAGACTACATGGTCTCCCAAGGAGTATAGTTTCTGATAGAGATACTAAATTTGTGGGATATTTCTAGAGAATATTGTGGAAGAAGTTGAGAATAGACTTGAAGTTTAGTTCTACACATCACCCGTAGGCTGATGAATAGACTGAAGTGGTAAATAGAAGTTTGGGTAATTTACTGAGATTTTTAGTTAGGGATAAGCCCAAGGGGTGGGATTTGATACTACCACAAGCAGAGTTTTCTTACAATAACTCTATAAATAGGAGTACTGGAAAATCACCATTCCAAATTATATATGGAAGTAGCCCAAGGACTGCACCAGAATTGAGGAAGATAGAGCAAGGGGAGAGGACAAGTGTTGAAGCTAAAGAATTTGCTGAACATATCAAGCGTCTGCATGAGGAGGTCCAAGCACACATTACTAAGATGAATCAAGAGTATAAAGCTAGGGCTGATCGAAGGAGAAGACATGAGGAGTTCCAAGTAGGGGATCTAGTCATGGTCGATTTATGAAAAGAAAAATTTCCAACCGATACTTACAACAAGCTGAAAATGAAGAAATTTGGCCCCTACAAAATTTTGAAGAAAAATGACTCAAGAAATGCATATGAGGTGGAGTTACCAGATGTTATTCACATTTCTCCTATTTTCAACATTGCAAACTTAACAGAGTATCATGATGATGGTGCAGATGAGGAGCTAATGTTAGAGCCATGTCCAATTCCTACTTCTAAGAAGGAGGAGATAGAAGACATTCTAGATCATCGTGTGGGTAGGAGTACTAAGAATAGGCAGTATGAAGAGTATTTGGTCAAGTGGAAAGGATGGCCGATAGAGGACTCAACTTCAATTTCAGCAACTGAAGTTTCCCATTTGGGATTTCCTCTACCATTCATAAAGTGACAGGGTCACTTTTCAATCTACCCTGGGTGTCTGATGCAGGAGCATCTAGAGGTATAAGGGCAATCCTATGTTACCCAAAAAAATTTACTTAGACATAGTTTCCATTTCATGTTTTTTCATTTTTGGATACCCATTTGGGTCAAATTAAGGTTCCAACTCTCATAGTTCCACTATCAGTGTTCTAGGATAGAGTATTTGAACACCTTGGGATAGGTGTAAATGCTAGAAAAATAGGAGTATGTAATTGAGCCATAATTTTGATGATTTAGAGGGTTTTAATTGGCCAGATGAATGTAATTGTAATTTAGAGCATTCTAGAAAAAGAATCAGGTCAAAAGGCCCCACGGTTTGAAAGTTATTGCAGTTTTTCAATTTCTGAAGACCTCCTAAGATAGTTTCAAAGTTAGTTTAGGGGCATTAAATGACCTCAAATAGGGCCAAAAAATGGGAAATGAGCAAAGCTAGTCCATAGGGCCATAGAGTGCTTAGAGAGCTTTCCAGAAATGTAAACGGTTCGTCAATTGAAGCTACGGTTCAAAAGTTATGCCTTTTAGAAGTTCGGTTACCATTTCTAGATTCTTTTAATTTTGTGTTGACTTCTAATGCAAATTCTAGAGCCTTCTATTTGGTCGGTGGATTCCAACTAGCTCTTTCTAGAATGTATTTCTAATCCTTAACCCTCTGGGGTCTATTTAAGAACATTTTTGGCATTGTAAAAGGCAATTCAGAGTTGAGCTTGAGAGAAGGTATTGGGAGAAGAATTTATCTCCAGATTTATGCTATTGTAAGCCCATAGGGCATGTTTTGGAGTCTATTTCTCTGCACTAAGTGTATTAGCATATTTTTACAATTAATAAAATTTTCCCTTTCCTGTTGTGTCCATTTTGTGCTTGGGTTGTGTCCCCATCAATATGATAATCAAATTCTATAACACAACATAATTTAAATATGAGTTTCAAAAACTAAAATATAAAATTAATAAAAGCATTTTGAATGTATGTCTAAATTCTTATGCTTCTTTTTTTCACTCTTATGGAAGTGACACTTAGAGTTGATTTCCACAACACTTTGGTTTAGGAGATTTGAGAAAATTAGAATCTGCATAAGATGGTTGTTTTTAGATTTGATCTTTCATGTGAGTTTGAAGGGAATTTATATACATTTTTAGAAATCAATAGATGATCGAGATTGATTTGAGGAAAATAAATTAAATAGTCAAGATAATTAGAAATTGGAAAGGTTTTGAGTTATCTTCCAAAATGAAGATTTATTTCCAATTCAAACTCATAAAGTGGGGAGTTCTTTTAGGGATAAAAGATGGATAAAGATTACCAATATTTTTTTATTTTTAAAGAAAAATATTAATTTCTAAAAATGCAATTTGGGAAAATAAATTTAATTTTTTTCTTGAGAGTAAGATTTTAAGTTTATTAATTATCTAGAAATGCCTTGATCTAATCCAATCATGGAAACAAAAACAACATCATCTTTATCATAAGTAATAAGAAGAGCCATTAATAGAACTAAAGAAAAAAAAAATACTTAGGACATTCAAAATTTAAACTTAGCACTAGCCTTCTTGTGTGAGTGTAAAATTATTTCAAAGAAGGGCTTCATTTTTATGACTTTTTTTTTCCCTTCACCCTTACCCAACTCTCTTGCACCTTTCCCTCCTCCCTATGCCAATGTAAGGAAACTTGCAACAAAATTATAATTGTTTCCACATAACCCATAATAGATCTAAAATAAATATGCAATTAAAATCCACCTACAAGAGAATAGACAACATACTCACAAAAATGTGACACAAGATATGCCCTGGGAAACCTCATTGAGGGAAAAATCTAGCCTCTAAAAGCATCCATCACCATGTATTATTCAACAAAAACACCATTATAATACCACCGTGGAATCCTTCAAAGCCATAGCCACAACCAAGAAATCCATGTGAACAAGCACGAATCCACACATCTCATGCCATTCTTCTAACCTTCACAATGCTCCCTTAGCTAACCTATCAAGACTTGTCCTACTCAACTCTTGTCTTTTTGTCTTTTTTATTGAAAGATTGGAGAAATGTTTGGAAGATTGGTTGGAAGCATGAATTCTGATGATATTCCTATGGGGGAGTACTACTATGATGATATTTTACATTCATGACCAAGTTTGTCATTGATGTCAACGTAGCATGATTTATGTCTACATAGAAATTTTCTATGGTGTCTAACAAAAGAATAGTGGAAAGATCAAGTTGGTAAGGATGACTAGTTGAGCATGAGAACCACCTGAGGTTATGGGAGATATTTCTAAGTATGTTGTATATGTAGTTAATGTAAATAGAAGAAAGGATAAGTCTAGAAGAAGTTATGTAAGTTTTGGTGATGCATGTTCTAAGATAGAATTTACAAAGGCATGTTCTGGTAAAATCGTTATATCTCTTAGTAGAGTTGATATCCTAAGGATCAAGGTTGAGGACATGGAGAAGACATGTTGAGAATAACATGGCTAAGCTCACTTGTCATAATATTGCATGTATTAAAAGTTATTCAAGTTGCAAGGAAGAAGATTAATGTTATCACTAAGTGTAACATGTTCTTAATGTGGTCCTATAATAATTAATTGAGAAGGTCTAACAGCCGACTTAGGGAATTGTTTTGAGGACTTAGTATAAAGGAAGGACATTTTCCCTTATCATGGAATGTGATGATATGACTTTATAATCGATGATAAGCAACAAAGAGTGTGGAATGCGATGTTGAGCAGAGCAATGCGAAAGTGAAGGAAACTTCATTGCAAATGCTTTACTAAGTTTGTTTACTTTTATTGAATGGCTAAGTTTGTTTAAAGAAGATAAATATTTTAATTTTTGGATAACTGATTCACCCCCCCTCCCTCAGTTATCTTGGTGGACTATTATTTGAAACAATTGGTATCGGAGCATCAGATCCTTGAAGAAAAAGTTTAACAACTTTGGGAGATCCATGGAAAACATGTTTAGGAAAGATAGTCTAAAGTTTGATGGAACAAACTATGATAGCTGGAAGGAAAAGATGAAGATAGATTTTTTTTGTATGGGTCTAAGATATTGGATCTTGACAAAATTAGAAAAGAAAATCACTGAAGAAAAGGATTTGGAAACTTTCACCGAGGTAGAAAGAGATTTTTTTATGTGTGACATGAGAGCTAGAGAAGAATTATTGATTACACTCCTTGAAATTGAGTACAATTAGGTAAAATCACTTGAAACTTTGCATTTGATTTGGAAAGCTTTGGAAAATAGTTTTGAAGGTGATGTACACTAAGAAATTGAGGCTATAAAGTTGGATTTGTGTGTTTCAAATTAATGCTAAAATAATTTTTAAAAAATGAATTTGTAAGAACATATATAGGTAGGATATTAGAAATTACTATAGGTATTAAAGATCAAGAATTAACCAAAGAAGATAATGAGGATATATGGAAGATATTGAAGACTCTAACACCACCATTCAAGTCAGTAGTTCATATGATACAATTATCGATATCATGTACCAAAGATTTCACAAAGGAGACTTTGCTTGGAAGACATGAAGCAGTTGACAATGAACTTAGACAATCCAAAGAATTGACCAGAATAGAAACAACTTTTAGTACCTTGAATATTTTACCTAACTTATCAAGGAACACAAGTGCTAGGAGATTTTTTCGGCAACAATAGATCTGAGGAAGATAGAAAGATTGAAGGAGTAGCCCTTCTAGTAAAAAGAGAAAAGGGAGGTAAGAATATCTTTAAATGTTGGACTTGTAATGAATATGGTCATTATGCATCTAAGTTTCCTAAAAGGGAGAAAAATTATAAAGGAAATCATAAGCCAATAAGAGATAGAGACTATTTGTATGCAAATGAAGATAATGATTTTGATGAAAAAGCTTTAAGTGCTAGTGATGATGAAATCGGATTTGCGGCAATTAAAGAAGAAAGTCCAGAGAAGGTAGATTTGGTATCATAGGTTGAAAAGAAATCTAATTGGATAATTGATAGTGGTTTTTTACATCATATGACTAGTGATATGACTAAGTTTTTTTACTTCAAAAGTCAAGATGGAGGAATTGTCAGAGTTGGAAACAATGCATCATGCCAAATTAAAGGTATTGGATTTATAACTCTTGATGATAAAACTAATACTGAGTATGTATACTTTTTGATGGTTTAAATCACAATCTTTTGAGCATTAAACAACTAATAGAAAAAGGTTATTAGTTGTAGTTCATAGAAAAGACATGCATGATCAGAGATAAAGATAGAAAGGTAATTGGTATAGGAACTAGATTTAGAGGTAATATATTTTAATTGAATCCTACTGAAATGACATGTTTGATTGCAAAGGTAGATGATAGTTAGTTATGGCATAAGCGATTCTATCATATAAACTTTGATATTATTGTGAGGACTAGTAGAATGTTTTTTGTTAGAGATTTGTCAAAGATTGTAAAGCCTACTAACACAATTTGCAAAGAATGTGTTTTGGAAAAGCATAATAGAACTTATTTTCCCAGCAAGAAGTTTACTACTACAGTGAAGTTGGAGATTGTACATACAGATATCAGTGGTCCTACAAAGACTAGAGGATTCTATGGTGAAAGGTATTTTATGATTCTAGTTGATGATTTTTATAGAGTGATGTGGATTGTATTTCTTAAAGAGAAATTTGAGGCATTTTACAAGTTTAAGATATTAAAAAATAGAGTTGAGAAAGAATTCGATGTGAAAATTAAATTTTTAAGATTAGATAGAGGAGGATAATTCACTTCAAATGAGTTTAACAGTATTTGTGAAGAAAATGAAATTAAAAGACAACTGTCAGCTCTGAGAACCCCTGAACAAAATGGCATTATAAAGAGAAGGAACAAGTCTGTTATAGAAGATGTAAGAGCCATGTTAGCAAAGAATGATGTATCCAAGAAATTTTGGAGAGAAGCCATGAATACAATAGTTTAGACTATGAATAGAGTACAAGTTAGGAAAGACACAAACAAGACACATTATGAACTGTGGTTTGGTCACTCACTTATAGTTAAGTATTTCAAAATATTTGGAAGTAAGTGTTACATAAAGAGAGATGATGACATTGGTAAGTTTGATGCTAGAAGTGATGAAGGTATGTTTCTTGATTATTCATTGAAAAAATCAAGGCTTATAGATGTTATAATCAAAGAACTAAGACTATTATGGAAAGTGCAAATGTGAGAATTGATGAGAAGTTCAGAATACAAGAGAGAATAGTTGATTACAATTCAGATGATGATGTTGTTACTAGCCCAAGGAATGATTAGGTATTTCTTGAGACTAAAAATGATTTGCAGAATGAAGGAGAGACAGGGAAGGAACAAAGCTCAAAACCTTCAATGGATCCAAGAGTTGAGATAACAACTCCTACTTTAGGAAAGAGCATGATAAAGAATCACCCATCTGAATAGATCATCAAAAGAAAAGACAAAGGTGTGACAAGAAGCAAAGTAAATGAAACACTATGCTTGATATCTCAAGTTGAGCCTAAGAATGCGGATGAAGCATGCAAAGATGATTACTAGAAACAAGCTATGAAAGAGGAATTGGATCAAATAGAAAAGAATGAGACGTGGGAATTGGTCCCTAGACTAGCAAACAAGAATGTGATAGGACCTAAATGGGTATTTAGGAACAAGATAAATGAGCAAGGAGAAGTTGTAAGAAACAAAGAAAGATTGGTATGTAAAGGTTACTCACAATAAGAATGAATAGATTATGAGGAGACTTATGCTCGAGTGGCTAGAATAGAAGCAGTAAGATTATTCTTAGCCTATGCAGCACATAAGAAATTAAAAGTATATCAAATGGATGTCAAGGAATTTCTAAATGGAGAACTTGAAGAAGAGGTATACATTGAGAAGCTTGAAGGATGCCCTTTGATACATGACAAGGACATAGTATGCAAACTAAGGAAATCATTGTATGGATTGAAGCAAGCACCCAAAACCTAGTATGTGAAGTCGGACAAGCATTCGACAAAGCTTGGATATAGAAAAGGTATGGCAGATAGTAATTTATATCAGAAAGAAGTTGATGATGATTTGATGATTTTAGTAATATTTGTTGATGACATTATTTGGAGGAAATTATGAAGAAAGTAAGAAGTTTTTAGAAGAGATGAAGAAAGAATTTGAGATGAGCATGATAGGAGAAATGAAATATTTCCTAGGATTGTAGATTGTACAGAATAAAGAAGGAATTTTTACTTCTCAGACTAAGTACCTAAAGGATTTATTGAAAAGTTTTGGCTTGGAAACACGCAAACCCATTGGAACACCTATGGTAACTAGACACAAATTATCTACAAAGGATGAAACACCTACTGTTGAGCAAAAGAGGTATAGAACTATGATAGGAGGATTGCAATATCTGACTTACACAAGGCCAAATATAGTAAATGTAGTTGGAATTGTTGCAAAATTCCAAGTTGACCCCAGAGAAGCACATTATGCAGCAGTGAAAAGGATATTTAGATATCTAAAAGGAATGTTATAATTTGGATTATGGTATGACAGATCTAATAATTTTACTCTAAGTGATTATACTGATGCAGATTGGGCAGGTAGTAGGAATGATAGAAAGAGCACAGTGAAGGAGCTTTCTTTCTTGGAGGAAGATAGGTCTCTTGGTTAAGCAAGAAGTGGGATTATACATCTCAAAGTACAACAGAAGAAGACTATCTTGTAGCAGCAAATAATTGCATCAAGTAATTTGGATGAAGTAGTTGTTGAAGGATATAAGGATAGAAATCAGTGAACCTATTTTTATACATTGTGAAAACACAAGTACAGTAAATATGTCTAAGAATCCAATATTTCATTTCATGACTAAGTACATTTCTATTAAGTATCATATGTTCAGAGAAAAAGTTGTAGAGAAAGAAATTAGATTGGAGTATGTGAACACTAAGGAGCAGATTATAGATATATTCACTAAGCCTCTTCTCAAAGAGACTTTTGAGTATTTGTGAGGTATGCTTGGGGTTATGCCCCTTCCTACATCAGAGTAGAAGATGCAAGAATGCATCAGTCCAGTGTAACAAAGAACCATTGTTTGTCTAGACTGAATGTTGATGCTTCCTGAATGGGGGAGTATCTGTGATGGACAGAGTCATCTACAACTCTTGGTGATATTGTTTTGAATAGTGTCTTTTGACACTGAAGCTAGCAAGTTGTTGATGAGTTTGATACAAAGATGTTAGTTGCAAAAACCTTTGACAGTGATGTTAATGGGGGAAGAAGTATTGCAGGAAAAAAATTACACTAAAAGGGAGAAGTTTGACATAAGCACAATATGTGAAACTCAAGTTGGTATTGAGCACATTGAGGTATATCAATGGGGTGTATGATTGATAAAGAGGATTTGAAGACTAATAGTCTTTTGTTGGTATTCTTGTAACTAGATGTTTTTCATCTATGTTGCCATCAATTCCAAAGGGGGAGATTGTTGGAAGATTGGGGAGATTGTTAGAAGATTGGTTGGAAGCATGAATTTTGATGATATTCCTATGGGGGAGTAATACTACAATGATATGTTACATTCATGAATGAGTTTTTCATTGATGTCAACATAGCATGTTTTATGTCTACACAATAGTTTTCTGTGGTATCTAATAGAAGAACAACGGAAAGGTCAAGTTGGTACAAATGAATAGTTGAGCATGATAGCCACTTGAGGTTATGGGAGATACTTCTAAGTATCTGGTATATGTAGCTAACATCAAAAGAAGAAAGGATAAGTCTAGAAGAAGTTATGTAAGTTTTGGTGATGTCTATTCTAAGATAGAGTTTACAAAGGCATGTTCTGGTAAACTTGTTATATCTCTTAATAGATTTGATATCTTGAGGATCAAGGTTGAGGACATGGAGAAGACATGTTGAGAATAATGTGGCTAAGCTCACTCATCATAATATTGTGTGTACAAAAATTTATTCAAATTGCAAGTTAGAAGATTAATGTTATCACTAAGAGTAATGCATTCTTAATATGATCCTATAATAATTAATTGAGAAGGTCTAACAACCGACTCAAGGAATTATTTTAAAGACTCGATATAAAGGAAGGAAAATTTTCTTTATCATAGAATGTGATGATATGACTTTATGATTGATGGTAAGCAATAGAGAGTGTAGAATGTGAAGTTGAGTAGAGCTATGTGAAAGTGAAGGAAACTTTATTGCCAATGTTTTGCTAAGTGATCTAAGGTTTGGTATTTGGGTTTGAGGTTTGTGACCTGGTCTATAAGTTTTGATAGTGATTGGCATGGTTGATAGGATACAGGAAAGGATAGAGGAAATAAGAAAATAAAAGTAAATTACCTATCTGAGCAGTGAGGTCTTCTTATAGTTGAAATTGCATGTTTGGGCAGTGGGCTCTTCTTGCATACATTATACCACAACTCCTAATAGGGCTGGTACAACTCCTAACAGGGTTGGAATCTCCTAGCAAGGATTCAAAGTCTTCTAATAGGGACTCATTGTACTAAATGTTATAATAGACTCCTAACATGGTCCATCCTCTAATAAGGAATATTTATATTAGTACATCATCTTGTGGGCATCATTCCCATCAAGGTTTTCCCTCTGATTAAGGGTTACCCTAGTCAACATATCTAGTGTAATTTTCTATGTACATCTTTGTATGGTTGTTTACTTTGATTGAATGGTTAAGTTTGTTTAAAGAAAATAAATATTTTAATTGTTGGATAACTTATTCACCCCCCCCCCCCAGTTATCTTGGTGGACTATTGTTTTTAACATTTTTTCCTTTTTTTCTTATATCTACAATTACCCTTGTAGCTTCTTATATAGTATCAAGTCTCATAAAACCACTAAGTGGTATATTACATAAAACATGTGCTAAAACCATGTGCTACATAACCAATTCACCCAACATTTTTTTTTCCCCAATATTTAATAATTACATCAAATATTATCATAGTGTTACAATGCTACTCATGAAGTATATCATGTGGGAATCTTTCCATGTTGCACATCCATCTAGGTGCTCCTAGGTATAACATTACATAATAAAATATAATATAAATATTTTATGAAATGCGTACAACACACATAATCTCAATAGCCAATATGAAGGTGCACCTTCAGACACAATCTCAACACTCACATGTCTATCCACATGTAGATTTTGTTTATTATTTAGTCTTAAATCCTCTTGTTGTGGTTAGTTTTCAATAACATGAACAACCTCCACACAATCCTCTAAATTTATTTTCATCTCACTCACTACTGATGTTGCTATGTCTTGTGAATTTGTTGGCCAATACACATCATCAATCCTAGAGTTGACAACCTTAATGTTATCTTTATATGTTTGGGCGAATGAATTCATTATTTCTTGTTGTGGAAAACCACCATGAATAGCCTCAGAAAAGATCCTATGTTGTTCACCCATCTTTTCTATTGTGTAATGAAGGTGAGAAGCATCCTTCCACTACGAGGTCTTTTATTTAATTTTTTCTTTGCACATTGTGTACCCATGTGCCCAATCTAGAAACATCTCCTACATCAAAAATTCACCCCTTCATAATCCAAGGGTTGTACCCAAGATCTTTTTGAGGGTTTCAATATAATTTCAGAATGAATCCCTTTCACCAAATTCATCTCCACTAAAATTTAGACACTGGTTGAATGAATAAGATTTTTGGAATCTTCATCAAACAACAAAAAAATACCTTAGAAATATTCAATTACCTCTAAACAAGAGTTAAACCACAAATAAAGTGGTAGATTTAGAAGTCTTACCCACATTGGGACCTTGTCAAAAGTTTCCTTTGCTAAACAAATGTCTAGATGTTAGGGTTTCAATAGCAATGGATTCTTTTTATCCCAATTTCAAACTTTATCCCATAGAATATTTTTCCCATCTTGAGCATTTTCAAAAATACTATAAACCCCATAGCTCGATGATAAATGTGAGCATAGCATTTCAAAATCAATTTCCAATTCAATATAATCCACTTATGTAGCTCACCTAAAATTGGCCACATTCCTTGGAAGATCCCAATCAAAGCAAGCCAGGGAAAAAATTCCATGTTTTAATTCACTTCTAGCTCCACCTCATTTGCCAATTCTATAGAGACCAATATTGCCATTAAAGGCATGACTTCTCCTAATACACACATTGTTTCTTGTTGTGGGTTAGTTATACCACATTCTAAGGGCTTAGGTCTAGTCCCCTTCCTCCAATATGATACCTTTACACCATTCCCACTAACAAGAGTTGACATTGCTTTATACTTTCTTGAGTTCCTAATCTAAACACAAACATCTCCAAACCAAAATGTCTTCCCTTCTACTAAAATGTCACCAAAGTTTGTCCTATGTTGACTCAAAATTGTAGGAGACATGGTTGTTCTATCCTATACAAAACTGAAAAACCCCTCTTTTGAGCATTGCATAGACCCATTTTCTACATGATGTGTCAGTTTAAAAAATCTTGCACCCATCTCCTATCAATGGGAGTTGAGAACAATAATTTGACTAGGGTGATTCTCCTTGTTTGGGAAATCATATTGGGCCTTAGCATAAGCCTTTTCTCCATGCACATAAACCCCTTCATCATTCACCTACCATTATTTAGTACAACCCCCACCAAGCATTGTATCGCAAGTAGAGATTTCACTAAGTATAAAGCATCCAAAGTTGTTCCTATGTTTTTAAGCCACCAAAATGTCATCATTTGTGCTAAGTTGGACATTTGATAGCACCTTACTATGCACTCCACAAGAACTGGAACCATCATTATCAAGAGACAGAGCAAGTTTCACCTTCAAAGTAGTAGGGAGGATCAAAACCCTAACATTAACAATAGGGGCAATTGAAATGCTTCAGAGTGCAATTGTTACAATAAAATGATTTTTTATTAAAAGATGATTATTACATTTTATAATTTAGAAATTAGTAATTAGAAAGATTTTTTGAAACTTTTAAAGATTTGAATTAAATAAAAAATTAATTTTTAAGAAATGTCAAATTAAAATGAAATGAATTAGAAATTAAGTGAAACTGAAATTGAGATGAAATTGGAACAAAATTAAATTAATTTCATTTGGAGGAATTAGTTAGTTAATTTAACTAATTAAGGATAATTATTTAAATTATGAGAATTTAGAAATTGATTTTAATTAACTGATAAAGATAAAATAATTAAATCTTGGTTAAATAAATAATATTAATTAATTAATTAATATTGAGGGGATGATTCAATGATTAAAATATTGTGTTATGGAAGAAATAAGATTATTAATTAGCCAATAGCTATTTCTCAGCCAATTTGCCTCTAATTTTTATTTGATAATGTAGATATTTTCAACTCAATACTTATTCCAATGGAAAAATAGATATTTCTATAATAATTTTGAAACCTTCATTATTTTTTCCTACATGTAATTTTGGGAAAGTTAATTTATTTTTGTTTTGGATTTTATTTTTGCACATGAACTTGTAGGGCATTTTGATTTTGTATAGAGACATCACATTCTCTATGAACGACTTCTTGTATCAGTCAAATGTCATCTTTTATTTAATGTTTCTACATCTTACAAGTTCAACTTGTCTTATAGGAAGTGTTAATGGTAACATGTATGTTTGTAGATATTGTTTTAGAAGAAATTGTATTATGTATTTTTGTCAACAAGATGTCTTTATTTTTTAAAGTTTATTTATGGAGATGTCTATTTTTTATAGGTGACATGCAAGTGTCATTGTATGGATTGGTACAATTCACTACCTCAATTGGAATGAGATAATATCCTAGGGACCCAAGATTTCTCAAACTTTTTTTTGGTTAAAATAATAAATAGTGATTACATAAAATGCCACTTAAACATTCACCATATGTTTGTTACCTAATCGACTCATACTCTAGAGTGTCCATAAGGGTTTCCTACATGAATTCAAATTGAATTTATCTATGTCTCTCTCACAAATAATTTTTTCTTACCATATAACTTGTGATATGCCTACAAATATAAATATATGTATTAGTTTAAGGAGAATGACACTTTTCCAATAATCATAGGTCAATACTTATGGTCTTGATCAATGTGTATATGGGGTCACATGTTATTTCATACTCATTTCTACAGTTTCAAAAAGCCTTTTATAGAATTTTAAAGGTTTTCTTTTCTTACAAGTGTCAATTGTTTTTCAAATTCAAAGGATCTATAGGTTCTTATCCATGCTTCAATTGGATCTCTTGATAAGTGCACAAAGATGGTGTACAAAATGGGGGTATAAGTGGACACCTTTTTTCTAAAATTAGGTAAACCTGAACTTCGACAAGGTATTTGAGGATCATCCACTCAAAATGATAAGATGTGTAAAACATATAAATCATTGTATTCTAAATTTACTTTCTAAACTACTAGAGTTTCTTTTAAATGGATAATATTAGGTGAGCCAAACCTTGTGCACACAAAAAGTAGTTCCTATTTTTTTTAGAAAACATAACATAGTTATTTTTGTGTGCAACATAAAAGACCTAGTTATATTAAATATTTTCCAAATCCCTTTGGTAGGATGATAGTTAAGAGTAATATATAGAAGTTGTGCATTTTTGTGTAATTTTCTGATGAGATTTTGTTTTATGAATTATTAAAGTGATCGCATCCTAAAATTTTAGTACTTGTTCATGTGCAAGGCATAACTTGCATCAAAATAATAATAAATGTTTTTCGAATGTATAGAATGAAGTGTAGAATAATAATACATAATTTATTTTACATTTGGTTAAGTATATTAAAATTTATTAAAAAAAGTTATACATATGTTTGTAAGTACTGTAAAGATAGTGGTAAAACTATTTAAAGTTTACAATGTTAATGTGTCCATAAAATAAAATAAAATATATATTCAAATAGCTAATAAGACATGTAAGATAATGGTAGTGATTTCAAAGATACCCACTTTATCTTTTGGAAACTTGGTGGCAAAGACAAGAACTCATCTCAAAAGATGAAAAAACTAACATGCAGGAGTTAATTTCCACAACAAGTCAAATTATGACACTACTATCAAGATTTAATAGTCTCATTTTTTAGTCAAACTCATTAACAAATATTTCATTAGTTTTGGCTCATGAAACCAATATCCCATGAGAATGAATGGAACACTTAGCACTCATTAGATCTAGGTGATGCTCATAGAGGTGAAGCATCGAGACTTCCTGGGAGGTCACCCATCCTAGTACTACTCCATCTCAAGAATGCTCAACTAAGGAATTTCTTTTATGGTTAAACCCACTGATGCAGGAGCATCCAGAGGTATAAGGGCAATCTTGTGTCACCCAAAAAAATGTACTTAGACTTAGTTTATGTTTTATGTCTTTACATTTTTGGATACCCATTTGGCTCAAATAAAGGTTCCAACTCTCATAGTTCAACTATCAGTGCATTTGAAAATCCTGAAAAAATAGGAGCATGCAATTTGACCATCATTTTGGTGACCTAGAAGGTGCGACTTGGCTAGATGAATGTAATTGAGATTTAGAGCATTCCAGAAAAAGAATCAGGTCAAAAGGCCCCACGGTTTGAAAGTTATTACAGTTTTTTGGGTTTTGGAGACCCCCTAAGAATGCTTCAAAGTCAGGTTTGGGGAATTAAATGACCTTGAAAAGGGCCAAAAAATGGGGGACGAGCCAAGCTTGTCCATAGGGCTATAGAGCGCTTCGAGAGCTTTCCGAAAATGTAAACGGTTCGTCAATCGGAGCTACGGTTCAAAAGTTATGCCTCCCGGAAGTTCGGCTACCATTTTTGGATTCTTCTAGATTTGCACCGACTTCTAACACAACTTCTGGAACCTTCCATTTTGTCGGTGGATGCCTACTAGCACTTTCTAGAATGTACTCCTAGTCCTTAACCCTCTAGGGTCTATTTAAGGAGATTTCTGGCATTGTAAAAGGCAGTTCGGATTGGAGCTTGAGAGGAGGTGCTAAAAGGAGAAATATTCTCCAGATTTTTGCTATTGTAAGCCCGCAGGGCATGTTTTGAGTTTATTTTCTCTGCACTGTTTGTACCAGCTTATTTTCTCAGTTAATATAATTCCCCCTTTCTATTGTGTCTATTCTGGTTGTTGGGTTGTGACCCCATCACCCACTCTTCTTGCAACCCCATTTGTGAAACCTTCACCAAGTGTTGTGCCTTATGAAACAATCATTAGAAAGCTTCTTAAGCTCATTAATTGATATGTAGGAGATAATTTCCACAGCAAGTCAAATTGTAACATTTCTATTAGGATTTAACTATGTGATTTTTGAGTCAAACTCACTTAACCATATTTCATGAGAAGTGGTTCACATAACCCATCTCTTATGAGAATGAATGGAACACTTAGCACTCATTGGATCAAGGCGATGCTCATAGAGGTGAAACATCGAGACTTCTCGAGAGGTCACCCATCCCAGTACTACTCTAGCTCAAGCGCATTTAACTACAAGTTTCCTCCATGGTTAAACCCACCTTATTTCCACTCCATTTGCAAAACCTTCACAGAGTGTTGTGCCTTATGAACCATTCATTAGAAATCTCCTTAAGCTCATTAATCGATAAGTAGTAGATAATTTCTACATCAAGTCAAATTGTGATATTTTTATTAGTATTTAACTGTTTAATTTTTTAGTCAAACTCATTGACCCAGATTTCATGACTAGTCAAATATGGGTAAAACTCTGTAACCCCTTTAAATCCTTAACCCCTCTATGATATTTTGTGAACCACTACTCATGAAATATGGGTTAATGAGTTTGAATCAAAAATCACACAATTAAATCATGAAAGCAACATCAAAAGATCAAAAATGTCTAAAGGATTAAAATTAGAGGGAAAATGAGATCCCAAGCCTTTCAATCAACTCCTAAGGCTATTACGAGGCCATAACCTGATCAGGTTTTAGATTTTCAAATAACTTGATCAGGTTATTATAACAATAATTGTATTTCCATACTTAAATAAAATGATTGGTTATTTTGCTAAACAAAACATGATCAGGTAATGAATGAGTGAATGAAAAATATTTCATTCACATTGCTTAATTAGATTACTATGATAACAATAACCCAATCGGGTTATATCTATAATAAGTTAACTATATATATATATAATTAATTAAATATTTTTATTCTATTTTTTATAAACAATCGCATATATTCATAACATCTTTCTTTCTTGCTCTCTTAGTAATCCCTAACACCCACCCCCTCTAACTCATAACCCTTCTCTCTCCATGCTAACCCCTAACCCATTTTTCTCTATGTATAACTTCTAACCCCTAACACCCTCTCTCTCTCTCTCTCTCTCTCTCTCTCTCTCTCTCTCTCTCTCCCCCCCTCCCCCTATCAAATACCTACCATATAGGGTTCTCTCTATCTAACTCCTAGCCCCATCTCTCTAACCCCTAACCTCCCCTTCTCACTAATCAAGATAACCTCTCTCTCACCCCACCTCAAACCTCTAACCTACTTTTCCCCCTTTCACTCCATCCCTCTCAAATCCCTAACCTACCTCTCTCACTATCTAACTGCCTCTCTCTCTCTCTCTCTCTCCCTCCCTCCCTTTGAAAGCTCTAACCCCTATCTTTTTATCTCTATTTAAATCCTAACCAGTAATCTCTCTCTCTCTCTCTCTCTCTCTCTCTCTCTCTCTCTCTCTCTCTCTCTCTCTCTCTCTCTCTCCCTCCCCTCCCCTCCCTCCCTTTGAAAGTTCTAACCCCTATCTTTCTATCTCTATTTAAATCCTAACCAATAACCTCCCTCTCTCTCTCTCTCTCCCTTCCTCCCTCTCCCTCCCTCCCTCCCTCTAAAAGCTCTAACCCCTATCTTCCTATCTCTATTTAAATCCTAATCAGTAACCTCTCTCTCTCTCTCTCTCTCTCTCTCTCTCTCTCTCTCTCTCTCTCCTCTCTCTCTCTCTCTCTCTCTCTCTCTCTCGTGTGTGTTAGCCCTAATTGATAATCTCTACTAGCCCCAATTGATAATTTAATTGCTGATCCTATGAATGTATGTAAAAGATTGATATAAATTGTTATATTGTAATTGATGCCAAGTCTTTGTTGGCTACACATTATGCTAATTCAGCATAGTGCCATATCACTTTAATGGATGAAGAGGATTTGAAGAAAGAGACGACATTGATAACTATGGTATTCAATGGGCACTTGAATGATTTGGATAGTAAGAATATAATTTTGTTTTATTATTTTACAAAAATTTAATAGTGTAATGATTATACTACATAAGATAAACTGAGTGACAACATTAAAGAAGACAATATTCATCAAGTGAATATAATATTTACTAAGGATTTGGCAAATTAAAGTTGGAAATTTAGTATTACCCAAGTAAGTTCAGTGTTAACTAATTGCTATATTACCTAAGTGAAATGTTATGTTCATTGAGTAATTGTTATCTCTATAAGTTGTGCCTCGACTAAAAACTATAATTCTAGGATTTAGTCACTTTAAGTAACATGCAAACACTCCTAAGTAGTGGGTGTACCAAGGTTGGGAGTGAATCTCCAAAATATAGGTCATTTCCTTATGATGTTCACCTATTTACTTCTTCAAACTAGAATTAAACTTAAGGGGAAAAGAGATAGAAGGGTTGCTTGTGCTAAAAGATAAACTAAGGTGATGCACAAAAGATTAATATGAGGATATTGCTAGACTAACAATATGAAACACTTTTGAATAATTGAAATAAGCATAATATTGGTCATTGGAAACGCATACATTAAGTGTTTCATAATAAGGAAAGCACTTCAGGTAAGATGCGAAAAGGAATGATAGCATTCATAGTTAACTATTTGAGATAAAGCTCAGATTCAAGACTTATAACCTATATGATCACATCCAAAACCTTACTTGTAAATAAAAACTAAGACACATACTCATGAATCCAAACTCAATCATAAAAAACTATATCATATCAACAATTTAAGCAACAGAGACACAATAAGGACTTTTAAACTATTCCTTTATTTATATTTCAAAGGTAGTTCCACAACATTCCTCTAGATTTATGATAGAGAAAAAATGTAGAAAAAGATATGAAGGACATCGAAGAGATCACAACAACATCAATTTTTTGCACCTAAAAATTTGAGGATTTGACCACCCAGCTCCTTAATCCACATCTTGGGAATCCTTATAAAGAGAAAGATTGTAACAAGCCTCAGATGGGTACATGTCAAAAAACTATTGGAAGAATACAAATATTTTTAGAAAATAGGTTCTTACATTTACATTCTACATCTTTGTCTTTGGGTAAAACTAGGAAGATGATCATGAAAAATTCTAGGTGGTACTTGTTGCAGGAGTCCTTTAACTAATTTAGTTTGTTCTTTTCCTTTCATCATAAAATTCCTCAACTACATCAACTAATAGATTCATCATATCTTCAATTGCTCTTACCACATCCATTTCTTCTTTGGGGTTGTTCAAAATATTTGATCCTTCCTTTTGTTCTCTTGGCTCTTCTTTATCTAGGATCAAATCTTTATTTTCTTGTTTCATCTCTGCAACTTGAACCTATTATTTCTCACTACCTTTGGTTAAATTCTTAACTAACAACCCAATGAGATAATTGTTGAAGAGTCAACTTCAAGCTTTGAACCTTGATCTCTCGATGCTACAATCACAACTCAATCACTCTATCACCATAGTAAAAACCTTAACATCATTTTTTACCACAATCATGTGACTAGTAGAAACACTGACTGCATCACAACCTAACAACATATTCTATGACCATTGGATTCTAGTTGCGACACTATGCCAATCTTAAAAGTTGACTATTTGACTAAAGTGGTATGAGATCATAGGTTCACAACTTATATCTTGACCTTAGGATTTAATCTTGCGACCATACAATGGACTATTAGACTAACTGCTTCATCTTCAATGCATCATCACAACTTGAAACTTAACTTGGCCATTAACTTTTGTGAATGAGTAATCAAAGAAATAATTGTGTCACTACCTTGATATTGGGTTAGCATTAACCTTCTATGACTATGTGAACTATTACTTTAACCGCCTGATTATCTTCTTTGCCTAGTCACAACATAAGATGTCACTGTATCATTCATACTTGTGAAGCTATGACAACCACCACAACATTTGATCACCAGTTGCAACTTATTACTTTGGAGCTTTCTTTGATAGAAGATAATGATTTAACATCTTTAACCTTCATTTGATGCATGATTTTTCTAGAGTTCATCACCTCTGAAGCTATGATCAAATGATCTCTAAGTTTCTTGGCCCACCATGACATGTGTCATTCCTTGTATTTTTGTAGTTGTAACCAAGAATTAAGCTTTTAAACCTCATGACCATGTGACCAAGGAAGCATCAAATTAACACCACCTTCACCTCAGATCAATTTTAACTTAGCACAACCTCATGATCAAATAGGAATTGTTGTTTCACAACTTGATCCCATGATTAAGCTTAACCACCCACAACTACGTGAACAAAGCTTTCATAGCATCACTACCCTTAATCCCTAGTTATCTTGACTCTTTGTGACCATGTGAACATGAAATTAACTATTTGATGACTACGTCACACCATCACCACTGCTTTGGGGTTTAAGCCATAACCACTCGCGACTATACAAACAAAGCTTTTGCATGGTGGCAACTTAAAAAAACAACAAGGCTTAAATTATGAGTAGTAAAACATTTGAATAAAAGGGTTAGTCAAACTTAGGGATATAAAAGATGAAACATGGTTAATCATTTACATATCACTCTTTTGTATGCATGGTATTTAATGAACCAATAGAAGGACATAAAAAAATGGCCACCACCCTAGAGCAAAGACTGGTTAATATTTCCACCCATTTTTTCATAGTGATAAAAATGGTAACAATAACAATAAGAAGAACAAATTAGTATAGATAGAATAAAAGGTCAACTTTTGATGGAATTCAAGAATGTTCAAGATGTTCAAAGGTATGAGTCAAAGTTTGTTATGAGATCAATGATTGGGAAAATAGAAGGAAGATCTAATGATGTATATTTAAGAAGGATAAGGATGGACACAAAGTTCTATGAAAGTTCAATTTTTTGAGTGTCTAGATTCATTTTATTTGGTATGACTCTAAGATCAACAATTCTGATTAAGTGACAATAATTCTAGAAGAATCTGGAAGCATTGAGACAACTATCTAAGGAGTATTTGGACAAGTTTTTTGTTTGCTGATTTTATTGTTGGTTGAATGCTGATCGAATGATAAAGAAGGAGATCAAAGTGAAAAGTTACTAAAAGTAGATCTAGGTGAGTTGAGTAAAGTTTAAAGAAGCAAGAAGGAGTGAATTATCCAATCAAGAGAGAATAATAAAGAGATCAAAGAATATAGATCAAAAAGAGACTGAGAAGAAAGGAGCTTTGAATAAGGTAGTGTTATACCTAATAGATCATTTGTACTATTACTTTCTAATCATCATGGCAGAAAAATATCTTAACCAGGTAGACCTAATAAGTCTATGAAATGCTATATGGTAACATAAATTAGTGGTGTTTATAACTCCTTTAGAGAAAGCCACTCTTTACACAAGATCAAAGAGTGATAATGTCTAGATTATCTTTTGGCTTAAATCCTCTAACAAGGTGGCATTAACAATGTGTATGTAAACCTTTAACAAGGTTGGATCCTAGCAGAGCTCACTATAGAAGAGTAAAAATTTTGGGTTGCGAGTCCTATGTGGTTTTTCTTTTTAAAAGGTTTCCACACTAAAAATATTGGTGTCAAACGTGTGAATGTTATTATGTTGTGAGTCATTTAACATATTATTTTAATTTTACTACAACTCGATAACTAAGTAAATGATCTATAAAAACCAAGTTTTATTATAGTTAATTGGTTATAACATAATAGTGAATGAATAGTTAGGAGTAAATTTATTGGGTGAGTTAATTAAAAAATTGAATGAGTATACTAAGTGAATGCTTATGTTTCTCATGAAGTTTGGTTGGTACTAAAATTGTCTAAAGGGACTATAGAATAACTGAACATGATTGATTCACCCCCCCTCTCTCTAACTCTTAAACTCATCTCTCTAGCCCCTAACCTCCCTCTCTTACTAACTCGTTACCTCTCTTTCTCTCTCCCCTTCCCTCTCAAACCCCTAACGCCTCTCTCTAGCCCCCAACCTCCCTCTATCACTAACCTTCTCTCTCTCTCTCTCTCTCTCTCTCTCTCTCTCTCTCTCTCTCTCTCTCTCTCTCTCTCTCTCTCTCTCTCTCTCTCTCTCTCTCTCTCTCTCTCTCTCTCTGTAACTCTAAATCTAACTCTAACCCCTAAACCCTCTCTCTCTATTTCTATAATCCCTAATCCCTAACCCCACCCTCATCCTCTCTCTCTCTCTCTCCCCTAAAACCTAACCCCTCTCTCTATCTCCTCTCAAACCCCTAGCTCCTAACCTCTCACCCCCCCCTCTCTCTCTAACTTTTTACCCTTAACCCTTCTCTATTGTACTCCTAACCCCTAACATCTCTCTCTCTCATTGACCACTAACCTCTCTCTAACCCCCTCACACCCTCCCTCTCACTCTCTTTACCTTCCACTAACCCCTCATCTATCTTTTTGTCCTAGTTATAAATAACTCTATTGGTTTTGTAAATTCTGATCGGTTTATGAGATCCTATGGACATTGCGTTCATGACTTAATATCCAAATCAAGTAATGAATAACCCAATAAAGTTATTGAAAAATGTTAATAGCATGATAAAATGCCAGAAATAAATTGTAGAAGAATTGTTAAAAATATTTGGAATAACTATTTTGAAAAATTAAATCAAAGTGGAAGATTCTAACATGTTGCTAAAATGCTTTAAAATCTAAAATTTAGAGAGATAATGAGAATTTTGGGGTTAAGAACATCTAAGAATAGTAGTGAAAGAGCCATTGTCAAAAATCTATTTGATGCATACCAATTCATTGGTTCATAATCACGCACTAAAGATGTTAATGTCAGTCTATGTGTCCTCACATCAACCATAATGGGAAAAGAAAAGACAAAATGTCATATATTAAGGAAAATTGTATATCAATAAGGATGAGTAGAGCAATGTTAGTAAAGGCCTTAGAGAGGAAAGAGAAACTTAAGAACCCTAACAATACTTCTTTTTAGTCATTCTAGGGTAAAATCCTATATAACGACATGGTTATTGTTGATGAACCAAGAACATTAATTGAAAACTTTTGGCATGACAACACAAGGGCTTCACGAAACAAAAAAAATGTCATCGAAAGGTGAATTGGAAAAATAAACCGTGAGCCACATGTAAAAAATAATTTGGATATGACTCAAACAAAATTTTATGAAATGTTTTTTCAAATATTTCCTCATTAAAATTAGTCAAAGGTTATTTGAGATGACCAAACCATTCTATGTTAAGATAAATCATACAACACTACATGTTGTAGGGCTCATATTGAGTTTTCTATGCATTATGATATTTATCATTATATATGTTGTAATTTGCATACTAATGATATATTACAAGAATTGATCTATAAGTACCACATAAGTCATTGAGATAATTTATTGCAAGTGTACTATGTAAATAAGATTATGGGTGCATTTATTAGAAGAACATGCATTTGAAATATTTTTTCCTTGAATGTGGTGGTTTGTAAAAGTTGCACAGATGCTTACATCTAGATAGCACATATGAAATTGGTAAGACACTAGTTTCTCTTTGAAAGTACAAGTTAATTACATATGGTGTTAAAGATGGAAAAAAAGTAAAGAGGTGTGAGTTAGTAAAAAATGATCTATGCGTAGCTGATTTTATGAATCTTTTTTCAAGAGAAAATAGTTTATGAGCACATATGTCATACACATAGAGCTAGATTGTTAGATGAGCAATTCAAGTTATGTAAGGAAACTTTTCTCCTAGGTATGATTATGTATGTTGTTGACTTTATTAAAAACTATACACGCTAAAACCTCAAAATGAAGTGCAACAACTATATTACCACTCTATAGAAGTGTCAATTTTTCTACTCATAGTATTTATTCATGCACATGATAGCACATAGGAGGATATAAAGGTTTTAAGAAAGTATCACTTCTATATTAGTGATGATCTAACTCATACATCAAAGTTTGTGCAAGGGTATTTTAGATTTTTCTATAACAATTTAAGGGAAAGAGATGTAAGATACAATCAAAAAATAACATTATTAGATAATTGCACCACACAATTCAAGAACACAAGGATTTTCTATTGGTTGAATAGGATACATGTGACAAGTGGAGTGCAACATTTTTTTAAAATTTCACTGAGGTGGGACATGGAAAGGGAGAGCATGATGGTGTTGAAGCATGTGTGAAAAGAGATCTTAGTAGAGAGGAATTCAAGTACAAAGGTGGTAAGACATTAGAAAATGCAAAAACAATTTTACAATGGTGTAACTATATGATGAGACCAGGTAATGTAGGTAAGTATATGGTTGCTATATTTTTTTGGTTGATACTTGAACCTAACATTGAATTGTTGCTAGATTGTTTCTCATAAGTCAATGTTGATATATATAATACAAATTAAGATGTCAAATGTATAAAATATAAATGTTGATTGTGCACTCATTGATCAAGATAATTATAAGCTAATGGCCCCATTTACCTTGGCTGAGGTCAAAAATGTTGTTTTCTCCCTTGCTCTTGATAAAGCTCCTGGTCCTGATGGCTTTACTGGACATTTTTTCCAAAAATATTGGGATGTCATCTGTTTTGAGCTTTTGGATGTTCTTGAAGAGTCAAGAAAGAACCTTGCTATGCTCAAATATTTTAATTCCACAAATATTGTTCTTATACCCAAAAATGATGACCCCCAATCCTTTGCTGATTTAGACCTATCTCTCTCTGTAATATTGTCTACAAGATTTTCACTAAAGCTATTTATCTTTGCCTTCAACATATTATTTCTTTAATTGTTTCTCCTAATTAGGGGGGTTTTTTCCCTAGAAGAGATACTATGGTCAGGGCTATCGTTGCTCATGAAACCCTTCACTCCATTCATACTCACTCTATTCTATCGTTTATAGTAAAACTAGATATGATGAAGGCTTATGATAGGCTTGGTTGGCATTTTCTTTTAAAGGTGTTAATGAAATTTGGCAATTCAAAAAAATGGTGTAAATGGGTTATGGCTTGTGTTACTGGTGCCCATTACTCTATCTTAATCAATGGCTCTACTTTAGGTTATTTCTTATCAACTCAAGGGGTTAGACAAGGTGACCCATTATCTCCTATTCTTTTCATCATTATGACTGAAGCTTTGAGTTGAGCTATCACTACTTCTCATTCAGCCAACTTATGGCTTGGTGTCTTATCCCAAATACATTAGTTGTGGTTATGCATTCCTTATTTTCTAATGATACTCTCCTCTTTAGTATGGCATCACTTCTTGTAGCCAAAAAAATTCATAAAGTGCTTGATACTTATTGTTTTCCATCTAGTCAAAAAGTTAACTCTCAAAAGTCTAAAATTTATAGTTTTAATACTAAGCCTTCTCTTGCTTCTTGGATTAAGGGGACCCTTGGTTTCTCTTCTGACGATCTTCCATCAACATATTTGGGTGTCCCTCTTTTTTTTGGTTCCAACAAAGCCATTTATTGGCAATCTATTGTCAGTCAGATCAAGGCTAGAGTTTTGGCTTGAAAGGCTAGATGGCTTAACCTTTCTGGTTGAATTTTACTGATCAAAAGTATCTTATTAGCCATTCCCAATTATTATTATTTAGTCTTACTAGCTCCAAAGTCTATCCTTACTCAAATTGAGAAGTTAATTAGGATTTCCTTTGGAATGCCAACATGAAGGGTGAAAAGAAGGTCCCTCTAATTTCTCTTTTAGAAATTTCCTCTTCCCCATCTATTAGTGGGGTTGGTCTTCACAACTTGTATGCTCACAATTTGGCTTTTGGTCGTAAACTTGTTTGGAAGCTCTTTTTTTAACCAAATGCTAAGTGGTTCAGGTTGATGAAAGAAAAGTATCTTGATAATTTGGTTCCTTCTAGGATTTTGATAGTTTTGGATCTCCAAAAAGGGTCGGCCATCTAGAATTTTATCCTTAAGTCTCATCATATTATCACATCCTCCATTTCTTGGAAAGTTCATGATGGTAAGTTGGTTGATTTTTTGTTGGATTCTTCAAATTGTTTACCTCCACTTAGTACTATTCAACCCTTCCTTGATATTTAGGAAATTGCATGATCTCATTGGGGTTCAAAACTTGTCAATTATGTCTCAATAGTGTCTATCTTTTCTAGCTTGGTTCTTTGGCTTGAATTTTCTCTGCTTCCTATTGACCCCCACTTTGCATCTTTTGCTAACCTATTTTTAGCTAAGCAGCTTATCTTCTTCTCTCAGGATTCTAATAACATTTTTGGTACCCCTCTCCTTATGGTAATTACTTGGTTAAGTTGGGTTATGACTTGGTTAACTCCAACCACAATATTAAATATAAGAAATGGGCACATTTTCTTTGCTAGAAAAAACCTATCCTTCCCAAAGTAGGCTATTTTTCATGGTTAGTTTTAAAGGATCGAGTTCTTACTAGTGATAGATTGTCAGGACTCAATACTACTAATAATTTTCCTTCTATTTTGTGCAATCAAGCTCTTGAAATAGTTGACCACCTTTTTCTTAATTTTTTATTTTCTCATGATTGTTGGTTATTTGTGCTTCAAAAACTTAATTTTCCAATGCCATTTTCTCTAAAAGTTAGGGATCTTTTTCAACCTTGGCTAGTTTTGTATCCTAAATCTTGTTGGAAATCTTTTAGAGTAACTAGGAGGGGAGGTGAATTAGTTATTCAAGGTCTAGATGTACAAAATAAAACTTTTCACAATTCAGTGAACCTATAAAACTTTCTCAACCATGCATGCATTCATTGTGTGTTAACCAAAATTGATATGTCACTGTAACATTAACATGTAGAAATGTAAAGCATAAAACACAACATATCCATCAGCACACTTGACACAATGATTTAATGTAAAAACCCAATTTGAGAAAAACCACCAGTAACATGCTACTCCTTTCTCACTCTTCTGAAGTGATGTTTTGTTAAAGGCCAACCCTATTAAGGGTTACAACACACACTGTTAAATGTGACCCGGTTAAGGGATTTCAATCACCCTATTAAAAGTGAGCCTTGTTAGAGGACTTTAGGCCATTCACTTGGAATGCCACCCTATTAAAGGATTTTCCAATGATAGTTAAGTCAACCTTTCTCCAAAGGATTTTCCCTAATCTAATACAATTGTTAGAAACTAACAGTAGAGCTTTGATCTGATACAACTTAAAACCTTACTTGTAGATTATAGATCACTATTCAGTCCTCAACTCTACTTGGCTTCGAGTCTTTGTAGCTCTAATAGCTTGTTCACCCTTCAAGCATTCATCCTCCTTAAGCCTTCTTGCTTAGTTTTCCATTGCAGACTTCTTCTCTTGGGTCACTTGATGCAGCAAACCCTCTTCGTTCTCCTTGTCAAATTTTTGCATCCAAAACTCTCCAACCTCTTTGCTTCATGACCAGACATCCCTACATATAAGAAATTAGAACTCTTTTTCTCGATCATTATCCATCACCAAAATTAGGTTTTTTGATGGATTAGGTAGGATACAATGTATCTGCCCCATATCTTGTCTTCTCTAGAAATGTTTCCTAGAATCCATTTGAATTCACCTCAAAAATGGTTTACATAAGTTTTTGCATCTCCAACTCATCAATCTTATCTTCCTTCTAATTCACAAGTTCCAAGAAAACAAACTTGTTAGCTTTTAATTGGTGAATCTTCGATCTTTTCATAATGTAGCAGCTAAGCATTATCAATTTACTAATGCTCAACACATACTGTGTTACTCAAAATCTATTGTAAAATCACTCAGCATCAACTGGATTTTACTAGTGCTTTGCATCAACTAAAAATCACTTGGCATCTACTATCTTGCTCGACATCCACTAGTTTACTCGTCATCCACTAGAAATTGCTTTCACTCAATTCCAACTGACTTTTTTCTTGGCTTGCACTAACTTTTCTCGACGTGTTCTATCACCTTGATCAAGCTTAGAAAATGAAATTTTTCCAACCTTATTCTTCTGAGCTTTCTAAGTGTAGCCAATCATTTTGTAACCTTAAGTAGATCATCAATACATTATGTTATCATTATCTTAACTGATTCTTGCACTTCAATACATAATCACAACTCAACCTTTCCTCTAGGTACTTTTGTTATATCTTGTTGATCATATCCTCCTCATCAATCAACTAAGTGATAGTGCTTGAAACATATAATAAATTTTCTTACTAGCATGTGGTAGGTTTGACATCAATGACAAAACAATGATTGAAAACACACAGTCTTCTTTCAGTAATCTTTCCATTCAAATGATCTTTTCAATCATATATCAAAAAATCTATGTTTTATGAGCTATTTAGTGGGAACAGAATGAATGTATCTTCCATAATTCTCCCTCTCCCCTACAATATGTACTCAATAGACTCCATCATTACATTGTTGAAGTGACAAATGCATATACATGTAAATTGAGGGGGAAGCAAGGTTTCTCTTCTTGGGATAATATTGTTTCCAAAAATTGGGAGTGTTTAAAGTTCCCTTCCCTTCCCTTCCTCCTTTTTCCTAAGGATAAACTTCAATCCACAACCTTTATTAAATGGTCTCCCCCTCAACATGGTTTCATCAAACTCAATTTTGATGGTTCCTCTAAAGGTAACCCAATTAAATCAGGGATTGGCTTTGCACTTTGTGATCACCGTGGTACTACTATCTATTTTGAATCTTTTCCTATTGCTCTTGCTACTAACAATTTTGTTGAAGCTTTTGCTTTATTATAGGTTCTTTCTATTGTAAAAAGATTATAGGTCCACTAGATTCATGTTGAAGGAGACTCCTCTATTATTATAAATGCCTACATTCAGTGATCTTCCTATGCAAGACATATTCATTATGTGCTTGTTCAAATTTGGTCTTTACTTGATTCATTTGATTAGCTTTTTCTTACTCACATACTTCATGAGGTAATTGTCTTGCAGATCTACTTGCTAATTACAGGGTGGATGATTGTTGCATTTCTTACCTAACCATTAATGTCACTTTGGCCTCCCACTTTTTGATCTTCAATTTGATTCAATTTGAATCAACCTAATTTCTCTAACATAGTATTGGTGGTTGTTTTAGGATTACTTATTCTCTCTTATGTCATCTTTTGTTTTGTGGAATTTCAGCATGCTCCCACATGGGTTAATACTTGTACTTTGCTAACATTGGTTGGATTTTGGTGATGCAGGATATCTTTCAAGGCATGGTTATTTATGTCACCTATGTTTCTTGGCATCTCGGCCTACTCCCACATGGGTTTATATTTGTACCTTCTTGTCCTTCGATGGATGTTGGATCCACATGATATCTTTCATATAAATGCATTTTTTATTGGGTTTTTTCTTCTCTATGCTCTCCTCTTTATATTGCACTCCAAATGTCTTTTGCCTTAATTTCCCATCGTGTTCTTTCTATGCACTAGTCATGGCTTTTTATGCTGATGAATTTCATCCCTTCAACCTTTGCATTTGGCTCCCAACTCCTAAGCTTGAAACTCCCCTTCAAGCTAGTTTTGATGACTTATGCCTTACATTTATGTTTTGCATTCATTGCTCAAAATGTGTGCACTACATTTGCCATCTAGTTAGGGAATCTATGTTTTCACCTCAATTTTGCAAGATTATATTCCCATCTTAGATTGTTTCTATCTTTTGCTCAAATCTTTTGGATTTATATCAATCTTGGTTTCTTTTGGTTTCTATTTCCAATTGGGCTATCTTGCCACATTTTCTACATGATAATGCCCTTCTTGTTGTGGTTTAGAATTACAATTTTTGACATGAAGAGGCTCAAATTGGTGGGATCTTTTCTCGACAATTCCTTTTGCATTTTGACAAGCATATCATGGTCCTGGCTACCATTAAATAATGAATCTCAATTTCCTCTATTTTTCCTTTGGATCCCTTTTGATGTTTTTGCATGACGCAAAGATTTTATGTGCACATATGTCATTCTTGGTCTATTGTCTCACTCCTAGGATAGCTTTGCTTGCTTAGGGGTTGATGCCAAGTTTCCTATCCATTGACTTGTGAACCCTCCTTCTGATGTTGCTTCCTCTTCCTCTCCCATTATTTCTCCTCCCTCACATGTTCCTATTGATCTCATTCATGAGTAGGAAAACCAATTGTGGAGTTACACAATTTTTTTTGTTTTGTTTTTTTTTAAAATTTCCTCCCTCTTAGCTCAGCCTTGGGGGTGACATCTCATGACTGGTTGTTTCATTTTCACTATGAAATTATGGTCTTGTATCTCCTAACTTGTAGGTTTTTTCCTTGACTCCATTTGTCAACTTGATGTTTTTTTTTGGGATCTTCCTCTTCAGATATGTTGGATGTTTTTTTTAATGTCATCACTTTGTATATTTCTTCCATGTTAATTTTATGGTTCTATGGTTTGCATGGCATTTTTTACTTGTATAATTATCTTGTAATTAGGGATTGGTGCTCCTTAATTTTCTAAAGTTTTGGGTTCTCTTTGTCACCTGTTTCACTAGCAGTCATCTTGTAATTGGGTTTGGCTTCTGTTTCCAACCCTTTGCTTGGGTTATGAACAAAATTTCCTTTCTTGGTTCTTTGTCTAGGAGCCCCTTTTGAACCACTTGATTATATTAATGTAAATATAAATTTTTGTCAAAAAAAAATGTTGAATGTGCGCAATGCAAATGTCAAATATATAAAATACAAAAGTCAGATAGATATAAATGTCATGTAATGTCCACAACTACATATGTATATCTCTATCAATATCTAAGACTATTTTGGATCATAAAAACCAAGCCCCTTTGATGCAGTATGTGGCTTGCCAGGTGTCTACACAAGAAGAATTAAAATGTTATATCAAATATCTTATCTAAAAATAATTTGAAAATAACTTTAAAATGGGTTGTAATTTATTGGTAGTTGAGTTGTTGATTACCTGATCTCTTTGTTCCACACTTGGATTGGATAATAACAATAATGGGTTCCTTCGTGGACAAGAATGACTCCTAAAAAAATGATGAGGTAGAGAGATGTTGGGTCGTCCAAAAGGTGCTTGTAAGAGAAAATATAAAACAAATACAAAAGTTGTAGAAGTCGATATATACTAATAAACCACAAATGTACAGACTAATAGTGAAATTTATATCAGAGCCTTAGATAGATATCTTGTATTGTTACAAGCTAGGGTTTTTGTTGCACCAAAAGATTGACCTAATAATGCCCAATACAACCACTAAACTCATAGAACACAAGAGGTAGTTAAGCCATGACACAAATCTTGGAGGGGATTGTTGGCGATTAGTTTGAAAATCTCCCCCCCCCCCCCCCTCAGTGTTATCCGAGGAGATTGGAACCTATGACCAAGCTCTAATACCACTTGTTACAAGGTAGGATTTTCATTGCACCAAATGATCAACCTATTAATGCCCGATATAACCACTAGACTTGTAGAACACAAGAGCCAGTTAAGCCATGTCACAAATCTTGAAGGGGAATGTTGCTGATTAGTCCAACATAAACTGATAGAGGGAACTATTGATTGATGAAGGAATAAACAAGATAAACAAGATACTAAGAGGGAGAGGGGGATGAATCAAAATCCATAACTCTTTCTTATATTTGACCAATTCATTCACACATATCAATAAATTATGCATGTAAAACATATAATGTAAAATTTTTGTAACATATAAATATGATCAATCACATGTGTGAAAGAAAAATACATAACACAATATTTGTTACCCAGAAACCCTCCAAGGTGAAGGTAAAATTGGGTTGGAGATGACACAGACAAATCTTCACTACTGTAGTAATAAAATTAACTAGTTAAGGTTACAATATTTGACCATAAAATATGATCTACCCTATGAGAATTCTATTGTATTAAATTCTTAAGAGACTATTACGTCTCACCTTGTTAGAGAATTTAACACTCACAATAACCTAAGGACTCTATTAGGAGATTTATAAAGATCTGTTAGGACCACTTTGCTAAGAGATTTACCCTAATTCAAGTTAGTTAAAACTAATTTAGTACCTAAATCTAAATTTTCTCTACAAGTTGATTTCAAGTCTCCTCTTTGATAACTAATCCTCTCCTCTAACCTAATATGTGTGTCTTTCCCTTTCAGTTCACTACCATGACTAGGCCACTTTCTATGTTAGACGATAACATAACCCTTCAATGATTTTTGATATGTTCTCAGTCCTTCTCTTGCATAACACTTCTAGTTCACATGCATACACCTATCTTTCCTTTCTCTTACTTTGCATGCTTATAATCTAGGTTAAGACCATCACTATTTAAATAATTTCATAAAGAGTTTTATAGATGATTTCACAATAGCCTCTTCATCTTGATAGTCAAACACACAACATAGGGATCTATGATCCATGTCATATAAATGTTTCGTAACAACCTTGAAAAATTAAATTTTCTTTCCAAGTCGGCCTAATAACCATTTTGCATCAAACTTTGTTCCATTCCTAACTTTTATGTAAACTCTTCTTTCCTTAGTATTTATTATATCCTAATGTTGGACATTGCTATTTCTTGGTCTATATTACCCTTATGATGTTCGACATGTATTGTGCTCAATACACACTATATAACTCTACACTTGTATAGTTGGAAATTGCTTCGTCGTTGATGAGCTCAGTTTGTATAGAAAATACTCTATGACTAAACACTTACTTGATTCCTATAGAGCTCAATACACACTCACTTATGTACAAGACTTAGCCTATATAGAGTAGCTCAATCATAGTAATGGTTGTCTGACTCTGCATTGTAAATGACTAAATGGTTGGCACTAATAGAAAACAATGGTTAGAGATACCAAAAATCTCCCCCATTGACATTAGTGGAAAAACACTTTTTCATATTTACATTGTTACAATACAAGCTGATAAATGAGCTCTCCCCCTATGTCTTATGACATATTCCTTTAAATGATAAATGCAAAAATGAATAACAAATTTGTTTCACCTTTATTTGAGTTCTTGTTTATATCACATTCTCTTTATCAACTTTGTTTCCCCCTTGTTTTTTAACACTATATGTCACTATTGTTGGGGTTGAAAAGGTGGAAGTAATTTATATTTTTTGGATGAATTCTTGTGAACTCAAGTAATCGTTGTTAATGCATGATTTCATGTGGTTTGCATTGCCTCCAAAATTTGATTCTACAATTGAATAATTGCAGCCAAATCAATTAAACTATCAGCTACTGAGAGATTATGATCTTCTATGATAAGATCTTGGGTTGTTTTCAGTTCTCTCTACATGAACTCCAAATGAGGTATCATCATCGCCTGAATAGAGATCAACTTGGATCTCATCTCACTATCATCTACCTGAATCTCGGCCAATGTACCTTAAGCATTCGATAGATTATTGTAATGATCAATACTTAATCCTACTAACTCGAAAATAATGTTGTTGGATCTCTTCATCTCATCCTAAATTATATTTATTTGTGCTTGAATGTTATTAGTGAATTTTGGCACATCTGACAAAATTGTGTACAAATTTTGTACCTTTTGAACTAATTCAATCATAACCTATACTTTCTCCTGTAATTGTACTTTTTTCTTAGCAATGGATATAAAGACTTTGTCCACAATCTTGGTTTCAAATCTTCTAGTAGATCAATTCATTAACTTCTCATTTGATTCCATACTTCTAGCATTCACTTGATTAACTATATTTACAAGCTAGTTTATGATTGGTGCATCTTCTTCAAAATTTTGAATGTTAAAAGCATCAACAAAAATATGCTTTACATCATACAATACCTATTTTTGTTTTAGCTCTCTTCTCAGCTCTTCTTGACTCTTTTTCTTTGCCAAAAAATCTTTTAAAAAAATAGTTTACTCCAAGGTGAGATTTTCCATGTCTAATTGTGGCATCTCAATGATTTCATCTAGACTAACCTCAATATCTAATGAAACATCTTTTATTGCTTTCCTTATCCTGCTAGGTGAAGGAGTGTTGATGTTCATCACTTCCTTGTGAGTTGGTGAAGGGGTGTCACCACTCGGTCTTGCTTGTGCATCTATGTACAAGACAATAATAGTCAAAATCTATTCAACTTTATTTAATTCTTTTACTTCCTCAATTTTATTTCTATCATTATTATCTAGTGTATCATATTTGACAAATATGAAACAAGATAAACTTGGTGAAATCCTTAAGTTTGTGGATACCTCATCAATAATCTTAGGTTTCCTCTAAGCTGGTTCTCTAATCAATCACCTTCTTTTGGTTCTAGAGGTGGTGGGCTCTGTATCTTCTTCTACTTTCTTCTTTGTAGATTGCTTGGCACTAGTAGCTTCCCTGGTCCTTAGCTTGTTTGGTGGTGGAGGTGTCACTATTGGCTTCTTCTTTGTCCCTTGAGCCTTCTTTTTTTATGGCATGAAAATAGCTAGGGTTTCTACCTTATCACCTTCTTATTCCTCCTCTTCCTCATCAGCAATGTTTTTTTTTTCATCTTCACCAATACCTTGTGTCAATTGTAATGGTTATTTTCCCTTCCCTAGGGTGCCTAGTTTAGCTTCTAGGTCTTTAATCATTTTGTTCTCTTTTGAATCTATCTTGATATTTATAGTTATTCTTTCTTTTTCTTTTTCATATATCCCAAAAGATTCAACCTCGATATCTATCTTTTCTTTTAGTAGCACATCAATCTTTGCACTCACTACATCATTATTTATCTATTCAAAACTTTGTAACCAAGCCTTCCTTGGCTTAACTGCTTGTACAAAAGTATTGTCCTTATCAATAAGAAAACATATGTCATTGTAATATTTTGTGATCAATTCTTTAGGAATACTCATTCTCCTTTTCATCCTTTGCTTAAACTCATCAAAGTAAGCATTCATTATATTTTAAAAAATTTCTCCTAATATACTCATTTACCTGTCTTGTCACTAGTTTGTCTTGCTCCAATACAACATCACCAATACCAGGAAAATACTTTTGGATGTAAAAGAAAATATAAAAAATGAGGGATCCAAACTTACATATTGAATTCTTCACTTTTCTTATTTATGACATATTTTTTGCAAGTTGTGACTTATGTAGCTTGTGACTTCTATAGCTTGGCAAGATCATACCCATAATCTTTCATCATTATCTTCCATGCTTGATCCATATCCATACAAGGAACACTATTCAATCTTCTAGATTGATATAATTTGTAAGAAATGACTCTCACTAAATATTCAATTAGTGCATCAGAAATATTTTTAATGAACTAACCTCATCCATTCCACTTGGCTCCTATGTTAGCCTCAATTTCTTCATGACTCAAATATACATGGTTTTATTTTTGTCTAGGATCAGATAACCTATAACCCTATGAATTATTTTCTTTGAGATCTCCACTGGTCCATTCTATAACATTAATTCATGTCATGGATTCTACTCAAAACAATTTTTATCCATTCAGCTTTGAAACTTTTTGGGAATTCTAGAGCACGAGTTAACCCTTTCCTCTAAATAATTTGAAATTCATCCTTCAAAAATCCTTCATTACACAACTTCTCATAAGATTCTTTGATTTTATAATCTCCCATCTCTCTAATTTTGCACATATAACAACTTCTGACATCATTGATAGGTCTCCTTTCATAACAATCTTTGGAATAGCATGAAACTTAGGTAGAGGACAAGTGTCACCATTCACCAGTTGGATTTTACTAACCTGTTGGATCATTCTAGTGGTTGATGAAGCTACCATGATTGTAGTTAGGGTTTGAAGTTCTTTCTTCTTAAGATATTTGACATAGTTCATATCTTCACTCCTTCAAGCTTCTTCATACAAATCATTCTCAAAATCTTTTCTAGTTACCAAAATTGCCAAATCACTATGTGCTCTCAAAATTTTGTGAGAAAGGTATGTAATAATGTCTTTGAAATTTGTTATATACCTTCTTTAGATAAATTTAAGGTATCCATTAATGATGTATACTTAGGTAGGTGGAAGCCAACTATTTGAGTTGATATTGATGCATTTTAGCTAGGCCTGTATTCTAAAGCTCAACCTCTACCATATCATTTCTAAAGTGCTTGATCTATGTTGCAATGCTCGGTCAACATAGACAATTTTACTAACACTTGACAACCTTTCACAAATTTGTTCTTATGCATCTTGTATATGCAGATACAAACTTTTGGCACATTTACATGTAAGGAACTAATATATGATATATCAATTAAGTATACAATTCCATACATACCTCTATTTCTTAGTTTGAGATGACATGATCACCTTCTCCATTGGATTAGGTGATCTTAGCTCCATTTTCTCTACTATTTCCATCTTTTTCTCTCTTTTTTCATTTCTAGTTCATTTAATTCCTCACTTAGTCAATGTCCACTATGTCTTTGCCTTTATCTTTTGTCTAATTTGTTGAATGTACTTGAATCCTGAAATTATTGCTTAGATGTCCAAACTTGTGACATTTGGAACATGCATTGTTAGGTGCATAATTCTTCCTTTGAGTTATCTAGTAAAGTTCTATTTGTGATTTGCATTCATATGCTCTATTCTCATATTTCTAAGAGTTGTAGTAATATCCTTCACATTTAGGTGTAGTAGATGTATTCCTCAATCTTGACGTACACTCATGTATTTGATGCCCTTGTCTCTTGCAGTAGAAACAATAACTAGTAAAGTTAGGTTTAGAATTTTGTACAACATGTTTGCTTCTACAAATATTCGCAGTATGATCAATTTTCCCAAAATGATAGCATGTTGGTTTTGACTTTGCATTCCTTAATTCTCCATTCCTGGATGATTCTCCTTTCTCAATTCATGAATGACCCATCAGAACAACTTGATGACTTCATAAGTTATTAAAAGTACTTCATTGCTTCTTTTGGTTTGTTGAATCTCTCCATGGATTCTCTCCCAATTTTTAGTTCATTCTTCAGTATGTCCTTCTGTGATTTTAGATTTGTAATTTCCACATCCTTGTGATTCAATTCCTGATTTGTCACCATTAGTTAATTCATCATGTCCAGTTGAGTGTTTTTGGGCTTCTGCACATCTAATATCCTTTCTTCAAGTTTAGTATCCATTACCCTTTTATCTTCTTTAGTCATAGTCTTACTAATTGGATTTCATGTTCTCTTTTTAGTCCTCTTATTTCTTCATTCAAGAGTTTGTTCTTGTTAAGTAGGTCAGCATATGCTTTGTCATTTGGATTGATTGGTTCAAGAAAAACTTCAATCTCAACTTCTTCACAGGAATACCATTTTAATTGAATTGTAATTTCCTTTCTCTTTTTTAGGGAATCCTACAGATCTTTTCTTTCCTTCTTAGGTTTCTATAGTGTGACTTAGATGTCAATCACCTAATTGTCAATACGCTTATCTAGTTTGAATTCCTCCATCTCCAAGTTGTTAATCTTAACTCAAAGAACCAATTCTTTAATACCAATTTTTTATTGATGGGGAAAATAAAAAAGATAAACTAGGTACTAAGAGGGGCGGAGGGGGGGGTGTGAATCAAAATCTATAATGCTTTCTAACTTTTCACCAATTCATTCACAACACTTAGTAACTTGTGCATGTAAAATTATTGTAACATATAAATCTAATCAATCACATGCATGAAAGTAAAACACATAACACAATACTTGTTACCCTAAAACTCTCCAAGGTTAAGGTAAAATTGGGGTGGGGATGACACCCATAAATCTTCACTACTATAGTAATAAAGTTAACTAGTTAAGGTTACAATGTTTGACCATTAAATATGATCTACCCTATGAGGAGTCTTTCCTGTTAAAGGCTTAAGATACTATTAGTCCTCACCTTGTTAGAGGATTTAACACTTACAATAAAGTAAAGAATTTGTTAGGAGATTTACAAAGATCTGTTAAGACCACTATGTTAAGAGATTTACCCTAATTCAAGTCAGTTAAAATTGATTTTGTAACTGACTCTCAATTTTTTCTACAAGATGATTTTGAGTCTCCTCCTTACTAATTGATCCTCTCCTCTTGTCTAATATTCTTGTCTTTCCCTTTCACTTTACTTCCATGACTAGGCCACTTGCTCTACTAGATGATAACATAACCCTTCAATGACTTATGATCTATTCACGGTCCTTCTCTTGCATAACACTTCTATATCACATGCATATACCTCTCTTTCCTTGATCTTACTTTGCATGCTTATAATCTAGGTTAAGATCATCACTATTTAAAGAATTTTGTAAAAAGTTTTCTAGATAATTTCACAATGGCCTCTTCATCTTGATTGTCAAACACACAACATAGGGATCTATGATCCATTTCATGTAAATATTTTGTAACAACCTTGAAAAAAAAAATATTCCTTCTAAGTTATCTTGATAATAATTTTTCCTCAAACACTATTCCATTATGGACTTTTATGTGAACTTTTCTTTGCTTGGTCTTTATTAGTTCATGATGCCTAACATTGTTGTTACTCAATCTGTATTACCCTTTTGATGCTTGACATGTATTGTGCTTGGAAAACACTATGTAACTTGGAACTTGTATACTTGGAATTTTCTAGATCACTGATGAGCTTGGTTCATATAGAAAGTACTCTATGACCAAACACTTACTTGACTCCTATAGAGCTCGGTACATACTCACTCATGTACATGACTTAGCCTATATAGAGTAGCTCAATCGCAATGATGACCATCTAACTCTTCCTTGTAAAGGACTAAGTGGTTGACACTAATATACAAAAATGGTTAGAGATGCCAAAAATCCAACTACTCAGTTATGGGAGAAAGGGAGACACTTTATTGAAGTTGTAGATCATCTCTTTTCTAGGGCCACTAAGCCATTCAAATATGTACATGAGGGAAAGAGGGAAATTTCCAAATATGATTCCACTTGTGATAAAAATTAGATGAGCTATATCCCAAAGGAAGAAGGGAGCCAATACTAAATTTGAATTATAAAGGGAAATGCAAAATAAGGAAATGTACCCTTTGTCCCTTAATAGGATAATGTGAATGTGAAATTAAAATATTTGCTTAAATAATATAAATCTAAGTGCTATTTATATACAATTATCCCAACTAAGATATAGATCTAGGGTAAAGATACTAAGGAAAACAAAATATGAAAGAATCACTTTAAAATGAGTAGAGGAAGATGTATTTAAACTCCAAAAGTTGCAGATCTAAACCTATTTCTGAATATACATTTGTGATTCTTGAAATGAAATGACAAAAGGAACAAAACCTAGAAATCTCCAAATAAAAGAGCATTAAACTTCATACATATTTTGACATTATACAATGACTCTACATTGAAATTCTCCAAAAAGAAATTGAGGAGTAGGTTTTAGATCTATAAGCTCCAACTGAATGTCTAGCAAACCAACACAGAAAAGAAGGGTTTTTGTGGTTGGGTTTGATGAGGAATTTCATTGGTCAAGCCCTAGGTTAAGGAATTAACTATAAATGAATTATAATTAATAAGGGAAATTCTTGCATGTAGTAGATTTGAATAATATCAAATGAAAGATACAATTACCTTCAAAAGATGTGGTTGACTTTGATATGTGATCAAGTATGTAAGTGTAATAGCCTTGACTCAAAGAAACCATAAGGAATTAAAATAAGCCAAAATCTAATGTATATAAATATATCTTACATTCCATGGATGAATAATAGAATAACTTCAAAGGATTGGAATGATAGATCTTCTCCTTAGAGCCAAACTCCACTACCACCTTGAAGGAAGAAGCTTGATGCAAGAAGGAGATGCCAACACTTGAATTCTTGAAGATACTTGATTGAAGAAAAATGTCTTGATTACTTGCTTAATTTTGGATTCTTGAGAATGTGAGAAATGAAAATGAAGCCCACAAGCCTCCTTTTATACTAGTTTTTGGGTAGGAAAATAACTCAAGCCGATGGAAAAGTTAATCAAACTAATTCTCAAACTCAAGGAATTTCAAGCCCACAACCACCAAGGACTCGGTCAACTTGGGTTAACCTATTTTAGACTAGGTCAACCTAGGTTGACCTAGTCTTAGAGGATAGCATAGGAAGGTCACAGAAAGATCTAGAAGGTGGTGAAAGTGAAACTAAAAGATAATGAATTGATTAGTAGATATGGTCAAAGGGGTAGCAAAGAGACACCTAGAAGACCATGTTGAAGAGTGAGAGATGATGAAGATGCATAGAATGGGAGAAATTATGAGAGAAAGAGAATGCAATCATACTAAGGAGGGCTAAAAGATCTCAAAATGAAGTGCGTCTATTTTAAAATGGTACACTATCGATGAATCAGTGTTGGTGGGAGGCACAACCACTGATGAAATAGTGCTAGTATGATGACCAACCTATATTGTAAGTGATAAAATTGTTAGAGATGTAGATGTAGGTGTCAAGGATATCTAAATAAAGTAAAAAAAAAAACACATTGGAGCTTGGCCTAGATCTTCCACGCTAGTAGGAGGCACAACCAATTATAAATTGGTGCTTGTATGAAACACATCATGCATGGTAAAGACAAAAATATTAGTGTTGTAGATATAGGTCTAAGGGATCTATATCACACACACAAGAACTCCAAAATGAGATCATAAGAGGGCTTTAACTAAGAATCTACATGCATAACTCTAGCTTCTATCATGTTTGACCCCATATCTAATGAATGAGACTCTTGTTGGAATTCTTTAGAATAACTGAGAGGGGGGTGAATTAGTTATCCAAGGTCCAAATGTATAGTTAAAACTTTTCACAACTTAGTGAACCCATATAATATTTATCATCATGCATACATCCATAATATTATGCAATGACTTAAAACTTGTAGGTTACTATCAAATCAATTTAAAGATATGTAAACATGAAACATAATAGATTCAACAACACACTTGACACAATGATTTACGTAGAAACCTAATTTGGGAAAAACCACTAGTAACATGCTACTCTTTTTCACTCTTCTGAAGTGATGCCCTATGAAAGGCCAACCATGTTAAAGGTTACAATGCACACTGTGAAATGTGACCCAATTAAAGGATTTCAGTCACCCTATTAGGAGTGATCCTTGTTAGAGGACTTTAGAGAATTCACTTGAAATATCACTTGGTTAAAGGATTTACAAATGATTGTTAGGTCAACACTAATCCAAAGGATATACCCTAGACTGATTACAATTATTAGAGGGTAATAGTAAGGCTTGATCTGATAACAACTTACAACTCCATTTGTAGATTACAAATCTCTATTTCAGTCCTCCATTCTACTTGGCTTTCATACATTTAAGCTCTAATAGCTTGTTCACCCTTCAAGCATCAATACCCTTAAGCCTTCTTGCTTAACATGCCAATATAGACTCTTCACTTAGGTCACTAAATGAAGCAATACCCTAGACTCTTTTTCTTCCTTAGGTTCTTGCACATGACAACCTTTGCTTCTAACTAGCCATTCCTATAAATAGGATATTAAGATTTTTTTTGTTCATTCTCCATCATCCAATTTAGGGTTAGGATAGATTAAGTAAGATTCAACTAATCTACCTCTTATTTCATTTCATCCCTTTCTAGATAGCCTTTGGTAGGGGTATCACCCCTAGTTTACCTCTTAGATACTCATGAGCATCCTTAGGTAATGCCTTTGTGAAGGTATCAATAATTTTTTCTTTGGTGTTGACATATTCCATCTTCACCTCTTTATCTTGAACTAATTCTCTCAAGTAATGATACTTGATTGTAATATGATTAGTCTTTGTGAGCATCACAAGATTCTTTGATATATTTTTAGCACTTGTATTATCACAATAAAGTATCCCTAGTTCATTAATTTCTTCCTTCATACCATTGAGTGGTTGTTTGATACATACAATGTTTGTACAATTTATAGAAGCAACAACATATTCAACTTAAGTAGTAGATTGTGAGGTGCAACTTTGTTTCTTGCTAGTCCATGTAATCAGCCTCTTGCCTAAGAAAAATGCTCCTCCACTAGTGCTCTTTCTATCATCAATGTTTCCATCCCAATCAACGTTAGTATAGGCTCTTAATTCAAATTTTTCATCTTTCTTATAGTATATACTATATTCCTCTATTCCTTTTAGATATCTCGTTATTTTCTTTATAGCCATCAAATGATTCTCCCTAGGATTAGCAAAGAATCTTGCAACTATCCCTATAGATAAGGCAATATTACGTCTGTTGTGTACTACATATTGTAGTTTACCAATCATAGACCTATATAATATTTGATTCACCTTAGCTAGATCATCATTCTTTGACAATTTATGTCTTATCACCATAGGTGTACTTACTAGTTTAGAATCCTCTAGTCCAAAAGTTTTTAGTATCTCCTTGACATACTTTGACTGAGTAATGTATATGCCATATTTCATCTAGTATACTTGCAAACCCACAAAGAACTTGATCTCTACAAACATAGACATCTCAAATTCTTGCTTCATTTAATTTGAAAAAGCCTTACATAAAGTATCTTATCCTCCAAATATGATATCATAAAAAAAAATTCAGATAACAAAATACCTTTGCCTTTCTCTATTTTCATATATAGATTGTTGTTATCATCAATCTTTTAAATTCAATCTTCACAAGATAGTTATGAAGTCTCTCATACTATGCTCTTTGTTCTTGTTTCAAACCATATAAATCTTTTTGTAATCTACATACCATGTTCTTATTGTTAACATCAACAAATCCTTCTAGCTATTCTATATAAACTTCTTCCTCTAGTACACCATTCAGAAATGCATAGTTAAGATCCATTTGATACACTTTGAAACCTTTGTATGTAGAATAAGAAAGCATAGTTCTTACTCCTTCCATTCTAGCAACATGAGAAAATATTTCTTCATAGTCAATCCCTTCTTCTTGTGCATATCCTTTACAAACTAATCTTGCCTAGTTCCTTGTGACTTCACCATTTTCATCTAACTTGTTTCTAAATACCCACTTGGTGCCAATCACATTTTTGTCTTCTAGTCTAGGAACTAGAGTCCATGTTTTGTTTTTCTCAATTTGTTCAATCTATTCTTCCATGGCTTTTCTCCATTCAACATCTTCTAAGGTATCTTTCACTATTTTGGGTTCCTTCATGCTCAAAAAACATGTATCACTTCTCAACTTGTTCCTTGTCATTGGTCTAGCATTTTTATCTCCAATGATTTGTGTAACAGGATGATGTCTCTTAACATATTTAGACAATCTGGGTTCAGCTCTAGTTTCTTCATTTTGTCTTTCAACTTCTAAGTCACTATGTACATCTATGTTAGGTAATTCAACATTTCTTTCATGTACACTAATCTTAGAATCAAATTGTGCCTCAACTTCATTATGTAACTTGGCATCTAAATGTAGCTCAGTTCCTGCATGCAACTCGACATGCATAGTATGTGACTCAATAGTCACTAAAACTTGTTGGTTTGTAGCTTGATTTGCAACATCTTCTTCAGTAGACATACCTTCATAAAAGTATACAAATGACTTGTATTCTTCTGGTTCCTTCATAGGTTTAGCCTCATACACTTCTGTATATTCATCAAATTTTGCATTTGCATATTTCACAACATTATTAGTGTTAGTATTTAAACACTTATAAGCTTTACTTATTGTAGAATTATGTAGGAATATACCTTCTTCACTTCTGACATCTAGTTTACCATTCCTAAAGTCTTTGAGAATATAGCATTTTCTTCCAAATACCTTAAAATATTTTACATTAGGTGAGTATCCATACTATAGTTCAAAAGGTATTGAATGAGTACCTTTCTTGAATTGTACACGGTTCAAGGTATAGAAAGTTATACTTATAGCTTCTCTCTAGTATTTCAAAGTAATAGTCTTCTACATCATGAGTGTCCTACCACAGTCCATTATAGACCTATTCTTCCTTTTAGAAATTCCATTTTGTGGAGGGATTCTAGGGGTAGATGTCTATCTTTTGATTCCTCTATCATTACAGAACATCTCAAACTCATTTGATGTAAATTCTCCTCCTTTATCAGATCTCAAACATTTCAGACTTTTACCTATTTCTTTTTCAACTCTTGATAAGTACCACTTAAACATTTGGAAGGCATCAAATTTCTATTTCAAAAACATAACAGTCATCATTCTAGAATAATCATCAACAAGCAGCATAATGTACTTATCTTTTTTGTAGCTTTTCCCTTCAATTGGTCCATACAATTCAGTATGAACAATCTCTAATATTCCTTTAGATGTATGATTTTTACTCTTAAAACTTGAATTTTTCATCTTGCCTAGTTGACATTGTTTGCACATTTTATTATTAGGCTTCTTCAACTTAGGCAAACCTCTAACTCTTCTCATGTTACTGATGCTAAGCAAGTTATCAAAATTAACATAACCTCTTGTACCATAGCCACACATCATCAAATTTTACAAAAAAACAATTAGCATCCTCTATATCAAGATAGAATACATTACTCCTAGTTTGATCACCTTTTCCAATCAATTTTCCATTAGTATTATATATCTTAGCAATCTTGTTTTCAAATTCAACATTACACCCTAAATTATTCAGTTGTGATGCACTCAGTAGATTATAGTTAAGTCCTTCAACATAATAAGCATTGTCGCATAAAATCTTTTGTTTGAGTTTGATATAACCTTTTCCTTTTATCAAACCTGGTGCATCATTACCAAATCTTACACTATTTCCATCATAACAATTCAAGGTAATGAAATTACTTTTATCTCCATTCATGTGATGTGAACACCCACTTTCAATGATCCATTTGTCATTCTTTTTCACACAAGACACAAGTGTCATTACCTCATGTTCATCAGATTCATCCTTCATTTCAACATACACCACTTCTTCATCATGTTCATTAGATTCATCTCTCATTTCCTCTTCAGCAATGTAGCAAGACTTCTTGCCCTTGTCTTTGTAATCCTTGTTGTTGTCATCTCTTCTAATTTTGTACTTATCACTACTTCTGTAGTTCTTCTTCTTGGGACATCTAGAAGCAATATGAACAACCTCATTGCAATTGAAACAAATGATAAGTAGTTTACCTTTAAACTTAACTTTACCTATGTTAAATCTTCTTGCTATTAGTGCTTCAATTTGATCTACATCCTCCTCATCTGTATCACTATCACTAGACACATATTTTGTCTTCTTCTTCTCATCAGGTTCCTTCAATGATAGCTTAGCTTTGAAAGAAGATTTAATATTTTTAGGTTTTTAGTTATCAAATTTAGATGGCTCAAAAGAAGTGATCCTACCTACCAGACCTTCAAGAGTTAGATCATTCCCTGGTACACATCTTAGTTCTTGTATTGCAAAAACTCTAATAGCATAAATGGGTAGCAATTTTCTCAAAACTTCACTTAGTATAGTATCATCATATATTTTACTAGTAGCTCCTCTTATTGCATTAACAACATTTTTTTTATCCTAGAGTAGTATTGAGAAATATTCTCACCTTCTTACAATCTCATATCATCAAAATTACCTTTGAGACTTTCAACTTTGGCTCTTAGAACATTCTTGTCTCCTCCATAGATAGTTCTTAGAGCATCCCACATTTTCTTTGCACTACCAAGACTTTTGATATCATCAAATTCAGCATAGCTTAGGGTAGAGGCAATCTCCAACAATTTCTAGTTGTGTTCTTTCTTCTTTTTCAAATCCTTAGCAGTTAAGGCCCCAGTTGGATTGACATGCTCAGTAGTAATGGTAAATTGTACATGATCTCCAAGTCCTCCAAGGTGTAGCTTCATCAGACTTTACCATGTAAGAAAGTTACCTCTATTAAGTTTCAGTACTTCTCTTTTTGACATCTTGATCTTTGTGCTTTTGTACCTTCAAATTAGTCTTCTTAAGTAGATGGCTCTGAAACCAATTGTTGGAATTATTTAGAGTTTTTTTTTTTTTTTTTGGGGGGGGGGGGGGGGTGAATCAGTTATCCAAGGTCCAAATGTACAATTAAAACTTTTTACACCTTAGTGAACCCATAAAACATTTATCATCATGCATGCATCCATAAGATTATGCATTGACTTAAAACTTGTAGGTTACTGTCAAATCAATTTGCAGAAATGTAAACATGAAACATAACAAATTCAACAACACACTTGACACAATGATTTATGTGGAAATACAATTTCTTTTGAAGTGATGCCCTATGAAAGACCAACCCTATTAAAGGTTACAATGCACACTGTTAAATGTGACCCAATTAAATAATTTCAATCACCCTTTTAGGAGTGAGCCTTGTTAGAGGACTTTAGAGAATTCACTTGGAATGTCACCTGATTAAAGGATTTACAAATGAATATTAGGTCAAGCTTAATCCAAAGGATTTATGCTAGATTGGTTACAATTATTAGAGAGTAACAGTAAGGCTTGATCTGATAACAACTTGCAACTCCATTTGTAGATTATAGATTATTTCAATCCTTCATTTTGCTTGGCTTTCACACATTTCAGCTCTGATAGCTTGTTCACCCTTCAAGCATCCATACCCTTAAGCCTTCTTTCTTAACATTTCAATGTAGTCTCTTCACTTAGGTCACTGAATGAAGCAATACCCTAGACTCTTTGTCTTCCTTACATTCTCATAGAGGACAACCTTTGCTTTTGACTAGCCATTCCTATAATTAGAAAATAAAGATATTTTTTTGTTCATTCTCCATTGTCCAATTTAGGGTTAGGATAGATTAGGTAGGATTCAATGAATCTACCCCTTATTTCATTGTATCCCTTTCTAGAAAATTCTCCTTCAATCCTCTTTGAATTCACCTCAAAATGGTTTACCATGGGTTATGTGCCACCAACTCATCAATCTTATCTTCCACATGGTTCACACAATCCAAGAAAACAAACTTGTTAGCTTAGATCTATCATATTTACAATCTTTCAAATAATTATGACACTTAGCATTAACTTGTTTTTTATACTTAGCACATACTACATTTCTCGACATCCTCTGCAAAATCACTCAACATGAACTAAAGTTTACTGGTGCTCAGCATCAACTAAACTTTACTCAGCATCCATTGTGTTACTTGGCATACACTACAATAAAATTTTACTCAGATCCAATTGATTTTCTACTCGGCTTGTACTGACTTTTCTCGGCACCTACTATCCACTCAGTTAAGCTTTGTAAAAAAAATTTGTTATACTTGTTCTTCTAAACTTGCTTAGTGTAACCAATCTTTTGCAACTTTAAGTAGATTATCAATACACTATGTTACCATGGCCTTAGTTGATTCTTGTACTACTTCTCATATCATAACTCAACCTTTCCTCTAGGTGCTATTGTTACATCTTTTGATCAAATCTTCTTCATCAATCAAATAAGTGATAGTACTTAAATAATGTAAGCAGATATCTAACTAGCAAATAGCATGTTTGACAATAGTGACAAAACAATGATTGAAACACATTTATCATACTTGTATCAACCTTTTTTCAACAATTTCCTTCTTCAACAACTACTAACAAATTGAAATGATAAATGATCTATAGGAAGTCATGAAGGGTGTTGTAATAGTAAAGGATAATTAAGACATGTTAGTAACCCAAAATTTTTGATAATTACTATAAAATAGAAAAATACATATACTCATTTGTAAATACAATCGTTTAATATGTATATAAAACAAATGCATACCATAACCTTAGATTTCTTTCCTATACTCATATGAGGCAACACCATTGATGAGGTAGCTTTGAAAAAAATTTGGATGAAAAAATATAACATGTTATGAAATAGTGATGAAATTCAATTGAAATAAAATATGAAAAGCTTACCTCTTTCCTATCTCGAACATCAACAATGTCAGGTGCATTCGTCAACTCTATAAAAATTGATTGTTTATAAATATATTTTAAAAATATTCAACAAATATTCATCAATATTGAGGATATATATATATATATATATTCATCATAATAAATTCAAAATATAAACTTAACTTGTATTTAACACTTTATTGAGTTTAGGTGTGCTCATTGATTTCTTTTACTTTTCTCTTGACCTTGAGCTACATGGGGTACCCTAAAGTAGAAACACACATAACATAAGAGGAATGAATAAGATAAAAAATGAATTAAATTCATATTGTAAACTTGATAGGTGTGAAAATATGACACCACATATCTCTTAAGGCCAAAGTCAATATCAAAAAGCATGACATCATGGACTTGAGAAATTTTAGCCCTTGACAAGCCCTATAAAATAATAAAGAGAATTATTAGAAATAAGAGATAATGTTGTAAATAGAAAGAAGATACAAGATGTACATGAAGGAAATATGAGGGAAAGAAGAAACAAGAAGGATATGAAGGTTATTGAATGAACTTTATTGCTAATTATTCATCATAAGCACTATTTTTTATACCCAGGCATAAAGGATTTTATAACAGTGAGTTGATTCTTGTAATGGGTGATTGGAAGATACAAACCAATGGTTTTAAGATGTTTAATGGATCTCATACAAGATTTGGACAAGATTGGAAGGATAATTGAAGTTAGGAAAAGAGGCCTAATTGGGGCTCAAAAAGGCTACAAGGCCTAAATGTGAAAACAGAGAGATTAGGGAGAAAAATATATATAGGAATGAGATTTTGCCACCTTGTCAAGAAATACAAGTGTAGACTCATGACCTCCACACTCTTGCAAGAAATTTTAGGTGACATAGAGGTTGAGTTGTTTGAAATATATAGCAGATCATAGGGAGAAAGAAATTGCATAGGGAACTCAGTAGAACATCCTTAAAGGGAAGATTGTGAATTGGTCTTCCTAATCTTGATAACGAGAGTCCTAAAGGAGGAAGGAGAGATATGATAGGTGTTAGAAATTCATTCACAATTCCTCTTGAGATTCATAATAAGGGCCTAACTACCTCCTATGCACTATAAGTTGAGTGGTTGTATCAGGCATTGATAGATTGGTTTTTTGGTGCAACAACAACCACACTCTAACAAGTGGTATCAGAGCTTAGTCACAAATTCAAATCCTTAGACCCTTGAGTAACATTGTGGGGGAGATTTTTAGAAATTTATTCAATGATCCCCTCGAGATTTGTGATAAGGGCTTAATATCCTCATGCATACTATAAGTTGAGTGGTCTTATTGGGCATTGATAGATCAGTCTTTTGGTGCAATGGAAACCCCACTCTAACAATACATTATTTTGGGTTGTAATGATGGAAGAGGGTGGATGGCATAAAATATCTTGGAGGAATAATGAAAAGATGAGATGGCAAGTTTAGAAGTATGATTGGATTTTGGATTTATTATACCAAAAAATTTGGATGAGGAGCCTTTGAATGTGTAGCCAAGACCATAAGATCATAGATGCACTTTTACATGGATGGGCTCCATGTTACCTTGCTCATGTGGTCCTAAATCTGTACCTTGATAATTCCATTTCTTGAGCATTTGAAACAAGCTAGGATATTTCTTATTTGGAGAAAAAGATGAGAGCCCATTATTGGGTGGATTATAAATAAGGGATATGGAGTTCATTTCTTCTCCTACAAGTGGTCTACCATGGGTGAATGTAAGCAAATCAAGGGAGTAGAGTTAAAGGGGTAGGCTAGTTAGACTAGTGGTAATAAAGACACATGAAGTCGAGGAGATAGAAGGATATGATCATGATTTGGATGGAGAGAGGATAACATCTCTTGAGATGAAGTAGGTATAATGGTAGGATCATGCTATGGAGAAGATGATAACTTATCTTTAGATAGAGTGGGTAGTAGATGTGGATCATGCCAAAGAATAAGTAGGCTTGTAAGATCTTGAGATGGAATAGGTAGAATGGATGTATCTTGATTTATGTTAATGGATATTTCAACATGCTCTTGGAAACGATCTTGATAGGATTTATTTGGAGTAGATGGTGTGATAAGAGATGTTTGTATGGTCTCATTAGATGGGTTCAATGTAAAAATGGTAGGTTCTTTGATTGGGATGGGTATATGGGGGATGGACTCATGAGGCTCATTAGATGGGGTTTGGGTAGTGCTAGGAGTAGGAGATGTGGATGGGGATTGGATAGATTTTATGAATGAGAGGATTAAAATGATGGTAGGAGATGGAAGGGGATCCATAAGTGGGGTTTTAATAATGATGGGAAATGGAGGGAGGTATATAGGTGGGGTGGATGAAAGAGTGGTGATAGTTATGAGATATCGAAGATGAATGATGGTTGTGGGAGATGGAAAGGTTTCAACACTAGAAACTTCACATTATGTAATTAGATGACATGAATCTTCAACTTTAGGAGATGGGTTTTCTATTGGCTTCCTTGTAAAACTCCTTGGAGACTTGGTTGCTAGTGGATGAGGTGGAAGATTGGAATATGTAGATGGTGGAAAGTTATATAAAGGTAAACAATATCTTAAGGCATATGATGGATGAAAGGCTTCAAGACAAGTCAATTGGAACATTTGAAGGCAAATAATGCCATATTGCAATAATGGAAATGATGTAAGGTTTCAAAGTACAAAGGGTCTTGGCAAGGAACCTTGGACCAAATAGGATTGGATAATTTAATAACAATTAAGAAAAAATATTTAGAATTTTTTTTATTGTTAGTGTCATAGAAATTAAGAAATAGTATTTTGAAGCTAATGTATAATTGCACTTTTCATAATATTTTTTAAAAATTGCCTCTGGTTTTCTTACTCTTGACCTCTCACCTCCAACATAATGAGTATTATATGGTGTTCTCATATCGCTCAATGCACTCTAAATTGCATATTGTTCATAGATCAATTTAGATTATTATTTAAAATAAAAAATAATTTACTTTAATGATATTTAGATGATTAATTAATAACATGTGAAATATCAAATAAAACAATCTATGTCTCCTCTCCACCAAAGGCCATCATCATGAAATCATTTGTGAGCATAAAATCCTCAACTTTGAATGCATAATAGACCTTCCCTCAATGTATAGATGAATGCAATGAAAATCCATCCTCACTCACCTCAATATCTATCCCATCACATCTATGATGGAAGCTAAAATGCATGTGTTGATGGGGCCCCAATGACTCTAATGATGCACGCGATGATGATGCAGGTGGCATAAGAGGAGGTAACACTGGTAGTGTCGGTGACAATGGTGGAGGTATCACAAATGATGATCCATCCACTCTTCTAGATAACTATGTGCCATGCCAAATGATGACATTGGTCAATGATGCAATTATAAGAAGGATCTAAAAATCAATAACCACCTATACAACCATTGGAACCACAACATGAGACATGGTTTTTTGTGTTGTACATCTCCTACAATGTGCTGGTACCACCCTATGGGCCCTAGGTCTATCTTGCACAAAGCCTTTCCCTCATAGATGTCAAAGTAATTTGGCCTCTCACTAATGATGAACTCATAGTATAGATTTATCAAAAAATATAAATGTACCTCATACTTATTGTATGATGGTATGTCAAATACCATATACCATCTATCTCAGAAAGCTAACTTCATCCTAGTAATAGTACACCAATGAATAGGAAAAGTTTTGGTTGTTTTTAATAGGGAGTTGCCAGAATTAGGAATAGTGAAAAGAGAACATATATATCACCTTTCTTTATGTCCTTATATTTCACTTTTTGATATGATAACCCATTGGCATAGAATACACAATACATATTCCTCCATGAACCCCTTTTTGTAACCTCCCTAGACACCTCATCATCACTTTTGGTCATTTGTTCTAGTGTATCCATGAGGGTTAGGTGGTGGCCAAGACTAGATGACCTCAACCTATTAAGTGTTTGGGAAATGTGAGAGGTATTTTGTATAAGGCAGTTAATGAGGTCCTCTTGTGTAGCATTTACATGATCTAATGGGATGTATGGAGTATTTACAAGTGGTCGTGGTTGTTGAAGGGTAACATTGTGTGGAGGGTTTTGTGTTTGTGTCACAATCAATGGAGGGTTTTGTTCTTTGGGGGTTGATTGCATTGTTTGTGTAGGAGCTAGTTTTTCATCTCTAGGTCATTTTATTGGTTTTTTTTTATGCATCTAATGTTAAATTTGAAGAAATAAATGAATAAATTTATAAACCTTAATTTAATAACAAATAGAACCATAAACAATTTTTTTTTGCTAAAATACCTTGTTTACGGGGGCCCATTCTTGAAAATGCTTAAAATGTCAATGAAACTTTCAAAATCTGATCGGGTTAGTGTTTTCTCCTTCTCCTCAAGCTATTGTTTGCATTATTGGTGGTGTTATAATGAGATGGCCTTCGCTTTGGAAACAAACTTATAGTTTTGAAACACCCAGTCATTTTTTTAAAAACTAGATGTTTTTAATAATTCCTAACTCGATTGGGATTACATAACCCAATTTGGTTATTATTTAATGATAAAAAGGCCAAGCTTGGTTACCAAGCCTGGCCACTTTTTAAAGTTTGAAATAACCTAGTTGGTTTTTTTTCATAACCTAATCGAGTCATTGTAGATTTTCTTTTTTTATGGGGTGTCCACTTTTTTGTACACCAACTTGTTGCACACACCCCTCTGAGGAATGTCATCAATTTTTGAAACTATTTAACAAAGTAGTTGACCAAGAAGCCTATTACATTCTTGGAGTGAAGTATTTGTATTCATGGAGATTCTTTTATTTTATTTTTGTCTCAAATGGTACTTTAGTGACATACACATTTTCCTTCTTAAATTGAGAAAACAAAAAGATTGTGTATTGCTTTTATCTGTCAATGTAGATCATCTCCATTGATTTTAGAACTAGAAGATTTTATTTATTTGAATTATTTTTGTAAAAAATTTGCTTTGGAATTAGAAAAATATTTTAAAATTCTAGTATTATATAGCTTGAAACATTTCTAATTAATTATTATTTTTAAAATAGTATTGTAGTATGAAGGAGGATTTTTGTATTTCCTATGTGATAGCATTGCTAGTGCTCATCATGCATCAAAGACATCATAAGACTTATGAGTTCCACAAAGGAAACACATGACATGCCCTCCATTTATTCAATTTCTTTCCTTTCTCTTTTGATCTTTTAGTTTTTTCACTTTTGTTGTGAACCTTGTTGGGGTGATTTCCATAGCCATGAGTTCTTGAAAATGTAGCTTACAAGGATAAGGAATGCATACTTGAATAATGCCTATTTTGTTCTCTCATCCTTCATCATAAAAAGATGCCTCTATGAAGGGATTTCTCAAGGAAAGTAGATTACCAACAAAGGAATGTACATGATGACTTTCTAGAAAAATTTCCCTTGTCCACAAATGAGACAACCAAAGAGAAAGAGTTAGTCCCAAAAAACCCTAGCTTATTGGTTAGTGAGGGTTTTTATGATAAAGAAAATTGGCTAAGAGATGCTAAGGCATCTACTGGGGGTTTGGAGTTATTCAAAAAATGGTTTTCTAAGAGAAAACATGACACTCCTCTAAACAATGTCTGGCAATTTGACATTGGAAAACTTATTGTTCTTGGCATTTTCTTCGATGATGACCTACTAACGATGATAGAAAAAAGGTATGACCTAGTGCTAAGGGTAGTCAAAAATCATGCAGGTGACAACCTCTTTAGGGTCACAACTGAGGTGATTAGGGAGGTTTTCAAGTTAAACCCTAACCATGCATTGCATGAGAAGATTGATGTGGATGATCTACAGGCTAGGTATGATGCTCATAGGGTATACTTGAGGAAGGGGCCACTACAAGAGCATTTGTGAAGATAGGGCATTTTCCATTAGTGATAGTAAATACGCCAGAGCCACTGTTAAGGAAATACTTCAATCCTAGGGCACAAGCACTGTATTTCTCCCTTTGTAAACTTTTCCAAGGGTCCATAGTTTTCATCATTTCCCAAACACTACAATATGACATGAGCTCAATTTTTTATTTTACCACATATTTAGTAGAAGAAATCCATAATGGATTAATTGGTATAAGCAAGGCCAAAGTTGAGAAGCCCTTTTGTTGCTATTCAATGTTGATGTGCATATGTTTGTACAAAGGGGTTTTTTTTTTCCTCCAAGGAAATGAAATTAGAGCTAGAGAAGGATGGAGCAAAAATACCAGTTCAGTTATGGAGTGCATATATGACTTGGGAAGTCACTGATGCCAGCTTTGTGAGATTTGATAGATATTTTGCTTCCAAGTTGAGGATTTTATTAACTAGAAATAGTCCTAGAATACCTCAACCCTTGCTAGAATTTATCAAGCCCAAACATCATGCCAAGTGATTGAAGGTAAGCCACAACTGGGGGTACATCATCCCATACTTAGTCTCCATTGTATTCAGAGCGTATAGTTTCCAAGGGAGGCCCCATGTCTTTCCATTTCAAGTGCCATTGAAAGTTGGAATTGCAGAATTCCTATGGTAGATAGGAGGATTAGAAGAGGAGCTGATGGGTAGATCTAGAGGTACAATTTTCCCCATTTTACTATAATTCAAATTTTGTTTCTATTAAGGGAGGATGGAGGTATTTAGGAAATTTTGGGATAGATACCAAATGACCTAATCATACCCCCATTTTATTGATCTTGGAGGATTCTATGATATGTTCAAGATTAGGACTAAGGGTAAATCTTATGAACATTTTTTCTATTTTCCTGAAGATATAATTAGGAATGAATTTTCACTACAAGAGTAGGAAGTTAGGAAAAAAAATGGAAAGTATAGAGTAGAATCCTTGAACTTGTTAATTCTCTAGATAGAAAGAATGATCCCTTGGTCAATATAAAATATTAGGCAGATAAGATTAATGAGCTTATGAATAATTTTGTTGGGTTCATGCAAGCCCTGAACAAAAAGAAAGCAATTTTGATTCAATCCCATCTAGACTAGGCTATTGAAATAGAGAAAAGATTAGCAATTAAAGCAATCATAATCCAAAGCCAATACACATTATAGATGAAAATAGGGTATGTTGTTGCTAAAAGTGTAAATGTATAACTTGTTCCCTAATACGAAAGACAATAATTAGAGAGCCCTCCTTCATCACCCCTTGCTAAGAGGCAGAAATTAGAGTAGGGCTCTTCTTCTAAAGTTGAGGAGTACTCTCCCTTACAGACCCCCATCCACACTGATGATGAAGAATTGTTGAGGGATCAACTAAAAAAAATAGGAGGTCAAGGAGAAATTGTAATAACCACTGCATAAATGGAGGAAGGAGCACTAGCAGAGCCTCCCATGTCACTCTTATCCCTCACTATAGAGGATCTTAGAGGAAAGGAAATTGATCCTATTATGGAGCAAGAAACGAGGAAATTTTTGGAGGATGAAGATTTTGTCAAATTTAGGGCATTCATCCAATTTTTGTAGTGTAATAATATTACAAATTTTGAAGCAAGATGCAAGAAAATAAAATTTGAGAAACCTTCGAAATAGGACTCGAAGATTGAAAAGGAGGTGAAGGCTAGCCTCGTGGAAGGGTTCAATCAAATAACACCTACAATGAGAAGACAATTATTAAAGGATTCGAGAGTTTTGATACTGCCAGAATGGGACATTGCTAATGCAATTGTCTTTGATGCAATGAGTAAAGAGAAAGAGACCAAGTTTAGGACTGAGGATGAAGTGATACAAGCCCATAAAGGGGTCAACTATAGTGATGACCATAAATCCTTAGTTATGTGGTCCATCTAGAAAAGAGACAAGGTCAGAATTCACAAAGTCTCAAATTCTAAGCATACATGCAGTCTCATGGTCTACAGAGTAAAGGAAGTGGACAGTGAAAAGGTTGCCTTGGTGAATAAGGAGGTAGAAAATTTTGGGGTTGTGATTGTTGCTAAGGATAAGAATAAATTATTAGAATTAAATGAGAATTTTGAGAAGGTACTAGAAGCCTATGATGAAAAGGGTAGAAAAATCTACTAATTAGATAATGCAATTGCAAACATGGAAAAATCTGGGAAAGTTAAAGCAGGCAGACAATCTAGACAACTCAAAATTATAAGTGGTCCTCCCCCTATGCCACCTTGTAATACTATTCCAATTGTGGAAATTTTAAGCACTCCCAAGCAACCAAAACTCTACATAGCTGATGATATAAATTTGGAGAAAGATAAGATTCGGTCACTGCACATTGAACTCAACATCTAACATGAGGACAGGATCAAAGATACAATTTTGTATCTAGTGGATAGGGTAGGTTGGCCCCTTTTCTACTTGGAATTGTCAAGGCTGGTAGAGATATGGAATGATTTCAATAATAGTGAAGCCACCTTGAGGAAAATTTTGAACAAGTGGATTAGTAGGGATGATGCTCTCACAGCCCCATGTTTCTCAGTTATTGATCACTTTAATGATCAAATAGATAAAACCTTTGATCAGGCCAATGATATCTTGAGTTTTTATCATAAGAGGGACATACTACAGAGAATATTGAATCCCTGTTTCTCTAGATATCTTAGTAAGAATTTTCATCTTTTTGTTGAGATAATGGGTGTTGCACACATTGCATAATGTTGTTATATTTTATTATTTTATTTTATTATGTAATGGTGTGCCTAGATGGACGTGCAACATGTAAAGATTCCTATGGAATATTCTTGATGAATTGTATTGTAACATTGTGATAATATTTCTTGTAATTATTTAATATTGGGGAAAATAATTAAAGGCCCAATATTAAATGTGAGGTCAGTGGGTTAGGTAACACATGGTTTTAGCACATGATTTATGTAATACCACTTAGTGGTTTTGTGAGAATTGCTACTATATAAGCAGCCACAAGGGTAGTTGTTGTAGAGTAAGAGTGAGAAAGGCAAGAGTCGAGCGGGACAAGGCTTGACAGGTAAGCCAAGGGGACATTTGTGAAGGTTGGAAGCATGGCATGGGATGTGTGGATTCATGCTTATTCACATAGTTTTCTCGATTGTGGCTGTGGCCATGAAGGCTTCCATGGTTGTATTGCAATGGTATTTTTTGTTAAATAATACATGGTGATGGATGCTTTTGGAGGCTAGGTTTTTCCCTTAATGAGGGTTTCCCAGGGTATATCTTGTGTCACAATTTTGTGGGTATGTTGTCTATTCTCTTGCATGTGGATTTTAATTATGTATTTATTATGGGTTATGTGGAAACAGTTATATTCTTTATTGCAAGTTTCCTTACAAGTGGTATTAGAGCTATGGTTTTATTATTGTAACCCTAGATTGAATCCATGGGAATGTATGAGAGGATAAAAGGAAAGGGCAAGATATAAGAATAATTTATTGCAAATCTGAGGGTTTTGGGTTTGCTATTATGATGGGATGTTAAAAGATTTAGGCATGTGAAATTGTTGGACAAAAGGGTTTTTTAGATGTTTCATTTAAAATGAGGGTTTTGGGGGGTAGCATGTAGAAATAACCCCCTGGGTAAAAACAGACCTCACCATTGGATCTGGGTCGACATTTTCATAAATTTTGATATATAATACACCCTAGTTTGGCCATGTTTAGAAGAAATGAAAGAGGTTTTCAAGTTTCAGCCCATGATATCCGTCAAATTTAATCCCGTTGGAATTTTCGTCACAAAAAAATGAAAAATCGCACTGAAAATGGTAAAAAGACTCTCTTAGTAAAAGGGCCATAACTTTCTCTGAGGATATTAGATTCTAGAGTTCTTATAGGCGTTGGAAAGCTAATTTAGAGCAGTACAACTTGGTATAGGTTTGGTTTTACGATTTTAACATTTCGTCAAGTTTTAAGAGCCCTAAAGTCAGATATTATTTTTTTTGAGAAAAAATTAGGGCATAACTTGGGCATACAGAGTCAGATTTTGGACTTCGAGTAGTCAACAAAAAGATCTTGGAGAGCTCTACACATTGGTTCAAATTGGTACAGGTTTGACATGATTTATTTGGTGATATATTGATCTGAATAGTTTATAGATATATTTTGACTATGGTAACATTGTGAGTTTATGGCATTGGAGATTTAAAATTTGATGTCATTGTATACTCAAGTTTGGTCTCATGAAGATATGGTTATCAATGTTTGGTTTGGATATGTATGATGACTTGTTAGATCTACAAGTTGTGCAATGTTGTAAGCGGTCTATACTTACAAGTTGCATTTATAGCTTGGTTATGGGTTGTCTTTGCCCATTGATCTTTCATTATTGATGCATATTCAGATTGGTGGCTTGGATTTGGGTTGTCTATGCCCTAAGTCACATGATTTGCTAATGTTATTCTTCTTATAGAAGGGATGAGATGTTATTACTAGGTACAATCATGGTGGAGAATTGTGGTTGACTATTTTATGCTGATAGGTTAGACATATTGAGAGCCAAATGCTTGGTTCATGGATGTGATCATGGTGCCATAGATTTTGGCATGACATGATTGGATAGACAGCTTGGATACACGGTTTAGTGGGAGCTTGTGACAGTGATGGGGTGACAGTGCAGGATTAGTTCCTGGTTTGGTTTGGATCTTCATGTAGGAGATGGATTTTATGATGCCATAGGTGACTTGCTACCACGGTTGAGTGGGAGTTGTTGGCATTGATATATTTATTGGGTGTTTGCAAATGTTGGAGGTTTGTCTTAGATCCTATTGCTGCAGAAGCATCTTTGACATTTGCATGATGCACTTGATATCTTCATGGTGTGTGAAGATGGTTAGATCTTGAGGACTCATGGAGTTCTTGGTTATCTTCATGGTGTGTGGAGATGGTTCTTCATGGTGTGTGGAGATGGTTCTTCCTAGTATGTGGAGATGGTTTTCTTCATGGTGTGTGGAGATGGTTGCATCTTCGGGACTCATAGGGTTCTTGGAAAAGGTGCGGTTTATGCTTTTATTTGGCATGTTATCCTTGGTATGAGGATGGTTTCATTATTATTTCATGGTATACTCTTGATATGTGTTTAGAGTTGTGACATGTTATGGTATGTTCATGTGGAGCATGTTATCTCTTTGGTTGAGATAGTTAGATCATGTTGTCATGTTTATGTTCCTGAGGCCATGGTTAGAACTTTGACGTTGATCTTGATTTAGTTTCTTGGTATTGAGTACAATGATCATAAGTTGGATACTTCATGATATTGCTATGTTTCATTTGGAGTTGGCATGGATTGATTGGTTACAGGTGCTCGTGAATACTTAGAGATGGTGGTGATGCTGATTTCTCTTGGATTAGAGAAGTATTTGTTGGGATGGTTGATGGTTTTGGCAGGAACTTTGAGGGGCAGTCACCTGACATGGAATTGAGAGGAGATTGTTCTTAGATGAGTCTTGGTTGGAGACTTGGGTATCTTGATGAGCATTCTCATTCCCTACTCTTGGTCTACTCGGCAGTTTTCTACTTGAGAGGTATAGCCCATTGTTTTTCTCAGTTGCATTATATTTATGCTTGTCTTTCATGGATATGGATCTTGAACTATGGTACATGAGTTAGTTCTAAAGGGTTCATTTGAGAGATGGTTTAGCATTGGTTATCTCCATGTGCATATGTTGTTATGCTGGTTGAGTTTGGGAGATGGTTTTATATTGGGCATTTTTCCTTGGATTAGGAATGGATTTTCCTTGGTTTAGGAACGATTTATGAGTTTGATCTTCTTGTGAGAGGCTTACATCCATGATTAGTTATATGGTATGGTTTGGGTGTTGTTAAGGCTTCTTGTTGGGGTTTGATAAAGGAGATCATACTTGCACAGTTTACATCTAGAGGTGTGTGTAGAAGGACATGATATAGGTTATGATTTGCATGGTTGCTCTAGTCTTGGTTATCTTCTTGGATGTTCAGTTTTGCCTACATTGGATTTGAGATTGGTTAGAGATTGTGATCACTGGTTTATGTTCATGTGTGTCATGTGAGAAATGACATGGTTATTAATTTATCTCTTTCCTCTGTTGGTTGTGGAAAACTTGGGAGAGCATTTAAGACTTGTTATGAGAGTTGTTCTTGCAGAATATTAGTTTATGTATTGTGGATGTCCTTGATACTACATGGATTCACTTCTTTGAGATGTTGTGAGTGGATTGGTTATAGATTTGACATTATCTTTTGCAATGGGAGCTTCTTGGTATATATGTGGCAGGTATTGCTCTTGAGGCTTGTGATTGTAGGTTATAGATTGGATATATCATTGATATGAGATTCACTTGTTATACCTTTGAGGTATGGATAGTTGGATGGGTTTGGCACTTGTTGTGGGTACTATTTCAGCTATGGATATTTTGACAACTATGGATACATGTGATTACCTTTGGATCAAGTTTTTTTTTTGTGCTTGGCATTTCAATTGGTACAAGATTTCATGATCTTCTAATGCAACAGGTTGGGTGTTTTTCTCTTTGGATGGCTTCTATGTATATCCAGTGGTAGTGGCATAATAGGAGGTGAGATCATTCATGTTTGAGATGCTAGATACTTTGATTTTGTTGCAGGTACCAGGATGGAGCACTTGGTGTATTTTGATCCATGATAGTGGATGTGTTGGGAGGGATTGTTCCCTTGTTCATTTATGTGACTACAGATTGACCCTATGCAATGTATACAACAATTGGGAGATTGTTGACATAATGGGTATTGCACACATTGCATAATATTGTTATATTTTATTATTTTATTTTATTATGTAATGTTGTGCCTAGATGGATGTGCAACATGTAAAGATTCTCATGGAATATTCTTGATGAATTATATTGTAACATTGTGATAATATTTCATGTAATTATTTAATATTGGGGAAAATAATTAAATGCCCAATATTAAATGTGGGGTCAGTGGGTTAGGTAGCACATGGTTTTAGCACATGGTTTATGTAATACTACTTAGTGTTTTTGTGGGACTTGCTACTATATAAGTAGCCACAAGGGTAGTTGTTGTAGAGTAAGAGTGAGAAAGACAAGAGTCGAGCGAGACAAGGCTTGGCAGGTTAGCCAAGGGGGCATTTGTGAAGGTTGGAAGCATGGCATGGGATGTGTGGATTCATGCTTGTTCGCATAGTTTTCTCGGTTGTGGCTGTGGCCATAAAGGCTTCCATGGTTGTATTGCAATGGTATTTTTTGTTAAATAATACATGGTGATGGATGCTTTTGGAGGCTAAGTTTTTCCCTTAATGAGGGTTTCCCAAGGTATATCTTGTGTCACAATTTTGTGGGTATGTTGTCTATTCTCTTGCATGTGGATTTTAATTATGTATTTATTATGGGTTATGTGGAAACGGTTATATTCTTTATTGCAAGTTTCCTTACACTTTTCCCCCACGCACTCAAAAGGTATAGGTATAATAAAGGATAAACAAGAATGAGCAAATGAGTTGAAAGAATTAATGAGTATTAGGTTAAATAAAGAAGTAAATAAAGAGAACTATATTTGGTTTGCAAGAACCACTAAAGAGGTTGTGCAAGTTCAAATATTTTTTAATTCTTTCAAACAAGATTTTATTGATTTATTTAAATAGGGAAAAGATATTCTGAAAAGGGAGAAAGAAAATTTGAGCTTTAATTGGCTAGATGACACACTCTTTGATAAGTGGATGGAAAAATATTCTCCAACAACATAGATATTGTAGATGGTAGTTGAAGAAAAGGGTGTGGACAAAGCAATTACCATAGAAAGAATACAATTGACTGACAAAGCATTTGAAACAAAAGATAGAGAAAAAGAACAACAAACTACAATGGTGGACATGGCCACCCAAACTGATGATCTGGTAGATGAGAAACCAATTGTAATAAATATCCAGATATCAGAGCCTGATATAGCATGTGAAAGTCAATTGGTCCCACAACTTGAGGAACAACAAATGGAACAACAACAATCATCAGGTGTAGTGGATGTGCAAGACCCTGCTACAATAGAATTGGCCCCACCACAAAGTAACCAATGAAGAAGCCATTATGTTGTTAAAGAAAAATGACCACTAGTTGTTGTCTTTTCTTGTTCAATTTTTGATAGTGACAATTTTTTGTCTTGTTGTAAATCCTTTTGTTCTAAGGACATTTTCCCTTTCCCTCTAGGCCTGAAGCTTGTTGAAACTCACACTATATAAGTGAGTTCCCAAGGCTAGAGGAGGGTCCAAGTTTTTTTTTTTTTTGCATGAGCCTATTTAAAGTTGGAGTCAGTCCATGTATATTGTAAATGATTTCCAAAATTGAATACAAAAGTTATAGTTGCTAGCCTATTGTGTTATCTTTCTAATAGATATGAATACTGAGTTCTATATAGTTCAAAGAAATGAATACAAATATTGAAAGTTGATTTCATTTCAAACCTTTTCTCTTTCCTTGTTTTTGTTTTGTTCTTTGAGATTTAATAGAAAAGTTTATCAAATTTCATTTGTAATTCACCTTGAATTATATTTCAATTTCCTTTTACTAGTAATCTAATGGATTATGTAAATGCTTAATGAAAGTTCAAAGATCACTATAATTTTAAGTGAAGATATGGTAAGTATGAGATCTAGAAATGAATATAGACAAATCTTTACACAAAGTGTTGAGATAAGATCCAAAAGTAGGAATAATCTTTGGAAGTTATAGCCTACTGGATAAGGCACTAGCCATCCTTGTGAGTTAAAATGAATGGAATGTTTTGAGTAATGCATAATTATTATAATCAATCAATTTTTCCAATTCTATTATCCAAGCAAAAAATGCTAGCCTGTACTTGATTCATGGTATCTAGGCTTTGATGAAATAGCTAGTTATCATCTCTGTATGACCATTGAATTAGAAGAAAGAAGGCTCAATAATCTATTGTTACTAGAATTCATGTTAAGGACCTTGATTTGAGAATGGATAATAGTTGAATACCTAAGGTATACCCACTTGAATCTTGTAGAGTTCAAAGTGGAGAAGACTCTGATGTCTTGTTAGTTGGTCCTTTTATTTTGATTTTGCAAAATGCCCACAATGGTTTTTAGCTAATTCCTAGGTTTTTTGACATAATAAAAGGTAGTTTAAATTTTGTCAAATTAGGAGCCAAAAAAATTGCCACATAGCCATCATATTACCCTTTTTTCTTATGTTTCCAAATTGTATATGCATGGAGGAGTTTAGTTGTCCATCTGCCAACTACATTTACTCATGAATGTCAAACTATTTTTTCTCTATGAGATGGAATCACCTTGGAGCATAATGGAAAATAGTTCACAACCCTATGCTTCCAATTTTTGTATAAATATTTACAAGACTATTGAAACTATAAAATCTAACAAAGATCCATTTTATTTTTTTGAGAAATAACATTCATATGAGGGCTTATAGAAAATGACTTTGTGCCTTGTCAATGCATCTACATATTGCACACACATATCTTCTAGTTTCTCATTTCATTATTCATGATGAAAACTCTTTGAGGCATATGGCCAAAAAAATTGTGGGCCTTTGTATACTTCTCATTAAAGTGCAATGTTTAAGGATATAAGCTCTCCTAGTTTATAGTCAATTAACAACTACACTTGATATAAAAAAAGAGTCACCCCACCTTGATTTGGCATACATACTAGCAAGTGTTCTCTAGTTTACTCAAATACACAGAATATGGGCACATAATTGCTTACCCAATTCAAGTGATTCTAATTTAGCACATACAATGAGAATCACTCTTCATTTTAAATCCATTCAATTTTAGGTTTCTGTTTCACATTTTTAACTCTTCATCATAACCATTTTGTGCATATAATACAATATCTCTTTGAATCATTCTATCAAATGATTGAAGTGGATCACCTCTTCTCCTACATATTGTGTTTCTCTTTTTATGGTTATCTGATAAGTTGCATAAACAAATAAAAAATTGACTTAATGTCTCCCCTAAATTAGCACCTATACAACATATTTTAATATTCCTAAGCCATTTTACACATTGTTCATGACTTATTAAAAATAAATAAATAAATAAATCCTCCTTTAAAAAGTTCAAATCCACAAATATCCTTGTCTTTAAATTAATATGTTTAGAAATTAGAATGCAATTAGGTGGCTTGGATTTTATGGTCTTTCTTCAAAACAACATCTACATTGTCTATCATCTAATATAATCCCTTGTGCAAATCACCTTTTACTCTTGCAATGTGTATGCCTTGTTCCTTCTCATAGGTATTGAGTTGTTAATGAGACATTGAGATTTTAAATTCTTTTTAGTGGTCCACCACCTTTCCTTCAACCATTGTTTGATGTTGCATTTTTTTCGAGCAAATTAAATATCATACACTAAGGCTTGATTTCTAGGCTAAAAGTGTTGAGTTGTCAAAGTTGACTTATTTTTTTAAGCTTAATTTATTTCTTAGTGTGTAATGTTTAAGGGTGGTTGATTTATTCAAGTAATTCAAACCAATGTATTTCTGTGCATACTTACCTAGTAAGTGACGTTGCTTTGGGAAAATTGTTCACGCTTCTCTTGGTAAATTTATCATTATTTTATTCCCCCCAATAAATTGATGGAAGTCACACCTATATTTGTGCTTACACTTTCATTGCTTGACCTTGATGTTTATGTTTTATTGTAGTTATTTTCAATTGTATGACTTGTTCACATGATGAATAAATTTATTGTCATTTGTATGACTTGTTCACATGAAGCATAAAATCTATTTACATATGACTAATGTACATTGCCACCAAACGATAAATTTGGGCTGGGCTTTGATCGCAAATATTTGGTTGTGTAGAAAACATCTAAGAGGAGATTTAGTTAAAGCAACTTAGGTCTTTAGATGCTACTTAAATTCTTTAACAGTTAACATGTGAGATTGTAAAGAGTCGCTCAAATAATTTCATTTTTATAATTTTAGATAGCACAACTTCTAGAGACCATAACTCATGAATCATTGATCTAATTGACTATGATTAGCCCTTTCTTAGAAATAATGTACCTCTTGATCTACAATGCCTAGTTACATAAGCATCATCAGCTGGGGTTTGACCTCATTTTGGAGCCTCTAACACCTTCAAATTTGAGTTCATAGTTTTAAACCCCATTGCCAATATAAAAAATTCTTGATAGATCCATGGATACACTTTCTATTACAATGAAACTCTCTATTGACATGATAAAATATCGAAAATGAACCTCCACGTATGAATTCAGAACATTCTAAGACCAAACAACCAACTTACTAATAAGAGTAAGCTTCCAAAAATAGAAACTGTACATTGAAATAACCCTTTTTGAAAAGAAAAAAGAAAATATTTTTGGGCAATGCAAGATTTTCCTTACTCCTAGGATGCTCCTACATTAATCTACCAATCCTACATGCCTAACATTATGTTGAGGTGTTGCATACTCTTTCATTTCTCTGATTTATGAGGGAACATTCATTGCATGCTATGTTAGAAATAATCCTTGGGGCTCTTGATTAGTCCTAGTATCACTTATTTTCTTTACTCTAATACATTGACATATTATGATTTCTTTTTAAGAGAGGAGTTTTATTTCGAGTAGGTTTTCTCCTTTAGTATGTTTTATGAGAAATTGGGTACTTAATATAGCTATTAATCAAGGCTATTCATCATACTCTCTGATTCTCTCTTAAGGGGAGGTAATGGACTAAACATTGACTCTATCAAGCCAATTAGCTATTAGCCTACCTAAGGGAATTCATGTTTTTTATAAATTAAATCTCCACTTACAGATATTTTGTATTTTTACTCACCTCATGTTCTTGACACATGTGCACTAACTTAGTGAGATGCCTATTGCATGTATATTCACCATTTTCTTACACACTTTTTGTTAGTTTTATGTAGCTTGGATAGCTATTTTTCCATATGTGATTAATTGGTAGATAATTATTAGAGTTACAAAAAATAATTATTTTTTATTTAATTGACTCCTTCTAGAAGCCACTAGTAACCTATTGGTTTAGGTTGTTTTAATTAAGAAGCAACTAGAAACTTCTTGGTTAGGAAGCAACTAGAAACTTCATGGTTAGGTTGTCTTGATCAAGAAGCAACTAGAAACCTCTCGGTTAAGTAGTATAAAAGGGGGTCAAGAGAGGAATTTGAAGAACATAATAGAATAGAGAACAACAAGAGTTGTAGAAGCATTTGCAGTGATAGCAAATAGTCTTGCAGTGTTAGCAAGGGTACAATGATAGCGTTGGGGATAGTAGTGGGGAATATTAGCAAGAGAAATTAGGAGGTTGTCTAAATTCTACCAGTGAGAGGCAAGGAATTTTGTATCTCTTAATTTGTTGAAGTTAATATATTTTCCATCTACAGAATTGGTTTTCTCTTATGGGTTTTTTTAGGGACAATTTGTCCAAAAATATTGTGTTCTCTGTGTTCTGAATTTCTTTTCGTATTTTATTGTTGAAGTTGTAGTTGTGTTATTTTTTGATATTAGCTGGGAATTTATTTTTAGCAATTTAATAATCATTTATGATAGGATATTAATAATCGGTCACTATAATAGTGTTAATTTTCACATGGCATCAGAGCATTGTTGAGGGTAGAAGAGTTTTTCCCTAGGAAAGAAATTTTGATCTCTTCAAATTTATTATTTCTTTAATCCCTTGAGATGGCTTCAACTAGTTTGAGAGATTAGGATAGATTGGATGGTAACTTGAATTTCAGTGTTTGGAAGGCTAGAATCTCTTTATTGGAAGAGAATGGTATCAAAGATTATGCTACCACTAGTATAGTTCTGCCTATAGATGCTATAAATATTGCAACATATAATAAGGATGATGCCAAGGTGAGGAGGATTATCCTTGATGGTGTCAAGGATCATATTGTTCTACATATCATGAAGCTAGATACATCAAAGAAGATGTGTGATGCCATTCTGAATCTGTACCAAAATCCTACCACCAATAGGAAGATGATTCTCAGAAAGAAGCTAAAGAATACCTAGATGAACCAGGGAGAAGACATTACTAGTTACGTTACAAGGCTTAGACTAGTCAAGGACAAGCTAGTAGTTATTGGAGATAGTCTCAGTGATGACGAGCTAGTGAGAATAGCCCTAAATAGGTTTTCTAAATTGTGGAGTGTCTTTGTTCAAGTTGTTAGTGGATGAGATACCTTATCAAGTTGGGATTGATTATGGACTGGTTTCACTTAGGAGGAGTTTAGACTAAGTCTTGTCAATGGGTCCAATAAGAGTTAGAAAAGTGAGGTGGAATGGGAAAACATTTCCCTAGCAGGGAAAGCAAAGAAGGGATCTAGCTCACAAACTAAGAAGAAGAAGAAGGGTCAAGTCATTTGGATTCATGAGTATGGTCACTATGTCAACAATTGCATAGAAAGGAAGAAGGCAAAGAAGCGGGTGACAGCTTCAACAAGTACAAAAGAACTCTCTAGTAGAATGGAAGATGAGTTTGCACTTATAGCTTGTATGGTGAGCTCAACCTCATAGAATATCTAGTATATAGATGGTGGGGTGTCATTTCATATGACAGGAGTTAGTACTTCTCCAGTTATAAGGAGGAGAACACCAATATCCAGATTTCTATGGGAAACTTGTCCAAACTCAACCTAGTTGAAAAAGGGACTATTCAGTTTCAGAGGGAGAATGGAAAGATAATTCCAATTCATGATGTATTGCATGTGCTCGGATTAGGTATGAATTTTATTTTTGTATCTATTCTTCAGGATAGGGGGTATAGTGTACTCTTTAGAGAGACACATGTGTTGATTAAGCACAAGGATTGGAAATCACCCATAACTATTGGAGTTAGGAGTGGTCACCTTTACAGGTTGCAATTTGATACTTCTAAGGCACTCATGAGCATCGCTAATCCAAGATATCTTGGAGAGCTATGGCATAGGAGGATGGGCCATATTCATCATGGAGCATTCAAATTACATCATGAGATGGTGATAGGTGTTCTAGAGGTGAGTACAAAGAATTATGATGTATGTAAGAGATGTGTGTTGGGGAAGTTTGTGAAAGCATCTTTTCCAAGGAGTGGCACCACATCTAAAGGTGTTATTGATCTAGTACATACAGATGTATGTCGACCAATGTCAACAAAGTCTATCAGAGGATATGAGTACTATGTTAGATATTTATCTAGGAAGACTTGGATATACTTCTTGAAGACCAAGGATGAGGTTTACAATTGGTTCCAAGAGTTCAAGGCTCTAGTGGAGAACTCGACAGGAAGGAAGATAAAGTTTCTTTGGTCAAACAATGGAGGCGAGTACAAAGAAAATAACTTCCAGGAGTTATGTACCAAGGAAGGAATCAAGAGATAGTGGACTATTCCTTACAATCCACAATAGAATGGAGTTGTTGAGAGGAAGAACCATTCTATATTAGAGGCAGAAAGAGCCATGCTACATGACTAGGATATGCCCCACTACTTATGGGCAGAAGCATGCAGTACAACAATCGATATTCAAAATAGGGTTCCACACAAGGTACTAGGGAGGATGACACCAGAGGAATCTTTCATAGGTAAGAAGCTTGATGTTAGCCATTTTAGAATATTTGGGAGTTTGGCATATTGTCATATTCTAGGTGATAAATGTACCAAGTTAGGTTAGACTACAGAGAGGGGGTACTTTGTTGGGTACAGTGAAACCTCAAAAGCATATAGGATTTGTATCCCTGGGACCAGAAGATTTATTATTAGATGTGATGTCAAGTTCATGGAGGACAAGGCATTTATAAGGTCTGGAGATTTTCTAGCAGATGATCAGAGTGAGCGGCCAACAGAAGCTCCAAGGCCTACTCAAGGGCAGAAGAGCACAAGTATAGTTACTAGTACAAGTGTAGGCTCAGGTGGTGAAGATTCACAAAACATGGAGCAACAGGTGCAAAAGGAAATGCATTTAGAATACCTAGAGGTTGATATCTCATCCTCTATAGTTGGCAGCAGGAACCATGAGGTTCAAGAGGCACAAAAGGATACTCAAGACTTTGTGGGAGCTCCTAGGAAGAGTACTAGACAACAAAGACAACCAACAAAGTTCAATGACTATGTAAATTAGTTAGTCAATTGGTAGATAGTGAATCTTCCAGCTATCAGGAGGTTGTAGTGCATCAGGTATGGCAAGATGCTATGGTTGATGAATATTCCTCAATAATGCAGAATGATGTATGGGAGGTAGTTCCTAAACCAATAGATAGAGCAATAGTTGGATCACACTAGATCTATAAGATAAAGAACGGTGTAGATGGTAGCATCAAGAAATACAAGGCAAGGTTTGTAGCCAAGGGGTTCTCTTAGAAGGAGAGAATAGACTATGAGGAGACATTTTCTCCAGTGGCTAGGTATACTTCTACATGAGTTGTGATCTCATTTGCAACATAGATGGGATGGCAGATCCATCAAATGGATGTCAAGATAGTGTTCCTTAACTGTGAGTTAAAGGAGGAGGTATACATAGAACAACCAGAAGGCTTTGTAGCACACAACAAAGAGACCCATGTGTGTAGATTGAAGAGAGCATTGTATGAAATCAAGTAGGATCCCAGAGCATGGTATGAGCACATTGACACAGACTTGTAGGAAATGGGCTTTGTGAAGAGTGAAGAGGATGCTAACCTCTACTACTTGGTGTTTGGGGGTGAGATTCTCATTCTTGTTTTTTATGTGGATGACTTGTTTCTTATAGGTTCACTAGGGCTCATAAAGGACTACAAGAGGGAAATTGCAGAAGAGTTTGAGATGAAGGATTTAGGACTCATACATTACTTTCTAGGCATGGACGTGTGGTAGACAAATGGAGAGATTTTCCTTGGTCAAGGGAAATATTGCATTGAAATCTTGAAGAGATTCAGGATGGAGGATTGCAAAGCCATGTCTACACCTATAATCATGAATTAGAGGAAAGTAGATACATCTAAGGAGAAGGATGTAGATCCCACCTTATATAGACAGTTAATTGGAATGCTTATGTATTTGGTCAACACTAGGCCAGATATAGCATTTGTATTAAACTCTCTTAGTCAATTCATGGTTCAACCAAAGAGAATGCATTAGATAGCGGTCAAGCATGTATTGTGTTACTTGTGTGGTATAGTTGAGTATGGGGTCAGATATATCCAAGGTGAAGGTATCAGGTTGATGGGCTATATTGATGCAGATTAGGCAGGAAGTACAACAAACAAAAGGAGCACTTTAGGTTGTTGTTTCAATTTAGGATCAGGCGTTGTATCTTGGTTCAGCAGGAAGCAAAAGTCTATGGCTCTGAGTTTAGTAGAAGCAGAATACATAGTAGCTAGCATGGCGACATGTGAAGTTATATGGCTTCAGAAGTTGTTAGTAGCCTTGCTTGGTTAGAAGGTTGAGACTACTGTGATACACTATGATAATTAGAGTTGTATCAAGTTGTCTAACAATCCAGTATTTCATGATAGGTCTAAACATATAGACATCAAATATCACTTCATCAAAGATTGTGTACAATAGGGGGGTTGTTCAAATACAATACATACCTACAGAGGAGCAGGTAGCAAACATTCTGACAAAGGCATTGGGGAAGGGGAAATTCATCTTCTTTAGAGATAAGTTAGGTTTCATGCAAAACAACTTCCTCACTAAGAGGGAGTGTTAGTTTTAGGTAACTTGGACACTTGTTTGTCCATGTGTGATTAATTGGCTAATGACTATTAGAGTTAAGCAAAATAATTATTCTTTAATTAATTGACTCCTTTTAGAAGTCACTAGTAACCTATTGGTTAAGTTTTTTTAATCGAGAAGCAACTAGAAACTTCTTGGTTAGCTTGTCTTGATCAAGAAGCAACTAGAAACCTCTTGGTTAAGTAGTATAAAAGGGGGTCAAGGGAGGCATTTGGAGAATATAAAATAACAAAGAATGACAAGAGTTGTAGAAGCATTTTCAGTGTTAGCAAATGAGTTTGCAATGATAGAAAACAATCTTGCAGTGTTAGCAAGGGCATAGTGATAGCATTGGGGATAGCAGTGGGGAATATCAACAAGAGAAATTAGGAGGTTGTATGAATTCTACCAATGAGAGGCAAGGAGTTTTGTATCTCTTGATTTGCTAAAGTTAATATATTTTCCATCTGCAATACTGGTTTTTCCTTAAGGGTTTTTTCCAAGGACAATTTGTCCAAAATATTGTGTTCTTTGTGTTCTGAATTTATTTCCACATTTTATTAGTGAAGTTGCAGTTGTGTTATTTTTTGATATTAGCTAGGAATTTATTTTCAACAATTTAATAATCGTTTATGATAACAGATTAATAATCAGTGACTACAATAGTGTTAATTTTCACACTTTTCAAATGTGATCACAAGTATCCCAAATATAGATGGATAGATAATGATTATCTCCTCCCTTCTTACATCACTAGCTTGCCTCCATATATAAGGTTACTATGTATATTATATTTGGAACTCTTTGATAATATTTATTTGGCTTTTTGTGCTCATAGTTTGTGGAAGTTTTCTTATTTCTTGTTGATATAAAATATATAACAAAGAAAATTAAAAAATAATATATTTGGAGAGCATTGCTCTAGAAATATATTTGAGGAATAGACCAAGACCTCATGACTAGTACGCCACAACATTATTCAAGACTATATGTTATACTAAATAGATCTTCTCTTTAAATTAAGAAAGTAATTACATAACAAAATAGATTAATTATTATGTATTAAGTGTTAGTGTAGTTTTTTATTTTTCCTTTTTTGCTAGGTTTTTCCTATACTTTTTAATAATCTCGCTTAGGTTAATAAAGCATGTCTTATTAGGTGAATGGTTGTGAGGTGTCACCTTCCTACATGTGAGCATCCATTAGCTATCTTGGGAAGATACTTTGCTATCTTTAGTCTGATAGATGGTTGCTCCTCATTGGTTGGTGTTGACACCTCCTCCCTCTTTCTAGCCTATATAAGCATGCTACCTGGCTTGTATTTGCATCTCTTGTTTTGCATCCTCTTAATGTTATTTTGCTTCCAGCATTTGCATTACTCTCTTGGAGACTAACTCTATGATGCTATTTTGATTTTGTATCATTTGCATTCATAGTTTAGATATTTACTCTTTGCACTAGTTTTCTGGGTTATTAATCTTTTCAGATTCTAACATGGTATCAGAGCTTTTCTATGTGCAAGAGTAGATTTTAGTTTCCTTATTTAAGAGATTCGGGGGGGGCAAATAAACTTTATTGTAGTTTTTTGTAAAACAAAGTATGCTCTTCTCTTGCATCTTTGGATGATCCTGAGAATCAGAAAAGTTTTGACAAAAACAGTTTTTCTCTGGAGTTTCAATCTCAAATTTGACAACCAACTTGCATATTTGGAGTTTTCAATCAGTTTTGCAGGTTCCAACATGTCATTGATGGACTTAAGAAGCTGATCCAGCATTTGCATGTCATATTTTGGTTGCTGGGGTCATTTTCTAATTTTTGGAGCCATTTTTTACTGTTAAAGGCATCTGATTTACACTACAGCAACATCTTCTGTTCATCAGCAAGAAAAACTCTTTCCGGGTTTTGTTCGCAGCCCTGAAAAACGATCTGGGTATCTTTTAGATTTTGCATGCAAGCTATATATTTTTCAGAATCGAGCATGCAAAGCTACAGCCATACCCCTCTCCGTTGGCAGCTGCAGATTTGAATGCAGTTTTCAAATGTCTCGTTCTTGCTCATACGGACTCCGATTTTGATGATTCTTGTTATGAACTTGGCTATTTTTTTGTGCTCTATCCACTAGTGGAGTTAGTTTTTTATTTTCATGCATGAATTCTTCAGAAATTGCAGATTCTCAGTCGTGACTGTGCACAGTTCTCGTTTTGGAAACTTCAGAGGATCATAACTTTCTCATACGACCTCGTATCGAGGTGATTCTTTTTTTGAAAGTGCATGATTTTTTGAGTAGATCGCAGTGGTGCTATTTGTTTCTTTGATTATTGTGCCCAAGTTTCACTTTTAGCATATGCTCTTCATGAGGGTTTGTAATGCATTGAAATCAAGACCACTAAGTATCTCTTTCTAGTGGTAGTTGTAAATGCACTAAAATAAAGTGCCAAATAATATTTATTTGGGGGGGGGTTCTTTGATTGAGTAAAGAGGGGGGGGGGGGAGGGGGGGGCATTGTCGTGGCTGGATTCTCTTCCTTTTAGCATTTCTTTGCATTCCTTCATCATGGATCAAACAAATATGCCCATCCTAACTCCATACAATTACTTTGAGTGGAAATCACGCATGATAATTCACTTAAGGAAAGCTGGATTAAATAGGATAACTATGGGACTTGAAACTGAACCTGCTAAAGATGAAGACAAGCCTAAGTGGTTTAAAAAATGTGATGAGGCATATGGAACATTGTGTTTGTCTGTTTCTCCTGACTTGCTATTTCACATTGAGTCTTTGGATACACCAAATGAAGTATGGACAAAGCTAGAAACATTATTTGGCACACAAGATTCAATGAGGGGTCATATGTTGGAAAATGAATTAATTAGTTTGAGTCCAGGCAATTTCAACACAATCCAAGATTTCTTCACCAAATTGAAATCACTAAGGCTGCAGTTAAAACAATGTGGAATTGAAAAGAAAGATGAACAACTGATTCTCAGTATTCTCTCTAAGCTAAGTTCAAAATATTCTGTGTTTGTCTCTACCTTCTATGCTACTAAGGGTGCACTTGGTACTCAATTCACCATGCCATCTCTAGATGATTTTGTTGTCAATCTTACTCGAGAACAGGACAAGCTAATCCAGATGGGCACTCTTAAGTCCTCTAAGTCACATGCCTTAGCAACCAACCAAGGCACAAAAGAACAAAAAGGACAAAGTAGTAACAACAATAGTAAGGATGAGAAACAAAATAATAGTGAGGAAAAGAAGGATCAGATACCAATTGCTTCAAAAGCAACTATTGATACCTCATCCTCCAAGGGCGATAAGCCTAAGAAAGAAAAGGTTAAATGTGCCTATTATAAAAGACCCGGTCATGATGAACATAAATGTTTGAAGAAACAAATTGATCACTTGACATACATTCTTGAGAAGAATAATATTAGTGTTCCTGAGTCTATCAAACAAAGTTCTAATGAAGAGTCTAACAAGGAAAAAGAAAACAACATGGGGAAAGGAAAGGGCAAAGCTCTTGTTGCAGTGGCTTCCTCACCATCCACTTGGGTTCTTGATTCGGGTGCTTCACACCACATGGCTTCATCTAAGGAAGAACTTGCATCCTTGGAGCCATGTACTATGCCTTCTATTTTGATGGGTGATGACACTCCTATTGAGGTGTGTGGGAGAGGGTCTGTTGATGTGGGGGATGGCACATTCCATGATGTTCTTTGTGTACCCTCATTATCAACTAATCTCCTATCAATATACCAAATCCCTCACACAGGTTTAGGCAAGCGGGTTGAGTTCACTCATGATTCAGTGGAGATACGTGAGTTGCATAGTGATTCTATAGTTGCAGTTGGGAGAGCAGATCATCAGTCACGGCTCTATCTGTTTTCTCACTTTGTTCCTGATCCTCCTTCATCTTTTTTTCTCACTCACTCTAACGATGTGAGTAAATTATGGCATGAGCAGTTTGGCCATCTTAACTGCCGCTATTTGCATCAGCTCAACCAGCAGAGCATGGTCACAGGGTTGCCTTCGGTTCAATTCTCAGGAGGTGTTTGCCAAGGTTGCATTCTTGGTAAGCATCCTAAGGAAAAGTTTGACAAAAGTAAGGCATGGAGAGCTTCACAGATACTAGAGTTAGTTCACAGTGATTTGGCTGGTCCATTTCAACATCCTTCTTTCAGCAGGGCCCGATATGTCCTCACATTCATTGATGACCTTTCTCGATATACATGGGTGTACTTTCTCAAACAGAAGTCAGAGGTATTTGATCATTTTCAAGACTTCAAAAATTTTGTAGAAAAGCAATCTGGGAAAGCCATCAAGATTTTGCGCCCAAACAATGGTGGTGAGTATGTCAACCATCGGTTTGAAAGATTTTGCACTTCAGAGGGGATTGATTTACAGCATTCAATTCCATACAATCCTCGACAAAATGGTGTTGCAGAACGGAAGAATAGATCCTTGAAGGAAATGGCAAACTGTATGATTCACTCTAGATCTCTTGCACCACAGTATTGGGTAGAAGCCGTTAATTGTGCTTGTTATATCCAGAACCGTGTTCCTCATCGAGCCTTGAAGGGAGTTACTCCTTTTGAAGCTTGGAGCGGTCGAAAGCCATCAGTTAAGCACTTTCAAGTTTTTGGCTCCCCTGCATGGGCCCACATTCCTACAGAGAAACATAAGGCCTTGGATCCGCAAAGCAGACCTTGCATATTTGTAGGTTATCCTGATGGTGTGAAGGGTTATCGGTTGCTCCACCCTACTACACATGAGTTATTCATTGAGAGGAGTGTTCAGTTTGAGGAGGGATCTTCAAGCTCACTTTCTATCACTTCTCCAACTTCTACCTTGACATTAGAGTCACTTGGAATACATGACAGATCTTCTGATGAGTCAGATTCACCTGAACAGTCTTCTACCTCTACTTCTGATGCAGAAAGTGATTCAGAGAACTCACCTCCTTCCTCTCCTAGTCATCATTCAGAGGTTAATGATTCCCCTCCAGATTCTCCATCTTCTTGCCGACTTTGGGCTAGACAGACCTTGCAGTCTGCAGGTGATTGGGTTGGGGATCCATCAGACACCAGGCGAACTTGTTCACAATTCCAGGATGCTCCACATGTCTTCATTGCTACTGCCTCAGATCCACAGTCCTTTCATGAGGCTTCTGGTATTTCTGAGTGGGATACAGCTATGCAGGAAGAGTATAGTTCCTTGATGAGGAACCACACTTGGGATCTTGTCCCTCTTCCTAAAGGAAGAAAACTTGTTCGATGTAAGTGGATCTATCGAACAAAATTTGCAGCAGATGGGTCAGTTGACAAACACAAGGCTCGCTTGGTCGCCAAAGGATTCTCCCAAGTTCCTGGGATTGACTACTCTGAGACTTTTGCGCCAGTTGCCCGAATGAATTCCATTCGAATTGTTCTTTCCATTGCTGCAGCTAATCGTTGGGAAGTACATCAGATGGATGTGAAGAGTGCTTTTCTTCATGGCGACCTTCATGAGGAGATCTACATGGAGCAGCCACAGGGCTTCCTTCAAGATTCTTCACTTGTGTGTCGTCTTCGAAAGTCTCTCTATGGCCTCAAACAGGCTCCTCGGGCCTGGTATGCCAAGATGGACTCCTTCCTTCTATCAGTTGGGTTCACTCGGTGCCATTCTGATCCTAATGTGTACATTTTGCAACAGGGTGATTCACTTCTATTTTTGGTTTTGTATGTTGATGACTTGCTGATCACAGGAAGTTCTTCACCCACCATTAAGGTTGTCAAAGTGGCCCTTCAAGACAGTTTTTTGATGACTGACTTGGGCTTGTTGCATTACTTTCTCGGGATTGAGATCCTTCAGTCTCCTTCTGGGATCACCATCACACAATCCAAGTATGCTCTAGATTTACTCTCGAGGTTTCATATGGCTGACTGTAAGCCTGCTCTGACTCCCTTCCTTTCTGGAGTCAAACTTGAGGCTCAATGTTCTTCTCCACTTGTTGATGGCACTTTGTACTGCCAACTTGTTGGGAGTTTCATTTATCTGACTCATACGAGACCTGACATCTCCTATGTTGTAGGCATGGTCTCTCGATTCATGCAGGAGCCCCATGAGTTACACTGGAAAGCGGCCAAGCGGATCCTTCACTACATTCAGGGTTCTCATAGTTGTGGGATTCACTACGCAGCAGGTATTGAGCTTGATTTGGTGGGCTACACAGATTCAGATTGGGCAGGTGATTCTGAGGATCGCAAGTCTACTTCAGGGTATAGCTTCTCACTTGGGTCAGGTCCTGTTTGTTGGTCGAGCAAAAAGCAGTCTGCTATTGCTTTGTCTTCTACTGAGGCTGAGTATTGGGGGGTTGTAAATGCCGCCACTGAGGCCATTTGGATTCAACATCTTCTCACTGAGTTTGGTATCCAGATCAGACGGCCATCAGTCATATTTTGTGACAACCAGAGTGCCATTCAGATCTCACGGAATCCAGTTCATCATCAATGGACCAAACACATAGAGGTCCACATGCACTACATCCGGGAGCTCATCCATGGTCATGTCATTGACCTTCGCTATTGTCCGACTTCCGAGCAAGTTGCTGATATCTTCACCAAACCCTTCACTGAGAGCAAGTTCCTTCATTTGCGAGCTTTATTGGGGGTGCGGGATGCTTCATCTTTTGGGGGGGCCTCTTCCTCTCACTCGGAGTCCTGACTTTTTTGTGGGGGGGGGGGGGGGGGGGGGTTTCTTTTCTCTCTCTCTTTTGAGAAATCTTATGTACATGGGTACCTCATCAGGCTTGACTTGCCGGGACCCATTTCTACATCCACCTAAGCTTCGCTTATGGGGGGGTGTTAGTGTAGTTTTTTATTTTTCCTTTTTTGCTAGGTTTTTCCTACACTTTTTAATAATCTCGCTTAGGTTAATAAAGCATGTCTTATTAGGTGAATGGTTGTGAGGTGTCACCTTCCTACATGTGAGCATCCATTAGCTATCTTGGGAAGATACTTTGCTATCTTTAGTCCGATAGATGGTTGCTCCTCATTGGTTGGTGTTGACACCTCCTCCCTCTTCCTAGCCTATATAAGCATGCTACCTGGCTTGTATTTGCATCTCTTGTTTTGCATCCTCTTAATGCTATTTTGCTTCCAGCATTTGCATTACTCTCTTGGAGACTAACTCTATGATGCTATTTTGATTTTGTATCATTTGCATTCATAGTTTAGATATTTACTCTTTGCACTAGTTTTCTGGGTTATTAATCTTTTCAGATTCTAACATTAAGCTCAGGTAGATTCGAACGCAAGATCTCTTTAATAAGAGGCTCACGATTTACCATTGTGTTGTAGGCTCTTGCCTTATTTTATAAATATTTTAACATTCTATAAATAGTCAATTTAACTTAATTACTTTCTAAATAGTAGTACTTGCCGGTAGGCTAAGTACTATTGTGTCATTTTTTGTATTCTGTACGTTAACACGTTATTAAATTAAGCTCGATATACCAATTTGAAATAAGTTTTTTGTTTGTGTTATATAAATATTAAATTCTTCCTAAAAGTAGATGATAATTTTTTAACTTTATAATTTTTTAAAATTATTATTCTATGATTCTATTGGCTAGCTCAATTAGACTCTTATATGCGGGTCACACATTTTATTATCATAATAAATCTTCCACAATTATTCGAATGGCTTAAAATCAAGATTAAAAACCATGCTAATTTTGTACAATTATTCTTAAATACATTCTGTTTATATTGTTCATATTTAGATATTTACAAGTTAAAATAAAACTAAAATAATCAGACAACAATATCAAATCAATATAAATCTCATCAAAACCCTAAAACCCAATTACTTTACTGTTTAAAAATCTTTCTATCTCAATTTAAAACTTTCCTTAGGGATCTTGTCATTGGAAAAATATTACCATAATCTTAAGAACATCATAATTATTAAAGCTATCACTCAATTTAAAACTTTGATATTTCTTTTCAAAACTATAAAATAAACATGTCCTTATTAAAAAACAATTATAAAGTAAATGTTGTAAGTTTCAATGTAATCAATTTCTGAATTTATTTATTTTTTTGTTTTATATAAATATTAAATTCTTCCTAAAAGTATATGATAATTTTTTTAAATTTATAATTTTTTAAAATTATTATTCTATGTTTCTATTCCCTACTCAATTAGAGTCATTTATGCATTATACATTTTATTATCATAATAAATCTTCCACAATTATTTGAATGTCTTAAAATCAAGATTAAAAAACATGCTAATTTTGTACAATTATTCTTAAATACATTCTATTTATATTGTTAATCTTAAGAACATAATTCTTAAAGTTATCACCCAATTTAAAACTTTGATATTTCTTTTCAAAACTATAAAATAAACATGTCGTAAATGTTGTAAGTTTCAATGTAATCAAGTTTTTGATGAGCGGAGAATACAATATAAGTACTAAAATGGCATTATATATTATCCAAGTATGAATTATTTAGATAGCTCTACAAACAATCGATAGTCATGTAATTACTAAACAATACATTTTTATTAATAAATTATATTTAATTATGTTAATAACACATGTTTTTAACAAGAACAAAGCAAGTAGTTGTGAGCACTCCTTTAATCTTATCTACTCCGTCATTGTCGCCATTTTCTGCTTTATGGTGTTATCGTTATTTCAACCACTTCTTTCCATAGGCTTTTATTTAGTTCATATTCCCTATTTTCTACTTTGAACAAAGAATTGGACATCCATAGACCTAAGATTAAGGTTTATTTCTTTTACTGTTAACAGTATTACTTTATCAGCTCTTTCAGTGTTATTAAATAAAATTTGAAATTATTAGTTAATAGAAATCTCGATTCACTTAATAATTGTTTCTGCTGTGTTTTTGTATGTTATACAGCAGAGATAACAGTAAACGAGGAAAGGACAAGATCAGATATAAGAGTATGTCTCACTGCCTAAATCAACTGTTACACTATTTGTTGCTTTTCAGATTGGTTGCAATTTAGGTTTTAGATAGAAAATGGTGCCCAAATGTCACTGTTAAGATCATATACATCATCACAATCAGTAGTATTAAAGGAAAAATTCAATGGCAATATTTTTTGTAGAGGAAAGTGAAGCCTTCCTATGATATCTTTGCTTTCTTAGATAATGCATTTTTATAGATATTTCGATACTTAATAATACCAAACTTCATTTTTGGTTAGTTTAAGCTCTAGACTCTAGTCTTATGCAAGTCTAATATTCAAATAAGAAGAACCACGAAAAAATATTTGAGATATAGGATTTACAATCAATATCAATGCAGAAGGACCAAAATATTTTTGATAATGATCAATCAATTTTACCAAAAAATTATCAAAAATTAAATTCTGGGAACTTTCGGCCAGCGGTTCGGAACAACAAAGGCGTCATCATGGTATTTCAAACCCCCAATATTGATTATCATTTGCACACAAATCTTATATCCAGCCTTGTAAAGCAGTTGTCAGAGTTAATGGAGTCGCCCTGTGACAGCTCTTGTTCTACTGGCTAATAAAAATTCGCACTTGTCCCAACCAGGACGAAGAAGAGGCCATTCACCATCCATCTCATATGTGTCACAATTCCAGCTTCAAACTTATGCGAGCCTGGGAAAGGTGAAAATTGTTCTCTTCTGTGCTATAAAATGAACAGGTACAGATTACGGCTCTTTGTTGAATCTCCCCCATTACGTTTGTTGTTATTGAACCAAAGATACACTGAATGTATCAGTTGCTTCAGCAATCCTTCAACTCTCAGCATCTTCTGGGATACTAATCTAGAGGTTGTCTTTCATCACTATTGCATACAAACTTAACCAGCTAGAAGAGGTATTCACACATTGAGAAGTATCTAACAATTGGCAATCAGAGAATCTCATAAATATGAACATAATATTTAATTGACAAATATGCACTACTGTGAAAAATGATTAATATCAATCACTACTAACTTATGCCTTGGAAATGCTATAGACGGAAGACCGCATCCAACTTTATGATTGCGATCCTCTTTTGTAACATCAAATCTCTGTCCACGCTCATACCTTGATATTTATTAATTTCACAATTTTGTTTTTAATTTTTCTCTGAATTAGGTCTATTCATTTAATACAGTTAGATCAATTGTACAATAAAATTGGTATAATAAGGAAACATTAATGAAATATTAGTATATAATTATTAAATTAATTAAGGGAAAACTTCAGTTGAAAAAGAAAATGAATAATGAGACAATAGAGAATATGTTTATCTGAGACTTTTGTTTATTTATTCGTTTGTAAATTTTATTTAATTTTATTTATGAATTTTATTAATTCAATTCCTTATTTATTATAAGGATTGCTATTAAATATAATTTTACTTAGTTTCTATCTATAATCTTTCAATTTAGTAGTATATAAGTTTAATAATAAAATAGTAAAAATACAATGTTTAAGAAAATGACATTATACACAATTGAATTATATTACAATAAGTGTATTTATTTCTAATATAAAAATATTTTAAATTTATAAAAAAATTTATATAACTTATATTTGACTTTAACAAATAATATTTATTATTTAACTATAATACTAATAGGCAAGTACTTAGCCACTACGTGGCCACTTGTTTGATTTGCAATCAATACAAATAATTAAAACACTTTCTTATGTCTATTATTTTTCATATATCTTAAAAATTGCAGACATCTTATATGTTTAATGCAATTTGAAACACATGGGAGGTGGATGGACTCATAAGATATGCAAAGGAAAAAATTTATCTATTTATAGGAAATATAAAGAAGAAATAAGATAAAACTCAATCTAAACTTTTAACAAATTAATAAAAATAAATAAAAAGTATATTTAGATCTTAGATAAATAATATTATAATTATAAAAAAAAAAATCTAATTTAACTTAACTAAACTACCTTCCATTTCGAATTATTTAATTTGAAAAAAGTTAAAATATTTTTTAATATCCAAAGTCGTGTGGTTGGAAGGAGAGCTAGGATGGACAGCTTGGTTCGATGATCATGATGATGTTTTGGAATAGCTTATTTGTCTCCTCTTTTTGTAATCTTGTTACCACTGCTACTTAATGTGTTAGTTGGCTGATTCAGGCTGATTGTTGGACTTTGATCTTGGTGGTTGAGGCTCGCCTCCCCCCCTCTTTTGATACTGTACCTCTTTTTGTTCTCTCGATTATTTAATTTAAAATATATATATACTTAAAAGTACATTGTATCATTTATTTTTTAACATACAAATTGCATTTCCAAATTCATATAAAAATGATGAAAGAGCCCAAAACATAAAACTAAAAGTTTTTTCATTTATTTAAAGAAATTTAACCCTAAACTATTATTTAGCACATTATAAACATTTCATATTTCTTTCATTATCTTTTGACTAAGAAGTTATTTTCTTCCTACACTGCTTTATATTACCATTTTTTTTTCTATTTCAATTTTTTATATTAGTCGCATTTTTCAAATAAATTTTTATTTTTATTTTCCTCCTACCCTCCTCATATCATTATATTTAGTAAATGATCTATGATTTTGCGTGTGTACCAAGATTTGAGATATGTCCTTATTAAACCAAAATTGATAATGAAGTTTGATTTGATGCCCATATAATACTAACACCCATGAAGGGCATCCAAGATAAAATATCCACCTTGTCCATTGCTCAAATGTATGATGAAGGTTGCTTCCTAAGCTCCTCATATCATTAGATTTAATAAATGATCTACGATATTGAGTATGTACCAAGATCTGAAATATTGTGAGGTCTTTCCTTATTAAACCAAAACTAATAATGAAGTTTGATTTGACGCCCATTTAATACTAACACCCACAAAGGTCATCCAAGACAAAATATCCACCTTGTCCATTACTCGAGTGTATGGTAAAGGTTGCTTTTAGATTGCCTTAAATAAAAGGGTATTTAGAATGGTTGGATATTAATCCTTTTCTCAATGGTGACAAGGTGCCTAATTAGATATTGTATAAATATTTATCCAATTATCTGAAGTCATATTAAGAATCAATTATATGGTACTCAAAATTTAATAAAACGGTAAATAAGTGAAATTTATTGATCTATTTTTCTTTAAAATTATATAATTGAATTATGATAAAATAAAATAAAAAGATTTATTATTATAATATAAGATATTAGTTGCCTTTTTAAATTAGTTATGTAATCTAATTCAAATTAATAAGATTAGTTTAAGTATATCTAGATTTGAGTAGGTAATCTTTTTTCATTAAGATTTCACATCACACTTCATAATCTATTATCTATATTTATCTTTTCTAGCTATCAATTGTGATTCAAAAAAATAAAACGACATATCTAAAAATATTCAAACTAATATTATCACTTGTAGAAATTTTTTGTCCCCTTTTTCATAAAAAAAACTACATACTTATCCTCTTATTGACAATATAATCAATAGATATATTATTCTAAATTTTTTTTTGTCTTTTTGACAAAGATGATTTAAAATTGGACACTTTAGCTTGTAAGTTCATAATTTGTTTATATTCTCCTTGCACAAATGTCAAAGATATATTTTTTATGGATGATTATATTTATTATTTTGTTTCTAGAAGTTCTCTTTACTATAAGATTATTGCAATGTTTTGCCTCATTAGAATCTCTCTTTAAAACTTTGTGGGTTATGAGAATCAATGATGCTTGCCACTTTTTCTCTTAAAGATGTTTGATCTTCAAAAGTCGTCTTTGCTTCTTTCATTAGTCTTGTTTCTCCTTTCAAATTCAGTAAGAGACAATGCTTTACAAACCTAAAAATATAACTACACTATACTTAAAGACTAAATATTATATTGCTTATAAACAATCACAAACATAAATATAATCACCTCTTTCATACCTAAATATCAATTATTTTGTTTTATAAACCCCATCTTTAACTATTAAACCATTCAATCATTAGAATGCTTTGTTGTTCTCAATTTTATTTATTTATTCCAACTTTGAATACATATTCCTAATTTTTTACACGTAAAAAGATCAATTATTAAACCACTCAATCATTAATATACTCTGTTCATAAATTTTATTTAGTTTCCCATTCTTTCAGTATACCTACTATATTTTCGTATCACTTTTTATATTTGCGTTAGCTGTTTTGTCACGGCAAGCAGCAGCTGTGGTGGGGTGGACGAACAGAGACAAATTGATACTAAATTGAACACGGATCAAATAAATTTCAAAAAATGACTGATCTGGTATTGGATAAGACAGGAAATTTTTATTTTAGAGCTATTATAGTCAAATCTCACAATCTCCACTCTTAATCATGGGGACTTGCAGAGGTAGAGGTCGATATCATCAATGGCTGCCCTCCACACAAATGATCAGATTGAATCAGAAACAGTCAGAGCTCGTGTTCACACAGGATGCCCAACTAAAATCCAAAGACGAACACGGGCTGCAATTCGATTATAATAATTTGGAGCCAGTGAATTATACGTCATATTTGATGGGCAGATCTGGAGAAGTTTCCATCAAATGATGTGAAAGCTTTAGGGAAGTAGGTGCATTCATTCATTTTTAGTCCCGTCCATTGCTATCTTAAGCCCACCAAGTTTCTTTCTTAACCCTTGCCCTAGAAAAACAGAGCATAGCAGAACAGAGCACTGAAAACCCTGGTGAGAAAATGGATCAAGAATCGAAGCAACCAGGAGGAGGAGAAATGGAGGCGAAGAAATCTTCGACCTCATCCTATGGAATCATGTCCTCCATTGAAGTGGTGATCAGAGTTCTTGCAGTTGCCGGGACATTGGCGGCCGCCATTGTTATGGGCCGAGATAAACAGACGGTTAATGTATTCGGTGTTGCCCTAAAGGCTAAATACAGTTATTCAGGAGCCTTGGTGTAATTTTCTCGAAATCTTTTCACTGGGGAGATTTTCCCCCCTTTTTTCGTTTGAGCATTGGGAAATTGAAATAGATGATTAGGAATTTCTGCTGGTTGTGTGCAGGTTCTTCGTGGTGGCCAACGCAATAGCATGTGTGTATGTCTTCCTCTCGCTGCCATTTGCGCTGCTCAAGCTCAAATCTAATGCTGCCGTCAAATTTTTGGTTTTCTTTCTGGATTTGGTAATGCCCCTGCTCTTTAACATTCCTCAGTTTCAAGAACAGAAATCTGAAATCTTAAGTTGGAGATTTTAAAAAGAATAACAAATTTATTAACATAGGGAAATTCTGTTTTGATCCAGATTTCTCTGTTTTAATCTAGAAATTACCGTGTCTGTAAACATGTGTGTTATGGTTAATTTTTGAACATTTCTGTAAATAGCTGGTACTTCATAATGAACAGACCTGCAGCTGTACATTTTTTTTCAAGTTTTTCTGGCCAGGTTATGTCTATGAAAAAATATCCATCAACATTTCAGATATGATCTATGGTCAGGTAAGATGAGCTTGTATGATCTATTGTACATCTTATGATATTGTTATCAGTTTCAATTGCATAGTTTGTGTTAAATTATCGGTTCCTGTGTTATTTGTGAACTTATGTTTTATGAATAATAATTTACAAGAACTTATTTTTCAAAAGAATGAATGATGTTCTTATAGTCATTGATAATCAGAGGTGAAGTATTGAACCTTCTTCAAAGATCATTCATTCCAGTATTATTCTAATTCAAGTGCTTAATAGTTGAACTTATTCCAAGAATAAGTCTTTTTAGTTTGCACAATCCTACTTAGTTTGCTACCCATCTAGTTATCCATTGTCAAAATAAGATTGTACAAGCCATCATCAAGATAAGATTGTGTGATCCATCATCAAAATAAGAAAGGAATAAAATATTAATAGTTATTTTTTATAAGATCTGTCCCTGAACATTAGGTACTATATAATCACAGCACAGACTGTTTTAAAGAAAACATGCTCGAAAACAGAGGTGACTTACAGTCGATAATATAACATATTCAGATTGTCAATGTATAGCGCACATGGACAATAGGTTTTTTAAGATAAACATAACATCTCTAAGGTTGTTTAAGGTGTCTTATTATATAAGCTTGAATCTTACCAGTCCATGAATAAGGTCATCTTTAAACATCAGACATTAAGGAAAAATTAAGTTTGAAAAGAATAAGTCAGCTTTGACTATTTAACACTTTTAGTTTAGGAATCAAGTCTTAGTGTGTGATGTTTAGGCCATCAGCATAAATAATAACATATTATCTGAAGCATCTGAAATCAGAACTTTGTTTTCTTGGACATTCAAGCTCCTCAATGACAATGAACTGGAAGAGACAAATTGTTTTTAATGATATTATTGATTTGAAGCTGCAAAGTTTTTGTGGATGCAGGTAATGGTGGAGTTGGTGATGGCAGGAGCATCGGCAGCAACAGCAATAGCATATGTGGGTCACAAAGGCAATTCCCATACAAACTGGGCACCCATTTGTAATCCTTTTCACAGGTTTTGTGATCACTTTGGAGGGGCTTTAGTTTCCTCCTTCATTTCGGTCCTCCTCCTCATGCTCCTTACCATTTTCTCCACTATTTCCCTTTACAAACACAGTCATTGAACTGGGTCATCCTTAAACATCACACTAAGTCAGAAATTAAGCTTGGAAAAATAAGTCAATTCTGACTATTTAACACTTTTAGCTTAGGAATCAAACCTTGGTATGTGATGTTTAAGCCTTAAGATTGAACTGTTTCTCCTTCATTTGCAGTGTGAGCAGAAAGGCTTTTAATTAAGGAACGGATTCTTCCTTTGGTTGTACATCTGTACTTTAAGGTTCTTCAGTTTGTACTATAATAGGTGCTTTGCATTCATTTTCCCTCCTCTAATGTCAATCTACTGTAGTATTTCTCTTCAGAAATTGAGATACTTGTACAGTGGTACAATTGATGGGAAATGGATTGAATGATAGTAAATATCTAACTTTGAGATGCTTATTTTTCAAGCTAATGTATGGGGTAAGTCAAGTGACTGAGACCATGGAGTAGGTCAGGTGATTGAGACCCTAATCCTCCTCCTGCTTGTTATTTTTGTTGTTCCTATAGGATGTGTTTTCTCATCTGTGGTGTGAATTCTAGTCGTGTGATTTTATATCCGCTTACTCTCTTTTTTTTGAACAATAATATTCTTCCATATTAATAATAATGTTCACAATTATTCATAAAAAACTAAAGAACTGCAAATTTGTGGAGAGGAGTAATTAAGAAAATTAATGTAAATTTTTGAGACGATTAAATTAAGTGTCTTAATATATATCTCTCGCAGTCCTAGTGTTGTGATAGAATTAAAGATGGAGTAGTATTAAAAGGGTGTTAAAAGATTGCATTTATGGTATCAATTGTGTGTATTTTTAATATCAATGTTCAAAGTCAAAAGTCCATGCACTAATTTATTGTGACTATTCTAGTAAATTGTCTAAGGAAAATAGGTTTTAAATGAGGTGTTCTAAAAGTATGAAAATATAAAATAAATTTATAAAATTTAATAAAAATTATTTTTAAGCAAGCAAGTATAGAAGGAAAAATGAATCGAAAAAATGTTAGAAACAGTTAGCTATAACCTCTTTAAGCCTCTATTTTATTAAAATGTTTTAAACTGATTTTTCTTGCAGACTTTATGTCAACACAAATTTTATTGCTTTTATATTAATTTTTAAAAATATATATTTAAGAAGAGCATTATTTTGAATGTTCTTTTATTTCAGTTTTATATTAAATAGAACTAAAAGATCTGACATCGTTATATAAGAATGAAAAGAATTAATTAAGGGGCAAACAAATTGATGGATTGCTTGTTCAAATTGAAGGTAGACCAAACAAATTGATGGATTGCTTGTTCAAATTGAAGGTAGACTTAAAAGATTTCGAAAAAAAAAAAAAAAAACTTAAATAAATTGCTCCTTGTATTTTATTTTTGTGGCATGGAAGCCAAACGACATGAGAATAAAAAGCTTCTCAAAGCACATAAGACAACAACAACATCAGAATGCGGGGGATAATTTTTGTTGGCTTGAGATTGTGGAATCTTTTGATCAAGATTCATTAGCTCATATGGATAAGAAGGATTCTTGGCTCTTTTGGTGGACTCTTTATCTCAACTCTGATAGGAGATGCATGAGAACTTTGAAGCATGAGTTGCATATGAACTTTTACCTTAAATTTCTAGGTCCCATATCTTCCATTAAGATCTTAAACTTCTCATTTTCAAAATATGCCATGATTATAACAAAAATCATATGATTCTTTAGTTGTATTCTTCTGAAATTAAAGCTTGTTTTCAAACGATGAGTTTGCGAGATAATCTACTATAATATGTATTTCTTTCTTAGACTATGTGTTTGTGTGTCCTAACCATTCCTTCATAAATTTAGATGCTCAAATGTTTAGTAATTCATTAACGATGCCACATAAGCTAATTGTATAAAAAGTGGAAAAGTGGATTTGAAAAGTCAAACTGGATTACACAAGAGTTGAACACAATCAATTTCCACTAATTGAAAATACAATAAATAATCAATCCAACCACATGTCGAAACAATATATCCCAAGATAATGTCAACCAATGTCAAAATCTCTCTCTCTCTCTCTCTCACACACACACACACACACACATGCATGCATATACATATATATACATACATACATGTGTGTGTGTGTGTATGTGTATGTATATGTATATAGATATATAAATATACATACATGTGTATATATATATGTATGTATGTATGTATGTATGTACATACATACATACATACATAAACATATACATACATACATACATACATACATATATATATATATATATATATATATATATATATACATATATATATATACATATATATATATATACATATATATATATATATGTATATACATATACATACATATATATATATACATATACATACATATATATATACGTATGTATATGTATGTATATATATACGTATGTATATGTATATATATATATATACATACGTATATATGTATATGTATATATATATATATACGTATGTATATATATATATACATATACATACGTATATGTATATATATATACGTATGTATATGTATATATATATACGTATGTATATGTATATATATATACGTATGTATATGTATATATATATATATATATGTATGTATATATACATATGTATATGTATACATATGTATACATACATACATACATACATATATATGATCAAAGTACAACAAGTAACCAACCAATTTATCGAGTTTATTTACAACCATTCATCATGATACATACAAAGATTTCAGTTGTACATCACGAATATAGATATAAATGCTTTCGAAATAGAAGTTTGTATGTGAGCTCTAGTCTCCAAAGCCATTGGAATTAATGTCCATTTGCTATCATGAGATGGGAGTGTACCCTAGGCGCTTTTATTGCCCAACCATGGAGTGGTTAGCTCCCTCAAGGTCCTCCTTAACATGAACTCCTTGACTATGCTTGAAGAACCTAGTAATTCAGGACAATTGGATCATATGCATTTGGGGTGGCCAAGTGCCTAATTCTACATGCACATATGCCTAGTAGAAAATATACTTATGGATGTAGTAGGGGAAATAAAACATAAACCATGCATTTCAAACATATACATTTATAAAACAGCTTAGCCAAGCATTTATACTAGTTAAAAGAATAAGTATAACTACCAAGTAGTTAAGAAAAGAAAACACACATCTTTCCAAATAACCACCCTTTCCTATACTATCAACCACACTTAAACACCACACACTAAGCTTTGACTACTTAGGTGGATGTGGACCCGGTTCTACCTACCCTTTCACTCTTGTTTAGTTTTATGCACATTTTCGTCAGTTATTATGTTCCCCTTTCCAATCGCATTTAATTATTACCGTATGAGTTAAACAACCATGATCTACATAGCATTCTCATATATGAGGCAACATAATAAGCAATGTTTGAGTTCTGTGATCCATATCACTAGACTTGTGAGCAATTGTAATGAAAAATGTGTCACATTAAAAAAACATTAATCCTCCTTCAAATCAGATAAGATAGGAATATTTTTACTAAATTTGGAATATTTTTATGAAAATATACTGCAATTTTGAATTACACATGTTCTAGGAGCTAGCGTTGAATGAGTTTGACTATCATAGGAAGTTGTTTTTGCTCATTCAACGTGCATAGGCTGAATTTGTACTGTATTTTTGTGCTTGTACAACATTGCAAGTCAAATCAATGAGATAGAAAATAATCTTGGCGTGATGTTACGTAGGCCGAAAAATGTTGTGCATTTTCGAGCGTCGTAAGAGTTGACATCGAATGAGTTCGAATATTGTAGGAAGCCTTCTCTACTCATTCAACATGTTTTTCTCATTCGATGTGCATGAGGGCACAAAAGACCCACGATATCGTGCAACATCAAATTCCTTCTTTTTGGCAAGCCCTATGATGATGCACAAACACAAAAACACACTACGGCCCAAGATCGCAAGAAGACTTTATCTTTCTTCAAACTAACTTGCGATGTCACACAAAGGCTGAAAACACTAACATTGCAAGATACCAAAATGAAAACATAATATTGAACACAAACATGTGATGCCACGCAAAGCATGAAAACACGCAACAATTTTGATATTTGTGCACATCAAATGAGTAAAACATGTTGAATGAGGAAAAAAAACTCCCTATGACACCCGAACTCATTCGATACACGAAAACACACAATAGTTTCATCCTGTGTAACATTGCACCAAGAAAGCTCTTATGTTCAATTTGACATGGGATCTTGTGCAAGCATGAAAATGCACTATGGTTTAGACGTATGAATTTCAAATGAGCAAACAAGTGCTCCTTCAATAATCCAACTCGTTTGCTGTAACTCCTATGACGAACCAAAATGCACAATGTTTTTGTGTGCTTGAGAATGTTATGAGAATGCCAAAAATACACAAATTTTCTTGGCTGAAAACAAGCAAAACTTAGCCCATGAAAGATGTTTCTTATCAGTTATCAATAGTAGGCTAAAAGGTGACAAAAAATGTCAACAAGTCAAAATTGTGACTTTTTTGCATGATTGCAAACTTGTGAGAAGGAAGTGAAATATTGTTGTGATGGTGTGAAAGCCTTTCCAACCACACTTAACTATTACCATGCATTTTTGTGTGTCGTAGGAGTTGGTCAAATGAGTTTGGCACATTGTAGGAAGTCCTTTTTGCTCATTCGATGTTCGCAAGTAGAAAACATTGTGCATTTTTGTTTGATAAAATGCATCACACGTAGAATGTAAAAAGTCATCCATTTTGGTAAAATGTGGGGCACATGAGGTACTAATTAGTTCAATGAAAAGTTGGTATTAGCTATAAAAAAAAGTTGGTTAAGGATATTTCTTCAGCCTCTATAATCGCCCCTAGAAGTGTCTTGGCTTCCCAATGTTACTTGCCTAAGTAAATTTTTAAATCCTTTTCAACAAACCAATTTTTTGCTAATATCCTACAAATAGATATTCCACTACGACATTGTGTCAAACAATTCAAATGTCTATATTTTGCATATCCTACAGTAATGGTATTCTATAAATAATTCTTCAAGGCATTATATTAGTTAGATCAAGTGTCTTGTCTATGCTTCCACATATTGTTACATGTCTCTAGCATCTAGGAAAACCCTTTTCTTTTACTGTGTGGTAGATGACCATGTCACATTCAAAAGCTTCTATTTTTGTATATGAAGGGAGGATCCTACCTAAGATTGTGACCTCTAGATTTACACCTGCCAGTTACATTAGAGAGAGCTTATGAATTCTTGTCAACAAACACATTTTGGGTATATCCTCCAATCATACCAATAAAGACAACACCCTATCAAACATTTCTGATGCCTTGCCTACACTTCCACATTTTGTGTCTATGTCTACCAATGCATTTCCAATATAAATGACAAATGTCCATGCACTCTATTTAGAAGCTCCCATTCTAATACAGGCCACTACAAATGAAAAAAGTTGGCTTAGGAAATATTTTTGTTAGAGTTGGAGATTTGATGGGTGGGAAAAAAAGATTGAAACAAGTTTGAAAATATTTAACTTTAGGCAGGATTAAAGAAAACAAAAATGACAATCCCAAATGATGAAGATGGGGTTGGAGGGCCCCACATGATCCACCTAAGCATTGTTAGTGCTTAGTGTGTAATGTTTAAGCCATCTATATATTACCCCCATTCAACACCCATACCAAACAAAAAAAAAGAACCAAGATTTAAATTATCATTCAGTTGCATAACCATGAGAAACTTCCATGCATACATAAGAAATTAATTCTTTAAGTGAAAATGGCTAAAATTATTAACCAAAACACCAGAACAAAAGTCATCTTGATAATAAAATTTCTCATGCCACAATAATAAAGTACCATTTTCACTCATTTCAATTACTCCAAACTCTTATTAGGAACTATGGAATAAAGGATTTCATTGTTCTAAGTAAAGCTCTATTGTTGTGGTTCTACTAGTTATTAGAAAATAGCATATTGCATCTATGATGTGGGAGCATCCTGATTTTTCTTGTTATCCTTCTATTCTGTCAGTTATTGTCGAGTTGTAGTTCTTGCCAAGTTTCAGTATTGGGTGAACACAGTGATTGTTGAGTGCATCAGTGGCTAAGTTCCATGTGATGACTAAGTTCCTATGGTTGCCAAGCTCCTTCAAGTGTCGAGTGAGCTCGTTGGTTTTCTGATGCTTGGTTCCTTCTTTGACCAAGTTTATTTGTGATTGGTTCCTAGTATGAGCTGACTTGTTCATTTATTTCAAACTATGAATTTAATTTAAGGATCATGCATTGAGATGCATGCAAACCATCATGAGGTTGACTTTTTCTTATGTAAATGTCTAGAATCTTGTTTAAGTTAATTTTTTTGGCAAGTATAAGTAGCGAGTCTAGTTTTGGTTTAGGAGGGTATTCCATGGAATATCAAATAGAAGAATTATAGAAGTTTGAAAGCGAGTATAGATGTCTAATCATGATCCTATCATGTTGGATTCATTTTGATGTATATCTGATCTTGTATTGGTTGTAACCCACAAGGCCTCAAAGCTAGGCATGTTTTTTGATATTATGATGGACCAATAGAGATGTTGTTGTTTCTTCTCTCTTTGGTGTTGTTCTCTATTATTTGCTTCTGTTGTGTTTACTCAGCAAGTTGTTTGGATAGTAAGGTGTGTGTCTGGCCCTAATTTTCCACCCATCTATGCATCAGGTAGTACCAGAGCTTGAGATTTGTCCTTAAGGAGATTGGATCATGTAGAACCCTGATTGGTTTTGTTGTAGGGTGACAAATTTTTGTATTTGACCTATAAATGGAAGAGGGTTATGATCTTGCAAGAACATGTTTGTCAAAATAATTTGAGGTGGAGGAGATTTTATTAATAGCATATTAGACATGTTGAGACAGATTACAACCAAATTATATGTTGTGGAGATAACCTATAGGAGAGGAGAACATCTTGATGACATGAGTGATGATGAAGCAATGACAACAAACCCTAATCTAGAACCTAAAGATGATCAAGATGAGGAAAGATTGTTGAGAGTGTTGTCTAGGGAACATTCAAAGCTTGTTGTGGAAGCTTTCCTTATGATGGAAAGTTGAATACCAATTTTATGTTGGATTAGATCTCTGATATGGAGAAGTTCTTTGATTTTGAAAGTTCTCCTAATAATAGGAAGGTAAAGATTGCAATTGATAGTTTGAAAGGTCATGCTTCACTGTGGTAGGAGCATTTGAAAACTAATAGACAAAGAAGACAAAAGGAAAAGATCAAAACCTTGTTGAAAATGGGGAACAAGGTATAGAAAAAAATCCGTCATGGTGATTACCAAGTTAGTTTGTTGTGAAAGATGCAAAATATGAGACAAAAGCATGTGGCTATGAAGGAGTACATTGAGGAATAATATAGATCATTAGATTTGGCCATGTTGATGATGCGGTTGAGAAAGTTGCAAGGTACCTAAATGGATTGAGATCTGGAACTCAAGATGAAATAAGTTTTGTGAAATTGGATAGTGTGGAAGAAGCATATCAATATGCCTTGAAAGTTGAGGAGATCTTGATAAAGAAGAATGAGAAAAGATAGAGAGGTGGAATTCATAGAGGATGAGGTAGATCTTATGAAGAAAGTGGCAGATCTGACAGTTCTATGTCAGATAGTAGAATTCATCTGCATGGAAAAGTGATGATTTTTGGTAGTTCTTACTGAGGAAGAAGTAATTCTTACCGAGGCGGTTATGAAAGAGGTGGATTTAATGGTAACATCTTTAAATATGGTGAAGAAGGGCATCAATCTTTTGAATGTAAACACTCTAGAAGGAGGACTAAAGGTAATAATGGATGAAATGTTATGATTAGCTGGAGAAAACATGATGGTAAGGAGAACATTGTGTAGTGAAAGAGTTGATGAAGATCATGTCTTGAGGAGAAGAATTTTCAAAACAAGATGTAAGATGGTAGAAAAATGTTGCAAAGTGATCATTAATAGTGGTGGTTCAAAAAATTTGCAATTAGAGGAGATAGTTAAAAAGTTGCAGTTGTAAAGGTTGAGACACCCTAAACCCTATCATGTTTCATGGATCAAGGATGAGCATAAGTTATTGGCAAGTGAGAAATGTGTTCTAAAATTCAAGATCGGAAACTACTTTGATGAAGTTCTATGTGATATTATGCATATGGATCATTGTCATGTTCTATTGGGTAGAGCTTGATAGTATGATAGACATGATGTGAATGATGGTAGATTGAACCAATATACTCTTTGTGTGAATAGAGTGAAGAAAACATTGTTTCCTTTGATTGAAGTTTTAGATGAAGTAAATTGTACTACTGCTAGAATATGCATGGTTAATGGAAAATAACTTAAGAAGCAGATGAAGAAAAACCAATTTTGCTTTGCTATAATTCCTAGAGGAGTAAGTTGTGATAGTAATGACTGAGTGATAGAAATAGTAATAGTCGACTAGCAGAAGACAATAGAGGCCAAGTAACAGTAGAAGCTAACAATGTTAGTCGAGTGCTAACAAAAATTGAAAACTTATTGAATGAGTACAAGGAGATCATTACAAAAGATATCCTTGATGGTTTACTACTAGTAAGGAGTATATCATTGTATGCATCTTATTCCTAGAGCTAGTTTTCTAAATAAAGAGCCATATAGATTAAGACCTACTAAGAATGAAGAACTTAGCATGAAAGTGCATAAGTTGTCACAAAAAGGTTTGATTACAAGAATCTTGAGTCCATGTGTTGTACCTACTATATTGGAACCTAAGAAGAATGGAGAATGGATAATGTTTATTGATTCCAAAACTATTAACAAGATAACAATGAAGTATGGGTTTCCTATGCTGAGGATGGATGACATAATGGATTGTTTGAGTGTAGAAAAATGTTTTACCAAGATTGATTTGAAGAGTGACTATCATCAAATCAGAATCAGAGGAGGTGATAATCAGAAGGCTTCTTTTAAGACAAAAGATGGTTTGTATAATTGGTTAGTTATGCCTTATAGTTTGACTAATGAACCAAGTACTTTCATGAGGTTGATGAATAAAGTTCTAAAGAAATTCTTGGGTAATTTTGTGATTGTTTATTTGGATGATATTATGATATTTAGTAAGACTAATGAAGATCAACTTGAGAATATTAGGTTAGTGTTGCAAAGGCTAAAAGAGGAGAAGTTTTTGATTAATTTGAAGAAGTGTTCTTTTATGCAAGAAGAGATTGTGCATTTAGGATTTGTGATTTAAAGTGATGGTTTGATAATAGATCCTGGAATGGCCTACACCTAAGAATGTGGGTGAAGTAAGATCATTTCATGGTTTGGCTAGTTTATACATAAATTTTATAAGGAATTTTAGTTTTGTTTATAATGTTATGATTGAGACTATGAGAGGAGATAAGAAGGATTTTAAGTGGACACATGGAGATGATAAGAATTTTGAGACTTTGAAACAAAAGGTTGTTGAGTTACTTGTCTTGGATTTACTAGATTTCAATAAGGTATTGCAAGTTTAGTGTGATGCAAGTGGTAGTGCAATAGGAGCTATGATGAGTCAAGAAGGTAAACTTTTTCTTTCTTTAGTGAGAAGTTGAATGATGCTAAAAGTAATTATTTTATGTGTGATCAAAATTTCTATACTATTGTTCAAGCCTTGAATAAGTGGAGATATTATTTGACTCCCAAGGAGTTTGTGTTGTATAATGATCATAAAGCTTTATAGTATTTGGGAAGTCAACATAAGTTGAATCAAACACATATGAAGTGGGTTGAGTACTTGCAAAGTTTCACATTTTTTATAAAGCATAAAAGTGGAGTAACTAACTAAGTTGCAGATGCATTGAGTAGAAGTTGGTCTTTATTGTTTGAAATGAAGATTAAAGTTCTAGGCTTTGATGAGATGGAATTATATGACACCAACCCTAATTTTTCTAAGGCATGGAGAGAGCGCAAAGTAGCAAATCTATCAGATCAACTGAGTAACTATGAAATTTTTTTTATTCAATAAGGTATGTTGTTAAAAGGAATTTAGTTGTGGATACCAAGAAGTTCTATGAGAGTTAATTGGATTAAGAAAAAGCATTGTGGTGGATTGGCTGGACATTTTGGAACTGATAAGAGATTGAGTTTGCCTAAACACAAGTATTGTTGGCTATAGATGTATGAGGATGTTAAGAATTTTATAAGGAGTTGTGGATTTTGTCAAGTTGCAAAAGGAGAAAGTCAAAACAATGGATTATATACAATGATTTTTGTTCTTGAGAAATCTTGGAGTGACATCAGTATGGATTTTTTCTTGGATTACCTAGGACAACAAGAGGGTATAATTCCATATTTCTTGTTGTGGATAGATTTTCTAAGATGATACATTTCATTCCATGTAAGAAGACATTTGATGCGGTGCATGTTGTAGATATTTTCCTCAAAGAGGCTATTAGATTACATGGATTACAAGGAAGTATTGTCTCTGAATGAGATAGTAAGTTTGTTCGTTATTTCTGGAGGACTTTGTGGAAGAAGATGAATACCGAGTTGAAGTTTAGTTCTACATTCCATCCACAAACAAATGGAAAAACTTAGGTTAGGAATGGAAGATTGGGTAATTTTTTGAGATATTTAGTTGGAGATAAATTGAGTAATTGGGATATGGTATTGGCAAAAGCTGAGTTTTCATATAATAATTTTGTGAATAGGAGTACTAGAAAAACATCTTTTCATATTATTACTAGAATATAGCCTAGAGGTATATCATATTTGAGGGATGTTGCTGGTGAAAAGAAGAGAAGTATTGAAGGGGAAGTATTTGCTGAATTTATGAAGTCTTTGCATGAGAAGTGAAGTTGATATTGGAACAATGTAATCAAAAGTATAAGGAGAACGCAAAAAATTCTAGAAGGTATCATACTTTTAAAGTTGGCTATGAGGTGGTGGTTCACTTGAAGAAAGTTAGATTTCCTATTGGAACATATAGTATGCTAAAAATGAAGAAGTTTGGTCTTTGTAGAATTTTGAGGAAGTTTGAAAGTGGTAATACATATGAAGTTGAGTTACCTCGTATGTGCTAGAAGATCCAAATGAGTTATAGAAATTGACGTATGCACTACACTTTTAGGTATACACTATTTCACTATCAAGCTAGGGTTTTATATGCACTAATTCAGTATGCAGATTCACTATTCTATTGGTCAGATGTGTTAAAAGAATTTAAAAGCACTTCAATAGACATTAAATGCTCTAAAATGTCAAATTTACTAATTCATTCAATAAATCCATGCAAAAATATAAAATGCATGCAAAAATTCACAAATTTTAGATGACAAAGGATCAAGATGACTCACTGGGTCATCGTAGTCTGTCGAACACTCATATTTGCAACTCTTCTCTAACCTGTGCTCTCGCAATGGGACCACCATCCTCACTAGCTCAGAGCTCCAAGTGACCAAAAGTAAAAAAGAAGTGTACAAATGAAATGTGAAAAAGGTCTTTTTCCCTATTTAACCTTCCTTTAGGGCATTTTATGACATTTTCAAACATTATAAGCCCCTTTTAAGACCTTTTGACCCATTTTCGCGAATTGGGTATTCTTCAAACATCACCTATGTGACCTACATCCACTCATATTTCATATCACATGTTTTAGAAATAAATTTGGACTCTCCATATTTTTCAACATCCAATTTTCCAATTTTATTTCTAAGGGGGTGGTATACTCATATCACACTAGGGCATCAAAAAATTTCCAAATATCAAAAACGTTCTACCCCAACCAAAATTTCAACATTAAATCAAACCTAGGCATCCAAGAAAATCATCTTAAACAAAGGATTTTTAATCATCAGCAATTAGACATCAAATTATTGGCAATCAAGCATCATATCAACCTTGAGTCAACAAAACACCATCAATCAGACATTCAATCATCAGAATTTAACCTAAAATCAAAAAATTAAAACAGTCTTTGAACTAATATGCTTCGCATATTAGCTCAAAGAGGTGCATTTGTAGACACCTAAAAATTGGCAAAGCCCTAAAACAACACAATTTTGATCAAATGATGCAAATTAAGGATAAAATACCTGGAAAACAATAGACTTTCAAATCAATCATTACATCTAGTCATTAATCAATTGAATAACCTATCAAATAAAATAGGACCTAAACCACTTTAAAAAGAGGAAAATCAATTCATAAAATCATAAAATGAAATTTTAAAAAAAAAAATGAAAAAGGAAAAGACAAAATTTGAAAATAAATGGAACATTTAATAAATCAATAAAAGTTATTTATCCTCACAAAAGTGAAAATCCTACTTTTTACATTTAAAAGAATTGGAAAATCCTCATTTATCCTCACAAACTAACTCTGTTGGACTCTTCCTCTTGATGCTTATGAGATATTTATAGTTTCATCATTACTGTCTAGTCAAAAGTGAAATCATTATCATTGCCCCAACCCCTCCTAAAATCCTATAAATAAGATGGAAATTCAAGAGAAAAAGGACCCAAGTTTTAGGCATCTACACAATAGGCATATTTAGAGTTATCATCTTTTTTAGCATTGTTATTATAGAAAATTCATGTCATTTTGATATCATTTTAGCATTCATTTCATGTTATTTAATATCATTTAGGATTACATATGCACATGTTTCTAACATTCTAGTGTTATTATCATCACATAGTTTGCATTTTCATATAGATCTAGCATTTGCTTTGATATATCTGCATTCATGGCATACTCTTGTTCTAGAATTGTCACTGAGATGCTAGTCTAACAACAATCTTAGTGGTTGTAATTAGGGAAACATGGAATATTCGTAGAGTCTTTGTTTAACAATGATTTCTTAGGTTTAGAATAGCTCATTGTTACTTTGATAGCACTCTGCACTAAGGTCTCATGAATACATGAATCCACTATGTACAAGGCCATTATTAATGGAGATCAAAAAATCACACAATCATCACTAGTCACAAGCATAACTATGAAGATATGAATGTGATATATGTTGGATTGGAATCTGGAAATATTCTAACATAAGCATCAAAGACATAAAGGTCAAGATGACTTCAATGTTAGCTTACTCGATTCAATGTAGTAAAACCATGCTCACATCAAGGCATAGATGTTAGAATGACCATAAGAACGATTGTGCAAAAACAATCAAGGATGATGCTTCAAATATCCTAAGTGTTTCAAGGGGACAACAAGAGACACTCTAGAGTTTCAAGACCACACCCACAAGCAAAAAGAAAATAAAAGCATGCCCCATGCCCCAAGTCCTCTAGCTATGCATAATGGAGAGACTTGTTAGACAAGGACACTAAACAAAAATCAATAACAGTTAACACAAAAAGAACAAATTATGACATAGCTCAAGCAATAAGTATTTGTGTTTAAAAATTTAAGTGTGTTAACTGATAATAAGTTTTGAGGATAAGGATCAATGGATCACATGACAAAACTAGGTAAGGTCAAACCAAAAAGTGTTGAAAAACACTTGATGTCAGGGGTTGTATTGAAAAATATAGTTGGGGTGGTGTTGAAAAAAAACATCGTTCTTAGGTGTCCTGAAGACTAACGCATCCAAGAGACCAAAGCTAACATATTTATGCCCCTTAGACAAAGACAAAGACCAATTGCAAACCAAGGCAACAAGGAAAAGAAATGATGGAGAAAGGATAAGTGTCGAGGACACGTGCTAAGAAATAGGGATGTAAAGGCCTCAAGTAGCACTCATTTCCAAGTTTTCACCACTTGGATTTTATTGCATTTTTTTCATTTTTTTTTCTTCATTTTTTTGTTCAGGACTTTTTATATATATAAAAATTATTTGTATTTTTTCTACCAAGGCCCCTGTTTCTAGGTTTTCACTAAGGCACTTTTTTAATTTATTTTTAAAAAAAAATTAAATTTTTTTGGAATATATAATTTTTTTGGAGACACATCAAAGCTCCTATTGCTAGGTTTTCACTCAAATGATCATTTTTTCAGGACATTTTTTGTTTTTAGAAGTTTTGACAATATATCTTTTATTTTTTGGATTCTTTTAGGATCAATAAGTATGTACAAAGTATGCCCCCAAACAAAACAGGCATCATGGATAGAACTTCTTTAGGTGTAAGACATTGATAGGATCAAGGAGTTGCTCTCTCTTTGCTATACATAGTAAATAATCACCTGACCCAAAAGTTGTTGTAATGATGTAAGGTCCAAGTCAATTAGGTTCAAATTTTCCCTTTTTATCTCTATGTTGTTGATTCTTAGGATTTTCATGCAAGACAAGATCTCCCACTTGGAATTCTCTAGAGCAAACCTTTTTGTTGAAGGATTTTGACATGCACTTTCGATAAACCCTCATATGGTGTAAATATGCTTGACATTTCTCATCTAGAAGTTCTAACTCTTGAAGTCTCATGGCACAATAGTCTTCATCTATAACTAGACCTTTGAAGGAAACTATAAGTGAAGGAATCTCAACCTCTAAAGGTAACACTCCTTCATCACCATATCTAAGGGAAAAAGGAGTAGCCCTAGTAGGAGTAAAAATACTCAGTCTATAGGCCCACAAAGCCATATTTATCTGTAAGTACCAATCTCTACCATTCTTACAAATTATTCTATGTAGGACCTTAAGAATGGCTTTGTTTGATGCTTATGCTTGACCATTTCCTTGTAGGAAGTAAATGGAGGACCAATGTTGTTTAATCTTGAATTTCTTCCAAAGTTTTTTAAGGTCCTTATTTTTAACTAGCCTCCATTGTCAATGATACTTTTAGAAGGCACTCCATATCGACAAATGATATGGTTCATAATGAATAGATGGATTGTCTTGCCCGAAGCAATAGAAAATGGAACAACTTCTACCCATATACTAAAGTAATTAGTAGTAGTGATAATAAACTTGTGTCCACCTAATGAGTTGGGATGAATTTTCCCAACAAGATCAAAGGTGTAGCATTGAAATGGCCAATGAGATATAGAAGGAATGAACTCCTTGTCTGGAGCATGTATCAGGTTACCATGTTTTTGACACTTTTCACGTGACTTTGTAAAATCTAATACATTGTAGGTTAATAATACCCCACCCTAAGAAACATTTGGGTCATGGAAAGACCATTGGAATCTCCCCCACGGATGCCCTTGTGGATGTCAACTAACACTTGGTTGGATTCTTCCTTTTCTAAGCATCTAAGAAGTATTTCATCTAGACCCCTCCTACACAAATCACCAAAGATAAGGGAATGGTGAGAGGGATTTCAGATAAGGTTTATGCATTCATATCAGTTAAATGTTTTAGGTATAATTTCATCACAAAAGTATGAGTAAATGACACTATAACGAGATGACTCATGAGCAACAAGAGTGCAAATGACATGTTAGGATTTAACCATGGATAGAAATAACAATTACATGAAAATATAAACAATATCATAAACTAATATATCACACAAAAGATAACACAGGACACCAAGATTTAATGTGGTTCACCTAAACCCTAGGCTATGTCCACCAAACAAAAAGTCCAATATTATTACGATCCAGTGATTACAACCTAATTATAATCTGTAATCCTTTACAGCTCAATATTGTCATAAAAACCAATTTTCGCATCACACCTTATGAAATAGTCCATAACCCTAAGCCCTTTTATACAGGTATTTTTCCCACTTTAGAGTTAAAATTAGTTTTAAAATGTTGGTCACAAATTGGTGAATATAAACAATAGCCAATTGGCGAATATTAGCCATTGGCGAATAGTAGCTGACCATTAGTGAATAGTAGCCCAAAAAAAAAAAATTGGGCCAATGCCATGGACCCAAAAGAATTTATGAAGTATGTATAGTACTTTCATGATCAGTCACCACAAACTAACAATCTCCCACTTGAGGACTGATCAGACTTGACACTAAACAACAAACTCCCATTTGGAGACTGATCCTATAGAAATATTGCTATCACATGGGGCTCCCACTGGATCAAACCACCTTGTACTTTTTTGTTCTTTTATTCATGTTCAGTCTAAAAGACCAATCAAAGCTAAAAAGGAATTCAACTTCTCCCTTGTCACTACCTTTGTAAACATATCTGCTAGATTTTAATCTATATGTATCTTATCTAGCTTTAACTATCCATCATCCAAAACTGAACAAATGAAATGGTACTACAACTAAATGTGTTTTTTCACTGAATGTAGAGCTAAGTTATGTGCAAGATGAATGGCATTCTGACTATCTATAAACAAATAATTATCCCTCTGAGGGTGTCCCAATTCTTCCAAGAAGAACTAAATCCATATCATCTCCTTGGTTGCCTCTATAATAGCAACATACTTTGCCTCTATAGTGGATAAAGCATTAACCTTATGTAACCTATAAACCTAGCTCATGACTACCCCACCAACAGTAAATACATAATATGTAGTACTCTATTTGGTATTAATATCCCCAACCAAATCTGAGTCAACATATCCCTATAAATCAATAGTAGATCCCCCAAAGTGTAAACACTTACTAGATGTTCCTCTCAAATATCTAAGAATCCATTTGACTACATTCCAATGCTTGATTCTTGGATGACTCATATACCTACTAATGACTCCCACTATATGTGCAATATCTATCCTTGTACATACCAAATCATAAATCAAGCTTCCTACGGCTAAAGCATAGGGTACCTTAAACATCTTATCCTCCTCTTTTTATGTCTTGGGACATGTCTCCTTAGTCAACTTCAAATGACCAGGTAAAGGTGTGCAAATAGCTTTAATGTTGCAACACCTTCTCAACATAATCAATCTAAGCTAGTGTCAATTTCATGTTCTTCCTATCTCTGCAAATCTTTAGACCAAGGATTTGTTTTGCTACCCCCAAATCCTTCATAGCAAACGCATGTGTTAACTGTCATTTTGGCCCCTTAATATGATCCATGTTAGACCTAGCTACAAGCATATCATCAACATATAAACATAAAATAATGTAGTTATCATCATCCAACCTCTTAAAATAAACACAATAATATGAATGATACCTACTATATCCATGCTCATGCATAAAATTATCAAATTTTAGATACCATTGCCAAGGTGCTTGCTTCAAGTCATATAAACTTTTCTTCAATCTGCATACTATGTTCTCCTTAACTTTGACCTCAAATCCTTGTGGTTGTGCCATATATATCTCTTCATCCAAATTACCATGAAGAAAGGTTGTTTTAATATCAAATTGCTCCAAATGCAAATCTTCAGTAGCCACAATACTTTGCAGGCAAGTTGCATAAATCTCATGTCTTATTTTTCAGCAAAGAGTCCATTTCATCTTTCATTGTAGATTCCCATTGAATCTTAGTATCCACTTGCACAGCTTCATCATAACATTTAGGTTCACCAACATCATAAGGAGAAAATCTTTTTGGAGGTCTACTTAGCCTTGTTGGTCGTCTAACATTCACTAGTGTGTGTGGTATTTGTTATTGTGGCTATTGCACATCATGAGGAATTGCTAGAATATCATCTTTTGGAGTATCATCAAGCACTACATAATCATCTTCTTTCTTCTCATGTTGTTGCAACAAATCTCTATACAACACTTTCTCATTGAATATGACATCCTTGCTTCTTACAATTTTACGATTTTTAAAATCCCAAAGTCTATAACCAAATTCATTAATGCCATATTCAATAAATGCACATTTCTTTGACTTAGCTTCCAACTTGGTTCTATTTTCAGAATCTATATGAGAAAATGCTTCACAACCAAAGGTTCTGAGAAAAGAATAACTCACCTTTTTATCAGTTCATGCTTCCTCTAGAATACCACAACCCAAAGGAGTAGAGGGACCTCTATTAATCAAATATATAGCATTATTGATAGCCTTCACCCACGTGTGTAAGGTCAACCCAACATGCAACTTCATGCTCCTTGCACGCTTGATTATAGTCTTGTTCATGTGTTTAGCTACTCCATTTTCCTATGGAGTCCTTGGAACAGTTTTCTATCTACGAATACCATTAGTGGAGCAATAATCTTCAAATTCATGACTACAATACTCACCACCATTATAAGATCTAAGACATTTTAATTTCTTACCAGTCTCATTTTCAACCAAGCATTTCCATTTCTTAAAAGTTTGAAATACATCAAATTTTTGTCTAAGGAAATAAACTCATACTTTTCTAGTTGCATCATCAATAAATGTAACATAATAATTAGATCCATCAAAGGAAGATACTTGAGTTAGTCCCCATACATCTGTATGCACAAGCTCTAATTTCTCCCTTTTATTTTCATTCCCAGTCTTCACAAACTCACTCTCTTTTATTTTCCATACACACAACTTTCATAGAAATCCATATTAACACATTTTTGACTTGGTAAAACTTTCTTTGAATGAAGTACTTTCATACCTTTCTCACTCATGTGCCCAAGTCTATTGTGCCACAATGTTGTATCAAAATCTATAGTAGCTATTTATTCTCCTTTCTCAACTACAACAACTATTCCTATACATTCATTTTTCTCTAAAATAATTAAAGTAGAATGAACAATATGACATGTACAACAATATAAGATGCCTACTTTCACACCTTTTGCTACTACAAGGGAACCTTTTGAAACTTTTCAATTTTTAATTTTTGCTAACTGGTCATTTATTTCAAGTTGTGATTTTAATGTAAGGATCATGCTTTGGGATGCGTGTAGAGCATTATGAGGTTGACCTTCTCTTATGTAAAAATATAGAATCTTTTGTAATCTATTTCTTTGGCATGTATAATTAGCAATTCTAGTTTTGGTTTAGGAGGACATGGCATGGAAGATCAAGTAGAAGAATTGTAGAAGTTTGAAAGCAAGTCTAGATTTTTTATTGCAGTCCTATTGTGTTGGATGCATTTTGTTGTATATCTAATTTGTATTGGCCATAACCCAAAAGGCCTCACAGTCGAGCATGTTTGTTGATATTATGATGGATCAATAGAGATATTGTTTTTTCTTCTCTATTTTTTGTTGTTCTTTGTTATTTTCTTTTGAATTGTTTACTCAGCAATGTGTTTGGATAGTTAGGTGCATCTATGGCCCTAATTTTCCAAGAATTCTCGTGTTGATCTACTAGTTTGTATGCGGTCAAATGGTCATTAAAGATCAAACATGTAAACCATCTAAAGTCATAATTATCTACTCACAAGTTTAACAGGTAAATTATAACATGTAATCATAGATCAAATCAACTTTCATAATGACTATTAATCCTAACATAGAAAACCATAACATTTTGGCACAACTCAAATTATAAATCTAAGTCAAACATCAAAAGTATCCTAACACATAAGTGGTCATAGGTCGAGTCTTGACATCCCTCCCCACTATGAAGATACATTGACTCGATGTCAGACAAGGACAACAAAAATGAGCACCATATAACATATCAATAAAACAATATGAAATAGTATATGAAAAAAGATGTGGGAAAGATCAACGCATATCATATACATCCTCCTAAATAGTACTATCAATAGAGAATTGGTCTCACTGGACCTTATGCTACATAACTTCTCTATCACATACCTAGATAGTAGGTGTACACCAAGATGGCATGCAAAAAGGAGGGTATAAGTGGGCACCTTTTTTCTAAAATTAGGAAAGCCTAATCTTGGAAGACCCATTTGAGGGGCATGCACTCAAAATGGGAAAATCTGTAAAACACAAAAATTGTATTATTTTGAATCTCATTTCTAAACTACTAAGATTTTTTTTAATGGATAAGATTAAGAGTGTTAAACCCCATGCACACAAAATCTTGCTCCTATTCTTTGTTGAAAAATAGAATATAGTTATTTCCATGTGCGAAAAAAACATATAGTTAGATTTAGCATTTTGAATTATCCTTTGGTAGGATGACAAGTAAGAGTGAGATCTAAGAGTCCTGTATTTTTCATAATTTTCTGATGAGAAATTGTTTTTCTATGATTTTTTGAAGTGACTCCATCCTAAAGTTTTGGCACCTCTTCGTGCATTTGGCATAACTTGCATCGTAAAACAATGACAATGGCTACATGCAAACATGATTACTACCCCCAAGGTAATGGCTTGGCTGTGTCCTCCAATAAGAACCTGATCAAGATCATGAAAAAGACTATTGAGGATAATTAGAGGTGTTGGAATTTAAAGTTAAAGGCAACTCTTTGGGCTGATAGGATTACACCTAAGAGAGAGTAGTGGGGAATTCTCCTTTCATGTTGGTATATGGAAGGGAGGCCAAGCTTCCTATATCACTAGCTTTCCCCTCTTGAATTAGCTCATCAATTGAAGCTAATGGAAGATGATGTCATGGCAATCAGAATGGTAGAGTTAATAGAGCTGGAAGAAAAGAGGTAACAGGCTATGCAGACACTTAAAATTCATCAACATTAGGTGAAAAGAGTTTTGATAGGAAAGCTAAAGCTAGGGTTTTTAGAGAGGGAGACCTTATTCTCAAGTGGGATGCATATAGAGATAAATTAGGTGGGCACTCCAAATTTGATGCTATCTATAGTAGACCTTATGTTATCACTAGTTGAAAGTAGGCCAACTCTTTCCAGCTATCCAAGCCTAATGGTGATGTCCTGCCAATTCCAGTCAATGGAATTTACATCAAACCCTACTTCTAGAGAGGGTTGTGGTTTTCTATATATTCTAGGTTGGTTTTTCAAGTTTTCCAAGAAGTGTTGAGCATAGGTTTCCCTCTGTAGGAGATCCATATTTTGAAATTTTGTAGTTGCAGAGAAGGCAGAGGTAGAGTTATGGTTTCACAAAGCACATGTTTCATTTTATGAATCTATAGCCCAATGGATACTTTAGTTCATTGATCATATGCTTAGTAGGCAAGCATCCCCTCTGTGTCACCAAAATTGTTAGCCATTTTTGCCCTGTTGCAAAAATTTGAGTTTTTTGCCTATCAAGTATGGTCAACTATCATGTCTTTTCAAATATTCAAATTTTCAAACATTTTAATGTTATAAGAATACATTTAAAACCTCGGGTTATCTTTATATCATATTTCTTCAAGTCACTTCATGTTATAAACACATTGGTGGGCCGATATCTTCTTAGCCATCTGAGGAAAAGAAATCAATGAGCATCACTTTGTCGCTATGAAAGGTTTCATGATCTTTTGTCATAGAAACAAAAAAATGATGTATCATGTATCCTAGGTGGGCCTTTCTTCTTTGTAGTTGGTAGAGTTTTCAAATGACCTAATAGTTGTTAATAATTGTTTGTGAGGACACAAAGGGTGTTAGCACTTTATGTTGGTTGATCTTGATCATTAGATCTTGTTTGATCAATGGCAATTGTATGCATGCTTTCTAAAGATGTGAGATGTTTAGCCATTATGAGGATATTCCATTGTGATACATGGACTTGTGGGTCCAAAGCCAATAGGTGGGCCACAAAAGTGGATGTTTCAAAGGGATTTCAAATGATGACACCTAATTAGTCGAGAGTGAAAACTATGTTAGTTTTGTCCTATCTTTTCATAATCGTCAAATCTTGTTAGTTTGACAACCAACGTATGTATGTATTTTGAAACTTCATGATCTTTAGCTAATTTGGGGAAGTAATAGGTTGACATGTGTCCTTATAGGCCCAGGTGGAGAGTAAGCAATGGTGGTTAAGTTCATTTTCATAGGGTCACGGGCATTTTATGTTACATTGATTTCAAGTTGTGAGTGTGCAACCAAGGCATTCAATGGGTTGCAACAGTTAATAAAAAATGTTAAGGAAAAGTTTCAAAGAAACAATAATAGTTAGTTGATTGGTTCATGGTTTCACAAGGTAAAATAGTTAATTAAGACAAAAGGTGGTGAAGCTTTGACTAGGGTAAAGGCACGAGCCAACACAAGCTTGAATGCTGGGATAAGGTGGCAAAATGTTTTGATATGGTTGGACAATGTGGCAAAGCCTGAGGATTGACTCTAGTTGACTGATGACATGGCTGACTTGGCATGTTGAGAACAAAGAAAGACAACTCTTTAATGACAAATGGCCACTATTTTTGTTATCCATCTACTCTGGTTATGCATTAATGGCCACTATTTTTGTTTTCTCAAGGTTTTGTTTGGTGAATAATATGATTTTCCTACATCTAAATGTGCACCATGATTAGATCTTTCCCAAATTTGTAGTGATTGTTCTCTGCAACTTTAAATGTAGTTGTTAACATTTTCCTTAGGGTAGAAGTTATCTAAGTTATGCTTAAACTTTAAAAGAATTTTTTGTAACACTTCTTAGGGTCGGTCATTTTTTCTCTGATTCTATATAGCAGTAGTATTCTATACTTGATTATTGTAATTTTCTTTTGTCTATGAGTGAATGTAATCCTCTACTTTACCTTATTCTCCTATCAATATTAGTGCAAAATCTTCTTACCTTTGTTGATCTTTTGTTTTCATTCTTCAATATGCATAACAATACCTACTCTTGCCTTTGAATGTTATAAAGTGAAGTTCCTTCCTTATGGAATTTCATTCAGTTTCTAATCTATATGTATCCATTGGATTAAGACAAAGGTTGAATCAGTGTATTTGAGGTTATATTGATAAATAGTGAATTGTTAGGCAAAGATATTAATGAACAAACTATTTTGGTGTATCACCCCCTTTAGACTAGATTAGGAAATTTTCTTTCATGCATTGCTTCTACATTTTCCTCTCATAGAGTAGTTAGGTGCACCTTGATAATAAGGAAGTCACCCTTCTCCAGAGACTCAATCTCATAGTTCAAGTCCCACAACCTGGAGATTGTTTTCATTTTTCACAAGGTTTCCTTTAGGTAAAAACTTTAGGCAAGGGTGCAATATTTTGTGACAACATACATCTCAAATGAAATATATATAATACAAACATTAGAAACTTCATTCCAAGCATTGTGTCTATGAACTGCTCTCTATAAATTAGGTATAACTTATGTATATCTTCAACATGCATGTTGCACATTGAACCACGTCATCAAGACATTATACTAATCATGTCCATGGTCGCACATCACTAGACAAGAAAAACCTTGTCTGTACAACTATGATCTCTCTCTGTTACTCTACTAGTCTTTATAGACTTACTTATATGTTGACACCAATGAAAAACATAGTCATGAATGCAACATGTCAATAATCTTCAATGCTTAGAATACTCCCCTAATGTAGTATCATCAGCATTCAAGATAACATTCTCTTTTCTTTGAAGGGATATAATAGGAGTTGCTATCTTAGAAGAAATTATTTCAGATTTGAACACTCTATCTTGGAGGTGTAGATGAAGTGCTCAACAATATCATCAAGTGAATCAAGTTCTAGAATAAAAAGAAGAATTCATAGAAATCTTGCAAAGAGATACTAGCAGCCAAAATGTTGTGGTTGTTGAAAGAATAGTTTGTATTACAAGAAAGAATGGGAAAAATTGTGGTCGCATCCAAGGTCAAGTAAACAATAATCAATAAGCTAGCTGATAAAAGGTACCCTCCCTAGAATTAAGGTTGGTAACTCTATTTAAAATATTTAATATTGACAACTCTATCTGAAAGTGTGAATTTGGAATCATGGTTTGGTTCAAAGGAAAAGGTGGAAGTGACAGTGATAGTCATAGAGATGATGAATATTTTGCATATCAAAAGACAAAATCTCCTGATGAACCCATACAAGTTGATTTCTTGAAGATTTTTTTATGGTGGCTTGCAACTTGACCCTAGAAAGATTCATCCATCCTTACTTCAAACACTCCAAAAGATAGATGTGGGAGATGGTAAAGATAATCAAATTTTCTTTCACAAACCAAAATCTTTGTTAGAAAGAAATTTCACATACCAACATAACGAATATTATATTTAAAAGTATGATTCATGTGAATCAAGGTTAGACAATGGTGGTCAGGAAAGTAGCCCAACACCTACCCCTATTTCTCTATAGAATCATATCTAGTGATCTTGTTCAAGTTAAATTTTTGAAAAACTTCTTTACTAATGCATAGCTTGACCCTGACAAAATAATTCCTTCTTTACTTCAAACATTGCAAGAAATTGAGATAGAAAACTAGTGTAAGAATTATTTTCTTGACAATAGAACATCTCATGATCAACATGTTAGAAATGACCCATCATAATCTACATACATGAAAGAAAATGATGATTATATGTTTAATCAGAAAGAATGTTAAGAAATGGTGACTAAGGAAGAACAAGGTGACATAGGTATGTTAGGAGAACGTTTTGATCATTTTGATACCAATAAGATTGAAGAAGGGACAAGCATGTTGTTGGATACAATTATCCAATTGTGTGTTGTCTTTGATGTTACACAAATGTCATATTAGTTGGCAAATAGTGTCGGCTGAGCTCACTAAGGCATTGAAGGAAAATGCGACAGGATCTAGTGTTAACTGAGCTCTCATGGTTAACAAAGGAAAGTTAGTGTTCACTGAGTTCACTCAATCTCCAAAGGATTTTTTAAGATCACAGTGTTCACCTAGCTTCTGTTGGTCAACATAGAAAATCATTTCAACATCAGTGTTTACCAAGCAGGATCGACCAATGAAGGATTTTGTTGTTTAGAGAAATAAAGTTTAATTGTTTCAAGTAATGATTCTAGTTGACTGAGGTAATGATTATTGGTAATTGTAAACTGCAATTGGGCTGACTTGATAATTTGTAGGGTACAAATGAAAGGTCAAGTTGAGATTCTAAAGAGTATGAGCAAGTATGCAAGTGTATTGATTGTTTGAAGAGGAAAGTGTGAGAAAATTTGAAGGATGGTCAGATATCCTTGAGGAACAAAAAAATTTTATTTGATCAAAAAGGATCTAGTGTTAATTAGAATAGAGATCTATAATCAGCAATTCAGTTGCATCTCATTCAGGTCATTTCATTATTACTTTCTTACCATTGTAACAGTGATTCTAAAATCTCTTAGCACAGTTGGTCTAACAACCATTTGTAAATCTTCTAACAAGGTGATAGTTCCATTGAATTTTTCAAAATACCTCTTACAAGGCCACCCCTAATAGGGTGATTAAATCCTCTAACAAGGTCACACCTAACAGTGTGTTTTGTATACTTTAACCAGGTTGTTCCTAACAGGGCTCACTTTAGAAGAGTGAAAATTAGTTGCTAATTACTTGATGGTTTTTCCCATATTGGGTTTCCACGTTAAATCTAGTGTCTCATGTGTTCATGTTATTTCTTTTATGCTTGCATGTTAATCACTTTGAATGTTTAAGATCTGTTAAAGTTAGCATACACTGCATCTACTGAGTTACAATAATTTATGTATGTTTATTGAGTGACAGCAATAAGTAGTTTTATCAAACATCTAAGGGATCTATGAATTTACTTTTGTGGTAACTGATTCACCCCCCACTCAATTACTATATCTATATTTCCAAAAATTGGTATCAAAGCTTTTGGTGCTTGCAAGAAAGGTTTCAAGCACCTAAGCTAAAGATCAGGATGCCTTACAAGAGAGAAATTCCAGGGCTTAACAGAGATAACTTTTCAGCATGGCATGGTCTCATGAGGCTTCATCTAGCTTCCATTGGTGATTCAAGATTGACATACCTTGATGAAGAATACATAACTCCTTCTGGTACATTATCTGTTAATGGCATTGCTGAGGAGAAGACTCATAAGACGATGATGATAGACATTTCATCTGCTCTAAGCTATGAAGAATTTGATGACATCAAGGACTACAAAACTACCTTTTCTATGTGGAAGAAGTTGAAGGATATCTACGATGGGGATGACAATGTGAGGAGAGCCAAAGTAGAAAGTCTCAAAGGAAAATTTGATTAGATGAGAATGAGAGAGGATGAAAATATTGCCAAATATGTTGAGAGGATCAAAGCAAGTGTCACTGCAATCAAAGCTTCTGGAGGAGAGATCAAGGAATAAATAGTTGTATGTAAAGTTCTTAGAACATTGCTTCCCATTTGTGCAATTAGATTATCTGTAATTCAAGAAAGAAGGTGTGAGACAAATGATAAGATAACTCTAGATACCCTGGTAGGAAAATTGACAGCCTTTGAGCTAGATAACTATGACAATTATGTTCCAACTTCCAAGAATATTGAATCAGCATTTGAGGCCAAGCTTTCACTTAAGGAAAAAGGCAAGAAATAAAGGACTCTCAGTCAGAAAGTGAAGAAGAGTCAAAAGAAAGCTTTGATAGTGATTTTGAAGTTGTTGAAGCTCTACTTGCAAGAAAATATTCAAGAGGTAGAGGAAAATACAAAGGTAAAGTCCCCCTAATTTATTTCTCATGTGAAGAAATTGGTCATATTGTTGCTAGGTGCCCAAACAAGAAAAACAAGGATGAGAAGAAAGGTCACAAGTGCAATGGCAAGAAGGATTTCAAATCATTCAAGGACAAAGTTAAGAAAACATGCTTTATGGCTAAGGATTCTGTTAATAGTGAAGATGAAATAGTTTACATTATTGTGAAAGATGAATTTGATGATGATGAGGAAGATAAGATGGCACTTATCTCTCATGTGAGCAAAAAAGATACATGGATCATAAACAGTGGATGTTCACATCATATGACTAGTCATAAAACTAAGTTTGAACACTTTGAAGACTATGATGGTGGTAGTGTAAGTTTTGGAAACAATGAACCTTGTTGCATAAAAGGAAGAGGACGAATCTCATTAACCAAATAACTTGTACATGATAATGCCTATTGGATTGAAGGACTAAAACATAATCTATTGAGTGTGGCACACCTAATCAATATTGGATTCAAGGTGGAATTTATGCATAGCAAAGCAAGACTACTGAATGACAAACGAAAGTTGATTGGATCAAGAAAGCAAACAAAAGGTAACTTGTTTTATCTTGATCTTGGTGAGTGCTCATGTTTTATTACTAAAGTTGAAGAAATTTGGTTATGGTATAGAAGGTTAAGTCATGTAAATTTTGATAACATGGTGAAAATAAGCAAATTCAGGAAAGTAAGAGGCATTCCTAGTTTGAAGAAACTTGATGTTGGTTTATGGAAGAATTGTCAAATTGGAAAAATGGGAAAGACTAGCTTTAAAAGTAAAAACTATCAAAATGAAGATATTTTGGAAATTGTGCATACTAATTTATGTGGACCTATTGGAATTGAGAGCTATGGTGGAGAAAAGTTCTTCATTCTTTTTGTTGATGACTACTCTATAATGATGACTATTATGTATCAAAGAGAAAAGTCATAAGCATTTGAAAAATTCAAATGGTATTTGGCAAGAGTGGAGAAGGAAATAGGGAAAAGATTGAAATGCTTAAGCTTAGATAGAGGTGGTGAATTCATCTCCAATGAATTCAACAACTTTTGCATTGAAAGAGGAATCAAAAGATAGGTATCAGCCCCTGGAACTCCTGAGCAGAATGGAATAACTAAAAGGAGGAACAGATCTATCATGGATTGTGCAAGGACTCTAATGATTGAAAATAACATTGCTATCAAATACTAGAAGGAAGCTATCAGGGGAAGCTATCAGCACTATAGTTCATACCTTAAACTAAGTGTATAGTTGAAGAAGGACTCATTCAAAACTCCGTATGAGTTATGGTATGGCTATAAACCCAATGTAAGTTACCTGAAAGTATTTGGAAGTAAATGCTACATCTTGAAAGAATCTAGAAAAGGTAAATTTGATGTAAAAGGTGATGAAGGCATATTCTTAGGTTATTCTTGCAAAAGTAAGCATATAGATGTTTGAATTTTTCTACTCACAAAATCATAGAAAGTACACATGTGAAAGTTGATGATTTTGTTGAAAGGACTGAAGAAGAAAGTAGAAAGGAACTAGAAGATTATAGGAAATTTTTTTACATTGAACCTGATACATTGCCAGATACATCTGTCAATCAGGAGACTTCTACTCCTGAGTCTTCCTTAGTCATCGAGTTGCAAGAAGTTCAAACTGAGTCATAAGGACTCGAGTCACATTTTGAAGTTACTAACTTAATGCCTACCAAGTTTAAGTAGCCAGAACCTGAAGTTGAAGTTCAAGAGGATGATAGTGCATTTTATTCAAGAGCCAAGGAACCTATACTGGCCAAGTATGTAAGGAGACATCATACACCGGATCAAATTATTGGAGACAAATCAGAAGGTACTATGACAAGAAGTAAGCTAAAAGGTACTTGTTTACTTGTCGATTTTGAACCTAAAAATGTCAAAGATGCATTGGAAAATGAAAGTTGGATTGAAGCTATGAATGAAAAGATAGAGAAAATAGAAAAGAATAAAACTTGGACTCTTGTACCTAGGCCTAAAGATAAAATTGTGATTGGAACAAAATGGGTATTTAGAAATAAGTTGAATGAAGATGGCAAGGTATCAAGAAATAAAGCTAGATTGGTATGTAAAGGCTACTCTCAAGAAGAAGGAATTGATTATGGTGAGACTTTTACTCCTATTGCAAGATTGGAAGGTGTCAGGACCTTACTTGCATATGCAACACATAAAAGATTTAAGGTATATCAGATGGATGTTAAATCTGCATTTCTCAATGGTATTCTTGATGAAGAAGTCTACATTGAACAACCTAAAGGTTTTGTTGATCTAGACAAAAGGGACATGGTCTACAAATTACACAAAGAATTGTATGGTTTGAAACAAGCCCCTAGAGAATGGTATGAGAAATTGCATAACTACCTTATTCAGATTGGTTTCCAAAGAACTAATGATAATAGCAGCTTGTACATCAAGGAAGGACCAGATAATGAGATTATTTTGGAAAAAATATTTGTGGATGACATTTTTTTTTACAAGGAATGATGATCTATGCAAAGAATGTCCAGAACAAATGAACAAAAAATTTGAAATGTCTATGTTTGGTGAGATTAAGTTATTTTTTGGTCTTTAGATTCAGCAAAGCAAGAATGGTATCTACATCACTAAGTCTATGTATATCAACGAGATACTCAAGAAGTTTGGTATGGAAGATTCAAAACCAATTGAAACCCCCATGTGTACTGGACTAAAGCTTACCAAAGATGATGATTCAAAAGAGGTAGATCAAACCTTATATAGATCAATGATTAAAAAATTACAGTATGTAGTTCATACAAGGCCTAATATTGCTCTTGCAGTTGGTATAGTGGCAAGATTCTTGGCAAAACCCAAAGAAAATCATATGATGGCAATCAAAAGGATCTTGATATACTTGAAAGGCATTGAAAATTATGGCTTATGGTATAAATTTGGAGGAAATCTAGACTTGAAAGTGTTTAGTGATGCTAATTGGGTAGCAAACATTGATGATAGAAAGAGTACAAGTGGTGGAGCATTCTTTCTTGGAAAAAGGTTGGTATCTTGGACAAGCAAAATGCAAAATTGCACATCCCAATGTACAGAAAAAGTAAAGTATGTTGCAGCAGTAGTGAAGTATTCTAATATTGTTTGGTTTAAACAGTTATTGGAAGGCATGAAGGTTGAAATCAAAGAACCAGTTATGTTTTGTGATAATACAAGTGCAATCAATATATCCAAAAATCTAGTGATGCATTCCAAAACCAAGCACATTGCTATAAAATTCCACTTTGTTAGAGAATTGGTGTAGCACAAGGAAATCAAATTGGAATATGTCCATACAAAAGAATAGATTGCAGACATATTCACCAAGTCATTACCTAAGGATGCATTCTTGTATCTAAGATGTAAGTTAGGGGTCATTTCCCTATCTGAAGTTCACTAAAATAAAGTTTTAGTGATGCATCAATAGGAACCAAGTTGAAGATATATTAGTTGATGCAGCATAGTCAAGAGAACATTGTATATGAATCAGTATTCAAGGTACATTGATACTCATTTGGTATGTTTTGTCAAAGAGGGAGAGTTTATTGTCATATATTTTTGAAATTTGTTTGAGGAAGAGTTTGTTTTTTGAAAGTTTATGTAATTCCTTCATAGAGGGAGATTATTGCATTAGAGAAATTTATGGCATAAAATTTAAGAGGGAGAAATTCTTTGTCAGACTTTTTTTCAAATTTCATTGTGGTATGACATGTTGTGTTGCCATCAATGCCAAAGAGGAAGATTTTTAGATACAATTATCCAATTGTTTGTTGTCTTTGATGTTACACAAATGTCATATTAGTTGGCAGACAGTTTCTACCGAGCTCACTCAGGCGCCGAAGGAAAATGTGGTAGGATGTAGTGTTAACTGAGCTCTCATGGTTAACAAAGGAAAGTTAGTGTTCACCGATTTCACTTAGTCACTAAAGGATTTTGTAGGATTGCAGTGTTAGGCAAGCTTTTGTTGGTCAACACAAGAAATCATTTCAGGATCAGTGTTTACCGAGCAAGGTCGACCAATGAAAGATTTTGTTATTTTGAGAAACAAAGTTTAATTGTTTCAAGTAATGATTCTAGCTGACTGAGGTAATGATTATTGGTAATTATAAATTGTAATTGGGCCAACTTGATAATTTGTAGGGTATAAATGAAAGGTCAAGTTGAGATTCTAAAGAGTATAAGCGAGTATGAAGGTGTATTGATTGTTTGAAGAGGAAAGTGTGAGAAAATTTGAAGGATGGCCAGATATCCTTGAGGAACAGCAAAGTTTTATTTGATCAAGAAGGATTTAGTGTAAAGAATAACAGAGATCTATAATCATCAATTCAGTTGCATCTCATTCAGGTCATTTCATTGTTACTTTCTTACCATTGTAACTGTGATTCTAAAATCTCTTAGCAGAGTTGGTCTAATAGCCATTTGTAAATCCTCTAACAAGGTGACAATTCCATTGAATTGTTCAAAAGACCTCTTACAAGTCCACTCCTAACAAGGTGATTAAATCCTCTAACAAGTCACACCTAATAGTGTGTTTTGTAACCTTTAACTAGGTTGGCTCCTAATAGGGCTCACTTTAGAAGAGTGAAAATCAGTAGCTAGTTACTTGGTGGTTTTTCCCATATTGGGTTTCCATGTTAAATCTGGTGTCTCATGTGTTCATGTTATTTCTTTTATGCTTACATGTTAATCACTGTGAATGTTTAAGATCTATTAAAGTTAACATACACTGCATCTATTGAGTTACAATAATTTTTGTATGTTTACTGAGTGACAATAGTAAGTAGTTTTATCGGACATCTAAGGGATCTGTTGATTTATTTTTGTGGTAACTAATTCACCCCCCCCCCCCGCTCTCAGTTACTCCATCTATATTTCCAACAAATGCAACCTCAACCTAAAGAGAAAGAATATATACTTCAATATGAATCTCAAGTAGCCTTGATTCCTACTTGGTGCCTCAATTCTTCAGATGATGACTACCTATTTGGAGATGATGTTCATATTCATTAATCATTAGTGGTTTAAGAGGAAACAAAACAAAGGTTGATGAAATTAGAGGTATGAACATATCTATTCCTTCTTTTGATTTATCACTAAGTCATGATATTCATGGTCATCTTGTGGAAGACAAGAAAAATACTAGAAAAATTATTTACCATCCTAAGTTGGTAGAATATTTCCCAACGAAAAGGCTAAAAATGGATCATAACATTGAAAGTCATCTTATGCACAAAAGAAATGATAATGGGAATAACATAAGAATTTATTATAGAAAAGATATGATGGGAAACATATCTTTATGACATTTAGATGAGGAAAGTATCAAAATGGACATCTTCAAAGATATTTGAAAGATTGATCAATCCCATTAAATAATTTCTCCTAATAATTGTCTTGATAGTTTATAAAATGAATTTTCCAATAATGATTTATCCCTGCAAATCTTTCCATTTTCAAATGAGATACATAAATCTAATGAGTTATTTTCTCCTAAGGTGGTTAAAACAATAGAAGACTATAATATTATTAGATCAAATATGGGAAGTCGTATTTTATTGTCTCATTCACAAGAATCAAAAAGGAACATTGAGATATTATCTCACGCTACAAAAGAGTTAGGCCTTCAAGAAATATGTTGTGATCAAATGATTGAGAAACATGAGGATATTATATTTGTTGATGATGCTCTTTTAAATGCATTTCCTTTGTGTGACTACCAACCTATGATCAATGCTCCTAGTCAGATGGACTTATTAGAATATGTGTACACGAAGATGGAAAAAGTGATTGTTCCTTCTTATGAATATGATCTAATGGATATTTGAGTAAGAGAAGAGGAAGAAATACATCATGAGAAAATTTAGTCTAATAGGGATGTGCATCTTTATTGGAATAATGTCATAGAGGATTCAAACACAATCACGTTAATAGAAGAGAAAGGGTGCCTAGAATCAACAATGAGTTCAAATCTTCATGATGATCAATCACTAGAAATCCAAGCATAGTGGTTCCCATTTAGAGAAGAAGATCAAAATTTCATTTAGAGGCTTAATAACCTAATACTTCAACTCATTCTAGAAGAAATCATCAATAGCATGCAATAAGAAGCAAATTTGATTCTAGACTTAGAATTTTTTTATGAGGTTTGGTTTTTTGGATATATCACCTTCCCTAGAGAAATGGTACATGTTACAAATATTGAGACAAGGATTCAAGGAGACAGAGTACCAATGATTCAACACATGCTTGGAAGTCTCCACTTTTTTTACGCCATGTTATTTATTTTCCTCTACCATTAAAGTCACTAGAGGTAGGGCCACCTGCCTTATACATATTGTAGATAAGAATTTTGGCTATGTGTCCCATTTTTTGTTTGTGTCTTTTTCCCTAATTAATCCCCTTTATTGTTTCATCTTGGAGTGACTCTGTAGCCCTTTGATAAAGCATTTTTCTAGTTGTTCTAGGTTTGAGCTTCATCCTTGTCAGTCCTTGTCCCCAGTTAGTGCCAGTTGTTGCCTCAGTTCTTGTACCTGCCACACTGCAAAAATTCCACATTTTTTAGTAAAAAAAGATTAAAATCATCTAGAATTTTCTTTTTAAAAGAGTCTATGATTGATTAAAATTTCAATTATTTTATGATTTTAATGTCATCGAATCATCTTGAGATCTATCTAGCACTTCAAATTTTTGAAATGTGAGTTCAAAGTCAAAAGTTCTGGCAAGTTAAAGAAAGCTTCAAAATTTTGTTTTAGCAATCAAACTATTAACCTTTAAAGTAAAAGAGGTTAACAAACAAGCCAAAAGCATGTAATTCTATTAAAAATTTTAATTTCTCTAACCAAAAAGAGGTTAGGTAGGTAATTTGAAAAGAGTGTTTGTGAGAAAAATCTTAACCTCCTCAAAAGGACGTTGAGCCAAAAAAAAACTCAAAAACATCTTTGCAGTTGAAATCCTCACCTCATATTCTAATAGGGATAAAGAGGTTCCAATAACAACTCTGAAGCATGAGATCTAAACTTTCAAAATTCCTATGGCAACCCAAGGAAGACAATTAGCATCAATAAATGTCTTAAGTTAATCAGTGATGCTCGATCATCAATTAACTATGAAGATGGAAGGCTGCCTCAATGAAATCAGCATTATGGTCTTTTCTTTGCAGTAGATTTTTAATTACCTTATGGTGAAAAGTGACTTATGTCACTTATTGTAGCTAGAGTTAGGATCTAGAGTTTTTATTCATATGAGTTAGAATTAGAGTTAGTTTTCAATGCATTGCAAATTTGAAACTCTAACTTTTTGAGTGGTTACGAACCTAAAAAGTTAGTTAAGCTAGAATGACATATAAATTCATGAATCTTAATGTAACAAGGGACTTTTTGGACTTGGAGATAGGGAACACTTATGTTTTGATAACAAGGCAATTTTTGGAAAGTGTGTACAATTATTGTTCTGGTAATTAGTCATTTCTTATGTTCTTGGTGCTAAGAAATAAAAGAAAGTACATTTTGTGTTCTCTTTGCTACTGAATCTAAATTGTTGAAGTGTTGATTCATCAGTTATAATATTTTCATGGTATGGTGTAAATATTCATGAATCATTGAATTAACATTGTGTTGATGATAGCTCTCAAGCGTAGTTCTTGTTGGTTTTCATTAGCAGCCTACATCAATTTTATGGAAACATTGAAGTCATGTGGTGCATTCACCATCAATAGTTTCCTCTCTTTATTCTAAGTTGTAATCATCTTTATTTGAAAATATATATATATATCTTACAAGGGAGTTGCCTCTCTCAAACATAGAGGAAGATTGTAATCTGGTAATGATTGGTTTCAATCTCTCCAACTGTTGGCACAGTTGTCATTGTTCAAAGGGTGAACAGGGCCAATTTCAAAAGTAATTATCACAGTAACAAATTTGTTTACCAATAATTCTATAATAAGGTGCTCCAGGTTGTGGTCCAATTGGTAAGAGAAATCTCCAAATACAAAGTCTTTGACTAGCTGGAGAGGCGAGTTTCAAGATGAGCACAAAATTTGTAGAATAATCATTTGATAAAATGTTTACAGAAAAGCATATTAGAAATATGATCCTCCCATCAAATACATGCACAAGGAATCTGCAGATGGTTAGTCTGGTGGCTAGCATGTTGAGTAGTTGACAAAACATCAAGTCTTGAAGGTGTTGATAGGACAAGAGCACTGACTACTAACATGGAAAATATTTGGTAAGATCCACATTAACTATATGAAGATGCCCACATAAATTGCATTATGATTACGGAGTAGAAAATTATTTGACAAAATGTTTATACACATACATGCAAAATTAAATTTGTAGACAATGGAATTGAGGTAAAATCCCTATAAACTTACCAAAAAACAAGTCAATTTTTACAATCTCAGTCTCCCTTTGTGTGTGTGTGTGTGTGTGTGTGTGTGTGTGTGTGTGTGTGTGTGTGTGTGTGTGTGTGTGTGTGTGTGTGTGTGTGTGTGTGTGTGTGTGTGTGTGTGTGTGTGTGTGTGTGTGTGTGTGTGTGTGTGTGTGTGTGTGTGTGTGTGTGTGTGTGTTACAAATATCCATTGTATTTTTCTTAGCCAGATTGTTTAACATTATTTCATGGTGCATAGCTATTTCAAATTCACAAGATGTGTTGAAGATGATTTAGAAGTTTGAAAGAAGACACACACAATGCACTTAGATCGTCACTTTGCATGTTGAGATCCTTAGATTGGTGTAGTCTCATCTTGGACTCACATTTTTAATAAAGGTGGTGTTACTTTTTGTTTTGGTTCCCATTTCTCTTGGAGCTATTAGCTTTGATCTCACATTATGTCTGATCCTACTAGTTTTAGTGTTTATGAAAGAATTTTTATGTTTTAGTCTTCACTTTGTTCCTTACCAAGTCATGGTCCTTCCATCTTAACAAGTTGTGAACCACTAAACTTTGTGAACTGTTGAACTCTATGAACCACTTTTTATCGGTTGAAACATTTTGTGCCAATTGAACCATTTCGTACTAGTTGAACCATTTTGTACCAAGTTCAAATCAATTCAAAAGGTTTGACACTTTAAAAAATATTTTTGGAAAAATAAATGTGGGACTTGATGCCAATACATGTCAAAATCAAAGGATATGGTATCATGAATTTGAAGATAGAATTTGGGCATATCTTGATGATGTGGCAAAGAAATATGTTTCTAAAACCCTGAAACCAAAGAGGATGAATAACCTACTCACTTGTTAAAATATGCTAAAACAAGAGAAATAACAACTGAAGTTGCCCTTTTAAATAAACCTAAAGATCCTTCTACGGACCTAGATGTCATAGATTTTGAGATCACCAAAGTAGCTTTGGGGGTGTTAAATAGATAAACCAAGGAGCATTGGTTGAATGAGTCTACTCAACATATGTTGATTCAATCCCAAAAGAATTCCAGAGAAAAGAAAGAGACAAAATAGATAATTAATGTTATGGCTGAATATATTGACTCATTAGATGGTTCAAGCATTTTACCTCTAGTTCTAGCACTCCAAGGTTTTGACCCAACATCTTCTGACAGTAAGAGATTGTTGAGTCAAATACAATGTGGAAAAGCTATGGCAAAAACAAAAGATGAATGGATAGATGGGGTGATCCAAAAGGGAAATGATTCCTTTCAATAGTCTGTAGTGATCTTTAATGAAGTTGATGCCCTACTGAATGAACTAATGGCATAACTACTTGTCTAGGAAATAGAGGAGAATAAATGTGCAGTCGTAATCACACAAATTTGTTATGTGGAAGAATATTCCATGGAGAAAATCTTCACTGAGAATACCTTCAAAACAATAGATACTAGATTACTATATGTGATACTAGTCGGAGGTGAACCCACAATAATGGGTTACACTTTTTTGCCTAAACTGACATTGAACTATGAATTTTCAAGAGAACTTTCACTTTCGGTTGCAAATTGCCATTTAATGGTTAGGAATTTGAAGATGAAGTAAATTAGAGTCTTTTAGGATTTTCTGTTTAGAGTCCAAATATATTTTTGATCTTTTTTAAATTGATTTGATTGAATTATTTTTTCTCCCATGAAAATTGATATGTTATCAAAAACCTTATTTTTAAAAAGTGACATTTTTTTTGACACACATAACTTTTTTTCTACAATAGATATCAATGCGATTCTTTTGAATTTAGTTTATTAACATCCATACCAAAACCATGGTGGTGATCTAATGTCTTTATCCTTAGTATTTCATATTTTATGAGAGTTTAAAGTTGACAAAACACGAATTTGGACATACATGACTTTTGACACACATAAATTATTATATATTTATCTTTTTTTCTTCTTTTTTATTGAAAGAGGACTCGAATACAAAGACTGTAGTTATTTTTCAAATTTTTTTATCTCTTAGTTACTATTTTTCCATGAGTGTCCAATATATAGGTTTATTTTTTATAAAAAACCTCTATTTAATTCATGTGCAAAAATGTATATCTAAAAAATTCAAAATTTAGCGAAGTCATAGTCATTAGAAAGTTCATTCAAAGTACTTCTATCATGCAAAAGGACATGACTTTAGTGCTCCATTTGAACTTGATAATGGAGCCTAGAAGCCATGAAATCATACTAAACCTTCTCACACTTCAAAAAATAAAAAATCTTCTTAGTTTCGATAGAAACTTTGTTTCTATCGAAATAAAAAAATATCGGTTTTGATAGAAGCTAAAGTTTCTAGTTTTGATCGAAACTAGAAACCTTAACCATGTGGGTTAAGGTTGTCAGCTTTAGTTTTGATCAAAACTAGAAAGTTTAGTTTCTATCGAAACTATTAACTCTAGTTTCGATCGAAACTAGAGTGGACCTTTAGGCGTGCTCTAGTATCGATGGAAACTATAGTCGGCCCCAAGGGCTTACTCTACTTTTGATCAGAACTAGAGTCGGCCTTAAGGGCCTTTTTTTATAAATAGAAATTGTCATATAAATAATATCTTTTTTCAATTCTAACATTCAAATAATTTGCACTACAATTAGGAGGGAGGAAATATTTTGCAACTTTTATTTTTGAGTTTTGGAAAAATAATTTGTGACATGGGCAATAAAGGTAAAAGGATGAGTAAATATTCAAGAAGAAGAATTGACGAACAAGAAGAAGAAAATTGTCAAAAAACTTTAGCAAGATATTATAGGAGGCAAGGTATGTACATGTGCAATATATTTTTTCCAATGCATATTTAGTTCATATAGTGTGCAATTGTATTATAGACTTTTTTATGTATATAGTTAGGATTAGGGTTTATTCAATTAGGAATATGGTAAATATAAACTTAGGGTTACTATTAACTTAATATTAATGGTTTATTATATTATGAATATTTAGTCCTATTAGGGTTTATTAGATTATGGTTTTTAAATTATGAATATTTATAATTTTAGGGTTTATTACATTATGGTTTTTAAATTATGAATATTTACAATTAGGGTTTATTAGATTATGGTTTTTAAATTATGAAAATTTATAATTAGGGTTTATTAGATTATGGTTTTTAAACTATGAACATTTAGAATTAGGGTTTATTACATTATGGTAATTAAATTATGAATATTTACAATTTTAGGGTTTATTACATTATGGTTTTTAAATTATTAATATTTACAATTAGGGTTTATTAGATTATGATTTTTAAATTATGAATATTTACAATTAGGGTTCATTAGATTAAATGGTTTTTAAATTATGAATATTTAGAATTAGGGTTTATTACATTATGGTTTTTAAATTATGAATATATATTTAGAATTTGGATACATTTTAATTATGGTGTTTTGAATTATGAATTTATTTAGGACATAGTGAAATAGGACAACCTACTGAGATTGGAGAAGGTTCATCCCAAGTTCAAACATGTATGTATGCACACATCTCAAGTGCAAACTTATAATCTCTAGAAATTCTAGATTTCTACCTAGGTGTAGAGGCAAACTTTATATCTTTGATTTTTAATTTTAGGGACAAATCCCCAAGTACAAACTTTCTTGATTTTATTTGTTATATCGTGCACGTGCAGAAGTAGATGATGAAAATGTTGGACATGAGGAAATTGAAAATGAAGCAATGGATATTGAAGAAGGACCATTTGAATGTTAGATAAAATTGTATTTAATAGTTCATTTGTTATGTTATATATACACATATGTGGACACTAAAGTAAAGTTGTATCTTAAGTCTTTATTTTAATTTTTCTTGCAACCTGAGATCAAACAACAAATGAGAATGTTAATCTAGCTCAAAGTTTGAAGAGAAAAATTAATCATAGAAACATAGATCATTTTAATGAAATAGATGTGAAAAAAATGAGAGAATATACTAGTCAACCTATACATACTATGAAGAGGAAATTGAATAAAAAGTCTAAAGAAATAATTGCACAATTTGAGAATCTTGATATAGTGGAGAAAACTTAACTATTGTCAATTTCACTTCTTAAAGATGAATTAAAAGAGCCATTGAAACTATTGGGTATAGATATAATTGTAAAAAAGAGGAAGACTTCTAAACTACAAAAAGATATTGTCGAAAGTGTTAAGGAAGGGTTACACTCCATTAGGAAAAAATCTAGATCTACAGATAAATCCATTACATGAAGAGTGATACTAGCATCTATTTTAAATAAGAAATTATGGAAAAAAATAAAAATCTCTTCATTGTCATCTCATATTGGGTATAGTCGAAAGATGATATTACATTATCTAAAAAAGAGAAACAATTTAGATGATAGTACATTAGAAGGAAACTAAGCGCTAATGTGTAGAGTTCCTCAATCTGATAGGATTGTGGAAACAATTAAGAATTTAGGCATTCAATTTTGGATTGATAATACTTGTCCTTCACCAAATAGAAGAGATATCATGAAGCAGAGGATTGGGCCTAAGGAGTATCTTCAACATGCAAAACATTGGTTGGATGTCACACAACATGAATTGTATCTCTCATTTTGTAATTTAAATCTTGATGTGAAGATTGGACAAACAATGTTTGAAAAATTGAAACCCTATTCTGTGAAGATAAATAGATCCTTTGAAACATGTTGTTGTTGATATCATGTTGAATTTGATTTGTAGTATCAAGGGTTCAAAAAGATGATAGAAGAAAGTGGTTGTTTTCAAAGTGTTTTTCATAAACGACCGAGCCAATTCATAACATCAATCTTATGTGACAAACCAAATGATCGTGCAATATGTGAAATAGATTGCATAAGATGAACTTATGAAACATGTGGTAACCTGACCAAATTTCCTTTGAGAGATGAAGATACTGATATGATGAGGGATAGTAAAATGTAAGAGATACAAGTGCATAAAGTTAGAAACAAAATTTGGAAAAAAATCAAAAAGGTTAGAATATGTAGAGGATGACATACCTGCTAGAGAATTTATGTCAATTTTTTGTAAATTGATTCAACCGTATATATATCATGCTTTTTTTGCTAAGTGGCAAGCAGAACAGTTTCAAACACTAAGAGAAACTTTCCCACTCGAGACAATTTTATCTATTGTTGACTTTGCAGAGAATTACTCATTCATTTCTCAAAAACAACCTCAAGCAGAATACTACTATACAGAGTAGGTTACTATTATGGTTCAAGTGTCTTATCGACATGCACAAATTGATTTGGATGGTGTGTAAAGTACAGATCAAGCACCATTCATTAAAAAAGAGTATCGCTTTTACATTAGTGATGACAAAGAACACAACACACATTTTGTGGAACATTGTTTTAAGATTTTTTTTTTTTTTTTTTTTGAAAAACAAAGGCATAAAAATGGAAAAACATTTTGTATGGTCAGATGAATGTGCAACACAATTTAAATCAGCTGGACCATTTAATGCATTATGTAGATATCATCGATACCATAATATACTACACATTTGGAGTTTTTTCAAGAGTGGACATGGAAAGGGTGAGCATGATGGTGTAGGAGCTTGTATCAAATGCTCTTTAAGAAAGTATCAAATGGACTATAAAGGATATCACATTAATAATGCTCATGATGTGGTTGAGTGGTGCAAAACACATTTTGCGATGTCAACAAATACAGATAACATGTCATCACAAGTAGAGTGAGTCATACCATTCAGAGTGTTTTGGGAGGTATCAAATATAAATTAATTTTCAAATATTATAATTAAATCAATTTTATATTTAATATGTTATTTCATAACTAAATTACGGTACATGTACACACATGTTTAAAATTCATTTTTTATATGTATTTATGGACCTTACATTTAGGTGTCAATAGAAGATCAATACATGCATGCAAGAGGGTAGAGAAGACGTGATCATTGCATTCAATTATGAGTAAAGATAGTAATGTGTGGTCATTGTACACAAGAGAATACTCATGTTTTTGTCTTGATTGCATTGATGAAAACTATGATGGTTGCATTAATCAAGAACGTGGATATGTGGGTGAATGGACTTTGATGCCACTAGATGTTATCAATACAAATGAGTTTGAGGATGAAAACTATGATGATATTCCATTTATTTCCACTTATTATGACCATATTTCATGATTGATCAAAGTTGGTATGTATTTCATATTTTTTATTAATTTTTTATTATTATTATACACACACACACACACACTCATGTACATGACACATGGAATTTATATACATATACTTTGTGTAGGCAATATTTTTGCAGTCATGGTAGAATCTAAAAACATAGAAGGTGTTAGCTATTATTTATTGTGTTACACCACACAAAGAGAGAAGCTAACAAAGACTGAAATAAGTGATGGAATTATGTTTCCCACAGGTTAGTATATAGTTGAATCATGTACATGTATGTACATCTATGTTTTTTTATGAATTCAAATTTATTAACTTATTTGATTGACCTATATGCAGGTTCTGTTGTTGTACAAGGAACATATTTGAAGTAAAATAAAGTACTTAAGAATGGGATTCATTTCACTGATTATCAACCTAACAATAAGGTATATCAGTATAGTAACCATGTTATTTCCATTGGTCTAACTCTTCATCTAGTCAAAGGACCTGGAAAACATAAGTGGAGGCTCGATATTGATGATCACGAGAAAATATTAAATGTTATCCAACAACGAGCTGACCCACTTGATACGAGCTAAAAACAACTTATTGAACTATTTGAAATTTGAAATTTGGTTGAACTATTTGAAATCTGAAATTTGGTTGAAGTAAATTTGAAATCTGAACTTTGGTTCAACAATTTGAAATTTGGTTGAAATTAGGACTTGTGTCTTAAGGGGATGAGATTAGGACTTGTAACTAACTATATATTACTTTTACTTTTTCATTTAACTTGAGTTCAGTTTAAATTGTGATTTGTAACTAGTTATAGTTCAATTAGGTACGTGTATGCAACTAATTAGGACATGTGCCTCGAGGGGAAGAAATTCAAACAATTGTCTTAAGGGGATCAAATTAGGACTTGTAACTAATTATATATTACTTTTACTCTTTCATTTAACTTGTGTTCAATTTAAATTGTGATTCGTAACTAATTATAGTTTAATTAGGTACTTGTATGCAACTAATTAGGACATGTGGCTCGAGGGGAAGAAATTTGAACAATTTTCTTAAGGGGATCAAATTAGGACTTGTGTCTTGAGGGGATGAAATTAGGACTTGTAACTAATTATATATTACTTTTACTCCTTCATTTAACTTGTGTTTAGTTTAAATTGTGATTTGTAACTAATTATAGTTCAATTAGGTACTTATATGCAACTAATTAGGACATGTGACTCGAGGGGAAGAAATTTGAACAATTGTCTTAAGGGGATCAAATTAGGACTTGTGTCTTAAGGGGATGAAATTAGGACTTGTAACTAATTATATATTACTTTTACTCTTTCATTTAACTTGTGTTCAGTTTAAGTTGTGATTCATAACTAATTATAGTTCAATTAGGCACTTGTATGCAACTAATTAGGACATGTGCCTCGAGGGGAAGAAATTTGAACAATTGTCTTAAGGGGATCAAATTAGGACTTGTGTCTTAAGGGGATGAAATTGGGACTTGTAACTAATTATATATTACTTTTACTCTTTCATTTAACTTGTGTTCAGTTTAAATTGTGATTTGTAACTAATTATACTTCAATTAGGAACTTGTATGTAACTAATTAGGACATGTGCCTCAAGGGGAAGAAATTTGAACAATTGTCTTAAGGGGATCAAATTAGGACTTGTGTCTTAAGGGGATGAAATTAGGACTTGTAACTAATTATATATTACTTACTCTTTCATTTAACTTGTATTTAGTTTAAATTGTGATTTGTAACTAATTATAGTTCAATTAGGTACTTGTATGCAACTAATTAGGACATGTGCCTCGAGGGGAAGAAATGTGTAACCCTAACATAATCCAACATAATCAATCATAATCTAACATAATTTCCAAGATAACACAACATTATCCTAGACATAATATAACATGTCAAAGAACATAATCCAAAATAATCCTTCTAATCTGATATAACTTCCAACATAACTAGAGCATTATTCAACATAATCTAACATGTAAAATAAGATGTAGTAGATAGCATAATCTAATGTATTTAATCTAACATAATATCTTACATAATAGAACATTATCTGGACAACATAATCTAACACATGTAAAAGAACACAGTCTAACATAATCCAACATAATGTAACATATAAGAACATAACTATATATGTACATATCGATCATCAAACATGTAAAATCTGGATGAAAGTCTAGAGATCAAATAATATCTCTGGATGAAATTCTAGATCAAATAATCTATAATATATAAAAACTATGGATCGTCAGGTATAGGACTATCATCATGACATCTCCTCACAGTGCAGCCTGAAGACTGACTATCACATGGATGCTCACAAGGATGTGCTAACCCCTATATATATTAAAGGGAAAGTGAAATCAATGTATAAAATTTCATATTTAATTAAATCTCTTTTAAATTTACTTGAATTGCATGCAATTTAAATATTACATTTAAAACTCACATGTGTCTAATTTAAAAACATTAAAACTCACCTGTCCACTACTGACATCATCAAATGAGTCTCAACAACGTACACGATCGAGCATCAAAGATGGAGTAAAAATAGGAATGTCCCCCTACAATACATAGATACATGTGTTCAACAAATCATATTAAACATGTACATGTGCATAAATTATTAGTTGAACAAATGCTTGAAATTGAAATTTTAATAGGAATGTAAATAAACTATAGATTTACATGTGTAGATGTTGGCATCTAATAATGCTCAAACTGCCTAGCATCAATCATGTCCACTAATTTATCTAGATTTTGTTGGGCCTCATCTAGCTCCATCGTTGCATCTAGACTAGCATGAGTGGTGGTTGGCACACATCCTAATAATGATAATCCAAGTGGACTAACTAGATGAGATGGCATAGAAGTAGAATCATCATGTTTCAACAAGTCCATCCATCTTGTGGTCAACAAGCTAAAGTCAACATCATCAGTGCCCGCATTTGAACTTTGACCATGCCTTGCACTAGCTGAAGGGTCTATAATACTATGTATATGTCCCTCTATAGCAAAAGAGTGGTCAATGAGTAGATCATGGCACTTTGTACTACCACCATGAGCACTACGTGATCGAGGAGAGGAATGTGGCTGAGGATGAGACTCGATACCACCATGCACATGATGTCGAACATCTGATATGGGTATGCCAAGATGCTTTGATATAAATCTACATGAATATAATAGATCCTCAGCAAGACTACTCATAGTATCTCATGCCAACACTCTAGTGAGACCCTCTAAGCTAGTCAGTAAAGGGAAGCCTGTTGCACTGTACAAGAGGTGATGATCTGGAATGTTGATGTGACATCAAATACTGGCCAACCTCATCAATGGAAATAGATCTGACAGTTGCAATAATGTCTCCAACTCCTTGAATCACCCCCTGCAATTGTGTGCTATGCATGGCCTCATCAGTTGACAGACCTAATATAGGGGCAATAGCAGGTGCTCTCTCTCCGACAATCACCCTATGTGTCAGTGGTAGATGACCCGACTACCTATCAACTAGTCTACCATGCTCCTATCCTAAATACGATGGTAAATCAATGTAGTTCACCACCTAGCATAAGTGAACCTCACAATAAAGTTGTCATGAAAAATAGAGTGGAATTTGCTCATTATTTGGATAACAACCATGAGTAGCAAGGAAGCATGGGTATATAAGTGAAGCCACTTGTGGATCTATACACTTAAGGAAAGAGTACCCCTTGACATACTTTAGTGGAAGATAATGAGGGAAACATTCCCTCTTCAGTGTCTCTTTGGACACTAAGCCCTGTACCTATTGTAGTGAGAACCCTAAAGAGACCTCTCATCTCTTACTGTCAAGGACAATCTATATAGTATGTGTAGAATATGGAGTAACACCATGAATCTCATCTCTAATATATGCAAGACTCCATAAGATTCTCAAACATGTACTACTATACACACTAGAGCATGTGCCACTAGCCAAGGATTCATGGAATCTATTAATCTCTTGGTTAGTGCAATCATAGAGCATGTTGGGTGGGATAGGTTGCTGATTTGTGGGAATAGTGCACTGTTGGGGGGGACAGGCTGCTACTTGAGGGGGATAGGAGGATTCTACTACTCAGGGGCGATAGGAGGCTACTACTACTCGGAGGGGATAGGAGGTTGTTGCTCCAGGGGGATGGGAGGTTGCTTGGGGAGGATAAGAGGTTGTTGCTCGGGAGGGATATGAGGTTGTTGATCTACCATGTGAAGGTCAATGTATGTACTATGCAGTTGCGTCTATATAATGTGTAAACCTAAAATTAAAGTTAAAATATGACATTTTTAATAAACTTGAAATTTATCAAGTACAATGACATTTAAGAAACTAATATATATAATACATCTAAACATGAAGTTTGAACATAACATATATACATGTATAGTACTACATGTGTGAACATAAATTAAATAATACGCACACGTGTTTAAAGTTAAAATGTTATTTGGTTAGGTTAAATTAATTTGATTGGGGTTGACATTCTTGAGGTTAATGTTTTATTGAATGATTATGAAACTTATATTATGTATGGTTAAATAAGGTTAATTTTAGGGTTACTTGGTAAATTTTCATTAAGTCAGGGTTACAAAAATATTTAGGGTTGTAGGGTTAAAGTCCAAGTGTGTATTCAGAATAGTGCTCTATGTCAAGAGTAAGCTATTATATAGGTTAGAGTTACGGTTAATGAACTATAAATTGTTAGAACTCTATCTAGTTAGTGTTAAGAACTTAGAGTTAATTTTAGGGTTGCACTTAAAGTTAAAATTTTACCTTGTTAGGTTAAATTAATTTGATTAGGGTTTCAACATTCTTGAGGTAAATATTTACCTAGCTCTTAGGGTTCAAGGAGTGTATGTTTAGAATAGTGTTTTATGTTGATGTAGAATCATGATTGAAATGTTACCTAGAAAGTTAATATATAATATTTAGGGATCTTTAGGATTAAATGTTTAGAGTTAGTGTACAAATCTCTAGATCTTAAAGTTTTTAGTTAGGAAATTCATAAATTAGCCTATTTTTTAAGGTTAAGAAGTGAGGATCGTGTTGTAAAAAATTAAAATTAGAAAATTAATATTATAATTAATATTAATATATAACATGAATTTGAATTAGAGTTAAGATTAGGATTAAATTTAAACATGAGGGTTAGCATTGTGTTACATTACATTTCTAGGGCTAGGATTGCACGATTATATTTATTTAAACTAGATTAGTTTAAATCTAGTCAAGGTTTGATTAGACTTTCAAGATTAGGGTGAAGAGGTCAAGGTGAAGTTTATAAATGTGTGTGTGTGTGTGTGTGTGTGTGTGTGTCCAACTAATGTAAAAAAGGGCTAATTCATTGAAATTAAATTCTTAGAGGTAACTTGGTGAAGATTTTAAAACACACACACACACACACACACACACACACACACATGTACATGTATATGAACTTAAATTTTAATATATTACATTGTTTGAACATGTGTACATTACAAATTTAAATATACATATGTGTACATATCCACAATATTTTCATGTATGTACAACATTTTATATATATATATATATATATATATATATATATATATATATATATATATATATATATATATCACATGTACACATATATGCATATATATACATGTGACATATATATCATGTATGCATATTTACATGACATATATGCATATATGTCACATGTGTATATATATATAGAAGTAAAAAAACATATAAAATGTAAGTAGAAACCTATAAAAAAAAAAAAAAAAAGTGTAAAATCAAATCCATATTATTTTTTATGTTTGAATTTCGGATGCCTTTCTTGCTTCTACACTTTCGGATCGAAACTATACTTACAAAAATGATAGTGATGAACATGATAGTGGAGTTGGGACCCAAAGACGAGCTTTTGCCTTTACAAACTTTCGATTGAAACTATACTTAATAGTTTCAATTGAAACTATTAAGTATAGTTTCGATCAAACATTTGGAAAGCCTGACTGTGGTTTATTAAACCTACGGCTAGGTTTACATTTTGATTGGAACTATGTTATAAGTTTCGATTGAAACTTATAACATAGTTCAGATCGAAACTTAAAGGTGTTGTTAATTTCTATCAAAACTATGTGACTTTTTGGTTTCGATAGAAACTAATAAGTTTCTATCAAAACTTTGAAGAAAAAAATTTTTGGTCACGTGATTTTGGAGGATTTGCTTCCTCCAAAAAAGTGTAACCCATTATTGTGGGTTCACCCAGGGAACATTATTTGGAGATGCTCAATTTCCAAGGATGCCATTACCAATTTCCATAGTACACAAAGTATATGAAAAATAATCAGCCCCAACATTATGGTTCAATTTGATGTAGGGATCCCGTAAATTGAACCTTTGTCAAACCTTTTGAAACCCACCTAAAGGTGATCAAGGAAATAACCAATTTCACATTAATAGATCTTGTGAAGGTAGAACATATTGATTATGTGTTAACTCTTTGTATGGACCGCCTACTCGAATATATAGTTCAGCTTAACATAATGAAGTGGGATCATGACATGTGGACGATTTAGATTATGAGCTTAAGCATTGCCAATTCAAGTGAAGTTCATGAATTTTTAGGTTTCTACTATAGTTGGAAGCTTACTAGAGATGCAAGTTGCAATGAGGAGCAAGCTGGAAATGTGAGTGAAGGTCATGGTTCAACACCCTAGCAGGCCCTTATCTTTTATGTTTCAATATCTTTGAACTCAAAGATCATGTGTCTCTTGTTGAACCTTTCCATTTACTAACTATTTTTGTTTAACCATAGAGGGTGGTTGGGTTTTCAAGGAGACACCCTCTAGCATAACCTATTTAAGGCATGTTTGAACAATGATTAAGAGTTAGGAAAAGATAAGAGGTAGAAAGAAAAACATGCTAATTTTTTTCCCTATTTGATAGCATATAACTAAATGTTACCTTTCTTTTTTAGATGATTAATAAATCAAAAGTACTTAGCATTTGATCAATATTTGTTGTTGAAAGGTGAATCGTGGTGGATTGAATTGATCATTAAGTCAAAATCTGAATCTATGTATTTCAATTTGTATTAGAAAATGTTTCTTTGAAAACACTCTTTTGAATGCTTATTGATCAAATTCTAATTTTTCTGGGGAAAAAAAATGATTTGGTTGCCATTATCATTATTTGATCAACTCATAATAATTTTAGTACAAGTAGAACAGTGTGTTTCTTTGATCAGGTAATTATTCCTTATATTTTTTCATTGTTAACCACTTGTCCAAGAATAAGTCGTGTTACCTTTAATTTATTTTCTGGTTTTAAAAAAAGTTGTGTATTTAGTTTAGGGATTCATTGCAAATCCTATGGGGAGCTTAACCTTGTATGAATTCAGAGGAACTTGGTAGTTATGTGAACCTTTTCCAATTGTTGTGGTTGATTATTGTCTTCTTATCAAGGGGACAAAGTTATTTGTAAGACTTAAATTTTGGAGACCAATGTATTTGCCAATTGGTGGATATTCACCTTGTATATGAATTTATTTAAAGAAGGCCAAGCAAAGTAAACCATTTTTATGTTTCAAAACTAATACTAGTTCAAAAACTGGTCCTCCCTCCCATCCAATAAAGATGCAAATTAAGTTGTGATGAATATGTGAGTGTATCCTCTTCATATTGATGGATTGTATATTGGTGTGAATTCAAACCCATAAAGATTTAAATTTATCATTTGAAATTAAAGTTATCATGACCTTCATAGGAGCAAATATGACCAACAGGGGCAGAGGACATCATGCACCTTAGGGAAAACCTTCCACATTGGATTGGTTATTGAAGGACAAAGGCATTGAGGTGTTTGAAAAAGTGTCACAATGTGTTGACATCTAATGATCACAAAATTTGTTGTCACTAGATGCTCCTTAAATATACTTGTTCAAGAAGTCTTAAAAGATTTCATGTAGCTAGTAAGGTAAAAATATAGCATCAATAGAGCTTTGGTAAAGCTCTATTGTAACTTACTTGTGAAAGAAAGATCTTTGAATATGCACAAATTTGACCGAATTCCTTCATTGCAGGATGTATTGTAGTATATACAAGATCCATGCAACATCAAATGGGTTACATGAGCTGACAGTAAGCAGTTGAGTTTTTATTAAATTACACCAAAGAGACACTTACTCAATGAATTTGTTGACTGCAAGACACACCATATTTTTTCAAGTGGAAGATATTTTATTAAGCATGTTAATGTAAAGTATGGAATCAGGGACAAGATCATGACATGTTTGACATAGTGCCTCGATAGAGAGATTATCTAAAATAAGGAGGATGTCCAAAATCATGGAATTTTGGCTTGCTACGATAGTGTCTTATCTAAAGTTGACTTGCTTAAATAGAAAATTTAGAATGGAGTGTTTCAAAGAAATTCTTTAAGAGAATAAATTAAGCAAATAGTAGGATGCAATGAAGTGAACTCCAAATTCAATCAAATACAACAGATGCATCTCATTACATGCGTAGAGAATTGATATGTTGGCAATTCATTAATGCTTTCAAAAAAATAGCAATTCCTAGAATGTATGCACAATGAATCAATTATTCAAATTCTATTTCCAAAAATGTCTTGATTTCAAGTTCTACATTAGTTAATTTTGTCAAGATTAATTAACCAACTCTTTTTTGCATGAAATCTTGAGGTTAATTAACCTCTCCCAAAATGCATAAAAGGGAATTAGTTATTAACCCAAAAGGAAGTTAGTTATGTGAAAAAGGCTATGAACACAAGGGCATTTTGCATTTGTGAGGAGATACTTTTGCAAAAGGGGAAACTATGGAGTAATTTTCAGAGGAACTTTCCATAATAAGTTTAGTGTTATATGATGTGTAAAGGTTTTTGAGTTTGTAGATTCTCAAAAAGATAATGAAGAATGCATTTTGGTTTGTATGTCTAAAATATCCTTCTAAGATATGATCACAAATTTATCTCATGTTAAACTAGTCTTTCTTTTATGCATTCATGTGGATCATTTAGTTTGGCGTAAAGAAACATGTTCATTTCATGGTATCTTGATTTGGATGTATTCATATGCTTTATCACTTCATATGTCAGGGTTCGCCATACTTCTTGTACCATCATTATATTTGTATGCTCAAAACCCCTTTGTGAATTGTCATCTTTTGTGAATCTTGATTAGTAGTCATATATCTATCATCAGAGTTCATATTCATACCTTCTTTTAGTTTTACAGTCTATCCTTCCATACTTTTAGGTGAAAAGTACATAAATATCCAAAATACTCACATCATACGAGGGAGTTGCCCCTCTCAAATGCAGAGGAAGGTTGCAATCTAATAGTGATTAGTTGAAATCTCTCCAACTATTGGCATAATTGTGATTGTTAATAGGGCAGACAGGGTCAGTTTTGAAGGTTATTTCACAAGGATAATTTTTTTTACCAACAAACCACCATATGTTCTATAGACAAATAAAAGTATTGTCCTATACTCCAGAACAATTGCACCTTCCATTTTTACTACGGATTTTGTTAGGTGGTTATTTTTTAATACTCAATATCTAATATAACTTATTCAAAATTATTTTACTTTTATTTATGAATTAGTCATAACATTTAGTCTATTTATTTAGTTAAGTTTATAAATGTAAAATTGATATAATTTAATTTATAGATATATAAATTTGTGATTTTAAAATTTAAATACAATTTTAAGGTTAAGATGAATTATTATAGTTATTTGTTAACTTGAAAATAAAATTTGTTAAAATATTACAAAAAAATTATTGGACATAACAAATAACTTACTTCTATTTATTTAAGATTCATATTATTCTTTACCCAAACAACTTCTAAATAACATTTCTAAATATGCATAAATTTAATGTAGCATGTTAATAAAATCTTTAAGTTTAAAATTACATATGATTGTACTTATCATAGGCAATGTACTATTGCATTCACCTCTTTTCAATTAATCAATACTTGTGCACTCATGAACGAATCATAAATGAGTATTTTTTCATTATTTGAGTATGACTAAAGTTGTTATAAATATTTATTAATTTGAAAACTTTGAATAAAATTACAATTTATTTTAAGAATAGTTGAAAAAATAGCCAAACAATTTAATAATTTTAGATGAAGTCTTTTATATATGTATTTTATACTACAATATAATTGTCATATAAACTTAATTTATGTTTTTATACCTTTTAATAAAGTTGATCCCAATAGAATTTAACTAATATTTAATTTAGTTATAAAATTTATATTGCAATCAATTTATTTTTACATGATAATTTATATTTATCTTTCCTATAAATTTTAATTAAAGATAGATTTATTTATTTATTTATATATAATCAAAACTAAATTAGCCTAATAAAATAAAGTGCATCTAACATGAATTTGATTTTGAAATATGCCCCTATTTAGCAATCATATATCTTTTGCTCAATCTCCATCTATTATTTTTCACATTTATATATACCTTGTTATATACTACATAATTAATAATAATAATTTTTTATACATTTATTTATAAATCTTGCATCTACTATATAGATTATTTATTATAATAATATTCAAGTACTATTTCTATTACAATACATTTACAGTAGTATGTGGCACTTGCTACTTACCCCAAATTACCCCAATTGATAGTTGTTGGTATAAATAAGTATTTACTATTTACACTTTACTCAAGTTTACTTACATTAATGCATTTTCATATTAGTTGTCATGTAGATAACTAGGAGTTTGCATATTTATATGAGTTCTCATGTAGACACCTAAGAGTTTCCATATTTATATGTGTTGTCATGTAGACAACACAATAGTTTGTACTCCAATTGAGCACATGGTGTCTACTAAATCTTGTTGTGAGATACACCTTTGTATTCTTATCCTCATATTGTTGCACGTGCATTCATACACTGTGGAGGATAATCCACTCTTGGTGGACATGTGCTTAGTTGTTGCTTATCTCTTTGCATGACTCTTAGTCATCTTGATTGTCTTTATATACAAGGCACTTGTATTATGTATTCATCCAATTATCTGATTAATCTATTCTCATTTGATCATATATTGTCTCTCTTGTGCTATCTCTTGAACTTCTAGATCGTGGCATTTCATTCTTACCTTAGAAAAATTCTTACATGTTACAAAAGCTTCAAGTAGACTCTTACATGGTATCAAAGCTATTCCAATTTTTTATATGGTATCAAAGCCATAGGAGCATTCACCATTGGAGAGAATTATTTTTTGTAGGTCAAGATTGGAGCTTGCTAGTGCAAATCAATTATTGGCATCATATTCAAAAGGTCAAAAAACTCCTAAATCAAATTTTTTTTCATCAAATCAGACATCTGAGGCAAAATCTAGAGTTATTTGATTTTTGGAGGTGTGGCGATGATGATCCAAGAAAAATAATTACAATGGTGATTTTCAAACAGTGATATCTGCCTCATACGAACTCCTTTTTCAAGATTTTTTTTTTTTTTTTTTGTGGTGGGGGGATAGAATTTCGCAATCTACACATTACTACAGGTTGTTTGTAATCTATGTTCTTGAGTTTTTCTGATAAGTGTAAATTTTTTTGTCTACTTTCTACATCTAGTATCAATTTGGAGAAATCTTGAGAGGACATATCACTTTTAGAATTTGGTCATTTTTTTCCCTATTTTGGCACTTGTAATTAATTAGATCCTTGAGAGATCTTGTGTCTTATCTTGTTGAGTCATATATAGCTTCACATTTGCTATTGTAACCATCAAATCAGAATTCCACTTTGGTTCATTTTGACAAGTGGCAATTGTGCATGCACTAAGTATAAAGTGTCAAAATCGTCCATTTTGGAGGGGTTCTTTGATTGAGTGATTTGGAGGAGGCGGGGGGGGTGTCTTGAGTGTCTGCACTTCTCTTTCTCTTGTGTTCTTTCATTTTGCATGATGGGTTCTCCTAGGTTTCCACTTTTAACTCCACATAATTATGCTACATGGAAATTAGAGCATGGAGTAAAATGAGAAAAGATTTTATTGATTATATTGATGTAACTATGGTTTCACCATCTAAACCTAATAAACTAAATGAATAGAATCATGACAATAAGGTTGCTATTGGTACTTTGAGGAAGTATGTACATGAAGATCTTATCTTCCATATTGATAATTGTAAAACATTGAAGGAAGCATGGGATAAGTTTGCTAGATTGTATGCAAAAGTAGACAAAGCTAGGGGTTTTGAACTTGATGAAAATATCATGTCATTAGATCCTAAGGAGTTTGACACAATTAAAGACTATATCACCAAGGCACATGAGCTAATTTCAATGGTTAAGGATTGTGGAATTACCATAGAAGATGAAAATTAATCCATAATTTAATAAGAAAATTTCCTCCAAAATATGCATCATTTGTTTCAAGCTTCAACACTCATAAGTTGACCTTAGGTTTTTCCTACACCATGCCTTCATTTGATTCCTTCACAGAGATGTTGATGGTAGAACAATCAAACTTGATGAGCATGGGGATTCTCAAGTCTTCAAAGTCCAAAGCATTGATGGCTAATAAAGGGAATTGAGGAAAAGGGTCATATAAGAAGCAAAGATCATGGCAACAAAATTCATAATAAGAGAAAGAACACTCAACCTCCTCACCACAAGACAACTCCAATAATGAGGGAAAATAATCCAAGGAGTTTCTTACTTGTGCATATTGCAAGAAGAATGGACATGAAGAACATCATTGTTATAAGAAGATAGAGGAACTCAAGAATCTTCTTACAAAGAATCAAATTGGTCTACCATCATGAATGACTACTTCATCCTTTTCTTCACATCCTAATTTCAATAAAAGAAAGGATCACATGGGCAAAGGTCAAGCCTTAGTAGCTACTTCAAGTCAAGATTTAGGGAGATGGCTTCTAGATTCAGGGGCTTCTCATCATATGGCATCTTCACAATGTATGTTTTCATCACATGCTCCTTGTCATACTCCACCTATCTTGATGGGAAATCATACTTACATGAATTTTATTGGAAAAGGCACTATAAATAAAGGGGAGGGATACTTCAAATATGTGATGTGCATACCTCACCTAATTCATAATCTTCTTTCCATCTATCAACTCACTCATGGAGATAGAAGAAGGACTATAGAATTCACACTTGATTCAATTTTTATCAAAGACTTTGAGACTAGTCAAATCATTGCTAAAGGGGTGGTTGATCATGCATCTCAATTATTCTATTTCTCAAACTTTTATCATGATGATGATAGATATTTCTCAATAGATTCTGATTGCATTTCTAGTGATGATTCATACATTAAGGACTTTGGCTACTTGAACTTGGGTATTCTCACATGTGATCAAGTTCTTGAGCCATCCATTCCTTCTCCTCTTACTGATATTGCATCTATTGTTTCCACTGACGATGCTTGTATTCCCACAGTCGTGGATTCACATGACTCAGTGCAACATGATATTTATTGTCTTCCAAACTCATTTCCATGGGATGACTATTTGACAGACATTTTGAGTTTGTTTGTGGAGTCCTACATCATAGATTTGGGAGACACCATTGATGACATTCATATTCTCTTTGGTGAAGATGATCCTCCTTTAGTTATTGTGAGGGAACACTCTGACCCTTATCTTCATTCTCTACTTTATCATTCTTTTGAGGTTGGCATGATGGTGGATACCTTGATACAGCAGTTGGAGGAGGTCACTTTCTCTTCAAAAGAGATGCTTGAGTCTTTGATTCATGTTCTACATTCATCCTTAATTGATCTTGACTTGTCTTTTTTAGTAGAGTGGCATAGTACACATGTTTTGGAGGAGGCACTTTTTAGTATTGACATGGGGGCACTTGAGAAGGTTTTAGAGATTCTATACATTTTGAGGTTTCTTCCTACATGTGGGGGAGGCTACATCGATACACCTTTGGTTTTGTTTCCTCCTAAGGGGAGGAATTTTGTTCTAAACTCATGGCATAGTTTCTACATTGAGCCTGGAGCATCTACCATTGTTGTGCATTCTACATTGAGGTGAGGTTACTTGGTCTATCTTCCTCTTCTTCTCTCTTATGGGGGGATATTTTCCTCACATGAGATCTTCTTCTCTCTCTCATTTTCTTTTATTGTACTTATCTCTCTTTTTGGAGGGGGGTTTTCCCATGTGATTTTGCCTCTTTCTCCACTTTATGAGAGATTGCATTGCATGTATCATTTGCACTTGTAGTTTGTACATGGGTACCTAACATGGCCTAGTAGCTAGGACCCATCTTGCATTATTATCTAGCTTTTGTAAGCTTAAGTGCATTCCCCTAAGTTGAACTTAAGGAGGGGGGTTGTCGATTTAAATAAATATTTACTATTTACACTTTACTCAAGTTTACTTAGATTAATGCATTTTCATATTAGTTGTCATGTAGACACCTAGGAGTTTGCATATTTATATGAGTTGTCATGTAGACAACTCAGTAGTTTGCACTCCAATTGAGCACATGGTGTCTACTACATCTCTTTATGAGATACACCTTTGTATTCTTATCCTCACATTGTTGCATGTACATTCATGCACAATGGAGGATAATCCACTATTGGTGGACATGTGCTTAGTTGTTGCTTATCTCTTTGCATGACTCCTAGTCATCTTGATTGTCTTTATATACAAGGTACTTCTATTAGGTATTCATCCAATTATCTGATTAATTCATTCTCATTTGATCGTATCTTGTCTCTCTTGTGCTATCTCTTGAACTTTTAGATCTTGGCATTTCATTCTTTCCTTAGGAAAATTCTTACATGGTACAAAAGCTTGAGGCAGATTCTTACATGGTATCAGAGCTATACCAAATTCTTACAATAATAAAATTTAAAATATATCAATTTCTCTTTTCTATAATTTTGTTAGACTTTGCATATGTTTGACGATTGAATGCTAATTTCTATATTTATAGTTTGTTTGCTTACTTTTTTAAAGCAAGATTAACTATTGTATTTTTCAAGAGTATACTTTTATTTTTTAAAGTGAAGACTAAATGGGTGATATTTTTTCACATAGAATTATTTTGTCTCTTTTAATAATTATATTTTCTTTGTAGGCATTCTTCCAATTTTATAATCCTATTGTTTTTCTACAAGTTTTCTTCATATAAAATCAAGAAACGTTCTTCCAACTCTTAAGAATTATATCATTTTTTCTAGACCTTCATAATTAAAGAAAATTAGAAACACATATCTTTGTCAATGTTAATAAAAACTCTAAAAACATGCATTCATTTACAATATTTTTTCTTTTAGATTGTGTGAGAACTTTAAGATTACACGATGAAGAATTAGTTGGCATTAGTCTTTTGCCTACAATATATTTACAATAATTTTGGAAGCAACTATGTGTGTTTTTGTGAATCAACGTTCTATCATAGAGAAGAGGAAATGTAAAGATAAGGATAAGGATTGCAATTCATCATAGCAAGAGACAAAAGAATGATAAGGCTTGTAATCTATCATTTCACACATTTTTCCATTTATGTTAGTAAGTTTACAAAACTGTGACCTTGTTTTTTTGGTCTGCTCTTCTACAATTATAATATATTTTTACATGATTTTTGTTCAACAATTATATTATATTTAAATAATTTTTAAAGTAACTATGTATGTTTTACTTGATCCACATCCATAAGATAATCCATCATAAAAAAGAAAAAAAAAAAGATAAGAATTATAATCCATCATAAAAAAAAAATTTAAAAATAAGAACTATAAATTTAAGACTTAAACTATACAAATTTCATTTTATATCATAAGTAGTTGTAATTAATTTTTTTTTTTTTTGTGATAATGGTGGAGAAGCGTTGGCTGTTGGCTAGGCTAGGGTTTTTCCCCTAGCCTGTTCTTGGTGTTTGATCTTTACTATTTTTCTGTTCTATTTGGATTGCTAGCTACTGGACATAATTTGCGTCGGTGTTTTTGGAAATCTTCTGCAGTCAATTTTGGATTGGGGTTTTATTGTTTGCATGGCAGGGCCTGGGATTTCTTCTCCGTTGGTGAGAATAGATGGTTCTTCTCCAACTATGCATGCAATGCAATCTGAATCGTTTTATTCAGGGGAGAGTTCCAAGCTGAAAAAAGTTAATGGTTGTTTTCCGCGTAGCCATGATCGCCCTGTTCTGGTTATTCCTCCAACGGCTGTAATGGAGGACATTGATTATTGGACCAAGCATGCTTTGATATGCAAATTTCTTGGAATCCGAATTTCCCTATCCGCTCTTGAGGCATGGATCCGACGCTCATGGCAGGTGGAAGGCGATATGGAGATTATGTTGGCAGGGAATAGTTTTTTTTTTGTTGTATTCTCTTGCATGTCTGATCGTGATCGTGTTTTTGAAGGAGGCCCTTATTTCTACAACCATGTGGAGTTATTTGTCAAACCTTGGCATTCAGGTTTTAATTCTGCTAAGGATATCCCTTCAACAGTGCCAGTTTGGGTTCGCTTGCCTCGTCTTCCCTTGGAATTTTGGCGTGAAGACATCCTTCGACAAATTGCTGCTTTGTTGGGGAAGCCGGCTGCGATCGCACATCAATCCCTCGATAAAAAGGTTATTTCTTATGCTAGAATTTGTGTTGAAATTAATTTGAATAACCCATTACCAGATTCTTTGGAAATTTGTCTGGGGGATTCTTCTTGGGTGCAGCAGTTAGATTATGAATCCCTCCCTTTCCGTTGCCGGATTTGTCATGAGTATGGTCATTTACAGCGTCAGTGCCCCCGTAACTCGAGTTTCAAAAGAGTGGATGGTTTTACAGCTGGCAATGCTGGTGGTTTGGCAGATACTACAGGGAAAGGACAATCTCAAATGGTTAATACTACCAAGGGGATGAATCCGCAAGATGCTACAGGTAAGGGTAAGGCTCAAATGCAGGATAAGGATGGATTTACCCCTGTTCGCCCTCGAGCTAAGGGACATGGTCAAAAGAGGCCTTTGAAAGAAAGATTATCTGATTCAGGTTTTAACCGCTTTGAGGTGCTGGATAGTATGGTTCTAGAGGAGGGTATTCCTCCTCCTATCTCTTCTGATCCAATTTGCCCAAATGAGAGATTTGTTCCTAATGATGCTTGTGGGGCATCCCAAGTTGTAGTATATCAGAACTGTGAGGTCCCTGTAGCTCCTGTGACAGAGGCTCTAGTGACTCCTGCAGTGTTGGAAGATAATGATGTTGTTTTGGCTGACTTGGTTAAGGATGTGCTACCATCAGGTAAGGGAAAGGGATCTCCTCTCCCCTTGGGGTTGATGCCTCGACCCTTTAAGCGGGCTTCTTCTACTCCCCCTCTAAGGAGTGGGCGCAAAACAAACCAAGAGAAGATTAAACTCATAGGAGATATATTGATTGAGTCTGGTTCAGTGAAACCTTTGGATTCTCATTTTCCCAATTCTACCCAATGATGATTATTCTCTCATGGAATGTAAGGGGGTTGAATAGCATCCCTAGACAAAAGGCTATTCATAACTTGGTGGTTGATCATAGTCCTGATGTTTTTTGTATCCAAGAGACTAAGCTCTCTGTGGAGTCTATGGTCCAACGTGCCTCTAGTATTTGGTCTCGTGGCCAATGCCAGTGTGTTGGGGCAACAGGCAGTGCTGGTGGTTTAGCTATATTTTGGGATCCTCAAAAAATTTCTCCTCTTGGCTGGATGTCTTCTCGCTCAGCTCTCTCTATGGTAGCTTATGCTCTAGACTCAGGAGAGGTAATCATGGTTACTAATGTGTATGCACCTGTTGATCTTGTGGGAAAGGAGGAACTTTGGGAACATATTCAATATGTTAGAAATTGTCATCCTTATCATCCTTGGGTGTTAGCAGGGGACTTCAATTCAGTTTTAAGTCTGGAGGAGAAGCATGGTGGTTTGGCTAGATTGGGGCCTTCTTCTGCTCTTCTTCGGCAACACATATCTCTTTTGCATCTCTCTGAGTTAAGCCTTCTAATGGTCTCTATACTTGGAATAATCGCAGGACTGGTGTTGCTGCTATCTCAGAACGTCTGGATAGATTTCTTGTTTCTTGCTTCTGGGGTAGTGGCACCCTTACTATCTCTTCAGAAATCCTTGATTGGAGGGGTTCAGATCATTGGCCAATCAAATTTTTCGCTATAAGGGCTTATGTTCTGAAGCATCCTCCTTTTAAGTTCCAGTTGATGTGGCTCCGTGACTCTCTCTTCATGATTTTGTTTTTTGTTGGTGGAAAGATGGTGCTCCTGCATATGGTACTGCAATGTTCTCATTTTCTAAAAGGCTTCAATATGTTAAAAGGCAGCTCAAGATATGGAATAGGGAATGCTTTGGGAACCTTCACTTTATGAAGAGGCTTGCTCAAGAAGATCTTGATGTCATCACAAGGGAGATTAGAGATCGAGGTTTCTCAGAGGATCTTGGCAAGGCTGAATCCCTTGCTTCTAGAGCTCTTGAGGAATGGGAACTTCGAGGGGAAATTTTTTGGAAGCAAAAGGCTAGAGTTGATTGGCTCCAAGAAGGTGATCGAAACACTGCCTTTTTCCATAAAACAGTGCAATCTTGCCAGAACCAGAGCACTATCTCTTCTTTGGTTAATTCTCAAGGTATCCAACTGAATTCCTTGTCAGCTTTGTTCCAGGAGGCTATTTGGTACTTCTCTACCCTCTTCTCTGAGGACTCTCCTCCTGCTGATAATGAAGAAAATATTATTTTGTCCTGTATTCCTTCCCTTATCACTCAGGAAATGAATGATTATCTCATGCGTCCTATCTCTTTGGAAGAGCTGGAGGAGGTGGTCTTTGGCATGCCTAAGGGGAAAGCTCCTGGTCCTGATGGCTTTCCAATTGAATTCTTTCAGGAATTTTGGGACATCATTAATCATGATTTGTTGGAGGTGGTTAAAGAATCCTATGCTAGCAAGCAGATGCTTCGAGCTTTGAACTCTACATTCTTGACTCTTATTCCTAAGAGAGAGGGTGCTAATCAATTGGTGTTTTTTAGACCAATTGCCTTATGTAATGTGGTTTACAAAGTTATTACTAAGTTGATTGCTGAGAGACTGAAAAGGTGGCTTCCCATTATTATCTCAGAAGAACAAGGTGGTTTTGTTGCTGGCAGACAAATTTTGGATGGGGTGGTTATTGCTACTGAGGCTATTCACTCTATGGCTACTTCAAGGGAGAGAGCCATGTTTGTTAAGCTGGATATGGCTAAGGCCTATGATAGAGTTAAATGGAGCTTCCTAAGGAGTATTCTTCTTTCTTTTGGATTTAGCTCTGACTGGGTGAGTTGGATTATGAGTTGTGTTACTTCTGCCTCTTTTTCTGTTCTTATTAATGGTCAACCTTCTCAACTATTTGGTGCTTCTAGAGGCCTCCGCCAGGGTGACCCTCTCTCCCCATATCTATTCATCATCATGGCTGCAGGCTTGGGCAGATTCATTAAGCATCAGGTGTCCCAGAATTCTATTCAAGGCTGGCGGTGGGGTATTGGCTTACCTTCTCTTTCCCATCTTCAATTTGTTGATGATTCTGCTCTTGCCGGTCTTGCTAGGATCAAGGAAGCTGAAGCCTTTCGACATGCTTTGGACGTTTATTTGGCAACTTCAGGCCAGAAAGTTAATGAGCACAAATCTTCCATTTACTTTTTTAACACTCCTGATTCTATTCAGCACAGGATTGTTGGTATCCTACGGTTTCAGATAGGATCACTTCCTTTGACTTATCTTGGCATTCCTATTGCTGTTTCCAGGCAGCCACGTCTCTTCTGGCAAAATTTGATTACCAAGCTTCAGGATAAGGTAAATCATTGGACTCATAGATGGCTTTCTACTGCTGCCCGGGTTACTCTTCTTCAAGTTGTTATCCAAGCTCTTCCTACTTATAGAAGCATGGTTCACGCTGCACCTATTTACTTTCTCAAGGAGTTTGATGCTCTTTTTCGACAATTCCTTTGGAGTGGTAATTTTTGTAGTACTAAATGGAGCTTGGTTAATTGGGCAACTGTTTGTAGGCCTAAAAAGGAGGGTGGTCTTGGTCTTTAATCTGCTCTATTGAGTAGTCAAGCTTTGGCTGCTAAACTTTATTGGCGATGGTGCTCTGGACAACATCAACTTTGGGCTCGTATTATCACTCATAAATATTTTCATAGTGCTGATCCTTGCTCTATTTCTGCACTTCCTCTTGAAGGTCGTGGCTCAATGGTTTGGCATACTTTGAAGACATGTGCGATGTTGGTGAAGAGGGGTCTGTTCTGGATATGTAAAGGAGGTTCTCGGGCTTTGTTTTGGTCTGATGCTTGGGATGGTTTCCCTTCCATTTTATCCATATACCCTCATCTTCAGCCTCTTTGTGACTCTTTTCTTGCCGCTGGATAGGATAAAGTGGCTCATTACAAGACTCCTTATCAATTGGGACCTGTTGTTGGGTACAGATGGAAGCATTCTTCTGATTGGCCTCCTGGAGGTACAGACATGGATCGTCAGGAGCTTTCTCAAATTCTGGCCTCTAGAGAGTGTTCTTCTTTGCTTGGTCCAGATGTTTTGGCTTGGGGCGGTACCTAGTCTGGTAAATATCATGTCTCTGCTGGGTATCAGGAGATAACTAGACAATTATTTGGGGATGCTGAGGTCCCTTGGTGGAAGCAAGTTTGGAATAAAGTTTCTTGGTCCAAGTGCAATTTTTTCATGTGGCTAGTGGCTCACAACCGTTGTCTTACCTGGGATAATCTTTGTAAACGTGGATTTCAGGGCCCCTCTTATTGTGTTTTGTGTGGTAATGGAGAGGAGTCTATCTCCCATCTGTTCTTCCATTGCTCCTATTCTACTCAGATATGGAACCTTTGGTGGAGCGTTTGGGGTTGCTCTTGTCGGCATGCTTCCTCTTTGCCTGAGTTCTGGGCCCGCTTGGGTAGTGCTCCCTCCAAGTCTTCTTCTCTCCATGCTGCTTGGATTGCTGGCCCATCTTTCATGCTTTGGCATATCTGGTTGGAGAGGAATCGTCGCATATTCCAAAATGTTCGGCTTGGTGTTTTGCATCTTTGGTGGAAAATATCACATTCTCTTCAGGAAACTATTCTTGTGAAGTGTGAGCTTGATGGGGGTATGGATCTGGTTGATCTTGCTATCTGTAATCGCCTCAATTTTCATTTGCAAGATGGGGCTGCAGCTCATAGGTTTCCTTCTATGTCCAGGCAGCTTCACCATCAGAGGAAGGGTCGGGTTAACCGAGATGGGCACTGGACTCCTCCTCCCTGTGGAATTCTGAAAATTAACACTGATGGTTCTTCTCGTGGGAATCCGGGTCCGGCTGGTATTGGCGGAGTGGCTCGTTGTAGTTCTGGGGATGTTAAACTTTTCTTCTTAGTTCATAAGGGTGATTATACTAACAATCTCATGGAAGCTCAGGCTATTTTATATGCTGTGGAACAGTGTTGCTTGCGGGGATGGAGTAAGATTATCTGAGTCTGATTCCCAGGTGGTGGTGAACATGCTTTCTTCGCAAGATCTTGAGGATGTTAGTTGGCAGCTAGCCACTGTTGTTAAGCAGATTCTTTTCTTCTCTTCCTCTTTTCAGTTCATTAGGTTCACGTATATTCCTCGTGAATGGAATAGAACTGCTGATTGTTTAGCCAAATGGGCTTCTAGTCATGATCCGAGTTGGAATATTAGGAATAGGAGGCAATTGTCCTTTGAGATGGTGCAAGAATTTGATGATCTTGTTGCTCAGGATCCAGCTCCTTGTTGAGCTCTCCTTGTTGTATTCCTTTCTGTCTTAATAAATTTTTACCTCTCTTTTTACATTTTATATCATAAGTTTGTTGACCTTACTTTCTTTCACATCTTAAATTCCTAATTCTTATCTCTACATCTCCTCTTCCTCATACTAAATTGTTGAATGCCATGCAAAGTTGATAAAAAAAAATACACACATTTCTTGTACCAACATTGTTGTAAATGATTGAAAAAAAATGAATAGTTTATTGAACAACGAATAAATAAATCCTGAATAAGACATGGTTTCCCTAGAAGAGGAATATGGTCAATTCTTTCAATCTTTACACGCAATCAGGGGTGGAGGAAAGTTGTTCTTTATCTTGTCTCAGCTCTGTCAATGGCTGCCCCCTTCACCAAAACACCGGGAAAAGTGTGGAAAACGAAAAACGAGGATGTTAATCACGTCTTCCAAGTGAAAATTGACACGCCTGATGATGCCCAGCTAAAATTCAATCAAAACAATTCAAACTCTGTCAATGATGCCGCGCATTTGGGCTGGCTCTGCTGTCATTTCCATCCAATGATGTCAAATCTTGTTCCATGCATTAAAATCCCATCAAACGCCCATTTCAAGCCTATTTAAAGACCCCCCATTAAATCCATTCTCTTTCAAAACAGAGCAAGATCAAGAATCAAAGCATTCATGAAACAGATAACAGAGTAAGATCAAGAATCAAAGAATTCTTCAGGAAACAAAGCAATGGCTGGGCAAGCAACAAACTCAAAGCTGTCTTCACATGGAGTCATGTCCTTCACTGAAGTGGTGATAAGAGTTCTTGCACTGGGGGCGACCTTGGCGGCCGCCATTGTTATGGGTCGAGATGATCAGACGATCAATGTGTTCAGCACTGAATTGAAGGCCAAATACAGTTATTCAGGAGCTTTTGTGTAACTTTCTTGAAATCTCTCTTGTTGGACATTAATATTATCTTATCTTGTTTGAGAATCTTTTTATCTTTCTTCTCTTTTGTTTGAGATTTGAAAAGTTATGAGATTTTTTATGATTTGGAATTCACTTTGGGTTTGTGCAGGTTCTTTGTGGTTGCCAATGCAATAGGATGTGGGTATGTCTTCCTCTCAACACCATTTCCACTGCTCAGATCCAAGTCTCATGTTGCCATCAAGTTTATGGTCTTCTTTCTGGATTTGGTAATGTATCTGCTCTTAAATCCTTCAGTTTAGGACATAATTTTGAGATCTTAAAGATTATGGATTGGTCAATGAAAATTCAGCATTGGCAAGCTTGATGGAGCATTGACTATATATGGGCGCTCATTTATTTCATAATTACTCCTAACTTTAGTAATGGTCATATAGGGAAGGAGGTGTGGGTATATTTCAATGATATAGTTTTTGAGTCAAATTCATTGATCTATGTTTCGTAAATAATGATTAATAAGAATTTTTTTCTTATTACGATAAATGGTACATTGTATCTAGGTGATGTTCATAGAACTTAAATGGGTGTTCTCCTTAGAAGATTCAATGAGCATCGTCTAGATACAATGAGTATTGTATATGCTATTCATTATTATAGAAAATGAGTTCATATGAATCACTACTTGTAAAAAATAGTATATGAATTTGGCTCAACAACTACACAATTGATATGTAGGACACAGATGAAGCATTGAGCATTTTTGGGCAATCAGCTATTCTATTATTATTTTAAATAAAGTGTAAGCAGTATTATGACGGAAGGTATAGGGCATATTTTTCATATATCAATAGTGTAGTTTTTGAGTCAAATTCATTGACCTATGATGCAGGTAATGGTAGCGTTGGTGATGGCGGGAGCATCGGCAGCAGCAGCAATAGCATATGTGGGTCGGAAGGGAAATCCCCATACTTATTGGTCACCCATTTGTAATCCTTTCCACAGATTTTGTGATCACATTGGAGGGGCTTTGCTTGCTTCCTTTGTTTCAGTTATCCTCTTTATGTTTCTTACCATAATATCTACAATTTCTCTTTACAAACACAGCCATTGAACTGTCTCTGCCTCTGCACTGCAATTCATTGCAAACCAAATAAAGTAAAAAGAAAAACTGCAAGGAACGGATTTTTGCATCCAGTTATATTATTTTGCAAATGTAATTAAGGGCTTTGTGTTTCTCTATTGTAATGGGTAATTCGCATTTATTTTCCTTTTCTGGACTTCTTAATCTCAACTCTTGTTTCCTTTAACAAGTGGACATCAATTTTGAGTGACTTTTTATTAAATTTTTGGGAATTGGAATTGGAATTTGTAATAGAAATTCTTTTAGTTCTTGAAAAGTAGGCTTTTTCTTTTCAAATTTATTTTAAATTAAATATTTTAATTACTATTATTCAGTTAATGATCTTAATTAAAATATTTTTTTAACAGTCTAATCTTTAAATCAGAATTGCTCCCCATTAAAAAAAAATCCAACCTATTTTTCAAACCTTTAATCATAATGGCTACACCATTATAAAAGAAAAATTCAAATTATCTTTTATGCTTAGTTCAAATTTGCATGATCATTTGTGTTGCTGAAGTTTAGCATTAAACACAATTAAGAAGCCCCATGGGACCATTATTATTGGTCAAGTGGTCAAGTGTTCTATCCTGTACAAATATAGTTTTTATAACTTTGATATTATTAGTTCTGGAACAAGTTTAAGAATGTTAGGTTGAGAAGAACTAGAGTTGGAATAATAGTTAATGTGTATTTCAAGCAACTTTAGTCTTATAATGAAACTGGCAATGATGAATATGGAAAATAAATAATTGTTTAGTCATAAAATTCTTGTAAAAAAAATTGATGAAATAAGTATTTATAATAATTATATGCTTTTAGACACATTTCATTTTAAACCAAAATGGTAGAGATAGTCATATCAAAGTTTCAAACACGTTGGAGCCTTAAAGATCATATCCAAACAAGAAAAAGAAAAGCTACTAGTAATGGGAGCTAAAACACTAATGACAAGATGAGGATCATGATTATCTAGTTTCTAAACATTCAATTTATTATAAATACTAGATATAGACTTCTAGTAAATGAGGGCACCTTGAACTTGATCTTCATGACTTTAAACTACGGAAGAGGTTGACTGGTAACCATGCTAAGAGAAATATCTTGTATGTGTGTGTGTGTGTGTGTGTGTGTGTATGTAAAGATATATGTGTTTATATATACATACGTACAAATATTTGTGTGTGTATACATACATACATACATGCAACTTCCACTCATGTAGTAGAATAAGAAATCACATCAATAAGTACAACTCAAATATATTGGAATAATATGAAAAATCACAAGTACAGGTCTAATACTCAACAATGAAGATAACATCATGTCACAATCAAGATATATAAAGAGGCAAAGCTACAACTTTCATCCATCATAAAAATATAATAGATCATGATGTCAACCACACATACAAATGGACTAGAAATAATATATGATGTAAATAACATCCAAACAATGACAAGCTCAACTTTAGAAGGATAAGCAGAATATCCTTGTTGAGTTGCAAAGATACATTCGGTTAAGAAGGATCAAGTATACAAGCCAGAATTGAGATCTGTAATCAGCAATTCAATTGCATCAGAAATTAGGTCATCTCATTGTTACTTTCTAACCATTGTAGTAGTGATGTAAAATCTCTTAACAGAGTTGGCTTAACAACTATTTATAAATCCTCTAACAAGGTGGCATTTCTAAATTGAATTATCTAAAGACCTCTAACAAGGCCACTCCTAATAGGGTGATAAAATCCTCTAATAAGGTCACACCTAATAGTTTGTTTTGTAGCTCTTAACAGGGTTGGCTCCAACAGAGCTCACTTCAAAAGAGTAAAAATCAGTAACTAGTTACAATTGGTAATTTTTCCCAAATTGGTTTTCCTTGTTGAAATATTGGTGTCAATTGTGTTCATGCTATTTCCTTTATGTGTTTGCAACTAAGTTAAATAAGGCTAATCATAGATAGTATCTTAAGCAATTGTTGAGTTATTTCAGTGTTTACCAATTTACAACAGAATTCAGTTTAATCAGGGTTTTGATTTCTATTGACATCTAAGGGATCTGGGATTTATTTTTGTAGTAACTGATTCACCCCTCCCCTCTCAGTTACTCCTCTTATATTTTCAACATGGGTATCATTGCGCAAAAATATCAACATGCTAATGCCTAATACAACCAATAGTCTTAGAACACAAGAGGCAATTATGCCATGTCATGAATCTCGAAGGGTAACATTGGTGGTTAGTCCAATAGGACAACACTTCAAACCAAAGGGCGACAATTGGCAATGATAGAATGAATGATAGAGATACATGTACAAGTAGTGTCAAGATGTAGATAAGTAGAAGTATGAAAAGAAAAGAAAATGCATACAAGAATCAATGAAGCCTCCAATTTGATGATGAGGATGATGAGATCATTTGGCAAGTCTAAGAGATCTAGCACTAGTAGTTACGAGGTATCTATTAAACTTATTATTGTATTGACATCATTCATAAAAAATCCTAAATGTGGTTAATAAAGTTTTATGTTTCTTTTAATGGCATTTAATATTTATATTCAATTACTTTTAACAAATAGAAAGTATTAGAATAAAAGAGCACATATAAAATCAGAAAAAATAAAAATAAGAAGCAACTTAGTATATTTATTGATAGAGTAATTTTTATTTATAGATGGTATATTTTCCATTAATTATTTCAAAAATATAGCTATACAATTCATTCATTACATAAATTTGTGTGATTCAATATCCAAAATTATATATATTTCATCTACCCACAAGAGTCAATACAAAATTTTAGAACCCTTTGTAAATGACCCTAAATTATCATTTATAGAAAACAAGGGAGTAACAACAACTTTAGGTCGATTTGTAACATGTCAAAATCATAATCAGTTACCATAGCATTTAATGTATTTCCCTTCTGAACTTATTCACCTCACAACTTGTCTTTCTAAAGCAATTCATTACAAATTTATAAGCTTGAAGGTGTGCATCATAGGGTTGAAATTACAAATAGAGAAAAGGAGAAAATTTAAAATATTTTGGAAATACAAATTATAAAATACATATTATAAATCATTGTGTTAATTTATGTAGGATCCTCTACTCTATGATGAAAGTCTAATTTATTATGCAATATGGTAAGAGACCTATAAATTTGTTAGCAAATCATAGTTGCAAGTCATACCAAGCTTCAAATAATGTTACATTCGAAGTTATCAATGGTTTGATTAAATCCAAAACCATGTCGTACTTGTGTCCTTACAAGACTAGTCTAAATCATACTTCATTTTATATTCCATCTTCTTTTTGAAAGCATAATTTCTAATATACTAGTTTGTTGTGTCAACACTCTTTGACAAACTAGGATCTATGATTTTTTTTTTACCTTTTCATGCAACTTCTTCACCTTTTTTGTAACCTTAACCAATTATTCATGTAGTTTCACACATTTTTTAATGATAAATGGTGTTTTTACTAAGGCATTAAATACAATTGTCAATTTTCTTGGATGCCAAATAGTTTTTGTTGGCTTTGTATATTGTTTGTAAAAAAATAACAACTTTCACTCTTGAATTTAAACATTTGTGCTTTTAGCAATGCATTCATTAAGCTTCCCATAGTGTACTCTCCCACTTTCATTTATTTCAAACCACTAACACAAATGGTCATTCCTCAACATTATTTTCCCCTAATTTTGTAATTTTATATAGCTCATTGCATGTTTTGTAGTCTCATTCAATCTATCTTGGGAAGATATAATTATATGTTTTTCCTTCTTCATCTCTTGTGTCAATCTTTCAACATTTTCTCTTTATTCCTTTTCTTTTCTTCCCACTTATTTTCTTGTTGTATGGTCCAATTGGTTCGATAAATCCATATTAAAGCAACAACATTCTCCACCCTTTTGTACAATTTTGATGAAGGGGTTCTTTCATTGTCAAATGTTTTGATGCTTTTAGTCAATATTTTCTTTAGTTCATTCACTTTTCCCTCGGTCTATTCTTTCTTTGTAAGTATAGATGTAGAGGCATAATTTTATACACTACTCTATAATTCACTGCTCTTGTTAAACCTATTATTTTCTTGTATGATTTTTCATTTTTAAGTGTTCCTATAATTCTTCTATTCGTCTCTAAGAAAATTATTGATCAGTTGGCTATATTGGAAGCTGAGAACCATACTCTCTGAGATACTGTGCAATTCCTAGTCACTAAAAATGTAGACCTTAGATCATATCTAAACTTAGTTATTGAGCAACTCAAGGAATTTGAATACTATCAAACAGATAGAATATGAGGTTGTGGAGAGGCATTCCTCTCTGTTGATAGAAACTAAAGCCAAGGTAAATACTTAATACTCTTTGTGTAACTCAACTGTTGTTGCACCACTTTCAAATGTCAAGAAGTTGGCTCAAGGGAAGATGGGTGATGAGTGTGTGAGGTGGACTCATGAATTAAACCTAAGGGTTTGTGGTTTACCCTCCAATGTTGACCCTTCAATGGTTAGGCACTCCTTCCTTACGGACCGGCTTGGCATCTCAGACATCACACTTGACATGTGCTAGTTAGGCCTAGATTGCACTCTATTTATCCAGTTTATCTCCCTCTTTGATAGGTTGCGAGCTCTTAGGGCGAAGAGGAAGTTATTCCCTCTTTCCCCTAAGATTTACTTAGATGAGGATCTCACAAAATCCCAATTGGAAAAGCTAAAGCATTCCAAGAGTCTTGTGGCTGAGGTGAGGCACAATGGTAAGTGGGTAGTTATCCACAACCTCAGGGCAATTATTCAGGATTCTCTCCCTAGAGGTTCGGATTCAAGACAAGCTTCCAAGGTCTCATGATGCCCTCGAAAGAAGTTGGTCAAGTATGGACCCTCGTCTGACTCTCTTCTTATCAACTGTCGGAACGTTAATGGCTCTTTGTGGTCCCTCCCAGGTCTCCTCCATGATGTTGTTGGTTCTACGGATATCCTGGGAGTAACCAAGACACATGAGAGTCTTGTTTGTCCTCTTCCTGGTTACGTTGGATATCTATATACATATTGTAATGTAAAAACCCTCTTTGTCACATGTATTGGAAGTTTGTAGGGTTCTACTTCTAATCCATAAAATCTTAACACGGTTTATTCTTCCATGATGAACTAGTCAACAACTATATTTGAGGTCTGAGTGAGATGCAATCTCTATAAGACACGTACAATTTGGGCATTGGAGTGTTTGTAATTACATGATACATTGGTGCCAAAAAGAAGTCTATAAAATGGGTATAGTTTTTTTTTTTTAGCATGCATCCTTATCTTAGGGGTCCATACATTTATTGGAGTCATTGTTCTCTTTTCATGTTTCTTATACACCTAGATCTCAAGCTTTTTGGTATTTAATTTTCCACAATAGTTTTCCAGAAGAAGACACAAGTTGTTTGCGAACCTAAGTATCTTAGAGGAACCTCTTTTAACCATTACAAATTGTTGGTGCATGATTGAACAATGCACTCACATAAATTATATCTAACCAGTTGAGTAACCCAATGGCTATTAAATATCATTTCAAAAAATACTTGCAATCACTTCTCTTTTATTTTCTAGTTTAAGAAAAAAGGTAGAGAATCATAAGTATCTTGAACTCATACAAAAATATCAGCATTATAAGGAGGCTTATTATTCTTATCCAATTGGGCACTCTTCACCATTTTACCTTTGATAAATTTATTTGTCCAATCTTTATTGATTCTCTTATACTCTTTTTTGGCATATTGTTCTTTGGTGGAGATTATGAGATCTGACACTTCTGCTAGATCAAGATGTTGGTATGCTCAGGCCACCTCTTTGTTGGGTTCGATCGAGACTGAGATTGATCGTCTTCCTCCCTATCAATTTTCGTTGGATGCCCCAACTCATCTTCTTCCCTCTCGTCAGGAGTTGAATGAGCATGTTAGACAAGATATCTATAGACAGTATATTACCACTACTTGGTGTCATTCCCTGGGTGGTTTGCGACCTAAGATGGCCTTCTATGCTGAGCATTTTCTTGTTATTCAAGATGGTATTTTTTTCGCCTCGCCTATCTTTACCAGCGATGGAATCATGCATTACGGTTCTCTTTGGGCTCTTTTAGGGTTGGTTCTCATCGTCTCAGGGCTCGGACTGATCACCATATGGATCAGGCTGATCGATTATGCCAGTTATGCACTTTGATAGAGGTTGAGACCGAGACTCACTTCATATTTCGTTGTCCTCATTACTATGAGATCAGAGGGAGATTCTATTGCCTTTTCAAAGACTGTTCTTCTCTCTCAATGTTCTTCAGTTATATTGATCAGCGGTGTTTAGCACTTTATCTTCAGGAGGCCACTCATCTTCGAGAGAATACCCTGCAGTCCTTTCATGAGAGACAGACTTTTGATCAGCTCATTACCACCTTTTTCTCTCCCTTGTCTCCTCTGTGGGGTTTGAAAAGGCCTTCCACTACTTCACATTCCAGATCTGTCAAACATTGTACCAGTCTCTACAGGCAGCATCAGTCCTATAGGGGTTCTTCACAGCATCTGAAGACTATGGATTGTCCACGGATGTACCTCTCTATTACGGATTTCTTTGTAACAATGAAGGACCTTTAGTCCTTACCTTGTCTTTCTTTCTTCTTGTTTCTTTGTTCCTTTTCAATCACCGTTCGGTGCCTTTGCTTGGCTGGCTCTTCTGTTTGTATGCTCAGTCCCATAAACCGTTTTGGTTTTTCATGGACATTAATAATTTTATCTTATCTTATAAGCCTTAGCAAGCTTTTCTAGGTCAGCATGGACATTTGAGTTTTCTAAATTAGTCCTTAGTGATGAATAAAATTTTCTTTTGTGTATTTTTATATTCTAGCCATAATTTTGGGCACAAACCATGACAATTTTTGTGCAAGTGAAAACTCAATGTAACATCAAGCATCCCAATCCAACATCCCATGATGTAATTAAATTTATGTTTTTCCCTACCATTCAGTTAAAAATATTATGTCATGCCATGTCACTTGCTACCTTATTCTCCAATGAAAAATTATTGTATTTGTTTATGTTATAAATTAAAGTCCACCAATATAACTGAGAGGGGGGCAGTGAATCAATTATATATCTATTATAACAATTATCAACCTTATTAATCCTTATGCATGTGAACAATATAACTAGCAACCATAACAAGATACTCATACACAATAACACCAAATATGTTAACTATGGAAACCCTTGATTAAAGGGAAAACCCTGGTGGGGATGGTACCCACAAAATGATGTACTAATATAATTGTTCCTTGTTAAAGGATGGACCCTGTTAAGAGTCAATAAATACATTCAGTACATATCAGTCCCTGTTAGGAGATTCCAACCCTGATAAGAGTTGTAAAAGATAGATGGACCCATTGCCCAAAAAACTTCAGGGGTAAGATTGTTGAATTCACTATCCAACTGATCTCCATATTATTCCTTGTAGAATAATAGAAATCAACTATACTTGAACTTCCTATGTCCTATCAACTAGACTTCCTCTTTTGATCTTGATACCAAATCACCAACTTTGCATCCAATAATCCCTTGGATCGCTTACTTGCATTTACCACATACTTTTCTCTTGCTCACACACTTCATACTTAATCAATGTCACATTCACACTTTACCAAAAGGAAAATAACCTTCCTTAATACCATTTCCTCAATTGATTCCTTGAGTCGGCCTTGAGGCTTTCCCAATTAGTTATAATAGGACCACATTGAAATAATTAATTATATTACAATTGCACAACACTGTTAGCTCACAGTATTTACAATTTTTCACACGTGTGACTCGAAACCTTGCACACTCGCTAACATCATTATCGGACTATCTACTGTCACTATCTAACTTCGCATATCACAATTCTATCTCAGTAAAGAGATATAAATCAATCATCAGAAACTGCTTCTCAAGTACTATGCTTGCTTACTGTTCTCTATAAATCAAACATATCTTTTGCATGTCTTCAACTCTCTATATGTAAACTTGAGCACTTCATTAGGACACAGTATAGAATTTGTCCTTAACTGTGCTTCACATGATCTTCAATACTTTGTCCATACAATCTCATTCTATGTTTGCTACTTTGCCAGTCTTCACAAAAACACTACTATGTTGACATCAATGACAAACATAGTCATGAATGCAACATGTCAATCATGCTAACAATCTCCCATGTGCTCTAGCAATGCTTAGGATACTCGCCCAAAGGAATACCATATGCAATCATGCTAACAGGTTCACATACCTTGAATTGCATAATCATAAATATCATTATATTGATCAATAAACTTGAGCTTTTAATTAGTTGGGTATAACTTATATTTTCTTTTGCTTTGCCTTTAAGTTTCCCAATTGTTGGTAATGGTCAAAAATGGTCATTGAAAAACTCAAAAGTGTAAACCCTCAAGCCTTAATTATATAGTCTAAACCACAAGATTGAAAAATTAAAAATGTAGGATGTAAGTGTTCTTTATTTTACCCAAAATTTTAAATTGAAATGATGAATAAACAGATGGTATAGACAGACTCTATTGCATCCCTAAATCTTGATTTTGAATCTCCATAATTAACCAGTTAGATCAAAGACCAATCTCTCTTAATTTCAAAAGTCTCAAATCCTAAAGGGATATATTTGTAGAATCATATTATCCTAGATGTTAGTCAAAGTCTCATAGTTTTAATAATTTTATCTCTTCTTTATGAGGATTAACACGTCACATGTGTCACTTTTTTAGGAAATTTTGGAAGAGTTTTGGATACTTCAAAACTTTAGCTCAAAATAGAGCTTATATCATTGTTATGTTATCATCCAACAATAAATGAATAGATTATTATAACTCAGCTTAATAATTAAAATTTAAGTATAGTTAATAGAATTTGCAACTACGAATGTTCAATGACAAGTTTGTGGCTATTGTAGATGCCAAAGTTTGTTAGGGTTTTGTCTTGTAGATATTACTCAAATTTTCATTTTTTCAATTTGTCATGTCATGCTGACATGTGTATCTATTTTGAAGAAAGTCTATATAAATTTGTTATCCTTCACAACTTCAATCTAGAATATAGATTACATCATTGATATATAATCATCAAACAACCATTAAATATACTTAGTTTGGTGAATTTAATATAATTAATTAAATCATCAATGTCCAATGACAAATTTGCCATGTGGATCTCAATTAGATGGTGGGTCTCATAGATTATTTGGCCTCGTGGACATAACCTAACTCAAACCTTTCACTTGTTCAATCTGACATATCACACCAACACATGTCTCTTTTATGGAGGAAGTTTCTAGAATATTTACCTTCAAAGCTCGACTTGAAATGTAGCTTACATCATTGGTCTGTGATCATCCAACGATCATCAAATTAATTTAGATTATTCATTATAATAAAATTTGAACTAACTTATTTGATATCCCTTTAGCTCCTTTTAAACGTTTGACCTTCCCAAATGTTGTCACATAAACTATAAAAAAAGAATTATTTTTGGTTTCACATTAGTTCCTTTTATTTTTCTTCATCAATAATCAAAGATCTCTAAGAAGATGGATTAAAACCAATTTGAATAACCTCTCAAATACCATTCTACAACATTTTCACATATGTTTCCATTTTATCCTTCCAAAAAGGAAAATTTGTACCATCAAATAGAGTCCCATGTCATCTTGGCTTTGCTGCAAGTAGTTAAGTTTCTTCAAGAGGAACAATGCTCTAATACCAATTGATGAACACACTAAATGCTGAGAGGGTGGGGTGAGTCAGCATAAGCTAAACCTTAAGAAATCAATAATCTTGAACATTTGCCCATAAAAGCATAAGCAAATAATGAACTGAAAACACTAACACATGAACACCAAGATTTTTTATTCGTGAAAAAACATAGGGAGCACTTGCCCACAAAGATAATCATCGATATATAGTTTGATTACAAAGATAGTAAGAGCTCACTACTCCAGATTTATAACCAAGGGTTCACTACCAATGGAACACTGAAAATAGATAGGAGCTTTCTTCTTTAGACTTGCAAACAAAGGACCAATGCCAAAGAAGCAAAATACAAAAAATATCTTGTGCACCCATGACACATTGTCCTAAGGACAAAGTATACACAACTTTTCATAGTAGATAAAGATAAATTCTCATGATAATTTTTTCTACACAACTATGTCAACCTCTGCAACACATTGTCTTTATCTTTCCTTTTGATTTTCTAGAACTCTACTTATAGATCTTCACTTGCTTGCTCACAACTATAATATCCCTTAGCTAGCTAGCTTCAAACATCGAAATAATCTTCTCAAAACTTCAATTGCAAAGACTAATGCTTGTACTCTACGACAAATTTGGGTACAAGCAATATACTCATTGCAAATATCAACTCTCTTCATAATGACCTTAGATGTTTCATATATACCAATCTTCCTGATTTTGTATTTTCATCAACAATTATACCTAATTATATCTACACTGCTACTAATTTGATGGTTGTATGTAATTGGGATAGTTGCATTTATAATATCATCATGACTATTCTCCCTATTAGATTTTATATATATAAGTGGACTGATATGTATATCTTGAGAATACTAGTGTAAGCTTCCTCTTTTATGTTTTTTATCTATCTCGTTCTCTAATTATTTGACTATAATAATATAAATCTTTCTTTATATTGAACTCCCTTAGTGTCTTCATGTTGTGTGTGTAATCCACATGACTGTCCTTGTAATCCATCCTATGTGTTTCTCCTTTCTCAACAAACTAAAATGTCCCTTCAAGATGTAACTTACCAGGTTTGACTCAACTTCAAGATATAATTATACTTGATTAAATCCAATAATCTTCTGACGTGAAGAAGGTTAAATCTGAGAGTATCACCACTATCCTAATATATTCCGCCGGTGTAATCCATCCTCTCTTTCCAAGCTGTTGGTTTATGAACCCCTTTTATCGTCATTTGGCTTTAGTATTTGATTAGACTTTCAATAGATATCTTATCACTAATATCTAGAAGTTATTATCATCTGTTGAATTAGTTTGAGACTCGAGTATCCGAGGCAACCTTCATGCACGATTTTATTATCTATGTGATGACGGTTCAATGATCATCACTATCTCCACATATGATGCCCTCCACCAGATGGATATCTTCCCACAGCTCTCCCCGCGGTGCTAATATTTGTATGATAATTCATGTTTATGTACTGACTTCTCATGTGTGATTATATATTATTTCTCTAAATTTGATATGTCTATTGATGATAGACTGAGAACAGTATTATATTAGCAATGACATTTATGTATATCATGTAATTGTTGGTTGAATCTATCTGTCAACTCTATTCCCCCATTGTAGTGAGAACGATAGTCTCTGATTTGTTCAGGAATGAGATCCAAGCATTATTGTGTTACAACTCTATGAGATATATTGAATTGTATCTTTGGATCTTCAATATTTGATGAACAGTTCTCCGTAATGTTCTTCTTATCTATGCAATAGTAGACTAATATGTGTGCTCCCGACTATTTAATTTGGATAACATTGACCATGTGAATTGTTCGTATTTTTGCACATTGTATACTTCCTGCAATGACCTTCATAATTCTCCGCTCTTTCCTTTGTTTGTCTGGATTCTGTTTCTCTTGTGATTCTCATCACCCGGTATTGCTCCACCTATTCTTATTTCTTTCAAGTATGGTGCTAATGTTATTAATTTTTGGATTGTCGATCCTTACATCTCCATCCTCCCTGATTATTCATTCAAGAAACCCGTATGTAATTTCTATGCCACTCTGCCCTTGGTAATATGTCAAATGCTCCCACGGCTAGTGTAACCCGATGATTGTTCCTTTGTCTGCCTACGACGTCCTCTCTTCATTCGCTTATCGATGATAGTTGTTGAAGTACCGCCCCTCATCCTCCCCTCGTTATTTTGTCCTTAACTCTGCCTTATATCATATGTATGGTCGTGAGCTTTGGTTCGCGTTGTTTGCTATAATATCTTTGCTTATTCGGATAAGATGGTTTATTTCTCTAATAATAAGATTTGCATTATTATTATTACATTATAATATATGATAATATTCAATTTTTCAAAGAAAAGTTGTTATTTATTCTTTTATTATGAACTTACATTGTTATTATATTATAATATAATAATAATAATATATTATAATATTTAATTTTTCAATGTAATGTATTATTTATTCTTTTTTATTATTGTAGTACATTTGTTATTAAATTCTATTAGAGGAAAATAGGAGACATGACAACAACACATTCTTACATATTGTCAAAGCACACACTATACTTATATACAAGATAAACCGTTGGAATTTACAAGGTCAACCATGCTCAAAGCATATTAAAGGTCAATTATGCCAATAAAAAAATACAATAAAGTATCATGCTAGATGCATCCAACCTAAAACATAGATTACACATAACATGGACCTATTCGTAAAAGGGAGATATAAAATACATAGGTCACACATAGCATGAACCCATCCAGATGAGATAAATATCAAATGCTATACCCAAACCAAAAACATTAAGCATGATCCACTCCAAGAGAAAGATAGATCATTAACATTATACATCCCAATACCATATCCATGATTACAAGAATAACTCCAATAGTCATCTCAACGTGTCATAACACACTACCCAAAAAACCACATCACTTGTTAGCTATATTCAAACCTCCACATGCCATGGTGAGATTCGCACACCACATTAGAAACCCTATCACTTATTAGCAGTCAATGTCAAAAGACGAGACCACATTTTCAAACTAGAACAACTAATCATAACTGCAACACTTGGACACTTTCGAGATCACCGAGAATTGTTTTTGAATCACCAAGAAACACCACAACCAAGGCCAAAACTTGTACATATTACAAATCACATCTACACATCTTCAATTTTAATTTTCAAAGTGGAAACTTTTCGAAAATCACAACTGTAACAACTATATTCTTCAACTTAATATATTGTTACTGAACAACTGACTTTCAAACCTAAGGATATAACAATTAAGCATTGACAAACATCATCTTCTCATGATCTCAAGAATACATACCTATCTTCCATTCTTCAATAGCATTATCATGTCCAACACATAACCTTACTTCTTCCAAACCAACATCCTTCAAATATACCTGAGCATGTCACGAACAAATACTTACAGATCATAGTGTATGAGAAAACACTTTGAACACCTTTGAACTACAATGTTTGACATCAATTACAACCAAACAATAAATACATCTTGCTCACTAAAATTAGATTAAAAAAATCAAAAGTTACAAATTTTCAAAAACCAAAATTTGTTTTGCAAGAATAGTTTTCTTGAAAAAAAATATTTCTGATCTGATTTATTTTTTATATTACGTTTAATTAGGCTCCCATTTCAGAATCAAACACAAGATCTTTCTATTACAAAGAGAAGCAGAAATCGCTGCATTACAAGCCCATACCTACTTCTAATTTGATTTTTTTTAAATCTACTCACAACAATCAGACAACAAATGGTCACACAATACTTTTTAGACAGCAATTTTATTACGTCTACTCAATATCTACACAATCTCACAAATATTCTAGCTTTTCCAAGATGGGAAATGAACTCAGGATCCTTTTTCAATCGAACTAGAAAAATGCAAATTTTATGAAAAAATAATAATCTTATAATTTTTCTCTATTTTCCTATGCTGCAATTTTGGTGAAGTGAAAGTCAATCTCACTTTCTAGAGCCTTCCAAATGTTATAGAAAAAACCCACCAAAATTACAAATTATTTACACAAAAAAACCTCAAAACTAAAATTATCACTGAAACTTTTTCCCCACCAAAATCGTTCTTACAGACCCACCTCTGTTATGTTTTAGTGCCTCTACAGACCATGTCACACTCTTTCATTTCATTTAAGTTACTTATCAACTTTTGAGTTTTAAGAAAAATGCATTTATCTGTTTGGGTTTTGAACTTGAGTCGAAAAAGGAAAAATACATTTGTCCATATGGTTTTGCAGAATTGTTGATACACTATTTCAATCATGTGAAATAATAGATAGTACCAAACTTTATTTCAGCTTTAATAAGCCTGTGCGAACAAATTAACGCAATGCAATGTATACATTACACTTGTGCCTAACAAGGAATCATTTTGATGTGAGAATCTTTGATTGAAGACTTGTATTCCACAAATGTTTCCAAAACAACTTGATTTACTCTTAATTCAAAGAAATTTCCAATCGAGAACAAGTAAAATGCCAATTATTAAAGTGTTTTATCAATCTATCACACATATCTCAGAGTTGGGTTCTTTTCTACATATCCATCAAAACATTCTCAGTAAATTGATTGCAGCTGTTAACAAGGGGCGCATGTGCCAAAGTTCATGTCTTCGTGTTTTTATGGTTGATTGAAGTAGTATTGCATCAAGGGGAAATTAGATTAGTTACAATTTTACCAAAAACTTGTTGACGATAAACTTTTTCAACTACTTAAATAAAAAAAGATAAATTGTTGATTACTTAAATCAAAGTACCAAAATATGTAGTAAGTTTGAGGGGTAGTATTAATGGTATAAAAAAAATTGAACAAAATTATAAACTAGAAGCTAGTAAAACAGTGTAAACTTTTTTAAAATAACATTTTACAATTGTCAAAAATAAACATCACTGTAAAACTAATAAAAATATATATATAAAATAAGAAATAAAAAACATTTAACTCTATATTTGAACTTGGCAAGATAGCTAGTAAAATATAGTGTAAACTTAAAAAATAACATTTTACAAATTTTAAAAAATAAACATCAATGCAAAAGTAATAATAAATATATTTAAAATAAGAAATATAAAACATTTAACTCTATATTTGATTAAAATATCTAAATTATACAACTTAAAAAACATTTAACTCTATAAATTTGTTTACGGTAAACTTTTTCAGTTACTTAAATCAAAAAAATAATTGTTGATTACTTAAATCAAAGTACCAAATTATGTAGTAAGTTTGAAGGATAGTATTAATGGTATAAAAAAAAATTGAGCAAAATTGTAAAATAGTATCTAGAAAAACATAGTTTAAACTTTAAAAAAATAATATTTTACAATTGTCAAAAATAAACATCAATGTAAAACTAATAAGAAATATATATATATATATATATATAATAAGAAATAACAAATATTTAATTCTATATTTGAACTTGATAAGATAGCTAGTAAAATATAGTGTAAAATTTAAAAAATAATATTTTGCAAATTACAAAAACAAACATCAATGTAAAACTAATAATAAATATATTTAAAATAAGAAATATGAAACATTTAACTCTATATTTGATTAAAATATTTAAATTATACAACTTTTAAAAAATTATAGAGAAAATTGAGTTTTTTTATTGGCAAAAATAGAATGGTCCAATAACATTTTACAAATTACAAAAAAAACATCAATGTAAAACTAATAATAAATATATTTAAAATAAGAAATATAAAACATTTAACTCTATATTTGAACTTGGTAAGGAAAATAGATAGGGATAATTAATATCGATTAGACATTCATTTGTGAGGTGGAAGATTAAAATGATTATTTTTTTAAAAAGTTAATCCACTTTTCACAAATGTGGAAAAGATAAAATTGTAATTAATGCATTCATTAATAGAGTGGTTAGAAAATATATTTATTATTTTTGTTGGAGAAAATTGAATTTTTGCATTGCCTTGGACCAATACAATTTTCAAAAAATTGTATTTTTCAATTTCAAAAAATATTCAAATTAATATAGCGTCTGCAAACATTAGTATATCTTCAAATTTTTAGATTTATGTAACTAATATGAAATAAATTGATTGCAGTTTTTAATCCCTTCTACAAAAGTCTGTGACTCCTAAAGTGGATTGCCCATCGAATCCCATTTAAATAACTTAGTTCGCGTTGACATATTAGAATAGAATAAATAGGCCGTATTGAATTCTTCCTTCCCGCAATATGAACAATTTCGCCCACGAGCAAAGTTGAAAAGAAATACCCAATAATATTTCATATGAATATCAAACTTTGCAGAATCTTATGCAATATTAGATGAAAGTTTAGACGGGTGCAATACCAAGTGCTTTCCTAAGTTGTTCAAAAATGAAAAATGTCACAATTGTGTGGGGGAAAATTCTCATCCAAACTGGAACAAATCCGTTGTATAAACTTAGCAACCCTTCTGATCTAACTGTTTTCTTCATGCAATCAAAAGATGAGGAATAAAGAGCTCCTCGTCCATCAACGTCAACTGGTTGTTGCATTATCCTGCCCTTATTCAAAGTGCATCTCAGAATTAATGTTCTGAATAAAATATGTATAAATATATGAAAATAGCAAGGTTGATATTTTAAGAATACAACTTGGGCGAACAGTAAGTTTACTACGAGGGAGGTCAAGGATTCTTATGAACACTTCTGCGATGCCTCATTTGTAATCATTATTTTCCATTATAAAACTAATTTAGAATGGCTAAGCAATTAGCTTTGGAATCATCCACTGGCGACTCCATAATATTAGATTAAGATTCATCATCATTATCCAATTTTGGAGAGTAATTTAAGAAGATTGTTATGGTACATTTGACTGGCCTACATTGTATTTGAAGTTCATTTTCCTCCGTTGACATATTTCACATATTGTAACTAGTTGTCAAAACAAGCAAAATAATTAAAAGCTTTTCTTCTTGATTTGAATTTACATATTTTTCCAAAATGAAGAAAAAATTCCATTGAAACAATAAAGAAAACTTTAAACAATACCTTGTCTTGATAAGGTCAATAGGTGATATTACAATAGCAGTCACAAAACCCGCTATCACCGATGATATGAGGTGGCATGGAACACCTTCTTGTAGTATACCAGTATTCAGGAGAATGTGCTTTGCATGGTCATAACTAGGTGCCTGTGCAGCATTCAGAATTCCTGCTCGCTGAATAGTCGGAGTAATTCCTCGATAAAGACCACGGATACCCTCATTCTTTACAATTGAAGCAAGGGCATGAAATGGACCACTGTATCTCCACTCTGTAGCAGATCCTTCATCAGGAGGGAAAAAACACTCGTTTATCTTTAAACTGAAGCAGCTGTGTCATTTAATTATTATTTATACAACTACAAATACAAAACCAATATAGACATTGAAATTTGAAAAAAAAAAAAGTAGCCTTAAGAAAACTTTATACATGCATGAAGTAGATTTGAAGCAAAAAAATTGAACACCTTGTTATTATCATTTCATGACATTGTCTTTGTATGAGGATCTTAGGAAAATATAACCAAGAAAGACAAATCTAAGTTTCCATAAGCCAATTTGTACACTGGATTTATCATAAGAGAGCCTCGATACTAAATATAAATCTAGCAAAGTCCTTGTTGGCCATGATTATGAAATATGTATCTTATATGCCAGATCAAGGCCATATTTTTAGCAAAGAAAGTAGCTTCCTTAAAATGGTTTTACAACAGTTTAAAACTTCTTTTTGGTACTTGAGAACAACTTAACCCTATATAAGATAAACCCTGCATGGCAAGTAGGCTTATGCACAATTGTGATCTGCAACGTTAAGACATGAGAAAACATTTGTAAACTTCATCTAATACATAAAAGGCTGGCTTGAGAATTGCTATTGATGATAGAGCAGAACAAATATAAGTTAGCTTCCACAACCATATGATCATTGATCATACACATAATCCTATTTTGACAGCTATTCCAGCAAGTCAACAATGACAAGATTAATGATTCTTCCATAAGGGTTCACTTCACTATATTTACACAGCTATGACTAGGGAATAAGCACCTAATTCCAATACCAAAGAAGAAAAAATTATATAATCAAGGACAAGTTCTGAAGAAATTAGAATAAGCACCTAATTCCAATACCAATGAAGAAAAAATTATATAATCAAGGACAAGTTCTGAAGAAATTACTCTATTATATAATCTTCACGATTCTTCCACAAGAATTCCATCCACTCTATTAACGCTACTATAGCTACAGAAACAAGGGTCCATCTGTGTTTATTAAGCAGCTGATTCTTATCCTAACAGCAATGTCTAGTACAAGTACTGAAGGAATCATTCTATTATATAATTCAAGTGCAGAAGTATTCGTACATAAACCTTAGCCCGTGTTTTTATCTTCTGGAATTGAAGAGCACTACAGCACAGAGCATGTGAAAGCCCAGCTTACAAAATAGTAATTATACCACGAACAGAGTTGTTCAAGGCATTTTGAAAGTTAGATTGCAATGGATATCTGCTTTGTAGTTTTACAGGGGTATGTGCACCAAGCCTCTGAACAGATGCACCACTCTGTACCCAATTGGACCACACCTAATGTGCACTCATACATTTATTTTGATTATCTAGTATCTTCTAATACATTTCATCCATTTATACATATTAAAACAAAATGTATGGAACAAAAGACTCAATCTTCCTCTGGAGAAATGTTTTGGAAATGTTGCACTCACCTAGAGCTCACTGCTCAATTACAACAAGGGCAACAACCCAGATTGGACTACAAACCAATTACAATAAGGGCAACAACCCTCAGATGGGCAATAACCCAACAAGTAGACTACAGTCCACATGAACAACAATCCATTGTGATGAACTGACTGAAAGCATCACTTTTGCCAATACAATTCCTTTGAAGTACATTATTAGATTTCACTCATACCTCTGCACAACCAACTCTGATCTTTTTCTCTGATCCAAATTCGCATAATCAGCTTCGCATCATATCATTTTCTCCACTAGCACACACACAAATTCACAAATCAATTCACTTCTTTATAGAAGTCTTTAAAACTTATGAGGTTAGCTCACATCAAACCTAATTACAAATTAAATTACATCAACCAATGCCATTCCATGAGTTTTGGATAGAACACATATAGAATACATTACAATATCAAATAACATGCTACCAACCAACAACTCATCATAATATCCAGTCGACATGTTTCCTAACAGAGTCAGCCAGAAAATAATTTCCTTTCACTTCCCAACAAGCAAATTGACTCCCAAGTCTTCAATCCGCAAACAAATCCAGAAATTCAAGTCTTTATGATGTATCCAAAATTGCAGACCAAGATTTTGTTCCACCAAAACTCACTGAGGAGTATACTACACCTCCTATCTGACGTAGTTCATAGTAAGTATTTTTTGTAACCCGTCTTCAACAAAACCTTTGCAACTTCGCCGAATAAACTTAGAAACACATGCGATGACAAACATAGCATGTGGACTCACCAAACATCATCTCATCAAGTTTTCTACCTCAAGCTCAACAAATTGTAAAGTGCCTTGACAATTTTTGAAGTTTTATCCCTGTTTTTCTGCCTTAGGAATTTTGTCAAACACTTCCCTTGCAGCCTCAGTTTGGTGATGTTTGTTGTTTTGCTATGATTTTTGAATGCCAATGATATTGATGAATATAAATGATTGCAAAAATAACTAATTGGAAATCAAAGTGATATGCAACTTCTTTTTATTATTTTCCAAATACAATTACATGAAATTCTGATGTAAAATGCACACCTACAGCCAAGAGGTATTTTCACAAACACTTGGCATGCATCCTATGAATGACTATGCAATGAGACGTTTTTACAAACATTTGGCATACAAACTGAACAGCTGAATTAAGTTGATTTCCCTTCAATGCTTCAATGTTTACAATGACTGAATACTTTGGTAACAAAAAGACATATATTACTTGTCAAATGTATCCATCTACAATTGCCAAATGTAAATAAGTAGCTGAGATGACATGCTTTTTAGCTTTGCTTTTTTTCGGATTTGCTTTTTCAGACTGTTTTTTCGGATCTGCTTTTTCATACTGCTTTTCCGGCTCTGCTTTTCCGCTTTGCTTTTTCAGATCTGCTTCTTCGGACTACTTTTTTGGCTCTGCTTTTTCACTTTGCTTTTTCGAATCCGCTGTGAAAACTGAACCCTTTCTCCTTGCCAACTAATGTCAAAAATTAGAGGCACGGCCTGAACAAAAAATCACTAAATATTATCTCCCAATTAATCACAAATGAATTGGCTGAATACCAATTCCTCCACTCCCAACTAGGGTTGATATCTCACAACCGAAATTGGCACCTTAGAGTCTTCAAACCCTCAGGCAAGTATGCAAGCACTAAGGCTCTCAGCACAATAGATGAATATGCAACTCAAGATGTGTAAAATGACCCCCCAAAGGCTCCTTATAAAGATTTCACAAGCAACTCCAAGAAGCTTTTAGAGGAATCCAACACTTTATTCTTTTAAATGACTTTTTGATATTTTATTATGTTAGTCACTTTAATATTAAATCAATTAAATGTAAAGTTACTTTTTAATATTTCATTGTTTAGTAACCTTATAAGTAATTAATTTAATATATCTTTTCCCCCTTATTTCTTCCTTTTTAGCCTCTGGGGAAAATAAAGGTTAAAATAAAATAAGTCGCTGGTGCCTGTCAAAAAGGGGACATTACACAAATTGTGTCTTCATCAAAACTCTCTCTACATTGTTCATCAACAAAAACACCATCTGATAGACATAGATGTTGATGTCAATGACAAAACATTAATGTCAAACATAACCAGCAACAATCCAAATAGGTGTTTCAGCATTTCTCCCAACATTCAACATGGGTTTCATTTATTAGGCCATGGATAGGACCAAAGAGGCAATTTCACATTACTGTGACAAGAACAAGAGAAAACATGAAGCCATACTTAGCCTACTTCTTGAACCCAAAATTATTTTTCTCTGACACAATTAGGACCGATGAGAAGGCCATAGAAACTATTATTGCATGCACTGATAACATGGCACTTAATCACGAGTAGAGAGACAAAGTTCTTGATAAGTTGAAGGTAAGATTTCCTATATCTTATTTATGAATTTGGCAAAGTTGAGTTTGACCATCTAGGCACATCCATTTTACATGCATAATAACATCTATATTTGATTTATTATTTAATTATTATTTTTCTTTATTCAGGGTCTATAAGGGGTAGACTTTTTGAAACAATTGGTAGGAGAGCAAAGACACAACCAAGTAAAATCCAATTCAATACTACAAGAAAAAATCAAATAGTTGATTGTTATATTGTTTACTTAATTCTCATATTTCCAAATGATTTTTTGTTGAATTGTAGTGGGAGAAATATGTTGGCACATCTGATCTTCAAAAGATAGCAATTCATGTTTTGTCCCGGTCATTTTGTGTTTCTAGGTGTGAACAAAATTGGAGTTTATCTAAGAACATTCACAAAAAGAAGAAAAATAGGTCAAACAAGCAACACCTCAATGATCTTGTCTTCGTCCAGTACAACTTTTACCTTTGAACTAGAAATGTGGAGGGCATTTGACATGAGATTGTCTACTTGGATGATATGGATTCATATGGTGAATGGACTATCAATGAGCAACATAATAATGATGGCATACTCTTTATTTAAGATCTTACAAAATAGGAGAGAGAAGCAACAAAAGCGGAAGCGGTAGAATTTGATGAAACAGAGCACAGAAAAGACTGTTTTAATTTCAAAAGAGAAGAAACAACTTCTCATCATTTAGATACTGCAACACCTGCTTGTTTGAGGCCTCAAAAATTGAGATACAAGAGGAGAAAAAAGGAGGGCATTTGAAAATCATGAAATTTAAAATGTTGAGTGCTTGAAAATCATATAATGTGTGATATTTCAATTATGGCCCCAATGCTCTCTAAATGCATTAATTTATTTTTCGTTTCATTTTGTTAACCTATGTTTTCTTCTTAGTGAAGTTCCAACTGAGTTTTTTGTCGAGTCTGGAATCTGAGTCCTATTTTGGACCATTGGGTCTGTGTCAAGTCTGAGTTTCCAAACTTTGATTCAAACACTAGAATTTTTTGGATTTGTTTTGGAGCACAAATGAAAATACATCTTTTGGAAAGATACTCTTTCAATAAATTCAAAACCTATGTTACCACGTCCCCAGGCTTTTTCCAAGTCATCCCTGTCCTGATGACGGGGAACTAGGGATGTCTAGGGGACTTTGACTTTGAAATCTAAAGCCAATTTAACTTTGACTCTCAGAAAAACAAAAAAATTGCATAAGAATTATGCTACTTATATTTACTTCTATAATGCATGAAACATGTATTATCAATGCTTTCAGATGAATATTTAAATTTTCCCTATTTTTATTTGCCACTCCCTAGCACTCCCAAAAATTGGTAGAATATTTTCCTTTCACACAAACTCATACCCTGCCTTCCCCATCTTGAAAATTTGGGGTAAACTTGCTCAAAATGTTTTAGGTACAGCCAAATCTTGCAAAATCAGTGGTGATTTATCCATTTAAACGATCATTTTAGAGATTTATGAAGTTCTCCATAGGGTAAGCTTGGTTTGCACACTTAAGGATTTCTTTGTCAAGATATCTTGAAAAGCATGGACTTGGACATGTGGATCTCATTTGTTCTTCAATTAGTCTCATGGAGAACAGAATAATAGTTACTTACTTATGTTGATGAAGGCCATCGTATACAATTTCTTCCTAGATTTCGACTGATAATCTCTAGTGAAGGCTTAAAACCTGATATTATGTTGTAACTAGTTGGTGCTGAGAATACATTGGCTTTGGTGAGATACAGGTTGGTTATTTCTGAAAAAAAATCCAAGAACATAAGTGTTTCCTTTCTTCTCCTATGTGATTATTATACTATTTCTTCATTCTCATTATTCTTCGGTATTGTTGTGTCACAATGCTGCTGGAATTCGTACAGATTAGATGACGTGATATCTCTGGATCAAACAAGAAAATGTTTCCCATTCCCCTTCAATCTTATGTACACGGGTTTTCGACACAATTAATCTCTTGAATTAGAAGAAAGGTTGAAAGATTTCCTACACAAAAGACTTGTGCATCAATGTAGTTCATCAAATCAATCTCTATGATAGATTGCAATCATACTAATGAAATGGATAAACGGACTAGTAGAGGAAATGTAACATCCATATAATGCAAAAGATAGAATCATAGAACATTAATTTGGACAGTAATTCACATCCTAGAATCATTTTTTGTAATCATTTGGTTCCTCAAGGAGCATTCATGTAAGAATACTTCACCTAGAGCACTAAAAAAAGTTCTACTTCATAATTTTCATCCTAGACATTTGCACACTTGTCTACTGTTTTATATCATTTGCCAATGCTGTAAAGCTGGCCATCTAAGAGGGTTGACCTAGCAGAACTTGACCCTAGCAATCTGGTAGCTTCAAAGTAATTTTGAATACCACCAGTTCCTAACATTCAACAAGGAGCAAACATCAAGGCAAACCAAAGAAAGGTGCCCAGCTTATTAGATCATATCTCAGGACTATAGGACAAATTCACGCCTTCAAAAATGGCATAAATCCATGGAATTGAACCGTGCCATAGTTATAATCTTGTGCAGAATTAGAGACAAACGGCATTTCCATATTATTTTTGTACCAAATCATCAAATCTCCACTGTTTCAGATTTATTCATCCATCAGTTCTAGAGCTCAGTACCCTAATCCATTGCATTTTCTTTCTCAAAAAATAGCATTAATTATCTAAATATCACATGCCAGCTATCACAATAATTAATCTGGGTTGATTTCAGTTGACTTGTATGCAATTCATTTGATTAGCCTCGAATAGGATCTGAGGAAAGGTTGTCTTTCCATTACAATGAATTTATATCTAAACTAATTGCAACTTGCTTGAAGCCACTATTACACAAAATTGTTTCAAAACAACAGACAACCTTTGTCCTAGGGTGACAATTAACAAGCAATATTAGTGCATTACACATATAGAATATTTGGTCAAGAGTCTTCAACAAGTTGGATATGTCAGAAGCTTTTTTGACAAAACTAACTAGAGCATTCTTACTAGAATTTCGGCACACTTTGAGTTTAGCCAGAAATTTTCAGATCGAATGAGGATTTACATATGCAGCCCCTCGTTATCCATTGCTCTCGATAGCTAGAAGAGTAATTAATTCAGAACTTCACAAGGACTGAGACAAGGAAAAACTACATGTCCTTATTGATTGAACTTGAAGATGGAACCCTCCTAAGCAGATGACTTCTACATTCAAATGGTTAAAACGATACATGAATAGAAGAGAGATATATATAAAGGTTCCCGATTCGTAGATGATATTGCATTATTATCTAACAGTAACCAACGCAATTCTTCAATTACAACAAGTCTCAAGGAAAAGGATTATTAATAAAACTGGAAACATTATCATTACAACCATAGCTGGAACTATCTTGCTAGAATTTTGACACATATTGGGTTTAAACACAGCAATTTTGGGATTTGGTAAGGAGTTATTTGTGCAATCCCCTCATTCTTAATTGCTCTCAATGGACAAAAGAGTAATTGATTCAGAATTTCCCAGGGATGAGACGAGGAAAATCTAAGCCATTACTCATTCATCATGATGAGGAAAACCCTACAAGAAGCCTTGTTCTCAACCAAAAGATGAAAAAGATTCAAAAGACTCCCACCAGTAAATGGAGGACACATATATCCAAGTTCATAATTTGCAGATGAAACCATATTATTTATACTCCAATAATTGCAAATCAAACATAAAAAGCATTAAAGCAATTCTTCAACAGGACCAAGAAGTCTTAAGACGGAGGATGAAAAACAACAAATCCAACAAAGTATTTGTGAATGTCCCAATACAAAAGAAGAAACCAATCCTCATGATCCTAGGTTATAAAGAAGAGATTATCAATGGCATAGCTTGGACTAGCAATCGCCAGAAACAGACAGTTCGGATTTGGGACAACATAATCAATAAAATAGATATCAAGACAGAAGATAGAACAACTAAAAGGCTTTTGTTTTCCCAAAGGATCCAACTTCAAGGGGCTGCTCTTGAGGTTACACCTAAGTTGCCCATTTGGATTTGGGGATGGGTTCAAGTACGGGAATCCAATTCGTGGATTCATTTGTGCTTTATTCCAAGCTTGGCCCTGCAGGTCCTTGGGGATCTTTGTGGATTTGCGGCGGATTCTCCGGGATCTATGTGGATTCGTGCCAAATTCTCTTGGGTCCACATGGATTCGTGACAGATTCGTATAGGTTCCGGATTTGACCCTGTGGGTTCATCCGGATTTGCGATCTGCAAATCCAGACAAACCTACAGGGTCAAATCTAGACCTTGCGCGGATCTAGTACATACCGGATCTGGTACGGATCCGGATCTGGTCCACGGGCCGGACATGCGAATCCGGTAACGCAGAGTTATACCTATCCATATGTCGGTCCTCGCTGCTAACCAAAACTTACTATGTGAAGAAAACCAAGGAATCACAATATATATGTCAATGACCCAATACAAAAGAAAAACAGATCCTTGTGATCCTAGGTTATAAAGAAGAGATATTATAAATGGTCATTACTTGGACTGTAATTCACTAGATATACACAGATGGAATTTGGGACAACATAATCAAAAGAGAACCAATTTCAATAAAGGACATATAGGACAACTAAAAGGCTTTTGTTTGCCCAAAGGGTCCAAATTCTAAGGGCTGTTCTGGAACTTATATCTATCCATGTGTTGGTCCTCATTATTACAAAAAAATTACTATGTGAAGAAACCAAGAAGAGTCACAAGCAATCTTAGGGCCTGGCAGGAAATCTGTAGCAGCAAACAGAGTAGAAGATTAAACATAAAAATATACATGAATTCAACAATGCACTAGTAATGAGACTAGCATGGATTCTAAAGACAGGTTTATCGTTCCCTTGGGCCACAATTCTTTCATTTTAAGTATTTGTATGAACCTCTAAAGAACCCACTAAAGATATCTTACAAACCATTTTCTCCACAATCACACAACATATCAAAGGAAGAATGTCAAATTTTATTCATGCGACCAGTCAGAAAACAGGGACAGTAACAACTATGAGCTATGAGGTATGAGAAATAGCTGAAGCGAATGTCAAATTTGACTCATGGAACCGGTCAGAAAACAGGGACAGTGACAGCTATGAGCTATGAGAAATAGCTGAAGCAAACGCCAAAACTGATTCATGGAACCAGTCAGAAAACAGGGACACTAACAGCTATGAGCTATGAGAAATAGCTGAAGTGCTTACCCCACTTTGGGTTGTCCCAAACATCAACAAATCTAAGATAAGTTACAACAAGGGATTATGACTATTACATTTTACGTTATTAGAAGAGTGGCAATGAGGCTCAAAACCTACAAAATCTATGACAATACCCAATTTAGTTTACATAAGGAAGCTCTCATTGAACGCAAAACTGAGATTCTCTAGTCACTAGATGTAAAAGTGTGGAAAATAATGTATAGGGAATGCATCACAACCTTGACATACCAAAAAATTGCTAAGGGAAGACAAAAACCTTCACAAAGCTATCCTCCTTGGTGTCCCATAAATTGTGGCCAACTGCATCAAACTATAGAAGGCATTAAAGGAAACAAATTAGTCTTCTGCGCTACAACCTGCCACCAACCTTAAGAGGCTTGCTTATATGTACTTTTGCTCATTATGCTTTGCAGTTCTGAAACTGCTGCTAAATACCTATTTGCATCACACAAGTATATCTCTATAGTTGTTAGTTTCCTTTCTTTGGGTTGAGGCACTATAGCTCTCTGGATCTCTCTCATTATCTTTCCCTTACAAGGGCTTTACCGGGTTGGATTTTTTTAACATGGTTTCTGTAATTCGTACCTGTCTTTTTATGTACAAAATTCTTGTTTTATCTTATATACTATGTACATACTATATACATTTCCAAAACATATTGGGGTGCATGGTCCACTGGTATTTCATTAGAACAATTGGTTAAACTTATGTGCAGTTGCATGAGTTATGGACCAGATTCCAGATAAAAGTGAAGAATGAGCCTAATGTGTTATAAACCTATGTACTTTTGACCCAAGAATATATGACTAATCCACCTTAAGGACCTTAAAGGATATCACCAAATTCCAGAACAAGGAAGCAGTGTTGACTGAGTTCCAGATAGTGCAGAGTGTATAGAGAAATGCAACCCCCATTCAATAAGGTTGAGGAGTCCACTGGTTTGTGAATTGACTACAAAGAATTTGGATCACAAGGCTGATGAGGATTTCACCGAAAAAGCATAGGTTTTTTATGCAATATTATACCAATTAATATGAGGAAATTCTACACCCTAAGCCAAGCCTTGTCTAATTGCCGGAATGCAAGACTACCAAGTTTTATCTTAATGCATTATGTCTTTCACGAGAAAATGCCTCTGAACACATAGAATGATTAAAACTTTCATTTGAACACATTCTCAATAATATCAAAAATATATAATTGCTTTATCTTGAAAAGTTCAAAAAGAAAGACCAAACACTTCTGCATATAATAAGTCTTTTTCTATCTATAAACATCAAATGGATCAACATACATAGAGGAGTCCTTCACACACTTTTGCATTAAATTTACATTACAATGTTACATGAATCATATTCTCTTTTGCATTAAATTCACATTACAATGTTACATAAATCATATGCTAACTCTATCTCTCGTAGAATCCAGCTTTTCCAGTGTGGAGCAGGGATTGGAAAAATGTAACAATTGGCAAACAAAAAATCACATTAGATAATGATATTCAAGATTTTCCTCATATCAAGACCTTAATGACTTCAGATTTTACTCTGACCACTTTCAATCAGCATTAAGCTTCATTATGTTCAAACAAATTTAATGTGTCTAAAACACATGATCTTTACCTCTGAATCACTATGGCTCAACCTCGTAGGAAAATAAACTGCATTAAATTTTGCAATTGGGTTTTAATTGTTGTCTGATAAATATGGGGTGTTGAAAGAAATAGAAAAAGAATATATGCAAGAGAATTGAACTATACAAAAGGTGGAAAGGTTTCTGTTCTAACCGCCTATAGCTCCTCTTCCAGGAGAGGATGCTTGCATTCGAACGATCACAACATCTGTTGGGTTTGCTACAACACTTCCAACAATCCCTGCAGCTGACCCTGCACTGACCTTAATCCAAAGTGGAGTATGTGCTGGATCATTTCCACCTAAAACCTGTTCAAAATAACTGCCTCTCATTCATTATCATACTTTCATAAAAATCCAAAATATGCTAAAAAAAATTGTCATGTACACATCTTGTGGAGAAGCACAACTGTACATGGGATAGCAATATTTCTAGAACATAATGACAATCATATTACTCTTAAGAAAAAAATTAATAATAGATGAAGCATCTCAAGTGGTTATATTCCAACACACATAATGTCAACCCACAGACTCGTATCTAGTCTTGAACATGATTAAGTAAACAGTGGCAATTCAAATCTTTGACTTAGTGCACTTTATCCATTTGAAGCCTTTTTCAGTGTCTTGATAATTATCAGGAAGGTGGTGCCCTGATACTTCTCTACTTAGAGAAGGTTTAGTGTTCAAGTTTTCCCAGGTATTCCATCTATTTAATTCTAGGAAAGCTGTTTCAATCTCCTATCTTTCATACATTATCTATTTTTGACCTTAATGACTTTTCCAACGTAGATGTCTGACAATTGCTGTGCAAATCGCATTGTACTTTTGTCATGAAGATTATATGATAAGAAAATTTGAATTGTTGCAGCAGTGAAATTTCTGTATCTTGCAATTTGATGAGGGTAAGAATCAGAAGGAAGACTAGATCAACAGCTTATCAATCACTTAAGAAATATTGTCAAGTTACAGCATCCATTTTGAATGAGAAGAGTAATATTTTTTTTTTTAATGTTTGAATGGGTCAACTACTTTCTATCACTAACAGCTGTGCACAGTTGAAAGGCCTTGTAAAATATGTATGATTCTTGAATGAACAAGAACAGAGAAGACTTAGCATTTGACCATCAAAAGACACAACACTTACTGATCCATGTGGTAGATCAAATCAGCAGGCACTAGCCACTGATCTGGATCCCTGGAGCAGTTTGTGGACACTCCACAGAAGTATAGAATCAAATTTGCTAAAGAAGAAGCAAATGTAAATACTAAACAGAGTCCAGAGAAAAAATGTGCATTCATTCACCCTAGAGAATAACATACCCATAAAGAACCATGATTAAAAAACACTATTGATCTGAAAAATAAAGGCATTCAAACCTTAGAAGAATATGAGTCATTATCACATCCACATGTGCAAATGCATGCTTCACCACTACAATATAGTCATTTATGTTAAAAGCAGAGCAGAAAATGACACCAAATAGCAGAAATGACAAACAAAAAAATCATGAAAGAACATGATAAGGGCATTTCTCCACTATGAAATGGACAAATCACTTTTCTGCGATAATTTTGGATTGAGATTGAAAATAGATTGACTACAAAATGAGAGCATAAATCCCCTGAGTAATTAGTCATCCAAAAAAAAAACCATGGCAGTATTCCATCCATGGTTTTACATTAAGAAAGGTAGCTAGCTAGCTTTTAAACCCAATTAGGATACTCTGATACTACACCTATCACAATCCCATGTGCAAATGAACACTAAACCATTTTATGATTTTAAATAAACTCGTATGCCCAAAATTTTATTGCACTAGCCACTCCAAGTTGTCGATGAGGGAAATGAATTTATATGGATAACTATTACTGATGGATTACAAAATTGAAAATAATAAACTATACGCTCGCAAATTCTAGACCCAAAACAATATTTGTATGAATATGGATTGATTACAAAATCTGGAATCTATATACTAATATAGACAAAATCTAGACCCAAAACAATAGTGGTAGGAATATAGATTGATCACAAAATTGGGGATAAATGTTCTATTTATAGACAAAACCTAGACCAAAATCCGTGGTGGTACATATTGGAGCTCGAAGTTGTGTTTGTCTTGTTCACTTGGGTTCCTTTCTTTATGTGTGCCTATTCAGGTGACAACACTTAGCTTGGGGTCTCCTTGCCACATTTGTTGGTATGATTGTAACATGAGATTATGAATGTAATAACATTCCAAATATTGCAAGCTCTGTAATGGCCTTTGGCATGTTTCAAATGGATTTGTGCAGTGTGTTTGTAGATGACAAAGTATTCTCCTTACATTGTTGTCATTTTGGAGTATATGAATGCATAGCTGTTGCCTTTGTGTTTCCAATCTGCTATTCAACTTGATATCTGTGACTCTGCCCCATTGATTAGGCATTAGTCTGGAACTATGCTCCACTCTCAAATCATACAAATCCAAACATTTTAATTTGTCACTACTTCAGATGGTGTAAAATCCCTTACACAATATCTATTACGATAATAGATAGTTTCTATTGTTTGGTATCTAATGGTTATCTTTTGTAATCTTCTGTAAATATTAGAATGTTTCTAATATTTAGCTTTGTGTTTCTAGAATAGAAATGTTTCTATTCTTTACGATTGTTTCTTAAGGAAACATCATTCAATCTCTTGTATAAATTGATCTCTTGATCACTATTAATAACAAGCAAATATTTTCCAATTACTTCCGTAATATGGTATTAGAGCCAACACTCTAAATGTTTTTGAAAATAATTAGAATTTCTTGGTTGAAATTCTCTGTCTTTTATTTTCAAAATTATTTACATGCATATTTGCTTCCAACTCTCTATATAATCTGACTAGAGTTTCCATTTTGAGAGATTTGAACCCGCCAACATTTGGTTCAAGTCTACAACCCATTTCTGTCTAGATCCATTTGTTTTTTCTGCACATTTCTACCACTTTTTGTGTCTTTTTTTTTGCAGCAAAGCCATTTTTGTTCAAACCCCTAATTTTCTGTACTAGATCAAAAAAAATTACAAATTCTTGGTGGGTTTTGTGAGATTTCAACTAGGTTGTCATCTTTTTTTCTAAGTGCCTCGAATTTTGTACCTCAATTTTTTGGCCAGTCGATTCAAAAATCGACAACATATTCTTTCTGGGTGTTCCAAGCTCTCTTCTGGGTCACCCTTCAAATTTTTTGTGTCTCTACTTTTTGAGGGTTGCATGTTGTTTGTATGTGCTGCTTTACCATGCAAAGTCTCGTGTTTTGCAAATTCTGGTGGGTTTTCATTTTTTTCCCTTAAAAAAAATTTCTTATTGGTTTCTATAAATTTTCCCTTAAAAATTTTTGATTCTGTAATTTGCAAAGTTGTGTGGGATTCCTCTGTGGGGTTTATAATTTTTTCCCCAAAAATTATTTGTTGGGTTTTACCGTTTTTCCTATTAATAAAAAAAAGCTTTGTAATGTTGGGTTTAGATTGATTTTTCACCTCAAAAATCATGTTGAGTATTGATTGATTTTTCACCCCAAAAATCATGTTCAGCTTTTTTTATTTTCTTCTAAAAATCATGGCTTTTTGTGGGTTGATTTGGAGAATTATTCTCATTTGCAGAGTTTTGGAGCATTATCCAAAGTACCATCAGCAGACATCCTCTGCTCCAAATTCAGAAGGCTCCTGGAAGAAGAACATTCAATGCAACTATTGCCACAAGTTTGGTCACATGAAAGTTGAATATTGGAAGCGCTTAACTGCCCTATCTAAGCAATTTGGTTTGCAGCCCACAGCGAATAGTGCGGAGCCCCTTGAGCAAACAAAATCTTCCTTTTACATTTTTTGATAGCTTCGTGCTCTGGATAGATTAACCATTAAGGGAGGGTATTACGATAATAGATAGTTTCTATTATCTATGTTTAGTATCTAATGGTTATATATTGTAACATTCTATAAATATTAGAATGTTTCTGTTCTTTACGATTATTTCTTAAGGAAGCATCGTTCAGTCTCTTATAAAAATTGATCTCTTGATCACTGTTAATAACAAGCAAATATTTTCCAATTACTTCCATAATAATATCATCTATACTTTCCTTTTCTTCTGTTCCAAACTTCTGAGTGTTTTGTGTAAAATACTAAAATTTGAACTTTTGGACTTAATATTGAGTTTGCATAAGTTTAATATCATCCATTGCACAAATTTAGATAACACACCGATCATAATAACCACATTTTTCATTGAATAAATCATTTCAAATTGAAACAACTTACCAAGTAATGTAAGTAAATAATTATTGACCATTGTTGACAGCAGTAGTATGCCTTAGTGGCAAATTTACTCGAGAGATGCATACAATTGAGCACTCAGAAATAAATAACAGTTGTGTACAGCCAGCACAGAAAGTATTATAGATTGTACTATCCAGAAATGGATCTCTCCCAGGTACTATGCCAGAATAATAGGAGTCTCATGACCAAGTAAGGAGAAAGAGCAACATCATTATCCAGAAGTCCATGCCAATAGCAAGGATTTATCAACACCCAACAAACAAGGTTCAAACATTAACATAACCCACATGCCATCATACTCGAAACTGAGTATTAATCAAATCCACACTGTAGATTATCTTGTGGACAAAAATATACTTCTAGATTTTTCAGAGATAATATTATAACAAAAATCTTTATTACCAAATTTTGTCTTTGAAGAAAATTTCACATATTTGCTTTGTAGTGATTGTTGACCTGCAATCACTCCGAAACGAAGGGTTGGATTTTTGTCCAAACCTTCAAGCTCCAAGCTTTTGCATCCTCGCAAACTTTACTCTTCCCAGAACAGGAAATGAGTTATATAACAGTTTCAATAACAATTTGAACATGTTCAATTCATCCCACCCTTACAAAGACTCTCATCAACCTTCTAGAAAATAGAACTGCATTTAATGCTTCAGGCTGAGATGAACATTACTATATAAAGTGATGATTAAATATTATTTTATTCAATTTTATTATATTTAACTTAGTTACCGAAGTGTCCTGGTGCAGGGTGGAAGTGGATGTGGATGCCTAGAGAGGCAGATCCGGGCACGGAAGCCCTGTGGATTCCTCCAGGATGTACATCCTAGGCTTCCGGATGCCAGGGGATGTGCTGGAGGTATCCACAGGGCCTCCTGATGCATACGGGCGTCCAGCATCACTTAAAGCACATTAAAACATGTGCTTTTTACATTTTCTTTTTCTTTTTTTTTTTTCCTCCTAAACCCCTAAAGTAGACCTAAAAGAGGCTATTCCAGCATTTTGCATCTCAGTTTGTAATTGTGATGATTTTTGCATTGGAATTGTGACCATAGATGTATATGATGATTTTCTGATTTGAATTGAAATCGTGAACATAGACGTATATGATATGGCTTATAATCTTATTGAATATCCAGTTAGTTATAATTTATTTGAATTTCAATTTGAATATGTATTGCTGAAATATCATACAATCAAATGACTTAATTTTGTATATTTCTTGCATTTCTTGCATATATATAAACGCATCCACATCCTCCAAAAAATAAACTCACACATCCACACACCCGATTCTCTCATCTGCATCCAGATCTGTACCCAAATCAGTAACTTAGCGCTTTTACTAAATTAATTAATATTAAATTATTATTCTGAAATAATATTTATTTTTAGACAATTTAATTTTAATTAATCAATTTACTTAATGTCACTTCATCAAAATTGGAGGCATTATAGATGGTCCTTCTGCACACATGATTCTCAATATATCAGAGAATTATCCTTAAGTGAATGGTTAATAGCTATATTTTATGTGAATCATGCTTGTACAATCATATCAGCTACACAGAGGTTATATTCAGCCAGTTTCTCTTGACCTAGTGACAGTATTTGCGGTCATGATTACAGATAGGTTTGGTCATAATTATTTTGGTCATTCGTTTTGTTTGATTTCAATGCCCATTAAGGCATGCCCCTAGGAATACCCTCTTGATTCTAAGCTTAGCTCAAAATGTAAGAGAGAAAACCCATTCTCGTAGAGTTGGCCATAACCTTCCACAATTTATTGATGAGCTGATTTCACTTGCATTTAGACAAACTTGGCCATGCGAGGTTGGGTTCTAAGAAGTGGACCTGCATTTTTTAAACCCAATAGTATGAACATATTTATCAGAAATCAAGGACAAATATTCTATATAGGCAAACTGTAGACCGAGAATAATTATGATATGAATATACAACTCCCACATAAATAAATAAAATCCTAAACCCCAAATGATGGGTTCTGAATTTAGATTAACTGTAAATCAAGGATGGATACATTACATATAGACAAATCCCAAACCCAAAACAGTGTAGCTATTCTCCTCTATATCAACAAACCTAGCTCCAAAATAATAGTGGTATAAATTTTGATTATGTTACAAAATCAAATACAAATGCCACACATGGACAAATCCTAGACCCAGTCATATACATGTACAAATAGTGGACCCAAGGAATGGTGATTTTCTACCATGCTAAATTTTTCCTTGGGGATTCTGGAGATAAGAGTTCGAAGGCTCGAGGAGTTGTGAGCCAGGTGACCCTTGGCAAGTTTGGAGGACCTGACCTCAAACTCAGCCGAGTCTAGGTGAGACACGTTGATTCCAAAGGAGGCCCAATTCAGACTTGACCAAACAATTTTTTCAGGTCTCAAAATTTTAATGCTTTTTTGGTTTATGACCCTACAAATATACATAAAATATAAGACTTAGCTTATCATCTGTGTCTTCAACTCAATCTTATTCTCTTCAATAGAATATATACATGAATATAACATTTAACTTTTTAAGTCACATTTCAATATGTCTATTTCCTTTCTTATACTTAAAAGTTATATTTCATTTATATATTGGCAAGATGTTTGAGAGTGGTTTCAGATCTCTAAGAATTACAGTGTGAATTTTAGGTTTTAGAAGATCTTCTAAATTTTCAAACTTAGTCAAATTTTAGTTATCAACGGATTCCTATCAACATTATCTCTCTCAATCTCACTCTCTCCTCTCTCCCCAAGATCTAGACTTATCTCTCTACCTCTCTCTCTCACTCTCACACCCCCAGAAAGGGTGCTCCTCTCAACTTTGTTTTGATTTTATGCCCAAGCCCCTATCAAACTATAAGTCAACACAAGTGATAGGCCAATGATGAATCATGATCACAAACAATCTACATGATACATATCCCTTGTTGCAAATCTCTGCATGCTCATAGTTAGAAAATATTATGCCTGCTACATTATTCAAGTTCTATCCTAGACGCCTTCATGGGATGGAAGCAAGATCTTCGAAGCAACTAAGCCATAAACTTGTAGTTTTTGTTTTGATATTTGTTTTAAACATTTGATATCATGGGATTTATATTCCATGAGTTTTCTATACATTTGATAATATTTATATATCAAGATGCTCTATTTCCTTAAGTTAAAACTTACATTTACTCCTCTGTGATCGATTCTCTCTCTCTCTCTCTCTCTCTCTCTCTCTCTCTCTCTCTCTCTCTCTCTCTCTCTCTCTCTCTGTTACATCCCAAATTTTGACCTATTTAAATAAGCTTATAGCCGTTGTCTGGTTAGTTAAACCTATCGAATATCATGATCTTGTGAAGTGGAAATTATGGTTAACCGTTTATTTCATATGAAAAGGACTTGTTAGTTGATTCGTTATGAACTTGTGAAGTGGAAATTATGGTTAACCGTTTATTTCATATGAAAAGGACTTGTTAGTCGATTCGTTATGATCTTGTGAAATGGAAATTATGGTTAACCGTTATCTCATGTGAAAAAGATTTATCATGTATACTTATTTACTATTAATGATGGTTAGTTGTTTTTACAGTAATCAATTATTATGTTCTTGATATTTTGAATTAAATGGAGGAACATGTTATTATTGTAGAAATGTTGCAATTGTGATTGCAGGAACAAATGAAGGGGAGAAAGCATTGCTAAATGGGATTCAAGGAATGGGGCACTACTTTAGTCCATCGTCAAACCATCAGGTATGGACTCTAACTACCTTGATAAAGAATTTAACAACTAAGCAACAGATTACACCTTGGACAATCATGAGCTACTTGGTCAATCTTTTATAACATAAAAACATTTAATAATCACGATAAGAACAATTACCTCTCTCTAGCTTTGAGTCCTCAAAAGTGATTAACATAATGAATTTTCTCTCTCTCACACACACACACATATCACCACAATACTCAGATGATATCTATGAATCACACACACACGTGTCTGTGTCTGTGTCTGTGTCTGTGTCTGTGTCTGTGTGTGCATAGATAAAGAGAATATGATGTTAGAAATAAATCATATGTAACGCACACGTATATAGATATGTATACATATAGGTATGATTATAGATATAGCAAAATAGTATAATGATATAATATATTTAGACTATATATATATGTTTATTTTTAAAACCATAAAAATATAATCCTTATAACTCCTCTTGTGAGCGGAGGCCACCTTCAAGATTGGCGTTAACTTTTAAATATTTGAATTTCGAAGCTTGCTTGGAAACCGAATTCTTTCAAACCGATATTCCTTATAAACTCTCGCGTCTGCACGTAGCCGAAACATAAGGAAATCGTATTGTTATTGTGCAGCATCTCAGAAAAAAATTGTGCTCTTCCTTTCTATCTTACTTCCTATTCTCTTCTTTCCCTTTTCTATCAGCATTTTGGTCTTGTCTACTTTGCCATACGGGGAAAAGATTTGTTGCTGAATCAATTGCCATCAACCGAACTGGTATCATTACAGGTTATGGATACTCACGATCAACCCTTCTTTCCATTCTATGTTCTCATTAATGCTATTAAGCATCTCTTCCATCAATATGAAGATAACCATATTAAAAGTTGCAAATACCATGAAACGCAACTATGTTTCTATATATATATATATATTCAAGCATGTTTCAAGCTCTGTTATTTTATTTACTTCTGAATCACAGCTCTTTATATGTCAATCGCATAACCATAGGGACGGCTTGTAGTTCCCTTGTCACATATTCTTAATTATATTTTGCATGAGTATTCTTGTAGGGAATCTGAAATCAGAGTTATGACATTATGTCTTGCACACTGGTATTTGTTTTATATCAGTTGTGGCATGAATCAGAAAAGTATTCAAAGAAAACTATATGATAAAGATCACAATATTAATAGTAGTCTCTTAGGATACACCCAAGGCTAGTGAAGCCGGTGTGAATGGGTGAAGAGGAGAGGATTCCTACAAGGGAAAAACTAATTAAATCAGAACTCTAATGCATTAAAACATCTTAAAAGAAGTTGCTAAACCCAGGTCAGCTCATGATTGCCCAATTTGAACTCTGTTGTCAAGTCGAGTGGTGGTGTTCGTGCAATTCATTTGCCCTTCTAAATCCTTGGCCAAGGAAGATTAGAGGCATGCTTGCCCAATTGCATCACAAAGAGGTCAGTGGTGCCAGTTGACAGAGAGAAGGTTAATGGAGGTATATCCTCAACCTTGTCTGTTGCTGAGCGGACACTCTAACACCAGTATGCTCAAAATGGCTGGACTATAGTGCCCCAAGCCTATCTCGGGGTAGGGAGGGCCTTTCTCATAAGAGAATGTGTGGAGATATGATAAGGTCCGCGACTAGGAGGTTAAGCCTATGTCAATGCTTCTCATGTTCTCCGAATGCCGAGGCTTGCACAACACATCAATAGTTAGTTCAAAAACATGTATGAATTCTAAAATTCTTATTTACTTTTATGTATACTCGTCAATGTAGATTTCATTTTTGGTTCTTTTCTAAATGAATGATAGAATTTCTGAACGTTAATCTGTTATCGTTCATATGAAATAGAAATAGTTGTTTTATAATACTTTCAAATTTCAGTTGATCATTTCCAAAATGACATTACTTTATGTCATATCGTTTTGATCATTAGGTTATAACCCTCGGGCAAGTTCTATTTTAACTTAGTACAAATGATATGTTACCTTAACCTAGGGCATGATTATCTAATTTCAGCTATGTAAAATTCGTAAGTTACAATAAACATGTAAAATTCACACACGCATGCACATATATGTAGTGTAAAACCATGAATTGAAACTAGAATGTCACATAGCATTATATAAATAACAGAAGCACAATAAACTTGTAATCATGGCATCACAATAATGAGGAGCAATCAAGTCTATACACACACACACACACACACACAGAAAGAGAGAGAGAGATGTAAATTTCACACACACATGCAGCCCAGAACCATGAATAAATTAGAATGTCACATAGCATTTCTATAAATGATAAAAGCACAATAAACTTGTAATCCCGGCATCATGATTTGAGGAGCAATCAACTCCATAGGCAATCTTGCATCACCCCCAAAAAAAATGTCATTTTCTTTTTTATTTTTTTTTATTTTCATATGGAGACCAGCCTTTAGGCTGAACCTCTGTAGCAAAGAGCCAAGGACTAAGGAGTATCCCATGGACCCATTTCACCAAATTTGTCAAGGGCATATCCCTACCTCATCCCTTTTAGATGTCAAAGCCTTGCACTCAACGAGACTCCCTATCGGGCTCAAGAAGAATCCTTCAACTTAGGTGGTTGAAAATAAATGCATCTATAGGTCTCTATATACCTAAAAAAGCATCCAGAATGACATAGGAAGTTAAAAGACATTTAATACATGTGGCCTATGTGTAAAGGCAATTGCATTTTTAAATATATTAGTGCCTTGCACTCAACAAGACTTGATCCCTAGTGGGCTTATTAAGAACCTTCCAACTTAGGCAATTGAAAATAAAATGCATCTATAGGTCTCCATATACCTACGTAAGTGTCCAAAATGACATAGGATGTTGAAAAACATTTAACATTTGTGGCCTATGTGTAAAGGCAAATGCATTTTTTCGTAAGGGGCATCTTTTTCTATCATTTATGATGCTAATACCATAAAAATACCCTTCTTGATGTGGAACAAGGAAGGTAAAGAGTCATGCACTCAAATTTATTGAATGGTTACATAAAAGGGGAAAAGACACCTTTTTGGCACCCACTTGAGAAAATTGAAAAGACATCCCTTTAGGTTACCTCTCGGGAAAGTTGAAAGGTTATCTATCGGCTACGTGTTGCTTTTATTGATAGCCATTTGTTGTTCATCAAGAGGGGGAGTGAGATTTCCAAGAGACAGAGATTCTACAAAGGGAGACTTGAGCTAGAGGTTTTTCATTCAGAGTTGAGTTCTTCTATTCATAGGTAAAAAGTAGTGAGGAGTATAGAAGAATGGCTTGTAGTTCCTTTTTTGTAAAACCTAAGAGGCTAATATTTTAAAATAGAAGAGGATATGTGAGTTTTTATTTCATGGAGAAATAGAAGGCAATTTATTCTCTGTCATTCTAAGTATGAATGTGGGGTGGAGTAATGATGTAAGAGGGCATGTGTTTTCAGTGTATTAGGAGTGTACTCTACATCAAATGCTATTAGAGCTAGATATCTTGACTGTGAAGATAGATTGTCGAATATGAGGCTATTGGTATGTTTGTCGTTGCGCCAAAAGCTCAAGCTATCAACAAACATCACATACACCAGACTTACCCAAATCCACAAGAGGCAGTTAAGCCATGTCACGAACCCCAAAGGAGGTGCTGACCACCAAGTCAACAATCTCCCCCTCAGCACCAACTGAGGGTTCCACACCAACAGAACGAAGGAGACCTCTCGAGATTTGAACCCGTAACCCAAGGCTCTGATACCAATTATTGGTATGTTTGTCGTTGCGCCAAAAGCTCAAGCTATCAACGAACATCACAAACACCAGACTTACCCAAATCCATGAGAGGCAGTTAAGCCATGTCATGAAACCCAAAAAAGGTGCTGACCACCAAATCAACAAAGGCAATCTACATCAGGACCATGGGTTGGATGATTTTTCTATGAGGATGTGTTGGTTGTCCTCTCATAGCGATTATAGTTGGGTAGAAGATGGAGAGAGTGGGTAGAGGAAGTGATAGGAGTGTCTTCCAGAAATCTTTGTTGGGTAGAGGATAGATGTATGTGTGTTTGTTGCAAATGTATGAGCAAGTTGCAAGAGGAGCTATGTAGAGAAGTTGTGGAGCAAGTTTTTCTAAGTACATAGGTTGAGTGCCAAACTTGAGGTAATTTATGCCAAGATCTGTGGGTGAAAAGTAATGTGTGAACAGATAGTCATCTGTGAGACAGCTTGCACTTGAGAGTGTGAAGTGGTTGTGTAGGAATCAAAGGATCATTGCAGGTCTGCAAAGTCCTGATTGATTGAGAGCTTGAAGCCGCAAAGAGAGTGAATTGGTGAGAGTTTGAGAGGAGCTCAAGAGACTAGCAGAGGTGTGGAGTAATCCTACAATGGTGAGAGCTAGAGGGGCTTAAAGCCTTTGATGGAGACGAGAAGAAAGAAGTGTGGGTTTCTGATCCATAGGGTTTGGACGATCCCTGTGTTGGACAAGAGGAGAAAGAAGAGATGGATGATTGTGTTTGAAAGGGAAGCACAGAAATTGAGACGAGGTGTGGCATGCATTGGAGAAGATAAAGTAAGAAATAGGAAAGGGAAAATTCGCAGCAACAAAGAAATCTCTTTTGGAGGACACGGATGCATAAGGTTGAGATTGGGTGCCCAGTGATGCGTAAAGGTTCATTGTTTGATGAGGAACTAGATGAAGAGCGAGAGTCACTTGAAAAAGAGATTAAGAGGATTGAGCACTTGTTCAATGCAGCAGCGAAGAAGTTTTAGTCACAGTGACTGAAGAGGATGAAGAAGATGTGACTGGAGCAGAGGAATGTGAAAAGGTTGTAAATGATAAAATTGAAAATGAAGAGGACGTTGAGGCAGCAAATGAGAATGAAGTAAAATCTAGAGATATTGAGTTTAGTTTGCCTTTGTTTGAAAGGTTGAAAATAGGAGGGAGTTCACTTACAAATTTGCATACATGTTGAGGATGCTGCACGATAATGGTGGAGGTTGTTGGTTTGCAATAGACAAGATTCCACAAAGGAGAAGAGAGTAGAGAGCATTTGGAAAGAAGATGACAGATTTGTTGGTGGAGGAATTCAGAATGCAGTGGGCATGAGTCCATGAGAGGGAAGAGGAGAAGAAAGCAGACTTGGTGGAGGTCACCAAGTGTCCTAGCTAAGTGATGGAAGAAGCAGAGAAAAGAGATATCTCTATCTGCATCAGCTATGGAGTTTGTTGCAAATTGCTAGCAACCTAAAAGAGTAGTCCAACTACTCAACTCTGCTTTGTGATTCTTGCTCACAAAATTTTCCTACCTGACATGCTTGATGCAGGAGCATCCAGGTCCCCAAGGTATATTGCATCACCCCAAAAATGTTATTATCATTTGCTATAAAGGTCAAGTGATTAAAAATGAATCCAAGCATCTATAGGTCTCCATATACCTAAGAAAGGATCTAGAATGACATTGGAGGTTGAAAACTATTTAATATTTGTGGCCTATGTGTGAAGGCTGTATTTTTCAAAAAGGGACATTTTTTCATCATTTATTATGTTACAATCATAGAAATGCTCTTTTTGATGTGGGAACAAGGATGGGAAAGAGTCGTGCACTCATATCTATTGAATGATTACATAAAATGGGAAAAAATACCTTTTTTGGCGCCCTTGTGGGAAAATTAAAAAGACATCTCTTTAGGTAGCCTACTGGGGAAGTTGCAACGTCATATATTAGCTTTGCTGTTTTCATTGATAGCCATGTGTTGTTCAACAAGAGGGGGGGTGGGATTTCCAAGAGACAAAGATTATATAAAAGGAAGTCTTGGGCTAGAGGATATTCATTTGAAGTTGAGGTCTTCTCCTCGTAGGTAAAGAGAAGCAGTAAGGAGTGTAAAAGAATAGCTTGTAGCTCCATCTTGCAAATTTGTAACACCTAAGTGGCTAATATATTGAAATAGAAAAAGCAAGTGTGAATTTTCATTTCATTGAGAAATAAAAAGCAATCTATTTCTTCATTTATTCTCTTTGTTATGCTTTGCATGAATCTTCGGCGGGGTAACCCTCGTATGGTGTAAGAGAGGATGTATTTTGAGTGTGTTAGGGGAGTACCTTGCATCATAATCATACCATCATAGCATCATATACTTCAAGTTCAATATCAAAATATTAAAATAATAATATCATGTTCAAGTATCCTTGTTTCAGCTTTCAATAAGTGAACCCTTATACTAAGTTTCAATCCTTGCATCTCCAATCAATGGCTGGGCATAAAAGTAGCATAGATTGGTATGTTTGTAGGTTCTATTGGATAGTTAGAACTAAAATAAGATAGGCGCGTGATCAGTTAATGAGGCCTGTAATGGATTAAAATAAGGTAGCCCTGTAAACTGTTTGGTTTCTCCATTAATTGAGCAGTGGCTTTAACATTTGATTGCTTAGGATCTACAATCAATTCTGAAGACTCGCTAAGTTAAGTGCTGAAATTGGGGAGAGAAATGCTCAATTATGCACTGAAACTGCCTAACATTGGAGAATACAAGGACTGAATGGGTTATATTGATGGAAAATAATAACAATAAACCTAAAAAAAATTCCATACCCGAGCATCCTGGTTCATCGTGGGTCTGCCTAGATTTTCCTAGGTTTGTCCCAGGTTCATCTTAGGTTTGTCAAAGAAAAACAAGCTCACCTAAGAGAAAACTCTGGCCAAACCCACAGGTGCGGACCAAGATGGGACCTAGTGCGAACTGGACTAGTACTAGGCCCTGAGACCGACAAACCTGATAACTTAGATGTTTATTTGATGGGTTTTTCACTTTGCCAAGTCTTTTCATCAACCACCCTCACCATTCCAAGCCTCGTAACTACGTTGGAAAGTGTCAATTTGTTTGGATTCATACCATGAGTTGAACCTAATCCAGTGAGGGTAAGTTTCCTAGAATTCACTACAAAACTACAAACCAGGTATTTAATCATGGTACAATATTGAGCTTGGCATTTTCTACAACCATGTATTCACTTAACACCACCTATTACTGTTATCAGGGTTCACAAAATGGAGATGTAAACCATTTTATTTTTTTCCATATGACAGAAATAACAATGGTGTAGCTATGCTGGATGACCATAGATTGTAGTACCACTCTAGCGTCATGTCACATGGTTCACTTTATATAATTGAAATGTGTGTTGTGTTGTTAAACAAAAAGCACCCAAGTATCTCCAAGCAACGCTGGTAGAGGGAACAAATCGATGCTTACACATCAATCTATGGACTTTCATCTCAAAGCTTGTGTCCTACTGCAATTTTCTATTGCGTATACCACTTTTAAGCAACCTTGTATTGCAATTATTGTCAATGTATAATGCGCTGAGGGAAAAAAAAATATTAAAGTTTTCCCTTCTACTATGCATCCTATGTCTGGAAGTCCAGACAGTGTTAAGTCAATTAAGTTTGTTTAAACAGACAGATTATTAATGTGAAATAAATTCCCCATAACAGATAACCTATGATAAGTAAATGATCATTTGTATCAACCATGACTTCAAACTCCAAAAGATTAATGAACATAACTATACAATTTTCATTACTTACCCTCTTAAAAGGTTCATAGGCTCCCATGCGAATGCTAGAATATGAGGCCTCTCGCATTAAAGCAGCTCCTGTGCCTCTCCATAACCCTCTCAACCCTTCTTCTCTGCCAATCTGAAAGAATCCTGACACGAGTCCTCTATATTGACGCTCCTGTGCATTCAAATTAGTTCTTATGTTAGCGATGAACACTAGAATACAATACGGATATGATAATATCATCAGCTAAAACGAATTTAGATACATCTGGCGCAAAGAATTGATTTTTAAAACTAATGAAATTATATTTTGTTTAATCTGTGCATTTTAAATGCCTTAATGGATTTAAAGATTCTCTTTAGTTTTACTCATTGTCTGCAGATATCTATGTTTTCTTTTCTAAAATCTCCTATAAAAAATGCATTCAATTAATGAGGTTATTCTCTCTAAACACTAACTTCAGAATTGTATCCCACGTTGAAGACGAATCTCTTTAAATGCCCACTTTATAAATGTATCCAATGTTGATTGAAAGGGGCAAACAAAATATTCAGATATTGATTACAATTTGACTTAATATTGTAGGAAATAATGTTTTCCAAATGTTCATTGATTAATTTTTTTCAATTAATTTTACCAGTATATTTTTCGTGTTAGAAAGGAAAACTTCCTCCAACCCATAATTAAGCTCAGGCCTACACCTACTATTATATTCTTTATTGATATCAAAAAGGTTTAATCCAACTTGGAAATACTGGGAAAAAAACATATTTCGGTGTATTTATCTAATCATCTTAGATATGACATCTAGATGAATTACACGTGTCTTTAATATTCATCTTAGATATGAGATCTAGGATGAATAGTTTGAGAGGTTTGGGGAGAATAAGAAGCTGGTAAATAGTACATGATATTCTGCCAAGTGTACAGCCTCCACATATTATTTGAGAAAGCGAACGTACAAGACAGTCAACTTATTAATCAAAATTCATAATAATTGAATAAAAATATTTTGCTATCAGAATTTAACTGTGTAGTTTTTTAGTTAAACTCATTGACCCATGTTTGATGAGTAGTAAACATGAATATATCTCTCATGAGAATAAATGGAACACTTAGCACTCATTGAATCTAGGTGATGCTCACAGAGGTGAAGCATCGGGACTTCCCGGGAGGTCACCCATCCTAGTACTACTCCAGCTTGAGTGCGCTTAACTACAGAGTTTCCTCCATAGTTAGCCCCACTCTGCTTGCAACCCCATTTCCAAAACCTTCACCAAGTATTATGCCTTATGAACCATTCATTAGAAAGCCCCTTAAGCTAATCAAAAATATTCATATCAAAAAGATATCAAAGATAGTTAAAGAGATGCGGCTCTTGGTCCTTTGGTGTTGGCCTGTTTGGTCTTGCAGACATCAACAGTGCAGCCTTCTTTTCATGGATGAAGAATTCAAAGAAAATACTTGAATTTTTAAATAAGCTTGGCTTCTTTTTGCAACCACTCTCAAACCTATTTGTATGGCGCGGTGCAGCTGACTTGCATCGAGGCTTCCTGAGGGATACTGGTGCTGACTTTACAGTCTCAAGCTGCCGAGGAATATTGCCCATAGTTCAAATCGCTACTGGCCATTTTTCTTTGGGTAGCTTCAGTTGTATCCTTTAAGACAAAGTCCCAGAACTTCTTTGATCTGCGTATACCTTGTTCCTGTAATGATATAGTGTAGGGACCAAAAGTATATGGATGACAGTGGCTGTTTGCAGAGATTTCATGAGATAAGTGGTTAATGCTCTAATAGGTATGCAGATGATAGTTGGATAAATAATGGATAGGTCACTGGATCCAATGCAACCAGTTCCACAGGTGCTAAAAGGTGGTCCTTCCAATTTCAATTTACTTGATTGAAGATTCACAGTATTCCCGACAATCAATCAAGCGTACAGGACTTTCCCAGCTCCGTTTTCCCGTACTAAACATAGAAAATGTTTACCCTTTCTACCAGACCTTCAGCTTATATTTCAAATTTTTTAAACATTGTAAATTTTGAAGTTCTAATATAAAATTAAAAATTTATTTATCAGAGAATAACATATAAACAAATTAAGAGTTTTTCACAACTTTTATTTATTAATGAATTTTTAACTATGTATTTTTTCTATTTTTTACTTCATTTTATTTTAGATTTAAATTTAAAAAATTATTATTTTACTTCTATAATTTTATTATTTTTACTTGAAGTAAATTTAACTTTAAAAAATGTTAAAAAGGCTTAGCCTCCCTTTTTCATTGTAAATTCTATTTTGAACTCTATAATTAATATAAAAAAAGACTTTATTACACATTTAATTCTAGAGGGGAAAAAATTAGAAAATTTATATTTTCTTCTTATTTCGACAAGACTTTACTGACAAAGTCGTCGCTAACTTCATCCTCATTGTCCTAACTCTTTTATCAGGTTGGATCAAAGCAAATTACAAATAGCTGATAACTGCTGCACATTCAAAGAACTTAGAACATTAAACAGCTGAACAGGGCATATGAACATGACAGCTTTCGGAATAGAAACTGGCAAGCATAGGACAGAGCAATTTAAGGAATATGCATCTAGAATTACAGCTGTAGAATTGTTGCCTGGATATCAAAATTGCCTCAATTCCAGCCTTTTTGAGCTATGATTATTTTCGGAATATGCCTCATTTTAAGCATTAGAATGGATATTTCCCTCAAATATTTTGAGAAATTTTGCCCTTCAAATATCTTTGGCTTGTTCCCAGCTCCGTCCAGCAATTTGAATTTTTAAAATCCGGTTCCCAAGTCAAAAAGTTCTCTCAAGTTAATGGAACGAACCAAAATACGTATTTTCAACCAAATCATTAACCATTAACCTTTAAAAAGGTTAAGGTTCGGGGTCCAAAACATGTATTCCGAACCATTAACCTTAACCTCTTAACCTTTAAAAAGGTTAAGGTTCAGGGTCTAAAACACATATTCCGAACCATTGACCTTAACCTCTCCTTCAAAAAGGTTAAGGTTGGAATTAGAAACACGTATTTTGGTTTCAGTTATTAACTTCTTTGACCCAAGTTGATAAATGACAATATCCTAAGATGATTTCATCACCCAGGTTGCTGGATTCAGTTATGAAGAAGATGGTGAAGATGAATTAGAAGCTCTCAATAAAAAAATGCTCTGTGCCAAAAACATGGCTGTGGATGAAGATACATTCAAGCGGTTCTCATATAATTGGGACTCCAATATGCAAGATGCTTCCTGGTTATATCTCAAATATAGAGCCATGGAGATAGAAATTTGTGACAGGTGAAACATTTATCATGGACATGCATCATGGAAGCATAAAAGGAGATACAAATGTTTAACCAAACTCTTCAATATCCAGCTCTCACCCACAGGATATGTTTTCCATCAATCACTTAGAAACCTTCTCATGAGAATCGGGCCTTTGATACAGGAGATAGCATATGATAAAAACACATGTCCTATTACGAGGTAATTGGTAAATACTTGCTTATTAATAACAGAGACCAAAAGGTCAATTTATACAAAAGGAAGAGATGATGTTTCCTTAGGAAACGATCGTAAAGAATAGAAACATTCTATTCCAGAGAAAGCAAAAAACGAAAGCAAACTAAAGCTAAAGATATTTACAAGATAACCATTAACTAATAATAGACGTCTTATCTATTATTGTAATACCCTCCCTTAATGGTTAATCTATCTAACACACCAAGCTGTCCTCTGAATTTGACAAACTTATCAGGACCAAGAGGCTTGGTGAGAATGTCTGCAGTCTGATCTGAGGTAGGAACATACTGCAGATCTATAGTCCCGTCTTCAACCAGCTGTCGTATGTAATGACAATGAACATCCACATGCTTGGTTCGTTCATGGAAGACTGGATTCCGTGCTAACTTGATAACGCCTTTGTTATCAACAAACAGAGTAGTCGGTCCTGCTGGTGACATCTGCATATCCCCAAGCATCCGACGAAGCCAGACAGCTTCACATCCTGCCTTAACAGTCCCTCTATATTCAGCCTCTGTAGAAGAGAGAGAAACTGCCTGCTGCTTCTTGCTGGTCCATGTGACTGCACCGGATCCCAAACTGAACACATATCCAGATGTTGACTTTTTATCATCAACAGAGCCTGCCCAATCTGAATCTGTGAACCCACTGAGTTTAGGATTAGAACTCCGAGAATACAGAAGTCCATAATCAGAAGTGCCCTTCACATAACGAAGCACACGCTTTGCTGCCATCCAATGATCAGCCTTAGGAGCTGTCATAAAGCGTGAAATATAGCGGACTGCGAAGCTGATATCAGGCCTAGTAGCAGATAGGTAGATGAGGCTGCCTACTAGTTGCCTATACATAGTATCATCAACGGAAGGAGAATCAGACTTGGCTGATAACTTGAGACCTTTCTCCATAGGTGTAAATGCAAGTTTGCAATCCTGCATTCGGAATTTGTCTAACAAGGCTCTGGCATATTTGGACTGAGAGATGAATATACCAAAAGACTGTTGCCAAACTTCAACACCTAAGCAATAATGCATGAGCCCAAGGTCAGTCATATCAAAAGACTGGCATAAGTGTTGTTTGATTCCCTGAATCAAAGATGCCGAACTGCCAGTGATGATCAGATCATCCACATAGATAACCAGAAGGATGATGTCACTGTCAGTAGTCTTGATGTACAGATTTGAGTCTGAAGAACTCCTCTTGAAGCCTTGATCACTGAGGTACGTATCAATCTTGATGTACCATGCCCGAGGGGCCTGCTTCAAACCATAGAGAGCTTTTACCAATCTGAGAACCTGATGGTCTTTACCAGCAACATTGAAACCAGGAGGCTGCGTCATGTAGACCTCTTCATGGAGATCACCATTCAGGAAAGCACTCTTTACGTCCATTTGATGGACCTTCCAGCCAAACTGTGCTGCCATGGCTAGGACTAATCTGATGGTGCTCATCTTTGCAGTAGGAGCAAAGGTCTCCTCATAATCAATGCCCTGACGCTAAGAAAAGCCCTTTGCCACTAAATGAGCTTTGTACTTATCCAAAGTACCATCTGATTTATATTTGATTTTGTAGACCCATTTGCAGCTAATGGGTTTCTTCCCTGGGGGAAGATCAGAAAGGACCCAAGTGTTGTTCTTCAGCAGGCTCTGGTGTTCAGATTGCATGGCCTGTTCCCACTCTGGAATTCCTTTAGCCTCGGAATATGTTTGAGGTTCAAACACACTGTGAATGTTGGCCATAAGAGCAAAGTTAACAAAATCTATAGTTTTGCTCTTTTTCCGAGTGTTCTCCCATCAATGAGCTCATCATCATGAAGATCAGCAAGTGTCTTAGCCCGCCACTTAGGCCGGAGAGGAGAATGACCAACAGTAGTACTAGGAGATGCTTGATCAGCAGGATCCTGATCAGAAGAATCTGGATCAAACTCAGGTGAAGCATCTTCAAAACGAGGTGATCCTGCAGGAGAAGCCGGAGGTGTCTGTACAGGTATCACTGGCAGGACTGGAGCTGTAGGAGCTACTGGAGCCCTCCCATCAGGTGGACCTAATGGAAGCCGAACTCCCAAATCATGAACCTGCATAGGCTGGTCTGCTGGATCAGGAACAGGAGAAACAGGCATGAATGGTCCTCGCTGCTCATCAAAGACTACATCGCGGCTGTATATGAGACGAGATGTCTCAACATCAATAAGGCGGTAGGCTTTGTGAAGACTGCTATATCCAGCAAGCATCAGTTTCTGACTCTTGGCATCCAACTTGGTGCGTGAAGCATCAGGGATCCAAACAAAAGCAAGAGAGCCAAAAATCTTCAGGTGACTGATTCTGGGCTTGCGACCTGACCAGGCCTCTTCTGGAGTTTTACCTTTGACAGCCACTGTGGGTGACCGGTTCAACAGATAAACTGCAGTGTTAACTGCTTCTGCCCAAAAACGCTTCGGAACATGTCTGTGTTCGAGCATGGAACGAGCCATCTCGGTGATTGTCTTGTTCCGACGTTCAACTACACTGTTCTGTTGTGGCGTGTGGGGTGTGGTGAACTGGCGTTGGATGTCATGTGTATCCAAGAAGCTAGAGAAAACATTAGAACAAAATTCCCCCCCATTGTCTGATCTAAGAGTAATAATAGATTTCCCAGACTCTTTTTCAACTAAGGGTTTAAACTTCTGAAATACAATAAATGCATCAGATTTCTTTTTAAGGAAATACACCCACATTTTTCTACTGAAATCATCTACAAACAACAGAAAATACCTATACTCAAAAACAAAAGGAGTGGCCATAGGGCCGCAGATATCAGCATGAACAAGCTGAAGTACTTGAGAAGCTCGCCAAGAATCGCCACTGGGGAAAGGTGTGCGATGTTGCTTCCCAGCCTGACATGCGTCACAAACTCCAAGGTGTTGGGTTTGAATCTCTGGCAAACCAAGAACAAGCTCATCCCGAGCAAGTTGCGAGAGATAATGCACATTTAAGTGCCCATATCGCTGATGCCAAAGTGTGCTGATGGAAGATCGCCGAGCAGCCATAGCTAAGTCCTGAGAATCACCAGAATCAGTAAGTCTGAAAAGAACATGATCCTCAAGACCAACTGCAACAGTAGACTTAGTCGCCCGATCAGTGATGGTGCACTGATGTGAACTGAAGGTGACTGCCAAGTGTGGAGAATGTCGCAGCAACTGACTGACCAAGAGTAGATTTAGTTCCATCCCTGGAACGTAATACACATCAAGGAATATGAGCTTCCTCCCAACAGACTGAATTTGAATGTTGCCTTTACCAACAACCGTGTACTCTTCTCCACCACCAAAGATAACAGAATCTGAATAAGGCTGGTAGTCAGTAAACCAATCTCTGCGGTGAGTGAAATGTCGAGAGGCACCTGAATCAATGTACCAGGCAGATGACTGTACATGATCTGCGGGTCTTTTAGCCATGAAGGCGTAAAAGGCAGATTCCGCCTGCTCAGTGTGCTCTGCATTGTTCGCTTTGGGTTGCGAACCTGATTGCTTAGAATGGGCAGCTAAGCGTTTTCGACATGCAACCTTCATGTGACCATACTTGTGGCAATAGTTGCATTGAATGTTCTTCTTTTTGGTACCATCGGATGCTGGAGCAGAAGACTTCTGCTAAGATGGTTGCTGAAACTTGCCCTTATCCTTCTGAAAGGATTTCGCAACAAAGGCTTGCTCAGTGGAGGTGGAACTAGAGCTGCTACCGAACTGTTGTTTCCACCGATCTTGCTGAAGTAGCAGGGTGCAGAGATCAGTGAACTTTAGATCAACACCAGTCAAACTCCGAAGAGTGATTACCACAATATCCTCTTCCTCCATCTTGCGACCGATGCCAAGTAACTGATCACGGATTTCCTGAATCCGATTCAGGTGTGCCTGGAGCGAGGTGCGCTCATCCATGACAATAGAAAACAGAGTGTTTTTCAAAAAAAAGGCTCTGCTCTTGTCGGAAGTCTCATGAAGACCTTTGAGATGTGTCCAGATTTCGGCCGCTGTCTTGCCGGATGGAATCTGAGAAAGCTGGTCATTAGCTACGGAGAGTTTGAGAAGCATTACTGCCTCTCGATTGTTCAGATCCCATGTATCTTGATCAGGACCCGGAGAAGTCGGACATTGCTTAACACCTAGAACAAGTTGATCGGTGTTTAGATATTCGAAGATTGCGATGATGCGTTGCTTCCAGGTTCCATAATTGCGACCATTGAATTTGGAATTATGCTCGAGCAGAATATTTGTCAAAGATGCCATGGCACGTTTTTCAATGAAAAACTATGAAAATCTGTGAAGGCACGTTCTTCGAGGCAAAAATACGGAAGACCCAGAAGAATCAGAGAATGACCCAAAAGAGAGCTCGAAAAACCCAAAAGGAATCTGCTGTCGTTTTCTAAATCTGCTGGCTCGAAAATCGAGGTACAAAAATTGAGGCACCCAGAAAAAACGGACGACAACCCAGTTGAGCTCTCAAAAAACCCACCAAGAATCTGCAAACAAAAAAAATTTTCGACCCCAAAAATTAGGGTTTCGAAAAAAAACGGCCCTAGCTGAAAAAAGCTTGAAAAAACTTCAGATTTCTTGATGAAAAATGGTCGAATCTGCTTCCCAGAGCACGATGACAGACTGAGACAGGTAAGAGCATGAAGATTTGATACAGAAACATGCAGATTTTCACCCCAAAAATGCGAGTCTCCAAAAAAGGGCCACTATTTCCACGCGATTTGCAGACCTGTAATTCGGGAATTTCTCCAAGCAGAAAAACCCTAGGTGGGTTTTGGAAAAATTAGCTGAAATAATTTTGGAAAAATTTAAACAAATAATTTCAAGAAGAAATTATAAATTTTTCTGAAAAAATTTAAGTATTTAGCTCTGATACCATATTACGAGGTAATTGGTAAATACTTGCTTATTAATAACAGAGACCGAAAGGTCAATTTATACAAAAGGAAGAGACGATGTTTCCTTAGGAAACGATCGTAAAGAATAGAAACATTCTATTCCAGAGAAAGCAAAAAACGAAAGCAAACTAAAGCTAAAGATATTTACAAGATAACCATTAACTAATAATAGACGTCTTATCTATTATTGTAATATGTCCATTATGCTAATTATCTAACAAAATGCCTGATGCCTGAGTGAGAGAGTCCTCTTTCTTAAGAGAAGTCCCGAGTGACAAGAGAAACATCAATGAGCATGCACGTCAACTATTTTATTAAATGAACTATGGAGATAGTGCAATCAATCCACGCACCAAGGCATCGCTCACTGAAATAATCAATTGCAGTGAAAACCACGAAAGCATTTACAAGCATGTGACGTGCTTGGTAGAGTGCCAAGCCAGAAGTCCAAGGTGTGGCTCGAGAATGCCAATGACATCCAGGGAAAATTTGGAAGCTACTCAGAATCACACATTTATAGAAGGTGCATGAACTGTCTCACAGAATTCCCCTAGAAATATTGTCTTGTACTAGTCAATATTCACAGTGAGAATGGTGGAAGCGTATTGAGAAATGAGATCAAATATTGATACTCTATATATTCGCGGGCCAAAGTTGGAGAGTTCAGTTGCAAAGATGATGTTGAATGAGTGACATGTGATATGTAGCAGCAAATATTTGACAAAATGTCAAATAGGTGGGCATATCAATCCAGCAGTTACATTTGGGTTATTTTTGGCAAGGAAGGTGTCCCTTCTGAGGGCTGTGATGTAGAGGATGGCCCAATGCATAGGAGCCACATGTGGGAGTGCAGTGGTGAAGGCCTTCCAGCAGGCTGATTATGACAGGCTCGGAGGTGGAGCTAATGCTGTTGCTCTTGGCTTCAACCAGAATGTCACTTTGGGTGCTGAGATAATTGGTACTTTTGTCTTGGTTTATACAGTTTTCTCTGCCACAGATTCCAAGAGTAGTGCTCGAGACTCCCGTATTCCAGTGCTGGCTCCATTGCCAATTAGGTTCTCAGTATTCATAGTGCATTTGGCAACAATACCAATCACGGGTGCTGGCATTATTCCTGCAAGGAGTTTTGGACCAGCTTCAGTCCATAACGATCAGCAGACTTGTAATGAACAATGGATATTCTGGGTAGGTCCTTTTGCTGGAGCAGCCATAGCAGCAGCATATCATGAGTTCATATTAAGAACAACGGTTAGAAAAGTCTTTGAGTTAACAACTCAAAAATCTTACTCACTTCATATGCGATGTCTGTGCCATGGTAAGCGCAGTCGCAGAGTCCAAATCCAGTATAGTGATAAGACAAAAGAGCATTAATGGAAAGATCGGCTTGATGGACTTGTGCCCAGATGAAAAACAAAAATGGAAAATGGCTAAGGCTCTGGCCTGGGTCATCTCTGGTTCCTAAGAGAAGTTCATTTGCATTGGTGGCCGAATCAACAACTCCATGGTTAGTCACATTTCCACGCTCAAAACATGCTTAGACAAGCTTATGTAAGCTGCAGGAACGAATACTCACTGTGTGTCTCTTCTCAAGGATATAGAATATGCAAGTGTCCATTCATAAAGCATAGAAAGATGGATTATGGAACTGCAAATATTCAAAAATAGTGCCCTAATGCCTATTCAAGAGCTTGGTGAAAATTTTGGAGATGGTCATTGTCAAGTGATTTATGGGTAACATTTACAATCGTGGGGTTAGTGAGAAATGCATCACCTCAGATTGACCTTTCTGATTATTAACCATTACTAGAAAGTGATGTTGGAATCTCTTCAAAGATCTTCTCAAATGTTAAAACCAAAGGAAGGACCAATTTGAAATTGTGGACCTTGATCTGTTCTGATTAGATGAACTGAGTCTCTCATTCATTATAAAGTAAATAAAAGTCCTGAGATGTATGACGAGCAACTCTTGAGGAGACCAATCTAGTACATCTCAAGTTTCCACCTGAGGGGGGAGCTCTTCAATAAAGTTGCATCTGGATTTTATGTTCCATAATGATACACATTGAATATGAAAAAGTGGTAGAAGTGAAGAAGGTACAATACAAAAATTTGATAGCATCAATATTGTTTTAGTGAAATTTGAGTGGATTTCTTCAAAGAGTAAATTATTTGGATGCATTATTACTTGTTCTTCAGATGAAATATTTGGTCCCATAAGGGTAATTGTCAGGTGTGGAAAGGATTGTGAATTAGTTGCAAAAAGTCTTCAAATGTACACAAACCTTGAAGCCATAACGAGACTCTATAAACATCTTATCCTTCATGTGATGTAATAATTTTCATCTTCTATCTCTCTAGTCAGTGACTTGTATCATTTCGGGGTTAATTTTTGTAAGATTAATTAACCTCTCTAAAATCACATACTTGGGAGGTAGTTATTAACCACAGAGAAGTAGTTCTTAACCTTGATGTCTATAAAAGGGATCATTTTGGCTTTGTAAAGGGACTTTTTGGGACTTTAGAAAAAAGGGACACTATGCTAAAATTTTGATTAGAAGATAATATTTGGAAAGTGTATACAAATTTTGTCTTTGTAATCAAAAATTCCTCTCAGGTTCTTGGTGCAAGAAAATAAAGGAACGTGCAATTTGAGTTCTCTTATTTCGAATCTAAATTGTTAGAAATGTTGATTCTCTTTGCAGTGAGCATTCTCACAGTATGGTGCAAATGTTTATGAATCCTTGGATCAGCATTGTGCTAGTAATAGTTCTCAAGCGTAGATCTTGATTGCTGTTATTAGCGGTTTTAAGTTAGTCCAGGAAAGCTTTGAAGTCGTGTGGTGCATTCGTCATCAATGGCTTTCTATTTATCTTTTAAAGTTTAATTTCACTTTTATTTGAAAAACTTCAAAATTATATCATATTAGGGAGCTGCCCCTCTAAACGCAGAGGAAGGCCACATATCAAAGGCCTATCCAACTATTATGAACAGTTTGTCACACACACTCCATTGGGCCATTTTCAAGTGACAAATGTGTTTACCAACAAGAATAACTGAGAACATAGATAGCATGAACAGAACTGTTGAATCTAAATACATATCAGTTAACTGTAAACATCCATATTAGCACGTGACAGAATTGAGGAGGAAGAATAATTGAGATCTCCATAGAGCATGAAGTGAGCTGTTGTATATAAATACACATAGATGAACTGTAAACAGCGGTGGTAGCACAGGCAGAATTGAGGATAAGTTAAGAATGGAGTTTTGTTTTCAAATGATTATTATTAGAATCAACTGCATTACACAATTGATTTCAGAAATAATGTTTTAAATATTAAATAAACTACGACAAACTCATATCCATTGTCAAAGTGCATTATCACCATCTCCATCATCACAGTTATCTTTAATGAAAGAAGTTTCTCTCTTTGCAAACCCTAAAGCTCAAAATACATAACCTTTACCATCCAACATAATTCCCTGTACTTAAAGATCTGTATCCATCTTTTCCAAAGCTTAAGATCCTAAGAGTCTCCACATCCCTAGCTACCAAGCACGTCACATGCCTAATAAAAGACAACTAGCAAATGAAATTGCCAGCCTTTTTTCAAAAATTGGCTGTGGGCTTCTGGTACAGGAAATGAGATGGAATTTTAAGGAGCAAGGTCAAATTAGTCTTGGATGCTATCAGATCATAAACAAGCAGTTATAATTTTTCCCCATAATTATCTGCTCCTTATCCTTACGTCATTCTTTTAAGCACCTTAAGTTTCAAAAAAAAAATTATTGTTTCAAATTTTGCATTACTAATCAGAAACTTGCAAAATCCTCAATTGTTCTTAAAAAAATTATTTAAAAAATCCAAAATATTACCAAGAGGCCATGCTAACAAAAGCTGATAGAATGGGTAAAATTATAGTTAACTAATGGGAAAATGGTGAATTGAAAACCTGTGTCGAGGAGAGAGCTCCGTCAAGCTGCATCCGAACTTTAACAACATTGACAGGATTGGTAACAAAGGAGCCACACATGTTGCTCAACCCTGCTAATGCGAACACTGTACTCCCCTCCCACCATTTTCCCTTTCCCTCCTCCTTCACACCACCTGATGCACGCCATTTACACCATTATTTTGAAATACACAATTAATAGGACAGCAATGACAACTAATTTAGGGCTGATCCATTAAAACAACAAACCTAAAAACTTTAGAGTAGAGTGGAAAACAGCTTGCCAAAACTTACCGGTGAGATGAGGAGGTTCTGATAAAACATCAGCGGCATCTTCCGCCATGTTTCTGCGAGATGATTCGATGTATTTATTTGCTCTATCAAGGCGGAACGCGAGGAGGATAAGCGCGAGCAGAGGCCATGCCTTCGCCCATCAAGATCGGCTTTGACCTGGAAAGACAATACGTGAGGAGAGTGCATGACGTCATTTGCGTCCCAATAATTCGGAACGTTTTGACTGCCTGCAATTCTTCCGTTATTATATTGAGATTCGATCTTTCCAGCGATAGATTTCAGACACTCTGAAGATGGAAATTTGGGTCGAGACAGGAATAACAAGTTTTAAAACTATTGTCCTCTTACAACGGCACGTAATGTTTACGAATATACGTAATAGGTGTTTAACGATGAAGGGGAGAAAAAATAAAACATTGACTCATTTTAGTTTTTTAGTTGACATGGTTTTCATAATGCTTTTGTTTAGGTTTTTTTTTAGTTCCTGCCTATAGGCAGGATTACTAACGCATTCATGCAGGTTTTTTAGGCTTGTTAGTTTCACCAATCGCGTCTATGTATTTTGCCATTTCTTAAAACTGTTCTAATGTTTATTTTCACTAAGCATTTTTGAAACATTTATTAATCTTCTTTATCTCACGTTTCATTGGCTGTACTTAAATTAGACAAGGAGAAAAATGATTTTTTCCAAACCAAAATCGATGAAAATTGTTACAATAAATTTTGCCGTGCATACCTGTCCCACTTGGAATTCTGCATTAACGTTACTTGTGTAGATTTAATTAAATGCTTATAAATGCTCGCCTTAAAATTGTTACAATAAATTTTGCCGTGCATACCTATCCCACTTGGAATTCTGCATTAACGTTACTTGTGTAGATTTAATTAAATGCTTATAAATGCTCGCCTTATCTTTATCTTCCACCGACGCACTCAGCATTTATGTCCACCTTTCAGCTTACTTGATTTTCTGCATTTGTGATCGTTTATTTCTCTTGACTGAGACAAAGCAAGGAAATCTGTCTTTTGCCAGTTGAAAATCTTCGCAGGATCCGGAAATTTAAGAAGCAAGATTCGTGGATACTTCTGTTCTCCTCGATTTTCTGCTTTCAGACAGGTCAAGCCATTTCTAATCTATGTGTTCAATATTTTCTTTTTTCTTTTTTCTCTGTGCAGTGCATTTTTATCTAGAAATGTTTTGTGTTTGGCTGGATTTGGGCTTTTCTTTTCATGTAGTTGAATTTTTAATATTTTTTTTGGGAATCAGATTTATTCAGTGTTCAAATTAATCGTCGCGTCACTTTTTACCTATTTTTGTAGGCTGCTTTCGTCTCTGGTTCTAAAACTGAGTGGCTTTTCCTATTCTGAACCAGAGATTCTTCAATCAGACACAAGAGTTACAGAGCGGTTTGTCAGTGGTGGGTGTCGAACCTTGGTCGCCTATAGTCCTCAGCCTGGGAGTAATAATAGTTTAGACGCTTGATAAAGCTATTTCAAGATTATATTGTGTGCTAATTTTTAGGAAAATTCAATTTATACAACTATACCAAGCACAGGCCAGTTCTTACACATTTAATCAATATGAATACTTACCCAAATCTTTGATTCGATTTTTTGCATCTTTCACTCCATTTTCACTGACGATGTCCTTCTTAGAAGATTTATACATCATTACTCCACCCAAAAGAAAAAAGAAGCATAATACAAAAAGCAAGACGACTACGCTTTAAACCAGTAAGTCCTTACACACCTCTCTGACAAATTACCATATGGACTGTAAAGTTGTTTAGCCTTCAATCTATTATTTTTGCATACCCAAACACTTTTAAGCCTCTCTCTTTTAGAAAGGTGGGAGAGATACCCTCGCCCCCTTTTGTCCTCCTCAGTTCCCACCCCGTGGGGCTCCTGGGAGAGAGAGATCGATCACTCCGAACCCGAGTGGCTAGGGTTGGGTGATGTCTGGAAATCACGATCGCTCTGATCATATTTAGTTTTTGTGTCCGTTAGTAATTTCTGTTAAAGATGGCAGCAATGGTTGGCGTGGATCTGCAAGTGTTGGATAAAGTAACCCTGCTGCCCAACTTAAAAGAGGGCTTTCAATGGTTGGAGAAGAAACTCAGACGTTTATGCAATTATGTGCAAGCTCCTGATCAACTGAAAGCGCATGATCTGTCCGAGCAAGAAGTGAGGGAAATTATGGAGCATAAGGCGGATGAATCTATGAGATTGTTGCCCTTATGGAAAGGGGCGGACTGTGAAAAACATTCCATCAAATATGATCTACCTTGCACTCCTACATGCAAGCGAACAATTTTGAATTGTATAATTAGAACTTTTCAAGATCTTTCTCCTCATCAGAAGGCCCACACATGTGTTTAGCACATAATGACTGTAGCAAGCAGGTTGTGCTCAACATGGAAAGGCTAAAGAAGCCTCGCAAGTATCGTGCATACCTTATAGACAGAGGGGTTTCTTCTTTCAATTCAATGGAATGACAAAAATGTGGCAGCACACTAAAACCTTGTCAGGTGATAGGTAGATGAGGTGTTAAGATGGATCTCCCCTCCAGATGCAAGTGTGACAGCGATGGACATCATGAAAATATGCGTGTTGACATTTGTATGCTATACACTGTTGCAACATCTGCAAACACGAGTTTTGATTTTTAAATTTAAAATAATTATTTTTTTAATTAACATACAATAATATTAAAATTTGGTTAGAAGACTATATTTATAATTATGTGAAATAATTAGCTTTATTTAAACAATTATTATTGAAATTTGACATTTGATTAATTATAATTATGTTTTCTCAGTTTATAATTAATTTCTTACATCTAATAATATATTAAATTTGATATAAGAAATAAGTTTTAATCTACATCAAATAATTAGATGCTTTACTATTTTTTAAATATTCAATTTTGCAATTTATATTTATTTCAACAATATTAAATTTAATTATTACTATTATAGTATATTACAAATTCTCTATTAATATTTCTATTTAAAATATTTTTAACTTACTGATATAAAAAGTAAATAATCTAATTAATAGTTTTAGTTAATTAATAATATTAATAATTAACTATATCAAGTATTAACCTTATAATCTTATAGTTATGATTATAATAATTATAATCTATATAATGTATTAATAAATTGATAAGTAATACATAATATAGTTTTAATATTGTTAACTTATTAATAATTAATTTTAATATTATATTATAATATTTAATATTATCCATATAATCATTATTATTTATTATAATATTATAACTATAAGATTTACAGATACAATAAAATTTCTAACTAATAAATATTGATTTATGCTTATATATTATTTATGAATTCTAAATTATAAAATTAAAATAAATCGAATAATTATATATTAACTTAATATAATCAACTATATTAATCAATTATAACAAAGTTAATAATAGTTAAGATAAATTATAAGTTAATAATATTATTAATAAGTTAACTATAATATATTTATATTTAGTTTACTTATTACTATTATTATTATTTAATATTTATTAATCTATGCTTTACAAATAATTAGTTAACTTATTTAAAGTTCATTTATAAATAAACTTTATTAAATTAATATATCAGGTGAGATCTATATTTAAGAAAATAAATTTATAGACTAGTAATATTTAGGAAAATTCAATTTATACAAGAAATAATTATAATTATATAAGTTGTTATAATTTAAAGTTGATTTTTTTATTATTATTTATGAATTCTAAATTCTAAATTTATAATAAATTTAATCACTATTAACTTATAATATTAATTAATAGTAATATCTAATTAATAATTAATAATTAATATTTCTAATTACATTATAAGTATATTAAGTATTAATACGATTGTATGGATAATATAATATAATATGTTAACTATTATTTTTTAATACAAATCTATAAATATATTAATTTATATTAACAATAGTATTATTGATATTATACTTGTAACTATTAGATAAGTTACAGTTATAAAACTAATAGTTATAGATTATTAATATTAATTATTAACTTTAAAGTTTATTATAGTATTTTATTTTTAGCTTGTCTTTCAAGTATTTCTTTTACTATATGAATTTGGATTGTAGAGGTAATCATTTCCTTTTTATTATTACATTTCAAATTCAATGTAGTTACAATGGAAACTAAGCCTACAACTCATGTTGATGTACACCAGAATTCTTCTTCAAATGACTCCATCATAAGCTGTAACTTTGTTCTTTTTGCGTTGTTGGATCAGCATCGACATCATCTGCATCGGCATTCATATCAGCCATCTGGGGTGATTTCAGAGCTGTGAATGGATCTGTCATGACAGAGTGCCCTACGGGGAATCAATTGATTTTCAAGTAATGAATGAGATATTAGAATAAACCGTTGGAATTAATTAGAACACCCCATTTATTCTTTCTTCTATAATCCCAACCCCACCCCCCATTCTAGTACCCTTAACAACTAGGCGGGTGGAGCGTAGGGATTCCTACCTTTCTAGGCTAGGATTCTTTCCTACCTTTCGGGTAGGCGAGTCGTTAAAAGCTAACAGAATGTTAGGGGCCGCCTTTAGAATAGTAGGGGAATTCTTATTGGGGGAGGTGGGCTATTCGCCAAGGCGGCAAGGCGGCAAGCCCTATAGTTCCCACCCACGGCATGTTACGTATAGAATCTGTCTCAAGCCTAGGGGCAGCGCATGTGTAGGCAGGCCCCCTGCACCAAAGCACGTCATTTTTATTTGTCAGATTTTTGTATTCTAGCAATGTTATGTTTGCTATTTAAGCAGGTGTCAGTTAGTAAAGACAAGTTTTGTTTTCCCACTACCCTGAGGTGCACTGACACCAATCTAGAAAGAATAAAAGAGGGGACAAATTAAATAGCATTCAAGTAGAACCTAGTTTTTATACTTATTTGTTCTATAGCATACATTATATACCTATATGCAATTCTTTTTAGTTTACAATTTGAATAAAATGCTTTTCTAAAATAATTTCAATAGATCATTATAATTTCATTTTTATAACAATTATATTTCTTTCTAAAGCTTAGCTCTGAAGTAAAACAAAAACTGAAGCTTTTAACACCAGCTTATTCTTGCCTTCAAAACAACTAATGCTTTGCGATTATATAGGCATAAATAACATTACTCCAAATGAAACACTAAACCATGGTTTCGTTTCTTATTTAATTATATAGTTTAGCTGATACTTTTAAAGTTCTTAAAGTAATTTTACTTCTCAAATTCATCATGTAAACATATATTTGTTGTAATTTTTTCCTTGCCATTTTTGCTTTGCTAATTATTTGATGCTGTAATATTCTTTTCTAACATTTACTTTTGCTTTTTTCCCTCTAAACAGCTTATCGCATGCTAGTTCATTTTCTTTGAACATTTTGGTGCAAGTAGCTAAAGTAAGTGAATTGTCCCAGGCATTGTACTAGCAAAAGCTTTTACATTCAGGTAAGATTATTGTAAGAAAAAGCTATTGTTATTTACTTTCTTTAGTTTTGTTTATATGGTAATACTATTATAAGGTATAGTTTTTAGTGTTACATTGCTTTTTGTTCAAGGTTTTCCTTTTTATAATTTTGCTCTTCCATTTCAAAAAACTTTCATCACCTCTAATTGAGGCCGATACGTGAAATTTTAATTCTAGAAAACGGTGAGATGTCCTTCGACATTGACAATGTACTTAGGCAACAAGGATTGTCTAGAATTGCAACATTTACATATAATGTTGGGGACTGTTTATTTGATTCACTACAACTTTTGCTTTGCAATAAGTATACATCAACTGACCTTCGCAAAGGAGCTATTCAATACTTTTTGACCAGTCTAGAAAAACAGGAACCAGAAGCGGTTAATTCTTACAACCATGAATTGCATCCAGAAATACTTTATGAGTTGCATAGAGTTAAGGACCATCAAACATATTTCCGAAGAATGCAAAGAACTGCAAATCCTAATATAATTAGCGATGAACTAGGTCTTTGGGGAGATATATTTTGTATACGATGGTTGTCCAAATGGCTGAATATAGGAATATGTGTTTGGTCATCTACAACAGGAAAAAAATACTTGCATTTTAATGAATTTTTAACAACTAAACCATACTCAATTCTCTTCCACGATGTGAATCCACTTTGTGGCCATTTTGAACCACTGATACAATCAATCACACCAAATTCACAAAACCAACAACATCTACGTTTATCTCAATTTAAGAAATCAATCAGGAATACTACACAGAACCAACTCACAAGAAATGTAAATATGACAACTACAATGACAATAGATGAAAGCTATCAACGAATAAACAACAAACAAAAATAACCTACAAAACAGAAGACTTGTCTTCGAACATTAAAAAACTAGAACGAAAATAACAGCCAACAAAAGGACATTGCAAAACAAAAGACTTCTCTCCAAAAATTAAAAAAGTCTATTCGAAATAATACTATAGAACAAGTCTCAAAAAAATGAAAGAGAACGTTATCCCCAATTGATGTATTCAAGAACACAATTAATGACACACCAACACACATGTGTACCGTTTGTCAAACATTACAATTCAAGAAACACATTAAAAAATTCCGCTTTCAACAAAAGGAGACTTATTGCAATTTAGTCAAATCAAATTATGACACATTATCAAATTCTATTTGCCGCAAATGTAATGATGCATTAAAAAAATACAAGATCCCTGAATATGCTACGCCACATAACATTCGAATGAACAAGCCAATGCAATATGTGCAAATGCTAACACAATTAGAAGAGCGTCTTGTTTCATTGCGGATTGCATTCGCACAAATTTGGGAACTGGGGCACAAAAGGTCTCAACTTGGGTTAACTGGTTCAATAATCAATGTACCTGTAGATACTAATGTTACACAAACAGCTTTGCCTCTATCAACTACTAGTACAACAACAATTGCTGTGTCCTTGAAAAGGAAACTAGAATACAAAAAATGCATTTCAAAAGGGAATGGTACGGCCAAACATTATTATGCAAGCCCTTCAACAACTAATAGAAAGAACACTTTACCAAATAGAACATGTCAAACTAAATAAAGATTGGAAACAAGTTCTACAAACAGATAATGAGAGTAGTGAAAAGAATGAGCTAAATGAAATTGAAACTGAATGTGAAAGTGACACTGAGAATGTAATTTGTGAAACTTTGGTGCACGGATTCACAGAATCTATTAACATACATAAAATGCAAGACAAATTGCTAGAAATTGCACCTGCACAAAACCAATGTCCCATTGGAATATTCAAAGACAAATATGCAGAAGAAATGAATTTTCCAACATTATTTTTCGGCGATCCACGTGACCATGACATTGACCAAAAACTATCATACCAAAAAATTGCAAAGTGGGAATTGTTGCACTCACAAAGACGTTTTTCATATCACATAACAAATCTTTTCTTCAAAACAATAAAAATACTCATACATCAAGTCATGTCCACAATATGGATCAGAATTCGCAAAGGACAACTTAAAGGAAGAAATCTATTAGCAAAAGATGTTAAACACAAACCAAACTTAGAAAAAATACTAAAATCTGATATAGGCTATGTCGACTTCAAAAGAATTCGTATATCTCCAGACTATGCACATCAACTAAAAAAAGACGTCTTTGCTATGATACGAAAACTAGGAACTCCAACATTTTTCCTCACATTTACTAGTGTTGAACAAAACTGGAAGGCTCTAATGAACACACTCAAACAACTATACAACAATCATCAATCAACAAAACAAAACATATCAAGTATAACAGAAGAACTTAATACAAATGAACTAATTAAAAAAGATCCGATAACTTGTGTGCGGTACTATAGACATCGGATAAACGCTTTAAAAAAAATGATACTTTCAGACCACTCTTTTTTTGGAAATGTAGTTGATTTCTTTTCAGTAACAGAATTCCAAAATCGAGGAAACGAACATGACCACTTTCTTATATGGGTGAAAGATGCACCTGTCTATGGAAAGCAAAGCAATGAAAGTATTACAAATTTTATTGATACATATCTTACATGTGAAACAGAAAATTTTGATCCAGATATTGCTATTCTCCATAGACATCATCATACGAAGCAATGCAAAAGATCAAAAAATAAACATTGTAGACATAACTTCCCATTTCCACCAATGAGAGCAACGACAATACTTGATCCGTTACTTGAACAAGAAAAAAACATAAGCTTAATAGCTAACAAAATTCAATGCAAACTTGAACTTGCAATGTATGACACATCCTTTACATTTGACAACTTTTTGACCGAAATAGACATAACTGAAGAGAACTACATTCTTGCTTTAACGTCAACAATCCATAGACCAACAATCTTTCTCCGAAGAAAGCCATCACAGATTTGGAATAATAGCTTTGGGAAAATGATACCTCCTCTATGGAAAGCCAATATAGATGCACAGTTTATTCTCAATGCATATGCAGCTGCAATGTATTGTAGTTCATACATAGCAAAAGTTGACAAATCTATGACAAATGCTTTCAAAAAAATACGTGATGATCATCAACGAGACAATATAGATGCACTCAAGATGATAGGAAAACTTGGAAATGCTTTGCTAAACCTACAACAAATGTCCGCTCAACAAGCAGCTCATTTAGTTTTAGCTCTACCATTGCACTTGAGTTCTAGAAAATGCACGTTTATTGATACACGATCACATCATGACCGTACATTTATATTAAAACCAATTGAACAGCTAAAAAAAGAACAAGACAATTCTGAAAATGTAATGTGTAGATCACTAATTCAATATTACCTACATCGTCCACAAGCTATCGCTAATCTATGTTTAGCAGAATTTGTATCAAGTTATAAAAAAGATGGAAGCAAGCTTGAACCAAAAGCTAAACCAAATATCATTCGTTTCATTAACTTTAATAAATATTTACAGCTAGAGAACTATTGTAGGGAACAATTATTGCTATATGTTCCCTTCATTGTAACTGAAGATACATTTAAACAAAATTACGGCTCATGGGAAAAGGCTTACATGCATAATCAAAATATAATTTATAACAATCGAGCGAAGTTTTCATACAACACAAATTCAATGTGGGGTGATATTGACAATGCTATTGATACAATAAATGACAACGAAGAAAACAGAGCCAATACTCGCCAACAACCAATAATTAAAGACCTTGATGAACAATATGACATGCATCAAGATATAGAAACCAAACTTCCCAACCAGTTTAAAAGTACAACTCAAAAATCTTTCAATATCACACAACTCCCTCGAATGATGAATAACAATGAGTACTATAACTTGAGGAGAAAGTTAAACAGAGAACAACAAGAAATCGTCAAGGATATTGTCATAAAAAAATTGAAAGACATCACAACTCCTTTGCATCTTTTTCTGACTGGAGGAGCTGGAACTGAGAAAACATTTACAGCAACAACCATTTTTCAAGCACTTATTTGCATTTACAGCAATTGCATTGACAATGATCCAGATAAACCTAAAGGCCTAATAACTGCATATACAGGAAAGGCAGCATACAATATAGGTGGAAGTACACTTCATTCTGCTTTTCATATACCTTTCAATAAATCAGATTTCATTCCACTGAGTACAGAAACATTAGACACAATGTCAAAGAACTACAATCAATTACGTGTACTACTCATAGACGAAATTTCATTGGTAGGTTCTACTTTCCTACGTTACATTGACAGACGACTACGTGACATAATGCAATTGCCAACATTATACTTTGGCAATCTAGACACAATTTTCTGTGGCAACTTCTATCAAGCACTTCTGGTGCTTGATTCACCGATTTTTGACAACAAACCACCAACAACAGAATTAATGCCTCATACATTTTGGACTGAGCTATTCACTAAGCACTACAATGCGTCAAAAAGATGAGAGATTTGTTTCAATTCTAAATAACATACGTCTAGGACAACATACATATGATGATATACACTATCTCAATCAAACTTGTCTTCAACCCCCACCTATTGATCCAACATTTCCATATCTATTCTACAAAAAAAAGGATGTCAATGCACACAATAACAATATGCTTTCCAAGGTTCCCGAGAACTATATCATATTAAATGCAATAGACTTTGAAGATGAAAATTTCAATGCAATGCGACTATATACACACGCAATGATTCTACCAGCTCAAATACTTGTAAAGCCAAACATTCTCGTTGAAATTTTTGCAGGAAACTACAACACGCAAGATGGTGTTGTAAATGGGTCAGACGAAATATTTAAAGCATATACCAAACAACAAGAAATAGACATAGTTTGGATACAATTCAATGATACAAAAATTGGCCAACAACAAAGAAATAAACTTTACCAATACTACATTCCAGGCATTCAAAAAGAATGGGTTCCCATCCTTCGAATTGCAAAGCCAATTCCAAAAATATCAACTATCGAAAAAGTTCGAACTAGAAAACAATTTCCAATACAAGTAGCATGTGCTAGAACAATACATAGAGCCCAAGGCCTCACAATGGATGGCCTTGCATTTGATCCTAGTGGCATAACACAACATGGCTTAACATACACAACACTTTCGAGAACAAGAACAATTAATTCATTATATCTTTTGAAACCTTTGATTCCAACAAACTTCAAAATCCACAATAAAATTCATCATGAAATGTCTCTGCTACACTCAAATGCAGCATGGAAACTTGAAAATCAATTTTCTTGTATAACTCACAATACACACATATTGCTATGTACATTGAACACACACAGCCTACATGCTCATGCAAATGACATCTTAAATGATTATGCTATAATGTCCACTGATATCATATGCCTACAAGAATTTTTTTCCCTCCCACGCAATACTGATATTTTGTTTAAAAAATACAACCATTCAATGTATCATATACATGGTTTAACAATACTTACTGCAAAAAATCTTTTCGTGACCAATTCAATAGAACATAGATCAAAAAACATCGAAGCCATGACAATTACAGTTAATGAATCAGATTCTCAAGTCAATATCTGTAATGTTTACATACGACCACACACAACAATTGCCGAAATCAAAATGCTTATTACTGAAATAGCTACAAGCTACATATCAAAAAACAAGCTTTACATTGTTGGAGATTTTAACATAGACATGTCCATAGAAAACATAATCACAACAACACTCATGAAACATATGCAAAAATACAATATTCAATTCATGCTAAATCAAACACATAGCATAAACAAACCACTTATTGATCATGTATGGACAAATTCACCAGCAAGTATCTGCTCCATTTACAAGACTGAAGCATACTGGACAGACCATCTTGCAACATTCATACAACTATATGCAATTTGATTCTAGTTTCTGTTATGTTTACAACAGCAATGACTCCACCAAAGCGACTAGCAAGTGAACTGCCACAAGATCACCAGGAGCTCACTAAAAGGTATTTTGAATCTGAACTTTTCAATCTTTTCATTTTTGCAAATATTTTTGAATAAAAACTATTGACCTTTGCTTATGACAGGCCAAAAGAAGACAATGAACCATTCATACTAATAGAAGATCTAAATGCAAAAAAAGGAGGCCAAAGTTTCAAAGGTGATGTCTTAGTAGTTTACAGAACTTTGCTGGACAAAGCAACCAAAACACGTGAAGTTCTACGTGCTGATCTTACAGATTTCAAAGGAGAGCTTACTATAACATTAAATGTTAGTGGCAACAACCTTCTCAGTAAATATGAAAGTAAAATAATTCCAGGCATGGCATTAAAAATAACAGACTTTGACATCGAACCAAAATCAGATTTTGATCGAGGAGACAGTGACTGCATACTAATTCTAAAAGATTCCAGCATGGTTGAAACAATACCAACTATATTGCATGAATATAGATTCATTCCTGGTACAACTATAAAGCAATTACTCACAAGCACAGCTGACTACTCCACTGGAACAATTGCTGCTATTGTTTTAGCAGCATACAAAAAAGGTACTCAATATGTGCTCGAAATCAAGGATGGAAATAGTGACATGAGCAAGGCACTGGTAAGCTTATACACATAACTTTATTGATAAATCTATGAAAATAATTATCCATTTTTTGTCTTTCCATCACATTTTACAATTGCACTATGGAAAATTAAAAAAATAAAAAACCTAACTTTGCTATTTGTGTTTAGCTATATATGCATTCAAGTTTCACATCCCAATACATTCAGATATACAAACAGCTTGAAAGAAATGAAATACCATCACTGGTGTTTAGGAGCATAGCTAAAAAAAATGATCAAAAATAGCTCTACGAACAACTCCAGCAACATTTATCTGCAAACTATATAACAAAAGAGCAGTAAATGCACTCCACGCACTGCTGCAAACTCCAATTTAGGCAAGTTATTTCAAATCCTTTGTCAATTTAATTCAATATTTCATTTTCTATGTTTTAAAGCGTACTAATACAAGCACGCTATGAATAGGTCAAGGGGAATTTAACTGTCGAGAATCCATATTCAAGTCCATTCCATGCTTTTTGCCCAAAATGCAACTACAAATTTGAAAGCTATGGAGCACTAGAAGGAGAAAAAGGTCACTACAACAGATGTAATGAAACTGTCTCATACAAATATTCATTGTACCTCAAAGCAATTATCACAAATCATAGCCAACAACCAATTCATTGCTCTATTAAAAACAGTCTTGTGCAACAATTACTTCCTGCTCTTAAAAACATAGATTATCAGCAGTACATTGATGACAAATCAGAAGTAATATTTATGCTCTGAGACTTTTCAGCAACTGGCACATATACTCTCAACCAATACAACACCATTACACATGCAGTTCTTATGAACCAATAAACTACACATGAAACAACACAGGTACTGCCTCTTAATTCTTATTTGTTTATAATTATAAAAAGCACATACATTTTCTCTATTACATGTCATTTGCAATGCATTAATCATAGTACTAATTTTGCAAGCTTCAGATCTTGGCATTCAATGTAAATACACTATCTATATCTTCCACAATGTAAAAATGCATATATACTATCTCATCCACATAACTCAATTGTCTTCAAATATCAGGTTCGTGAAATATACACTACATAAGCAACTAGGATTCAAATTTCTATTTTAACATCGCATTTTATCTTCATGACCAGTACATAGCTGTAAGTATTTCATAAGAATACATGCACCTATGTTCAAATCTGTTCATTTCTGTTTATCAGGATGAAATTATTGCAAGGATCAAAGAGAAGACAGATTTTGCATTATGAAATTGGACAGAAATAAGAACCTCATTTTGATCTATTTACCTGCTATCAAATTAACGATAATATTATATTTTTCTTTTGCTATATTACAACAATATATGTACAGTGCTATCTCTGTATCAAGTTATAATGTAATAGACTTTATCCATGCTTTGATTTGCATATTATCTATCATACCGAACTTTTGTAATTGACTATGTATATCTGTCTATAAAAATATAATTCTCCCTCTCAGCCCTATAAATAGAATGGTTCTAATGTTGTCAGAGATTGTCATTTCTAATATGTTATCTACTTCATGATAGTTAATTCATTGCTTGCGAATGTTGTCTGTCCTTTTGTTGGTCTCTCACCAATTGATCTTGGTCATTGGTCTTGCAAAATGTCTTTTTCTGAAGTCACTTGTATCAGTGAGACCATTACAGAATGCATCATGGATCAACAATGGAAACTGGTATGATCATTTCAATTCTCATTTTCTCTTTCTATGTTATTCCTATTATCAGAATGTGTACTACTTTAGTCTAGATAATTTCAGGTCTCCCCATACAGTTATGCTATTAAAGATGGCATTGCACCACATTAAAAAGCATGGACATCTGTGAAATTATTTTCTTCTAGCTACTCTTGCAAATATATAATGTTTCTATTGAATGCATCCAGAGCCTATATTAGTAAGATTAAAGTTCAAAGTCTGTTAAAACATTGTAAAGTTTCGAAGTTTGTTAAATAGTTAAATACAATCTTCTTTCTTCTATGTTCAAGACCAGTTAATAGATGTGCACTGAACCCTCTTTTTAATTTATCGATTAACTCTACTCCAGTTCACAAAAATGAACATGCATTAGAGCAATCTATCTAATTTTAAACAACAACATCTTCTATTTTTGTGCTTTGTTCATTCTGTCAAAGCAGTAAACAGGCAAAGCAAAGATGATATCTCTTGCATTGTAGTTTATTTCAGATGATTCATCTTATAGCTAGTAATGGGCACAACTACAACTATTCCCATGGTTCTACTTTAGATCAAGGCAGTGATTCTGATTCATCTGATTATGACTGTATAGTTGCTGATTACTCTAGAAGATTAGCAGATTTTTTATACTTGCATATTGTACATACATGGAGGAAATACTATTGGCCTATATTTAACATATAATATCTAATTACTGCTTGACATTGAGTTGTGTGCTATTTAATGTCATAGTTCAAAGGTCATTTAATACAGGCCTTTCAATTTAGATCTTCTGAAAAATGTAAACATTGCACACACTTAGATAAGGCGGCTAAGCAATCAGTGATAATCTATAGTTGAATTGTTACAGACTATTTTTATACAGCTATCAATTTATGATTCATAATATTAATGTTGTCAAATCGACATTAAGCGTACATCAATTTGCATTAAAGTTTTCATATTCATTCAATTTCATGTTCTTCACAAAATTTGATTAATTTGAATTTGGAGAGTTTTGCAAGATGTATTAACAAAACAAAAACCATCACCAAAAACCAAAAAAGAAGAAAAAGCAAAATCTACATTTCAATTTGATATAGATCATTTTGGAAATTCTGTATGAAGAATTTTATATTACAACCAAATAATTCTTAGTTATTTAAATGATGAATGTCTGATATGCCGTTGTAATCACAGAACTCTGCTACGTTGACTTCATGGTTTTCTCGCCAAATTTTAGCCCATTGCACTTGAATGTTAGTTTCTCCCTCCCTGGCGTGATAATCTATAGGCAACGGCATCTAGCTCCGGAAGGAAGTCAACTAGCAACTATCAATAATAATAAGGCAACCAGACCGTGGGTGGGAAGCAAGAGCATACCGGACGATCCAAAGTTACGATGTGATGTTAAGAACAGACTGTGACCTTCAGCCTAAACTATTATGAACGCCATCGCTTTGAGTTTCGGTGGCTTAGGGTTAAGTTTTCACACACCTTTACTATTTCTTTATTTCATTAGCTTCATGGCAGGAACTGTGATGCATTGCGTCCCTTGTTTTTAATAGCAATTTTGTAGTGTTTGAGACAAATATATTGAATCTTTAAGAAATTTTTAGATTTGATTGTGTGGAAACATATCATTTTTTGTTCTTCATGTTCTCTAGCATCCTGATGATGGATCATGTAGTATGATCTGAAATGTTGATGATAAAAAACTACACACAATTGAATCCAGAAACTAAAACTCATATTCATGGATTGTGGAAATCTCATAGATCTAATATTATATTATTCATCATCATTAGAGGTAAGAGATCAAAAAGGGAAGAAAATCGTAGATTGAAGACTTAAAGAGGTGGAATAAGGAGGAGGGGAAAGAAGGTAGGAAAGAAATGGACAAAACACAATGCACCTTTGTTGATAACATCTTTAACACCAAAGAATCTAGAGATAAAAATTTAAAAATAAAGAAAAAATCAAATCTGAACAGAAAAGACAAAACAAAAAAATACATATATAAAAAATAAAGGTCCACAAGATACAACAAAATAAATAATAAAAGATAAACGAAGAACCCTAATGCATTAGAAAAATAAAGGCAGAACTCCATAATTATAAAGGAATGCAAATGCTAAAGGATACAAAAGCACACACAAATACATGTAAATAAGAGAAGGCTTAGGAGGACAAGCACAAGAGAACAAACACAAAAAATGATATGAACAAGAACATAATTATATGTCTATGTAAGTATAAAAATTAATAAAAATATAAAAGAATGAAATTAACTTTAAAATAAGTAAGCGCTTATAATTGTAAGAATATTACAAAAATTAAATGAAGTAAAAATGAAAAATAATCCAAGAGAGCTTGATATGAATATAATTACCATCAACCAAAGAGAGCTTTCCAATTATCAACACAAGAGGAGACAAAGAGATTTTGAAAGGGGAAAGCAAAGAAAATTCTTTTTGAATTATATGAATGAGGTTAATGCCTGAAGAATGTGTGTGTGAGAGAAAGAGAGAAATGGAGCCATAAGCTCATTACAAACACTACATAGCGATTGTGGGTGAGTAAAGAGTGAGAGAGGAGCATCTCTTATATAGAGATGAGAAGATGAGTTATTTAGCAACTTTGATTGCCACATTCATAAGTGTGTGTATAACAAGTTTCATAATCCTCTTAAGGAGGAATAAACTATTTTCTTTAATAAAATAATTACAAAAATGACTTGTCCTCACACATGGAAAAAATGACAAAATACATAAGGGTATCTTAGTTTATCCCATTTAATAAATACAACCAAGGAAAGATCACTAATTTTAACACACACACACACACCCCACCCCCCATTGGAATTCTTTAGAATAACTAAGAGGGGGGTGAATCAATTATCCAAGGTCTAGATGTACAATTAGAACTTTTCACAATTTAGTGAACTTATATTCATACAACATTTTCATCATGCATGCATCCATTAGATCATGCATTCACTTAAACTTGTAGATTACTATCAAATCAACTTTGCATAAATGTAAACATGAAACATAGCAAATTCAATAACACATTTGACACAATGATTTAACGTAGAAGCCTAATTTGGGAAAAACCACTAGTAACATGCTACTCATTCTCACTCTTCTAAAGTGATGCCCTATGAAAGGCCAACCTAGTTAAAGGTTACAATGCACACTGTTAAATCTGACCTGGTTAAAGGATTTCAATCACCCTGTTAATAGTGAGTCTTATTAGAGGACTTTAGATCATTCACTTGGAATGTCACCTAGTTAAAGGATTTACAAATGACTATTAGGTCAACCTTTATCCAAAGGATTTACCTTAGACTGGTACAATAATTAGAAAGTAATAGTAAGGCTTGATCTGATAACAACTTACAACACACTTGCAAATCACATATCTTTGTTTCAATCCTCTATTATGCTTGGCTCTCACACACTTCAACTCTGATAGCTTATTCACCCTTCAAGCATCCATACCCTTAAGCCTTGTTGCTTTGCTTGCCAATGCAAACACTTCTCTTAGGTCACCGAATGAAGCAATACCCTAGACTCCTTATCTTCCTTAGGTTCTCGCACATGACAACCTTTGCTTCTAATCAACCATTTCTATAAATAGAAAATTAAGATCTTTTATCATTCATCCTCCATCACCCATTTTAAGGTTAGGTTAGATTAGGTAGGATTCAATGAATCTACCCATCATTTCATTTCATTCCCTTCTAGAAACTTCTCCTTCAATTCTCTTTGAATTCACCTCAAAATGGTTCAACATGAATTATGTGCCACCAACTCATCAAACTTATCTTCCACATGGTTCACACAATCCAAGAAATCAAACTTGTCAGTTCAAATTCATCAAATTCTTGATCTTTCTCATAATGTTGACAATTGACATTAACTAGCTCTTGGTCCTCAGCACATATTGTGTTGCTCGGCATCCATTATTAAAACACTCGGCATGAACTAAAGTTTAGTGGTGCTTGACATCAACTAAACTTTACTCGACTCCAACTAATTTTTCGCTCGACTTACACTAACTTTTCTCGGCACCTACTGTGTAGATTGTTAAGCTTGGTAGACATACTTTGTTTAACTTGTTCCTCAAAACTTAATTAGTGTATCCATCCTTTGCAACCTTGAGTAGATTATCACTGCACTATAATATCATTGTCTTAACTAATCCTTGTACTCCTTTTCCATATCATAACTCAACCTTTTCTCTAGGTGCTATTGTTACCTAATTGGATCAATCCTCTTAATCAATCAAACAAATGATAGTACTTAGACCATGTAAGAAATTGTCTTACTAGCAAGTAGCAGGTTTGACATCAATGACAAAACAATGATTGAAACACATATTCATACTTCTATTAATCTATTTTCAACACTCCCTTGACCCTTTAATCCTTGCTTCGGGAGATTACACCAAGAGGTATCAAATCCAATTTATTAAAAAAATGCAACTTTATCTTTGATATAGAGAAGAAACTGAAATATCTTTTTGTGTCTAGTAGACCTTCTTTCATCATGGGTACATTTGTACATTTATCTCTGTAGAGCCAAGAAAAGAGAATAAGTCATTTGAATTTGTTCAAGAGGAAGTATATCTCCATCTTCAAGTGGATTTATGTTGTATGTGCCTTTATGAATCACCTGAAAATTAGAAATAAGAAACAAGGAAACTATCCACAAAGAGAATTCCATCTTAAATTCAATTTAGCAAACCTGTTGAAATGTTAATTTCATAAGAAAGATCTTATATAGAAAATTGAAATTGAGTGGTAAAGATAAATGTAACCCGTCACCACAAAGCAATGGAGTTAAGCTAATATGAAGATAAATCATCTACTCAAAATATTTTTTTAAAATGTGTTAGTTATGAAAAGTATTTATCAATGCTCTCATGAAGGTAATACACCAATAGACAAATGACCACAAACAAGGCCAACTAATGCCACCAACATCAACATTGTGTCAATCACATGGATATAGATAGCTCACTAATGAATCATCCCACTACAGGTTAATGGGTGATCAATCCATAAATTACATGATTCACGATCTAAGCAATGTAGTATGTGGAACACTATCCACTTAATATAGTTATTAAAGAAATATTATGAGAGACAAATACAACTCAGTAAACATGTGACTCAAGCACCAGATCAACTTAGGATCCTCATTTGCTAGCATGTTTACTAGAAATAGTAACAACCAATTGCCTTCAAGATGGGTCAAATCAATAACATCCTCTTCATAAGGAACAAATGGAGGGAAACTCCATAGAAATATCATCTTTCAAAGCGGAACAAATAGAACCAAATAGAGAAAAACTACATATAAATATCATCTTTCAAAGTAGGTCAAATAGAACCAAATGGAGGGAAACTACATATAAATATCATCTTTCAAAGTATAACAAAAAGAACCAAATGGAGGGAAACTCCACATAAACATCATCCTTCAAAGTAGAACAACTAGAACAAAATGGAGGGAAACTCTATATAAACATCTACTTTCAAAGTAGTAAAAATAGAACCAAATGGAGGAAAACTCCATATAAAATAAGTACATAACATGATAGGATGGAGGGATACTCCATGGGCTAGATAAGGAAACTATGTGTCAATTATACAGAGGGGTCCTTCATGACATGACTTGGGTATAACTAAGGGGGTCATCATAGTTAACCTTGAAAAAAATGGCTTCCTATGCAAATTACAAAAAGATACAATAAATTCATATAAATTAATGGTGAAATAGTGCCAGCATGGGCATAAATAAATACTATAAAAGTATTAGCTGGAACTTATGTGCAAAAAAACAGTAAAATTGAAGGCAATTGTGTATGATAACTTATAATCCCAAGTAATTTAAGGAACTAGTGGAGATAAAGGGAAGAGCAATGAGAAATATCTAAATGTATGGATATCGGGTAGAAAACTCCAGTTAGGGTGAAGAGGGGTCCTTAAATGATTTATGAATTGAAATATTGAACATATTTGTTTGACACAAGAATATACCCATATAATTTAGTAAGCAACACAATCACAATAGCTTGAATATTTATTTGGGCATATATGTATGCACCCATATATACTTGAGTAAATATAACTAAAATATATTTCTTATATTTCTTTCCATCTAGTATGCTATATGGTATGTCAAGTGAAATATTTCATTTTTAAAAATGTGCAAGGTAACATAATTATTAATTATATATTTAAATTAAGCATTTCAATTTTTGTAAAAGATAAATATTTATCTTAATCAAATCCAAAATTACAAAGACCTAATAGAATATTGAGAAACATAGACTGAAGAAGGAAACAAATTTCCCATATCTCACATACATTTTCTTCTAATGACTAATGAATATTGGAAAGAACTCTTTGATATAATACAAGAAATTTAAAACTACCAAAAATAAATATCCTCATTTACTTAAATGATTTCCTTTAAAAAAACTTCAAAACAAAATTAAACTTAAATAAAAACAAGTTTTGATAAGCTTACAAATAAGGTTTTTAAAAAAAGTAATATTCTAATTTTAAATTGTGAAAAAATAAATTTAAAAATAATCATAAATCATAATTAAAAGATAGTTAGAAAATAAACTATAGACAATATTAATAAGATAAGGACAAGGATAAGACTAATGAAGTTTTTAATAGCAAGCCAACTAAAATAAAGCTTTAAAGAAGGAAATAAAAGAAAGATGAGTAGAGATAAAGCTAAGAAAAACATTATTAAATTGTGAAAACAATTAGTGTAGACTATCAAAAGGATAAATGTCTTAATAAAACATAATATAAAAGGGAAAGGTAATGGTGGATAAACCAATATAGTTGAAGATTTAATAATTTAAGATGGAGAAAAGATGATGAAATAACAAATGAACAAAAAAATTTAAAAGAATTTTAAAATAGTTTTGATAATTGATGCATCATCATCACTATGTTGGAGTTCAAACAGAATAGGGACCAATAAAAATGTTTGAAAGGAAACAAAATAACAGAGATGATAAGCACATTATGATATATTGAGGCATAATCCTGAATGAAGGATAAAATGAAGGAATATTGTTAGGGAAGAGATGTTACTCTATTTGTTGCAGTCAAAAGGATGAATAAGACGAGAATTAGTTGGTTTTTGTTCTAGTTGTATTAATGTTGGGCAAAGATAATAATAAATTTGTAATAATAACAATAATAAAATGTTACATAAAAATGGAAGAAAGGAAAAATAAATGGTATCCCAAACATGAATGATGGGTACAAGTGGACGTCACAATTAACAGAGTGATATTAGGCATTCCACCCACTACTTGCATTTGCTGGTAATTTCTAAAGTTTCCACAAAAAATCTATTGCACAGAGCTGCCATTGTTGTAGTACTTCATGAACTGAGATTTCCTTCACTATCAAAAGTCTTTTTGGTCTAGCTATAGGCACATAGAATGTTGTCAAGTTACTATGAATTTCTCATGCATTTTGGCTTAATGGGACCATGGGTCATTGTGTTGGAGAAAGTGACAAGAAACCATCCAAATACAATTCAAAATCTCGATAGCTCTCTAATGATATAATAATAAACACCTTATGAAGGAACATAATAATAATAATAATAATCATAATAATAATAATCATAATCGTACACGAAGAAATGAAAAACTAGCAACAATAGAAGTAATAAGTAATAAATAGAATGTTATCAGGAATCAAATTATTTACGGTGAGCTCATAAACAATGATAATAAAAAAAATGATTTAAAACATTACAAATCACTAAAGAAAGTAGAAAAGAGATCATTTACAAAGTTATTTCACACTGATAGATAGAATAATCCAAATGAACTTCGTTGAAAACTTGCAGGAATAATAATTATGAACGGTAACAATAGAGAGTTAAAAATAGAAATCAACAACCAATAAAAATGATAATTAAAATTTTTTATTTTTTTATTTTTTTCTAAGAATTTTCTCTTCATACAGAGCCATTACAGGCATTAATAAAGATGCAGAGATGCACATTACAAAGAAGGTATAAATAAACAAAATTGTTAGAATAAATGATAAAAAAAAAGGTAATGGGCTTCATGCAAAAGGAAGGTGAAAGTAAAAAGAGGGGTGAATCTTAAATTAAATATTAGAAATTGTTTCAAACAAATTATAATATTAAAAATTCCTTAAAAATCATTTTCTATGGTGAATGAATATATGAAATTTGCTACTTCAATAGACACACAAATTGGTATTTAAATGCAGATGATAACATGATTGAAGTTCCAATTAAATTCATCCTTAGATAGATGGAGAAGGAGAATCATAATGAAGTTGTGAAGGCAGAAAACCAAACAAACCATTTGGCAGTGTTTGGTAGTTTTAAGATATGAAAAATACCAAGATATTTGAGGAGATAACAATGGACTTATAGAAAGGTCCTGAGAGATCTTGACCCAAAAAAATAAAATTTAAATTATTAAAAAAAAAAACCAACATTTTGGCCATCATCCCAATACATAATTACAGAGGTTTGTTGTGATGAGATTGACAAAATGCAAGAAGGAATGAAGTTTCCTTAGCAATAGAGTCAAATGTTGAAGAGAATTATTGACTTACTATGTTCAAAAAGAGCTAATTACATTTGAATACAATTTGTAGGAGTTTAATTGAGTTATATCACTCATGCAGTTGCATAATGATGGGAACTTCAAATGAGCAAGGGACATCCACCAAGGATATGCATGTCACAAAAAAAAAAAATGGAAACATAGGCAATCCATCGAAATTATTTGGAGAAAGGCCTGTGGAAAAGGCCTACTAGAATAAGATAACAATAAATTACTAAAAAGGTTTTTTAATTTTCAATTAGATACAATTTGCAAATGTATAGCCAGATTCCACGATTTAAAAAATTAAAATATATAAGGAGGAATCATAATAAAAAAAGGTGAGAGAAAGTTTATAACTAGATAGATGAAACAGATTAAAATAATAGATTTTAGATATTTCTTTTATATAAAAAAATTGCAATAGAGAATAATCAGATTTTGAATAATAAATGTAAGATAAATTAGATTTAAAAAAATCACAGGAAAATGATCGATAAAACCTACAGATAAGACTCATTAGAATCTTAAGAACAATTATGGGAAAAATAAGAGACCCTTTGGCAGCAAGCCTTCCAAAGAGAATTAGAAAAATAGATATTGAAAACATAAATCTTAAAACTTGCAACACAATATGATGTTAGAAATGAAGGTCAAATATATTTTTCTCCTCTTAATAATAATGTCCTCATCAAAACAATGTTCTCATCAAAGAGATGATAACCTACAAAACAAACTCAAACAATGATTAAGAAGCTCTAATACCACATAAGAATATTACCAAAATGAAATGAAGTAAAAATGAAAAATAATCCTAGAGAGCTTGATATGAATATAATTACCATAAACCAAAGAGAGCTTTTCAATGATCAACACAAGAGGAGACAAAGAGATTTTGAAAGGGGGAAGCAAATGAACCCCTTGTGAATTATATGAATGAGGTAAATGTCGAGGGAGAGAGAGAGAGAGAGAGAGAGAGAGAGAGAGAGAGAGAGAGAGAGAGAGAGAGAGAGAGAGCCATAAGCTCATTACAAGCACTACATAGTGAATGAGAGATGAGCATCTGTTATATTGATGTAGGAGAATCTTGCATTAGAAAATAAAGAGAGAGATTTAAAATAAATTTTAAAAAAAAAACTAGAGGAGAGAAAAAGTGATTAAAATTAGAGAAAAAGTAAGGAAAAAAGGAAAAAAAGAGTAATTTCTATTTTCAAGGTGCATAGGTGGCATAAATAGAAAAACAAATAAAAATGGTTGTCACTCCATTCATCAAGATGTGTAGATGGACTTCTAGAAGTTTGTAAAATTTTCCTCAAGTCATACATTTAATATTTGTTGGACCACATGGTGGTGCTTAGTTGTATTTGGGTGGGAATTAAATATTTGTTGCAAGGTAGTTGCATTTACCTTTTATCCCACATTGGTTGTGGGTGGTAAGTGCCTATTTAAGCAAGGCATATGAGCATTTGTAATCAAGATTCAAGGTGTGATCTCTTTTTAGTAGAACCTTGGAGAGAAGGAGGAAGCAGAGGAATGAATTTTTCTAGAGTGTGTGGACAGAGCACCGAATGTAAGGTAGTTTACACTTGGATCTTGGATAAAGATTGAGAAGGGCTAGTGGCTGAGGCTTGGGAAACAAGGAGATTTCTTGGTGGGCTTGCGAGAACAAGTTTAGATCTTCCTTCGAGGTTTCTACTAGAGTATGGATCTAGACTAGCTAGTGTTTGATTGGATCTTGAGGGATCTTGCAAAACTATTACTTGCTTTGTATTTGGTCGTAATCGGGAAGGCCTTACAACATGACACATTGCATGTAAATAATTAAATTATGAATAAGGAGTTGCATTTGGTATCAGATTGTGTATCTTGTGTTGTGTTTCTATTGTGTGGTTATTTGTTGGCGTCTAGGACATCTCCTTTGGGGATTCTCCTGCCTTACACTACAACATATATAGAGATGAGAAGAGGAGTTAGTAACTCCCATGTGAATGATTGTCACATTTGTAAGTGTGTGCATAACAAGTATCATAATCCTCTTAAGGAGGAATAAACTATTTTCCTTAATAAAGGAATTACAAAAATGGTTTGTCTTCACACATGGACTACAGTGCCTCTCATGTTTGCATTTTGTGCCATATTATATTTTGATTCGAGAGATATTTTGATACTCATGTTGAATGATATTTGAGATGACCTAATGGTTAGATACTATATTTTGATGGCCAAAATCATAGATGATAGATACTATGTTTTTATGTTTGATCATATCTGCATGATGGTACTTATTGATGTGACATGATGCTCTATGATGATATTAGTTATTTTGTATTCAGACATATACTTTGTTTATGATTATATGATGGACTTATTAGATTATAGATACTATGATTTGATGCTACATATATTTACTTCGTTATGTGATATAATGCATTTATTGCCTCAACTATATTATTATATGCAATTGCACTTGATTGTGTTGTTTAGTGTGCAGGATTTATATCTCTAGTAGTGACACATAGAGTTAGTGATTTGGTTTTTTATACCTAACAAATGTCATCCTTGTATGGGTGATATATCTTGTTCTATTATCAATTAAACCCTCCGGTGATTTAATAAATTCAGATTCATTTGCATTTCTGACTAGACCAATATTATGTCTGTGCATTTAGATATCCACATTTGTCATGAAAATTATTAAGGAATATTGTGATTTAATGTGTTAAGGATATTTTTGGTATTTTGATCTTATTATTTTAATTACTTGTAGCTTTGTCATAGTTGAATTCCATTTAATTGGAATTACTTGATTTTGTCTGGGTTGAGAAGGGGTTTAATTTAGTAAGTCAGTTATTTTCCTAATTTTATATTGCACTTTTAAAGTGAATATATATTCCAAAAAGTGAGTTATTTATCACTTCTCACTTTTAAATTGGAATTTGAGAGCAAAAATCTCAAAACCTCTTAAGGAGGTATTGTTTTTTTACTCATTGTGGGAGCTATAGGCATGGGATTGACGTGGGATTTATCTTGTTGGATTCACCTCAGGAAGACCTTGGTTTGCCGAGACTTTTGACAGTTTTAGCAAAGTGATTATTTTATCGCAAGATTTTTCTAATTTTGCCCTTTTGGCTGTCAAGTAGGGTTCTTCCATTTTTATGCCTTAGCCATGTTTTTGAGTCTATTTTTGGTACTAGTTTTCTAGGAGGAAGAGAACTAGTGTTTCCCTCCATTCATGTATGCTGGTTCTACTCAATAGGGCAAGTACAAGCATTTGTTTGACTTTTGGAGGTGGGGTTTGGGGATTTTGGTCTATTATGCTGGTCATTTTTTCATATAGACTCTAAACCCAAATTTTATTTGATATCTGGGGTTTTTATACCCGATTAGAACTAGGGTTTTAATTTTGTTGATTTTTGTCAACATTAGATTTTGGACATTTTTTACTTCACGTCAATTTCTATACCACCTAATTTTCTTGGGTGTTTATGTACACTAATGTTGATCATGGAATCAAATTATCTATAAGGAATCCAATCTGACCATAGATGCATTCTTCTTACATTGGGATTCATGTTCAATTCATACTCTTGAGAATGTGCTTGGTTGAGTGATTTTTATACTTGGTGTTTTATTGTTTCTCATCCAACCCTTGTTGCTTATGACCTTTGTGTAGTTAGTGAGCCCACACACGAGCATGCAAGTATGCACTTGTCAAGTTCTTGGGAGACTTGAACTCCTAGTTTATATTAGTAGAGTTATGTTCATTGGGGTTAGGTTGGGAAGTTGCATTACCTACGACACTCATCGTATGATGAACATGGGTATGTAGGGTAGGCATGTGGAGTGGCTTCTCTCATTACCCTAGGTAACATCTCTAACAAGGTAATGTGAATAAGTTCCTAACAAGTGATAACTAAATGAATTAATGGGTAATAAAACTAAGATAAGATAATGGAATACTTGTATGAGTTGATCTGAGGGTATGCGCCTGAATAGGTTTTCTGAGGGTGGGTGTCTATATAGGTTTACCAAGGACATAGTGTGATGGCCTCCCGAGGAAGAGTTTCTACATGATTTTTAGCTTGGGCCTTTTGATGCCAAGCGACATACACTCCACTAGAGTCCCTACATGGTAGACCCAAAGAGCATCTAACAAAGACCTATTGTGTTGCATGATCTTGGTTTTAGTTCTCTGCACTTTATGGCATGAATGTTAGCCATGGTTGACTATATTGTGTGTTGATAAGTAGGAGATGATTTCCACAAGTCAAATTGTGATATTTCTATTAGGATTTGACTATGTCATTTTGAGTCAAACTCATTGACCCATATTTCATGAGTAGTAATTCAACATGAATCCATCTCTCATGAGAATAAATGGAACACTTAACACTCATTGGATCTAGGTGATTCTCGCAGGGGTGAAGCACCAGGACTTCCCAGGAGGTACCCCATCCCAGTGCTACTCTAGCCTAAGTAGGCTTAACTATGGAGTTTCCTCCATGGTTAAACCCAAAGCTTGCAACCCATTTGCAAGCTTATATTGTGTGTGTGTTTATGGTTAGCTCACTATCTTTGTTAGCATGGCAGGAGTGGGCCTACGGGTTCCATGTGGTTGGGAGTCATAGCTACCTATACCACTATTTGGGATCGATGTATAGAGTTGGCCTTCCTCTGTGTTTAGTTCCGGAGCTGGATGTTCACATGGTTCTTTGTGCTTTTCCAGAGTATGTTTCCCATGAGATTAATGTTATTTCAATTTATTGAGATAGATGATTTATGCACATGTATCTTCAGTGCAATGTTGTTTTTCTACATGATTACATTAGATGCTTATGGAGTAGATGGTTAGATGTTTGATTCTCCTTTATTAACACATTAGATATATTCCATGCTCTTGAGTGGTTGAGCCTTGACATTTGTGTTTTTAGTACTCCCTAGTGTGAAGGATTTATTCTTACTATACTTTCTTTTATGCATTTTATTTATGCTATCAGCCAATGTCATGTCAGAGATGTGTTTCCTTATGTGAGGAAAGCATTCTCTTACACAGGGTGTGGTAGATTCTCACGCAATCTGGCATTTACTTGCTTGAGCTAATGTTGGCTCACACTTAAGGCATTTATTCACACAACAAAGTATTCTCTCATGTGAAGTGTGATACTTGCTCATGCAAGCATGTGTTCACTCACATGATTCTATCATGTTGTACCTATCTGCATAGTAAATAGGGAGCACTTTTGTGTACTTTCAAGAAATGAGATTTGGAGTTTTGGATACCCTATTGGGTAAGTCTACTTTGTAGGCATTGGGTTGATACTTCTCTAGTACCTTGCATGGCCCAATCCTCTTCATCTACAATTTACTAGGGATGTCCTTCTATAACCTAGCTTTGTTCAAGTAGACCATCACCAAATCTCCCACTTGAAAATGTAGTTCTCTTCTCCCCTCATCCTTCTTCTCCTTCAACTTATGATTTGCCTCCATCAAGGTTTGTTTAACCTTATCATGCACCTCCTTTATAGATTGAACAAAATCATTAGCATGTCCATTGATGTTGTCATGTATTGGTAGGTCTCTTAACTCCATTATGCCCCTTGGATGTGTGTCATACACTACCTAAAAATGACTTAAGTCTGTTGTCCTATTCTTTCTATCATTGTAGGAAAAATCTACCTAAGGTATGACTTGCTCCCAACTCTGTCCATACTCCTTGGTAAGACACCTTAAGAGGTTTCCTAGGGCCTTGTTGATGACCTCTATTTGCCCTTCTATTTGGGGATGGTAGGTAGAGCTATGAGACAGGTTTGTACTGAACCTCTTCCCAGAGTCTTCCAAAAATGCCCCATAAATTTGACATCTCTATTAGCAACTATGGTCCTTGGTAAACCATGTATTCTGACCACCTCCTTAAAGAAAATATTGGCTATATTTCTTTCATCATGTGTTATTTTGCATGGGATGAAATGACACATCATGCTAAACCCATCTACCACCACAAACACACTATCTAACCCTATCCTAGTCCTTGGCAATCCCACTATGAAATCCATGCTGATGCATTCCCAAGGCCTATTAGGAATGGGTAGAGGTTGGTAAAGTCCTACATTGTATGAAGTTCCCTTTTCCTTTTGACATATCCCACATTGTTCTACATACCTCCTTGTATCCCTTTGCATCTTGGGCCAGTAGTAGAACCTTTGCACTAGGTCTAGGGTCTTGTCAAGGCCAAAATTCCCACTCATGCTTCCATTGTGCTTCTCCTATATGAGATTTTCCCTCATAGATCCCCTTGGGATGCATAACTATTGACCCTTAAATAGTAACCCATTTTGCAAAGTATATTAAGAAAAGTCACTATGGAAATGATTTTCAAAGTTAACACATACCTTGTAGGCCTTTAAAAAATCAATATCCTCACCATACAGGTCCTTGAATCCTTCTAGTCATATGCTCTACAACTTGACCTCTTGTATTGTCAACAAACTCCTGCTCAAAGCATCTTCCACCTTGTTATTGGTGCCCTTCTTGTGTTTAATTGTGAAAGTGTAGGACTGCAAGAACTCCATCCACTTAATGCGCCTCAAGCTAAGCTTCTCTTGGGAGTTGATAAAACTTAGTTCTTGGTTGTTAGTAAAGACAACAAACTCCTTAGGTAATAGATAATGCCTCCACTTCTTAAGAGATTGAATGAGTGCATAGAGCTCCAAGTCATATGTTGAATACCTTGTTTTGGCTTCATTAAGCCCCTCACTGAAAAATGCCACTAGCCTACCCTCTTGGCTTAAAACTTCCCAACTGCTATGTTACTAGCATCACACTCTACCACAAATGGCTTCTCAAAACTAGGAGAAAACAATACTGGTAGAGTTTCTACTTCCCTCTTCAATCTCTCAAAACTCTCATCTGCACCCTTGGTCTATGTGAACTTGGTCTTCATGCCTCCTTTGGTGGTGTCATTCATTGGTGCACAAATCTCACTAAACCTTCTCACAAACTTCCTATAGAACTCTGTTAGGCCATCAAAACTTATGACCTTAGTAGAATATCTAGGAGTAGGCCAACTCAAGATTACCTCTACCTTACCCTTATCCATTTTCAGATTTACTTGGGACACAACAAAACCCAAATACACTAGTTCTTCCTTCATGAACTCACTCTTCTCAAGGTTTACTATCAACTTTTCCTCTTGAAGCTTTCTCAACACCATTTCTAGGTGCTTCATGTGCTCCTTCTTTTTCTTGCTGAAGATGAGGATGTCATCCAGATACACAACTACAAAAAATCCTATATAGTCCTTCAAGACCTCATTCACGACTCTCATGAAGGTACTTGGTGCATTGGTAAGGCCAAATGGAATTACCAAACACTCATAGAGATGCTCAATAGTTTTAAATGTAGACTTCCATTCATCACCCTCCTTCATCCTAATATGATAATAGCCACTCTTGAGATCAATTTTAGAAAAGTATCTAGCTCTACCTAGACAATCCATTAGATCCTCTATCCTAGAAATAGGAGATCTATATCTAATTGTGATTCTATTGATTTCCCTAGAATCAATACATATTCTCCACTTACCTCCCTTTTTAGGTGCTAGGAAAACTACTACTCATGGACTGATGCTCTCCCTAATCAGCCCTTGATCAAGCAACTCTTGGACTTGTCTTGCAATCTCTTTTTTCTTCTCTAGAGTCATCTTTTATGCATCTTTGTTTGGAAAAAATGCTCCTAGTATGAAGTCAATTTGATGACTTATGGCTCTCTTTGGAGGTAAGGTTGGTGGTGCTCCATCAAAAATTATTTCCTTGAATTGATCGAATAGGTTTTGTACCTCTGCAGGTATAAGTGCTTATGCTGATGTCTCCTCCTCCTTTGGCTTTCAACATGATAGAATACCCTACTCCTTCACCTTCCTTCAAGTCCTTGAGGAATTATTTTCCACTCATCAACAATGTCTTAGTAGTAGTCTTCTCTAGCTTATCCTCTTCCATTATTGATTGTATCATATAGGTGACTCCATCCTTGAAAGAGTATTTGTTTTCCTTCTCGTGATGCACTACCTCCTTGTCATACTGTCAAGGCCTTCCTAATAGTATATGGCAAGCATCCATGGGAAGCACATCACATAGGATCTTATCTTGATACTTAATAGTGATGTCTACCCATACTTGTTCATTCACTAATTTATTCTGCCCCTTGTTCAACTAAGTCACCCTATAAGGACACACATGTGGAATCTTTGTTAGACCAAGCTTTTGTACTGCCTCCTCTGACAATGCATTTGTTGGTGTAAATAATTATTCACTATTTACACTTACTTAATTTTACTTAGGTTAATGCATATTTTTAATATTTATTTATTAGCCACCTAGGAGTATGTGTACTCTTGTGAGTTGTCATGTTGACAATACAGGAGTCCGCACCTCTTTTATGCACATGGTGTCTATAACCTTGTCATTCTTCTCCACTCATATAGAATGTTGGATAAGGTGTCTGCTTAGTTGTAAATGCTTATCTTATCTCTTGGTTGTTTCTAGAGACATTCTAGGTGCTTCTTGAGAGGCCTTTATATACAGGCACTCCTAGTGTGTTTGAACATCACATACTGAATAGAGCAATGTATTAGGACATACTCTTAGTAATTGATCATATCCATTTTTGGTCTACAGTTGTGCTTGTGTTTAAGTTCTTAGTTCTTGGGTGAATTTTTCCCTTAGGAAAATTCTTACATGGTATCAGAGCTATACCAAATTCTTACATGGTATCAGAGCTCTTAGAAATTTTCTCATCACATAGCCGTTCAAGACATTGTTGCTTTAGCACCTCAGCCTAAATTTGGAGTACTGCAAAAATTGGGAGCATCTAGTGCTAGATCTAACCTCACCATTGCGTTCGAAATGCTAATTTAGTGAAAATTGACTATAAAGTTGCCTACCCTAGGCATAGTCAAAATTGAGGCAATTTTTTTTTTTTTTTGCAAACTAGCACCCGAAGGACCAATTTGTAGAATTGGTATGATCATTTCAGATCTTTACATTTAATTTTCTGATCTATTTTTTTTTCATTTGCATCTCTACTATTTTTTTCTGATCTGCATTATTTTCTGAGAATTTTTTGGGCCATCGGGCCATAGGAGAGATTTTTTGCAGGTGAAGATTGAAGCTTGCTGGTGCAAATCAGATATTTGCATCACATTTAGAAGGTCCAAAAACCCCTAGATCAGATTTTGTTTCATCCAAATTGGACATCTGAGGCAAAATCTAGAGCCATTTGATTTTTGGAGGCGCGGCGACGATTCAGAAAAAATAACAATAGCAATGATTTTCAAATAGCGATATCTCCCTCATATGGACTCCTTTTTGCAAGCTTTTTTTTTGGTTTGAGGTAGAATTTTGTGATCTACACATTGCTATAGGTGGTTTGACATCTCTATTCCTGAATTTTTTTGTAACTCGCAAATCCCAAATTTTGCCACTTAAAATGCTTAGTACGAGCTCATCTGGACTCCAAATCAGGTTCTATTTTTTTTGAAAGTGCATTTTTTTGGTCTACTTTCTAGATCTATAATTAGATTATATGTTCTATGGACAAAAATACTACTTTCAGAAATAGGCCCTAAATTGGCAAGTGGCTATAAAGTGATGGAAGAGGATGATTTGATATATTTGCATCCAGATAACTATCAGGAATGGAGTCAAATAGCTATCAAATATCTCAGTTAGCATAATGCACTACCATATGCGAGAGGACTTGACTATGATATTGAGACTTTTGACTTCATTACTCGTGTTCTCTTTCTATATACGGATATGGACATTCTAGATTCACTTATTGACCTTAAGGAAAATGATCCATATGTTCATTGGATGTATCTTTGGGAGACCTATGGAGATCCAAACATTCCTCCATTCCCAAAAAATATCATACCTCTAGTTGCAGCTAACTCCTCTTCAGAGAAGATCACACCTCCAACTCCTGTTGCTCCTACTGATCCTATTCTAGCCACAGATGCTTCAAATTCAATGTAGTAGGATACTTTATGTCTTCCTACTTTACCTTCATGCGAAGACTTCCTTCCCACCCTTGCAAGCCTATTCATGGAGTCTCACATTGAAGATGTGGGAGACATTCTTGATGACATTTGTCTTCTTTTTGAGGTGAATACTTCATCCTTTTTTGCAGTGACAGATTCATGTACTTCAGCACTGCAGGGTACACATGGTCTTCTAGGTGATGACTTCTTACTAGACATTTCAGCTTTGTTCATGGAGTCACACACAATGGATATGGAAGACTTTCATGATGATCTATCACTTCTCTTTGCTAAGGATTCTTCTACAATTGTTGAGAGGGCCCACTCTGACCCTCAAGTCCATTCTCTACATGATCAATCTTTCTAGGTTGGCATGATTGTGGATTCTTCTTTACAACATCTGCAGGAGATCTCTTTTATAGTTGAGAAGACAATTGGTTTCTTGAAGTAGGTTCTACATCCTTCCTTGTTTGATCTACACTTCTCTTCAACAGTTTTGGAGGAAGCCATCATGAGTATCGACACAAGGATTTTTGAATAGGTTTCAGTGACACTGGTCATCATTGAGATTCCTTCTCCATCTAGGGGACGTATCTCATAGGTAACCTTGCATTTATTTCTTCCAAAGGGGAGGAACATCATTCAGAGGTCATGGATTAGTTTCTTCATCATATCACTTCTCACTGATCGACACACTACATCTAGGGGGGGGGGGGGGGGGGGGAACTACCTCGTCTCCTTCTTCTCCTTTTTGGGGGGGACATTTTCCTCTTAAAGGGGTTTTGTCCTTCTCCTTTTTTCTCTTGTATATACTGGATGTATGTCGTAATGGGGGGGTCTTGATTACTCCATCCATCCATGCATCCCTTTTCATCTCTCTTCTTGGGGGAGGGTTTTTCCCATGATGTTTTCCCTCATTCCCCGCTTTATGAGAGATTTCCATTTGCATTATGTACATGGGTACCTAACATGGCTTGGTAGCTTGGACCCATCTAGCATTTCATCCTAGTTCTTGTGAACTTAAGTACATTCCCCTAAGTTGCACTTAAGGGGGGGTGTTGGTGTAAATAATTATTCACTATTTACACTTACTTAAGTTTACTTAGGTTAATGCATATTTTAAATATTTATTTATTAGCCACCTAGGAGTATGTGTACTCTTATGAGTTGTCATGTTGACAACATAGGAGTCCACACCTTTTTAATGCACATGGTGTCTACAAACTTGTCTTTCTTCTCTACTCATCTAGAATGTTTGATAAGGTGTGTGCTTAGTTGTCAATGCTTATCTTATCTCTTGGTTGTTTCTAGAGACATTCTAGGGGCTTCCTGAGAGGCATTTATATATAGGTACTTCTAGTGTGTTTGAACATCACATACTGAACAGAGCAATGTATTAGGATATACTCTGACTAATTGATCATATCTATTTTTGGTCTACAGTTGTCCTTGTGTTTGATTTCTTAGTTCCTGGGTGAATTTTTCCCTTAGGCAAATTCTTACATGGTATCAGAGCTATACCAAAATCTTACAACATTGTTAGTAGACCATGAGTTTATGATCACTTTGCATACCTTACCTAGTATTTTGCATGTATTTCTGAAAGTGCTCTTCTCTACTTAGGTTCCTCCTTTACTGGCTCCTTAACTAAGGCTCTCCTCGACATGAGGTTCTCACCCTTCTCTGTGTCAAGGTCCACTTCTCCTTTTTTATGACTATCTTTCTCTTGGACATAAGCTATCTTCTTCTCTTCATAAGATGTTGATGCCTTCTTTGGACATCTATAGGTAGGATGCCCCAACTTACCACAGTTGTAATATTTCATGTTACTGAAGTGTGAACCTCTATTGCTACTCCCATATCTACCTCTACTACCATTTTTAGATCCTTTGTCTCTGCTAGAGCCTCCCCTTTGACTGGTCTCATTGGCCTGCTCATTCCATTTGGAATCTCCATAGCTCCTCTATTCATTGGTCCTTCCACTAGAACCACCACTTTAGCCACCTCTAAAATCTTTCCCTCTACCTTTGCCTTTGGAACTTGAGTCACCTTTCTTCCTCAATTTGTCTTCCACCTTCCTACCCATCTAAAAAATCTATGCAATGTGATGAGACAAAATGAACTCAATTCATCCTAGATAGATGACTTAAGGCCATTTAAGTACTTTTCCACCTTGATGCTCTTTGCCTCTTGTACCCTTGACCTTAGAGCCAATTTTTGAAACTCCTTAGTGTAGGTAGCCACATCAAGATCCTTCTACTTGATATTTTTCCTCTACTTGTGAATTTGAATCTCATAATCTTTTGGTAAATAGGTCTCTTTTACCTTTGCCAACATAGCCTTCTAGTTGGCTATTGGCTTCTTTCCTTTAGTTTCTATTTCCTCTTGCACAAACTTCCACCATGTTAGTGCTTGCCCTTTCAATCTTGATTTTGTAAATCTCACTTTGTGAGCCTCTGTTGTCCTTTCACATTCAAAGTAATTCTCAATACTCTCAATCCATTCTAAGAGCACCTCTAAATCCATCTTTTCATGGAATAATGAAACATTTTCAAGAATCTTTCCTCCAAATGCTTTGAGGGCTTTGAGGAATGGTTCTTGTTCACCAAGTGGAGGATCAATTTTAGGTATTCCATCCTCTAATCTCACCTTCTCTTTACCCTTACTGATGTCTTCATCTTCTTTTTCCTGGGCTAGATCTTCCATCTCTTTCAAATTATCTTTAATCTCTTCTATGGCCTCATCAAGAAGCTTGGTTTTATCCTCCATGAGCTTCTTCTGCTCATCTACCTCCTTAGCCAATTTTGCATTGATAACCATCTTTGAAGATCCACTTGATTTAGTGGAATACAACATACCACCAGAAGCCACAATCTTATGGCTCTGATACCACTTTGATGGGGAGCTTCTTCACCTAGAGCCTTTTTTCTCTATCAAGACTACTTCTTAGCCTTCTTAGGGTTCCTTAACTACCCTAACCTATATGACTCCCTCGTAATCCCCTTTGATTAAGAAACTCTCCAATCAATTCAAGTTTCCATTCTCTGACTTCAAATCACCAATTGTGCATCTTTTGACTCAACATGCCAAAACTTTTCCAAGTGCCACTAGAAGGACTAAATAAATTTTGAACCACACTTTTGAGGTTCTTGACACATTTTAGGTCATTTTGCATCATCTTGTTAAGTTTCACACACACACTAGCCTATTTTGCCCTATTTGTCCTTATAGCCCTAAGAGCTCCTATTAGCCCTCCTAGAAACAAGGAACCTTAATTAACTCACAAAAACTCTTAACAAGGCCTTTTGATGTCTTCAGAACTTTGCTCCCAATTTACCTAGGCTTGAATATTTTCCAAGTCTTAGGTCTCTATGGTGTCCGTATTGTACGATTCCAATTTACCCCTATTATGAGGGTTTTATGGGCAATGACAACAAAAATATTACCAAATGCCCTAATCCTTGCATTAAACCTTCTCCTCTAGTCTATGGAAACCTAGCACCATAATCTACCATTTCCCATCCAAGATTGGCACATGCCAATCCTCCATTCTTATTAGAATTTAATTACAAGCCTATATTGCACATTGCTTGCCTAGGTCTAGCTTGTAAAAATAGATTCCTGAATGCCACAAGCTCCAAAATAATTATTTATGTAATATACATGGGCTACTACTTGATTTCCAAGGTCCATAGTATTTTGACCATGGAAACTCAAGCTATAGCCATTTGAACATTGGTTACTCAAAACTGGACAATAGGAACACAAAACATAACTAATTTTGTAAACCTTATACAATGAATGTTCAAGATAAAAAAAAGCATGCACAGAGTTAACACATGATATCAAGAAGCTAACCAATTCAAAATAGTAAGCTATTCAATAAGATTTCTTTATTTAATCCTTCAAACTACATTTTCTGACAAGAAAATTCTCCTTCACACAGGAGTTGTCTGTACAAATGCATGTCCAATCCTTGGAAATGAGTTGGAAGGTGTTTATATTGGTTTTCCCCACCACATTTCCTTTTGGTTTGAGCCATAACTATCAATGTCTCTCATTCCTCAAACTGTGCAAAAATTGCAAAGTTGTCAATGAGCAATTTTGATAACTTTTGCAATTTTGCAATCTAAGCCTTCAATCTTGACTAGTTTGTTTTCAAACCTTATAAAATGAACTTAAGACACCTAAGGACCTCATTTGAACACTTCTAGCCCATTTAAAGGCATTTTTCCAAGTTTTCCCTTATGGAGTAATTTCTAGCAATTTTGGGCTTATCAGGACCTAGTTGGTCAAGACTTGACTCACACTCCACACCTACCTAACCACACCTCCTAAGACTGACCTGGGAATTCCTATTGAGAGTCCTTATTCCCTTAATGGTTGGTCAGACCATTTACAAAACAAAATTTGAACTAGGGTTTTACCTTACTTCTAGGTGCTTCTACACCATTGTTCATAGATAGATAGATTGATATCAATAGGGGAGAAGTTGTAAACAATTGATTTTTGTCCATGTAAGTCATTATTGTGAACAACTGATGTCAATTATAAGAGTAAGAAAGAACATATAAAGAAGTGTTCTAGTGAGTTTCAGGTTTGATTCATGAAGAGGATTTGGAAAGAAGAGAACAACATCAACATCAACAGAGTTCGATTTGGGATTTTTGGAACCTAGAAATTTTTCATATATGTTGCCATCAATCCCAAAGGGGGAGATTTTTAGCATGAGTGTTGATGGTATTACTTTAGGGGAGTATCCTAAGTATTGGAGAGATTGTGTGAATGATTGATATGTTGCATTCATGACTACATTTTTCATTGATGGCAACATAGTATTATTTATGTGAAGACTGACATAGTAGCAAACATAACAAGGCCATATAGATTGTGTATTGATAATCAGGTCAAGCACATTTGAGGATCTTTTCTGCATTATATCCTAATGAAGTGGAAAAGTGTGCATACATGGAATCTAAGACATGCAAAATTTATTCATGAATTACATAAGAAAGTAAGAAGACAAAGTACCTAATAAGTGGTTTATGATTTTTGGATTGTATCTCTTAATAGGGATATAATCATGATGAGTGTAGTTAGACAGTGATAGTTGACAACCTGATGATAATTTCAACAAGTGTGCAAGGTCAACGGTTGTACATGTAAAAATTTGAAAATACTATGAGCTAATAGTATTGTGTAATTGTAAAATAATTATATTATTTTAACGAGGTCCTATTATAATTAATTAGGAAAGCATTAAGGCTGACTCAAGGAATTGTTTTGAGGATATGGTACAAAGTAAGGTTACTTACCTTGTGGTGAAGTATGAATTTTATAAGAGATAGAGTGCAAGTGTGATTTTTGCAAGTGATATGTGAAGTTGATAAATGCATTTGTGCAATCCAAGAGATTATTAGATGCAAGTTAAAGATCTAGTAATGAGATCTGAAAGAGGATTTGTTTGGTCACTTGGGGACAAAGGATCCTAAGATCATTCAGTTCTATTATTATGCAAGGAATAATATGGAGATTAGTTGGACAATGAGTTCATTGATCTTACCCCTGAATCTATTTGGACAATGGGTCCATATGCCTTCTACAACTCCTAACAGGGTTGGCACAACTTCTAATAGGGTTGGAATCTCCTAATAGGGATTCAATGTCTCCTAACAGGGATTGATATTACTAAATGTATTTCATTGGCTCCTAACATATTCCATCCTCTTATAAGAAAATTTTACATTACTACATCAGTTTGTGGGTACCATTCCCAGTAAGGTTTCCCCTCTGGTCATAGGTTTCCCTAGTTAGCATATTTGGTGTTATTGTGTATGTGTATCTTCCTATGGTTGTTGATTATATTGTTCACATGGTTAAGGATTAATAAGGTTGATAAATGTTTTAAATAGTAGGATAACCAATTCACCCCCCTCCCCCACCCCCTCACAGTTATCTTGGTGGACCTTAGCTTCTAAGAGTATGGATCTCAATTCCTAAATAACATAAAATCTAACAACATATATAGGTAGGAGAGATCTAAAAGCTTTTCTTACCACATCTTCTTCACTTACAATTCTACCAACTCCTCAGATAGCACTAACTACTTCCTTGATTCTATTGTAATATTTAATAATTGTTGGAAATATAAGTGGAGTACCTGAGAGGGGAGGGGTGAATTAGTTACTACAAAAATAAATCCTAGATCCCTTAGATATCAATATAAATCAAACATAAATTCTGATTAAACTATATTGTGTTGTTACTCAACAAATACACATGCACTCAGTTTACACTAGCAAATGTTGTAACTCGACAAATATTGAGAGTCAACTTTAACTTGGTAATAGTTGAATATACTGATCTTAATGTGATTAACCTTATAATTATCTTAGTTTCATACACATAAAAGAAATAACATGAACACAAGTGACACCAAGATTTAATGTGGAACCCAATTTGGGAAAACCACCAATTGCAACTAGTTACTAATTTTCACTCTTTTGAAGTGAGCCCTGTTAGGAGCCAACCCTATTAAAGATTAAAAAATATACTATTAGGTGTGACCCTATTAGAGGATTTGCAAATGAATCAACTATCTTAAAATCATTTTGACCCTATTAGAGGATGTGTAGTGAATGATTTTGAGATGGAATTGCAAATGAATCAACTATCTATTTGCACTGTTTTAAGTATTGTGGCTACTGAAGATTTGCATTTGGAGCAACTTGATGTTAAAATGTTAAAATAACCTTTCTCCATGGTGATTTGGATGAAGAGATATATATGGCACAACCAAAGGGATTTGAGCTCAAAGTTGCAAAGCTTTACTTTCTAGAGAACTCAACTCTGATACCAATTCTTGGAAATACAATAGGGAAGTAAAGTTTGAGAGGAGGGGGTGAATCAAAACTTAAAACTTTCAACCTCAAAATCATTCACTACAAATCCATCTCACAATATATGCATATAAACTAAAATACCAAATGAAGTATATACATAGATAGCATGAAAGAAAAATATTCAACACATGTATGACATAAGATATTTGGTTACCCAGAAACCCTCCAAGGAGAAGGTAAACCTAGGGTGGGGATGACACCCACAAATCTTCACTACTATAGTAATAAAACATGATCTACCCTATGAAAGGTCTACCCCATTAAAGGCTTTACAAGATTGTTAGATCTTATCTTTTTAAAGAATTTCAACACCCTATTAGAAGTGTGCCTGGTGAGAGGACTTTAACTTATAATGAAGTAAGCACCCTGTTAAAGGATTTACAATAGCCTATTAAGACAACTTGGTTAAGAGATTTAACTGATTCACCTATTAAAATGTCTCAGCAATGATCCTTTGATTAGCACTATGTTTCTTGATGTTAGATCACCTCTATACTAATGTGTACTTGATCCTTTCTGATCATATGTATCTATATTGTCTTCTTATTCCTTTCCTGTGTTCTCCTTTAACTGATTCTGCAATGTAGCTCAAATCATAACACCTTAATCACCATGCATGTTTAGTTTGTGCATGAAAAGTCTCTTCAATTCTCCTTAAGCATTCTATTGAAAATGTTAGGGTTTGTCCTCCTTAAGAAGACCTAGGTGACTTAGGTTTAGGTATGAATCAATGATTGTGATTCACCCATATTGCCGCTTAATCCTTCATTTTTCTGATTGGATGCATGTAATGCATAGGGATTCACAATTAAGATTCACCCTTATCATCAAAGATCATAAAATAATCCTTAAGTTGGCCAAAAAATAGTTTACATAGAAATTTGTGCCATTACAAATAACTATGTCAAAATTGTGTAACTCAGCACTTGAAGTCCCTAATGCTCGACATCAACTGCAACTTCAATGTTGTAACTTGGCCCCTGAATGACTTAGCATCCACTGATCACTCAACATTTGAATAGCTTAGCACATACTATCTGCTTAGCACTTACTAGTTACTCGGCTCATACTAAATATATGTCACTCAACATATACTATCTGACAACTTATGCTCGACATGTATTACTTGTTCAGCATGAACTAAGTAAATGACTTAATTATATTGCCACTCATATGTCAAAACCAATATGAGATTAACAAAAGTTTCAAGAAACAAAGCAAGGTTAGTTTGTAAAAGTTATTCTCAAGAAGAAGGTATTGATTATGGTGAAACTTTTGCTCCTATTGCAAGATTAGAAGGTGTTAGAACTTTACTAGCATATGCAGCACACAAAGGATTTAAATTTTATCAAATGGATGTGAAATCTGCATTCTTAAATAGAATTCTTGATGAGGAATTTTACATAGAATAGCCTAAAGGTTTTGTGGATCCTAGCAAAAAGGATATGGTCTACAAATTAAACAAAGCATTGTATGGTCTCAAGCAAGCTCTTAGAGATTCGTATGAAAGACTTCATAACTACTTGATAAAGATTGGTTTTCAAAGAACAAATGACAACAACAATCTATATATCAAAGATGGACCAAACAAGAAGATTGTGTTGGCAGAAATATTTGTGGATGACACTTCATTTATAGTAAACGATGACTTATGCAAGGCATTTTCAAAAGAGATGAGTAAAGAATTTGAGATGTCCATGTTTGGAAAATAAAATTATTTGTTGGATTGCAGATCCAGTAGAAGAAAGATGGCATCTATATTACTGAATCCAAATATATCAAGGAGATACTAAAGAAGTTTGGAATGGAAGATTCGAGACTAGTTGGGACACCTATGTCTACTAGAGATAAGATTTCCAAAAATGATGATTCCAAAGAAGTAGATAAAACCATACACAAATCAATGTTTGGAAAATTTCATTATGTAGTGCACACAAGGCTTGATATTGCATTAGGAGTTGGTATGGCGGAAAGATTCTCAACAAATCCTAGAGAAAATCACATGATATCAATTAAAAGAACCATGATGTATCTGAAAGGTACTAAAGACTATGGATTATGGTACAAGAAAGGAGACAATTTGGATTTGAAAGCATTCATAGATGCTGATTGGGTAGGAACTATTGATGACAGAAAGAGCACCAGTGGTGCACCATTCTTTCTTGGTAAAAGACTAATGTCTTGGACAAGTAAGAAGCATAATTACATTTCTTAGTCCACAACAAAAGTAGAATATGTGGCAATTTGGTTCAAGCAACTGTTGGTAGGTATGAAGGTAAAAATCAACAGGGCAACTCAGTGATGAGGGTTGTATAGTTACTTCTAATGATAAAAATTGGAAGGTTTCAAAAGGTTCCCTTATAGTAGAAAAATGTGTCAAAGTAGGCACCTTATATTTTGTATAGGTCATACTATTCCTTCTACTTTTATTGTTCTAGAGAAAAATGAATGTTTAGGAACAATTGCTGCAATTGAGCAGGGAGAATAGTTGCTATAGATTTTGATACAACGCTATGACACCATAGACTTGGGCACATGAGTGAGAAAGGTATGAAATTACTTCATTCAAAGAAAGTTTTACTAGGTTTGAAATGTGTTAATACGGATTTATGTGAAAGTTGTGTGTGTGGAAAACAAAGGAGAGTGAGTTTTGTGAAGACTGGGAAGGGAAAGAAAAGTGAAAGATTAGAGCTTGTGTATACATATGTATGGGGACTAGCTCAGGTGTCTTTCCTTGGTAGCTCTCATTATTATGTTAAATTTATTGATGTTGCAACTAGAAAATTATGGGTTTATTTCTTTAGACCAAAAACTGATGTATTTCAAACTTTTAAGAAATGGAAATGCTTGGTTGAAAATGAGACTGGTAAGAAACTAAAATGTCTCAGATCTGATAATGGTGGTGAGTATTGTAGTCATGAATTTGAAGATTATTTCTCCATTAAATATTCATAGATAGAAAACTATTCCAAGGACTCTACAGGAAAATGGAGTAGTTGAACACATGAATGTGACTATAATGGAGCATGCAAGAAGCATAAGGTTGCATGCATGGTTGCCCTTAAACATGTGGGTAGAGGCTATTAATACTATTGTATATTTGATTAATAGAGGTCCCTCTACTCTTTTGGACTATAGTATTCTAGAGGAAGCATGGAATAGTAAGAAGGTGAGCTATTCTTTTCTCAAAACCTTTAGTTGTGAAGCATTTTCTCATATAGATTCTAAAAATTGAACCAAGCTAGAAGCTAAGTCAAAGAAATGTGTATTTATTGGATATGACATTAATGAATTTGGTTATAGGCTTTGGGATTTTGAAAATCATAAATTTTTAAGAAGTAGGGATGTCATATTCAATGAGATAGTGTTGTACAAAGATCTGTTGCAGCAACATGAGAAGAAAGAAGATGATTATCTAGTGTTGGATGATACTCCAAAAGATGATGTTCCATCAATTTCTCATGATGTGCAACAACCACAACAATAAATATGACACACACCGATGAATGTTAGACGGTCAACAAGGCTAAGTAGACCTCTAGAAAGATTTTCTCCTTCTTTGTACTCTATTTTACTAATAGATGCTAGTGAACCTAAATTTTATGATGAAGTTGTGTAGGTGGATACAAAGATTTAGTGGGAGCTTTTAATGACAGATGAAATGGACACTTTGCTAAAAAATAAGATATGGGATTTATGCAAGTTGCTTGCAAGTAAAATGGCTTTATAGAATAAATGGGTTTACAGGTTGAAAGAAGAGGGTGGAGGTAAGAAAAGATTTAAAGTTAGGTTAGTTGTAAAAGGATTTGTACATAGAAAGGGCATTGATTTTGATGAGATATTTTCTCTTGTTGTTAAAATGACTTCTATTTGCACTATGTTAAATATTGTGGCTACTAAAGATTTGCATTTGGAGTAGCTTGATGTTAAAATAACCTTTCTTCATGGTGATTTGGATGAAGAGATATATATGGCACAACCACAAGGATTTGACATTAAAGGTAAGGAGAACTTAGTGTGTAGATTAAAGAAAAGTTTATATGGCTTGAAGCAAGCACCTTGGCAATGGTATCTAAAATTTGACAGGTTTATGCATGAGCATGGATATATCAGGTGTCAATCAGATCATTGTGTTTATTTTAAGAGGTTGGATGATAGTAGCTATATTATTTTATGTTTATATGTTGATGATATGCTTGTAGTTGGGTCTAACATGGATCACATTAAGGGGTTGAAGGAATAGTTAGCACATGCATTTTCTATGAAGAATTTGGGGGCAACAAAACAAATCATTGGTATGAAGATTTGTAGAGATAGGAAGAGCACGAAATTGAAATTATCTTAGGTTGATTATATTGCGAAGGTGTGCAACATTTCTCTATGGAGAATGCTAAAGTTATCAGCACACCTTTACTTAGTCATTTGAAGTTGACTAAGGAGATGTGTCCAAAGACACAAGAAGAGGAGGACAAGATGTCTAAGGTACCTTATGCATTAGTTGTAGGAAGCTTGATGTATGCTATGGTATGCACAAGGCCATATATTGCACATGCAATAGGAGTTGTTAGCAAGTATATGAGTCATCCTAGGAAATGAGCATTGGAATGTAGTTAAATAGATTCTCAAATATTTGAGAGGTACATCCAATAAGTTTTTACACTTTGGGGGCTCTACTATTGATTTACAGGGCTATGTTGACTTAGATTTGGTAGGAGATATTGATACCAGGTGGAGTACTAGAGGTTATGTATTTACTATTGGTGGAGCAATAGTGAACTGAGTTTCTAGGTTGTAGAAGGTTAATGCTTTATCACTACACAGGTAGAGTATGTTGTTGCTATAGAGGCAACCAAGGAGATAATATGGCTTTAGTTCTACTTGGATGAATTGGGACAACCTTAGAGGGATAATTATTTGTTTATAGATAGCCAGAGTGCCATTCATCTTGCAAAGAATTTTGCTTTGCATTCAAAGACAAAATACATACAGTTGTGGTATCATTTCATTCGATTAGTTTTGGATGATGGAAAATTAAAGCTAGACAAGATACATATAGATAACAATCTAGTGGATATGTTTATAAGGTAGTAACAAGGGAGAAGCTGAATTCCTCTTTAGCTTTGGTTGGTCTTTTAGACTGAACAAAATAAAAGAACATCAGAGTCTAGGGTGGTTTGATATTCTAGTGGGAGCTATAGGTTTAGCAGTACTGTGATCAGCCTCTAAGTGGGAGGTTATTGTTGTGGAGTCTGATCAGTCTCCAAGTGGGAGATCATTGTGATGTGGAGCCTTGAAGGTTTACTCAACATTATTTTCTCCCTATATTATTTCTATAGTGGTTTGGGGGTAGTGCTCCCAAGATGGGGTCAAGGGGCAATGACCTTGCAAGATCCTCGAGCAGCACCCCAGGTGTGCTCCCTATCGTAGTATAGGGTGGGGTTGAGGGGCAACAGCCCCGCGAGGGTTTTTGGGGGTAGTGCACCTAAAGCCAAAAATGACCTTATATTGTAAAAGGTGTTGACTACTATTTTTCCATTGGATGACTTTTTCTAGCCCTAATTTTGTAAGTAGAAAAAGCTTATATAAAAATGCTTAGGGTTAGGGATTTCATATGTAATGGTGATATTGTAGCTTCTTGTAGCAGTATTGAGCTATAAGGGATTATGGATTGTAATCACTGGATAATAACAATATTGGACTTGATGTTGGTGGATGTAGCCCAGGGATTGCGTGAACCACATTAAATCTTGGTGTCTTGTGTTCTCTTTTGTGTGATTTGTTATTTTTTGATATTGGTTATATTTGCATGTAACTATTATTTTTGTCTAAGGTTAATCCTAATAGTCATTACATTGGTACAAGGTACTCTAGTCTCAATCAATGTAAAGGAAAATGAAAATGGTAAGGACGAGACAATTGGAGAGCATAAAGCTGAAACAAAAAATAATGAAGGAACACAAGTTTCAATAGGTTAGGTAGATACTCCTACACCTACAACACAAGATAAAGGTACATCTATGGATGAAGAGCAAGCAAAGGATAGGACTGAAGAGCTAGGCATGACTATAAAACCCAAGGAGTAACTTGCAATTCAAATACTGGTGAATTTTCTAGAATCTGATACTCCTCCAAGTCAAGCTCTTCATAGGGCGAGTATAGAAGCTATATCCCTACAATCATCGAGGCCAAATCCAAGCACATCTAAGGTGGAGGAAGTTACATCGTTTAGTGATGTGAACTTGGATGAAGTGATTGAGTTTCCCAAGTTTGATTTTGTAACCATCACTATTGAACATATGAGCATACTCCAGGATGCTCTTACAAAGAAGAAGAACCGAGAACTACTTAGACATGAGCATAGGTAGAAGCAAACTTTGAAAGATATCAAGGACATTTTTCTTGATGCATTTAGCTTGCCAGCACCAAAAGCAACAAAGCCTATCATAGAGCTATTAGAATTACAATAGGAAAGGTACACTTCTGAGAGGGGGGGGGGGGGTGTGAATCTTTAGTTCAAACTTTGACCCATAAAACATTCACTAGACATCCATCTCATACATTCAATAAGTAAATTGAAATACCATATAAATCATGTACATCTAAATCATGTAAACAAATAAACATTCACACATATATGACACCAGATATGATTACCCAAAAACCCTCCAATGAGAAGGTAAAACTAGGGTGGGGATGACACCCACAAATCTTCACTACTACAGTAATAAAGTGTATCCAATGAAGGTTACAATGTTTGATCATGAAACATGATCTACCCTGTGAAAGGTCTGCCTTGTTAAAGGCTTACAAAGACTATTAGGTCTTACCCTGTTAAAGGATTTCAACACCTTATTAAAAGTGTGCCTTGTTAAAGGACTTTAACTCAAAATTAAGTAAGCACCTTGTTAGAGTATTTCAATACAACCTATTAGGAAAACTTTGTTAAGAGATTTAACCGATTCACCTATTAGAATGTTTCAGCATTGATTTGTAGTTAGCACTTTGTTGCTTGATGATAAATCACCTCTAAATTGATGTATTCTTGATCCTTCTTGATCAGATGTCTCTATGCTATATACTATTCCCTTCCTCTATTTTGCTTTAAATGATTCTATAATGCAATTTCACTTCACAATTCCTTAGCCACCACAAATGCTCTATTTGTGCATGCAAATCTTCTCTCTTTACTTCTTCCACGCACATACGAAGTTTAGTGTTTGTCCTCCATAAGAAGATCTCGGTGACTTAGGGTTAGGTATGAATCAACAACTATGATTCATCCAATTTGCCACTTAAACCTTCCCTTTACCTGATTGGATGCATGTAATGCATAGGGATTCCAACTTATGATTTGTCCTTATCATCAAAATATCGTAATTCAATCTTTAAGTCAGCTCAAAAATGGTTTACATTGTAGTTTGTGCCAATACAAACAACTATAAAAAAACTATTTTACTCGGCATTTGAAGTCTCTAATAATCGGCATATCCTAATTTCTATACCAGTGACTCAACATGCATTGCTTGCTTGGCTCTTATATCACTCGGCATGCACTATCTTCTCGGCACATGAGTGACTTGGCATTCACTATGGAATCGACATGCTCTATCTTATACATGTTGTGCTCAACATATACTACTTGTTTGGCATGAACTAAGTAAATGACTTAAGTGTATAAACACTCACTTGTCAAAACCAGTTTGAGATCAACAATCTCCCCCTTTAACATGAGTGTTAAAAGTACTTGATCATACATTGATATCCTTATTCTTATGGGCATAACAAATCTCTTATTCGTCTTATGTACAAAATTTCAAAATATCAAAATTTTGTAACAACTTAGACCTCAAAATCTTATACTCCCCCTAAGTTGTTAAATCTGGTTCTGTACTCAAAATTTTGTACTTGAAATGTTACTCCTACTGAGTAGATGTGCCTCAACTAATTTTTACTTCATGTTGTCTATCTTATTCTTTGCTTTCTCCCCCATGCTCTTACATGTTGTTTGTGCTATTCTTTGCTTGCTCCCCCATGCTCTTACTCTATTTTAGCTTAATTCTCTTTCTCTCCTTTTTCTTAAGCTAGCTTTCTCCCCCTTTTTAACACTGATGTCAATGGGCTATACACTGATAGTGTGTCAGTCCAAGAAAGATTTATGAACCTCAAGAATAATTTTAAGAGTTGCATCATCTTATTTTGGTAAAAAAATTTCTTCATCAAGGCTTACATCTCCATATGTTATTACTTCTTCTACCTTTGATGAGCTTGGACTTGACACTAAGAATTGCAAGTGTGTTGCAACTTTGCTCGGCTTCTGAAGAGTGTGATTGAAAGAAGTGCCAGATTCTGGTAAAGTTACTAGGGCTTGAATGTTTGCTTGCTCCTTCAGCTTGGATATCAACTCAGCCTCTTTAGGCTTATCCTTTTCTTCCATAATGCCTTGAATTACACCTTGAATTTGTGTTGGAGGTGTAGATAAATTTATCTAACCTGTTTGACTCTATGTATCAGTAGTGGCTTGATTTTCCACTTTATCTGCTTCAACTATATCAACCTTTGCTGTCATAATTTCAGGTACTTTTTCTAAAGGTTGTATATTAGTGACTTGAGGGGGTGATGGTAGGTGGTTCTTGTGTTTTCACCTCTTCTCTTGTAGTGTCAATCACCTTTTTTCTAAATTTCATCTACACTCACTAATGTAGGGTTGTCACACAATTTGGCCTGTAGTGTGGTTTGATCTAGTATCCTTTTCAAGTCTTCCTCTATTTCAATATTTACACTTGATATTTGTTGAGGGCTAACATTTGGAAATTATGTATCTTGTACACTTTATTCTTCTGGCTATTCTTTCTTAGTTGTTTCTTGGTCATCTATATTCATTTCAGTACCTCCCTCAATTGTTTCTTCATTGTTGTGATCTTCTTCATCATCTTTAACCTCAATGGGCTCCTATTCTCCTTTTTTTCAACTTTTCAAGATTATTAAAATCAATGTGAGAAAATCTTGATAAATTTGCATCATTTCTAACATTCTCACATAGGTTTTCTAGATCTAAAGATCGATTGTGACTCACAACTTTGAATTGGTTGTTGTCATCATATTCTATTCTTCCTTCATTAGATTCAACTCGAGCAATGTACTTTCTCCTTGGTCTTTTCTTTTGTCCTCCTTCTTGATCTATAGGTTTGACTTTCTCTTTAGCCTTTTGTGTTGTGACACATACACTAGCCCTTGTGGTAGGTGTTTCAGGTTTGGGATGGCTTGGTTTAGCAATCTTCTTGGATCTTGTCACTGCTTGTCCCTTAGCCTTTCTCTTATTCTTATCAGTAAGAGTAGGTGCTTCCTCAACTTCTTCTTCCTTGACACCTTTTGCAATTTCTGTCTCTTCCTCTTGTTGATCTTCACCCAATCCTTGTGTTAATACAAGTGGTGCTTAGATTTGAGTGTCTTCTTCCTCTTCATCCTCTTCTTGCTCGTCACCTTCACCCAATTTATCTTTCAACTTCTTTACCAACTTCTCCTTCTTCTTGATGATAGAGGTAGTCTTTAATTCCATGGTAATCTTAGATTTAGCCATCTCATAATTACCAAATTCTTTGGAATATTTATCTATATCTTCTACAAGTAATGCTATTATTGTTGCAGAGACCTCATCTACATTAATTTCATAGCCTAAAGTCCTTAGCCATCTTGCTCTTAGAGTTGCTGCTTGAACAAATGTATAGCCAACATCAATTAGGAAATAAACATCATCATAATGTTTTTCCACCGATGATATTGGAATCCTCAATCTTTTCTTCATAGATTGCTTGAAGTCCTCAAAGTAACTGGTCATTACTAACTCAAAATTTTCACTTGATTGTTCAATGAACTCTCCTATTTGAATTGCCACAGACCTTTTTTTCTTCCATGCCACAATGCCCAATGTAGGAAATGTGTTTTGAACATAAAAGAAGATACATATCAAAATATATCCAAATTTGCACTGAGCACTCTTTGTTTTCCTTATTTCTCCCAAGTTTCAATCAATTGCTATAGTTGTAGCTCAACAAGATCATATGTATGATCCTTCTTCACAATCTTATAACCCACATCTACTACAATACAGGGCAAACTGTTCAATTTGCTTGATTGGTAAAACTTATGTGCAATTACCCTTACTACAAAATCTATTACGGGATTTGTGATGGTGTTAATTGTCATTCCTCTCTTATTCCACATGGCCCCTATGTTCTTCTCAATAACTTCTTTGGATTCACTCCTCATAGTCTTAGGCTGATCTAGGGTTGGATACCTTGTTACCCTATGGATTCTTCTTTTGGTGACTTTGATACTTCCATTGTCTAACCATTATGAACTATCATGAATCCTACTTAGTACAATCCTGATCCATTTAGTTTTGAAAACATTAGGAAAATCTAGGGCACAAGTTAACCCTTTCTTCTCTACAATCTTAAATTCTTCCCTTAACACACTATTTTCCCAAAGCTTTCCATATGCTTCTCTTATTTCCATGTCACCAATACTCCCAATCTTACAATTGTAACATTTTCTAACATCTTGAATCATTGAAACTTTTGGTGGTATCATGGGAAGTGCATCGGAGGGGTCTTGTTTGTATGCAATTTCTAGTATGGCTTTGAAATAGGTTGTTTAACTTTGTTTCTAACCAACTGAACATTCAAAACCTCCTTTCCCTCTACACCCTTTGAACTAGATGCCATTTTAAAAAACTAGGGTTTATGAAAATAGAAATAGCACAACTCAACACATGATAAATACCTTGCAAAATCTGATGAGATGGTGTCAAATTACTATTTAGATCTCCTGCAATTGCTTTGAATGGATTTCCAAATCACCTCTAGCTTTTCTTGCTCTTTCTTGATTTTGAATGATGTAAAATGAGCTGAAATTAATCAAATACCTCTTTGAAATACTACAATTAATGTTGAGTGCTTACACAACTGTAAGTTCAATATCAACCAATTTTTGGCTCACTCGACATCCATTAGTCTTTTCATTCATTTGAAAACCATTATGATCTTGACAACAACTAGCTAGTCTGTTAGCTCGACATCCTCTAGCATTTCACTTGGCAAGCATAGGAAACTTTTCATGCTCAGCAATAACATGAAAAACTCAAAATTTTCTTTGATTCTTAATAACATCTTGCATCTTTATTCATGCTTATGTAAACTTTTTGGTACTAGATCCTTTGGAATTGATGTATCATATAACTTTTGAATATTAGTCCTACATACCTCTTGATTGCTTAGTTTGATGAGGTGTGATCACTTGACCCATTGGGTGAAGTGATCCCTTCTCCACTTGATGTGCTACTATCATCCTTTTTCTTCCATGTCTTGTTCATTTCATTTCTAACATTTTCAATATCTACCTTGCCTTTTCCTTTACCTTTATTGAACTCACAACTTGTTGCCTTTGACCTTGTTGGACAATATCAATTGATGTGACCAATCTTCAAACAACTAAAACATGTGGGTTGAATTAACCACCTTTTGTAGTCACTTTTGAAGTTTTTCCTAATTCAATTCTTAGGAATATGTCCATACTCTTGACAATAATGACAACTATATCTTGTATTATAATCCCAGTTGTAAGAGTTGCCATTGTTCTTTACCTTTGTTTACTTGTTTAATGACCACATGGGTTTGGATTTGCACTCAAAAGATCTATGTCCATACTTTTGATAGTTATAATAGTATCCTTCAAATCTTTGAGTGTGCACAATCTTAGTTCTGTATTCATGTGCTTGATGACCTTGTTTGTTGCACTTATGGCAGTAAACCATGCTCTTATGCTTGACATTTTGATTTGCAGTTTTTCTCCTACACACATTAGTAGTATGTCCTTTCTTTCCATAATTATGACAAGTAGGTTTGAAATTATTACCTTTTTTGCTCCTTTCTTCAACACTTTTGGATGACTCTCCTTCTTTAGTACTTGTGTATTCCAGTCCTGATGTATCATTATTGGATTTAGGGGATCTCAATAATTGCTCAAAGTATTTGATGGCTTCACTTGGTTTATTGAAACTTTCAAAAAATTCATTTTCCCTTTTTAGGTCATTATGCAAGTGCTCATTCTGCAACTTCAATTTTTCTATCTCAATGTCTTGACATTCAATTCATAGTTGGCATTCATCATTTAACTCGAATTATCCAATTGCATGTTAGAAATCTTAGTTAGCTCTGATGATTTCTCTTCCAGTCTATTGGTAAAAAATCTTTTCTCATCTTCACTCATGGCTTTGTCTTCCATAGCTTTCTTTTTCTTTTCAGTCACTTCACATAGTAGTATGGCTTGTGATTCTTTCTTTAACTTGAGATTTCTAATTTCCTCAGCTTGGGCTCTATTCTTTTCCATTAGATATACAACTATTGCATTGAATTCATTTGAGTCTCCATTAGCAAATAGCTTAGTAGTGTCCATCTCTCTGTATTGTGTGTCATTCTGCTCAAAAGCAATTTCCTTCCTTCTCTTTAAAGATTTGTTCAAGTCTTCTCTTACTTCATTAAGTTGATGTAGAATGAGTTGTATTTCAATTCCTTGATTCTCAATGATCTTTCCCAAATTGTAGACTTCCATTTTTAATATCTTTCCTCAAAGCTATAAAGCTTCTTTTTTATAGAACAAGGCTCTGCTACCAATTGTTGGAATTGCAATAGGAAAGGTAAACTTTTGAGGGGGAGGGCGGGGGGGTGAATTAGTAGTTTAAACTTTGACCCATAAAACATTCATCACACATCCATCTCATACATTCAATAAGTAAACTGAAATACGATGTAAAGCATGTACATCTAAATCATGTAAACAAATAAACATTCACACATATATGACACTAAATATGATTAGCTAGAAACCCTTCAATGAGAAGGTAAAATGAGGGTGGGGATGACACCCACAAATCTTCACTACTGTAGTAATAAAGTGTATCCAATGAAGGTTATAATGTTTGATCATGAAACATGATCTACCCTATGAAAGGTTGACCCTATTAAAGGCTTAGAAAGACTGCTAGGTCTTACCCTATTAAAGGATTTGAACACCCTATTAGAAGTGTGCCTTGTTAAAGGACTTTAACTCATAATTAAGTAAGCACCTTGTTAGAGGATTTCAATACAGCCTGTTAGGACTATTCTATTAAGAGATTTAACTGATTCACCTATTAGAATGTTTTAGCATTGATCCTGTAGTTAGCACTTTGTTGCTTGATGAAAAATCACCTCTAAACTAATGTATTCTTGATCCTTCTTGATCATATGTCTCTCTGCTATATACTATTCCCTTCCTCTATTTTTCTTTAATTGATTTTGCAATGCAATTTCACTTCACAATTCCTTAGCCACTATAATTGCTCTATTTTTGCATGCAAAACTTCTCCCTTCACTTCTTCCATGCACATACGAAGTTTAGGATTTTTCCTCCTTAAGAAGATCTCTGTAGCTTAGGGTTAGGTATGAATCAATAATGATTCATCCATTTTGCTGCTTAAACGTTCCCTTTACCTGATTGGATGCATGTAATGCATAGGGATTCCAACTTAAGATTTGTCCTTATCATCAAAATATTGTAATTTAATCTTTAAGTCAGCTTGAAAATAGTTTACATAATAGTTTGTGCCAATACAAATAACTATGAAAAAATTGTGTTACTCGACATCTGAAGCCTTTGATGCTCAACATATACTAATTTCTATACTGTGACTTGGCAACTGAATGACTCGACATGCATCGCTTGCTCAGCTCCTGTATCACTCAACATATACTATCTGCTTGGCACTAGAGTGACTTAGTACATGAGTGACTTGGCACTCATTGTAGACTCGGCATGCTCTATCTTATACATGTTGTGCTTGACATATACTACTTGTTTGACATGAACTAAGTAAACGACTTAAGTGTATAGACACTCACTTGTCAAAACCAATTTGAGATCAACAAGAGCATCTAACGAGCTTAGTGGAGAAGGTAAATGATACAGACCTAGATTCAAATGTAAAATTACTTGAATGGTCTGAAAGAAAGTTTTTTAAAAAGGTTAATGAAAAGATATCAAGTGCTATTGCACTATCACATGTTGATCTAGCAACCAAAATTGATAGTGTGAAGAAGGTAATAGAGAAAATTTTCTCTTTGTACACTAAATTGTGCAATCCAAAACTCTTCACACAAGAAAAAAGAAGTCACATATTGAGTTTGGAGAGTTATATATAGTCATCTAGTATAACTCTACCAAAATCTCTAGCCCAGAGTAAAAAACATTTCAGGAATCTCCTAAACTCCCAGAGTTAGTTAGCAGTGTTACATATAGATGAAGTAAATAGTATGGCTAAACTAATTAGCATCTAGTCTATTCTAACTCCTCATATGGAGATATTGCACAAGGAACTAGCGTTTTCTGAAATACTCATGAAGAAAGATCCATATCTTTCTATTCATGAAGGCTTAGTTCACCTTGCTACTGAAATGGCCATCCAAATCCAATCATTGGAAGTAGCTTGTGATAATTGGGATGTTTCTTTGAAAATAATGCTTGAGGTCCACAATTTTTTTTTGGACAAATACACTCTAAGTGTATAACCCTTTGACATAAGTGTCAAAATGGGGGAGAAATAAGAAGTATGGGAGAAATAAGAAGAATGGGGGAGATAATATTTTTGAGGAGTAGTCAATGACACAAAATAGAGCACCCAGATCAACATATGTAAATCTACTCAATAGGAGGAATGATTTTGGTTTAGGTAAAAAATAACACAATCAACTCAGGGGGAGTTATTGAATTTTGAGGTATGACTAATGAGTCATAAGTTTTTGCAAAATTTTGAAGTTTTGAAGTTTTGTATGTAAATGGATATTATCTGAGTTATGCTTGAAAGGTTAAAGGTTATAAGTGCATGACTACATATTTTGCCACTCATGTCAAAAGGGGGAGATTGTTAATCTTAGATTGGTTTTGACATATGAGTGACAATATACTTAAGTCATTTACTTAGTTCATGTTGAACAAGTAATACATGCTGAGCATAAGTTGTTAGATAGTATAGGTGGAGCAACATATATTTAGGATGAGCCAAGTAATTAGTAAATGCCAAGTCACTCAACTGCTGAGTAGATAGTATGTGCCAAGCTATCCATATGTCAAGTGATTAGTGGATGTTGAGTCATTCAAAGGCTAAGTTATAGCATTGAAGTTGTAGTTGATGTTGAGCATCAGGGACTTCAAGTGTTGAGTTACACAATTTTGACATAGTTGTTTGTAATGGCACAAACTTCTATGTAAACCATTTTTGGGCCAACTTAAGGATTGTTTTATGATCTTTGATGATAAGGATAAATATTAATTATGAATCCCTATGCATTACATGCATTCAATCAAAAAAGGGGAAGGATTAAGTGACAATATGGGTGAATCAAAATCGTTGATTCATACCTAAACCTAAGTCACCTAGGTCTTATTAAGGAGGAAAAACCCTAAACTTTTCAATAGAATTCTTGAGGATAATTGAAGATTTTTTGCATGCACAAACTAAGCATTCATGGTGATTAAGGTGTTCTGATTTGAGTTACATTGCAGAATCAATTAAAGAAGAACGTATGAAAGGAATCAAAAGACAATAGAGATACATCTGATCAGGAAGGATAGAGTACACATCAGTATAGAGGTGATCTGACATCAAGAAACATAGTGCTAATCGAAGGATCATTGTTGAGAATTTTAATAGGTGAATTAGTTAAATCTCTTAACCAATTAGTCTTAACATGATGTTGTAAATCCTTTAATAGGGTGCTTACTTCATTATAAGTTAAAGTCCTCTCACCAGGCACACTTCTAACAGGATGTTGAAATCCTTTAACAAGATAAGATCTAACAGTCTTGTAAAGCCTTTAAAAGGGCAGACCTTTCACAGGGTAGATCATGTTTCATGATAAAAACATTCTAACCTTCCTTGGATACACTTTACTACTGTAACAGTAAAGATTTGTGGGTGTCATCCCCACCCTAGTTTTACATGTTGTCAATTCTTCCATACTCCCTCAGTTATAATAGTGTTGACTGTATATTTATAATTGTCTTCCAATGAATATCCTTAAAGTTACTTAGTCCCTTATTCTTCTATTCACAATTGTGATGTGTAAGCTCCACATCATACCCATTTCTTTGTCTTATGGCTATTGAGATTGAGAGGAATTACCCTACCACCTTCATATCTAATTTTGTTCTTTCTTAGGGGTAGAGATTTACAATTGTATGCCCACTGGTGATTTCCACCTTTTGTTAGGAATTAGTTGTCTTTCTACTTTAGAGGAGATAGTACATCTAACTATGTGATGCTTTACCGGTAGTGTGGATGCTTGTTAGAAGTCTAAGTCAATTTGGGATTCCAACCATCGATACCCTACCTATTTTTATTTCTCTGCATTAGATATGTCTTTCAATATGATTCCCTTTGCCATCTTCAAGAGTAATAGAATAAAATTTTACTTGGTAATATGTGGGTTCGATGAGTTAAAAGAACTTCTATTTCAATTTTATTCATTTCTTTCTCCATAGTAGTGGTATGTTTTGAGTCTTTCTCATTGATCCATGAATTGTTTACCTGTGTTGCTTGGATATATAACACACCATTTATATTGGTTTGGCAAGTGGTGACATAGAATAATTTGCATATCTTATGCCACCACTTTATTAGTTATTTCCATATAATTTACATATCTTATGCCACCGCTTTATTAGTTATTTCCATATATATTTTCAATTCTTATGCTGTATTTTATCCTTCATGTAAAACAAGTTGTTTCCTTACATTTGTAGTTTGGCTCTGATACCATGTTTGTTTTTTCTAGGACAGTTTCTGCAAATGTAGTAACATTGCCAATTTGATTGATGTGTTCCAAATGCATATTTGGATCTCATATACATATGAGAGGAGGAGACGTCTCTTAAAAAGACATGTCCCTATATTTTAATCATCATTAGTTAATAAGTAACTATATGTATAGCTCACCTTTAAGAACATATAATATTAATATATTAACCATATATGTAATATATTATATATTGTATAATAATATATAATGCATAATATATATTACACACACACACACACACACACACACACACACACACACACACACACACACACACACACACACACACAGTTTTCTTGTCAATCGACAATCATGTGGTGGAAAAATAATTACATTCAGGAACTTCACAACATAATAGTCTCTTCTAATTATAAGAGCCCAATTAGTTAAGTAAAGTCATTTATAAATAAATACACACACACACACACACACACACACACACACACACACACATCTCTATATACATACATATATGTACACACACACACACACACACACACACACACACATCTCTATATACATACATATATGTACACACACACACACACACACACACACACACACACACACACACACACACACACACACACACACAAACACACACACACACACACACACTTATCAATAATATGCGAATGTTCATATAAATCATGAAAACAAATACTTAATGTAATGAGTATATCACTTTGACTGATGCTATACTTCAATAGTAGCTCCTTCCAATATGTACTATTTGAAAGTATGAGGTACACCATTGTCCATGTGGGTGTATTCTTTCTTCTATCAAATTTTTATTCCCAATACTAATATGATGTTTGCATATTAAAATAGGCATAGGAGGATTTCTTTGGCAATGGAATATGTTGCCATCAATTAGTTTGTGCAAAGACAATGTCCTCGAAGTATTGCCAGTGCTAGCTTTCCTCTTGTCCATGGCAATTATAATTTATTATAATTTGTTTGGGTAATTTGATTGTATTGTTATTAACTATTATTCCATATTAATATTTATTATATTATATTCTTTAAATAGTATTGATATATTATGTGATTAATCTATATTTTTTCTTACAATACATAAATTTATGATATGAGAATTATAATTATAATTTATCTTTGATACATGCTCTAATTTAATTATGCATTCTCAATATCAAGTAACTTAAATTAAAATTAATGTTGTCAGTCTGTGGCCTAGAGAAGGGCTTGAATATACAAGAGTTTGTTATGCACAAAGATGATGTTTATAACTTTAATTTTTTTGTTGCCAAAGATGTTTAATACTATAATCAATTTCAATTTTCTTATGTTGGAATTTGGGGATAAACTAACCACTACCTTGTTAATACTATTTTCATGCTTGCAGACTGGAATTTGAAATTCAATTGATGATATCAGAGTTTCATGTCCAGTTCAGCAGTATTGCTTGCCTTTTGGCTTATTACATTATATTGTGTTAGTATTCATGCACAAGAATGTTAAATTTTCTTGTAATTGGTTGTTGAGCAATCATAAACATCACATCCAAGCACAAGATGAAGTAGGTCTCTATATCACTTGGTGACTAGTGGTCTGTAAGCATTATGATGATGCACAAAAATTATATCAATTCCTATAAGACTCATCATTTGTTCTAATGGGATTGTTTTTTGTCATCTTATAGTTTCCAAAGAAACTATGTTTCATGTTGTTGAGTTCTCACCTCCTGGTCCCCTATACCCACTTTTATTCTCATGCTACTAGCCTATTTAATTAGTATTCTATTAAATTTTTAGGTATACCTCTGACATATCCTATGTGTGTTGTCCTATATCACCATCCTTCACAAGATGAGAATCTGTGGACAACATAGATATTTTGTTGTTTGGTATTTTAGTTGGCACATGAAAATACTACAACCCAACAGAATAAACTACAAAATTTGCTACTTATGGTTACTATTGGATTGGGGTATATTTTCAACTTTGAAAATTTTAGCATATAGATGTTGGACTATTTGTGCAAAACTTTATATTTTAAACACTTTATTAGTATGAATTGTACCTTAGACGATGATGTGATTTGTACAGATGAATAATATGTTTATATAGGGCATAGTCAACTTATACATGTGACTACATATTGCATCCATTATTTTGATTCCCCTGCCTTTACTTATAATTATCTACCCTAGTTTCTGAGAATCTCCATTATTGAAAGGTGGTTAGTGTATGGGTTCCCATTCCTACATTTTTTGGTGACCACATTTATACATAATATAGCTTTCTTCTCATTTGTTTTCTTGTGCAACTTAATTTCATTGGTGCTCCTATCCCTGTACCTATACCTATACTAGTAGCCATGTGCCTTGTGGCAACTTGGTTATTTAGTGTATGAGAAAACTGGTATTCTAGTAGCATTTTTTTCCACCTCTTTCTTGTTCTCTTTTTTAGTACAAAGTTCACATGGAAATGACATGTGGACTAAAGTGAACATGTGGAGTATTATGATGATGGGTGGTGGGGCTGGCGAATGGGCTTGAAGAATATGATCTAAAAATTAATTCCTACCTATGATTCTAAAATGTCTTATTTGATGCAATTTAGTAGTACAACCCATCATGGTATGGGTTAAAGATTTCATGTACGCAATTTGTAACTCAAAGTTTTTTTAGCGATGATAGAGCTATTGCATCTGGTGCATTGATGTTTCTAATCTTGTGATTTTTATTGTCTTTAATGTTCATACAATAGATTGTCATTTTGAATGATTTCATTACGTGTTTGTTTCCAAAATTTAGAATAGTTGTCATGACTGCAAATATTCTCCTTCCTTTGCAAGGACATTGGTAAGCAATTTGTGTAATTCTTGAGTTTCTTAATTATGAGTTGGAACAAAGTTTCCACTCCAAATTTATTATCTTGTGGAAAGATTTTTTTTTTATGAATAGACATTTTCCATTAATAAAAATATTAAAGATACATATTCCCAAAAAAGGGATCCGGAGATATTGGATCACCCTATGAGTTCAAATAACCCAAGGCCGGAAATCAACTATTCATCAAAAAACATATATAAGCAAAAACATGAAACTTTAGGTTACAAAATTAGTGCCAGCCAAAGGAGGGTCTTTATCATTAGAACCCTAAAAATCCTTGGGGTTAGTGGTTGGCTTAGGAGGAGCCCAACCATCAGCAACATTAGTATCTTTATCAACTTCTTTTTGTTCTTTAGCCTTGGGAGGAGAAATGGCAAGATCTAGTCAAGGGAAACTTCACGTGGGGTCATGGTGAGTAGAAGACCAACCTATATTAGTGACAGTAGGGGAAGCCACTGGGGACTAGCTTGAGCCCAACCTCTAAGGAGGTGAGGCTGAGTGTTGATGGCTACTAAATCCACCACTGGGAGAGTGATGATGAGGCTATGACCTGGGAGTTTACGAGCGATGAGCATAACTACTCTGGCCTCATCAATGACAACAGTGAGGAGTGTGGTCACCAGAAAAAGTATCTAGAGGTACTTGGGCAATCGTACAAGGAGCACTAGTAAATTTGGACTCAATTTTTGATGCATTATGGTAAAAAATTTGACCCAGATTGGTCAAAATTTTGACCAAGCATTTTGTTGCTATTTTTCTTGTCAATTTTTTGACCAAATTGTAGGTTGAAGCCTAGAGCTTGAAGCACAACTAAAATAAAGGGCCATTCAATTTAGTCATATGCTTTGGTGAAATCAATCTTCAAGAATAGGGCCTATTGTTTGGAATGTTTGGCCCACTCCATCCCTTCCCAGACATCAATAATGTTGTCCAAGATATACTGAGACTTAATAGAACCAATTTTTTTAGGTTGAACAATTTGAGGGAGCAAGTGCCAAATTTTAAGACAGAGCCTTGACAATGATTTAGTAGGAGACATTCAATAAAGTAATGGGGTGCCAATTACAAATTTCTTTAAGATCGCTAGCTTTAGGTATGAATTTAATATTCCATTTGTTTATTATGTTGCCCAATGACTTTGAGATATATGATTCATAATAAACATGAAGAAAATCGAGGCCAATGTCATCCCAAAGCACCTTGTAGAACTCACAGGGGAAGCCATCACATCCGGGGGCTTTCTCATCAGTCATGGAAAGGATAACTTCCTTGAGATATGCAAGCATTAGCTTTTTATCACAAAAGGCATATTGCTCAAGGGAAAGCCTATTAGGAGTAACATCAAGGTAGGTTTGTAGCACTTGATCACATGCAATAGAGGGTCCTTGAGCTCTAAAAACTTCTCATAATGATGCACAAAAACCTGGAGAATATTCGATAGGTTAGTGAAAACCTGCTGATCTTCTTGGATGTATTTAATACCCACTACATAATGTTGAGCCCTCAAAGCATTAAAAAATTCCTTGGAAGCCTGATTTTCAATCTCCAACCAGTGGAGATAGGCCTTGATCTAAGCTGCTTGAGCAACATAATTATCTGCAACCTATTTTTGGTGTCTAAGGTTGGCAAGCCAAACTTGGAGATCCATATCAAATAGATTCATGAAAAAGCCTTAGAGGCCATATGCAGATCAAGAGTAGTGGCATCATAAGATCTTGATGTAACCCTCAAATCTTCAAAGAATAAATCAAAAAATGACACAACACAAAAGTTTCAGAATGCCATAATCTTTCATTAAAATTTCGCAACTCTACTCTGCCTCTACAGTGCAATAAAACACCTACTTATTATAATTCCAAAAATTATCATATTTGGCAATTTTTTCAGGAAAAATAGGTTTTTCCATTTTTGGTAATTTTTAAAACCCATCGTACGAATCCAATTTTTTCCCAGAAAAAGCTCCCAACTAAGGCAAGACAAATTGCCAACTGATCAACGAAATCAAAAAACTAATTTCAGATTTATTGCAAAAAAAACTTTCTAAAAAAACATGAAAAAAACATGAAAAACCAATTTTGGAGGTCAAGACGATCTTTTAGGCTCCTGAAAAAATGTTGAAATAGCAACCTCTCTAGTAGAGCTCAATCGAAAATCCAAATAACTCTTCCTCATGCAACTACCTATAAAATTTCAGCCAAAACTCACATCTGAGTCAAAAGTTATGACTCCCAAAAGTAAATTTTGACCAAAACCAACATTTGAGTCAACAATCTTGACCCTCGGATGCACGTGAATCAAATATCTTGTGGCACATAGCTAGCTGTCTACCATAAATGTGAAGAAACCTCATAGTACAAAGGATAGCATCATTCCACCATTGAATCCATCCAATATGTGTGTGGGGCCAAAAATGACACAACACAAAAGTTTCAGAATGCCATAATCTTTCATTAAACTTTCGCAACTCTACTTTGCCTCTATAATGAAATAAAACACCTACTTGTTATAATTCCAAAAATTATCATATTTGGCAATTTTTTCAGGAAAAATTGATTTTTCCACTTTTGGTAATTTTTAAAACCCATCGTACAAATCCCATTTTTCCCTAGAAAAAGCCCCTAACTAAGGCAAGATGAATTGCCAACTGATCAATGAAATCAAAAAACTAATTTAAGATTTATTACAAAAACAACTTTCTAAAAAAACTAGAAAAAAACATGAAAAGCCAATTTTGGAGGTCAAGATGATCTTTCAAGCTCTTGAAAAAATGTCAAAATAGCCACCTATCTAGTAGAGCTCAATCGACAATCCAAATAACTCTTCCTCATGCAATTACCTATAAAATTTCAGCCAAAACTCACATCTGACTCAAAAGTTATCACCCCCGAAAGAAAATTTTGACCAAAACCAACATTTGAGTCAACAACCTTGACCCTTAGATGCACTTGAATTAGATCTCCTTTGTTACATAGCTAGCTATCTACCATAAATATGAAGAAACCTCATAGTACGAAGGATGGCATCATTCCACTATTGAATCCATCCAATATGTGTGTGGGGCCAAGGGTCAAGATTCTAGACACGTAGAATGTGAGAAACATATGGTGGATGACCCAGCAAAGAGATGTTGAGGTAAAACTAGGTTTTACTTGGGTGAGGCTGAGCTATCTGCCAAGTTATAGAAAAGTTGGCATAACTTTAAGAAACCCCTCCCAAAAAAATGCCTAAAATGCTAGCAAATCCAACATTTTGTGGGCATGAAAATTTTAATATCGAGAGCAATTTTTTTGTTCCATATAGGTAAATAAAATATTATATCTTGGAAATTTTTTTCTTGCCCTAGCAAAAATCATTTTAAATGTGGCAAATTAATTTTTTTTCTTGCTGGCAGATAAATAAATGATGGCTATTTTTTTCCCTTGCCAAAAATGAATTAATAATGTTAGAGGTGAATTACTTGTTCTGTAGGAAAATGAATAATAATGGTCTTGACTAATATTTAGTGGTAAACTAAAAAAATATTTAATCTAAAAGTGAATTTGCACATGTATTGGCTAGTGACTATATTGACTACTGAGTAGTCACTTCAAGTTTCAACTTGTGTACTATCTTAGGTCTATTATTAATAATGTTGTAATGTTATTATGTCGGTGTCACTATTACCAAGTCGGCTACTATCACTTTTGTAGTGTTAAACAATAGTTTTATTGACCATTGACTAATTAGAGATCAATGACAGAAGATGGATTTCAGGGCCAGTCCCTTGAAAAAGACCTAGAGTTGCATAAAATTCTCTGGAATGGAGACACGTGGAAATTTTTGCACAAAAATGATTAATTGGAATGTATTCAATGTAGTGAACATCACATCAAGTTTAAAATCATAAATTTGTTACTAACAGTTACAATTATTACATTCCATTTACAACCACCTTGGTAGGCACTTTCAACTGTCCAACATTAATGCGAGTACATTTTGCACACTTGAAAATTAATAGGAATATGAAAAAATAAGATATGAAAGATCATGAATGCCAAATAATTTAATGCAATTGCCATTAAGTAGCCTCTTCAATGCCTCTTTCATTATCATTTTTCAAATTCTTGAATCTAAATTCACTTTGTAGAGTTTCTTAGTCATGGATACACCAATTTTCCTAAAATGCACAACAATGGCTTTGCAAAAGCCCTTGCTGGGCATGATTCCTGATGATGTCTTAGCCATGGTTTGCAAGCAAGATACCTAAGGTCCTTTTATTTGCCATGCTTTATTCATGGTCCTTGGCTATGAATTATTAAGAAATGATAAGAAGTACTATGTGTCCACAGATATTACCTCCTACTTCCTTGCATCTCTTCTCAACCTTGGAGGGAATCAAGTAGACATTTTGATGCATCTATGTAATATTTTTTAAGAAACATTTTTAGAAGACGATATCAAAATTCTTCTATTGGTCAAGCAGGTATCGGGGTCGGGTATTGGCATCCCTTTTACAAACATAGTAGACAAGTGCTAGAAGCAAGGCGTAGTGAGCATTGTATAGAAGCATCTGTTCCTGCTTGACATGAATGAACAACAATTGACTTGCCATCGGAAGTGGGCGTGGCTCGAGAGGGATTTCCTATGGAAGTGGTTGTTGTTGGATGACGTCAGGGAGACTAACTTCACATGGCTAGATGAGTTCAACAACATCATCTTCTCCAATAGATTCCTTACAGAGGGACTTGAAGACCTTTCTAATTCAAAGCTTCAAGCTCTTAGCCCCTCAGTCCACTGATGCTTCCAGCCTCCTTATTCCCTGGTTCCCTATTCTTTGTTTCTTGAATCTTGTTTCCTTGAAAAAAATATTTTTAAGATATCTATTTTTTCTTTGGATTGGGCCATGCCCTTTAATGTAAATTACGAAATAGTAAAATCAAGTTGATTTAGCTATGCACTATGAATCAGTATTATGTACATTGTACACTCTAAAATATTATCAATGAAAACAATAGTTTTTGGCTTCTCAAATCATTATTCTTGCTAGTCTATGACTTTGTTTTTGGCATCTCAATGCACTGTTGAAATGTTAGTCTGTGACTCTATTATAAAAAATTAATTGTTAATAGTTATAAAGTTAGAAACAAAAAAAAAGGTTTCAACAATCCCTTTATGTTTCATATTTGATTAACAATTTATAGTAAAAAATTATTCAATTGAAAATTATTCAATAAAAATTTGTAAATTTATAATATGTATATGTATGTCCTTTAAGTTCAAAACTTGTAAAATTCGATAATATATGAACATAAGGGCCGGGGCCATGCAAGTTAATAGTAATTAGTTATAATAGGTTTAGCTATTATTAATTTATATAAAAATATTAAATAAATAAAAAATAGAATATTGTATAACTATATGAAATGTAACATATATGTAACTTAAATAGACCAAATAGTTATTATTCATCACAAATATTTGTTCTATATAACTTTTAAATATAACACAAAATGATAAATACTTCAACAAAAGAAATTATTTGTTGTTATAAAAATAACACATTATTATATAAAATACAACTTATAACCAACACAAAGGGACCATTAGTTGAACACTAATTTTTAAAAAAAATCTCACACATTTCATAAGAAAATACAAAACATTTATTAGTATTCACCTTTTATATTTGTGAGACATATTATTGATATGATTTACTCTATGCATACACATTGCTACCCCAATAGTTGTACACATAAGAGTACTATTTGCACACTAAGATATCAATGTTTATTTAATTTAGCATATTATATTTTGAGTGACACACATATATGAAATAAGAGCTCTTTGGAGTCCTTGCCTTTTGGGATCATCTTGGAATGTTTAAATGGAAGTCTAGTGATCTACAATGTTTCTCATGTCTATTGTATAAAAAGAGAAGTTATAAATTTTAACGAATTTAACCTAGAGCTTTAATAATTATTTTAAGATTTAGTTTTACAAAATAGTGTTTTGAGTGGCTATTATTAAAAATTATAGAGTTTAATGCAATGCAAGATTAATTTTTTCTTCAAATATCAATATTTCAACTTATTTTAAAACTTCTAAAATTACTAGTTCAATTCCATAAATTTTAGATATTTATTTATTCAATTTTAGATTTTTATTAGCATTTTTAGATTTTCTTTAGAGAAGATTATTAATTTGAATTAGTATATTTTATTCGAAGAGATTTGAAAACTTTTTATTTTTATTTTTAGACTGCAGGAATCGGGTGCAGCACGGCCCCCCCTATAAATTGCAGTGCGCTGGGTAAAATTTTTAATGTGATCGGTAGCGCTGGCGCGACACGCCCACCGATACCACGGGGACAAGGGAGACTAGAACCTGTGACCAACCCCCTGCAACAGGGAAGATTTAGCCAACCAAGCTAAGGCCCTTGCCCATATGTTTTAAAGAAGATTTGAATTTAAAAATTTTAAAATAGATTTTATTTTTAAAATGATGTCAATATAATAATATATGATAATTCATATTATTTTACTTACAACAAATAAATTAATACTGCGACAATGTTGGGTTTTCTTTCTAGTTCTTTCCTAGATGAACTCTTCAACCAGTTTTTACTTTATATAAATATATATCTAGTGGCTCGTCCATTTTTGCCAAAATAAAAAATAAAAAAAATCAAATAAATTAATACTGATTATATATTTTTATAAACATCCAAATTTAATCATTTAATAATGATTATTAACTATATTTAAAAAAATAGAACCTTTTTATTTTAATTTTTTAAAACTATCTTCAAAGTAAAAAATTATTTACAATATTGTAAATTACTCCTTATATTATAAGAAGCAAGTTATTGCTCTATACTTTACAATGACTATTAACACATCGTTTTCAAAAACTAAATTTAAAAAGATTTAGTGACAAAATTGATGGGATACGTAGTAAATTTCCTTGCTGATCCCACTGACATCATTTCCTGCAAACACAAAGCACACATTTATTACACAGAGCATACATTTATTAGATTATTATGACTACCCTTTTTCACTTATTTTCAATTTCCAAAAATCTGTGTATATCACAAATGAATTGAAAATTACTTGATTTATAACTTTAGTTTTGAATTAAGTCTTTTTGTGCCGGAGGGCTAAACAGAAATGGCAAGGGGGGAACGAAAAGGCATGGACTAATAAAATAAATAAAAAATCATTCAAAATTCAATTAAATCTTAGACATTGTCAAGTATAAGGAATAAAATAATTTGTTTGAAATAGTCAAATAGTTCAACGAAAACATTGGTTCTCATCCTATATATAGACTGGAACCCTCTATATATGATACACCCAATTTAAATATCACTGACTTCACGCCATCAAATATACCCAGAGTATATCTTCCCCGATATCTCAAAGTTGCTTTTACAAACTTAGAAAATATGAGAAACATCTTCATACTTCTCGTAGCTTTTGACGCCGCGAAAATAAAATAAAATATTTCTAATCGCGGCGTCAAAAGCTCCCAGATTTCAAAATTTGTAGCTATATAAAATGCTTAATCCTCCTGGCAAACCCAATCTGACTGTTCCTCAAACATTTCTTCTGTGATAAGCATTATAATCACTTTTCCCTTTGGTAGTGTGTAAATTGAGAGGAAAAAAGATCAAGAAATGGCAACGTTCACTATGCCTCTCATGGCGGCTGCAACAGCTACAGTTGCGGCCATTGGAGCTTGCAGCCGCTTCCATACAGAGGTAATACCTATATCTTATCATTGATTTTATTATTTTCTCTTTCACTTTGATGATTCTTCTATTTTTTGATAGAATTATTTTTCTGGATTTTAGGGTTTTGAAATTCGATAGCGTAATAATGGAGCAGTGAAGGAATTGAGCGCAGACGAAAAGAAGTCAACAAGAAAGAGCAGTGGAAGGGTAGTGTTTGCTCCCGAATTCGATGGTTTACATTGCTATGAAAATTTAATTTCTGGTTGAATCGATCTTCAATATTTTGAGGAGGCCTTCGATTCATCCAAACATTATTCTTTTCCCAACGATTCTTCCATTGGTTGTACAATAGATAATTTTGTTTAGTCATTGATCTGTAAAATCTATATTTGAATTAAATTTTAAAGCAACATTTATTGATCTTTTCCCCTCTTTTTGATTTGCTTTGTTAAACTCCCCTATTTCGATTGTTCATTTATATTGAAAATTATCAATGAACTGGTGTTAGAGAATGGTGAATACACGAATGATAACTGTAAATTGTGGCAAATTAGGCATAGAAACCCTCAATCAGTACCTGAACTCATGGAACAAGGGTATAAATTTAAAATCTCATTTACAAAAATTTAGGTAAATAAAAAATGCAATGATTTGAGAAGTCAAAATGACCTAGAACTTTCTAGATTTAAGGGCTTCGAATCTTTTTGCCAGTCAAAGTAGTTTCTAAATTTTTTTCCCGATTTTTAGTGAAAAAAAAGATTTTAACCCCTGGCATAATTGCTTCCAACAAATCAAAAAATAGAAATTCTTGACACAAAATTAATTAAAAAATAAACTGTCTTGTGAATTTTAGAAATTCAATTTAGGTTTGGTAATAAAATTAATTATGAACACTCCAAAAACATTACTACCCTATCTTATGCAAGGCAGGGATTAATAACTATAATATTTTATTTTTTATTTGAGACAAAAAGTTATTTATTTCACTCATTAATGAATTCATATATTTATTTTTTCTATAACATTTATAGTTTTCATGTGTTCAAGTATTGGTATTATTTTTTATCAACGTTTGAATTTTTTTATATGTACAAATAGTTCAATTAATTACAATATATAGTATAATAGTAAAAAAGTGTTTGAAGATAAACAAAAGCCTACAATGCAATGGTAACTTGTGAGCCTCTCATGTGGGAGGTCTTGGGTTCAAATCTACCTTTGCTTAACATATAATAATAATTAATTTCAACAAATAATAATAATTAATCTAGGCTTCGACCGTTACCGATAAAAAAAATAACGTGTTCAAAGATTGGACTCTATTAAAAAAAATAACGTGTTCAAAGATTGGACTCTATGTTCATGATAGGGCGATCATAATTAGTTCATGTTGTAGGCTATAGAACTATAGGCATCAACTTTTTTAAACTATTGATTAAACTATTGAACATCAACCAATCAATTTTCATAATTTTTCTTCTACATATCAAATTTTAATATTTGATAAAGTAAAATGCACAATTTTTAAGTTTTGTAATTTCTAAAACTATTTATCTTTAATCTAATTGGTTATTACAAATGGAGCGATAAGAGTGGATTTCAAGGAAAACTAAAAGATTATAACCTTAACAAAGTTAATAAAATTCTGATAATTTATGCGTCAATTTTTTATTTAATACCTATCTTGTCACCTAACTTTTTTTTATTATGAAATTCTTTAAATGATAAAGAATAGCAATTATCACATGCACTTTTTCAATATATATTAATAATTTATAGATAATTAAACTTTACTACATTTTAATTTTGAAACTAATTAATAAATATGAATAAAAATATAGCATTTGTAATTATATTTTTAAATTTAAATTAATTTATTTAAATTAAACTATTGTCATTATTATTATATCTTGCATCAATTTTATTCTATAAAATTTAATATATCTTTATTGAATTTTCATATCATCTTTCCAATAAAAAGTTTATGATAGAAAAGAAAATCATTTCTATAATAGAAAAGAAAATCTTTTATTTATATTATATTATAACTATTATAATAATTATTATAAATTATATGTTATATATAAAATATTTTATATAAATAATTAAATTAACATCATGATTTTGACATGCTTAAACTTAGAAAAATAAATAATAATTAATAACAATTTATTTAACAATAATTATTTTAATATTTTTCTCCATATTAATTAGTATGCTATTTAAATTTTTTTTATGCTATTTTTTTTTTAATCAATTTTTTTACTAATTCTATCATTTTTTTGGCACAAACTTAGTTGCTATGCAACCTTATTTAAATAATTAATATTAGTTATGTGAAAGGTTTAAGTTTTAATGATTCACGATTTGATTTAGACCATTCAATGAATGATAGATCAATGGTCGCGACTCTATTTCAGGCCAAATTTTAAAAGATTGAAGTTAAATTCTATTTCTACCTGAAACTGAGACAAGTGTAGTCGAAGATTCTTTCTTATAAGTTATAGTTATGTCCAACTCCCGACTTTCGACCGCTGACTAAAAGAAAGATTGACAGTCTGAGATGAATTTTGGGCCAATTTGGGGAATGTCTTCCCATGTGCCTAGATTCATCCAAAATTGTGACACAAGTTCGATCATTGCAAAGCTTAATTAAGTGTTAGCACTTGGTTAATATTAATAAAAATTATGTTTAGTCTTTTAAAACATTTATTACATAATCCTAACTCAATGATGCCATGATTATTAAGTAAAAGACAGATCAACGACTCGAGATAAATTTCAGGTAAATTTTGGGAATGCTATCGCTATTATCAAGAAACATCTAGAATCGTAACATGTCTCCCTTGTTAGCATGAATGTTGATGCTATGGGGGAGCATTGCAGAACATTGTTATGATGTATTTATAACTATGTTTGTCATTGCTGACAACATGTTAATAAGTTTGTAAAAGACTGACAAAGCAATAGACTGTAATTTCTATATTAAGAACATTATATTACTTATCTGATGATGCACAATTACCAACATATACTACATTGTGTATTTTTTACATGGGAAAGTACGCAGAACCAGAATCAACAGTCTACAAAAGATATGATTGATTTACAGAGAATTGTATAGAAACAAAGTATCAGGAAAGCAATTCCTATTGCATGATTGCTACAACTCATTGCAATTGCAGTGAACTAGAGATAGCTTACTGACCATTGATGATGTCAGAAAGTGCACATGTATGAAAGTCACACATATGAAAGTTTGTGTATAACTGTGAGTTGAAAACATTAATTAAATGTATATTTCATTTAATTAATGTATGATAATAAAGTATGAAGCCGACTCAAGGATTTATTAATTAAGTGTTGTATAAAGCAAAGATGTTTTCCGTGTTTTAGACATAAGGAAAAAGAGAAGACTTGCAAATTACTAAGCAACAAAGCATAGTGACATACTAATGCATGTAAGTGACCTTAAGGGTTACTGTTATTGATTACAAAGTTCCAAACCTAATTACATGATCTGAAGGTGAAGAAGTCCAACATACTGGATAGAGGAAGAAGTGAAATCTTGTTACACATCTATTATTCTAAAAGGAATAGTACCAAGGTAAATTAGATAGTGGGTTTGTTGATCTAATCCTACAGCTATTTGGACAGTGGGTTCAGTTGCCTTCCATAATTCCTAACAGAGTTGGCACAACTCTTAACAGGGTTGGAATCTCTTAACAGGAATTAAAAGACTCCTAATAAAGAATCTTTGTACTAAATGTTGTAATAGACTCCTAACAGGGTCCATCCTCTAACAAGGAATATTTATATTAGTACATCATTTTGTGGGCATCATTTCCATCAAGGTTTTCTCTTTGATCAAGGGTTTCCTTAGTGAACATGTCTGGTGTAATTGTGTATGAGCATCTCTTTATGGTTGTTGTTTACTTTGGTTGATTGATCAAGATTGTTTAAAGAGGATAATTTTTTTAATTGTCACATAATTGATTCACCCCCCCTCTTAGTTATAGTGATGGACTATTGTTTCTAACAATTGGTATCAGAGCAACAGGTCCTTGAAGAAAAAGTTTAACAACTTTGGGAGATCCATGGAAAACATGTTTAGAAAAGAATGTCTGACATTTGATGGCACAAATTACAAAAACTAGAAGGATAAAATGAAAACTCATCTTTTGTGCATGAGTCCAGTACATTGGCTTGTAACCAAGGCACCTAAAAACATTGTTAAAGAAGACAATCTTGAAAGCTATACTGAGGAATAAAGAGAAGTATTTATGTGCAACACAAGGAAAAGAGAAGCAATATTGTCAACTCTACCTGAAAGTGAGTATAGTCAGGTAAAACAACTCAAAATATCTCATAAAATTTGGAAATCCTTAGAAGCTAATTATGAGAGTGATACTCATGGAAAAAGAGTTAGATTAAAAAATATGTATTTCACATTCCAAGATGCTAAAATGATGGAAGATGAATTAGTAAGAAGCTATATTGGCAAGAATATATGAGATCGTTGCAAGAATCACATCTCTTGGTGGAAAGAAATTTGATGATGAAGTAATATGGAAGCACTTGAAAAGTTTGACACCACCTTTCAAGACAATAACATAGATGATTTAGGTAATGTTACCTTGTACCACTAATTTCACCAAACAAACATTTCTTGGTAGATTTGAAGCTGAAGAATTTGATCTAAAAAAATCTAGAGAATTAGCAAAAGTTGAGACAACATTTAGTGCATTTAACATTGAACTTGGTCTAGCAAGGAACAAAAAGGTGCAAGCAGACATTGCTAGCAGCAACAAGTATATTGAGGAAAAGATCCAAGGAGTGGCTCTTCTACTGGAAAGAGAAAAGGATGGTAAGAATATCTTTAAATGTTGGACATGTAATGAATATGGTCATTATGCATCTAAGTGTCCTAAAAGAGAAAGAAAGTATAAGAGAAGATTCAAATCTAGAAGACCTAGAAATTGTTTATATGCTAATGAAGAAGAAGAAGAAGAAGAAGAATCTAATCAAAACAAAAGTGAAGATAAATTAGGATTCATAGCTATAAAGGAGGATGATCTTGACAGAGAAATCAGAGAAGAAAGCATGCTGATTTCACAAGTTGAAAAGAAAGATTGGATCATTTATAGTGGGTGTTCACATCACATGACTAGTGATATGAAAAAATTTGTCAAATTCAGAAGTAATGATGGAGGAATTGTCAGAGTAGGGAACAATGCAGCCTATCACATTATAGGAATTGGATCTATGACACTTGATGGTAAAACAAATACCGATGATGTTTATTTTGTTGATGGACTAAAACATAATTTGTTAAGTGTTGGACAACTTATGGACAAAGGTTACCAATTACAGTTTGGTAATAACTCATGCATCATCAAGGACAAGGAAGGAAAATTGCTTGGTATTGGCTCAAAAACTAGAGGTAATGTATTTCAGTTAAACACCATTGAAATTACATGTTTAATAGCTAAAGTTGACAATAGTTGGTTATGGCACATAAGATTTTGTCACATAAAATTTGATAACATTGTGAAAGCTAGTAATACACTTGCTGTAAGATATTTACCTAAGATCACTAAGCCAACTAACATTATGTGTAAGGGATGTATCTTGGCTAAGTAGGAGAAAGTTTCATTTCCTAGCAAGTAGTTTGGTACTACACAAAAGCTAGAATTGGTTCATACAGATTTGTGTGGTCTTGCAAGAACAAGAGGATTTTATGGAGAGAGGTATTTTATGATTTTTGTTGATGATTTTACCAAAATGATGTGGGTAGCTTTTCTTAAAGAATAATTAGAGGCATTTGAGAAATTCAAGATATTCAAGAACAAAGTAAAGAATGAATCCAGAGTTAAAATAAAGAGCTTAAGATCTAATAGAGGAGTAGAATTCAATTCTAGAGAATTCAATATTTATTTTGAAGAACATGGAATTAGGAGACAACTATCTTCAACCCATACACCTGAGTAGAATGGGATTGCTGAAAGAAGAAATAGATCAATTGCTGAAGCAACAAGAGCTATGTTATTTGAAAATGATGTATTAAAGACTTTCTAGAGAGAAGTAGTCAATACAATAGTATACACACTAAATAGAGTACATATTATAAAAGGTATGGAGAAAACACGTTATGAGTTATGGTTCAGTTACTCGTCATTAGTCAAATATTTTAGAATATTTGGAAGCAAATGCTACATTAAAAGAGATGATGATATCGGTAAGTTTGATCCAAGGAATGATTAAGGTATGTTTCTTGGCTATTCATTAAAAAGTAAAGCTTATAGATGTTTCAACTATAGAACAAAAACTATAGTAGAGTTTGTAAATGTAAGAATAGATGAAAAGTTTGGAACTAAAGAAAAGATGATGGATTATAACTTTGATGGAGATGATTATTCTTGGATGACCAATAGATGTAATGAATTATTTCTCAATTCTAACAATGACTTGCAAAATAATGTGCAAACTAAAGAAGTAAGATAAGAATAGAGCATAGTACTTGAAATAAGAATTGAAGTAGCAACTCCTACCCCAAATAAGAATGTGATATGAAATCATCCTCCTAATTAGATAATAGGAACTAAAGAAAAAGGAGTAATGACAAGAAGCAGAATCAATGAAGAACTATGCCTAATATCTCAAGTAGAACTAAAAAGTGTAGATGAAGCAATCAAGGATGATCATTGGATGAAAGCAATGGAAGAAGAATTCAAAAGATAATAAAAAATGACACATGGGAATTGGTTCCTAGACCCAAGAACAAAAATGTGATTGGTACAAAATGGGTATTCATAAATAAAAGGAATGAACATGGAGAAGTAATAAGAAACAAAGCAAGACTAGTATGCAAAGACTACTCTCAACAAGAAGGAATTGACTATGAGGAAACATATGCACATGTAGCAAGAATTTGGAAGTAGTTAGAATGTTCTTGGCATATGCAGAAAATAATTTTTTTAAGGTATATCAGATGGATGTTAAATCAACATTCTTGAATGGAGAACTTGAAGAAGAAGTTTACATTGAGCAACCATAAGGTTTTCCTTTGATAGAAGAGAAGGATATAGTTTGTAGACTAAAGAAAGCCTTTTACAGATTGAAGCAAGCACTTAGAACCTAGTATGCAAGGTTAGATAAATACTTAGCAAAGCTTGGATTTTCTAAAGGAACAATAGATAATAACTTGTACTTGAAAGAGATAGAAGATGGTTTGTTGATAATCATTGTATTTGTTGATGATATCATTTTTGGAGGAAATGATGAAGCTAATAACAAATTCTTAGAAGATATGAAGAATGGATTTGAGATGAGCATGATAGGAGAAATGAAATTTTTCTTAGGATTAAAAATTGTTCAAAACAAAGAAGGAATCTTTATTTCTCAAACCAAGTATTTGAAAAATTTGGACTAGAAAATTGTAAACCTATTGGAACTCCTATGGTTACTAGTCACAAGTTATCAAGCAAGGACGAGACACCTACTGTTGAACAAAAGAAATATAGATCTATGATTGGAGGATCAGAGTATGTAACTCATAGTAGACTTGATATAGAAAATAAGGTTGGAATTGTGGCAAGATTTCAGGCTGATCCTAAAGAATATCACTACACAACACTAAAAAGGATATTCATATGTCTGAAAGGGACATCTAATTATGGAATTTGGTATGATAGAAGTAATAATTTTACCCTTTGCACTTATACAGATGTTGTTTGGGTTGGAGATATAGATGATAGAAAAAAACACTAATGGAGGAGCATTCTTTCTTAGTGGAAGATTGGTTTCTTGGCTAAGCAAGAAACAAGATTGCACTTCACAAAGTATTGCAGAGGTAGAATATGTTGCAGTAGCAAAAAATTGTAATCTAGTTATATGGATGAAGTAGATGATGAAGGATATTGGAATTACATTCAAAGAACCTATTATTATTTACCATGATAATATAAGCACAGTTAACATGTCTAAGAATCCTATTTTTGCATTCTAAGAGTAAGCACATCTCTATAAAATATCATGTGTTGAAAGAGAAAGTTGTAGAGAAAGAAATTAGACTGGAGTACATTAACACTAAGGAACAGATTGCAAACATTTTCACAAAGGCCTTACCAAAGGATAAATTTGAGTGGGGTTATGCCCTTACCTATTTTAGAATAAAAGATGCAAAAGTGCATTAGTCCAAGGAACATAGCACCATTGATAGACTAGATTGAATGCTAATGCTTCCTCAATGGGGGAGTATCTGTGATGAAAAGAGTTAGCAAAGGGCTCTTGGTAATTGGTAATTGGTATACAATAGTGTCTTTAGACACTTGAGTTGTTTATAGATTTTTATATATACAAAGTTGTAAAGCAACAGACCAACTTGTGGTTGTGCTGATAAATTACTAGATGTTCAAGAAAATTGGACCATTTATGTACTATCATTGACATTGATGTCAATGAGGGAGAAGTATGGCATGAAAAACATTGTACTATGGGGAGAAGTGTTGTAATAAAGGATTTGCATAAAGAAAGATTTGATTGATGAAGAGGATTTGAAAAGACTTGTTGGTATTCTTGGAATTTGATGTTTTTCATCTATGTTGCCATCAATGCCAAAGGGGGAGATTGTTAGCATGAATGCTGATGCTATGGGGGAGCATTGCAAAACATTGTTATGATGTATTTATAACTTTGTTTTTCATTGATGACAATATAGTAATAACTTTGTAAAAGACTAATAGAGTAGTAGACTATGATCTCTATATTGAGAACATTATATTACTTATCTAATGATGTGTAGTTACCAATGCATGCTACATTGTGTATTTTTTATATGGGAAAGTGCGCAGAACCTAAATCGACAGTGTATAGAAGATATGATTGATTTACAGAGAACCATATAGAAACAAAGTATGAGGAAAGTAGTTCCTACTACATGATTGCTACAACTCATTACAACTGCAATGAAGAGTTGCACAGTAAACTGGAGATAGTTTACTAACCATTGATAATGTCAAAAAGTGCGCATGTACGAAAGTCACATGTGTGAAAGTTTGTGTATAACTGTGAGCCGACAACATTAATTAAATGTGTATTTTATTTAATTAACATATGATAATGAAGTATGAAGCCAAATCAAGGATTTATTAATTAAGTGTGGTATAAAGGAAAGATTTTTTACATGTTTTAGACATAATGAAAAAGAGAAGACTTACGAATTACTAAGCAATAGATCAAAGTGACATACTAATGTGTGTAAGTGACCTTAGGGGTTATTGTTATTGATCACAGAGTTCCAGATCTGATTGCATGATCTGAAGGTGAAGAAGTTTGATGCACTAGATAGAGGAAGAAGTAAAATCTTGTTACACATCTATTATTTTGAAAGGAATAGTACCGAGGTCAATTGGACAGCAGGTTCATTGATCTAATCCTAAAGTTGTTTGGACAGAGGGTTCAACTACCTTTCATAACTCCTAATAGAGTTGGCACAACTCCTAACAAGGTTGGAATTTCCTAATAGGGGTTCAAAGTCTCCTAATAGGGACTCTTTGTACTAAATGTTGTAATAGACTCCTAATAGGGTGCATCCTTTAATAAAGAATATTCATATTAGTACATCATTTTGTGGACATCATTCCCACCGAGGCTTTCCCTCTAATCAAGGGTTTCCCTAGTCAACATATTTGGTGTAATTGTGTATGAACATCTCTTTATTGTTGTTGTTTACTTTGGTTGATTGATCAAGATTATTTAAAGAGGATAATTATTTTAATTGTCACATAACTGATTCACCCCCCTTAGTTATATTGGTGGACTATTGTTTCTAACATCCTTGACAAGTGTCACAATTTTATATGACTCTTGACAACAACAATAGCATTCCACAAATTGACCTAAAAATCATATCAATTATTAAGTTTAATTTTTATTAATTAATTATTTAAAATGAACAAAATTTAAAATTCAAATGTATATTAATGTAATAATTTTTAACTTTTTATTATTATAGTTATGTACATTATTGAGTCTTTATGTCATTTACATAAACATTGTACATAGTATTAGTAGAGTACCTAAAACCATTAATTACTTAATACTTACATTTTAACTTTTAACTATTTACCTTTTGTGTTTTTAGAGTATGAAGTTCAGAGTTCTCCAAGTCAAGAGTCTGATACGATAGGATTTTCAAATTTTAACTTGTCAAAGATTGTCTAAATTCCATTTTGTGTTTTGAAGACTAAAAGTTTGAAACTTGAGTATCATAGGACAACACCAATTATTTGAGTATCTACTAGCACCATTATTATCAAATTTTGATTCTCAATTCTGGGTATTTAAAATTTGTAAATTTTTTTAAGTGCAATGTGTAGGAATAGAAATCCTAGTTCTTATTGTCTTAGGTTTACACTTTACAATTTTTTTAAATAGGGCTTGAAGAAGAATTTTGTTTAATAACTAGTAGTAGGCATGGGCAAAAGAAAGTCAAAAACCTCCAGTATGAGTGCAAGCATAAAGGAAAAGAACAAGTTCTACAAACCCTAGGTTTCACTAATGAATGTCATGATACTAGTAGTAGGCATGGGCAAAAGAAAGTCAAAAACCTCAAGTACGAGTGCAAGCATAAAGGAAAAGAAAGACATTATAGAATTTAGACAAGTTTCTACAAACTCTAAGTTTCACTAATGAATGTCATGATATTTTTATCTTGTTATCCATAGAGATTTGGTAATCATGGGAATTAGACATTCATTGTTTAATAAGTGGAAATATCCATAAATGGGGAGAAATTATTACAAATATAACAACAATATTCATGCACATACAAATGAACTAGCTGCTTTGGTTACTGGATTAGCAAATCTCACTTTACCCGAAGTATTCTCTTGTCCTAAAATTGTAATGCTATGCACTCAGAATTATGATGAAAATAGAAAGGCAATTGTAAACTAAAACACTTAGGAGGAAATTTTATCTATAAATGAGAGTGAATTTTTCACTTTGTTAGACCTAGGGTTAGGGTTTAAACTAGAAAGCTTTAACGAGTGCATTGACTTGGATAAACTAGCACATGCTTATGACATACTGGAAAGAGTTTTTCAAGATTCATATATTAAGGGTTTAATAAACTTAGAGTCATCTACTAGTGTTACTATTACACTTGACATAGACCATAAGCCTTCTAATCAACATAATATTTTTGTGCCATGGGTTTAGAATACTATTTCTTGTTTATCATTTTGTCTAGGATTGGACAGTAACAAGGAACTAGGGGCTAGTGTTCTTGAAATGATTTATAATATCCATTATCAAGGTCAGTTAGTTGAGAAGGTAGATGTAATGTATAATTTTGTTCAACACATTGTTGAATCTATGCAACAACAATTACTAATGATTAAACAAAGTACAACTTCGGGCAAGATGAAGACATTTAGGTTCACAGGTTACTTGTGCTACCTTCTTTTGGCAAAGCATCACCCAATATTTGAGACAAAGAACAACAAGCTTTATATTGAGACCTATAAGTTTGATGAGAAAACCCAGTAGAAATCAAAGACTCCAAGTCTAGTATATGAGTGGACACATAAGATGAGGATGACTACTAATAATAATAACTACAACCATTTTGTAGACTTCTTTTTGGCACCTATTTACCAAAAAATCATAGGCACTTTGATACCTAGATTGCCTATGTCTTGTAAAGATTGCATTGAACTGGGAAGTCAAATTCAATTGGCTGACTAGTTCTTCATGAAGAGTACACTATCTTAAGGTTTTATAGTTCAGCAGTTGAACTGTACAAACTTCCAATGCATGTTATAGAAAGGGTTTTTGCACTAGAATATGTATAAAAAATAGAGAGTGCAGATGAAATTTTCATTGGAAAACAAAATAAAATGATATTCCCTTCCTTGCCTTTCGTAATTGGTGGCCTCACATTTGAGAGAAAGGCTTTCAAAGTGGCAAATGAATTGGTGACTTATTTTAGCTTTGATTTTGTCAGTCACTGGAATTATGATCCACTAGACATAATAAAAAAAGGGCTAATTGCCAATGGGAACTTTGCAAGAAAATGTCAACATCAGGAGATGTCATTGATAAAAAATTTAAAAAATAAGGATTCATGGGATGATTTTAAGAAAGAGATGGAGAAACATGCAACAAAGAATAATATTTCAATGGAAGAATTGTGATCCCAAATTACAACATTGCACATATCAAAGTCACACAAATCAAAGACTCTGACATACTTAAATTTCTACAAGAAAGCATCTCAACCTTCTAAGAGGTCTATGCCAAAAGAAATTAAAGGGGCATGCACATCTAAATTGTGGTGTCAAACCAAGATGACTGATTTTTGGAAAATGAGGCAAAATTTGGGTGAACCAAAGACATCAGCAAGTTTTGATGAAATTGAGGAGGATGAAATTTTTAATAATTATTGGAATAAAGAGCATCCAGCTATACTATATAATTTTGGCAGTTGCAATGATATTAATATTCAAAGACAAAAGGACCTTGAGTGTGATGGAGAAATTCAAGGTATTTAAGATTCCAGGTCTACCAAGGGTAGACATATTGTTAATCTTCAAATGAGTGATTCTATTAAACAAACATATAGTAAAGGGGCAACTATGATACAAAAAATGGGTTATGCAGGTATAGGGCCCATTGGTGCAAGTGGTGAAGGGATTTGGAATCTAGTTCTAGTATCAAACCCACCCAAAAGAGGAAGTAAACCAATCATTGGAATCTCTAATGAGATTGAAGATGATTAATCTAGAAAGGGATAAAAACATTATACTTCTACTTTTGAAGATCATCCCAACACATTATTTGTTAAATCTTCAAATCTAATTTTAGTTGATCCCACTGGCACTAGCACTGGCACTAACATGGATGAATCTTGTGCAAAAAAGAAAAAAGTTATGACAATTACAATGCAAGCAATGTCAGTGGTTACTTCACCAATGTATGCATTAGTAGCTTCTATACAAAACCCTAAAAATAGTCCTAAAATGCCAGGATTTGAAATGGGCCATATTCAGTATGTTGACAATCCTCAAAATACAATTGTAGGTGGAGTAAGTTTAACTAGAGCTGGAGGAGCATACAACAATACAACTGATAATTCACCTTTCAAACACTCAATTGTGTTAGCAAACCTAGATTTTAGTTTGAAGGAGTTTGCATCAAAGTTTGATCAAACAAGCAAAAGAAATAGGCAAATTATGAAGACTTTGAAATGTGATGCAGTTGTTGAATGTCAGGGATCTACTAATAATATATTTCCAACATATGATCCAAACACCAAAATGATGAACTTCATGGCTGTTATGCCCCTGGCTAGAGATAATAATCCACCAAAAAATGTAATAAATCGTAATGATGTACAAGTTACCAGTCTTCAAATGGATTTCTCAAAAGTGAAAAAATATTGACAAAATCAATATATCAAAAGAGAGCAACAAAATGGTCCACTCTACACTTCTGAAAGTAGAGAGGGAAAACAAAAGGCTTACAAAGAAAATAGAAAAGTTATAGGTAGACCTTGATAATGTGAAGGCCAAGGAGAAAGTTGCAGACAATAGGTTCAAAAAATTACAAAACAAGATAAAGAATTCTTCTCCTATAGAGGCAATTTTCCAGCAAGAAAAGATGAATGAATAGCTAAAAATTTTGACTAAAGAATTGGATGAGTACAAAAAAATAATTCAGCATGAAAAAGCCTCTACTACACAATTGTTCAATTCTGTAGAGAGTAGTGCATAGGTCAACAATAAATTGAAATCTAACCTAGACTCTATTGTCAAGGAAAATAATAATTTGAAGATTGAATTGGAGAATGCAAAGAAAAAAGAGGAGTCTAAGGCAAGGATAATTGATAATTTGTAGAAGGAATTGGAGAATGAGAAGAAAAAAGAGGAGTCTAGTGCAAACACAATTGATAATTTGAAGAAGGAATTGGAGAATATGAAGAAAAAAAGGAGTCAACTACAAAAACAATACTTGATTTGAAGAAGGAATTGGAGAATACAAAGAAAATAGAGTTAGTGCTACTATAAACAATAACACAATCCACCATATGAAGAAGGAATTGAAGAATGTAAAGAAAAAAGAGGAGTCAACTACAAAGAAAATCTTGGATTTGAATAAGGAATTGGAGAATGCAAAGAAAGAGGAGCCTACTCAAACACTCCATGATTTAAGAAGGAATTAGACAATGTGAAGAAAAACGAGGAGTCCATTGTGAAGAAAATCCATGATTTGAAAAGAGAACTCGAGGATGAGAAGAAAAAATAGGTAACTACTGCAAAGAAAATCCAAAATTTGAAGAAGACATTGGAGGATGAGAGGAAGAGAGCAACTAATTCACAAGGGAAACTAGAGGAAATATAGAAAAAGAGTGAAATAGAGATGTCTAAAATGAATAAACATATGGAGAATGTAATTGCATAAAATATAATGACATCTGCGAAACACTATCATGTTAAGGATACTATATTAAATATATTTAAGCTTATCAAACAAGAAAATTGGAACAAAATAATGAAGAACAATGATAGTTTGTTTGAATGGCTTGATTTAAATAGCAATCTTAGACTTGACTTTGAAAATGTAAAAAAAATGTTTAGGGTAAAAGAAGTATCTTCACCAATTCCTTAAAAAATCTTGCTAAACAAATTTTGAATAAAGTGTACAAAGATCCAATGATAGGGATTTGGCAAACCAAGGAGTAAACAATTGCTTGGATGCCTCTGTAATGACCTTTGCTATCTATCACAATGGTGAACAAGTAAAAGAAATAGATGAAGCTCTCAAATCTACTTCTAGAGACTTGATGAAGATGAATCACAACATATTGAACTTGCTAAATGTTGGATTACCAAATCTAGCTTACTCAGAAATAAAATTTATTGGAAAAGAAGATTACATGAAAAAGTTGCACAACACCATGAATTCTAATTTAGAAAACTTGCTTGAGAAACTCCAAAAAGAATTGCAAGTTGTATCAAACCACTATCAACAATGAATGTAGTTATAGATAAATACCTCAATTCATGTAAAAATATCTCTTTGAAGTATTCATCATTGATGAGGTTACAACTATTTAGCTACAACCTTAAAAAATAGAGCTTCCAAATGATGCATAATGGACCACCCTAAAGAACATCATTGGAGTTGGGTCATCTTCTCAAACTATTATTGTTGCTATTAATGACAGTCATAGCTCTTAATTTCAACTTTTTTTTAATGTTAATTGTTATAAGAATCAAGAGCTAACATATCAGGATAGTTGGATAGCTAGACACTAGCATACTATTACTACACAAAGTAGATGAAATTTTTTTTCCTACTCCTACTTGAAAAAATTGTACAGTTGGCAATGTGAAAAATTGGCAATGTGATTGTACACACATAATGTATTATGTAATAATAATCTAATTATATATAATTACAAATTGACCTATAACTATTGTTGCTCCCTTGTGTTTGTAAAAGGGAATGTAGGGTCATTTGACATTGAGTCATTTGCAAAGGGCTGTAATTGTTTGTAGTTGTTAAATATATTATGTTATAGGCTAATTGATAATTATAAATTATAATACAATTTTTTAAAAATAAAGCTTATTCTACAGAATGCATTACGTTAAAATTTCTTAAAGAAACTAGAACCGATGAAAATCTAAAAGTAAAAATGCCTAAAAACTAGAATGAATGAAAATCTCAAGTTCAACATGTACTATTGTATTAAAACTAGAATCAATGAAAATCTAAACATGTTTAAAAAATACAATCAATGAAAACCTCAACATGTTTAAAAATAATTTAAGCATCTATAAAAGGAAAGTGAATGAAGACTATAAATTAACTTCTACAAACATAATTAATTAGTAGATAAAGTCTTAGATTAGAGCTACTAGCCTACTACTTAAGTCACAGAAGTTAGAACTTGAAGTTGAGAAGCTGCTATAGTTGCCACTCCACCTGGATCGACTCAGCATCACTATCATCAAAATCCTCCTCATTTATTGCATATGACATTTCATTATTCGTTGTGTTTTCTTCAGATTCATTGTTAGTGTCAGTATGCATGCCAAAGTCAATATCATTTTCATTGCTTCTAATATTAGGACATGAACCACATTTGTTTCTCCAAATGCTGAGAGTTCTATCAAAAGGGAAACTATCTACCTCATACCTAGAATTATAGAGCCTCAAACAATTATCCAAAATTTTGTCTAATTTGTTTCTAACCTTTGACTTTAAAAATCTCAAATTACTAAAAACTCTCTCATCCTCCACTAAACCCAATATTATTGTCAAACATAAATCGATAAGCTTGAAATATTTTGGTATTGACTCTCTTAACTAATTGGTCAAACCAAGGTTTTTCCAAAGATTTGTTACCGCTCCCTCTTCATTTGGATTCTTCATAAGATCATATTGTTCCCTCATTATTTTTGTAAAAGAATATGATTGATCCCTTAGTCAAGATTCATCTAAAATTTCATTTATAGTTACTTCATTGATTACTTTAGGTTTTCAAAAATGCTGAATCAAAGTCATCATCCTTCTTTAAAAATCAGTTGGAAAGTTTAGAGACCAATATTGAGGAAAAGAAATAGACATTACTTTGAGTAGTTCCTATGGAGGGAATTTGAATCTAATTTTTGGCAAAAGATTGTAGAAAACTTTCTTGATAGAGTCAAGCACAAATTCTTTGATCTTCTTGAAGTCTTCACTTGAAAGTACCTTCTCTGGTTCTGATTCTACTTTTCTTCTTACTTCATTGGAGTTAGAGTCAGGGTTGATGTGGCCGTAGTATTGCATTGGTATGTCAACTTCATGTACCCTAGTACATACCTCATTATTTGCACTAATATGTAAAAAGTTTCCTGAATTGTTCAAATCTATGATTTCTATCCACTTTGCAAACTTTGATTCATCTAATGGTAGTAATCAGTATAGAGTATCCAAGTTACTACATGTCATTTTACATAGGTTATTATATTTTACAATGTACATAGCTCTTTGTTGAACTTTTTTTATAATATTTCTCATGTCCTGTAGCATGGGGAGTATAGCTACTAAAGTTAAGAGTATCTTGACATTAGTTAGACTTGAATATGGCCAAGGGAATCTATCTTGCATAGAGTGGATTAGTCCAAGAAATGATGGATATTTAAAGACTATTTTATGCATTGGTCCATCCAAATAGATCCATCTAGTATCATTATCTTTAAAAAGCTTCATCTCATCAGTAAGTCCTTGAGCAAAGTGTTTGAATTCTTGAACTCATTTTGAAATTTGACAAAAGTATTTTTAAATCTCTTTGATGAGAGATTCCACTTTACTTACACAAACAAAATTGCTAACAATTCCAAAAGATAGATGATTCAATGGGCAATGAAATGAATGGGAATAGTGTAGGGTGCCAAATCATTCTTGATCTTTTTGAAAAGATCACCTTTATGAACTTGCATAACTGAAGCTCCATCCACTCCAACACACACAAACTTTTTGGCAATCTCCATGTTATCCAAACCTCCACATTCAATTAGAGTACTCTTTAATAAATCATATAAATTTTTAGTTGTCACATTACAATTCAATTTAGTAATAGATAGTAGAAAGGGCTAACGAAAAAGTTTGTTTATAGTATAAACATGCATGCACACCCAGGAAGTATTATAAATTGTTGTAACTTCATCTAGAGTCAATGCAATGAAATTTGAGTGTTTTATATTTTCCTCATATCTTCTTTTTCAACCTATGCAAGACAACAAGCCCATTCCCACCCATTTTTTATTGATCATTGACTATTCAGATAGATTCAAACTTTCAAAAAGTGCAATAAGGAAATAATTGAAGGGTAGTCCATCATATTTTGCACTTCCATTGCTTTCCCAATGAAATATTTAATGGAACCTTTTACTACAGAATGCATTTCCAATAATTTTTTGTGTAACTCATATATTTTAACATTCCTAATATGCGGACAGTTGTCCTTTTCTTTTCAAGTTAGCACAAATTTTTCAACTCCATATATAGTTTGCTTTTTGTAAACTTTACTGACATGCTTTTCTATGGTATCAAGTTTAAGCTGAAACCTCTTATCCTTCTTTTTTATCACTATTAAAATCTTACATCTACATTCTATAGAAGGCTTATCATCAATTAGATTGGCTACTAGTTCAATGAACTAGTACTTTTCCACCCATTCTAATTGCAAATTTCTTTTGGATAGGTCCTAGTGAGATCAATCTTTTTTTATTCCAATTTTCTTTTCCCCTTTTGTACACAAACATGATTTATGGAATCACTTTTGGTTTTCTCATCTGACTGGTCATTAACTAACTCCAACTCTATAATATTAGTTTGTGACTCCCTACTCAGGGGAAGTACCTCCAATTCATGTTCAAGTTCATCCTTGATTGAGATATCAGGTTCACCAACTTGAACTTCTTCAATATGGTCTCCAACTTGTGATGAATCTCCTTTTTCAATAAGCACAAGAGATCTAACTTTGTTAGAAATGCTTTAGAATAATTGAGAGGGGGGATGAATTAGTTATTCAAGGTCCAACATGTCCAATTCAAAATTTTTACTAAGTGTAGTGAGCCCATTCAACCATTCATTCATTCAAGCTTTATCTTTCCTATTCAACAACTTACTATAAATCAACATGTAAGCATAACACACAAAAGATCAACACATAACATAGTGATTTATGTGAAAACCCAATTTTCTTGACTTCAACTAGATTTCTTGGCACCCACTAATGAACTTAGTTTAAGCTTTATAGTCAACCTTGTTATAACTTATTCCTCCAATGCTTTTAAGTGTGACCAACCTCTGTATCTTCAAGTATGTTATCAATACATCATTTAACCATTGTCTTAACTAATCCTTACACTTTATTACAACATCATAAGTCAACCTTTCCCTTAGGTACTCTTATTACATCTTGTTCATCAAATCCTCTTCATCAATCAACTAAGTGATAGTACTTGGATCTTATAAGAAAATGTCATTCCTACAAATAGTAGGTTTGACATCAATGACAAAACAATGATTGAAAATATTATTTTAACAATAATCTCCCTCTTTGATCTTTAGTATTCTTCTCACAATGATCTTTTCAATCATATTTCCAACAATCTCCCTCTTTGGCATTAATGACAAACCAAACTGATCAACCATTAGACCGAACTATTCAACCAAGTTATCAACATGCTAACTAGGTTAGAATAGTAAGTCAAATGCCAAAAAAGAAAATTATGTTACCATCAGTTGTCTCATCTCCTTCTCTTGATCTACTCTCCTAATTGCTTTACTTCTATTTATCCCTCTTAGCTATTGTATCCTTTCTTAAATTCTCTCCCTCTATATGCATTTCTCATCTTTTTCTATTCTTTGATCTAATCAACTTCTGCACTTTCTCCCTCATACTATTGATTAGTTTCTTACTACTTCTCACTATTTGACAACAATGCCAAAGACATACCATTTTAGCATCTTAATATGCAAGTGTGGCTTTTGTAGGTTCTTTCACTTTCTCCCTCTATCACCTTCCTTGTGACTAATTTGGAACTTTGATTACTTTAGGCATCAATCCTAAAGTAGGTATCCTCTACATCAATGTCTAATATTTCAATAATCAATTCATTTGATGTAGGGGAGTCTTGCATTTTCTTAAGTAGCTTTGGCTAGGGGTATCACCCCTAACTTACCTCTAAGATACTCAAAAACATCTTTAGATAGTGCTTTTTTGAAGATGTCAGCAATCTATTCTTTTGAGCTGACATATTCCATCTTCACTTGTTTGTCTTCCACCAATTCTCTTACATAGTGATACTTAATTGCAATATGCTTGGTTTTAGCATTACAAGGTTCTTTGATATGTTGATAGCACTTGTATTATCACAATAAAGTATCACAAGTTCATTTACCTCTTCCTTCATACCTTGCAACAAATGTTTGATCCATACAATATTGGTGCAATTGATAGCAGCTACAACATATTCAGCTTCTGCAGTAGATTATGAGGTATAATTGTGCTTTTTGCTGGTCCATGTAATCAATCTGTTTCCCAAGAAAAGTGCTCCTCCACTGGTGCTTTTTCTTTCATCAATATTACCTCCCCAATCTACATCAGTTTAGGCTCTTAGTTCAAACTTTTCACTCATCTTTTAGTACAAACCAAAGTCATCAATTCCTTTTAAGTACCTCAGTATTGTCTTTAATCCATTAGGTGATTTTCTCTTGGATTTGTAGAAAATATTGCCACTATTCCAATTGCTAATGCAATGTCTAGTCTACTATGTACAACATACTACAACTTTCCAATCATTGATCTATACATTGTTTGATTCACTTCAGCTAACTCATCATTCTTGGATAGCTTATGTCTAGTTGCCATTGGTGTGTTGACTAGTTTTGCATCTTCTAATCAAAATGTATTGAGTATCACCTTGATGTATTTTGAATGGGTCACAAATATGCCATGCTTCAATTGATGTACTTATAATCCAACAAATAACTTGATTTCTCCAAACATTGACATCTCAATTTCATGTTTCATTTGATCAGCAAAATCTTTGCATAGAACATCTTTTCCTCCAAATATTATATCATCAACAAAGATTTTTGATATCAAAATATCTTTATCCTTTTTTAGCCTTGATATATAGGTTTTTTTTGTCATCTATTCTCTCAAATCCAATCTTCACAAGATATTTATGCAATCTTTCATACCATGCTCTAGGTGCTTGTTTCAAACCATAAAGTGCCTTATGTAGTTTGCAAACCATATTCTTGTTGTTGTCATCAACAAACCCTTCAGGTTGTTCTATGTAGACTTCCTCTTCTAGTATACCATCTAGAAAGGCAGACTTGACATCCATTTGGTAGACTTTGAAAGCTTTGTATGCAACATACACAAGTGGTGTTCTTACTCCTTCCTTTCTTGAAACAAGGGAAAAAGTTTCCCCATAATCCAATCCTTCTTCTTATGCATAGCCTTTTCAAACTAGTTTGGCTTTTTTTCTTGTTATCTCACCATTCTCATCAAGTTTGTTCCTAAACAACCATTTGGTACCAATTACATTCTTATCAGCTGGTCTAGGAACTAAAGTCCAAGTTTTGTTCTTCTCAATCTGATCTATCTCTTCTTCCATAGCTTTATACCAATCATCATCTTATAGTGCATCTTTCACTATTTTGGGCTCAACCTTTCTCTGCAAACATGATTCATTTCTTAGTCTATTCCTTGGTATTGGTTTGGCATCCTTGTCACCAATGATTTGATTTGCAGGGTGATATCTTCTTACATACTTGGCTAGTCTTGGTTCTATCCTTCTTTCCACATTTGATCCTTTAGCTTCAGAGTCATTTTTCCCTTCTCCATCTGGTACTTCATCATCTCTTTCATGTATACTATTTTCAAAATCAGAATGTGCATTTCCTTCATTCTGCAACTCGGCTTCTGAATGCAGCTCGACATTCACTAGTTGTGACTCGGCTGATACTAAGATTTGTTGCTAATTTCCAACTTGATTGGTAGCATTGTCTGTTGGAATTATGATATATTTTTCATCAGTGACAACACTTATTCAATTCTGAATGCTTACCAAGCTCATCACCTAGTCTACAGTTCACACTGAGCATTCAACGATTACCTTATAAATTCCATAGGTAAACAGTTGATACCGAGCATTCTTTTGGAAACTAAGCATATGGGTAGTTCAACAATGTTCTCCAAGTAGTTAGTGGTTACCGAGCAGAATAGTGTTCTCCAAGCAGTCAGTGCTCATCGAGTCATCAAAAGAACTTAGTATTTACCGAGTGATCAAGGTAAACAAAGAACTTAGTGTTTATCGAGTGATCAAGGTAAACAAAGAACTTAGTGTTTACCGAGTGATCAAGGTAAACAAAGAACTTAGTGTTTACCGAGTGATCAAGGTAAAAAAAGAACTTAGTGTTTACTGAGTGACCAAGGTAAATGAAGGAATCAGTATTTACCAAGTGAAGAAGGCTATCAATGGATTCTGTTTTTACCGAGTGACACAATATTCACTGAGTCACCAATGGTTACCAAGTTCCACGCTACTTAGAATGATTAGTATGGACCGTGCCTCTACTCTTACCGAGTGCATGATGATGTAGTGTATTGTAGTGGATGCCGAGTATCAAAAGGTCATCAAGTCAGTTTGTGGAACTCGAGTTTTCTACCACCTAGCCAACTCAGTAATACTTGTTCACTTGTATTTGGACGACCTTGCCAATGTAAATATTAGATTGGTATATATAATGTGAAATGATGAGATGTTATGTTGTTGGTTATGATGAGTAGCAATTTTTTGAGAAGAGGGAAAGTGAATCACTAGCAGAACAGAGGAATACAGAAAGGTCAACATTGATGCAGAAAAGATATATTTGTCACTTCAGGTGATCAGAGCACAAGGATCTTATCAACAATCAGTTGCAATCAGATTCATTGCTTCATCCTAATAGGTGAATCAGTTTTCTAAATTCTTTAACCAGGTAGACTTAACAGTCTTTTGTAAATCTCCTAACAGAGTGCATACTTCATTGTATGTTTGTAAATCCTTTAACAAGGTGGATCTAGCAATCCTACTTGCTCCTAATAGGGTAGATCATCAGAAGTGATCATTGTAAGCCTTAACCAGCCAACTTTATATTGTAGTATTGAAGTTTTGTGGGTATCATCCCCACCCCAATTTTACTTTCTAATTGGATGGTTTCTGGGTCACCAAATCTGTGTGTTCATGTGTTAGAGATATTTATCTTTTCATGCATACAGTAGATTAGATGGATGAATGGTAAAATATTATTATGCAAAAATTGAATTAAAGTTTTAGAGTTACTGATTCACCCCTCCCCTCCTAGTAACCTTGTTAGTCTTGATTATTTCCAACAATTGGTATTAGAGCTTTGTGGTTAACAGGACAAAATTTTAACAGCTTCAGCAAAGATCAAGGACAATGGAGATATTCAAACTTGACAAATCTATTGAGAATGAAAAACTAGATCTGGAAATGGCCATGACTCAATTCAATGAGGCAAAGGAGCATCTTTCTCAATCCCTAAAAAGAAGGAAAGAACTTGCAAGACAAATGAATGATTATCAGTATATTGAAGAAAGGATTGAAGACCTGTTGCCATCATGCAGTTCAAATGAAGCTAATGAAGCAATCAAGGAACTCCTAGCAAAAAATGGTTCTCTGCAGGAAGAAGTAAGAAAGCTCAAAAGAGAACAAGAAGTCCAATCCATCAGGTTATGTGAAGTTTTGGAATAGAGAAACAAGGCAAATGAAAACTTAGAGGTAAGAAATAATCTATCCCTTCAGCATGAAGATCTTATAGGACAACTATCTAATGCAAATGAAGAAATTACAATTCTAAGATCTGAGAATGAAAGTTTGAGAAATAATTTAATCACTGAAATAAAAATTAATGCAAGTTTGCAAAGTGATCTGAGATCTGAAAGACAAAACAATGAAAGTTTAAAAAATGACTTAAATGTTGAAAAACAAGTCAATGAAAGGATGATAAAATCTCAAGCAAATATGGATCAATAGAATTTGCAAAATGAGCAGAATCTTCATAGACAAAAAGGTAAAGCAGGCCTTGGATATAATGAAGAAGGTGAATCTTCCAAACAGGGTACCCAAAAGAATCAAAAACCTACTTGCAATCACTGTGGAAAGTTAGGTCATACATCTAACAGATGTTGGAGCAATGGTAAAAGAAAATTCAATGGTAAATGCTACAATTGCAATCAACATGGTCACAAAGAAAATGAATGCAAAATGAAACCAAAGTTTGAGGGAAAATGTCACAAATGCAAGAAACAAGGTCACAAGGCATTTGAATGTAGATCTAAATCATTCAATCCAATAGAACAAATTGTCAATGCATTATTTGGTTGGGACTACAATACTTGGTGCAGATGTCACTATTGTGGAGAATATGGACACATTGGAATAAACTGTGCAAGGCATCACCTAAGGAAGAAAGATACTACTATAATATGTTATACATGTACCAAGCTTGGTCATATATCCAAGAATTACATGAATACAGGAAGAATTGAAGATGAAAAGAAAGCCAAAGCTGACAACATTCGAAAGCAGATGAGACAACAGTGGATTCCAAAATCTACCAAGCCAGAAAATTCAAATAATGGCTATGTCACTCAAGAAGTGGGTGGCTCCACCATTTCTAATTAGACTCATTAAGAAGGACTAGGGACTGCATCTTTAAGCAAAATCCTAAGCAGTTCCAGAATGTAGAAGTGGAAATGACAAATCAGTATTGTTCACTGTGACACATTTTATCGAGCAAGGTTGGTTTCAGACTTAATCGAGCCAGGTCGGTAATATGAATTTTTTTTTGTTTGTATACCGAGTTGCAAGGTTTACTGAGTAAGTTAGTGACTCTCTGACAAACCCTAGGTCATCTCAGCTACCTTCATACCCGAGCATTAATGGCAAATTTTTCATCAAAAGGGCAGAAATTGATATCATTTTTTCACCGCGAATTTAGAATATACAGAGCAAAGAGTTTCCAAGAGTGTGAAAGAGAGTTCAAGCAATTTGAAGTGATTCTCCAGCAAAGAATTTGTTTAATGAAATCATTCGCATACCAAGTAGCAATGGCATTCGCAAGCACTAGTAGCAGCAAGCCAAAAAGAGGCTCTGAAATGCTTGTGAAGGGAGTAGAATGGAAAGCACCTAGCTTCAAGCTCGTTCCTGCCATAGCTGAATCGCTCGACCCTCATGGAGCTCAATCGAAAATTCCATCAAAGGTACTTCTTATAAATGACATTCATACTCATTTCAAATGCACTATTCAAGAAATAGGGACACTAGATATGGATAATGCCCTAGTCGAGTTATGTGTGGATGGAACCCTCAAACCCGAATTCAAACATCTGGAAACCAAAGGTCTGATCCATATCCCTCATCTACCAAGGAACTTCCAAATGAAATGGATAAGATAAATTTTAAGCCGTGTACATAATGGTCAATTGTGGTTAGAGAAACCCATCTTGATAATGAAGAAAATGATTCATAAGATCACGAGTTTTCCAATGTTAAGAAAATAAAAAACCACCAAAACCCTAAGTCGAGATGAACTCCAGAAGTTAACCCTAGCTGAATGGGATGGTAGATGATTAAAACCTAACAATGTATCTGATGCAGAGTTGAGATTTGGACTCTATTTAATTGCATATAAGATGTATAGTTCTAGCAAATTGAATAGCGTGCCCTGTGAGGCTGTAGATTTAGCCTATAAGATTGTGAAGAAAAACATGGAGTTTGACCTAGCAGATGTGCTGCTTAAACAATTTAATAAAAACATGGACAATATAAGGACCTCAAAAACCAACTCTTGTAAATTTGGTTCTTTGCTAGTTTGTTTATTTTTCTATGTACATAAATTTTTCCCTTCAAAAGGTACAATTGTATGGAGGAAAGATATTCCAGTTTTGTATCAAATAAATGAGTTTGTAGCAGAGATGGGTGAAAATTTTGATAGTATTATGGATAATTATTTTGAAGACTTCAAGGAAAGAATGAATAACAGATTCAGAATCTCTCCTAAGCTTGTTGAGGATTACAAAGATGATGTGTGCTTCATGGTTGACTGTGACAAGGTATACATTCAAGCAGTCAGACCCCGAGTTGCATGGGTAAAACCTCTTCCTTATGAGGTAAATATTGATGAAACTAGAGATATCATAGAGGCACTGGTAAATGAGCCAGAAGACCTAAGAAAACCAATTTTTGGAACCTATGAAGAAGTTAAGGCCAGAATTGAGCATGAAATCAACCTACCACAGGCCATAAGCAAGGGCAAGAGGAAAATAGCAAAATTGAAAACTTCTACCTGATCTCTTATGCTCACCGAGGGAAAAGGTGAAGATGAAGAAGAAGAAGAAAGAGGAGAAGAAGAAGAAGGTGAAGAAGAAGGAGAAGAAGAATCTGCAGAGGAACAACCAAAGAAGAAAGGTAAGGTGATCATTACCAAACTTAAGAAGAAGCCTACTGCAGTATTCACTAGAAGAACTAGGAAAGGTAAGTAGGAACTTATACTAGTTAGGCCTACACCCACATTTGAGCAAAGCCTCAAATAGTTGGAGGAAGAAGCTGGCATCACAAATTTCAAAGCATTGAAATTTGAAACTAGAACTGATGCTAAGAAAATGCAGATTGAGGAACTGGTACTCAGCAAGATAGGTAAATGGAAATACTCCCCGGACCAGATTGCCCCTCAAATCTCAAAAGAACTACTGGAGAGATTGCAACCGAGATGGGAGTTAGCCACCCAAATGGTAAAAGATATTTATGAGCAATCTCTAAGGAAACTCTGACCAAGTCTCACTGGAGTAGAAGTAAAAGCTGAAATGAAAAACCATGAAGGTAAAATGATGATCAGATTCCACACTTGTTTGATTTTGATTAAAGACATTAAGCATGTTGTAAATGATGCCACAAACATGTGGAAAAACATCTATCATCTACATAAGCCCAGTGTAGACCCATTAGAAATCAAAGATGATGACAACGATAGTGATGATGAACTTGATAGCACTCCATCTGTCACAGTCTCACTAGGAGAACTGCATGCTCTGATGGAAGATAAGAAGGAAGAAGACAAGGAGGAAGAAGCTGAAGAGGCAGATAAGGAAGAGGATGACCTTGTGAAAATTGCAGCAGCAGTTATTGCATCCCTTCCTCACTCTCCACCTAAAACTGTGATATCATCAAGGTTGGAGTCAGCTTTGGCAGGTTTGGTCACAACTACATCAGATATATCATCTGCACCTGCCACATCTCAGCTCCAGGTATCATCAATGGAAGTGTCTACCACTTCATCTACCAAGCTGCATACCTCCACTTCATCTATCGAGCTACAGGCAACTCCTTTAGTTACTGAGTCATCCACTGCAATAGTCACCACATCAGAAGTATCTATCACTTCTGCAGTATGTACAGTAAGTTTTCCAGTTTGCTCTCCAATTTTGTCAACTTCAGCTACATTAGCATCAATTTTTGCATTAGTGAGCTCTTCAATTGTAAATATTCTAGTATGCACATCAATTCTGGGAAGTATACCAATTTTGGATACATTTAGCCCCTCTCTCAGTCTTCCTTTAGTTGGTCCTATTCCAGTTTTGACAGCCAATCCAACCTCATCAACCATTGTCTTTGTTTCAAAAGGCAAAGACGTTAGTACAACAGAAAAACCAAAGACTCCATTAAAACTTCTTCTTACAGGAAAGGCAATTGATGAGGATGTAGACTTGGATACTGAAATTGTCATTCCAAAGATAGATACAAACATTGCTTCAGTTGATGAACTAAGATTGCTTAGTCAACGCATTGAACTGAAGGCAGAGTAAAAACAACTAAGGAATGAGAGAGATAGAGAATTTAAAATTATTGATGAATCGAAAAATATAATAACAGAGGCTATAGTTGTTGATGTTGATACTTCTCAACACATTTTGCTACAATTAGAAGAGGCAATAAATAAATTCAATGAGGACACCTCCGGTCAAGAAAAATTGATAGAGAAGGCAGAAATGAAGTTTGATCATAAGGTGCTTGAGCACATTGCTTAGCATATAGCAATAAAACAGGTTGAATTAACCACAGTTTTGGCCAACATTGAATTTTTTTTTAATAATGTAACATCTCTTTTTGCTAAGCTTTGTGATGTTACCGAGTATACCAAGGAAATAAGAGAACAATTGAATAAGATATATGAGGATCTGAAGGCAAGCGCACAAAATCTGAACCTTGACCCCAGTTCAACCTCATCTCATCTCCTCATAATAAAATTTTTGTCAGAAAAAAAAAGTAGAATTGTTGAGAGAAGAGTCAAGGATCCGATCTACATTGTTAGATATTCAGAATATGATCCTTCCCATCATGGACACAATGCAAAAGCACATTGCCCATTCAAAAACATTGATCCATGACAAAAATTTCTTCGTTGCAGACCATGTGATTGAACTCTCTATAGAAGTTCAAATAGCTCTATCCACATTCAAAATCCTACAAGATAATTGGGACAAGAATCTGCAACTCATTCTTCAGGTCCATTCAGAGTTTATCTCACATTTTGGTGTTTCTATGTAAATACATTTTTTTATTCTTTGGCATTATTGTCAAAAAGGGGGAGAAAGAGATACTCAAAAAGAGTTATTGGTGAGATAAATGTACAAAATAAACAAAGAGATACTGTAAATAAAAGTCATATAACTCAGGTAAATACCTTGTGTATATTGATGGGGGAGTCATATGCAAGGAAGCCATGTATATTCAACAGAATCAGTTGTTAGTATGTCAAATATTGTATATAAGTTTTGACTCATAAGTGTTTTTGTCACTAATGCCAAAGAGGGAGATTGTTGGAATTATGATATATTTGTCATCAATGACAACACTTATTCAATTCTGAATGCTTACCGAGCTCATCACCTAGTCTACAGTTCACACCGAGCATTCAATGGTTACCTTATAAATTCCACAGGTAAATAGTTGATACCGAGCATTCTTTTGGAAACCGAGCATATGGGCAGTTCAACAGTGTTCTCCAAGAAATTAGTGGTTATCGAGCAAAATAGTGTTCTCCAAGCAGTCAATGCTTACCGAGTCATTAAAAAAACTTAGTGTTTACTGAGTGATCAAGGTAAACAAAGAACTTAGTGTTTACTGAGTGATCAAGGTAAACAAAGAACTTAGTGTTTATCGAGCGATCAAGGTAAACAAAGAACTTAGTGTTTAGTGAGTGATCAAGGTAAACAAAGAACTTAGTGTTTATCGAGTGATCAAGGTAAACAAAGAACTTAGTGTTTACCAAGTGACCAAGGTAAATGAAGGAATCAGTATTTACCAAGTGAAGAAGGCTATAAATGGATTCAGTTTTTACTGAGTGACACAATATTAACCGAGTCACCAATGGTTACCAAGTTCCAAGCTACTTTGAATGATTAGTATGGATCGTGCCTCTACTTTTATCGAGTGCATGATGATGTAGTGTATTGTAGTGGATGTCGAGTATCAGAAGGTCATCAAGTCAGTTTGTGGAACTCAAGTTTTCTACCACCTGGACGAATCAGTAATACTTGTTCACTTGTATTTGGCCGACCTTGCTAGTGTAAATATTGGATTGGTATATATCATGTGAAATGATGAGAAGTTATGTTGTTGGTTATGATGAGTAGCAATTTTTTGAGAAGAGGGAAAGTGAATCACTAGCAGAACAGAGGAATATAGCAAGGTCAACATTGATGCAGAAAAGATATATTTTTCACATCAGGTGATCAGAGCACAAGGATCTTATCAGTAATCAGTTGCAATCAGATTCACTGCTTCATCCTAACAGGTGAATTAGTTTTCTAAATTCTTTAACCAGGTAGACTTAACAGTCTTTTGTAAATCTCCTAACAGAGTGCATACTTCATTGTATGTTTGTAAATCCTTTAACAAGGTGGATCTAGCAATCCTACTTGCTCCTAACAGGGCAGATCATCAGAAGTGATCATTGTAAGCCTTAACCAGCCAACTTTATATTGCAGTATTGAAGTTTTGTGGGTATCATCCCCACCCCAGTTTTACTTTCTAATTGGAAGGTTTCTGGGTCACCAAATCTGTGTGTTCATGTGTTAGGGATATTTATCTTTTCATGCATACAGTAGATTAGATGGATGAAAGGTAAAATATTATTATGTAGAAATTGAATTAAAGTTTTAGAGTTACTGATTCACCCCTCCCCTCCTAGTAACCTTGTTAGTCTTGATTATTTCCAACATTGTCTTCAACAGTCATTCCTTCATACAAGTATACAAAAGATCTATAATCTTCTGATTGTTTAGTTCTATCAACCTGAACTTCTACATGCTCATCAAAATATAGATTTTCACTCTCCACAATCTTATTAGTGTTAGTATTCAAACACTTATATGCCTTACTTCTAGTGGAGTATCCAAGGAATATGCCTTCATCACTCTTTGCATCAAACTTGCCATTTCTAGTATCTTTAAGAATATAGCATTTGCAACCAAAGACTTTGAAATGTTTTACATTAGGTGAGTGACCATACCATAGTTCAAAAGGTGTTGCATTTGTAACTTTCTTGACTTGGGCTCTATTCAGGGTGTAAATAGTAGTGCTTACAACTTATCTCCAGTACTTTAGAGGAACATTTTTCTCCATCATCAAAGTTCTTACACAATCTATCACTGATCTATTCCTTCTTTCAGCAATACCATTATGAGGTGGAGTTCTTAGTGCTAATATTTTCCTTAATTCCTTTGATGTAAACTCACCTTCTTTGTCTAATCTTAGGCACTTTAGACTCTTTCCTATTTCCTTCTCAACTCTGTCCAAATACCACTTGAACATTTGAAATGCATCAAATTTTTGCTTCAAAAACATAGCTGTCATCATCCTTGAATAGTCATCTACAAATAGGATTATGTATTTGTGTCCTAGGTAACTTTGCACTTCTATTGGACCACATAAATCTGTATGGACTAACTCTAGTACTTCTTTGGAAGTATATGTTTTACTTTTGAAACTAGACTTAGTCATCTTCCATAGTTAACATTGTTTGCACATTGTGTTTTTAGGCTTCTTTAGTTTAGGTAAACCTCTAACTTTCTTCTTTTTTCTGATGCTAATCAGATTGCCAAAGTTAACATGACGCAATCTTTTATGCCACAACCACACATCATCAAGTCTAACAAAAAGACAAGTTGCATCTTCCATATCTAGGTAAAACATATTACTCCTAGTTTGTTCACCTTTTCCTATAAAATTTTCATTAGTGTCATAGATCTTGGTAGTTTTGTTTCCAAATTCTACTTCGCAACCTACATTGCCTAACTGTGATACACTCAAAAAATTGTAGTTCAATCCTTCAACATAGTATGCATTATCACATGAAATTTTCTCAGTAAGTTTAATAGAACCTTTCCCTTTGATTTGGCATGGAGCGTCATTTCCAAATCTAACACTATTTCCATCATATTGAGTAAAGCTAATAAACTTACTTTTATCTCCTATCATGTGATGTGAGCATCCACTATCTATGATCCACTTGTCATTCTTGTTCACACAGGTTACCAATGTTGTTGCTTCATCTTCATCTTTATCTGATTCATCCTTCATGGCCACATAGACTACTTCATCATCATTCTCATCAGAATCTTCTTCAACAATGTAGCATCTTTTTCCTTTGTCCTTGTAATCTCTACTATCATCTTCTCTTTTGTTCTTGTACTTGTTTCCTTCTTTTTAGTTCTTCTCTTGTGTACATCTTGTAGTAATATGACCTACTCCATTGCAATTGAAACAAATGATAGGGAACTTACCTTTGAATTTACCTTTACCTCTATGGAATCTCCTAGCCAGTAGTGCTTCCAACTATTCCACATCTTCCTCATCTGTGTTGCTATCACTGGATGCATGTTTTCCTTTTCTACTCTTCTTCTTTGATGTTACTTCCTCAATGTCCTTCAATGTCAGCTTGGCATTGAAATTAGATTCAAGGTTCTCAAGTCTATAGTTGTCAAAGTTGGACAATTCAAATGTAGTAAGTCGTCCCACAATTCCTTCAAAGGTTAGTGTGTTTCCTTATACACACCTTAGCTCTTGAATGGATGAAACTCTAATAGCACAGATAGGTAGCAGGGTCCTTAAGTATTTACTGTTGATAGTCTCTTCTTGCAATTGACCACCTAGAATTCTTATTTCACTTATCACTTCTTTCATTCTAGATCCATACTGAGCATCATTTTCAACTTCCTCCATTTTTATGTCATCAAACTTTCCTCTAAGGCTTTCTCTCTTTTCTCTTTGAACATTCTAATCTCCTCCATAGATATCTGTTAGGGCTTTCCACATCTTGAATGTATTATCACATCCTTTGATGTCATCATATTCAACATAGCTAAGTGTAGAGGCAATCTCCAACATTGCTTGATTGTGCTCCTTCCTTTTGTTCAAATCACCTGCATTAAGAGGTCCAACTGGGTCTACATGTTTTATTCCAATTGAGGTTTGTGCATAGTCACCTATTGATCCAAGGTGCAATTTCATTAGACTCTACCATGCAAAAAGGTTGTCTTTGTTAAGCTTGGGGACTTCTCTCTTGGACATCTTGATCTTCCTACTTTTATTACCTTGAAACTAAATCAACAGATGACTATGATACCAATTGTTAGAAATGCTTTAGAATAACTGGGAGGAGGGGTGAATCAGTTATTCAAGGTCCAACATGTCAAATTCAAAATTTTCACTGTGTAGTGAGCCCATTTAACCATTCATTCATTCAAGCTTTATCTTTCTTATTCAGTAAGTTACTACAAATGATATTGTAAGAATAACACACAAATATCAACACATAACACAATGATTTATGTGAAAACCCAATTTGAGAAAAACCACTAGTAACATGTTACTCAATTCTCACTCTTCTAAAGTGATGCCCTATGAATAACCTACCCTGTTAAAGGCTACAACACACTATTAAATATGACCTAGTTAAAGGATTTAACCACCCTGTTAGAAGTGTGCCTAGTTAGAGGACTTTAGAACATTCACTTAGAATGCCACCTTGTTAAAGGATTTAAAAATGGTTGTTAAACCAACCTAAGTCGATACGATTTCCATATCTAATACAATTACTAGAGAGTATTAGAAAGTCTTTGACCTGATTACAACATACAATTAAACTTGCAAATCTCAGGTCACTTCTCAACACATAATATTGCCTAGTCTTCAGTCTTCTGCAACTCTTGACAACTTTCCCTCCTCTCAAGCTTAGTCTCATTGAGTCTCTATGCTCAATTTACTAGTGCAATCATCTCTTTCTAACCACTTATCGAAGCAGACCCTCTATGCTCTTCTTTCTCCTAGATGCCTTCTCCTTGACACCCTTCTAATCACTTCACAATTTGACACACTAGTAGCTCTTGCTTCTTGGCCTGTGACTCCTTAAATAGAATTCTTGGATTTCCTTTTCCCACTCAATTCTTCCCTCCATTAATTTCAATTCATATGGATTTGGTAGGATTCATTGAATCTAACCCATATTATGTTCCTTCTAGAAACATCATGAAGAATCCTTTTGAATTCACTTAAAAATGGTTTACATAGAATTCTATGCCACTATCTCATCATCCTTATCCTCTAATAGGTTCAAAAAATTCTAGGTAACAACTATGTTGTTTTAGATTCAACAAATCTTTGCAGCAGCTCGGCACTATTGAAATATTGGTGCTTGGCACATACTCTGTTACTTGGCATCAACTATGTTTTACTAAAGCTCGACACCTAAAGTTCACTCAACACCTACTAAGATTTTTTTGATGCTTGACACCTATTACTTTTCTCGGCACTTGAACTTCACTCGCCACCTGAAGTTCACTCAGCACACACTAGATTTTCCTTTTGCTTGGCTCCAACTGAGAATTTTCTTGGCTTTAACTAGCTTGCTCGATACCCATTGATGAACTTAGTTTAAGCTTTGTAGTCAACCTTGTTACAACTTATTCCTCCAATGTTTCTAAGTGTAATCAACCTCTGTATCTTCAAATATGTTATCAATACATCATTTAACCATTATCTTAACTAATCCTTGCACTTCATTACAACATCATAACTCAACCTTTCCCTTAGGTACTCTTGTTACATCTTGTTGATCAAATCCTTTCCATCAATCAACTAAGTGATAGTACTTGGATCTTATAAGTAAATGTCATTTCTACAAATAGCAAGTTTGACATCAATGACAAAACAATGATTGAAAGCATTCTTTTAACAACAATCTCCCTCTTTGATCTTCAATATTCTTCTCACAATGATCTTTTCAATCAGATTTCCAACAAACTTGTGAATCTTGTAGGTTACCAACATTTCCACCACCAAAATATGCTGATATAGTTCTGCATTTTGGTAATGATGGCCTCTCTTAGCTTTTAGAGATCCTACCGAAATCCCTGTTACCCCTCTTATTTGACATTGCAAATTGATAAAGGCTGCAAAAAATAAATCAACTTAGTTGTTGAAAAAAAGACTCAAATAGTGATGAATCAAAGACTATGAACAATTATAGTAGACTACTCAGACTACATATAATAATAATAATATGATTCATTCTCACAAAAAGGGTACTACTGCTATGGTACTACTTAATAAAATTTGAAAACCTATAGGCTATCTTAGCATGTGAGATGTCTAGTCACCAGTGGACATTGGATACTAAAACTAAAAAATAATAATACCAGTACCACTGTCCACATAAAAAATAAATTAAAAATCACTTGCCTTTTACGAAAACTATGGTCTACAAGTCAATGGGAAATGCACTCAACACTTTGAAACTTTGATAAGAATAAGAAATGCCAGTCTCTAGACTAGAAAAGAGCAAATTGTGTAGGATAATAATATCTTATAATCCAATATAGGTTGGTGAATTACATGGGATTAATAATCAAGAATGTCAAATGTAGGGAAAATGCAACTTCCTATGGAAGCCCACAATAGGAAACAGTTGACTAAATGGGGTTGGTGGTTGACTCACATTAGGGAAAATGGTAGGTGATGCCCAACCCAAGGGAAAATTATTTGGTTGTAGTAATGGTAAGAGAATGTTTGCCAATAAGAAACAACATGCAAAGGATGGTGAAATATTTAAAATCGATGTATCTAAAATGTATATTACATTAGCAATTGGATTGATATTTTTGAACAATCATGTGATAACTAATGGGTGACTACCATGGGCATTGGACCCAAATTTGATAAATATCTGGTGACGTAGTTGACCTATGTTACATGCACTATTTGCCAAATGAGATCAACCCATGAGACAAGATTGCCAAATGGCAAAGATTATCGCTAAAATAATCTCTGTAGAAAAGAGAATGGGGGAGTGATCTGAAAATGTCACATTAGGAAGGGGAGTGATAGGAAATGAATTCTTTTGAGAAAAGGAAAAAAAGGACTACACAAAAATCATAGCCTTGTCAAGTCTCTTTAAAACTTTGTCCAACCTAGCTCAAAAATTGGATCAAGTGTGCCAAATCTTGTCTGGGTGGTGGCAAGTAACATTAGGATCATAAAGGCCTAATTTATTATGCATGTAAAACTAGGCCTCCCATTTGCCAATTGCCTACCTAAATGGTAGAAGACCTTCTTTATCAAAGGATAGCTCAACCATGTTGAAGTCCCCAAAAAAAACCCATGTTGTAGGTGCCAAATGATCTGCCAACCAAGGCCACAGATGTGAATGCTCAAGAACATCATTAGGAGCATAAATGTTAACAATACCAAAAGAATAATTTCAAAAAGATAGCAAGATCCAAATCACTCTGTGAAAAGGGTCAAAACAATGAGAAAAATACATGAAATTAAATAAGGGAAAAGTAGAGTAACAACACCCCCTTGACCAACTTCATGCTAAGAAGCAAAAATGACACTATCTAACCAAATAACATGAAAAACTAAGGAGAGAAGAAATCCAACAACTTTAACTTCTTGGAGACAAAGAACATCAAGATCAAACTAATGCTTGGTATCATGAACAAAATATTTTCTAGGGAGGTTTGTCAGACCCTACACATTCCATGAAAGGAAACTCATGGTAAACTAGATTTCATATCATCCTCATCCCCTAGAGAGGAAAAACTATTATGAAAAAAGGAGGGAGACTCAAAAGAGGGGTCATAAATAGCTATGGCCCTCAAAAGTTTCTCCCCATTATCAAAAAACTCCTTGTGGCCATCTAGGTTGCAAGACTAGCATAACTTTTGTTGGAAAACCATTGATTCTACTTGTAATGTGTGAGTCCAAAGAGGACACAGATCTAAGGTAGAAATCCCTACTATCTCTTGGCCTCTAGGGTTTGAAAAAAGAGGTGGAGGGAGAAATGGAATAGAGGAGTCAATTGGTATTTGGCTTAAGCTAGGTTTACCATGATCCACAGGCAAAGAACTTTCCTTAGCTACTGCCAAACCCTTCCCTTTCTTCACCACCATAGTCCATTCATATTTTTTTGTGGTAGGAGTGGTCTTTGTTTCTAGAGCTGAGGGATGGTTATGTTTCAACAAGGGACAATCCCTAATCTTATACTCAACTAACTAGCACTGATAGCAGGTATTCAAAAGGTTGAGGTATAACACCTTCTGAGCAAAGGTGGTACCACCTATCTGGATATCCATTGAATCTTTGAGGTTCCTAGATATGTCAACCTCAACACAAATCTTATGCTAGGGATGAGCATTGAAAAACTTATTTGGTTCAAGGCACACAAAATTATGATAGTTTGCACAATAGCAGGTAAAAAAGACTAGAAAGGAATGGGAAGTCCAAGAAACTCCACCTAGATGAGAACCTTAAGCTTTCAATAATCAAAAACAACAAAATTGTTCAACCAATTTTGAAAAACCATTAGGGATGACCTGATAGTCTAGGGCCCTTGCACAAAAACATGTTCAGCTTGGCCTGCATTGCCAAAGCAAAAAAGAAAAAAGCCTTTGGTAAGACTTTGAACACCTTCAAGGTGAACACCTTGAGGTGTCCAAACCTTGGAAACCCATTCTCGTAGCATTATTTTAGAAGGAGCATGACCCACAAAATATTCAATAAGGGTTTGTTGCTCTAACCATGTGCATGTACTATCAAATTCCTTAACATTCAAAATAATATCAGGATAGGAATTACCTCGTGAAACACCTTGGAAATAAACTTACGTGGGCATTTGGTTAGTAGAGCCATTATCTCTAGTAGAAACAAAAACTCCAACACCAACATCAACTATTGGGCCAAAGAATGCTGAAATCATTATAAATGAAACCTTATTTCCATAGTAAATGTGGTATGACAAGTAGTGGAAACCAACAAGGATTCAGACAGAGGCCGTACAAACCCTTGTGGAAAGATTTTACAAACAAGTGATCTTCTCTCTTATTAGAGATAGTTTGGAAACCATTACTATAAATACAAATTCCTTATTAAGGGGGATCACACTTATGTTGTAGATGCTTAAGTAGAACCTAGGGCCATTAGTTTTAGTTTCTAGGTTGACTATTTTTCCTCAAGTTTTGGAGTGTCATGAATATATGTTATTTCTTATTTTCTTCAGGTTGTAGATATGGTTCTATAATATGTTTTCAAGTTGTACATATTAATACTAAATAATATACGATGAAATTATCTCATTTCCCCCTCTTTCCAAGGCAATTTGTTTGTCAGGGCTAGTAGCTTTTTTATTAAATGCATATTTTTGAGAACAATATCTAAAAAGATTATGAAATGGTAAATATAATCTTTATCCTTGTTTTCTAGACACGTATGTTTAGTTCTCTTCTTTTTTGTGTAAATGATGAAAAAATTTACTGAGCATCTATAGGAAATATTTTGTTTGTGCCAATTGTGCATGAAATTAAAGCTACTTCTATAATGCTTCTTATTAGGCAATATAATTTTCAATATTATAGATGTTACTAGGAAATTGGAACCTTTTGTTTAACAAATTAACCGAGCCATATTTTTAACATAATTGTGGTTGAACAAATGATTGTTTAGTGTGTACAACTTTATTCAACCATCTTTTCAATTCTCTTTGTAAAAGTGTCTGAAAAGTGCCTAATTTTAGGCTTCTCTTATAGTGATGATGATGATGAGTAGAAATATATTATGTCTGATTTTGTTTGAAATACATAGAAAAGGTGCTTGGATATCTAGATTCAATGAGTTTTAGTTGAAAAAGTCTTGCCTTTTATACAGGTACGAGTGCAGAAAGTATTTATGGTGGAAGGTTTGCAAGTTTTCCATTTTCCACTCTATTATAATTCATTACTTCACTTTGAATGTAAAATCATATTGTTAGCATTTTAATTGATTTTTTTAATCTTTGCAGATGAGAATTTTTGGTTAAAACACGAGGGACCTAGAATTCTTTTGATGGGAAATGTTAGTACAGATACCAATGGATCTCAGTTTTTCACTACTTTTGTTGCAGCACCTCATCTTGATGGGTATTTACTTGGTGCTAAGCTTGTGGTTAGTTGGGTTATGTTTTACTTTTGAAAATGCATGATTTTCCTATTTTTATATATTCTAGTCTTATAGCAACCTGGTTCTGTGTGTAAACTGACAAATTTTTGTTATCCTCTAAAAGAATAGGTAGTTTCCCATTAACATCAGACACTTTTTTTATTTTAAACAATTGACCTACAAATCTTCATAATGTTTTGTAGGCTATTCTCTATAGTGCAGTTCAATTGGTATATATGCTACTAATGTTGTTAAAAAATATGGTTACAATTGATTGTCATTTACCCCCTTGTGAACATTTCTATAGTTCCTTTATTAATAGTAGACATGCAATATTGTTTTTTTTTGTTACTTGTGTAGGTCTCTTGTAGGAATTTCTTGATATGCTTGACATGATTTTTCATTTTAAAATATAAATAGCTTCTCTACTTTTTTTTGTATCCATGCTAAAAGGATCCAAGATTGTGAGCAACCAGTAATTTCCAAAGGTTACATAAAATTATATAACTGGTTATAGAAATTTTCTAGTTCACCCTTGGTTTTATTCAAATTTGAACCCATTTACACTATAATTTATCAATAAATACCTTGTACATTAATAGAAGAAGGTAATAGATAATATTATCCACACCCAAGTTTGCACCCTTGATCTTATTTGATCTTATTTGAATTTGAACTCCTTTACGTTAGAATTTATTAATGAACAGCTTATACATTGATAGAGGAAGGTAGTAGATAATATTTGTTAATCTTAGATTGGTTTTGACATATGAGTGGCAATATACTTAAGTCATTTACTTAGTTCATGTTGAACAAGTAATGTACACCGAGTATAAGTTGTCAAATAGTATATGCAGAGCAAGAGATATACAATTTATGCTAAGTAACTAGTAAGTGCCAAGTCACTAAAGTGTCGAGTCATTCAGATGCTGAGTGATTGGTGGATGCTGCACCATTCAAAGGCTAAGTTACAATATTGAAGAGATAGTAGATGTCAAGCATTAGACACTTCAAGTGTTGAGTAATATAGTTTTTACATAGTTGTTGGTAATGGCACAAACTACTATGTAAACCATTTTGGACTTGACTTGAGGATTGTTTTGCAATCCTAGATGATAAGAATGAATCTTTATTAAGAATCCCTATGTAGTACATGCAGCCAATTAGAAAAATGGAAGGATGAAGTGGAAATATGGGTGAATCACAATCATTGATTCATACCTGACCCTAAGTCACCTAGGCCTTCTTAAGTAGGAAAACCCTAAACTTTTTATGAATATAGAAGGAGAAAAGAGAGAAGTTTGCATGCACAAAAAAAGAATTCATGGTTACTAAGGTATTGTGAATTGAGATACATTGTAGAATTTATTAGAGGAGAACAAAGAACATAAGGTTAAAAGGTAGAAGAGATACATCTGAACAGTGAGGATCAAGTGCACATTACAAAAGAGGTGATCTATTATCTAGTAGCATAGTGCTAACCAAAGGATCATTATTGAGACATTCTAATAGGTGAATTAATTAAATCTCTTAGTAGTCTATTGTAAATCCTTTAATAGGGTACTTACTTCATTATTAGTTAAAGTCCTCTAACAAGGTTTGAAATCCTTTAACAGGATAAGATCTTGTTGGTGTTTTAAAACATCACGGTTTCAAATTACCTCGATGAGAACACGATACATCTAGGGGAAACTACTTCCCATTTCTAACATATCCTCTCAAACACCAAGCCAACTATAAGGCTAGATCCTTCTTCTACTTAAAACTCTACAAAACCTAGGTGGGTGGAGCTCAGATTCACTTATATGGTACCAATGTTAAAACATACACTTGAATCTTCACAAAGTAGATAAAACCCTTAATCTTCTAACTCTTATGCAAAGATCCCAGAAATGAAATAGCTAATGACATGACCCTATAACTTGATAAGCTAAGTGAGGGCATCCTTTTAGATCTTTAAAAAGAAATGAAAATCAATGATTGATTAAATTTGATTTCAGCATAACCCCAAATATGTAGCAGTAAGAACAAGTTGATCTTGTAGCTAATCAGTGCCTTATCTATTGGGCAATTCCAAAAATCACACACATACCTCTATAATACCAATGACATATTCCATACATCAAGATATCAGATCTATGTTATCACTTTTTGAATCAAGCATCGATGTTCATAAAGACCTCATTCTCATGAAATATGCTTCTCAAAATAACCAGCAACCCTATCAAATACATTAAGCATTTACTTGGCCCTTTGTTTCAACAAAAAAAATATCAGACATACAACCTTAAGGGGATGCAAATGGGTCTTAGTTCTTTATCCCTAAACCATATAAGATTACAGATTATAGAGATAGGAGACGAGAACCAGAATGAAAATAATATATTCCTATTCATTTGTATTCATTTCTTTAAAACTATAAATTTAGATGCATGCAAAATAATTCTTAAAACCACTTAATAAATTAGAATTGGCTATAGTATCTTAACTACTACTATTCATACAAGATAAATATACTAAAGAATGTGGTATCATAGTGATGAAAACACATCAAAACTAGAACCCATGGTCTCATAGTGAAAACTACCAACATGGTATCACAACAATGAGAATTTTTCTCTAGAACTGGAACCCTTGGTCTCACAAATTTAAGAAAACTCAAGATTGGAACCCTTACAATGAATTAGAAAGAGAGAGATATAGGAAAAGAATGAAATCCTAGACCTAATCTAGAAGTGACATGTGTCCACTTGAATCTTCATTCCTTGTTGTTGTAAAGCATCTCTCATCTTTCTACCCATGAAATATGACATGATTTTCATCATTATTTTGTAACAAACCTGAAATATCTCTTTTTTAATGATGAAAACCCTTGTGTTACCAAAATATCTGAAATGCATCCAGAAATGTTGATAATACATTGATTCAACTAATTTGGATGTGACAAAATTTGCCCGTAACTATATTTTTACTACCTTTTATATTCATTCACTTCACCATTTCATTGGAAATCAAATTTGAGCTACCCCAACTAAATGAAACTAAAAATTGGGCACCTAAGAAAAATACTTGGATAACTTGAACCAGTGGCCTCTTATACAAAACTAAACTCTAGAAAGAGAAAGTTCGTTCTCTCTCGATTCCAACAATATATAATAGTGCTATACTTTCTTATTGGAAATTCCTGGCATCTTAATTTGAACTTTAGGCTCCTATCATGGCTTTGAAACTACATTTTGGCATATATTAAACCTTTATCTAAAGTCAAAACTATAGGTTTAAATCACCCAATTTATTTAAAAACTTTTTGCATGTGATTTTCTAGAGGAAATAATAAAATAATGATTTTTTGAATTTTGAAAATTTTCATGAGAATTTCCATTCGGGTCAACAAGCTTTGACTTTCTTGTGACATGTGTCACATTTTCATTTGTTGGATATTGCTTTTTCATCTAACATTTGCCACCTGGGCACCATATGTCACTGTCTCGTTAGTTCTCTGTTCTTCCATGTAGTGGCCACCCTGGTGCTATCCTAGTTAGCACTTTGCCACATTATTGTGACATATTAACATCAGAACACATGGCACCCTAGTCCACACATCAGCATCCAATTAGCATAGCCACATCACTACTTTGTCATAATGCCATGTCAACCTACCATGTCATTGGTTGCTATGTCACATGACACCTCATCATAGTGCCATGTCATCATGACAGAGACATCATGACATGTGGCACTATCTGCCACATCAGCACCTCAAGAAGCATGCCATGTCTAGGGTCCTCTACCACATGTCATGTTGTAATTTGTCCATCTGGAACCACTTTCCATGGTTCGATTGTTTTTAGTTGCCACATCAGCATCTCATCCAATGCATTTTGGTCAAATTTTGCCTCATCATGACCAAGCTGGCTAGGTCCCATGCAAGCTTGAGTCTCCTCATATCTTAAAAGGTGTGGCCTTTTAGAAAACAACTTATGGCTTGTTATTTTATAAAAATAACCAATTTCCTTTCTCACTATCAATGTGGGATAACTCTTTGAAAACAAAACTTTAAGCACACCTCTTGTCACATGATTAGACATGGTGAAATCTCCACACTTTCCTTATGGTGAAAGGATATCTTGATTCCCTAATTTGGGAAACATCTTCTGGAATCACCAAACAACTGATCTTATGAGCTCTTACTTATTTCATAATCACAGCTTCAAATGTCTTCCATCATAGCTGCTTATGCTAATGCTAGCACTCGTATTCTCTCAAGTTGAACATTCAAATAAGATAACTCCCTGCCGTGTGCCCTCTATACAAAAATAAGAAAAGAAACTTTTTAGGATGAGTGCATAGTTAGCAAGGAGGGAGGAGGAAAACTAGAGAAGGATGTGAAGTTAGCGTATTCCATAACTTAGCAGAATTCACACATCAGCTAATAAATTTTCTCATAATAATTTTTTCGCCTTTGAATTCATGCCTTAAAATAATGAAAGGGACACCTTAATAGTGTAGAATGGTGGTGGTTTCTACTTCTTGTGCACCAAATAGTTGTATCCCCTCAATTTTATGTAAAAGGCTCTCTACATGCTCACAACTAGATCATTTGGTTCACAATCTCCTCAAAACTATAATGTTTAGCCTACTGCTACTTGCGACAATCTATTTAGTTAAAGAAAACTACATGGATTGCCTCATTCTCTCCTATGTGTTCTCTCCTATACATGGGGCTTCTCCTCTTATGTATAAATTTTTGGACAAGCACCATGCCTCCAGCAAACCTTTATGAAAAAACATGAGCCTTATGATTGGTGGCATTCATAATAAATTAAAACCTCCTGCGCCCTTATTGTGAATGGAAAAGGAACTAACCTAATAATAGTTCACCATGCACCTCATGCCAGCTGGGAAAGAGAACCCTACCTCCTATCAACATAGCTAAGAAGGAGTGGAATGGAAGCATTTCCCATGTGCTATAATTAGGCTCAAGCCTCAAGATGGACTTGTTCAAAATTCAAAACCCAAAATGTAGATCACAAAGTCCAATGCTTACACCCTTACAAGTGAGGGTTAGATTGTTTGATGAGGATAATCGGTCGGTTCATCATACAATAGTTGGGATGAGAAAATCCACTTATCAATTGCAATTTCAAATGAGTTAGGATCTAAGGTCAAATGGATCAAATCACCAACATTCCCTCAACAAAGCATTATATATTCATACTGTAAGTTGAGCCCCATTCTGTTAAGCCACTTAATTATGCTAAGATGTCCAATATTTGGATCATGTAAAAGAAACAACCTTTCATATTTTAGGGCTCTCTATAATTATTTTATAAAAAAACTAGATGAGTCATTTTTAGGCAACATCTTCTCAAGAGTTGTTTCCAATGTGAATTTTGACAAATGGCCCTTGAAATTCTTATTATTAGTCAACTGTCACCTTTATTATTTCTTTGTGTACAATATCCATGTCAATTTGATTTTTTATGATCATTTTCTCACACACCAAGATATTTAATAATCATAACCACTATAATACCATTTGACCAACTTCACTCCCTAACATCTTATTAGTATACTAAAAACAGTCAGGCCCCAAAGTGGGTCCATCTAAAAAAAAATTTGAACTGAAACACCTGATATTTGAAACCAACCCACTGAACATATTCCATTGACTAAAGACTATTTGGTCATTGTTGACTCAACTTTTAAAATTCAATTCACCTCTTTCTGTAACTTTTCAATTTTGTGCTAGGAGGTCCTTTGAACTAGCTTTAAAAACTGACAAAAACACCTAACCGAGCTCTAAAAATAGACACACTAATTCTTTGTTTCACATTCTTGAACCATGCCAAATCTTGTCTCATGATGAATTCTCAGTCAAAAGATATTGACTATCAAAGTTACCTTCTTAGAACTACCTACAAGAAAACATGTTAGAAAACCATAAAATGCATTTGGATTTGGCATTGAAAACAAGGCAAACTGACATTTGGAGGCACAAAAAATGGGGCAGTCATTCACTATCACAAGGAAAGTATAAATATGGGATTTGGGCTCATGATGAATAACTAGACACATTTGGAAAGTGGTCAAAGTGGGCTACTTGGATTTGCAGAACTCGGAACAATGACAGAAAAGTGGTTTTCGCAAATAGAAGGGACCTAGGAAAGTGTGTAGACGGATTCGTCAAGATTTCCAAACTAACATATTTAAAGAATTTTCAAAGTATAACATAGTGGTACAATCTATTCAATCTCACTTATCAAATATTTAAAGTTATGACATCCCGAATAGGGGTATTGACCAATCTGCTTTTTATGACACCAACAAAACTTTACAAATTGCATTTGGAATCACATTTGAAAACTTATCCAACAGATTCGTAAAAAGCTCAAAATTGAAACATAGTAAGTCTCTAATATATAGAATGAAATGAGAAAGGAATTTTCTCATTTTGGTCAATTGGTTTAAAGTCATAGCAAGTCAAACAGGGCCTCCCAAAATGATAAATAATTTGCATCAGCATGACAACAATAAATGACCAAGTTTGAGGGATTCAAAACCTAGTCAAAACATATTAAAATGAATCAAAAAGTGAAACATAGGTTTTGTAATATGGATATTAAACACTTAAAAATTGGTGAGTCATGAAACATTACTGGGTACAAGATATTCAAATGCAAACAAGGCATCCTATCATTGTTTGACACTAAGGCAAAAATGCAGATTTGAACATTGCTCAAAATGGAACTTCATAGAATGACTCAAAATGGAAATTTATCTTCATGGGATGAGTGGATATTCTAAATATAAGGTGCTAGAAACATTAAACACCTCTTAGGCCTCAAAAATATAGTTGGGTACACATGCATTAAAAAAGTGCTTATAGGGTTTAATTTTTAGGATGGTACTCAAAATTAGGGTTTCAATTTTGAGTCCCAATAGATCTAACAATCTTGTGAGCCTTTAATAGGCTAGACCTTTCACAAGGTAGATCATGTTTCATGATCAAAATATTTTAACCTTCATTAGATACACTTTATTACTATAGTAGTTGAGATTTGTGGGTATCATCCCCACCTTAGTTTTACCTTCTCATTAGAGGGTTTCTGGGTAACCAAATATCCTCTGTCATACATGTGTTGAATGTTATTTTCTTTCATACTATGGATGAATATGTTTAGCTATCTATTTTAGTTTACATGAAAATTGTGAGATGGTTGTGTGGTGAATGAATTTATGGTTAAAGTTTTGAAGGACTAATTCAGCCCTCCCACACTCTCGCTCTTAGATTTTAATTTTCCTATTGTATTTCCAATAATTGGTATCAGATCCTTTTTCTCTAGAATGGAATGATTTGCAAATTTGAGAAAAGATCTTGAAGATGGAAGTCTACAAGTTGGAAAAGATATTGAGAACTAGGAGATTAAAATATAGCTTTTTCTACATCAGCTAAATGAAGCAAGAGATGAGTTGAAGCGATCATTGAAGAGAAGAAAAGAGATAGCTATTGAAGAGAATGGCGCACATTACCAAGAGATTAAAATTACTAGATTATTTGTAGATGGAAACACAAGTGAATTTGATGTAGCAGTTTCAGATTTGATGGAAAAGAATGGAGCCTTAACTGAAGAGGTCGTAAATCTCAAAATAGAATAAAAAGTCCAATAAGTATTTCTATGTGAAGTGACCAAGCAGAAAAATAAATATGAAGAAGAAAAAGTCATAATTGAAGATGATAAAAGGATACTAACCAACAAACTAGAAGAGAAGACATTAGAAGTGAATAGGATTGCTCACATGAAACTAGAAACATTGATTCAAATGATGATTTCTAATCACGAATTAATTGGAAAAGATATTAAGATCATAACACTAAAGTTTCAGAATGAACAATTGAGAAATAATCTAAAGAGAGAAAAAATTTGCTGAAAGTTTTAGTAGACCTAGTAAAGCCATCAAATATTTTGAACAATTGATGAGATCTCCTAGATCCAATAGTGATACTATTGGATTAGGCTACACCAGTACTAAAGAAGGAGAAGCATCTAAAAGTGGTGAAAAAAGGAATGTTAATGCTAAAAAATCCAAACCTACTTATCATAATTGTGGTAAGAAAGGTCATACTATTGACATTCCAGTCATGTTTTTTATAAGTGACATACACTTATTTAGATTATGAGTTCATATCGAGCATATTATACAGTTAATAGTGTTAACGAAGCAATTCAATTGTTACCAAGTCCTATAGTTGCTATGGAGTCCTATGAACATAATTCAATTTGAACCAAGCTATTACTATAGAGTTGAAGATCAGTCATGTAAACCAAGAATTTTAATGTATGCTAAGATTACCAGTGTAAAATAAGTTGTGCAGTGTTTACTAAGTTCACAATTGATGTGATGTAAGTCTAGTGTTAAGCAAGCTACACAGTGTTACCCAAGATACTCAGTTTATACCAAGCTCGAGGTGATAGTGCTTACCAAGCTATGAAGTGTGAATCAAGTGATTTAGTTTATATGCCAAGTTCCATAGTATTTGCCAAGTCACCAATATAGATCGAGTACAAGACTACTTGGAAGTGATCAGTATGAATTGAGCTTCTACATCTACCAAGTGCATGATGATGTTGAGCACTGATAGTGGATGTCGAGCATCAAAACCTCACTAAGTTATTCTTCAGAGCTTGAGTTTCTACACTTTGGTCGACTTTGTAATATTTGTGTAAACTTGTATTGCTCCTAATAGGGAAGATCATCAGAAGTGATCATTGTAAGCCTTTATAGGCCAACTTTATACTACAATACTAAAGCTTTTGGATATCATCCCCACCCCAATTTTACTTTCTATTTGGAAGGTTTTTGGGTGACCAAATCTTGTGTTAATGTTTTGTGTATGCTTTCATTTTTTTAGTTTCTCATACATCAAATTTCATATAAAATATTAATTACAAATTGGGATAAAATTTTTAGAAGTTATTGATTTACCCCTCCCCTCTCAATAACTTAGCTTGTCATAATATTTTCAACAATAGGTATCAGAGAATTATGGTTCTCAATGAAAATTTTAATAGCTTGAGCAAAGATAAAAGGCAATGGAGGTATTTAGACATGACAAGGCTATTGACAATGAGAAGCTAGATTTGGAATTGACCATTGGAAAAATCAAGAAAGAAAAAGAGAAACTCTCCCAATCCCTATAAAGAAGAAAAGATCTTACAATATAGATGAATGATTCACTCTACATTGAAGAAAAAATTGAAGACATCCATTCAAGAAATTCAAATGAAACTGATGAAGCAATTAAAGAACTATTGGGAAAGAATACTACTCTTCAAGAAGAAGTAAGAAGACTAAGAAGAGAGCAAGAAATTTAGTCAATGAGATTGTGTGAAGTCATGGAAGAGAAAAACAAGATAAGAGAAAAGATAGAAGGAAAGAACAATGAAATTAAGCACCTATCCCTTCAGCAAGCAAACTTCATTGATTAGCTCACCAAAATGAAGAAATCATGAACCCAAGATTAGAGAATGAAAGATTGTAGAATGATCTAAACATTGAAAGGAAAACCAATGAAAGAATGTTGAAATCTCAAGAAGACATGAATCAATTAAATGAGCAGAGTCACTTCAGACAAAAAGGAAAAGTAGGAATTGGATATACAAAAGAAGGAGAATCATCCAAGAAAGGAGCTCAAAGAAATAAAAAATGTACTTGCAGTCATTGTAGTAAGATAGGTCATACTTCAAATAAATGTTGGAGTAAGGGGAAAGCAAAATTCAATGGAAAATGCTACAATTTTAATCAACATGGTCATAAAGAAAATGAATGCAAAGAGAAACCAAGATTTGAAGGAAAATGTCACAAATGTAAGAAGCATGGGCATGTCATTAGAATAAAAAACCAAGATATTAAATCTAGCAAAACAAATTGTGAAAGCTATATTTGGTTGGGACTATAACACTTGGTGCAGATGTCATTACTATGGAGAATTTGGAAATCCATTCTCATTTTAAATGTGTGATTCAGGATATTGACACTAGTTGACCCCAAGGCTACATATTTTGGCACATGTGATCAAGCTCCTTCAGGTGGTTAGCAAATGTAAGAAAAGGATTGCCAAGTTGAAAACAAGTTCTACTCTTCTATTAATCGAGGGCAAAGGTAAAGATGAATAAGTAGAGGATGAAGAATCAGAGGAAGAGAAACCACTAAAGAAAAAGGGCAAGGTAATCATTACTAAGCCTACCAAGACATCCACTATAGTATTCACCAAAAGATCCTCTAGAAAGAAGGCAGACAAAGAAGAGGAAGACATAATTTTCAAGAGGTCTCCACCTAGATTTGAAGAGAGGATGAAGGAAATGGAATCAAGTTCTAGGATAAAAAATTTCAAAGCATTAAAATATAAGACCAGAACAACTAATGAGAAAAATTAGATTGAAGATATTCTAATATCTAAAATAGGAAAATGGAAACACTCACCTGACCAGCTCACTCAACAAATTCTAGAAGCTCTAATGAACAAAATCAAGCCAAGATGGGAACATGCAATGCAAACTGCAAAGGATATTCATGAATAGACACTAAGGTAATTGTTGCCAAATCTGATTGACAAGGAAGTCAAGGAATATTTAAAGAAAAATGAAGAAAATTTGACTTTAAGATTCAATACTTGTCTAATTTTGTTAAAAGAAATAGAGCATGTTGTGAAGAATGCAACAAATACATGGGAAAGTATTTATCTTCTTCACAAACCAAGTGATTTTCCAATAAGTATAAGTGACAAAGATGATGAAGATGAGCAAGAAAAGGATGAAGAGAAAGATGATGAAGAAGTAACACATTTTGATAATGTTGATGATGAATAGGAAAAAGAGAAAGAGGCTACTGAGGAAGGAACTCAAGATGTTGAGGACACTAACCCAGTCAAGATTGCTACACTAGTTATTGCCTCACTTCCTCACTCTCCAAGTAAAATAGTGGCAACATCAAGCACAGAGACAACCTCAGTAGGATTGATTGTGACTAGCACTGCAAGTACAAGCATCCAATCAATCTTTGCACTAGTGCAGCTCAACACATCATTGACTAAAGTATCAACTACTTCATCTATCAAGCTATAGATTATTCCCTCTTCAATAGTTTTGAATACATCAGTTGTGGATACATCAATTTTGGCTTCAATAGGTATTTCTATAGTAAGTGCAATACCAATTTTTGCAACGAGCCCTACCATTTCAACTATTGTTTCCATTCCAAGTTCACAATAAATAAGTGCAAGGATAGTTGAGACCAAGCCTCAAATGAGCACAAAATTCTTGTGCAAAGGTAAAGAAAAGGAGGAGGATGTAGATCTTGATAAGGAAATTATGATTCCTAATTGGGGTATTTCAAAACTCAATCCTAATCAAATGCAAACTTTCAAAGAATTACTTCAAAAGAAAGCTAAGAAGTAGAGGCTAGGAGAGGAAAGAGATAAAGAATTTAAAATCATTGAGGATGCCAAGAATATTCTAGAAGAGGCTATAGGTATAGAGGTTGATGCTAATCAAATGCAAACTTCTGAAGAATTGCTCCAAAAGAAAGCTAAGAAGTAGAGGCTAGGAGAGGAAAGAGATAAAGAATTTAAAATAATTGAGGATTCCAAGAATATCTTGGAAGAGGCTATAGGTATAGAGGTTGATGCTTCTCAACTAGTTTTGTATCAGTTGGCAGAAGCAGTCTAGAAGTATAAAGAAGATCTAGATGGACAAGATAAATTATTATAGAAAGTATAGAAGAATTTTGAGAATAAGGTCTTAAAACTTATTGCTCAAAATATTTCCATTCACCAAGTAGAGTTATCTACTATTTTGGGTTCTCTTGGAACTTCTTGTACTAATATAACTTTACTTTTTGGTAAATTATGTGATATTTCAATTTTTACAAAGGAAATAAAAGACAAATTTTCTAAGACTGATGAAGATCTTAGGGTGAGTGCTCAAAAAATATAGCTTGACTTGATTTCAAGCTCTACCCATTTCAAAAGGATCAATTTTTGATAGATATGCAGGCGAAATTTTTTAGAGAAGAGGCCAGAAACAGATCTAGTTTGGTAGATATTCAAAATATGATACTCCCTGACATGGATGCACTGTAAAAGCATATTGCATATTCAAAAATTCTCATCCATGATAATAATTTCTCTATTACAAACCATATGATTGAACTATCAACATAATTGTAGGTGGCATTGCACACATGTAGGGTCTTGCAAGAGAACTAGGACAAGACCTTGGAAATCATACTAAAGGTACATTCAAACTTCTTGTCTCATTTTGGCATTACTATGTAAATACTATAATATAAATCTTTGGCATTAATGTCAAAAAAGGGGGAGAAGATATAAGATGATATAAAGGGGGAGAAACTATAAAAGTCATGAGAAGAAAGATGTAAAAAGATAGGGGGAGAAAATTGTAAGAAAAGTGTAAAGAAAATGTATATTATATGTATAGTATACTATATATTATCTATGGAGAAGTATTACCATGTACAAAAATGTATCCTTTACAAAATCAACTTTGAAAAATCTCAAAAATAGTATACTCTACTGAGTTGGAGATATAAGGTGATGGATAATTCAGTTTTGACTGATAAGTGTTTTTGTCACTAATGCCAAAGGTGAAGATTGTTGAAATTCTAGTCATGTTTGTTATTAGTGACATAAAATTATTTAGATTATAGGTTCATATCAAGAATATTGTATAGTTAACAATGTTAACCAAGCATTCCAGTAGTTACCAAGTCCTATGAATAGATTTCAGTTTGAACCGAGCTGTTACTATAGAGTTGAAGATCAACAATGTAAACTGAGAATTTTAGTGTATGTTGAGCTTACTAGTGTAAACCAAGTTTTGTAGTGTTTAACAGGTTTGTAGTTGATGTGATGTAAGTCTAGTGTTAACCAAGAGACTTAGTTTATACCAAGCTCAAGGTGATAGTGTTTACCGAGCTATGTAGTGTGAATCAAGTGATTTAGTCTATATGCTGAGTTTCATAGTATTCATCGAGTCACCAGTGCAAACCGAGTTCAAGACTACTTGGAAGTGATCAATATGAATTGAGCTTCTACATCTACTAAGTGTATGATGATGTTGAGCATGGATAGTGGATGTTGAGTATTAGAACCTCACCAAGCCAGTCTTCAAAGCCCAAGTTTCTACACTTTGGTCGACTTTGTAATATTTTTGTAAACTTATATTGTGGTCAACTTTATAATTATGGAATTGGATTGATATATATGTAATTTATCGTATCACATTCAAATCATCAAGTAAGGAAGTAATGAAATCATCAAAAAAGAGTAGAAGAACAAATTACAAAGGCTACACTAGTATAAGAAGCAACAACAATTCATCTATCACAGCGAGGTGATTTGTACTCTTAGAGGAATCTCATTCAAAAAACTAAGTTGTAGATCAGAGATCAACTTCTATTTCATCCTAATAGGTGGATCATTCAAGTCCTTTAACAAGGTAGACCTAATAGTCTTATGTCAATCTCTTTACCGAGTGCATACTTCATTGTATGTTTGTAAATCCTTTCACAAGGTAGACCTAGCAATCCTTATTTCTCCTAATAGGGCTGATAATTAGAAGTGAAGATTGTAAGCCTTTATAGTCCAACTTTATACTACAATACTAAAGCTTGAGGGTATCATCGCCACCCCATTTTTACTTTTTATTTGGAAGGTTTTTAGGTCACCAAATCTTGTGTTAAGGTGTTGTGTATGCTTTCATGTTTTTTAGTTTCTCATGCATCAGAATTCATATAAAAGATTAATTGAAAATTGGGATACAAGTTTTAGAAGTTACTGATTCACCCCTCCCCTCTTAGTAACTTATCTTGTCATAATATTTCCAACACATACTACTAATGTTTGTAGGAGCAAGACTATAAATCATAAGTAGAAGTTCATGGGTCACTGCCACAAATTCAAAAAATAAGGACATCTGGCACATGAATGAAGAACCAAGACCATAAGCACACAAATATTTTAAGGATATATCTATAACTATCAAAAGTATGGACATAGATCATATGAGTGTAGATCCAAGCCCAAGTGGTCATCAAATAAGAAGACAAAGCTAAAGTACAATGAAGACTCTTAAAATTAGGATTACAATACAAGGTATAGCTATCACTATTGTCAAGAGTATGGACATTCTCTTGAGAACTACATAAGAACACATTTTAGAAGTGATTACAATAGATGGTTAAGTTAGACTACATGTTTTAGTTGCTTAAAGATTGGTCACATAAGTAGACACTATCCAACAAAGTCAAAGGCACCAAGAAGCGACTTCAACAAAGGCAAAGTAAAGGTAGATGTTGAAGAAGTCAAAGTACAAATGAATAAGACATGGAAGAAGAAGGAAGATTGCAACACATCATGTTCAGATGGGATCACTTTATCCAATGGATTAGGTGATCACACCATCCCCTACTAGGAAATTAAGAGGTATGTATGGGGCTAATATTTCAAATTTCAATTATACATCAGTTCCAAGGATTGAGTTCTGAAAAGATCATATATGCATAAAGTAAGATGAAAAGTATTGAATAGAACTTAGAGAAGAAATCTTCAAGCTTTCATGTTGCTGCCAAGTATGATAAGTTTCACTATAATTTTCAAGTGAAATCTAGTTAATGCCAAGCTATCGTAAGTGATAGTGTTGACCAAGATTGTAGTGGTTTCTAAGCATAAAGAAAAACTACATGGAAGCTGAGTGAGTTGACATTTCTATTCAAGTTGAGCTTACAGTTGTGTAAGTACTGAACATTAATTGCAAAGTTTTAAGGTCTATATGACTGAATTTTGACTCATTTAACATCATTCAAATTTGGAGAGAGCACAAAAAGATGAAGGCAAATTGGAAAGAAGGATTCAATCATTTGCAAACTAGATTCAACTACTACTCGACACCATTCATCAGATTTGTGAAGGTATTTATTGTGTGCTAAGTTGTGCTATTTGAATTTTTGTAAATGCTAGGTATTAAAATGGCATCTAGTTCTTTTTCTACTAAGGTAAAAGGGGGAAAGGAAGTTTTAAATGTTCAATTAATCAACAATGAGATTAGACAACCAAATTTCAAGGTGATTCCTAACATCACTTATAAACAAGAGCCATATGGTGCATTATCCATAATACCACCACAAGTCTTAATCATTCAAGATGTGAGATGTTGTTACACATGCAAGGTCGGTAGCATAGGTGACATGGAAATCAAAGACTTATATAGAAAACTATGTGAAAATGGAATACTGAAGGAGGAATACAATGTTGTAGAAAGAAAAGGGTTAACTTGTGCCTAGATTTCCCCAATATTTTAAGACAGTGGATAAAGATTATTTTGAGTAGAATTCATGATAATTTTGTATTGTTAGAAGATGGACCTATCAATATTACTAAGAAAATTGTGTAGAGGGTAACATGGTATCCAACCCTAGATAGATCCAAAACCATGAGAAGTGACGCAAAATAAGTTATTGAGAAAAACATACGAGAAATGTGGAACAAGAGAGGATTGACAATTGATACCATAACATATCTCCTAATTTATTTTGCAGTAAGGATTATTGTACACAAAATATTTCAATCAAGTATATTGAACAATGTACCATGTATTATTGTTTATATAGGATACAAAATAGTAAAGAAGGATCATACTTATGACCTTGCCAAGCTATAGTTGCAACAATTATCAGAAAACTTGGGAGCCATAAAGAAAACCAAGAGCACACAATGCAAATTTGGTTTAGTACTTGTATGTATATTTTTCTATGTTCAAGACACATTTCCTTCCTTTGGTAAAGTAGCTTGGAAGAAGATAGATCAATTTTAGTACAAATAGGTGAATTCATTAGAAAATGGGAGAGCATTTTGAGTCTATTATGACTAGTTACTTTGAGAACTTTAAGAAGTCAATGAAACAAAGACATAGGATTCTAGTGTCACTAGTTGAGAAATATTTTAATGATGTTTTGTTTCTAGTTACGTCGAGAAGCATTCTATACAATCACAACACACATCCCTAGCAAAGGAATATGCCAAAATGGATTCTCTGTCAATAAAAAAGAAATAGAAGCGGTTACTTTTAAACATGCATTTTCAATTTGCATTTGCGTTTCATTTCGATTGGCATTTTCATTTTGTTTTTCCAACCGATGGAATGCAAATCGATTTACAATCTTGTAATGGCACGAAGTCGTAAAGTCATTCCAAAACTTTAAATATGTTGCAGATTTGACTTTTTCTTTTCCATAATCCATTGCTTCCCATGGAGATCTAAAGAAGGTGTCTAGAGTTTAGGATATAGCCAATTCGACTGCATAGCATTGAGTCAGGTATTGTTCATGTATTCAGATTTATTGCATCGAATCTTGGCATTGTTAATGTTATTATGTTTCCTTGCGTTTCATATTTGTGATAATGTTTCTTGGCACAAACTTCTCTTTCAATCTGTATATTTCCAGCTCCATAGAAAGTTTGAAGAACCACTTTTTCTTGGTTATTTTCTCTCTAACCAAGGATAGTTAATTGCATCTAGTATAAATACCTTTGAAACAATAGAAGAAATTGTTAAGTATTTATATCATCTCTATGTAATGTCAATAATAGATCATTTGAGGTCTGAAAAGATTACAGCTATACAAATTATAATGTTGATAATATGTTATTCGAGGTCTGAAAACATTAGAGCTATAAAAATTATTGGAAGATTATTGTTTCTTCTTCAAAACCATTTGAATTAATATCATATTCCTATTATTGTTATTGAATTTGACATTGGTAGCTGGGAAAGTCTTGAAATCTAATCAAAAGTGAACATGTTTTAGAAAATGGTTTCCATCTTCATAGGTGAACATTATGAAATTCTATGCATGTAATTATTTTAATTCAACTCATAGGGGTGAACCATAAGAATATATACTGTTATAGGAAGCAGTAGCCTTTCATGAGCCATGCAGGATATTCAACATTTCATCCTTCATATGGTCTTGTATTCGTTACCCACATAGTTGCTTGTTTTCGTAGCCTCTTTTGTGTTGCTTTGTACTGAATCCCAACCATTCTTTTTGTCCACCAACTCCTTTTGATGACAAATTATGGAGGTCAAATATCTCTAACACAAATGCTATTATCAATGTCTCTTTGAATTGTGTTATTAGACAAAAACATTAGCATTGACTGTCATTTCCTCGGACTACAAATGCTAACGTTGGTCTTCATTCTCTTCTACTATTGTGTCATGTTATCTCTTATTTCTGGGTTATCTCTTATCACTGGCTGGGTCACTCATTTCCCTTCATGAGCCGCCCACATTCTTCTCCTTCAATCTTGAAAATACACAAATTAAATTCTTGCATCAAATCAGACGTTACTTAATCCACATATTATTAAAGACGTTATTTGCACATTTTCACTCTTCATTTTTAGTTATGTTCTTGATTATTTGCACATTATTTTATGGGCTAGCCTATTAAAAGGTAGTTGACATTATTCAATATAGTTTATAGAATTTGATAAATATAGTTTCTACAATTTGATAAATATAGTATACATTCCATTTGAATAAAATATTTAATGTGTTTTAAATCAATTTATAGTATACATTCCATTTGAATAAAATATTTTATGTGTTTTTAATATTTATAGTAAACATTCCATTTGAATAAAATATTTAATGTGTTCGTCCTATAATATAGTTCATATACTTTGTGATCCATCATCAAGATTAGAAGAGAGCTAAAGCATAAATCAATGAGAAAATTGATTTATGACAGATTGTGTAACACTTGGTTAATATATGTATTATTTTCATTTATAATAGTGCTTTTGTTTAGAGTACTATTTAGATTTTCAATAATATTTAGATTTACAATAGTATTTTCATTTACATTACTGTTCACATATTAATTCTATTTAACTCTTTTATTCAAATATATTTTATGCATAAATTAGTTTAATGTTTGACATGTGGAAGGCAATGCTGCCATTTTCAAACATTAGAATGTAATTTTTGTGTAGAATATTATAATGCAATTTTTTCGTACAATATTAGAATGTAATTTTTATCCATAAATAATGTTTCAAAAGTGGAAGGCAATCCCAACATTTTTCTTATATTATATTGCTGAGTCTTTTATTCAAATATATTTTATGCATAAATTAGTTTAATGTTTGAAATGTGGAAGGCAATGCCGCCATTTTCAAACATTAGAATCTAATTTTTTTGTAGAATATTAGAATGTAATTTTTATCCATAAATAAATTTAATGTTTGAAATGTGGAAGGCAATGCCACCATTTTCCAACATTACAATGTAATTTTTTTAACACATTTTTCAATACTAACTATTCCTTTATACTCTTATTTTGAATTAAATACATGTAATTGAAAATATTTTATGTACTCTTTTTATGTTAAAGGTGCACATCATGAATTTTAACAATGGAATGAAAGTCAAAGTGTGTTGTGATGATGATGGCTTCCAAGGAGCATGGTTCCCTGGCACCATAATTGGTCGAGTGCAAAATGCTCAAAGGCCAACATTTATTATTCAATACGATCACTTTATTATAGATGAGGTGACTCAAGAACCTCTTATCAAGGAGATTGTTGTTGATCATATTAGACCTACACCACTAGTTGTTCCACTACCAGCATACATTCCATTAGATTTGCCTGTAGATGTCTTTCAAAATGATTGTTGGTGGTCTAGCGTGGTTGTTGACAAGTTTCAATCCCCACTAAGTCAACAATTTTTTTTTGAAATCTACTTTCCACATACCCAAACTCTTGAACCCTATTCTCGAGCTCGCTTGCGTCGATCTCATGATTGGGTTTACAGAAGGTGGATATTAAGGAAATGGTGGTGAATATGCTCTTGGTTCCTTTTTCTATGGAGACCCACATATGTTTTGGCAACTATTCTACTCTATTAGATAGCAAATGTTCACTATCTTCTAAAGTGGACTTCCTATTACTTTTGGTATTGGTATTTTGTATTGTAAAATACAACATCATGTACTTATCTATTTTGTAATAAAATGATGTAATAAATAAGATTATTGATTTCCATGATGTAATAATCTTTTTTGACTATTTATCTTCATGTTGAATATTTCATAATAAAAGTATACACTTCCATAAATCTTTTAATTTAATTTAAAAAATAAAATTCTTCATACTCTTTTTTTTCCTTTATTAATATATTTTTCGCAATATAATAAACTCTCTCCAATGTTTCTCTCCATTTATGGATACTCTATGCATACTTTTTGATGCTTATATCATCTCATCGATCTACTTGCACAATAATTTTCTCCAAATTTTTTCTACATTGTAATAGTAAGGTTCATTGGTTGTGTATTTCTCATTTATATACAAACATATGTTACTTTTCTAAGGTTATTTATCTTCATTCAAACATACATTATTTACAAAATTTAATTTACATTTAATAATATTTATTGGTGAAATATTTGTCATGTATATATAAATAAATGTTACTTCATTAATTTTTTTTTCCTATTAGCTATGGTGAGACCTAGGTTGAATTTTGAGACGAAGGAGGAAAGGAGAGAATACCAAAGACAATATCAAAGAGAGTATCAAAGAGAATATCGTAGACATCAATAACAACAACAGACAAAACTTGAAAGAGAACAACAAAGAGTAATAGAAAATCAAGGGCGCAGGTGAAGATATGCCAGAAGAAGTGGAGAAATAACGGTTGAACAACTGGAAATTGAAAATCAAGATCTGCAAAATGTAGACAGAAACAATCATCGATGTACTTCTGAGAGGGTCCTTCCTGAAAATTCACAAAGCTACCAAGTTCAACATCCTCACACAGAACCAAGCCACATATATGACCATCCTCCAAATACAAATAATCAACTAAATATTAAGAATGGACACTCACCATCCATATAATGTGTACCAGAAACACCACAACATGGAAGTGACATACATGTTGATTTAGAGTTGCAAAATGATAGAGAAAACATGACCAACCCAAATGGTACACTTCAAAATGATACATAAAACATGCCCAACCCAAATGGTATGCTTTAGTCCGAATTTAGAAGATTCCAAATGCAGTTTAGATATCAGATAGATAGTTTGAAAACACAAAATATGTGTTATGTTTTTTAGGAGTCATATGTAGGAATGAAAGTATATCACACCAGTGAGGGTCCAATATGCAATAGGTGTCATCAAGAGATAGGAATTCATAGGTTTTCATCTGCAAATAATATGGATCCTAGATGTCAACCACCAGAGCTTGCAAATTTAACTCAGGTTGAAGAGATGTTGATTGCACGTGTAAACCCTATATTGCAAGTTACACATGCAACTGGTGATCAGTATAAGTATAAAGGACATACCATTAGTTTTCTCCAGCATGTTGAATAGCTATCAAAATTCTTGCCACACACAATTGATCATTTACCAATCATTATTGTTCGAAGAAGGGATCAACGCGATACACAATATAACTTTACTGTGAACAGGGATCGTGTTTATAGAGCATTGAAATACAAAGTTGAAAATGATAAATTCTATGCAGATGTCAGGATAGATGAAAGTTCTCTTAATGATCTACCTAAAAATATGGATGAGAATATTTTTCATAGATTAAAGATGGTGCACATGGAGTTTGATTCAAATGCAAATGAAGTTGTATTCCTAGGTCCTCTCATGGAGATAGATGAAGGTAATATAATTGAGCACACAAAATCTATGGCTTCAAGGCCACCTAATGCTCAAAGGGAAATTAAATTAATTCATGCTTGGGTTAATAATCATGTTGTTGTTTCATTTGCTTTAATTGAGTGGCCATCTATAGGTGCATCACCTATCAATGAGTATGTCACATTTGGGTTGTTGGATATGGCTTTCCCAACATTATTTCTAGATGGAAGTTGTGATTGGTTAGAGCCTAGAATGAAACAAGTATACTTGAATGAATTTTTAAAGCATTTGATCAAATACAGGGATCACCGATTTGGAAAACATCCACGGTTTAGGTATTTTGCATAGAACATGGTAATGAGACATTGCGTGCAAAGTTCAACATCTACTTTTGTAAAAAGGAGCTTTCATGAAATACCAATTACTATTAATGAATTGCATGAACATATGGAGAATATGCCATCTAATAATATTGCATATAGGCTAATGCGGTTCAGAACAAGTCTAAGAGGAACAAGATCATATTGGGAAAAAAATAAAGCAGAATTAACTGACTTGCTTGACTAGCTTGGCACACCTACAATTTTCTTTACATTAAGTGCACCCGATATACAATGGCCTGATTTACATGCACTAATGCTTGGTACACCACCTACTAATCCACAAGAGGCTCAAAAATGGGGAAGGAAGAATATCATTGACTATCCACATATAGTCACTTATTACATGCACTTAAGGAATACAATGTTTAGGAAAGAAATACTTGAAAAAGGTATGAAAGTAAAGGACTTTTGGTGTAGATATGAGTGGCAACATCGTGGTTCACCTCATGTTCATGACTTCTTATGGCTTGAAGGGGCACCAAATATGGACACTATTAATTGGTCAAATGAGGATGAATGAAAAAGTGCAGAGAGATATTTTGACTCCATTATTCATGCATGGAATCCTAGACATGATCTGCATCAAAGAAATAAACATGTAAGTTTCATATTATAAATCAATTAAATATTAATATATGTTTCTCACCTCTATCCAATAGAATAATAAATAAATTATCATTTTTAGGTCTTCCAAAATTCTAGTCAGCATCCATGCCTCAAGAATACAACACAACTCGCTGAGATGGATATAGTTCAAGATTATGAAAAGATACTCAATTGTGTTGAAAGACACACAGTATATAAGGAGGGAGCATGCCTTCATAAAAAAAGAGGATGCATGGTTTGCAGGTTAATCAAATTCAAAAAAACTTATATCTAAATTATCTATTTCACCTTTTTCAACAAGTTGGATTGACAAGATATCTATTCATCAATGTTTTAGGTATAATGCTCCTTGGAAATTAAATTTGGATGGGTCAAAGTTATACACAGATGTAGATTCAAGTGATAGAAAATTTGAAACAGCAAGAAATGATGATAGAGTTAATACACACAATCGGTACATACTGCAATTATGGAGGGCCAATGTTGATTGGCAACCTGTCCTTTCAAGACATGCAGTTATCAAATATATTGCAAAGTATGCAGAAAAAGCAGAGAAAAGTTCTGAAACATATCAATAAATGTTGATGCGTCTTTCAAATCTTAAAAATCCTGATGATTTAGCATCACAGGCATATAGAAAGCTTTTAACTAAGATAGTTATAGAAAGAGATATTGGAGCTCAAGAAACATTTCATATGTTATTACAAATTCCATTGGTGGAGTGTAGTAGAAAGTTTGTTAATCTAAATGTCTCACATGAAGTTTTCAAACCCGTGGTAATCAATGATGATGGAAATGAGGAAGAACTCACAAAATCTTTTGTTGATGGTTATAAAATAAGACCACTTTCTATGGAAGGTATTAATTTGATTGATGCAGCAAGGTCCTGGATATATAATCCCAAAAGAAGAGGAGATAATAAATGGAGCCCAAGAAAGAAATCAGCTATTGTTAGAGTTTTTCCTAGGTATTTTACTATTCCTTTGTGAGATTCTAATAAATGGGTGGACTTTTGTTTGTCTGAGTTGATACTATACAAACCTTTTCGTAAGGTTGAGAGAGACATTGGTCATGATGATGATACTATAGTATATAATTGGGACTCATTCAACTATAATCCTTGGAATGTCCAAAGGCAAGAACATGCACAAAATGATGAACCTTCAAGTGATTCAGAGATGGAAGATAACAGAGCCATTCAAGAAAATACTACAGAACATGAGTGGGAAATAATATCTGGGTTACACCGTGGTCAACATATGCCAGTTTCTGAAATTGGTACAGTGAATATCAAACTGAAGAGGAGACAATCTGAGCAATAAATTTCATACCTAAAATGAAAAAGCATGGATGTCTTATGTATGATGACATTCCATAGTGCATCAACTTTACAACTCTTAGTCACAAGCAAAAAAAGGTAGTTGACATTATTCTGACACACTACCATAGCAATCAAGTGCAAAATCCTTTATTTATGATAATTCAAGGAACAATAGGAACAGGAAAGTCTTATCTAATTGGTGCCATCAATCAATCTCTTCAGATGGCATTGATGAAAAATCCTTCTCCACTTATATTGCTTGCACCAACTGGAGTTGTAGCATTCAATATAGGAGCATCTACCATTCATTCAAAGTTGCGGATTCCTATTATAGATTTTGCCCAATTACAAGGAACAAGATTTTCAACCTTTCAACAAGAGATGGAAAACATCAAATATATTTTGATTGATGAAATGAGCTTCATTGGCCAGAATATGCTGGAAAATATAGATAGTCAACTTAGACAAGCCTTCCCACATAAAGTAGACATAAGCTTTGGAGGTATCCCTTTCCTTACAACACATAGTGTTATTAATGTCTCTTAATTCTTATTAACATTGGTCATATAGAATGTATATCTTTTGATTTTACTTTATGTACATAAATTAAAATTTTGCAACTATCTTTCAGGTGTCTCTATTATTTTAGTTGGTGATTTGGGGCAATTACCTCTAGTTAATGATAAACCAGCATATGATAGCAATAGGTGGGCAAAGTTATTATGGAAAGAATTCAAGATAGTGGTTACACTAGATAAAGTATTTAGGCAAGATGGAGAAAATATCCAACAACAAATATTTCATCAGCTTCTCACAAATGTTAGATGCAAATCCACAAATAGATGACTAGAACTTGCTCATGACAAGAACACCTATAAGATTAGATGTTGCAAGCAATGATGACTTTGATAAGGCAGTGCATTTATTCTCTACAAATGGAAATGTTCATAACCATAACATGAGGATGTTGTATTCTTTAAGACATCCAGTTGCATGTAGCATTGCAACCAAGTCAACGAATGGTAATAGAAATGAAGATTTATCAGGCGAGGAACTTGATACAAAGTTATTGATTAGTCACAATGCAAGAGTAATGTTGACTAAAAATCTATGGATAGAAGTTTCTCTTGTGAATGGATCATTGGGATATATTAGAAATATTGTCTACAAACCAAGAACTGCTCCACCTGAGCCACCAACATATGTTACAGTTGAATTCAATAATTATTTTGGAGTACCATTTGATGATCATCATCCAAACATAATACCAATAGCTCCATTTCAAAGGGGTAGGACCTTCCAACTACCATTGAGGTTGGCATGGTTGTTGACTATTCACAAATCTCAAGGGCTAACTCTTTCAAAAGCCACAATTAACATAGGTCCAAGAGAAAGAGCAGAATTGACATTTGTGGCCATATCTCATGTTAAGTCACTGGAAGCTTTGAGGATAATGCCACCATTTACATACGACTGCTATGAGAAAATGAAAAGTGGGAAACAACTTTCAAAGAGAAAAGTAGAAGAATGTAGATTGAGAAGTCTTGAAAATCATTGATGTTTTCAAACAGACTATTTAATAATAAAGATTTATTTGTTCTACTACATTATGTTATTATCATCGTGAACTATTATGTTGTTATTCTTATTATTACATTGATAGTTTATTTTCCACAGTTAATGACAACTATAATTGGATATGCTCAATGCAACATTATAACCTTATTATTTGCACTTTTTAATGGTTGCAAGTACAATTACGCTGTAATTTAATTTTCTAATTCTCCAATTTGTAATTTTAACTATGGTCATCAATTGGGTCCTCAAATTAAGGTACCTATAACATTAATTCAAATTATAAAGACCACCTTCAATTGAAATAAATCAAAATGATTATGCTTCATGACTTTCAACCAATACATTGCTATTCAATATTTGAAAAGTATGTTTGTATATTCTTCACTATCCTTTAAAGGTTATAATATTACCATGTTTCCATACCCAAAATTTCATTACCAATTCTAATACAATTAGGTTTTTATACTAAGTGACCTATTATGTTTTTTCAAAACCATTATTGATCTGAAATTTATGTCTCTCTCATTAACTATGCATTTATTATTCTTTTTTATTGGTGCTAATGCTTACTAAATTGTTTTCCATGATTTGTGTTAGGCATGGCAGCCTCTGATAGACAATCAAGCATTCTCAACATGAGCCCAACTTCTTCTGTAGGATCAAATATTTTTTTGAGACAGAGTTTCAAAAGTGTGCATGAATAATTAAAGAATGTTGTGCAACTATGGTAAAAGCACTTGAGAATGTAGCTTTATCAATTGATCATGTACAAGAGATAGAGATAATGGAGATGGAAGATTTTGCCAAATATGTATGCAACACTTCTGCAAAAGTAGATGCATTTCCACCCATGATGAAAGAGGTCTATGATGATCACATTATGAACAAAGGTCGTAATATGATTTTAATCTCTGAAGAATATGTGATGTACTTACATCATTATGGAGAACTCTACACATGGTCCATATGATGATTCCTCATCTTTCATTTTTTCAATTATTACTTCATCTAAATAATTTTATTAGGATATATAGTTCTCCTTTCATATATGTATCAAAATAATAAATAAATGATTTAACTTTTTAGCTCAAATTCTTCTCGACTATACTTGCAGATATTTGAAATGCTTTTCCTTAACCTTTGTGTTTCTAGCTACACTGTTCATGCTAAGCATAATTAATATTAACCAATGGTCTATTTATAAATGTAACTAATAAAATTATAAAATTACTTAAGGAACATTGCAATCCTTATATTTCTCTTTAATTCTAAGAGGCACGTCTAATGACAACAAGCTACCCTCCTAGATATAATTGTAAATGTAACATTAATTGTAACTCTAACCACAGTCCTACTTTGTCCCCTAACCTTAGCCCTAACCATAATTCTAATGCTTTGTCTACCCCTAACTCAAACTATAACCCTATTTGTAACTTAAATTCTAACCTAACTTATATTCTAACACTAAGCCTAACCCTCACCCTTACCCTAACCCTAAACCTACCCCTAATCCTAACCCTTTATTTACTCCTATCTCTAACCCTAACCATAAGGCTAACCCTAACTCTAACCCTAATCTAACCATAACTCTATTCCTAACACTAACCTTAACCTTAACCCTACCCCTACCCCTAACTCTAACCCTAAATATAATTAACATTAACCAATGGTCTATTTATAAACCTAACTGATAAAATTATAAAACTACTTAAGGAACATTGTAATCCTTATATTGCTCCAATATGCTAAGAGCACTGTCTAACGAGAAAGAGATTCCTTCCTAAATGTAACTCTACATGGAACACTAAATGTAACTCTTAACCACGGTCCTACTTTATCCCCTAACCCTAACCCTAACCATAATTCTAATGCTTTGTCTACTCCTAACTTAAACTATAACTCTAATTATAACTTAGACTCTAATCCTAAATTATATTCTAATAGTAAATCGAACCCTGACCCTGACCCTAACCCTAACCTTTCTTTACCACTATCTCTAACCCTAATTGTGATCCTAATCTTAACCCTAACCCTAATCATAACCCTCATCCTAACCATTTCTTTACCCCTATCTCTAACCCTAACCTTAACCCTACCCCCACCCCTAACTCTAACCCTTACTTCAACCCTAATTGTGATCCTAATCTTAACCCTAACCCTAATCGTAACCCTCATCCTAACCATTTCTTTACCCCTATCTCTAATCCTAACCCTAACCCTAACCTCAACTCTACCCCTACCCCTAACTCTAACCCTAAATCTAACTCTACCATAATTAGACTCTAACCCTAGCCCTAACCATCATCCTAACCTTAACCCTAACCCTAACCCTAACCCTTATCCTAACCATTTCTTTACCCTTATCTCTAACCCTAACCCTAATCCTAACTCTATTCCTAACCTAATGCTAACTCTAATCCTAACACTAACCCTAACCTTAACCCTACCCCTACCCCTAACCCTAACCCTAAATCTAACTCTACCATAATTAGACTCTACCCCTAGCCCTAACTCTAAATTTAATGTTGACTGAAACCCTAACACTATCTTTAACTCTAACCTTAACCCTGACTCAAACTCATACCCTAACCTTAACCCTGATGTAGCTCTATATATAACCCTACCCCTAACTCTAACCGTTAATCTAACTCTACCATAATTGGACTTTAATATTATACCCAACTCTATATATAAACGTAACCCTAACAACAACCTTAAGCCTAACCCATTCTCTAAGTCCAACACTAAACCTAACTATAACTATAACACTACCCCTACCTCTAATTGTAGCCTTAAATTTTACTCTATTGTAATTGGACTTCAACCCTAATCGTAATGGTAACCCTAACGCTAACCTTAACCCTAACTCAAAACTCTAACCCTAACCCTAACTAAAACCCTAACTCAAACTCAAACCCTAAATCTAACACTAATCCTAACCATAATTCATATACTCTGTCTACCCCTAACTCAAACTATAACCCTAACTAGGCTAACTCATATTTTAACATTAAACCTAACCTTAACCCTTTCTCTATGGCTATCTCTAACTTAAGCCTAACTCTAATCCTAAACTTAACCTTAACCTTGACTCAAAACTCTAACCCTAACCTTAACCCTAACCTAACCCTAACCCTAACTCTAACCCTAACCTTAACCCCAACTCAAACCCTTACCCTAACTTTAACCTTGTTGTAACTCTATATACAACCCTAACTCTAATTCTAAACCTAACCCTTACTATAACCCTAGCCCTAACCCTAATGCTAACTATAACTCTACTCTTTAGTATAACATTTTATGTAATAATATGCTTAAAATAAAACTAAACTAAAGTGATGCAAATAAACACCATATATAGAATTAAAAAATAAAATGTTCAAGAATAATTTTATAGTAAGTTTACACTATTACAATTTTATAGTAAGTTTATACAACTGTATTTAAAAAGAAAAAAAATTAAAAATTTTAAGAATACTTTTCCCGTTGTGCCATGATTGCCACTAGCTTATATATATATATATATTACGCTGAGAGTAATCATTCTTGAGGCGCCTATTTTCATTTTCATAAATCCCAACTGTGATTAAAACAACCTTGGGATTAAATGAAAATAGGCGCCTTGAGAATGATTACTCTCGGCGTAATATATATATAGGTATATATAAGCTAGTTGATAATGATTTCACATATGTTCAAGCTATTGTTCCAAGGGTGAGATGGCTCAGACCCCTAGGATATGAGATTAATGTGGATGAGATATTTGTATCAATTGCAACTTTTCTTGTAGAAGAAGTAGATAATAAGGCTACTGCCTATGGTAATTATGATGTTATAAAATCAAAGATAACTATGGACTTGAAGATAACAACAGTAATAAGAAAGAAGAACAAAATTGATAAGAAGCTTAAAGAAAAATTTGGTGAAGAAGTAGAGAAAGATGAAGAAGAGGAAGACAATGAAGATGATGAAGAAGAAGATGTCCATGCTCAAGCACCACTGGTCCTAACCCAAGGTCAAGGAGAAGATCAAGGTGAAGAGGAAGCTAAGCTTGAAGAAGGTAATGAGGGAGAATAAGTCGATGAAGTAGCTATAGCCACAACAAAGAAGAAGAGGAAAGACAAATCTCTAGTAGTCAGCAAACCAAAGAAGGTTGTAAAACCTAAGCCTACAGTTCCAGCTACCAAAACTAGCATAAGAGCTACTTCTAAGAAAGCTCAAGAAGTGGCAAAACCAAAAGAAAAGAGGGCTAGGAAAGCTATACAAGATGATGAACCTAAGAAAAGGAAAAGGAGAAAATATATTGCTCTAAGCGAATTAGATGAGGAGAGGACATAAACTGATGATAATAGCCAATTCAAAGTGGTAAGTCATAGTCCTTCTAATTTGGATACTCTATGTGAAAATATAAATAATAATGCATAATTGAGTGGACTTTTACATATTGAATTTGGTAAGCTTGGGAAGTTAGATATGGATAAAGTAGAAGAGTCAGTATATGCCATGATGGAAACATTTAAGATGAACCCAATTGAGGTTGCCAAATCTCTACCAAGCAACTTATATGATAGAGTTTAGCAAAGATAGAAATATAGTCTCACAAAAAAAGAAATATAAAAGAAACTAAACTTGCAAGAGTGTATTTAGATAAATTTGAGATGACAAAGGTCATTAGGAAGTACACAGGAAAATTTTCTCCAAAGTACTGAGCTTTTAACATTTTATAGAACAAGATTGAAGATGTTGTTCAGTAGAGTACCCAAATATGGAAGGTAATATATGGGCTAACAACATAAACAGTAATTAAGTAGACACTTGTTGACGTAGGTGATGAAAAAGTTGAACAAGATGTAATTGAGGTCACTAATATTGATAGTAGGAAAGATGCACATGTGGAAGGCACTATGAAAAATGTAGATACACATGCAATAACTAAAGATGAGTAGCAAAAAAATAGAGCATACTAGATATACAGATGGCAAGTGTTAGTCCACAACATGTGACAAATGAAGATGTTGAAATTGTAAAGATTAAGGATGTGTTTGACACCACCATTTAGAACATCAATCCCCTAAAAAAGGAGGATATGTAGAAGATACTGATTGGTTCCACCAACAAGGCACAATTATGTAGTCATCCTATTTTGGTGAGTGTGGATGAGATTGAGAAGGAAAAATTGGCATATGAAGGGGAGAAAACTCAAGCATTATCAAGTGCCCCCTCTCTATCTACAGAGGTGAAACCTACCATGCATATGGTAGTATACCATAGGAAGGACATCATGCCTTCACATATCCACACCAAGTTACCTACAATTACAATTATTGAAAAAGAAAGGACATTAGTTCAAATAGGTTAGGAAGCCAGTCCTACACCTACACCACAAACACAAGGTGGAGAAGAAATCAAAGAGAAGGAGAAGGATATGATCGAAGAGTCAGTCTTGACTAGAAAGCCTAAGGAGCAATTAGCAATACAAATACTAGTTACTTTTCCATCAACTGCTACTCCTCCAAATCAAGCACTTTATAGGCCAAATGTAGAAGATGAACCACTACAATCATCAATGCCTAGTCCTAGTACATCCAAGGCAGATGAGGTTACATCATTTGGTGATGTCAAATTGGATGAAGTGATTATTTTACCAAATTTTGACCTTCCAACAAGCATTATTGAACAAATTAGCATGCTACAGGATGAACTTGGAAGGAAAAAACATCAAGAACTACTTAGAAGGGAGCATAGGAAGAAACAAGCATTGCAAGACACCAAGGATATATTTCTTGATGCATTCAGCCTACCATCACTTGAAGAAGATAAGCCTATCATGGAGTAGTTGGTAAGCATTATAGAATAGATCAATGATGCAGACTTGGATTCCAATGTAAAATTACTTGAATACTTTGAAAGAAAATTTCAAGGAAAAGTCAATGAAAAGATATCAAGTGCTATTGCACTTAGTCAGGTTGAGTTAGCAACCAAGATTGAAAGTGTAAAGAAAGTCTTATAGAATATTTTCTCTCTTTACACCATGTTGTGTGATACAACTTTGTTGACACAAGAAGTGTAGCACCATATTGAAAATTTGGAGGGAGATATGAAGAAAATAGGTACAACTTTATCTAATTCTCCAACTTAGAGTTAGAAGAACTTCACAAATTTGATGAATTCTCAAGGTCAGTTGGAAACCCTACATGGTCAAGATACAAATATTTAGGCTACATTGATCAATTTCTAATCCATGTTGACCCCACACATGGAAATACTTCACAAGGAGCTAGCCTTTGCAAAGACATTAATGTAGAAATATCTGCATCTTTCTACACTCGAAGGCTTAGTTCATCTTGCTACTGAGTTAGCCATCTAAATTAAATAATTGGAGGTAGCTTGTGATAACTAGGATGCAACTCTGAAGATAATACTTGAGGTCCATAAAAATTTCATGGACAAACACACAATTCATGTACAACCCATGGCATAATCATAAAAAGGGGGAAAATAAATGAAGGGAGAGAATAAATAAAAGGGGATAATACATGAAAGGAGAGATAAGTTTTGGGGGAGACTAAATAGAGATAGAGTCAACACAATAGATCTACTCAACAAGAATGTAGTTTTAGAATAGAATAATCAACTCAGGGGGAGTTATTGAATTTTGAGGTATGATTGATGAGTCATAAATTTTGAAATTTTTTTGAAATTTTGAAATTTTGTATCTAAGACAAAGACTAAATGGATATTATCTGAGAAATTCTTAAAAGGATAAGGTTATTCATGCATGACCAAGTATTTTTCCACTCATGTCAAAAGGGGGAGATTGTTAATCTTAGATTGGTTTTGATATATGAGTAACAATATACTTAAGTCATTTACTTACTTCATGCCAAACAAGTAATTTATGCCAAGCATAAGTTTTCAGATAGTATATGCTGAGCAAGAGATATACAATTTATGCGAAGTAACTAGTAAGTGTCGAGTCACTCAAGTGCTAAGAAGATAGTAAGTTCTGAGTCATTAAAATTTTGAGTGATTAGTGGATGCTAAGTCATTCAAAGGCCAAGTTACAAAATTGAAGAGATAGTGGATGTCGAGCATCAAACACTTCAAGCATCAAGTAATATAGTTTTGACATAGTTGTTTGTAATGACACAAACTACTATGTAAACCATTTTGGAGCCAACTTGAGGATTACTTTGTGATCCTAGATTATAAGGATAAATCTTTATTGAGAATCCCTATGCAGTACATGTAGCCAATCAGAAAAAGAGAAGGATTAAGTGACAATATAGGTGAATCACAATCATTGATTCATACCTAACCATAAGTCACCTAGTTCTTCTTAAGGAGGAAAAACCCTAAACTTTTTATGAATGTAGGAGGAGAAAGTAGAGAAGTTTCCATGCACAAATAGAGCATTCATTGTGACTAAGGTATTTTGAATTGAGATCCATTACAAAATCAATTAGAGGAGAAAAAAGGATAAAAGGTTAAAAGATAGAAGAGATACATCTAATTAGTGAGGTTCAAGTACACATTAGGAAAGAGGTGATCTATTATCTAGCAGTAAAGTTTTAATCAAAGGATCATTGTTGAGACATTATAACATGTAAATCAGTTAAATCTCTTAATAGAGTAGTCTTGACAAGCTATTTTAAATCCTTTAATAGGGTTCTTACTTCATTGTAAGTTAAAGTTCTCAAACAAGGCACGCTTCTAACAGGGTGCTGCAAGCCTTTAACAGGGTAAGATCTAACAATCTTGTAAGCCTTTAATAGGATCGATCATGTTTCATGATAAAAATAAAATTGTAACCTTCATTGGATACACTTTATTACTACAGTGGTGGAGATTTTTTAGATTTCATCCCTACCCTAGTTTTACCTTCTCATTTGAGGGTTTCTGGATAAACAAATATCTTTTGTCATACATGTGTTGATTTTTTTTTCATACTATGGATGAATATGTTTAGCTAGCTATTTCAGTTTACATGTAAATTGTGAGATGGTTGTGTGGTGAATGAATTTACAGTTAAAGTATCGAAGGACTGATTCACTCCCCCTCTCAGAGTTTACTTTCCCTATTGTATTTCCAACAACTATTATCCACACCCAAGTTTGATATGATTTAAGGTAATCTTTTTTGAACACTAGTTTCATATTGAGAGTTGACAAAACTGAATTTGTTGTTCTAGATATATTTTGATGTGTGCAAGATATTACTTATCCAATTGTTGTTTTCTAGGTGGTAGGTTATAAAGCCTTCCCTATTTGAATTCTTCAAATATGTAATTGATAATTCTCCTCCAATATGCTACCTAATACACACACGCGTGCACACACGTGCATGCGTGCGCACGCACATGATTTCTTTGTCTTTCCTCCTCAATATGTTTCAATGAACTCTTGCTTGATAATATTAAGTGAATTGACAAATCATGAGTAGCTTTTTTTTGCACCATCACTACCTTGTACAGGTCATATTTCACTACTTTGTACATGTCACATTAACTGAAGCACCGAAGGCACAAACATTGTAACCCTCATTTGACAAAACATTGGTGGGTTTATATGAAACATTGGGTTTAGCTTTATTGTTATATCTTTATGGGTCCAATCCAATGACATTGGAATACCTTCATTGCTATCCTTCATCTCATTCCAACCCCAAATGCTGTTACTAGTTGTATCTAACCAAAAAAATCTAAAATTGTGTACATTATATCCCACACCATTACTATACTATTCAAAACCAAAACATGTTCTCCAAGACTCATCCTGCCCACAATCTAATACTAGTAACCTTCAATACTTCTCAACTTCCTATTCCTAGTTACAAAATTTTGTATTCTTACCACTTTATCTTCCTTACAAAATTCTACAAAATCCATCTACTCAATGAGATCTTCATTCAATTTTCTTGGTGGCACTTCATTGTCTATCTTCTTCTTCTTCTTAGCTTTGTCCTATTTAACCTTCTTTATTTTCCTCTTCTGTGTCAAACCAAAACTCTCCATGATACCTTCTAAAAACTTCTTTTGGTACAATTCTCTATAAAATCTGGATGTCAAATAGGAATTTCACATCTTCCTTCTAAAAATTCATGAACAAAAACCAATAATGATTTCCTTTTTATTACCAAACATACTTCATTTGTGCATTTACTCTCTCACACAAATCAAAACATAAAGCCTTTTTTAATCATTGTAACAAATGAAATAATTGTCAAAAGCCACTTCATGCAATTATCTCTACACCTTATAAAGTATATTCAAACATTTGATCATTGTAGCTCTTAGCGATAAAAAAATGGCTCCATCCAATCATTATATCTTAATCCTGCTAATAGCGAAGTATTTTTTATTTCATGTCTATTGCTATAGCAATGGAAACACTTCCATTTCTCATCACTAATCACTATACCTCCATTGGACAAAATGTGATTCGCATTCAATTTCAACTTATCGTTATAACTCACAATGATACCTCTTTTATAATACATCCATCTGTTGCTATAAACTATAGTGATCACCAAGCTTCATCGCTTATCACTAGAGCATATCTATTCACTCTTCAATCACTAATAATAACTACATATCACAAATACAACTTCCATCTCATTGCTAATTACCAAAGCTAAAATCTTGGCATTTTGATTAGCAATAACCACTATATCTCGTGGTGATCTCATTTCTAATTGCCAAAGATGAAACCTTCTCATTTTGATTAGTGATAATTGCTATATCTCCATTATGCAAAATACAATCAACAATTAATTTCAACTTATCACTATAACTCATAGTGATACCTATTTTATAATACATCCATCCATCACTATAAACTATAGTGATCACCAAGCTTCATCGTTTATCACCAAAGCACATCTATTCACTCTTTTATCACTGATAATCACTACATATCACAATGGTAATTTCCATCTCATCACTAATTGCCAAAGTTGAAACCTTGTCATTTCAATTAGTGATAATCACTATATCTCATGGCAATCTCCTTACTTTATCATTGATCACTATATATTTTTTGTTTTTCCATCACATATAATCATTGCAATGATGAACAATAGAGATGTTAAATTGCAAAAAGTCATGCTGATGAGTGTTTCCAGTGATCCAAAAGGAGGAGATATCACTATAGAATATAGCAAACTCTTCTATCACTTTAGAGAGAAGGCCTAATCTTGACATAGCGATGAATGATGAGGAAAGTATATTGCTATGACATATAATGATCCCTTTTATTGTTATATGAAGAAACTGTAAAAATATAATAGCAATGAGAGATAAAGGAGGCTTATCACTATAACATATAGCGATCATCAACAAATGAAAAACAAATATAATCATTACAACAATGAGCGATAGATATGTTGTATCACTATAAGTCATGGTGATGAGTGTTTTTGGTGATTAAAAAGGAGGAGATATTGCTATAGAATATAGAGAACTCTTCTATCAAAAAGGAGGAGATATTGCTATAGAATATAGCAAACTCTTCTATTCAAAAGGAGGAGATATCACTATAAGTCATGGAAATGAGTGTTTTTAGTGATTGATAAAGGAGGCTTATTGCTATAAAATATAGAAAACTCTTCTATCAAAAAGGAGGAGATATCACTATAAGTCATGGTGATGAGTGTTTTTGGTGAGTGAAAAGGAGGCTTATCACTATAACATATAGCGATCATTAGAAATTTGGTAAAAAAATTTACCAAAGGAAAAATTGGTTGAATTTTTTATGACAAAAATAGTGACAAAATATCTTGTGAAAAATGTGACCATTTTTTGTCGAAAATGAGTCAAAATGTACTAGTGTTTGGCTTGCCTTAATCATTGCTACTGAAGAAACCTTTCTCAATTCTCAACTTTGGCTCCTTCTCATGCCAATACAAAGTTCACTCTTCTATACTCATTCAAAGATCTTCTACTCTTTTAGGCAAGTGTGTTCAACTGATTTACAATGTATTCTTGTTCATTTTGGAAACCAAGGTTGGGCTATAAAATAGGGGCTAAGCCTTCATGGAGTATCACTATTTTTCCTCATGACCCATGAACTACTTGTGACTCAAATAAATGTAAGAATACTAGAATTTTTTGTGTTCTTAGGTTGCCAAAAACTACTGTAGAATTTTCAAAATAAGGGACTTGGATGGGGATAACCAAAATTTCTCTATATGAATTAATGTTAAGATCACAAAAAACTTTTTACATTTTCTCTGTAGTAGAGTCACCAAAATCTATTGGTTAACAATTTGTATTTCCTATGTTTGGCTTATACCTTGACTCTTTATGTGCCTAATGTGGTGCAATAAAAAGTTGAAATCAACAAATGGGCTATGATTTTTTTAGTATTGAATCTTCACCAATTGGTGATTCCATCTATTTGGGAAATCACAATTTGGCAAATAAAACCTACATATGGGGTCAACCATGTCACCAAGATATTAAATAATTTGGATCCAAATCCTAGGCTAATCACTCATTAGTTTACACATAATTTGTCCAAAATCTTGGTCCAATCGCCAATGTAATCTACATTTAGGACATGGTTATTTTGAAATTATTGCCAGCGTTTTCCTAATGTTTTCTCATTGGACAATATTATTTTTCCCTTAGAATAATATAATATTTTCCCTATGGTTGCAAATTTCCTATCATTTTATGGACACGTGTCTCCAACTACCCTCGTTTAGCTAACTATTTAATATTTTGGGCTTTGGAACATGTGTCCTAATTTGGGGAAGAATTAGACTTTATGTTATAATGTTTTAAGTTAGGCCTGAAATAGAGTTGAAGACATTGATCTATCTCACATCAACGATCCAAATTTATTCCTTTCACCATAAAAATGATAACATGAAAAGTGATGATGACCAAGTTGGCAACAAAAATTGCACATTATTAATTGAAATTTAAACGAATTGGCATACTAAAAGTGCACTGTATAGTGTACAGTTGGCATGTAGGCTATGGACAACTTGTGACTTTGTAAATTCACCAAAAAATTAAATAATTTCTTTATAGCAACTGACATATTAGTCAACTATATTAATAATTTGCATTATATGAAACAATTAATTTTCCTCTTACATTATGAAAATGTTTATGACAAAAAAATCGCCTACATTTATATGCATGCCAAAAAAATAATTTAATTTTCCACAATTATTATTAAATTTTGATACAAAAAGAATTTTTTTTCCAATACAAAAGAATTTTCTACCTTATCTTGAACAGAAAAATTACCATAGGTTAGAAATCTTTCCTTCATATTAAATGTTGAATTTGCTAGTAATTTACATATTTTTCTCGAGAGAGGTTTCTTAAAGTTATCCCTCCAAATGGGTCAGTATATGGGTAATATCACTACCCTCTAGATTTTATGGGTACAACACCCCCCACAAAGAAATACAATGAATTCAGTCCTAGTTTTAACTTGGGGTATATTCTTAATCCAAGAGTATGAGAGGAAATTACTAAGTCAACCAAAGCCTCAAGTAACATAGGTTAATTGATGGATATGATAGCTCACAACATCCACAACTATGAATTCATATAAACCACCTTTCACCTCTGTTTCTCTAACACCTAATATGCAATTTATTCCATCTTCTATATGTATGGCTATACTAACTGATGCAAATTGTAGGGGAGATAGAAATAAAATCAATGATAAGATAGGGATTAGATTTTCCAAATTATTAATCTCATAGAAACACTCAGATTACTATTTGAGCTAACAAGTTTCCATTAACCATGTGTCAACTCCTCACAAAGAAATGAATATGCAAACTACTAACTAATGTAGAATGGGGGAAATAAAATATAACTTGAAAAGATAGCAATGCTTAGATCACCAACTATTAGGTAGATAATAACACATAGATTATTATTACTTAAAATATTTATCAACAGTCACATTTCATTCCCATGCACATATTAAGTAACATGAACAACAAAATCTTATAAAAAATACACAATCTCATTCAATAGTCACAACTATAGGGGTTTGTTCACACCAAATTTTGTTGATCCTTTATTCATCATTACAAACTATATTTATAGACCCTCATAGAGTTTTGGCCAGTTACATTCATGATTATAGTCTAGAGCTAGTAAGGTAGCATAGCCAAAAATTAGGATTGCCTAACAGTCATCCATTACAAAAATGCATATAAGGAGAATTGCCAAAAATGGCTACAACAATAGAGAGAGAGAGAGAGACATTAGACTAAACAAGCATCATGATAAGAATCTATAATGATTTTGGATATATCAGTTCTTCTTCTTGGGTGTTATAGACTTGGTGCTATGTGCCTTCATAGCATCAACAATTTATCTTACCTCCTTGACACCTGGGATGAAGATGTTTTCAGCTCTGACCACCCAATAGTCACGGTCCTCTATTAGTTCTTCTATCATGGAAAATTTAGACTAGAGCTTATTAGATCCCTTCTTTAGAGTGTCATTAATTATAGTGAGCTCTAGAATCTTTGAGTCTTGATAGTTAGATGGACTAACTACTTATTTAATAAATTGTAACTAAACTTTGCCTTCATGTGTCCTATGTCCACCAACTACTTATTCAAAGCTACCTGTGATTTGATGTATAGATCCTTTAGGTACATGTAGACTTTCTCCATAATTTTCTTCACATAATCATACATGCTCTTCAAATTTTTTAATGATTTCTCTAAAATATCTTTCTTGAATTCTATTTACTACGTCTAATGGTTTAATGGCTCTATCCCTGTTCTTTGGATTTCATGATTGATGGCTACATTAGTCTTCATTTCTATCATCTCTTAGAGTATAATCAACTCCTCTACTGATTATTGAGCTTCAAATTGCATAGAGGTGTGGTGACTAGTCACTATTTCTTTCAACTTGTCCACATCCAGTAATAGGTTGCAAAGCTTCTCAATTAAAGGAGGACCTTAGGTCTTCATATCCTCTATCCATGTGTGGCCTATTTGACCAAACTTACTTTGCTATTTCTATTTGATGGGGACACAACCCAAGCACAGAATGGACACAATAAGAAAAGGAAAATTTTATTAACTATAAAAATATGCTAGTACACTTAGTGCAGAGAAATAGACTCCAAAATAGGCCCTATGGGCTTACAATAGCATAAAATTGGAGATAATTTCTTCTCCCAGTACCTTCTCTCAAACTCCACTCTGAACTGCCTTTTACAATGCTAGAAATGTTCTTAAATAGACCTCAGAGGGTTAAGGATTAGGAATACATTCTAGAAAGTGCTAGTAGGCATCCACTGACCAAATAGAAGGCTCTAGAAGTCACATTAGAAGTCAGCACAAAATTAGAAGAATCCAGAAATAGTAACCGAACTTTTGAGAGGCATAACTTTTGAACCATAGCTCTGATTGACAAATCGTTTACATTTCTAAAAAGGTCTCAAAGTGTTCTATAGCCCTATGGACCAGCTATGCTTGTCCCCAATTTTTCAGCCCTATTTGAGGTCATTTAATGCCCCTAACTTGACTTTGAAGCATTCTTATGATGTCTCCAGAAACTAAAAAACTGTGATAACTTTCAAACTATGGGGCCTTTTGACCTGATTTTTTTTCTGGAATGCTCTAAATTACAATTACAATCATCCAACCAATTTACACCATCTAGTTCACCAAAATGATGACTCAATTACATACTCCTATTTTTTTGGCATTTACACGTATCCTAAGGTGATCAAAAACTCTAACCCAGAACACTAATAGTGGAACTGTGAGAGTTGGAACCTTTATTTGACCCAAATGGGTATCTAGAAATGAAAACACATGAAACAGAAACTAAGTCTAAGTACATTTTTTTGGTTGACATAGGATTGCCCTTATACCTCTGGATGCTCCTCCATCACTATTTAACTGATAGGTTCTTATTTTCTTCTATAGTAGGGTCAAAAGTTTGTGGAGTGGCATTTTCTACTAAAATAATTGCAAGGGGCATGAGCTTAGTGAGAATATATAGTCCACCAACATAACTTGGGGGGGGGAGGGGTGGGGGGGGGAGGTGCAAATCACTTATCCAACTATTAAAACAATTATCAATCTTATTAAACCTTAACCATATGAGCAATATAATCAACAACCATAACACAATGCTCATAAACATTAAAACTAGATATGTTAACTAGGGAAATCCTTGATCAAAGCTAAAACCTCAGTGGGGATGGTACCCACAAGATGATGTACTAATATAAATATTCCTTGTTAGAGGATGGACCTTGTTAAGAGTCTATAAATTTTTTAGTACATATCAGTCCTTGTTAGGAGACTTTGAATCCCTTTTAGGAGATTCCAACCCTGTTAGGAGTTGTGCCAACTCTATTAGGAGTTGTAAAAGGTAAATAGACCCACTATCTGAGAAGCTTTAGGGGTAAGACCAATGAACCCACTATCTCTGTATTATTCCTTGTAGAATAATAGAAGTGAATTGTACTTCTCCTTCCTCTTCCTCTATCCTATCAACCAATCTTCTACTCCTTCTGCTCTAAATACCAAATCACCAAATTCATATCCAATAATACCTTTAATCACTTACTCGCATTTACCAAACACTCTGTTCTTTGTTTGCACTTCCTTGATTACATTCACATCACTCATATGTCTTAAATAAGGAAAAAATATTTCCTTTATACCAAGTCCTCAAAAAAATTCCTTGAGTTGGCCTTGAGGCTTTCCCAATTAATTATAATAGTACCACATTAAGATACATAATTATTTCACAATTACATAATATTGTCAGCTCATAGTCTATACAACTTCTCACACATGTGACTCCAGGACTTGCACACTTGTTGACATTGTCATTAGAATATCTTCTATCACTATATAACTTCACATATTTTGATTATATCTATGTTAGGAGATACAATACAATCATTAGAAACTTCTTATTAGGTACTCTATATATGCACCACTCTTTGTAAATCACATATATCTTCTATATTTCTTCAAATTATGTTACACACACTTAACCTCATCATCAGGGCATAGTGTAGGACATGTCCTTAACTGCATGTCACCTAAACATGAAAACTCTATCCGTATGACCATGATCTTTGTTTACTAATTTTCTAATCTTCATAGAATTACTACTATGTTGACATCAATGAAAAAAATAGTCATGAAAGAAAATGTCAATACTACCACATGCTCTCTGATGCTTAGGATACTCCCCCAAAGAAATACCATCAGCATTCATGCTAACACTTAGCTTTTATATAGTTAGTTAACTCTGTATTTGAGGCTTTTAAAGTCATTTTAGTCTAAATCAATGCCTCCACTCTATCCTCAATCTTGACATTAGAGTACTTCCACACATTGAGCATGGTATCATGCATTGGAGGTCCCATATCATGTGTCTTTACTTGGAAGTCTCTTGGGGATATCTCTTCAATTCATCCCTCCTAAGGTTTGGTAGTTCCATCACCATGTGCCTCGTGTTAGCATAAGTAGTAAGAGCTACTAATGTCTTCTACTTCTTATCCATATGAGATGGGGGATATGATTTCCTAGCCTAGGCACTGAGATTCTTAGGAGGTACACTATCCTCCAACCTTCTCTTCTTCCTCTCAATATATCCTCCAACCAAGAATTAGTTATGAGGACATTGAGCGTTGACTATAGTGTTGAGGGATCAACCAACTTCCTTACAACTAGAGGAGTCTCCTTCTTCCAACTAGAGAAAGGAAATATTATGGTCTTATTTATAAAGTGCATAGGTTGATTATCTTGACCAATTGATCCTTCTTTTTATTGTTACTGTGGAGTCTCTTGAGTTTGTTGATCTCTATCTGGTCCATCAATTGGTTGGTTTCTATCCCAATCAAGATTTATCAATGGAATCATTGAGGAGTCTTTTCCAACTCATTATTCATTTTCCTTTTCTTTCTCTTTTTCTTTCTTCACCTCTGTATCTCCAACATTGCCCCTATCAGATAGAGAACCTCCTCCACAAGTAGGAGGAACTTGAACATTTTTACCATTTCGAGGTTGATCACCTCCTCCTCCTACCAATTATGAAGGTCCCATGGATGTAGAAGCGGTTTCTATCATGGTAAAAGTGGGTGCAAATGTTGTTTGAGCTCCTCCATATACACCTGCAAATGAATTGATATCTCTCATCCTCTTTCTCTGAGATCTTGTCTATTCTACCCATTTATCAGTTCTCTTGATGTTTTATCCATCAAAATCTCCATTTTATCAACTGTGGGGCCTTGAGGAAGAGTAGACATATATATTTTTTCGATGTAGAGGATCTCATATGTGATCTATCATCCTCTATATCCTCTACATTGATGTTCATTTTATATAATTTTCTTACTCAACTATCAACCTTGACCAAAAATTTTCCTAGGTTTGAACTTTATTATAGAAATCAGCCCAATAATCTTCTATATTCAACACATTCTCAAAGCTAGAGCTAAGATGTAGGTTATCCTTTGCATGGCCTACTAGATCAAATTGCAATCTTATCACTTCATAATCCTTCATCTTATATTTTCCTTCAAAGGCTTTTAACAAATTCCTTGCATCTAATCTAGATGCACAAAAGTATGAGGAATTCTTCCTTTCTTAAATACTAAGCACAAGGTAACTACTTCTAGAACTTTCCTACATAATTCAATAAGCACAATTTTGCTTCTATATACCTTGGTAGTCTCCATGGGAATCTAGTGAATCCTCCAATTCTGATATAAGAGAAGGCTATCAACTAGATGAAGAAACATCCAAATTAAGTAACCACTAAAAAAGCTTTAGGCAAAAATATTATTTCTTGAAACCCTTGAAGCTCTCTATACAACCTCAGAGTAAAGACATCATTAACCTTTACAAACTCCTTGTAACTTCTCTCTAGCTATAACTAGGGGTAGAAATATAAACCTTTGTGGTCTCATCAAAATCTTCAATACATAGCAAGCCAAGCCACAAATGCTGTTGGAAACTATAATTGGAACAATTGTTGTATTTTTATTTATGTCAAATCTATCGATAAGAAAATTTTCTATCTGATCTAAATGTTATATCTATTTGATTGATGAAGAAGATTTAAGAAGTTTCTCATAAAAAAAGCACCTAGAATAAAGGTTGAGTTATAAAAATTATACTACAATGGAAATTTGATTAGTTATACTTTGACAACAAAAAGTGATTGTTTAAATAATGTATAGTAATGTTCAAGTCTTGATAGTGCGAGACAAGATAGATCACTTATGTAAGGCTTGACCAAGCAATAGAGTAAAAGACCAAGAAACTTTGAAGTTTATCTTGAGTGCTGCTAGTGTCCATCGAGCCATAGTAAGTGTCAACAAAATTTATTATTGACCAAGAATCAATATTGATCAAGTGAAAATGTTGATGCCAAGAAAGAATCTCTATAGTGAAAAAATAATTCAATGATGACTGAGTGTCAAAACTTAGTGTTGGCTGAGGGACAACATTTTAATTGTTTCTGAGAAATCATAATTTCTAGCCCACTAAGTTGATTTCTTGGGATATGGAAAATGTGTTGAAGATAAGGATTGATGAATTGGATCATTTAATTCTAGGAGACGATTAGTTGAATGATCTAAGAGATAAATTCAAGGAGAAGTTTTTGGAAAACAAGAGATGGTCATAATGGTGATTAGATACATTGTATTTGGTAAATCAAATTGTGAACCCTAAGATATATGGTTTTGATTAAGAGACAAAAGATCAGAAATGCCTATTTAAGGAGGCACTAAGGAAAACTTTTAAAAAGGGAATACTAAGAAGAGAAGAGAGAAGAGAAGTTGTGTGTGTTTGAAAGAGTTCTAGAAAGTTGGAGGTATTACTGATGTTGTTGACTAGCAAATCTAAGAAGAAGGCTTAATTGAGTTGAGAAGAAGTGTAGGGTGATTTAGGAGTTTCCAAAAGAATCTAAAATTAAGATGACAATGGAGGATAGATAGTGAATTGGTATGAGGACAAAAAAAGGATCTAAAACTACAAAAGTGAGTTGTATTCATACAGATCAAACCCTATTGTTTCTTTCTAATCATTGTAATAGTATATATCCTTTAATCAAAGTTGACCTAACAGTCATAAGGACCTAATAGTCTATGTAAATTCTTTAACCAGGTGACATTCTAACATAATGTTCTAAAGTCCTCTAACAAGGCCAATTCCAATAGAGTGATTAAATTCTTTAACAGGGTCACATTTAATAGTGATCATTGTAACATTTAATAGGGTTGGTTCCTAATAGGGCTCACTTCATAAGAGTGAAAAAGTGATGACATGTTTCTAGTGGATTTTCCCAAATTTGGTTTCCTTGTTAAATCCTAGTGTTAGACTTCTGTTGAATGTTATTATGGTGTTTTAAATTTTCATATTTACATTCTACAAGTATGTTATATCAGGAGAGTGAACTACTAGTTAATATTGTTATTGAGATTACAATAGAGACTGAGCAACAAGATAAGTAAGATATAAAATTGTCCAAGTGTTTTGGTTGTTCAATTGGTACATATAGACCTTGAGTAACTGATTCAAATCTACCCCCTCTTAGTTATTCTAAAAATTCTAATAGATGATGTGTTTCCAAGACATATTTAATTCCTTGGTTGACCCCATCCAACTAGTGAATTCATCACAAATAATTTGATCCTAATTGATATATTGGTCATTTGCATAGACCACTTGCACCAAGAAGAAATAATGCTCCATGAAATCAAAGACTTCTTCATACCCTTTTAACCTCAAGATTAGGGGTAGGATATCTACTATCTCCTACTTTAGACTAGTTGCAAATAGGGTCTTAGGAAGTTTACTCTTTTTTCTCTTTAGTGGAACCATGTTGTTAGAATGGTTAGAAAGTAAAGTCAACCAAGATAACTAAGAGGGGGGGTGTGAATCAATTATCCAACTATTACAACATTTCTTAACCTTATTAATCCTTAAGCATGTGAACAATATAATCAATAGCCATAACAAGATATCGATAGACAATAGCACTAGATATGTTAACTAGGGAAACCCTTGATCAAAGGGAAAACCTTAGTGGGGATGGTACTCACAAAATGATGTAATAATATAAATGTTCCTTGTTCGAGGATGGAATCTATTAGGAGATAGTAAAATACATTTAGTACATATTAGTCCTTGTTAGGTGATTCCAACCCTATTAGGATTTATGCCAACTGCATTAGGAGTTGTAGAAGGTAGATGGACCCACTGTACAAATAGCTTTAGGGGTAAGATCACCAAACTCAATGCCTTACTGATCTCTATATTATTCCTTGTAGAAAAATAGAAATGAAATAATCTCATCTCCTTCTCTATCCTCTTGATTGGACCAAACCTTTTTGGATATTAATACCAGATCACCAAATTTGAATCCAACTAATCCCTTGGATTGTTTACTCGCATTTACCAACTTCACATATCACTTGCTGATCTAGGTGGATCTAGGAAAGTAAAAAATATTCATAGTCTCAAAATCTCTCATATTCAGCATGACTACAAAAAGCTTTGAAAATTGAACCTGATGCAACTTGAATGGGTGAAAAAGGAGCTCGTCTACAAAAGTTATGCTTAGTTAAAGTTTAAGTCAAACTAGCAAAACCAGGGGTTCACTTCATTAAAAGAGGTTAAATTGAAGCATCTCAAAATTGATCAACAATGGGTTTCAAATTAAAGATCTTGTCAAGAGCTTTCCAAAAAAGTTCATTTCGTCAAAAATGAAGTTCGCAAGTGGAAGATATACTCATTTGAAGACAGCAAGGAAATTGAGTCAAATGCTGATTTCAGCATGACTTTAGTAGGTACAATCAACATTTGAATGTAATGGACTGGTAACAAGTTGAAAAGTGTTAAAATATGAAAAAACATAAAAATGATGCATGGATTAAACCATCTATTACCTTGTGTTTGAAGTCGGTGGCATTTTCTTTTGTAATGTTGGATGGCAAATAAGACTACCATCTCCACCATATTCCTAAAAATGAATACAATGCAATTTAATTACACCCCCAAACATAGAAAAGTTAAAAAGTTAAAATAAAAAAAACAAACTTTATAAGCTTGTTAAAGCAAAGAATCACATATTAATTTGAAACCCTGTTATTTTTATAAACCAACTAAGACTAAGAGGGTTGTTATTTATAAAAGGAAGGTGTTAGTTTATTTTCTTTGGCTTATGATTATTGAAGTCAAATTAGGTTTTAATTTGTTATATTTTGCTATGTAAATGGGAATGTTGTTCTTTTTGTAATTATAAAAGACAAAAAGGGGGTTATTTTGTTATTTTAAAATGGGAATCTAATTATAATTTTATTATTTGGTTTTAAACCAAATAAGAATATAAATTAGTATAAAAGGGGTGGTATTGTCCTTTAGAAGATAATTAGACTTGGGAGAAGAACTTTGTGTGGGAAATTAGTCCTTGGGAGAAAAAAATTGTTCTAAGAGATTAATAGGAGGGAATTATTGAGTTCTTAGGAGAGATTTTACAAGGTGTTATTCTACACCCAAAATTATAAAAGAAGAAAGACATTGTGAAGGCTCAAAGTTTGGATTCTATAAAAAAGTGTTTGCTTGGAAGAATTAATAGAGCAGTCCTTCGATTGAGTAGCAGACCTGGAGACATAGTTCTACCTAGATGAACTCTATATCAAACTGTTTGTGTCTCCTTATTCTCTTCCTTCTATTCTCTCAATTCTTTAAGTTTTTATTGTTATTAACACATAGTTGATTAATTTTGTTTAAAGCATAATTTTTCTTGTAATTTCAAAAGTTTAAAGTACATACCACACAATTACTACCTACATCAGGGATTAAATCTATATTTGGATTAAGTTACAAAACTTGTAAATCCTAGTTTATAGATCACTTGCATAATTCACACTTCACTTATTCAAATTTTTATTTCATCAAAGGAAAATAACCTTCCTTTATACCTTATCCTCAAAATAATTATGTGAGTTGTTCTCGAGGCTTTCCAAATTAATTATAATAGGAACCCATTAAGACATAATATAATATTTCATCTTTTTATTATTACAAATCACTATCAGCTTACAGTCTTTACAACTTTCCAAACATGCAACCTTAGACCTTACACACTCACTAATATCATCATTAGGTTGTCTACTATCATTGTCTATGTTAATCATTATTCCATCCCTATTAATAGATACAAATCAATTGTTGTGATGTGGAGCCTAATCAAACTCAGAGGTTTATTCAGTGTTGTTTCTCCCCAGCATATTTATATGGGGGTTTGGGGACTTAGGGTTAGGTATTTCATTATGTATAGTGATATTGTAGCTTCTTGCGATAGTATTGAGCTATAAGGGATTGCAAATTGTAACTAATGGATAATAATAATATTGGACTTGTTGTTGGTGCGCATAGCCCAGGGATTGGATGAACCATGTTAAATCTTTGTGTCTTATGTTCTCTTTTGTGCAATATCTTATTTTTTGATATTGGTTATATTTGCATATAACTATTATATTTATTTATATTTATTCCTAACAAGTGGTATTAGAGCTAGATTATCATTATTTTTTCATCCAAATTGTCATCAACATTTTTTTAGTGATCCTCTGTAGCAAGGTCTCATAGTTGAGTGAGAGTATCACGATTGAGTGTGAGAAATGGTAGATGAAGGTAAGCTAAAGGTTGAGAAGTTTAATGGACAAAAATTTTAGTTATGAAAAATGAAAATGGAGGACTATCTTTATTAGAAGGATTTATGGAAGCCATTAGAAGGAAAACCAAGAAATAGTGAACTATGATATATAGATAAGGACTAGGAGAACTTACACAAAACACTTAGAAGTATTTGATTATACTTGGCATCATCAATGACATTTAACATTACAAAAGTGAATATGATGGAGGAGTTGATGCAAACCCTAGCAAAACTATATAAAAAGCCTTCCTCTTCAAATAAGGTATTTCTCATCAAGTGTTTATTTAATGTGAAGATGACAGAAGGTGGATCTATTGCAGATCATTTAAATGAGTTTAATATTGTTACCATTAAGTTATCTTCCATGAATGCCAATTTTGATGAAGAAATTAGGGTTCTCTTAATTTTGTGTTCTTTTAATGAAAGTTGAAATGGCTTGGTAATGGTTGTGAGTAATTATGTTTTTGGATCTAATGCCCTAAAATTTGATGATGTGATTGGTGTTATTTTGAGTGATGAAACTCGTAGGAAAAACTTAGGTGAATCTACATCAGGAAGTTCTTTGAATGTACAAAGTAGAGGAAGAATGATTGAGAGAGGAAGTAATTTTGGAAATCATGAGAAATCAAGAGGAAAGTCAAAGGGAAAGATGTCTCAATCTAGAGGACTAAGAAATTGTTGGTACTGTAAGAAACCAGGGCATAAGAAGAAAGATTGTTGGACTTGAAAGAATAATGAAGGAGATAAACTAGAAAGGGACAAGGAGGCAAATATGGTAAGTAAAAGTTTTGAAGAGGGTTGTTTTCTTCTTTCTTTAGAAAGTGTGTATGATTCATGGGTTTTAGATTCTGGGGCTTCATGCCATGCTACACTGTATAGAAGTTATGTTATTGATTATGTTGAAGGGGATCTTGGGCTTCATTATTTGGGGATAAGGAACCCTGTTAGATTGTTAGAAAGGGAAAATTTAAGATTATGTTGCAGAATGAGAATCATTGGCTACTACATGAGGTTAGACATGTAACAAGGCTAAGTAGGAATTTAATTTCAGTTGGGAAACTTGGTGATGAGGGTTGTGTAGTTACTTTTAATGATAAAAATTTAAAGGTTTCAAAAGATTCCCTTATAGTAGTATAATGTGTGAATGTAGGTACCATATATCTTTTCATAGGCTATAGTGTTCCTTCTACTTTTACTATTTTAGAGAAAAATGAATGATAATGAACAATTGCTACAGTTGAGTAGGGAGAATAAAAAAATGTTGTGGGATCTGATATAGTGCTATTGCACCACTGACCTTGGCACATGAGTGAGAAAGGTATGAATTACTTCATTCAAAGAAATTTTTACTAGGTATGAAATGTGTTAATATTTATTTTTGTGAAAGTAGTGTGTATGGAGAAAAAGAGAGTGAGTTTTCTAAAGAGTGGGAAGGAAAAGAAAAATGAGAAATTAGAGCTTGTGCATACAAATGTATGGGGACTAGCTCAAGTATCTTCCCTTGGTGGCCCTCATTATTATGTTACATTTATTGATGATGCAACTAAAAAAGAATGAGTTTATTTCCTTAGAAATCTAATGTATTTCAAACTTTTAAGAAATGGAAATGCTTGGTTGAGAATGAGACTGGTAAAAAGATAAAATGTCTCAGATATGATAATGGAGGTGAGTATTGTAGTTATGAATTTGAAGATTATTTCTCCAGTAATGGTATTCATAGACAATTTTTTTTTCCAAAGACTCCATAGGAAAATGGAGTGGTTAAAAGCATAAATAGGACAATAATGGAGCGTGCAAGGAGCATGAGGTTTCATGTTGGGTTTCCCTTAAGCAATTGGGTGGAGGATATCAAGACTATTGTGTATTTGACTAGTAGAAGTCCCTCTACTCCTTTGGGCTGTGGTGTTCCAAATAAAGCATGGACTAGCAAGAAGGTGAATTATTATTTTCTCAAAACCCTTGGTTGTGAAGCATTTGTAAATATAGATTTTGAAAATAAAACCAAGATGAAAGCTAAGTCAAAGAAATGTGTACTTTTTAGATATGGCATTGATGAATTTGGTTATAGGATTTGGGATTTTGATAATCATAAAATTATAAGAATTAGGGATGTCATATTTAATGAAAAAGTGTTGTACAAATATTTGTTGCAGTAGCATTAGAAGAAAGAAAATGATTATGTAGTGCTAGATGATACTCCAAAAGATGATGTTCTAACATTTCCTCATGATATGTAATAAAAAATGCCACACACCCCAATGAATGTTAGATGGTCAACAAGGCTAAGTAGACCTCCAGAAATATTTTCTCCCTCTTTGTACTATATTTTATTAACTAATGTTAGTGAATCTAAGTGTGATGATGAAGCTGTGTAGGTGGATAAAAAGATTTAGTGGGAGTCTACAATGAAAGAAGAAATGGACTCTTTGCTAAAAAATAAGACATGGGATTTATGCAAGTTGCCTATAGGTAAAAGGGATTTTTAGAATAAATGTATTTGCAAGTTGAAATAAGAGGATGGAGGTAAGAAAATATTTCAAGCTAGATTAGTGGTAAAATTATTTGCACAGAAAAAGGGCATTGATTTTGATGATATATTTTATCCTATTATTAAAATGACTTCTATTTGTATTGTTTTAAAGTATTGTGGTTACTGAAGATTTATATTTGGAGTAGCTTGATGTTGAAAAAACCTTTCTTCATGGTTATTTGGATGAAGAGAAATATATGGCACAACCATAGGGATTTGAGGTCAAAGGTAAGGAGAACTTAGTGTGCAAAGTGCAAAAAAGTTTATATGGCTTGAAGCAAGCACCTCGATAGTGGTATCTGAAAGTTGACAATTTTATGCATGAGCATGGATATAGTAGTTGTTTTTTAGATCATTATGTTTATTTTAAGAGGTTGGATGATGAAAACTACATTATTTTATGTGTATATGTTAATGATATGCTTGTAACTGGGTCTAACATGGATCACATTAAGGGGTTAAAAAATAGTGAGCAGATTCATTGATATGAAGGATTTGGGGGAATTAAAGAAAATCCTTGGTATAGAAATTTGGAGAGATAGAAAAAACATAAAATTAGCATTATCTCAAGGTAATTATATTGTAAAGGTGTTGCAATTATTCTCTATGGAGAATGCTAAAGCTATTAGCACACCTTTACCTGGTCATTTGAAATTGACTAAGGAGATGTGTCCAAAGGAATAAGAAGAGGAGGCTAAGATGTCCAAGGTACCTTATGCTTTAGTTTTAGGGAGCTTTATGTATGCTATGGTATGTAGAGGACTAGATATTGCATGTAGTGGGTCATTAGCAAGTATATGAGTCATCTAGGAATCGAGTGTTGTAATGCAATTAAATGGATTCTTAGATATTTGAGAGGAACATCCAGTAAGTGTATAAATTTTGGTGGCTCTAATTTATTTGCATGGCTATGTTGACTCTGATTTCGAAGGGGACATTAATACTAGGTGGAGCACTATAGGTTATGTATTTACTATTGGTGGGGCGATAGTGAGCTTGGTTTCTTGGCTACATAAGGTTAATGTTGATGGAAATAATTGATTAGTTGCGTATCATCTTTGATGTTACACAAAATTTCATATCATTGCTAGTCAGTGTATGATGAGATCACTCAGGCATTGAAGACAATTTCCTATGTTTGTCGAGCATTGTAAAGTTTGGCTAGTTTGAAGACAGTATCTACCGAGTTCACTTGGGCGACAAAGGAAAGTTTGCAAAAGTTGAGTGTTAACCAAGCTCACTTGGTTAATGAAAGAAATGTTGGATGGAACCAATGTTAACTGAGCTCACTCAGTTACCAAAGGAAATTGGAGAATATGCAATGTTAATTGAGTTGACTTTGTTAACATAGAAAAATCACTTTGAATTAGTACCTACTGAGCAAGGTTGGCTAACAAAGGATTTTCTTGTTTTGGAATATTGAGTTCAATTGAATTTTTTTTGGTTCTAGTCGAATGAGGAGATGAATATTAATTATTCTAAGTAGTATTCAAACCAACTTAATAATGTATAAGGTATAAATATAAGGTCAATTTGAGGATTGAATGTGTGGAACATAATTGAAGATTTTGATGATGCTTAGAGGAAGCAAATTAGAAGGATAGGAAGAATATCCTTGTTGAGCTGCAAAGATACATTCAATTAGGAAGGATCAAGTATACAAGCCAAAATTGAGATCTATAATTAGAAATTTAGTTGCATCAAAAATTAAGTCATATCATTGTTACCTTGTAACCATTGTAGTAGTGATCTAAATCTCTTAACAGAGTTGGCTTAATAGCTATTTGTAAATCCTCTAACAAGGTGGCATTTCTAGATTGAAGTGTCTAAAGACCTCTAACAAGGCCACTCCTAATAGGGTGATTAAATCCTTGAATAGGGTCACACATGATAATGTGTTTTCTAACCTTTAATAGGGTTGGCTCCTAACAGGACTTGCCTTAGAAGAGTGAAAATCAATAACTAGTTGCAATTGGTGGTTTTTTCCAAATTAGGTTTCCACATTAAATCTTGGTGTCAATTGTGTTCATGTTATTTCTTTTATGTGTATGAAACTAAGTTAAAATTAAGGTTAATCACATTAAAATCAATACATTTAGTTATTGCCAAGTTAAAGTTGATTTTTAATGTTTATCGAGTTATAATATTTGCTAGTGTAAACCAAGTGTATGTGTGTTTGCCGAGTTATAGAAGAATAAAATTTAATTAGAGTTTTGATTTGTATTGACATCTAAGGGATCTGAGATTTATTTTAGTGGTAACTGATTCACCCCTTCCCTCTCAGTTACTCCTCTTATATTTCTAACAAATGCTTTATTCACTATAGAGGCAGAGTATGTTCTTGCTATAGAGACATCCAAGGAGATGACATGGCTTTAGTTATTCATGGAAGAATTAGGACACCCACAAAGGGATAATTATTTATTCATAGATAGTCAAAGTGTCATTGATCTTTCAAAGAATTCTTCTCTAGATTCCAAGAAAAAATACATATAGTTGTGGTACTATTTCATTTAGTTATTTGTGGATGATGGATAGTTAAAGTTAGAGAAGATACATATAGATAATAATCCAACGTATATTTTTACCAAGGAAGAAATAAGGGATTATTTGAACTCTTTAGCTTTTTTGGTCTTCTAGACTGAAGAATAAAAGAACAACAAATTCTAGGGTGGTTTGATATTGCAATGGGAGCTACAGGTTTAATAGTGCTATGATCAGTCTACAAGTGGAAGGATATTATTGTGGAATTTGATTGGTCTCTAAGTAGGAGATTATTGTGATGTGGATCCTAATTAGACTCAGAGGTTTATTTAGTATTGTTTTTCCCTAGCTTATTTCTATGGGGGTTTGGTGGTAGCACCCCTAAGATGGGATCAAGGGGTAGTGCCCTTGTGGGGTCTTAGGTAGCACCCTAGGTGCACTCCCTATCATAGTACAAGATGGGTTCGAGGGGCAATGCCCCCACAGGGGTTTTCAAAGGTAGCACACCAGAAGCAAGAAATGACCTTATATTGCAAAAGGCGTCGACTACTATTTTTCTATTGGATGACTTGTTCTAGCCCTAATTTTCACAAGCTTAAAAATATTCTATAAAAAGGCTTAGGGTTAGGGATTTAATTATGTATAGTGATATTGTAGCTTCTTGTAGCAGTATTGAGCTATAAGGATTGCAAATTATAATCCCTAGATAATAATAACATTGGACTTGGTGTTGGTGGATGTAGCCCAAGGATTGGGTGAACCACATCAATTCTTTGTGTCTTGTGTTCTCTTTTATGCAATCTATTATGCTATGATATTGGGTATATTTTCATATAAATGTTATTTATATCTGTGGTTAATCCTAACATTAATCATTAGAAACCACTTTTTTGGTACTCTATTTGCTTACTGTCTTCTATAAATCAAGCATATACTTTTCATGTCATCAACTCTCTTTGTGAAAACTTATCCGCACCATTTGGATACCATGTAGAACACGTCCTTAACTATGCTTGACCTTATCATAAATACATAGTCCATACAACCTCATTCTCTATATCCTAATTTACTTGCTTTCACAAAAATAATGCTATGTTGAGATCAATGACAAAAAAATCATGAATGCAACATGTAAGTCATGCAAACAATCTCTCCAAGTGCTCTAGCAATGATTAGGATACTCCCTTAAAGGAATATCATCATGATTCATGCTAACAAGAATATCTCCTTGCCTCAAAGTCTTCTTCTCATTAAACATAGATATAGATAAGGAAAAGGCAATATCATAGTATTCAACCCTTTTTGGAATCCTAAAAGAACTCTACATCATACTCCTATCAAATGTGAGAAGGACATAATCATCAAGATTCTTTATTTGGTACATTAATGAGTTATATCTGACTATACACTCATTAATGAGATCTGGTGCCTGGATGACATTGGAAAACCAACTACCTCCACTAACCCACTCTATTTAATCTTTAGAGTGATAGGACACATGGGTTAGGTGTTGAATCTTCTATGCAAATTAGTAAGATTGTAAAATATAAAAGACATGTTTGTATAATTCTTAAGCTCACTCTCTAATCCAAAAATCTATCAGTACCCCCTATTATCCCTGCTAGTGTTTTATAGAACATAGAGAAAGAGAAATTTTCATCTAGCATGATATTGTGCCCATTTCAAGATGAAGAAGTGAACTTACTACCAATAATATGATCTTATTGAATTTAAATTTGAATATTAGGCATTGTCTTTCCCATGCCATATGAGTGAAGAACAACCCCTTAACTCAAATTTCTCTTTTAATGGTGCAATGATCAGATTTTAATTTTATTTAGTGGGTTAATGATTCCATTCCATATCAAATTCACCATTAAAAGGGATTTGTACAATGGGTTTTAGCCTTTAAGCTTTGACATAATGGAAAATGAGCTTTTTTTATTCTCCTTCTTTACACTATCTCTCAAAGGAGTAGCTTATCATAATTGGATCCAACTCTTAAGAAAATAATTTCTTTTGTCTTAGTCAAAAATTAACCCTCGTCTCTACTTTTCTACAGCAATCCCTTTTAGTTATTTCAGAGGAGTAGCACTTTCACTACTTTCCCAAAAAAACTTAAATACTTGACATTTTTCTTTTGTTGAAACTGTGGCTTTGGGTTTCTTATTCAAGTGTTGAGACCTTCACTAAATAATTCATACTTAGCCTTTGCATTCTCTTAGGTGTCTTTAAAAAGTATAATATTGGCATCTCCACTCAAATATTCTATTTTATCACCAAGTCATTAACCCAAATTGCACTCTAACATGGCCAATTGGAGAAGTAGCATTTGAGTGCTTTTCTAAAATTGAAGTAGCATAAAACAAGAATCTTCAAAAGAATATTTCATCCATTAAATTTATTCACTACCAAAAAGTGCATAAACTTACTTTTTAGAGAAATAGTACTTGGCATGCACTACTAACAAAAGAGAAGTTCAATTTCTACTTTTTCAAAGTCCTTTTACACTCAAGCATTTTTACTTGGAGTAGTTGAAGCAGTGTAATCCTGACATGACTTAGACTTAACAGAAACTTGCTTATCTGAATGCATTTTTGGGTCATATCCTTTTGAAATAACTCTAGGAATTGAAATTTACATGCATATACTTTAAGCACTTGATCAAATCTAGAGTTTCAGAGAACTGGGGTAGTGGGTACTCTAGTGCATTGAAGATGACCAATTTCCAAAATGACTATTCCTATTTTCAAAACACTCCATATATTACTCATTCTCACTTATAATTCCTTAAAGTACCTTTAGAATGAAAAACTTCATATGCACAGGTCATAGAATAGGCAAATTCACACTTTCAGGAAAGTGCCTTCTAGGGTGCTTCATTTCTTGAGTTGCGCTCAGAGAGGTGATTTCTCGAGTACAAAATGCCTTGTCATTTTAAGCTCTAGGAACTTTAAAAGTGGTTCTTTCTTTCTTATTTAACTCCAAATATCTTTAGGATGCAAATATCCACTTTCATACTTCATAGAATGTGCTTTCAAAAAATGGAAGGATTTACTTTGCTCTGCACCTACATTTTCCATTTTCTATTGTTGTCAAGCAATGGTATCCTCATTATCTTTAGGTAGCTTTAGGAACTAAATCCTCTTTGAGAAACATAACATCGATTCCTTATATAGATATTCTCTATTAACTTTTCCATAAATTTGTTTAGTCTCCCTCTATTAGAAAATTGGTTCGTGAACTACTTCTTGAGCGGGGGCATAGAAACAAAGGTGCTTTTCTGACTTAGTGCTAAAACTAAGTTCTCCTTCATTTATGGGTAGTTAGTAGTGTCTCTTTTTCTTTATATATATTGTGCTAAATGTCCCCACTTTGTATTCCTTCAATACTTTTATTCTAGATAATGTCTTCCTTGTGTGTTAGAAACTCACTAAATGAGCTTCAATTCTAGTGGAGGAGAAGATGAGTAGGTGAAACTCTAAAAGGAGAAAACTTTTGCAACTTTGATGGTCTAGTTTGAGATTTTAGCTTTCTTCTCATTAGAGGAAGATTCTCAACAACCATTCCTCCCAATTCTAAGACTTCTAAGACCTTGACACACTTGATTTACATGAATCACACAATGAAAGATCAGGGAAGAAGGAAAGGCAGTGAAATCCCAAAACCCTGCACAAAGGAAAGCCTAAGAGTAGTTGATGATAAGAGAGCCACCTAAGGAGAAAAAATAGAATTGGAATTTGAGGATATTTTCATTGAATTGACTCCAAGTTAGAATCTTAAATAGGGGGAGACTGAAAGTCTAGAAATTGTAGAATACTTACAAATTTTCTTACCATCATAACTCTCTCCCTCTGACCTCAATGAAAAATGTGAGTCCAAAACTTATGTACATGTAAAAATTATAGGTATTCCTTGTAATCATCATTTTTAATTGATTCCAAAAATATTTATACAATAACAAAACTTTTCCTTTAAGTTCTTTAGGTCTTTGTCCCATGAAAATTTTACAACTTTTGTAACACTAATAACTCTGCATAGGTCATAGGGTACTAGCTTCGCTACATTCAGATCTATATAGGAAATTTTTTCATAAGATGCCTTTACCTCCAATAGTGTGTCTAGATGCTTTTGAATCACATTTATTTTAGGAATCAACTAATCTCATGGTAAATTAAATTTATTCAATATTCTTTCCTCATGATGCTACAAAAGTCTTAACTCATCACTTTCTTTTCCAATCTTTGGATCAAATTCAATTAGTTTGACATCTTTATTCTTTAAGTCATTAATCAAATTTTCAATTTCTTTCTATTTATCCTTTATTGCATTTGTAATGGAAGGTGTATTTTTATGTGCTAAATAACATTCAACATACAAATTCTTTCCTTCAGTAACCTATTTCCTCATTTCCTTGATATAGGTATCTAACACTTTAATTTCACCTCTCATATTATCACACACTATAGTCAAAAGTCTTCCATCATGTTCTGCTACAATTTTGATTCTTAATTCTTCTTCTAGAGTGTAGTGTTGGTTGTAAAATTCCTCTATTATTTTCACCAATTTGTTCTCAATATTCTCCTCTTTCAAATGTACATGGAAATGTAATGTACTATGGAGTTTTGATTGGTCTATTCAAGCAATCCTTATATATGTTTAATCATCTTTCCAAACTCTTCTACTATTTTCCCAATTGAGAATTATGACAACTAAATATACTTTTGAGTGTCCATATTTCCATCAAAATATTTGTAACATCATGTGGCAAGTCTGAAAATAGTGCTTCAAAAGGTAATTTTGAAATGTTTTATGTGGTTTTATCAGATGCCTTAGGAGGTGTCTCCAATACAATAATCTACCTCTCTTTATTTATTTCATCTTCCATTTGAGTTGAAGCTTCACTCCTTTATTCAACTAAATTCTATGATGGTTTTTCTTGTGCCACTTTTTTCTTCTCTTCTTCAACCATTTCTTTTTTTTTCTTTCTCCACTTCTTTTTCTTTCTCTTGTTCTTCCTAACTTTGCACTAGAGAACTAGTTTCTATGTTCTTAATTGTAGGTGTTAATGATTTCAAGGTTTTATGTGGCCAAGTCAAAATAGTCCTTATGTTAAATCCTCACATCTATAATATTTATTTTTATTTTAGTGTGTTTTTTCTCATAATCTTTTCCATCTTCATCACCAGAATAGTCTTCGATGTTGTCATTGACTAAATTGCCAATTGGAATCTATCAATAATCCTTAAAAAGAACTAGTGTGGTATCAATATTGACTAATAAAGGGTATCTTAAAATTGATCATGTATTTTATGGTAGGAACTTCTAAATTTATATTTTGCATAGCATCATAATTGTCATAAAATTTCTTAACTTTGTTAAGTTACCTTCAACCATGATAAATTCATCCATCTTACCTATTTTAGGCTTCTATTTCCTTTTCTTGTTGATACTACTTTTCTTTGAATTATCTTCCTTTGGATATTCTTTAGGCATTTTTACTTTCCCTCTCATTCTAGGAATCTCTACTGATGTAGCCTTTCTTCACTCTACATCTTTCTTTTTCCTTTGTAAATAGCCCCAATCTTTGGTTTCTTTTTTGGTCCAGGTCTAATTTCTATCTCTTTTACTATTTTGATCTCTAAGGTTCTTGTTCTTGTTCTTGTCTAACCTCTATCTTCACAATAACTATTGGTTTCTCTATATGAGAGGTCCTTGTAGACCTCCTAGTAGGTACATGTTGGTGTACTTTAGGTATTCCCAGTTTTGAGCTCCTAAGTGAATGGTAATCCAATGAAAAGTATGTAAAGTCAAGTCTAGACCGCCATTAGGATGGAATTTCTTCTCATCTACCCCTATGAGTCTTCCCATGTAAGAAATGGAGCAAGTCAAGCACTATCAGTCAGCTAGGTGATTCTAGGATGGGTGGGCAAGTGTCAACCATTTCCTAAGATGACAAGAAAGATAAATGAGCTTTATCAATACATATATCCATGCTTAGAACCTCCTTGAAGTGAAGAACCAATTTTGTGTATGTTAGAGGAAAATATTCAATGAAGATCCAAAGCCAGAGCAATGAAGAAGCGACCAATTGAATGAAGAGATCATGGAAAACATTAACAAAAGTTTGCAATGTGTTTCAGATCATTCATGTGATCAGAACAAAGGTCTACAAAAAATTGTGATCAACCACTTTAGGAAGAAGAAAAGTCAAATATCATATAAGTAAGGATTTGTGTGACTAAGCTTTGAAGAGTCAATTCTCTAGTCATATCCACATGGCATTTTACCCACAACAAACCAAGTGAAGTGGTTAAGCAATTGAATCCAAAAACCCATGATTTACCTCTTTAGCTAGATGCAAAATCTTTGATCTTCATAGCATAGCACAAGCCATAGATCTCCTTCCACCTAGTAAGTTGCAGTCCTAGATCATCAATTCATCTTGATTGTCAAAAAATGCTAAGAACAATAACTCCAAATGAATTTTGGGCTAAGTTTTGGCAACGGTCAACTTGTATTCACATATTCCATAAAAAGAGGACATATGGCATAATTGACATTATATCTATTATGACATCATCATCCTTAACAAGTGTTACACACCATTCAACAAACAAGGATCAAATGGCCCTAGTCATGTTTCGGGCCTAAATGTTGAAGGACAAAAAGTTTTGGAGAAAGTCTCTAGAATAATGACACCTTTCCACACTCAAATCCATTTTAGACCAAAAATTAAAAGGACAAAAATTGACTTGTAAATGAAAACCATAGATTCATATTATAAAGGCAAATAGCTCGCATGATTGTGACCATAGATTTTGAGGAAACCAATGACGGTCACAAAAAAGTTGAAAAGATAAATGTGTGTACCTAGAACAAATAGAGTAATGCCATGTGGGGGTGTGGACCCAACTTATTAACATGCAATTTCTAGTCAAAGTGTGAAGACTCAATCACACTCATTGACCTAGATTAATCATGGCCATCCATTTTCAAAATGAAGGAAGGATAAAGTTAAAGGACCAGTTAAAGCATGATGACCAATCTTGATTGTCAATTTGGTAACTAAAGATGGTACATCGATGACAGAGATTTAAACTCAGAGAAATGGCTAGAAATATCAAATGGAATGTTAACATTAAGGGTTTTGTTGAACTAATAAAGAAAAATGAAGTGTTTCAAGCACATTCCAAAATGATAGTGAATTGAAAATTCCATGGACGATGCTAGAGGTTAAATTAGGAATATCTAGAGTCATGAATGTAACCAAAACCATGTAATGATGCCAAATTGTTAGGGTTTTGAGGGTTTCTGACCATTTTTTCTTTCTTTCTTTGATGTATTGAATTGGAACTGATGACTGATGATTCCTGAGTGATTCAAGTGCTCTGTGTGGTAATCATGAAATGTAACTGGCTAGTTCTAAAGGGCCTATAAGTATAACTTTTTAAGAAGTAAATAAGATTGACAATTTTATGTACAATCTTCCCCTGGTATGTGGGACTACTAAGTGAGACTCGAAGTTGTAGAGAGAGGATAGATTGATGAAAGGGTTGGGAATTGTCCAAGTCTTGATAGCTTATTGGGGTAAGTAGTTCTCGTGATTGATTATCACTTTGATTCTTCCATTGTCACCTTACTGTCGAGCCAGGCTTGTTAGTTTGTTTGAGAATTGGAATGTCAACTAGTTGGAAATTCACTAATGGTGGTTTTCACATGGACTATGATCCATTTAGGTCAGAAACCATTCTAGTTCTCATTGTGTTTACATTTAGTTAGTTTAGATGCACGTTGAAGTAGATAGTATTTTAGAGATAGTCCTAAATTATGCCTGAATATCCTATAGTTATAGGTTACTTGGTTCTTCCTCTATTTCTCTTAGGTTAAGAGCACACCTTTAAGTTAGTTATAGGACCAAAATAGATTGAAAATTATTGTAGAGGGGTTTTATACCCTAAAAAATTCATGGGTCTTTGATAGAGCACCTATCTAGACCCATTATGCTAGTATCAGTTTGTTCCTTTAATTTTGGGAAAAGAGTAGAGGCTAAGACCATTTTCAATAAAAAGGACAATCTATTATCGAACAATGCAGATGGATGAGACTATACTTGAGTTATCCTTACTTCTTATTTAGGTGGTATTTATTTTTCTATTGTTGTAGGTGTCACTAAAGTTGTAGGGGTGCTAGGGGTGTCATTAATAGCAAGTCATTTGACAAATAGGATCTCAGATTGACCACTAGCTCTCATTTAAAATGTTTCCTTCTTTTCTTATTCAAATTCTTCCCAAGACATTCCTAATTCCTTGAGCATTTAATCTATTTTATTTTCAACTTTCTTCCTAGTTTCTTTTTTGTAGAGATGATCTCTAACTTGTACATACTTTTCTTCATATACCCCCCTATCTAGGATACTCGTCATCTCTTTCAAAATCAAGAATCAACTTCGCATAACCTTCAACCATTTGTTCAGGAACTGCATATACCATAGGATCTATGTATTTCACTCTAGGTTCAACTTCCTTTGTGGAAGTGTAATTTGTTTCCACCATGAAGCAAATGTCATCCTTATATTTCTCCACAACTAAAGAAAGTGTCCTTTTTTAAAAAAAAATATTGGAAGGATTTATCAATCTAGAAATGTCATTAATTATTCTCTCTATAGGTTGCTTCCTAAAGTAGTGAGTGATTAGTTCCATTTGTACAATTATCTAAGTTCCACTCAAAATTTGGCATACCAAGAAATCTTCCCAAAACTTGAAAGAAAACATGTGTCAGTACTAATTCTAAATTTGAATGGTGTATACTTTCCTTTCTTTATCTTGACAAGATTGTCAATTAGTTATTGTTTGAATATTTCACACATATTGACTTTTTCTTTCTTAATTGTCATCTTGTAAGTTGCATGTATGAATCTAGCTAGTATAGAGTCAAGTATAGAGATATAGGTCATCTTTTATCCAACTATCTTATTGATTAGCCTTACATCTATCTGTTTAACTTGATCAACTATCATGCCTCCATCCCATGTTACTTCAGTTCTTGTTTCAACTAAATCCTTGACTTTCTTCTCATTACTTAGACCATCCAACTTGTGATACATATCATTTGTGTTTATTATAAGAATATTACCAACCCAAAACATCCCATCATGAATTATACTTAATATAACCCTAGTTCATTCATGTTGATCAAATCCCTCATAAAACATATGCTTTGTAATGTTTATTTGTACCAAATGTTCATACCCTTATTTGAAAGATAGATCAATGTTGTATACTTTACTCATATCCTCATGAATACTAGAGCCTCCAATTGTTTCAAATTTTCAATGTATGTAAGCATGGACATCCTCTACATGGAAAACATTATCCATAATTTGAGAGAATGCTCCTACCATATCATCTCCCAAAGACACAAAATGATTCTTCTCAAATTTATACCTAGGCCTTGTTAGAAGCCTCAACCTTATTAGGAGTTATTATTACAATACAAAAGAGTGAAAGATGAGCCTACTTCTCAAAAATGCATATCCAATTGTACAATGCTATCAACAAAGATAGATACAAAAACCTTATACAATGTTGATATCTTCAATAATTGACCTGCCTTGGTAGTTCTTTCTTCAAAACTATACATACAACTATTTTGATCTGATCCAACATCAAGTTTTCATCTATACCAATCAAATAAAGTATGCATGAAAACATTATATTAATATATTACAATGCCACACTTCACTTAACAAAATGTTTTTCCTTTATACCCAATTACTTAGTACTGTCGACCTTGTTGCTTGATACTTTGCTAAATGTTTAAAATGATATTTTTCTACATATGATTCAACATCTAGGATGTCATCCAAATGTTTTTAAGTAATTATTTTGGTGAGCCAAAACAATTCCTTAACCAAAAAGTGATTATACTGCATGTTACTTTGTTATGCCTTGTTGAACCTATTATTGATAAAACCTTCATAGCTCATACAAAAAATAATATCATCTTTAGTATTCTTAGATACATGTAATATGATATCCATGCTATCTACCTTTGAGTGTGTGAAACCTCATGTGCTTCTAGTGAAGTTTGATAAACAAAATAATTCTTCTACAACTTATTTTGTTGATATGTACTTAGTCCATTTTCCAAGTAATGTGCCTCTAGACTTCACCAAAATTTATACCATCTTTAAGTAGGCTATATGTCACCATAAATGACAACCTTAATATATTTCCTTAGCCAAATTTCTAACATATTATATCATAGGTGATGAAATACAACCACTTTGTCCTATTAAGTGTAATAAATTATGTACAAGATTTCCAAGCCTTAGAAAAATTGGGATCCTCTACATACAAACTCTTGAGCTTCTTAAACCCAACCACCTCAATTTGCATATTAGAAAATGATGTCTTTTCTAAGAGCATCTATAACAATGTTAGACTTCCCACTCCTATGTTTCAGACTAAACGTGTAACTTTACAAAAAATCAACCCACTTCAAATGCCTTTGATCAACTTTCCTTGACTATTTGAATATTGCAAAGTTTGATGATCAATATATAAAACATTATCCTTAGGAAGAAAATAATGCATCCACTTATTCAATGCCTAAAATACAACATAAATTCCTGATCATAAATATAATATTTTCTTTAGGCATTATTTGAAGGTTCTCACTAAAATAAGCAACAAGTTTGGCTTTTTGAATAAAACAAACTCCTATGGAGTACCACTAGCATCATGGTCTACTTGAAACACATCATTAAAATTTGGAAGTGCTAAAATAGGTTTCTTTGTAATTTTTTGTTTCAACGAATAAAAACTCTTATCTACTCCTGTAGTCCACTTAAACTCTTTCCTATCCCCTCCCATTTTTTTAGCCAAGGGTCCAAAAATATGGCTAAAACTCATGATAAAATTTCTACAAAATCTATCCAATCCATGAAAAGACCTTAACTCAATAGACCTTCTTAGAGTAGGCCATTTGAGGATAACCGTCACTTTTTCTTGGATCCATCTTTAGGCCTTATGTTTCTCTTCCCTTAACTTCTCAAACACCCTACAAATAGGCATTGTATTCTCCTCCAATTTCCTATTGAAGATAAAAATATCATCCAAGTAAACAATAACAAACTCAACCAAAAATTCTTTCAGTAGCTCACTCATGACCCATATGAAAATTTTCAGTGTATTGGTTACCCCAAAAGGCATGAATAGCCACTCATACAATCCTTCATTTTTCTTGAAGACAATCTTTCACTCACCTTCTTCTCTAATCCAAATATGCTAATATCTACTCTTTAGATCTATCTTTGTGAAATAAAAAACTCCACTCAAACAATCCATAATATCATCCATCTATAGCAATGTAAACTTGTATTGGATTGTGATCATGTTGATGGCCCTAGAATCTATATATGTCCTCCATTCCCCATTCTTCTTTCATTTTAGTATTGCTAGTACAATATATGCACTTAGAATATCTTGAATCAACCCCTTCTGCAACAACTCATGTACTTTTATGTTCAACTCCTCACTCCCTATTGGTGTCATTATGTGCAGTGCATTATTTGGAAAACAAGCTCTTGGAATAAAGTCTATTTGATAACTGATCTTCCCCACTAGTGATAATTTTATTAGGCACATTATTCTATACAATATCTAGAAATTCATCCAACAAATCTACAACTTTTGTAGGTACATCTTCTACTTCTTCTTTACCATCTTTTGGAATTATAGTAAATCATATGCTATTGCCTCATACCCTCTATCATTTTTTTCTAAGAGGGAGTTTAGAAGGACACCTTATCTTTGTAATGTCCTTGGTTTTCCAAATCTTGTAATCAAATTATGTTCTATATAATGCAATGCCTTTAAGTACTAGGTTTGGCTTGGTACCTTTCTTTTTTTCTTATTGAAGAAAATACATTTGAAATTACTTCTTTGTATGAAGTTGAATACCAAACTTATTATCAAATGGGATTAAAAATTTAAAGAGGGGAGATGGAAGAACTTAATAAGCTCACAAATTTGGATGTCAAAAGATGAGGCTAAGGCACAAATCTTAGCTTGGAAGATATTGCATTTTGACTTTCAATCAAGGGGATAGACTAATATTTTTTAAGATTCTTGATCAATTAAGTGCCCCTTTTGTTAAAATACTAAAAAACACAAAGTGTACATTTTGGGGTCATTTTTGGGCTAAAATAAACTAGAAGGCAATATTTCATCATTTTATTGCTATTTTTGGGCATTTTTGAGATGGAAACAAGTTGTTTTGGAAATTGTACCCAAGAATGTAGTTGTCAATTCTATGAGATTCTATTCCACTGTATATTTGGAAAATTAGATGTTTAGCTATGTTTTCTAATCACATATTACACTAGGAAGTTGAAATGTTGCAATTTTTTTATGGCATTATGTTACAATTGACTTCTTTATGTTTTCAACTAAAGGCGAATGTTTCTCACAACAAAAATTTAGAAGAAATTAAATACTAACTTGCACACTTATATGAGAGGGATTCCAATCATTCCAAGAAGATTCAAACATGTTTTAAACTTCAAGTGTAGCTCTGACTAGCATCTTTGTACTTTCTATGCTCCATTGTATAGTTGTTGTCTAGTCCTTTTACAACTATTTTGGTTCTCGATTTTCTTTCTATTTTTTCTCACAACCCTTTATTGGTTTCTATTTACATTTATAATTTAACTTTGATCAATGTATTTTTATTTATTTCCAAAGCATTTTTCAATTTAAAAACAAATGCTATGGTGGGGATGATTTGTTGTTCCTTGTACAACATGCCCTAATTTCTTATCAAGAAAGCAAGTACTTCCTCTTGAAAACTTTTGATATTAAACTTTTATTCTTTTGATATACTAATTATATTACCTTATGACACCATCAAAATTATTATAATCCCTTTATATATGGAACAACTAATTTATTATTAGAATATCTAAAAATCATATTGTTAATTATTTTCATTTTCTAATATTAGATTTCTATAGAAACATATTCTGTATTATTATGTAAGCACTGAGATGATAATAAATTTTATTCAAAAATATTGAAATCATTATGAACACTATTTAAACAAGTTTAATCATTTTGAACACTATTTAAAGAAGTTTAATCATTTTGAACCCTATTTAAAACAAGTTTTCAATATGTATTATGTTTGTCCAATAGCCATTTATACCATTGCATTTAAGCCAACCATGTGTCCTCATTTCATTGGTTGTAACACACATGTTGGGCTACCCCTTGCACCTTATCTATGCTTCAAGATATCCCTAACCTAGATCTTAGGGAGGAGCATTTTTAATTTAATGATTTTTCATTGTCAAGGAGTATTAAATAAACAAAATGGAGTTTGGTCAATTATATTGGATTTAGGTTAAAGTAAACTCGCATAAATATTATTAATCATACGGAATCTACTAGATTTTTGATTGGTCAAAAGCATTGACATATTAAATCCCATGCCTTGCACTAGTAGATGGACGAGATTTATAATTATGTTGGAACACGTTTTGGTTAACATCCCACTAAAATATTTGAGTTAAACATATCACACCTTATCTCTTTTGGGGTGCCGCAAAGTCTTATATTGAAAGATTTGTCGGCTACGAAATGAAATTGGTAGAAATGGAGTTTGACATTTCTTATACATTTGGGAGTCTTCCCTTTTTTTTTTTGGGTATTAATTGTGAATGAAATTTCACATGTGGTGCTTGTATTTTAACGAAAGATTTTTGAGAAATTAGAAATTTAAAATAGGTTTATAGTTGGTTATATATTTCCACAAATGAGTTATTTAACAAGATTCAACATGACAATACAAAGTTATTGAATTAGTTTGATTTGTGTGATGTAATAATATGGAATTGAAGTAAAGTAGTTGAAAATTATGCATTATATAAGTGAATGCATCTTTTTTTTCAATGTAATAGTTTAATCAACTATATTAATTTGAAAATATATGTATTTATGTTTTGAAGTGAATGTATTTTGAGTTAGATATGGACTAAATTTATGGCTATGAAGATTTTTTGTCGAGTTATAAATATCAAATATTTTTATATGGACTTAAAATCTGGGTATGAAGAATTTTATGTTGAACTAGAAAATCATATATTGATTATTTAATTAGATATACTACAAGTTTGGATATGGATTGTGATGATGCGAATAGAAAATTGTGCACATAAAGCATACTTATAATCATGTTAAATGCTTTAAGGAAACATACTATTTTCATATAGAAGTTAATATTGGAATAGAAAGGTTAGTTTTCTTAGTATTAATTCATTGCATCTCATGCACACATTTCTTAAACCTAACTACTTTATATGATTCAAATTAATTGGATCTTTTTTTTTTCCCTTTTTTGAAAGGAAATTGTTTACGTTCATAAAATATTATTTGATTTTAAGGTTAGAACTACATAATGTGAAGTTGCTTTTGATACTATACAAAAACCCACAAAAAATATATGAAGGTATTGCTATAGTATTTTTGAAAAAAAAAAGACTTGATGATCAAAATCAACAAGACATGATATTATTGCTTGATTGAAGATTTAATCTAATTAATTACTTCTTAAAGTGATGTAATAATATGGAATTGAAGTAAAGTAGTTGAAAATTATGCATTCTATAAGTGAATGCATCTTTTTTTTCAATGTAATAGTTTAATCAACTATATTAATATGAAAATGTATATATTTATATTTTGAAGTGAATGTATTTTGAGTTAGATATGGACTAAATCTATGGCTATGAAGATTTTTTGTCGAGTTATGAATATCAAATATTTTTTTATGGACTTAAAATCTAGTTATGAAGAATTTTGTGTTGAACTAGAATATCATACTTTGATTATTTAATTAGATTTACTAGAAGTTTGAATATGGATTGTGATGATACAAATAGAAAAGTGTGCACACAAAGCATACTTATAATCATGTTGAATGCTTTAAGGAAACATACTATTTTCATATAGAAGTTAATATTGTAATAGAAAGGTTGGTTTTCTTAGTATTAGTTGATTGCATCTCGTGCACACATTTCTTAAACCTAACTACTTTATATGATTCAAAATAATTGGATCTTTTTTTTTTCCCTTTTTTCAAAAGGAATACGTTCATAAAATATTATTTGATTTTAAGCCCTGGACAACATAATATGAAGTTGCTTTTGATACTATACACAAAACCACAAAAAATAAATGAAGGTATTGCTATAGTATTGTTGGAAAAAAGAAGACTTGATGATGAAAATCAATGAGACATGATATTATTGGTTGATTGAAGATTTAATCTAATTAATTACTTCTTAAAGTTTATTTTCACTAGCATTAAATAAACAACTATTCATGGGATAAGAAAGATGAATTCAATTTTTTGACAGAGGACTTTAAGATCAAGTAGAAAGTCCATATAAATTGGATAAAGTGACATTCAATAAAGACTAATATAAGAACATAAATTAACAAGTTGTTAGGTGTTATGAAACCTATTTAAATGATATTGTTACAACCAATAGATTCAAAGGATGCTTGTTAATTTCAAGACATCTATTTCTACACAAATTAAAATAAGCTAGTCACTTCAAATTAAATCTTGATTACCTTAAAATTTATAACTTTCATTTTGTAATTAAGCATAAAGTAAGATAGTTTTTAGTTTGGATGGATTATTTTACAAATAATGGATTTAGTACCTAACTCATTTGTTAAATTTCCAAACACTTATTGCTACACAAAATTAAAATGAGCCCTATTACAAATTTTACCTCTATTACTTTAGGATTTATGACTTTCATTTTCTGATTATAACAATGATGACTTATAATTTTCTACACAACTTGATTTAAAAATTCACCAATTTTTCTAACTTCAAATATATACAAAGCTAGTGAAGTATTCATTATTAAAGTTTGAAAATTAGTTTTGTAACATTTATAGATAATTTTCTTAGGTTTTTTAATTGGTTCTTCAAAAATGTGTTATTTTGATTTCTTACTTGCATTTCACTAAATTATAATGACTCTTAAAAGTTTATTTGCATGGATTCTATTTAGTATCAATGGTGTGATTATCACTCAATACACACATCAATATGGTGGTTGCACATTTGTTTATCTTCATAATTGATTCATCTTAAATTAAAAGTTGCATCTTCTTGTGATCTTGACAATGCAAATACTTGTCAAGTAATCGTGGCTCCATTGAATTTGGTTATTTCATAGAAATAAACTTGGCATCAATATACATTTTTTATCTTTCACTATCTATTTCTTTTTTAGGGGGTAAAATGATTACATATTGATCAAATAAATTTAAATTATGAAGAATATATAGACATCCAAGTAGCAATTGCTAGTGTGACATTTAACATAAGAATATTCCACCATGACTACTCGTAGAATAAAATTTAAAAATATTTGATCAAACTAAAAATCCCACCATAACCAAGTCTTATAAAACCACTCCAACAATAATCAATATCTTTCATCTTCTTTAATCAAATTAAGAAGCTCTTTTGAGCGTTCTATTAAGTCAAATAATCCCAATCTCGCAAATTTCATCTACTACAACCCTAAAAACTAATTTAATGAAAAAATTAGCTACCTTATTCTATTTTGTTAAGGATGTGGATAAAATAAAAATAATAATTGAAATTTATGCTACACCCTTAATATTGGTATATATAGGGTTATGAATGGTCAACATGTGGCTATCTTAATCCTTAATTAAGTCATGTTATTATTATTATATTATTATTTAGGTTGGTAGGTCAGCCTAGGTGTTATGTAGGGTTGTGTCTATTCAACCTAGTCATAATTAGGTTTATATAGGAGGTTGTTTGTCTTACTTCAACATCATATTGTGAAGTGTGTTCTCATTGGAGATATTTAGAGGTTGCCCCCTCAAAGTGGCCTATTACTCTCAATTATTATCAAGTATTTATATAATATTTCATATTATTTCTTATATTTTGCAATTTATTTCATTACTAGTGGTATCAAAGCATGATCTTGGCACCATAGAGGCAAGATTTGTTCTCAACTTTGGGGCGATTTTGGGAAGAGCATAACTTTCAAATTTTAGCAATTTTTTCAAAGATTTTTAAAGGGTTTTTGAAGACCATATTAAAGAAGATATAGGACCCAAAATTTAGAGGAATTGGAGCAAATTTGAGAAAATTATTGCATAATTACTATTTCTACACAATTTATTGAGATCTTCATATCTCTCACATCCTGTCGAATTGGAGTATAACTTGTAGTGGGTTTCTAAATACATAGTAGAGGAACCTAAATTCAAAGCTTGGAGAAATTGAAAAATAAAAATAAGCAAGATATTGCAAAATTCAAAAAATTCTCTCTGAAGGCAACAATTTGCTTAATTTTTTTGGGATTTCTTTCGAGTAAGGGTATCTTGGCCCTAGTAAGTTACAATGAAAAATAAATAAATAAATTAGAGAATTTACATTTCATTTGTGTGATTAATTTCTAGAACATTGGTTTCCATCATGACGGGGCCTTCAACAAGAGGCAAAAAGAATGCTACCATAGCAGGGAAATCCTTTGATCAAGAATGGGAAGCAATAGAGGATAGTAATCCCAATGAGGAACTTAGTAAGTTCAAGGAAGAGGTTAAGAGGGATATGTGTGACCTATGAGGAGATATATCAGATATAAAAAGCATGTTAAGAACCTATATGAATGAAACAAGGAAGGAGCTCTCAAGCAATCTAGGTGAAACCTTCAAGTCGACTAATAATGACACATCTAAAAAAAAATTTCCAAAGGTGGATATGCGCAAATTTGATGGCAAGGATCCTCTAACATGGATATATCAAATGGAGAATTTTTTTGAAGTACATCAAATCCCATATGGACAAAAGGTCACGATGGCTTCCTTATATCTTGAACCAAATCAATTCATTTGGTACCATCAGCTTTGTACTCATCAGAGGAAAAAGGGACTTGTTGAGATAATGGGTGTTGCACACATTGCATAATATTGTTATATTTTATTATTTTATTTTATTATGTAATGTTGTGCCTAGATGGACGTGCAACATGTAAAGATTTCCATGGAATATTCTTGATGAGTTGTATTGTAACATTGTGAAAATATTTCATGTAATTATTTAATATTGGGGAAAAGAATTAAATGCCCAATATTAAATGTGGGGTCAGTGGGTTAGGTAGCACATGGTTTATGTAATCCCACTTAGTGGTTTTGTGGGACTTGCTACTATATAAGCAGCCACAAAGGTAGTTGTTGTAGAGATAGAGTGAGAGAGTGACAAGGAGAAGACAAAAGGCAAGAGTCGAGCGGGACAAGGCTTGACAGGTTAGCCAAGGGAGCATTTGTGAAGGTTGAAAGCATGGCATGGGATGTGTGGATTCATGCTTGTTCACATAGTTTTCTCGGTTGTGGCTATGGCCATGAAGGCTTCCATGGTTGTATGGAAATGGTTATTTTGCTGAATAATACATGGTGATGGATGCTTTTGGAGGCTGGGTTTTTTCCCTCAATGAGGGTTTCCCAGGGTATATCTTGTGTCACATTTTGTGGGTACGTTGTCTATTCTCTTGCATGTGGATTTTAATTCCATGTTTATTTCAGATCTATTATGGGTTATGTGGAAACGGTCATATTCTTTATTGCCAAGTTTCCTTACAATTGGTATCAGAGCCTGGTTTTGGCCTGGTCATGGGTTCAAATCTCCCCGGTGCCTTCCTGACCCGCATAAGCACCTGGTATGCGCGTCGAGGGGGATATTTTTGGGTGATGCGACGCGCTCCCCTGCCCACAGGTGGTTAATTATGTGGTGTTCCATGTTCACTAACAGTCATGGCTTTTGGTGCAACGGCAAATGGTCCCAATAGGACTCACTATATCATGGTCAATTTTTACAGAAGAACTCCAAGCATGATATAGCAATAATGTGATAGAAAAAATCTTTAGCCAACTTGCTAAGCTTCAACAAATAGGATCAGTTAGGGATTATATTGAAAATTTTCAAAATCTATCCTTAAGATTGGATACAATTATAGAGGAGAACTTGAATGATTTATTCTTGGGTGGTCTCAAGGATCACATTCAACATGAGGTAGCATGTTTTGTCCTAGCTCAATAAACGAGTCTTTTATATTGGCACACATGGTAGAGGAGAAGTTCTTGATTCCTAGAAAGAAAGGGGCTAATGTGAGAAGAAAAAAAGGATATTCAATACCTTCTCTTCCTCAACCTACTAGGTTGACTCCACAACAAGTTGAGGAGAAAAGAGAAAAAAGGTTGTGTTTCAATTGTGATAGCAAATATAGTCAAGGACATAAATGTGGTGAAAATAAATTGTTCTATATTGAAGGTCCAAGTGAGGAAGAAGAGGATGAACCCATATTAGAGGAAGATAGGGAGTTAGGTGAGGAATCACATGATTCTCAACCAATCATTTCTTGTCATGCACTTTCAGGTTTCAGTGCACCAAAAACTCTCAAGGTAGTGGGTTTCTTAAAGAAGTAGAAAGTAATAGTGTTGATCGACTCAGGTAGTACTCATAATTTCATCAACAAAAAGTTGGCAACTCTTCTAAATTGTTTTGTATATCCAACCCCAGAGTTTCAGGTTTTGATTATAGATGGGGGCATAATAAGTTGTTTAGGGAAGTGTTATAGCATCAAATTATCCAAGGGAGATTATCAACTTGATACCCCAATGTATGTGATATCCATGGGTGCAATAGATATTGTTTTGGGAGTACAATGGCTTACTACTTTGGGAACAATTGAGATGAACTTCCAAGAACTATTCATTCAATTTCAATCAAAAGGAAATGTAGTGGAGCTAAGGGGATTGAAGGCAAAATCCCCACAAATGATAAGCTCTCATCAAATGAAAAAGCTTCTTAAGAAAGGTGTCAATGGATTTGTGGCCCAACTATGTTCATTAGAAGTCCCTCAATCTAATGCTCTTACTCATCGAGATTTACAAGCAATAATTGATCATCACTTAGTGATTCTTGCAGATATGCCTAAAGGACTCCCTCCTAAGAGGGATCATGATCATGCCATACAACTAGTTCCAAGGCCAACCACCAAACATCAAGCTGTTTAGGTAGCCACATACACAAAAAAGTGAGATAGAAAAAATTATTCAAGAAATGCTAGAGGCAAGAATTATCAGGCATAGCCAGACCTCACCTATTGTGATGGTGTGTAAGAAGGATGGAACTTGGCACATGTGTCTAGATTATAGAGTACTCAAAAAGTACACCATTAAATATAAGTTTCCTATTCCAGTAATTGATGATCTTCTAGATGAATTAAATGGATCTATGTATTTTCACCAAGTTAGATCTTAGATCAGGTTATCACCAAATTTGAATTAAGGAAGAAGATATTTGTAAGACAAAATTTCGAACTCATGAGGGTCATTATGAATTGTTGGTGATGCCATTTAGTCTTACCAATGCACCATCTACATTCCAAAGTTTGATGAATTCCATTTTTAAGAAGTTCTTGAGAAAGTTTTTGTTAGTATCTTTTGATGATATATTAATTTATAACAAGACTTGGAAAGAAAATTTGCAGCATGTAGATCAAGCATTAAAATTACTTGAAGATAATCAACTCTATGTTAAGCCATCCAAGTGTGCTTTTGGTCTTAAGGAGGTGGAGTATTTGGGACACATAGTTTTACATGAAGGAGTAAAGGTGGACCCTAACAAAATTAAGGCTATCATAGAATGGCCTATTCCAAAAACTATTAAGAAGTTAAGGGGTTTCTTGGGATTGATAGGATATTATAGAAGATTTGTGAAGAATTATGGTCACATAGCAACACCCCTTACCACTCTATTTAAGAAGGATTCTTTTCATTGGAATGAATCTGTTAACGTATCATTTGAGAAATTGAAGAAGACTGTGTGTACAACTCCAGTGCTTGCCACTCCAAAATTCACCAAGGAATTCATTTTAGAATGTGATGCTTCTGGAAATGGGATAGGAGTAGTTCTCATGTAAGAAGTTCAATCAATTTTTTTTGAGAGTCATCAATTAAAAGGTAAAAATCAACTCAAACCTATTTACGAGAAGGAAATGCTAGCAATCCTTCATGCAGTTAAAAAATGGAGGCCTTATTTAATGGGTCAATAATTCAAGGTTAAGACAGATCATGATAGCCTAAAATATTTTTTGGAACAAAGACTATCGTCAGAAGAGCAGCAAAAATGGGTCACTAAGATGTTGGGATATGACTTTGAAATTCTATACAAGAAAGGGAAGGAAAATATTGTGGCCGATGCACTTTCCAGGAAGGATGAAAAAGATGAAGCCTTATTGTGTGCCCTTTCAATAGTACAAGAAAATTGGGTGGTAGAAGCCAAAGAAGAGTGGACAAGTGATTTTGCAACAAGTAATCTCATCCAAAAAATAAAAAGTGACCATATTGGTTCAAATAAGTTTTGTTTGAAGGGGGATATTCTTTGGTATAAAGAGTGCTTGTATCTCTGCAATAATTCCACTCTTAAATAAAAGATTCTAAAAGAACTACATGAGTCACCCATTGGTGGTCATTCAAGATTATTGAAAACATATCATCGGGTCTAGCAAGACTTTTTTTGGGAAGGGCTAAAAGGTGATTTTCAAAAATTTGTGGTTGAATGTTTGGTTTGTCAAAGAAATAAGGGGGAAACAATTAAGACACTAGGTCTCTTGCATCCTTCATCTGTTCCTAGCCAATATTGGGAAGAGGTATCCATGGACTTCATCACAGGGCTTCCCAAATCTAAAGGTCATAATTCCATCATGGTAGTAATTGATTGCCTCACTAAATATGCACATTTCAGTGCATTATCACATCCTTTACAACAAGTATAGTGGCAAAATTTTTCTTGGAGAATATCCAAAAAGCTACATGGTACACCTAAGGTTATCGTTAATGATCGTGATCCTATCTTTATTAGTCACTTTTGGAAAGATTTATTCTCATGTTTGGGTACTCAATTGGCTCATAGTTATTCATACCATCCTCAATCAAATGGGAAAACTGAGGTTCTTAATAAATGTTTGGAAGGATATCTACATTGTTTCACTTCAGGAAAAAAATCTCAATGGATAGATTGGCTATCTCTTGCAGAAGGTGGTACAATACCTCTTTTCATAGCTCATCAAAAATGTCTCCATTTTTGGCACTTTATGGATATCATCCCCCTTCCATCACATCATCATTAAAGTTTTCACCAAGAGTTCAGGTAGTGGAAGACCACTTGCTTCATCAATGATAGGTACTTTCAAGACTCAAGGAGAGTTTAGCTATGGCACAAAATTGAATGAAACAACAAGTAGACCAACATCATAGTGAAAGAAATTTTGAAGTTGGGGATTGGGTCTTCTTGAGATTGCAACCTTATAAGCAAATCTCAATGAAGCAACAAAAAAAGAATAATAAGTTGTCTCCAATATATTATGGACCATACCAAATCATGCAAAATATTGGTAGTGTTGCCTACAAGCTTGAGTTGCCACCAACAACAAAGATACATCTAGTTTTTCATGTTTCTTGTTTGAAGAAGGTAATTGGGCATAATATTCCTACTCAAACAATACTACCAATACTTGATGAAGAAGTAAGAATAATGTTGGAAATAGAGTGCATTCTTCATACACACATGAAGAAGTTGAGGAATAGAACCCTAACTCAGTATCCCATCTAATGGATGAACTTACTAGTTGAAGAGGCCACATGGGAGGATGAGGAGTTCATTTTAAAAACTCCACTCTTGGTTAGCATTGAGGACAATGCTTATTTCAAGAGAGGGGGCATGTTACACCCTTAATATTGGTGTATATAAGGTTATGAATAGTCAACTTGTGGCTATCTTATTCCTTAAATTAAGTCATGTTATCATTATTATATTATTATTTAGGTAGGGAGGTTGGCCTATGTGTTATGTAGGGTTGTGTCTATTCAACCTAAGCATAATTAGGTATATATAGGAGGTCATGAGTCTTATTTCAACATCATATTGTGAAGTGTGTTCTCATTGGAGATATTTGGAGGTTGCCTCCTCGAAGTGGCCTATTACTCTTAGTTATTATCAAGTATTTATATAATATTTCATATTATTTCTTCTATTGTGCAAGTTATTTCATTAGATTTTATGGCTATATTAAAGATCTTTTTAGGCACCAAAGCTAATCACTATGATGACTTCAAGAAATTCTTTTTTATTCAAAAGGGAAACCAAAATTGAAATTTCAAATTAAAAAATAACTCTTCTCTATCCTATAGAAAAATTACAAAACAAATCTTGAGAAGCTACCAAATCCTTTGTCTAATTAGTACAGTGACAATTCATGGGTGGAGAATAAGAACTAAACCACACACATATTATATAGTTTAACAACAGTAATGTATGTAGCAGAAATATCACCATAAGAAGTGTAATAACCACCCATAGTTCATTGTTTGGTTTACATTATTGTACTCTTTTAAACTAATTTTCATGCATGTCTATAAGTTTACTCAGTGTTATCGAGTATATGTTGTACAACATTATATTATGGATTTATTTATATCATAATACTTTTCTTATATATTATATGCTTTGATTGGTTGATTATGTTTTTTTTCATTTTGTGGTTACTTTACATGTTTTAGTTAAGGATTACAATTATTATCATGTTTGCACATGTTTCATTGGTTACTACTTCCATACTTGCATGTGTATTGTTATCTATACATTTTACTTTCTATTTGACCTATTAGTATGGTTGAAGGAGGGACTCATAGTCACCTACTTACATGATCTACATGATGGATACTCCCAGTCATTAACAATTATATATGTACATTTTTGTCTCTATTGTAGGTATTTGGCATCAACTTGATTGAATTGTCAGGATGAGTGTGCTTAACCGCAATAACTCTATGGTAAGGAAGGGGAGATAATAATCATATTTAAAACCCATTCTAAACCTTAGTTTATCCCTACATAATGGACATGTATTTGTTTTGACCACCTAATTAAGTTTTCAAGTGACATAGAATTGGTAACCTTTCTCCTTTGATTGTGGTTTTGCATTATTTGAATTTAGTTGTTTGTCTTGTTTTGGTTTGTAATGTTCTTGTAATACTAAATATTAGACTTTATATTTATTATAGATTTAATTAAATATTTATATTTAGCTAAAAGACTTCTTTAAATTATAATTTAAAAATTAATTGCACATTAGAAGATTTCATTTTAAATGAGTAATTATTCTAAATAAGAAATATATTGTGTGTTACCTATTATCGAAAACAGTAATATTAGTTTGAAATTCAAAGCTATATATAATAAAGCTAAAATAAAAAATTAAATCAAAATATCATAAAATTATGATATTTTGGATAATGAAGTCAAACTTCATCAAGCATGATATTATTTGGGAAATTAAAAGCATTTTCCATTAAATAGGATATTTTTCAATATTTTGGGAAAGGAAGTAAATAATGAATTAAAAGTGTTGGTGTAATTAAATATTCACTGATTATACTTAAGATAATGCATTTCACAGTAGTTTTTGATTGAGAAACTTGGGAGTTTGCACATCAATTAAACACATGGTTTAGGAAAAGTCCACTTTGGGTGGTCATAGTTGTTATCTCATTCCTCCTTTAGTGTACTTATCACATTATCATCCTCATCATGACACATAATTCATTGCATAATGGAGGATGATCCACCTTTTGTGGACATGTGATTCCACCTTGTGTGGGTGATATCTTATCTTCTCCTTATCATTGTCTATTATCGCCTCTCCTATATAAGGAGACTTATTATGTACATTTAAAATCAATCCATTGGATGTCAATCAAGTCCATTATCAATAATAGCATTCTTGTATCTTCATGCAATTGTCTTGCCAATCTCTTGTGGAAGTTATCTTGGTCTTTCATTTGATCTTGGGGGTGTTGTAGAGTCACCTACATATATACCCATGCTCATCACATGATGAGTGCCCAAAGGCAATGCAAGTTCCCAACCCAACCCCAAATGAACAATCCCTTAATTGGCCTATATCTGGGAGTTCAGGTCTCACAAGATCCTATAAAATACTTGTGTATGTGCTCGTGTGTGGACATAACCAACTACACAAAATAATCAAGTAACTAATGCAAGGGTTGGATATGAGAAATGCAATAATCAAACATGTATAACAATCTCACTCAATTGACCTATATCTAAGAGTATGGATTATGCATGAATCCCAATGCAACCACAATAAAACCATGGTTAGATTGGAAACCTAGAATTCATTCAAAATCAATGACCCAATATTAGTGCCAATAAAATACTCAAGAAAGCTAGATGGCATGCAAAATGAGGTGATACAAAATCACTCCAAACTGAAGGTTGTTGAATCTTGAAAAATTTAAAACCCAATACCCCAATGGTTACCAACCAACCAAAAATCCAATAAAAATCAAGTTTAAAGAATGTATGCAAAAATACCCAACATAACCAATCAAAACTTCAAAACCCCAAAGCCAAAAACCCCAATTTTCTCACACACACCCAATCAGGCCAAATAGACAAACAAAAATAGAGGGAAACACTAGTTCTCAAACCCTAACTCTACAACAATCAAGAACTAAAGCTAAAATAGAGTAAAACCAATAAAACTAGAAGGCCCTACCTCATAAACGAAAGGGCTAAAATAAGAAATGATGCCATAAAATAACAGACCCAGCGAATGGACTAAAAAATTCGACATACCAATATTTCCCCACTATGAATCCAATGAGACCAACCTTGTGACAATCTGCTGAGCCAATCTCACCCAATGAAAAAAAAATGCCATGAAGAGGGTTTTGGAGATTTTCTCTCCAAGTATGAAATAAAAAAGTCAAAAGTGAACAATAAAGTTCCTTTTTGCCAATATAAGCACTTTTTGCCAAAGTGGCTTATAAATTAGTTTATTAAAATTCCTTAATAACCAACTGGACCCTTAACGTAGGGAAGTTCAAATTGCATGGAATTCAACTACAACAAATTAGCCGGAAATAAAATAAAGATTAAATCAAATAATTAAAATCCCTCTAACCCCTTAAACATCATTTTATTTAATCTTTTTTGCAACCACCACGGAATCCTAAATACATAAAAATGTTCATAGATCTCATCGCATAATGCATTATGAATCTAATTTACTAATTACTAGAGGATTATAATAATAATAAAAGATACATTGCACATACAAGGATGATATTGGATTAACATGAAAGGTCTAATCACTAACTCCATGTGCCACTGTCAGGGATATAAGTCCTACATAATAAACAAACACAATCAAGTATAGATGCACGATTATATGAAATTAAATAATTAAAGCATCTAATTAGTTTCACTAAAATAATCTATTTAAATCATTCATTTAAAAAATAGCAAAATATTATTGCAAGAAAGATGTGAATATTTGTACCATAATCACATCACAATAAACCCAACAATATCCATTGATAATCTTCAACCATAAACTCAACAATCTGGTATAAGCATAAAAAACCAATTAAAGAAACAATATAATCAAACCACTCCAAAGATGTAGACCACTCATGAGTCTTAACCATGATCACATAAGAAGCAAGATCATCAAGGTAGCATCCATCAGGATGACAAGTACAAGAATCAAATGGGAGAGGTACTACATCACCTGCTCCCCAAAGACTAGGCTTTAGCCTACAATCCAAGAATAGAAGCCAAGCACCCCAAGTGGCCAAATGCAATCTAACAAATCACAAAAACTTCATCTAGCCACAAATCCACACCATAAGGAAAGATAACACACAAAATCCTAGTTGCAAAATAGTGCAACAATAAAATGGTCATAATGACAAGAGAGGATGAATGTTGACACACCATACATCTAGATAAGAGAGTAAAATCATATTTTGAAGTCGTATACTCTCATTTAAATATCCCTTATTAATTCACCCATCTAGCAAGTAGTTAAGAACAATTTAGACCAAAGAGTTTAACAACTAGCAACAAGAATAAATAAGCATTTAACAAGTACACATTTTTATCAAATTTGTTTCTCTTTTTAAAAAAATTGCATTTATCAAAGATCGAACAAAAATAATAATTCATTACACTTTATATCTATTAACACACATACTAATATGTTCTATGCAATCTCATCCCTTATACATACTATCAATGGTTCAAAGTAAACATGATAGAGTCACAACACACAACTGCACAATAGTAAAAGACATTCAGAATAGTCATAATGAAACAAAAGAAAATCCTAATTCAGGTAATTATCAATTCTAGTAGTAAATCTAAAAAAGTACAAATTTCAACAAGTCAAATGTGACAACTGTCATAAGGAGAGAGAGAGAAATTTGATGACTAGTCCAAGAAAGGAAACTACTGAAAGATAATGCTAGCACAAAAAATGAGGAAAGTACCTCCAGCTAACAAAGATAAGGCATCAACTAAATCACATAAAATGGGATGAATGAGAATAGTCACCCAAGAGGGATTAATTACCACATGGTTCTAAGGAATACATCTTCCAAGCATCGTTAGAGAACACACTAATGTACATCAGATAGTATACCATTAAAGACCTCATGCATATGCATCACTATAATTTCCTTAATTCTTTTCCATGCAATACAACATAATGATATAAAACAACATCAATACAAATTTTCATAATCTTAAGGAATAAGAAATATGGGGATGTAAGTCATTAACCCAGATGATCTAATGTAACAACTACTTTTCTTTCAAATATTTACAATATACACTCATGTATTTTAACAAAAGGGAACTATTTTATTACTATAATGAATTAACAATGAATTACAATTGCATTCATTTCTTTACTTTCTATTGGTGTAAATAAGTATTTACTATTTACACTTTACTTAAGTTTACTTAGGTTAATGCATTATTTTATTATTTATTTAGATGCGACACTTAGGAGTTTGTGTACTCTCATGAGTTGTCATGTTGACAACACAGAAGTACGCAACTCTATTTCAGCACATGTTGTCTACAACACTAATTTGCATGATACACCATTGTAGGCTTATCCTCACATCATCACACTTACTTCCATGCTTAATGGAGGATAACCCATATCTGGTGGGCATGTGCCTAGTTGTATGACTTATCATGACGTTGACTTCTATGCATTCTAGAAGCTCTCTAGAGGTCTTTATATATAGGCACTCCTAGTGTACTTTCATATGGCATATTGAATGAATATATTGTCATTCTGATCATACTCTCCCTTTGGTCTACTGTTGTTCTTGTGTTTGAGTTCCTTGGTCTTGGGTGAATTTTGGCCTAAGCCAAATTCTTACATGGTATCAGAACTCAGGGAGATTCTCTACACATTGTTGTTCGAGACCGTTCATGCTTTAGCACATTGACCTGAATCTGAAGAATCTATAAAAATTGGGAGCATCTAGAGCCAAATTTGACCTTACCATTACATTTGAAATGTCAATTCGATAAAGATTGACTATAAATTTGCCTATGTTGGGCTAAAGTTGATTGTGAGGCAATTTTTTTTTGCAAATTGGCACCCAAAGGCACCGATTTGCAATTGGGTATGGTCATTTCAATTGATCTGATTATTTATTTTTGGATCTAAATTAATTTCATCTCTGTAATTTATTTTTTGATTTGAGTATTTTTTGTTTTTTTTTTCCCCCCAGTCAGAGATTTTTCTTTTTTTGTAGAACTAGGCATTCACACCTCGACTCTGCAATTTTAGAGGAATATTAATTGCAAGGTATTATTATAATTTGGCAGGCTTCAATTCAACTTCGGCATCATACTGCATATTAACCAATGACTGAACCACAATATTTATGGTGGGTCACCCAATGCAGGACTGACCCGACCAACTTTCCCAATGGACAAGGCTACAACTTGGTGGGCCTTTTGTTTTATTACAACCTGCAGTGTGTTTGCATTTAAACTACTTCATAGTTTGTAACCCACTCAATGTGAGATTTTATATAAAAAATTTGACTGCGTCCAAGGAAACTCTAGCCCCACAAATGCCTTTTTTAGTGCAGAAAAAACCTCTAGTGACGACGTGTTTGAGAAGTTTAGCATCTGAAAAATAACAATGCTATAGTGTACATATAGTCAGCAGTGAACCCTTCACACGACATCTCTGCAGAAAGACACGTGGACTTCCATTCCCACCTGCAATGCCAGTGTAGAGCCCACATCATTGCCACACAAAATTTTCAGAACAGGCCACACAACATCCACAATTCAATCACATTGTCCGCCATGTCAGAAACCCTCTATGCAAGCCCAAACAACCCTACCACATTAGACACTTACGTCAACACTGACTCAACTTGCATAATCAGTAGTATGGTGAATCCAGTCATCGCCCTATTAGTATCCATGTCAACACCCATACAATCCCCCTTAGCAAAACACATCAGTGTGCCCAATCATTGATTTCATATGCCATGCAGGTAGGACACATGGATTTTTTGTACAGTCCATATAGACCATACTACTAACATCATAATTTTTATGGTTGACATCATGCTAATGTCATCATAGGCTTAAAGGTCTGTTGACATCATCCAACTATGAGCCTAAATTTGACAACTGCTTGATCATCATTCTATGCCAAATTTGAACTATTATGATGGCCATATGACCGTCAAATTTAACCTTTTCTTTTTCTGATGCAACCCCTCTCCATACTATTTTTGATTTTGTAGTCCGACTTTGAGAGGCCATATCTCAGTCATCTGAACTCAAAATCATGTACAATTTTTTTGAAATTGGGTAGAATTTCTTAAAAAAATTTGTGGTGCAACTTTTTTCTAGTTTTGATACATGAATTTGTTAGAAATTGCATTTTTGGTGACTATACGTGCATAATCCTGCATTTTGCAAGTTCAAGTGCTCCGTATGGGCACATCTAGACTTGAAAACAGGTTTGAGGTTTTTTGAAAGTGAGATATTTTTCATCTACTTTCCAGATCTATAGTTAGATTATAGGATTATGTGGACAAAAGTGCTGCTTTTATAAATAGGGCCTTTCTTTGCTTTGTAATGCTTTAGAATTGTAACACATTGTAAAGTTCCAGATTTTTAATTCATTAAGAGGTTGTAACAAGCAAGATCAGAAGACTACGAAGGCCAAAATTGGGAAGTGACCATTATAATCACACTACTAATAAAGTGCCAAAAGCATATATTTTGTGGGGGGGGGAGGGGTGGGGTTCTTGATTTAGTGATAAAGGGTGGTGTTCTTGGTGTTGTGTTCTCTCTTTTTTGCAATTTTGTTTCATTATCTACAATATGGGAAATTTTAAGTTTCCAAAATTAACTCCACATAACTATGCTACATGGTCCATCAAAATGTGGTATCACTTAATGCATAATGGAATTTCACAATATTTAGATGGTACTCTTCCTAAACCAGTAGGTGATAAAGTATCAACAAGTGATATTTTAGCTTGGGTAGCAATGGATAGGAAAGCCCTAGATGATATATGTTTGGGGGTTGATGATAAGATCATGTATCAAATTAAAGAGTGTTCTACATCCAAGGAAGCTTGGGATACTCTTGAAAGCCTATATGGTAAAGTGTCTAAAGAGGATGTTTTCAAAATTGAAAATGAGCTTGTCTCCTTAGATCATAAGTCATTTGACTATATACAGGGTTTCATCATCAAGGTGAATGAACTAAGGAAAAAGCTTACTAATTGTGGAAGTTCTATCAAAATGAAAAATTGATCTATCTTATACATAACAAGCTACCATTGGAGTATTCCACATTTGTTTCTTCATTTAACACCTCAAAGGCTACACTAGGGTTTGCCTATAAGAAAGTCTCTTTTGATGAATATGTTGATCTGTTGGATACCACTGAAAAGAAGTTGAAACTATTGGGGATTCTCAAATCAACTAAGTCTAAAGAATTGGTGGCCAACAATGAGGGTTCTTATAATTTAGCTAGACAATCTTCAAATAAAGGAAAGGGTAAGAAAAAGAAGTGGAAGAAAAAATCAAAGGATGCAGAAAAGACAACACCACAATCCAATCAACAAGGCAAGTCTTCCTCAAATTCCAAAAGAAGGGGGACAACAAAAATAAGGAGAAGAAAAAAAGTTCCTATTGCAAGAAAATGGGTCATGAAGAACATGAGTGTTATCTTAAGAAGATTGATGAATTGACCAACATCATGAAGAAACATAATGTTCCATTGTCTAATGCTTATAAGGATAAAGGATCTTCTTTAGAATCAAAGGGAAAAGGGCAAGCACTCATGGCTAATTCAAATTCTTCAAAGGAATGGATACTTTATTCAGGTGCCTCATATCATATGGGTTCTTCAAAGGAGGATTTTTCTTCATTGAAGCAATTAAAGGTACTGCACATCTTCATGGGAGATGATATAAAATTTGAAGTTGAAGGAAAAGGAAACATGGAAATGGAAAATGTAGAGTTTCAAGATGTTCTCTATGTTCTAAACCTAAGTTCTAATCTCCTATCAATCTACCAAATCACTCACCTTGGAGATGGGCATAAAGTTGAGTTCCTTCTAGACTCAGTACAGGTGCACAGTCTAAAAGATGACTCATTAGTTGTAGTGTGGAAAGTGAATCATAACAAAAGGTTGTACTCTTTCTCCCATTTTGTGCCCAAGTCTCCTTCAAAGACCTTATTATCTCAATCAAATTCAACAATGTAATTATGGCATCAACGGTTTGGACATCTTTCCTTCCGCTATCTTCAGCAACTTTGCACAAATAGAATGGTCAAAGGTCTACCTCAAATAAACTTTTCCCACAATGGATGTTCAATAGATTCAGTGGATATGCATCCAGAAGGGAAGTCTTCAAGAACACCAGTTGTTCTATGGATGGTTCGCATGGTATCAGTAGGTCCTTTTGCATTCAACTAGGGTCACTACATACTTACCTCCGTTGATGACTTTTCAAGATACACTTGGGTCTACTTTATTCATAGTTAGAATGAAATGTTGGACAAGTTTCTAGCCTTTAAGACTCATGTTGAACAAAAATCAAGGAAAGCCATCAAATTTCTATGAATGGACAATGGAAGCACGTATGTGAACAAAAGACTAAAATACTTTTGTAGACTTGAGGGCATTGATCTTTAGACTCCACCAACATTTAGTTTGCATAAGACACATGTTGCAACATTGAGGATCTGCACTCTCAAGTCTATGGCAAGTTGCATGATACAAGCCAAGTTTCTAGATCCATCATTTAAAGTCAAAACAATTAGTAGTGCCACTCACATTCTTAATAGGTCTCCTCATCTAGCCTTAGATGGAAAGACTCCTTTTGAGGCATGGTGTAGTAGAAAACCTTTTGTGACACACTTCAGAGTCTTTTGTTGTCCTGCATGGGCAAAGATATCTTCTAGGAGATGCAAGTTACAGTCACCTTGGCCTTGTACTTTCATTGGTTATAAAGACAGTGTGAAGGCATACAGACTATTGGATCCAGAGACACACCAAATTTTTTTGGAGAAGGATGTACACTTTGAGGAAAGTTCACCCAGCTTGTCCTCTACTCCTCTCTACACATCATATCGTGTGGAAATTGATAGTGACACCAGTGATAGTGCTTCAACAGATTCAGACATGTGGGGTTCTATAGATAGTTGCAGCGAGAGGTCACTATATCAATCCAATCCACATGCATATATAGCCACAATGATAGGTCCAACATAGTAGGGTACATCCAGTCTTTTAGGTTCAACTTCAGTGATAGATTTGGGGGACAATATTGATGATTTTCCTCTTCTTCTTGATGAAGCAGCAGCTTCTTTAGTTATCATGAGGGCTCCATTTGAACCTCTTGTTCATTCTCTACATGATCAATCATCACAGGTTGAAGTGATTGTGGATACTTATGATCAACAGTTGTAGCAAGGTTCTTCATCATTTGCAGAGACAAACAGTTCTTTGAGACAGGTTTTTCAGCTAGTTGAGCAGGTTTCAAAGACATCACTTATCCATGGGATTCTTTCCATGCACAGTGGAAGTGTCTCATTTGTACCCTTGGCCTTGTTTCTTCCTAAGGGGAGGAACACCATTCTACAGTCTTGGATCAGCTTCTTCATAGGAGTAGTCACTGGCATGCATTCTTCTTTGGGGTGGGATTTTGTCTCTCTTTCTCTTCTCATTTTTCTCTTATGTATATACTAGATGTATGTCATAATGGGGGGGTCTTGATTACTCCATCCATCCATACATCGTATGTGTTTTCATCACTCTATTTGAGGGAGGGTTTTTCCCATGAGGTTTTCCCTCTTTCTCCACTTTATGAGAGATTGCATATCATTATGTACATGGGTACCTAACATGGCCTAGTAGCTAGGACCCATCATGCATTTCATCCTAGATTTTGTAAGCTTAAGGGCATTCCCCTAAGTTGCACTTAAAGGGGGGGTGTTGGTGTAAATAAGTATTTACTATTTACACTTTACTTAAGTTTACTTAGGTTAATGAATTATTTTATTATTTATTTAGGTGAGAAACTTAAGAGTTTGTGTACTCTCATGAGTTGTCATGTTCACAACACAGAAGTATGCAACTCTATTTTAGCACACATTTTCTACAACACTAATTTGCATGATACATCATTGTAGGCTTATTCTCACATCATCACACTTACTTCTGTGCTTAATGGAGGATAACCCATATCTGGTGGGCATGTGCCTGGTTGTATGACTTATCATTATGCTAATTTCTATGCATTCTAGAAGCTCTCTAGAGGCCTTTATATATATGCACTCCTAGTGTAATTTCATATGTCATATTGAATGAATATATCATCATTTTGATCATACTATCTCTTTGGTCTACTATTGTGCTTTTGTTTGAGTTCCTTGGTCCTAGGTGAATTCTGGCCTAAGCCAAATTCTTACATTTTCCATAGGAGAATACAAGGAAAGCAATGCACCCTGCTCCACAAGTAGAAATAAAAGAGATTCTCAAAGCCAACACATGGAAAAAAACTAGTGGCTCCATATAAGAGGGTCACAAGAGAAACCAACCATGGTAAGGCACATCAATTCTATCTTCATAACAAGGAAAGACTCACTTTCTTCTCCTTACACTTCTCTAGTTGCATCTACTGGAGAGACAACTCCATCCCAAGTAGATACCCAAGAAACAAAACTCACAAGCTCTCAAAGAGGCACACACACTCACACAATCACAACATCAACCATGTGGGCAACATATGCATAGAGATCCCAATGTTTGAACAGAGGCTCTGATACTAGATGTAATGCCCTGCCTAGAGATCCTTGGAAAACTAGGATAAAACATGCACTAAATAATTTTTTATATAAGTTTCTTAACAACAACATATAGTAACCAAGTGCAAGAATGAAACATCTATACAAGGTAATATGAGTAGGATACATGGAAAAACTCACATGTTCACCTACACAAATGGAAGTCTTACAAACACTTCCAAAGATCCCAAAGCACCAAAATATAACACAAACCATGAGAATACCTAAATGAACTCTAGATAACATCCACATATTCAAAGAGGGAATATGAAACTAATAGTCCCAAACAAGATATTCCTTTTAAGCCCAAAGAACAAGTTCCTAGCATGATTAAACATATAAGTCCATTTCCAACAATCATAGCATAATGAAGAATTATAGGAAGAGACCATCAAGTGGTAATGCACAAGACGAGGACTCATGGTTAAAACCACTCATCTACATGATACCATGCATAAAGAAAAATGTTGAATCCTCAAATTGGCTAAGTCTAAAATCTCGAAGCCCTAAAATCTGACTTAAGTTTGAATTCCTAAAGCCCTAAGATTTTCTAGATTCTTTATCATAACTCAGATAGGTCTAGAAATAATCTCAAATGAATCATTGCATATATATATAATATATCTTAAGTATAAGGAAGAATAAGAAGAAGAGTAAATGAAGAAGATAATGCCACTTATGATATCTTTTATATATAGGAAGCAAGAACCCCCAAAAGGGTACCCAGATCTCGTTCAAGACCATATCTAACAAGTCAGAAAGTGCCCGCTCTCTTCCTGAGCAGGTTTTTCCACAAACCACGTGCTATACTTTTTACTATAGCCAAGTGATACTTTTTTAACCTTTACTATAATCAGGTGATACTTTGTACCCATGTGATACTTCTTACTATAGCCATGTGATACTTTCTACTATAGCGATGTGTTATTTTATTAGTATCATACAATATTATTTGCTACTACAGTGCTATACTTTTCTAGTATCACCCAATGCTGAAAAATATCACTCAGGTTTTGAACATAATGTAAATTATCTATTTAAGAGGCAAGGTAGGGTTAGAATCTCCACACCATGGAATACCAGAACCACCATAGTCAAGGGGTAAACACTCGAAAGCATAAATGAGATAAAAAAACTCTAACATCTAATCCATAGCTTCTAATGTGATCATGCAAAAAGAAACATCACAATGAACATACTTGTGCATAAATCAACTATCTCAAGAAAGAAAGCACAACCAAAGAAACCACCAAACTATAAACAACTATGCTCATTTTCTCCCAACCATAATGGCATCATGAGACCTCAAATGCCCTTAACCATCCCCTAAGCATGAATCTAAAATTTCCAACAAGATAGTTGAAGTTGTTTCATGAGATCATTCTTATTGATAACCATCAAATAATATCATAAGAATAAGTATATCCAAAATGCTAATCTACCAATAGCATCACTAATAATATGATACAACATCATAATAAAGGAATGTATCAAGTAATAAACTAATATCATCTAAAAATGACATCAATGCATCCAAGATAAACCATGAATCATAAGAGAACATACTTCAGATACACCAAAGTACCAAGTAAATATCCAACCTCAGTCTCAAACTGAAGTAGACCATCTCTACATACTAGTCCCCAATAGTGGTATAGGTAGCTACACTTACCAAATAGATGATACCCATAGGCTCATTCCCACCATGCTAATGGAGATAATGATTTGACCACAATCACATAAAAAAGTAAGTCATGGTTAACACTCACACCAAACAGTACAGAGGACTACAACCAAGATCATGAGATAATGCAATACAATAGGTCCTAGTTAGATGCTCTATGGGTCTACTATGTAGGGACTCTAGTGAAGTGTAAGTTGCTTGGCATTGAAAATCCCAAACTATATCTGGTACAAAATGAATCCCTCAAGAAACCATCATAGCATTGTAGAACAAATCCTTAGGAAACCACCACACTGTGCCCTTAGCATAACTATATAGGCCACACCCTTTGATGAACTGCTCAGGTTTTCACTTATAAGATATTAAATTTAGTACCCATTTATTAATTTAGTTATTACTTGTTATAACTTCTTCATGCTACCTTATCAGAAAAAAACACTTGTTGATATTAAACCACATACATAAATAACAATTACATGCAAACATAAACAATATCAAAAAATAATAGGTCACACAGAAAGGAACACAAGACACCAAGATTTAACATGGTTCACCCAATCCCTAGGCTACGTCCACCAAACAACAAGTCTGATATTATTATGATCCAGTGATTACAACTTGATTACGATCTATAACCCCTTACATCTCAATACCACTACAAGAACCAATTTTTGTATCACCTTATGAAACAATCCCTAACCCTAAGCCCTTTTATACAAGTATTAAACCACTTTAGGGTTATAATTAATACTTAAATGTCAACCCAAAATCCTGATAAAGTAGGGCCCAAAAACTTTTTCGGGCCGATGCCTCAAGCCCCAAAGAATTTATGAAGTATGTACAATACTTCCTTGATCAATCACCACAAACTAACAATCTCCCACTTGGGTTTTGATCAGACTCCACACTAGACAATAATCTCCCACTTGGAGACTGATCCTATAGCAATACTGCTACCACATGAGGCTCCCATTAGATCAAACCACCCTGGATAGTACTGTTCATTTATTCCTGATCAGTTTAGAAGACCAATCAAAGCTAAAGAGGAATTCAACTTCTCCCTTTTCACTACCTTTGTAAATACATCCATTGGATTGTCATCTGTATTTATCTTGTCCAACTTTAACTATCCATCATCCAAAATGGATCGAATGAAATGGTACCACAACTGAATGTGTTTTGTCTTTGAATGCAGAGCCACATTCTTCACAAGATGAATGACACTTTGGCTTCTGTAAACAAATAATTATCCCTCTGGGGGTGTCCCAATTCTTCCAAGAAGAACTAAAGCCATATCATCTCCTTGGCTACCTCTGTAGTCGATAAAGCATTTACCTTCTATAACCTAGAAACCCAGCTCACTATTGCCCCACCAATAGTAAAGGCATAACCTATAGTACTCAGCCTAGTATCAATATCCCCTACCAAATCTAAGTTAGCATAACCCTATAAATCAGTAGTAGAGCTCCTGAGCCCCAAATAATTTATGAAGTATGTATAGTACTTCCCTGATCAGTCACCACAAACTAACAGTACTAGGGTATATGAGTGAAACCACTCCATGCATCTAACCAAAATACCCATGCTCATCACGCGATGAGTGCCCAAAGGCAATGCAGGTTCCCAACCCAACCCCAAATGAACAATCCCTCAACCAACCTATATATGAGAATTTGGGTCTAGCAAGATCCCATCAAATACACACACATGTGCTCATGTGTGGGAATAACCAACTACAAAAAATAATAAAGTAACCAATGCAAGGGTTGGATATGAGAAATACAAGAATTAAACAAGTATAACAATCTAGCCCAACTATACTATAGCTAAAAGTATGGATTCTGCATGAATCCCAATGCAAAAACAATAAAACTATTGTTAGATGGGAAACCTAGAAATTATTCCAAATAAAAAACCCAATATTAGTGCCAAGAAAATACTTGAGAAAACTGGGTGGCATGTAAAATGAGGCAATGCAAAATTTCTCCAAACTAAAGGTTGTCGAATCTCAGCAAAATTAAAACCCATTATCCCAATGGTTACCAAACACTCAAAAATCCAATAGAATCCAAGTTTCAAGTATGTATGAAAAATGGCCAGCATAACGGCTCAAAATTTTAAATCCCCAAAGCCACAAACCCTAATTTGTTCACACACACCCAACCATGCCAAATAGACAAATGAAAATAGAGAGAAACACTAGTTCTTAACCTCTGACTCTAAAAAAAGCAAGAACTAAAGATGAAACAAAGTAAAACCAATAAAATTGAAGGCCCTACCTCACAACCAAAAGCGCTATAACAAGAAATAATGCCATAAAATAACATACCCCATTGAATGTGCTAAAACATTCAACATAACTAGATTTCCCTATTATGAATCCAGCAAGACCAACCTCATGACAATCTACTGAGCCAATCTCACCCAATGAGCAAAGAAAGAAAATGCCATGAACAGTGTTTTGGCAATTTTCTCTCCAAGCATGAAATAACAAAGTCAAAAGTGAACAATAAAGCTCCTTTTTGCCAATATAAACACTTTTCTAAAGTGACTTATAAATTAGGTTATTAAAATGACTTAATAACCAACTAGCCCCTTAACCCAGATAAATTAGGGAATTCCAATTGTATGTAATTCAACTACGACAAATTAGCTAGCAATAAAATAAAGATTAAATCAAATAATCCCTCTAACCCATTAAACATCATTTAATTTGATCTTTTTCGTGACCACTATGGAATCCTAAATGCATAGACACACTTACAGATCTAATCACATAATGCATTATGAATCTAGATTTACCAATTACCGAAGGATTAAAATAACAATAAAAGATACATTTCTCATATAGAGACAATATTGGCCTTGGGCAAAAGCACAAATCTATGTCACGGTTTAGGATACCAAAACCTATTTTGGTCAAATCTCATTTCTCTATCAAAACTCAATTTTTTTTCAAAAACTAAAAATACCCTTTTTATAGATCTTAGATTCAATATCATTATTATATAAATTTTTGAGTGTTTTGATTAGTTATAATATGTTATAATTTCAAAATATTATAAGTCGATATTTCAACATTTTAGATGATGCTCCGTCAAAAAATGGGAAAAATAAAATCTCTAGATGAGAGAGTCCTCTTCACAAATATGTATTTTTTTTCAAGAACATATAGATTTGATAGGGAAGTTTTGATGGGAGGAAAGAATTGTTTGATCCTGATAAGGTCAAGCTTGAGTACTTATAAAAAATAAAATATACATAAAAAATAATTATTTCTTTTTTTGTTTGCTAGCTATACATGTCATCCATAAGATAGTTTCGAATCAGAAAAAAAAAAAGATGATTTGCATACACTTTTTTGACGAGAACTACACCCTATGTTTTTTACAATTAAAAAAGGGACTTCAAAATAAAAGAAAATGAATAAATTCTTACTCAAAAAAAATATAAAAATTATAGGCATAAAATTCATCCAATTCTACACATTTCATCAGTTTACATCATCTTCAAATTCTAAACACAAATACCATTTTTTTTGTCATTAATGTTGAACTGTTGCATTTTCATCTCCTATTTCTTTATAAAAGATGACAAAGGTTTGTGCTTTTACCCCCTTAACATGAAAATTCTAATCACTAACTCAATGTGCCATTACCAGGGATATAAGTCCTGCATAATAAACAAACACAATCAAGTATAGATGCACAATATATAGTAACTGAAGCAACAATTAAAAAAAATCACATAGCTACAACATCTAATCAGTTTCATTAAAATAATCTTTTTAAATCATTCATTTGCACAATAATAAAGGTTATGGAAAGAATGATGTAAATATTGATAGCACAATCACATCACAATAAACCCAACAATATCCATTGATAATCCTCAACCATAAACTCAACAATCAGGTATAAGTGTAAACAACCAATTAAAGAAACAATATAATCAAACCACCCCAAAGGTGTAGACCACTCACGTGTCCTAACCATAATCTCATAAGAAGAAAGATCACCAAAGCATCATCCATCAAGATGACTTACAAGAATCAAATGGGAGAGGCACTCCACATACAAAAAAAACACTCATCAATGAACACACTAAATTTTGTACACAGAGACCCTTGATGAGAGGATGAAAACCACAGTGGAGATAATATATCCACTAGTCTTCTAGTATAGTTAAAAGGTTTCCCTATTAATAGATATAACTTATTCCTCTTGAGAACACAATTTGTTAGGAATGTCTGTAATCTGTGAAGATTACAATCAACCTATTAAGGTTGTCTTGTTAAAGGATTTAGCACTCTTTCTGAGAGGCACCTGGTTAAATGATTTTATACATGCTTACAACTGAAGCATGCTCTATTAGGATCTTACAAACTAATTTCAATGGTTAGAGAGAAATCAAATGTGATCTAAACATGTAGCACTTTCCTGCTTAGTAGATCTCAAGTGCATAACTTTGAGATATCACAATCTCCTTGTTAGTCTGATTTCAATAAAATAAAATTATCATAAATTTAGATATAAAAATAAGAACAAGTTCTATGTCTTTCCTACTAGGGCTTTTTTTTGTCTTTGCAATTTTAAAACCCTATGAGAAACCCTTTTAAAATCAAGCTTTGTGTCCAAATTAAGCATGCTAGGCCTTGTCCTTTTAAAATTTTATTGGGCTGTTAGCTTTTTGAATTTGGAATATTCCTTCTAGATCTGTTTAAAATCCCACTTTCCCATTTCTTGTTCCCAAGGTTTTTACACCATTAGATCTTTGCAAGATCTACGATGGTCATTATGTCTCTTAAAGGAAGTGTGAGGATTTAAACTTATGCGACATAGTAACTACCACAAAATGGAAGGACAATGTCGTAAAATGGAGAATCATCACCAAATCTTTTAATTAATCTGAGCTTTGAGGCAAGGTGGCTAGTGTTAGAACTATCAGTGTTGGAGAAGGGACTGGTTGGAAAAGGGTACAATCGACATCATCGGGGTTTGGTATTTTTTGGCGGGTCACTATGTCACAACCAGAAAATGAAAGCACCTTACCAGTAGTGACATAGTACCTTGCCAAAAATTTAAGAAAAGGTGAGAGATTATGAAATGGATGGGCATCATAAAATTCCTAGTTGTTAGTGTAGGTGTGTGACTTCAATTCCTTGTCAGATGAATTGATTACAGTAATCATGGCAGAACATGGATATTTTTCACAGTATCAAGTTTTCAAAGGGCTTTAAGGAGGTCACTATGTTGCGATTAGGAAATGAAAGAATCCCATTGGTAGTGACATAGTGCCTTGATGGAAAAAGGGAATGCAACAACAACTCCAAAAGGTAGGTCCCATGTATCACCTTCATCAACAACAAGCCATGTCATCACTTTGCCACGTTAAGATTATTTGAGCATGTGTGTGTTTTGTGCACTAGAGTTTGCAAGAAATATGGGAGGTCACTATATTATGATAAAAAAATCCTTTTTTTTTGTTGGTAGTGACACAACACCTTACCGAAAAAGATGAAACACAACAAGGTTTTGTTTTATGGTGGCACCAGAAATGAGTAAAATATTATATGACTAGCCAGCATGTAAGAATATTTCCAAGTCACACATGACATGGAATCACACTCAAATGAAAGAGCAGATGAAGAATCTTGGTTGTTGGATTAAAGTTAAATCAATGATCATCGCCAAGTCGCTATCAAGAGTTGCACATTGATTATTTGAGTTACTCATTCTTTAAGGATAATGATATAGAGACCAAAGGAAGAAAAGGAGGGGCCCACCACAATCATATCAAATCACTGATCAAATGAACATCGTTAGATTAAGATGGCATCAATGATTGTCACTATGTCGCATAGACAAAATGCTCACTTTTTATGTATGGTGATATAGCAACATGGCGACACATGTCCTCAAGTGGTAGTGGGTCTAGTCAAAGCCACCAATAATAAAAGAAAAGCTTATGTGGAGAAAGCTTACTGGATTGATTTCCAACTTGGCAAGTGGAAAATGAATCATCCATGGTTTTATTCCTAGATTGTTAGATTTTTGGAGATTGACTGTGTAGTTTTAAAATCTGAATGTGGTGCCACCCTGTTTGCCTTACAACTTATTTATGAAGAATGAAGGTTCCTTGTGCAAACTAGTAATTGGATATATTGCAAAAAATCTTGCTATCTTTTCATATGCAAAAAAATTTCCAAACTTCCAAAAGAATTCAACGCTATCAAAACTTGTGCTTGGGGTGATCAAGACATGAGAGGATTCCTACTTGTTTGCAAAAGTATTGCAAAATTGTAGAGAAGAGTAGCAGAGAATCAAGTAAGTCCTTGTTCTCACTATAAATATTTAAGTACTCTAGTTTTTTGTAAATTGTATCCACCATGCCTCTAAAGAAGGTTTTCTTTGGTCAAGAAGATTACTTGGCCAAAAATATTTATGGTGATCTCCTCGAATTGTTACTTGCATCAAAAAATGAGACTGTTGAAGTAAACAAATTAATTTCTTTAAAACCTAGCCTTAAAATTTTTGATGGATTGTATGATAAAGGAAATTGGGTTAGGGATGCCAAAACTGCTCAAACAGGGCTCAACCTTTTTTTAAAATGGTTCTTAGAAAAGAAATTATTTGCCCCTCATGCCAATATTTGGAATTTTGACTTGGAAAAGCTAGTGGTCCCTAGTGTCTTTATGGATGCTAATTTATTAATGGCTATTGCTAAAAACTACGACCCAACAATTAGGGTAGTAAGAAGAACATATGGTCAATGCTTGATCACAGTAAGTCATGATGAAATTAGGGAAGTATTTGGCCTATGCCACTATCAAATTTTCATGTACCCATTGACCTACAAGATCTAGAAAAATAATATGTGTGTAAAAATGATAAAATTAGGCAGGGTGTGTTGAGGGCACATATAGGCACAATTGGAAACTTTCCTATGATTACAACCTCCTCTAGGGAACCTTTCAAGAAGGAATATTTCACTTCCCAGGTTGTGGAAATATACTTGACTCTATATAGGGTTTTTAGGGAATATGAACAAAATTTTATGCCTATAAGTTCCATGTATATGATAACTCAGATTTCTTCTTTTGGTGTTAATATTATTTTTTGATTTTTTCTCCTACTTAGCAGAAGAAATCCATACAGGCTTGGTTGGAATTACTAAAGGCAAGATTGGAAAAACATTTGGTCATTATTCTCCGCCAATGCACATGTTCTTGTTCAAAGGAGCAACATATTTTGGTAAAGAAATGCATTTGAATAGAAGTAATGAGGGAGATGCTCTGCCAGTTTAGTTGTGGAGTGCAGACATGACTTGGGATGTAGAAAATGCTAGTTTTGTCAGGTCTGATAGGTATTTTGCCTTAAAGTTGAGGTGCCTTTTCTTAAGTGACAATCCTAGAGTGCCTAAGGATTTGGTAAATTTTATTAAACCCATGGATAACCCATCTACTTTGAAAGTATCTCATAGCTAGGGAGACATTATGCCATACCTTGTTTCTACTGTTATTAAAGTTTATGGTTTTCAAGAGGCTCCTCTTGTTTTTCCTTACCAAGTGCCACTGAAGATAGGAAGAGCTGAGATATTATGGAAGATGGGAGGATTGGAGGAGAAATATTTGGTGAAAAGATGAAGAGGTTCAATTTTCCCAACTTGTACTGTAGCCCACCATTTTGTTATTGCAAAGGGAGGCTAGTTGTTTTTGTACAAAATTTTAGATCAATATAAGATGGTAGTGTCTCATCCCCATCTTTATGACACTGAGGATTTTTATGACTTGGCTTTTAGACGCAAAGCTAAGATGGGTAAAATAAAACATGAGTCTTATTACCCTAAAGACATAATAAGGAATGAGTTCTCTTTGCAAGAGCAAGAGACCAAAAAGGAAAAGTGGAGTCTTTTAAAGAGTTTTGGAATTTATACATTGTTTTGATAAGGATTATCAACCTCTTTAGAATATTGCACTGCTACCCAATTGGGATATCATAGATGCCCCAATTTTTAATTCTGTTTCAAATAAATTAGATTTACATGATCAAGATAAGAAGAAAATAAAAGGAACCACCTTTAGTGAAGACCAGGCTACCTTAGTTATTTGGTCACTAAGGAAAAGATCCAAGGCTGTATCATCACAACTAGATGATACTGGTTTAAGGGGAGTATCAATGTAAAAAGAGTGGCAGATACCATCCATGTAGAGGCTGCACATATGAATGTTGGAACATCTCACTTAGTTTTGGCTACTGTAGAGAAAGAAGAGAAGGCAATGTCTAAACTATAAAGTAAATATAAAAAGGTTTTAGAAGCCTATAATAAAGAAGTTCAAAAGAGAATTGAACTTGAGACTAAGGTGTTGAGATGGTCTACTAGGCCTCAGATCACATACCCTCACCCACTAGTGGAACCTTTTAAATCCACTCCTCTTATTGAGATCCCTGATACACCACAAAGGTCACAATATTATACAACTGAAGACTTTGAAGAGGAGAAGAGAAAATTGTGGGCTTTACATGCAGAGTTAAATGTGAAGTATGAGGACAAACTGAGAAAGGATCTCATGTATCTGGTTGATAAAATTGAATGGCCATTGTTATATGATTAGTTAGAAAAAGTAATAAACATATGGGATGAAATAAAAGCAAGTGATGAGGCCTTGAAACCTATTGTCAATAAGTGGAGTAAGAGGAGAAAGGAAATCGCATTCTTGTGCTACGCTATCATAAGGTCTTTACACGATCACATTGAAATAACTTATGATCTTGCTCATGATCTCCTAGAATTTGATGATAAGAGAGTTGAGCTACAAAGAAGAATTTTTATCTATTTGGATAAGTACAAGAGTAAGAAATTTGATTTATTCCCACTTGCTTTGGATAAGAAAAATAAATTGAAAAATAAAGATGAATGGGCTAAAGAATTAGATGATCTATTTTATTTAAGAATGAATGAAGTCATCAATAAAAAAGGACATGTATGGTGGACAACCACAATAGAAGAAATAGTGAAGACCCAATTGTTCTTTGATTCTTTAAAGTAGGATTTTGTTAGTATTGATAAAGAGGCAGAATATGTGATAAAAAAACAAAGGGATATTTCACAGTTTAACTAGCCAGATGACACCCTCTTTGACAGGTGGATGGCTAATGTTGCTTCTGATGAGCAGTGGGAAGAGGTTGAGAGTGATGATGATGAGATGAATCTAGATGAATTACAAATCATTGATACACCTTCAAGAGATCAGAGGAGAGAAGAAGATGAAGAAGGGAAATCATCTCATGTGGAAAGTACCTTGGGCCAGATGGATGATGTGGTAGAAATGAAACCAAATATAACTATCACCTTGGCAGTACATGATGATGCAAGTGGAAATGCTAGAGGAGAGGTGAATTTGCAGGAATTAGAGCCTGACACATAATTGGCAAACTTGATAGCTACATATGCCGAGGAATTAGAATAACTTAAAGTCAATCATGAGATTTGTAGCATTTGAAAATGTAACAGAAGAGGGGCCTACCAAAAGAATAATCTGATATATAAGTTTTTCTATTACACAATTTTTTGTGCTTTTGTGACAACTAAATGTAAATATATTTTATCTAGTTGACATCTATCTGTTCTCTATGCCTGAAGCTTGTTGCATCTCACTCTATTTAAGTGAGATTCCAAGGCTAGATAATGGTCCAATTTCATTGATAATTTTGGTCTATACTAAATATGGTTCATTCCAGTTTATTAGTGCAAAACTTATGATGTATTTTCTTTGCAAATACTTGGGAATATATTAATGTTACAGGGGTCTAATGTTTTTTCTAGAGTCATTCTGAGTTTTATTACAATTTTATACAATTTTAAAAGAATATTAATACAAAGTTTAATTTTCCTTATATCTATTCTTGTTGAGTTTTATCTCCATTGTTTTGACCTGGTCACTCTGATGTTTTGTGAGCAAAGCTTGTCCAATTGAATGCAATTTATTTAGATTGTATGTCAATTCATTATTGCTATTGATTCAATGAATTAAGTAAATGCTATAGTGAATTTGATAGTGTTGCTAAGGTAATAGGAAGGATGTCTATAAGAATGAATTTCGGTAAGAATTGCTAATAGTATTGGTTGTAATGCAATCAATTAGATCTATAAATTGAAGTAGACTCTGAATCCCAATGGATAAAGCACTGATCTAGTTAGTCCAGTCTGCAGATAGAGAGATCATGAATAAGCACAAATTCTAAAATCAAAATCAATTTTATTTTACCATTTGAAGAGTTTCAAAGAGGGTCAACACTTCATTTACTACTATCATATCCATCAAATCAAATCATCACATGCATACATGAGTCCATGATATAACAAATATACATGTCTGAATATCAACCAGTTGGGGTATCTCATAAAGAAAATGATCGAACAATACATCAAGAGGATAAAAGCAACATAGATATAAGATAGACTGCATCAACAAGGACATTTAAATGATCAAATAGCATGGACATTAACAGATCACATCATCTATCCACATGAATATCCAAAGATCACCAAGTACATCAACATCAATATCAACTAAACATCACAAGAATAATCATACATAATGATGAGTTATGCCATAACACATAATGTACACTCATCCCTGCATAGGTGGCTGACTTTAAGGTCCTTGCTTGTTGAGGGCACTTGTATCCTCTCATGGTGCTTGCTCCATCGCATCTATCATTGGTGCAACCTGTCTAGCTATGACCATCTAACTAGTCGATACCCCATCTATCCTCAGTGGTGGTGGTGGTGGTGGTGGCCCAAGTGTCATTGTGGCTATAAATTCTTGTAGTGTACTTGTCACCTCACCCACCTGATCCTCCACAATACTTATCTAAGCCTCTAAATTAGTAGATCCCTCTAGCCTATATAGTGGTGGCTATGCACCTAATAGCAGTTGTTGCAGCCCTTGTGGTTGTACATCTTATGGATCTCTGATAGGAGCCTATACCCATGGCCTCTATCATCAGATAAACTAAACATCCTTAGGCAACCTAGCCCTCACCTACTCTGCCCTACCTTGCTCAACACCTCTATCCTATTGACCAACTCCCACACCCCTAAGAATCCCTCCTCTCACCCTCACACCACCATGGCCTTGGGTCCCTCCAACCCTCCCTACACCTACTGGTCTCTACACTGGACCTCATGTCACACCCCTCCATGGTAGTACTATGGCTACTTGGCCTCACCTCCCCCATACTCTAACCACACCTATCACTCTCCCTCCAAACCATCATCTCCCTCTATCTCTCCCCAAACCACCCTCATCATCCTCATCCTCTCCCCCACTCGATGACTCATCAATCCCAAGAATAGGCTTTATTAGATCTATATATCTCAAAAAGGGATGTTCTCGAAACCATCGGGCATAGTCCCCCTCCATCCCTGCATCTGCCACTCCATCCTGTAATGCACATGTTGTGGTGTGTCTATCATCTATAGAAAGGCCTCTAGGAAAGCCTCATACACCAAAGTCGGCCCCCACACTACTCTCTCTGACTACACCTAAGCATAATGTGGTGACCTCTATGGCATGTCCTACCACCAACCAAACTGTCTCACCACCCACCTAAAAAAAAACCTCTCTATCATAGTAGGTACCTGACCAAGAAAATACCTTAGACCAAAGAAATATACCATCTCATCATCATCCTTGGCCCATGGCTCTATAAACCTATAAGGTCTCGACACAACCTCATCAATGTCATCTAATATATGCCTCTATCTTGCCCAAATAGGGTTGCATGATCACACCAGAGTAAGTTTACATGTAAGGAATACCCTACAGCTACTATTGCACACACACCAAATGAGTAATGGGTAAATGCTCCCATGTCCATAGCTATAAAAAAATCACCCTTGTTGATAGTGATGAGGCTCCAGAATATACAACTTGATGTAAGTCATGATATAAGTGGGCCAAAATACAATTGTCCCATGCAAATCTCCATGGTTGATCAATCATATCCTCTATCAATTAGCCCCATCCAACTAATCATCCTTTCCTTCATTGGTCTGACAATAAAAATCCTCCTATCAATCCAGTGAAAACTATCAACAATGCCTCATACTACAGCATCTGAAACCATGATACACTATCATCCCCAATATTGTAATCCCCAATTAAATCTTGGAAAGTAGTGCCATCAATGGTTTGATCATAGTACACCATATCCCCTACTGTTAAGATCTGCAATATTTGATATAATCCTCAGGAGTCACTGACATCTCCCCCATTAGAAAATGAAAGGTGTTGTGGTTTGAGTGCCACTGCTCAGCCATAGCTATCAATGGCCCCCTGTTCACTTGAAACTAAGGCATTTGTGGCAAATAAGTAAACTCAAATATGTCAATCACCTACTACTCCTCAACTGATAATCTACCTACTACCTATAGGGGCCATGGATACAACCCTCGTACTATGATCTTTTGCTCACATACCTATTTTTCATCAAACAAAAAACAATGTCAGTTTTCATCCCAAACTGATCACCATAAATTAGTATACTATTTTTATCTAGCTACTCAACTATTGGTTCTATCTTTGACCTATTACTCATCCTTCTCTATCCTAAGTTAGACCTGTTTGTTTTCCCTACTCTTTATCCTAAGCTGGGGCATCAGTCTTTACCTACCTATCATTAGACTAATCCTAAAACATCACTTCATCACTACCTAACTACTATTGCTTACTCATCATGATGAATCCCTGACTGCGAGACCTAGAATCTAGCCTTTTGCATTATCTTACACTCAATCAAGGCCTTACAATTAGTTCCCATTCCACAATGATCATTTTCACTACTTTATAGGACATGGGTGCTATCAAATCAATCATATGTGCTAAAATAGATAGATGTACTATTATAATATCCAAAAGTGCTATTTGATACCCCACTTGCACTATAATATGGCTAAGCACTATTCAAATGATCATATGTGCTATTTAACATTGCATAAGCAATATTTAATTCATACGTGTTAACAAATCTAACATATGCACTATACAATTAATCAAATGTGATGAAACTTTTAAATGTGCCATTTAAACACTTGTATGTGCTTTTTTTTATCTATATGTGCTAATTTGCCTAAAAACTAGGTTTTGGTATGTGCTATTTCATCCTTCGAATGTGCTACCTAATTATGCGAATGTGGTAAAAGAAATTAAATGCGCTAAAAGAACAACTAGATGCACTAAAAGACTTAAACTACCAATCTATCACAAAAAATTGCTTGAAATTCCAAAAAAAAAAGGAATACATGAACAAATATTAAAAATAGAAGATGTCGATGACTTGTCGGGGCACCATAGTCCATTAGATGCTCATACCTACAACCCCTCTTGAATATGTGTTCTCATAAAGAAACCACCATCCTCGCTAGCTCAGAGCTCCAAAATGCCAAATGTCAAAAAAGAGCATAAAATGACAAGACAAAAAGACTTTTTTCCCTATTTAACCCTCCTTAGGGGCATATATATCACCTTTTCACCCTATTTACCCACCATTAGAATCTTTTTTCTCACTTTCTTGAATTGGTTGTTGTATTAAACCAACTTGATCATCTTTATCTATCAATTATCAAACATTTCATAAATAAAATTGGACCTCCTTAATTCAAAACCATTCATTTTTTTTCCAATTTCATTTTCGAAGGGGCAACATATCCATATCAAATTAAGGCATCCAAAACTAGGGCATCAAAATTCTCTACAAAATAAAAAATGTTCTACCATAGCTAAAAATTCCAACACATCAAATCAACCAAAATCAGGGTATTCAAGTAAAAACATCGCAACATTAATCAGCAAAATCAACGACAATCAAGACATCAAACCATTGATCATCAGACATCAAGTCATCAACAATAAAACATCATATGAACCTCAAAACATCAAAACATCATCAATCAGACATTCCATCATCAGAATTGACCTAAAATTAGAGAATCAAGATAGTCTTGGAACTAATACGCCTATTAAATTACGTAATTCCAATCAATCGACGCAAATTAAGGAGTAAATTAAAAGAACACAATAGACTTTCAAATAAAAAATCACATCAGGTTATTAATTATCTATCAAATCAACAAGACCTGAATCAACATTAAAAGAGAAGAAAACATAATTCAAATTCATAAAATGAAATTTGAAAAGGGAGGAAGAAAAATACAAAGTGTTGAAACTAAATAAGACATTTATTAAATCAATAAAGTCATTTATCCTCACAAAAGAGAAAATCTCCTTTTTTCATTTAAAAGAATTGGAAATATCCCCATTTATCCTCAAAACCAAGTCTATTCGACTCTTCCTCCTAGTCTCTTATGAGATATTTTTAGTTTCACTTTCATCCACCAGTCAAAGGTGAAATTATTGATTCTTACCCTAACCCCTTCTGAAATCCTATAAATAGGAGGGAAATCCAAGAGCCAAAGGACCCAAGTTTTAGGCATCTACACTATAGGCACACTTTGAGTTATCATTTTAGCATTATCATTCTAGAAAATTCATAGCATTTTAGCATTGTTTTTATGTTATCTAGCATCATTTATTACGTGTTTAGCTCATTGTATGTCCATGGTCATAGCATTCTAAGAGTTGTTATCTTCATATAATCTAAATTATAGTCATAGATCTTGCATGCATTCTTGTAGATCTACATTCTAAGCATATTCCCATTCTAGAACTATCACTAAGATGTTGGTCTAAGAGCTTTCTTAGCGGTTGTAGTTAGGGAAACATGAGACGCTTGTAGAGTTTACATTTTGACAATGATTTCTTGGGCCAGATCATAAATCTCATATCCAATAACCCTTGGATCGCTAACACACATTTACCAAACATTCTGCTCCTTTTCGTACTTCGCATTTCATAAAATAATCACCACACATTACAATCAAGGAAAAAATCTTTCCTTTATACAGTTTCTTCAAAATAGTTCCTTGAGTTGGCCTTGAGGCTTTCCAATTAATTATAATAAGATAATTAATTAATTACAAATATAATAGCATTTTTGGCTCACAATCTATATAAAAATTCACACGTGCAATACTAGGGCTTGCACACTTACTGACGTCACCAATAGATTGTCATCTATCACTGCATGACTGCACATCTTCTCATTGCATCTCATATGAAAGATATCGAACAACCATCAAGAATTGGTTTCCTTGTGCTCTATCTCTAAACTGTTCTCTGCAAATTAGCTACAACTTCTATACGTCTTTGAATTAGACTCTGCACACTAAACCACATCATCAGGACATTATGCTACATATGTTCATAACTGCACATCACTAGACAATCGAACCATTTTTCATACATTTGAGATCTACATCTTCTACTCAGCCAATCTTTACATAAACCATACTATGTTTACATCAATGAAAAAAATATTCATGAATGCAACATGCAAATACTCTCCAATGCTTGGGATACTCCCCCAAAGTAGTATCATTAGCCTTCATGCTAATAATCTCTACCTTTGGCTTTTGTGGAAACATAGATGGAAAACCATCTAAGTTCCAAGAATACCAAAATAGTACTCTATTGTTGCTATTGTCATCTTCTCAAATCCTTTTCATTATCCACCAATCAAAAGTGAAAATACTGATTCTTACCCCAACCACTTCCGAAATCCTATAAATAGGAGGGAAATCCAAGAGCCAAAGGACCCAAGTTTTAGGCATCTACACTATAGGCACACTTTGAGTTATCATTTTAGCATTATCATTCTAGAAAATTCATAGCATTTTAGCATTGTTTTTATGTTATCTAGCATCATTTATTATGTGTTTAGCTCATTGTATGTCCATGGTCATAGCATTCTAAGAGTTGTTATCTTCATATAATCTACATTATAGTCATAGATCTTGCATGCATTCTTGTAGATCTGCATTCTAAGCATATTCCCATTCTAGAACTATCACTAAGATGTTGTTCTAAGAGCTTTCTTAGCGGTTGTAGTTAGGGAAACATGAGACGCTTGTAGAGTTTACATTTTGACAATGATTTCTTGGGTTTAGTCTAGTTCGTTGTCAGTCTATCTGCATTCTACATTAAAGTTTCATGAATATACGATTATATCATGTACACAACTAATAATACAATTATCAACCTTATTGAACTTTAACCATATGAGTAATATAATCATAAACTACAACAAGATATTCATACACAATAACACCATATATGTCAACTAGGGAAACCCTTGATTAGAGGGAAAACCCTAGTGGGGATGGTACCCACAAGATGATGTACTAATATAAATGTTCATTGTTAGAGGATGGACCCTGTTAGGAGTCTATAACAACATTTAGTACATATGAGTCCTTGTTAGGAGACTTTGAATCCCCATTAGGAGATTCCAACACTGTTAGGAGTTGTGGAAGACAGATGGACCCACTTCCCAAATAGCTTCAAGGGAAAGACCAATGAACCCACTATCCAAATGATGTCTGTAGTATTCCTTGTAGAATAATAGAAATAAAATGTACCTCCTTCCTATTCTTATGTCGTATCAACCAAATTTCTGCTCCTTCTGATCTTGTAACCAGATCATAAATCTCATATCCAATAACCCTTGGATCGCTAACACACATTTACCAAACACTCTGCTCCTTTTTGTACTTCGTATTTCATAAAATAATCACCACACATTACAATCAAGGAAAAAATCTTTCCTTTATACAGTTTCTTCAAAATAGTTCCTTGAGTTGGCCTTGAGGCTTTCCAATTAATTATAATAAGATAATTAATTAATTACAATTATAATAGCACTATTGGCTCACAATCTATATAAAACTTCACACGTGCAATACTAGGGCTTGCACACTCACTAACATCACCAAGAGATTGTCCTCTATCACTGCATGATTGCACATCTTCTCATTGCATCTCATATAAAAGATATCGAACAACCATCAAGAATTTCTTTCCTTATGCTCTATCTTTGAACTACTCTTTGCAAATTAGGTGCAACTTCTGTATGTCTTTGAATTAGACTCTGCACACTAAACCACATCATTAGGATACTATGCTACATATTTCCATAACTGCACATCACTAGACAATCAAACCATTTTTCATACATCTGAGATCTATATCTTCTACTCAGCTAATCTTTATAGAAACCATACTATGTTTACATCAGTGACAAACATAGTCATGAATGCAACATGCCAATACTCTCCAATGCTTGGGATACTCCCCCAAAGTAGTATCATTAGCATTAATGCTAATAATCTCCACCTTTGGCTTTTGTGGAAACATAGATGGAAAACCATCTAAGTTCCAAGAATACCAAAATAGTACTATGCTGTTGCTATTGTCATCTTCTCAAATCCTTTCATTATCCAAGTCTGAAATCTTTTGGATTCTAGGATCAACATCATTTTTTCACATGCAAAAAAATTCTCAACACATTAGGTGCATATCTCCTACTTCCTCTCATGAATCTTTCTAAATCTCTCTAAATAGATATCTCTCCCACAATATTACTTAGGATTTCTTCTCCCCCATTTCTTAGGAGATGTTTTTCATGTATATTCTTCCCCATTGACATCAATGTCAAAGGCCTCAATATTAAAAAATACAAATTTTTAAATACCAATTGTTAATACACTGATCCAAGTCTTCAACCAACTTGAGTGTCCAAAGACACTATTAAATACCAAGATTCCTCAATGATTCAACTCATTATAGATACTCCCCCATACAAGAAGCATCGACATTCAGTCTAGTCTAACAATAGTGCTATGTACCACTGGACTGATGCACTTACTACATCATCTACTGAGAAGTAGACAAGGGCATAACCCCAAGCATACCTCTTAAGTACTTAAATGTATCTTTAGGCAAAGGCTTCGTAAAGATATCTACAATATGATCTTTAGTACTCACATACTCTAATCTAATCTCATTTTCTGATGCTTTCTCTCTCAAAACATGATATTTAATAGATATATGGTTAGTCTTAGAATGCACTACATGATTCTTACACATACTCATTGTACTTGTGTTATAACAATAAATGATAATAGGTTTTGTAAACTGTAACGCCCCGCTCGGGAACCCAAGAGAAATAAACCTAACATGTTACAATGTTTACTGAACTAATTTTTTTTTTTAGAAGTTTAAACAACATCCAGATAACATTAATGCGGAAACAACATGAACATACACATCAAATACACATTTGCAATTACAGATATAGTTTCAATTCCTCAAGGGTTCCTTTACGTTGAGTCACATTTTATAATTTTAAATTAATTAGTTTAAGTTTCAAGTACAATGTCTCAAGATCATAAAATAAAGTCAACGAAAGATAATCATCTCAAGTCAAAAGCCACATGTCAAAAGTACAACATCCATGAATCACCAATCATCCTCAATGAAAGTAAGTAACTATAATAAACACATCCGACAATAGATACACCACCAACAATAAGTACACCACCAGAGGTACACACAAAATCTACAGAGGAGACTCAGGCTACATACTAGGGAGTGTCATCACATGGCTGCTTGAGTTACCCTGGACTGATCTCTTAAGAGACTCCGGACCCTCAAGCATTGAGTTACCTTGGACTGGTTACTATGAACCCCGGACCCTCAACATCACACATATGGAAACTAGAAAGCCCTCTCAAGAAGACGAGGCACTCATCTCATTCCCATCCTTAGTCTATACAAGCACTAAAGGCATGGGTAGATCAAATATCTCTAACTTATCTTTTTAGTGTGTTTTCCCCCCCATAAATTTTAGTTACTAGATTATCACTTATTACATAACTTGCATTAGGTTACCCTGGTACTGACCACTTTGGGTCCCGGACCCCTATGCAAGCCACTCCCAAGTCACGTACCTAGACAACCTCTCCTAAGCACATAAAAACACAGTTGTGTCCCATACCACAACACCCATAAAGATCAAACTCAGTTCCTTAACAGGCAACCTGATAACAAGATGGTTCTCCTATTCGAGTACACATAAAAGCTCCACAAATAAAACTCATAAATATAATCTCCAATATGAATGTCAAAACACATCATGACATCCAATCACATCAATAGTATAAAATAAATCTCACAAAACCTCTGGTGTACTCCCTAGACTGGTCGACATGCCAAAATCTCAAAGCATAGGAAGTACAAGTAAAACAATACAGATACCAAGAGTAAGTTTCATGTTTGGTTTAATCGAACTCATGTAGTTAAGTTGAACATAAGGTTTCATTTTCAGTTAAACATATGTTCTAGGTAATAAGTTTTCACAATCATTCCTTTTTAACTAACCCATTTCTATATTTAAATGATTGTTCAATTACCTTATAACTAAGCTAAGGATAATCATTTATTTATTTATATTATAAAAACAATCCTTAATGATTTTAAATAAAACAAATTCGACTTTATTAAAATCATTAAACCCTCATTAATATCTTCTATTAAATCAATAATCTAATTTTACAATTTTAACAAATAATGCCCATTATTAATTAACTTTAATTAAGCTAATATTAATTAAATTAATCAATAATTTGTTCATTTAAATACTTATATTAAAATCTTCATTGATTATCAATTTATTAATATTTAACTAAAAACTATTAATAATTATGAAAACTACATTAATATATATTAATATTTAAATTATTAAATATTAATAAAAATCATTATTAAATCACATTTATTAATTACATTTTAAAACGCATTAAAATTTATTTAAAAATTAAAAAAAACAAAATATAAAAATGTATATTAATATATTTCGGCGTGTTTAAAGGCCCGCCGGCCTGGTACCTGCGACAGCAGGTACCCTGCTACGCGCAGCAGCAGTTGTACTGCTGCCTGCGGCAGCAGCGGTACCGGCTGCCACGGCAATGAATGCCGACAGTAGGTACGGTGGGGGGGTAATATCCCCACCCTGCATTATGTATTATTATATTTTTTAAATTTTAAAATTATACAATTTCGAAAAACGTTTTATTATTATAATAAAAAACTTTGTGTATATATATAAAATTTATTATAAACTTTCTTTTATCTCATATATATATATATATATATATATATATATCATTTTTACACAATACTTCTTCCAGTTCATATTAAAATATGTATATATATTTTTAATCCATGATTGAAACTTCAGTCTAACAGGAAAAATAAATTGAACCCTTTGAATTTTCAATCCTAAAATTTTCATTTCCACAGACAAACTCTTTCTAAATTTAAATATTCTTTTCCTTCAAACCCTACATGATTTAATTAATTTCCTCAATGATTCTTCTGTATAAACAATGAGAAACTAATTTAAACCAATCAGATCTTGAAAATAATCGAAATGATAAACAGAATTTCAGGAGACTAATTATCAATCAATCAGATCGGAAAAACAATCAAGATGACAAACGTAATTTCAATCACCCAACAAACACGAAGCAGACAGATATTTCCAATTAAAATTGCATTCACAGGATTTCAAAACCCTACCTCGTACTGATGCTAAAACTCTAACAGCTGGATGAAAACTTCTACTGCAAGCAATATCCTTCAAGCTACGAAAAATTCCTTCTTTTCCAAACCCTCTGAATTACTCTCCAAACCTATGTGTGCCCTTGAAACTTGTGTCTGAAAAACTCTCCCCCTAATAATGACCCCAAAACCCTCTAATATAGAATCTAATTACCCCTTAGGGTTTCTATCTCCACAACTCTAAAATAATAATTACTTTATTTAATTAATTCATTCATGCACAATTAATTTTCTTTTTAAATTAAAATATTCTTTTATTATTCCTTCATGCATTTTAAGTGAATTGTTAAATTACTTTATTTAACTTTCCACTTTACTTTTAAGTTAATTTAATAACCTTTTAAAATCTCATGCACACTTTCTTAGAATATCTTTATTAAGTTCACATATTTTTATCTTTTAATTAATTTCTTATATTAAAAACTCATGCATAAATCATGCGAACTATAATCTTTATGATAATTAAATATCTTTTCACTTTTAATTTCATTTTTTTAGAAACTTAATTGATAAAATATTTATTAACTTAAATAACAATAATATTTAGCATTTATTTAAAAATGCACTCTAAATATATTATTATTAAATTAAATAAATATAATCACGTTCTAAATTTAAACTTTATTTAACTTTTTAATATATTTAGAACGTTTAATTTGATAAATATTTATTAACTTAAATAACAATAATATTTAGCATTTATTTAAAAATGAACTCTAAATATATTATTATTAAATTAAATAAATATTATCATGTTCTAAATTTAATCTTAAAACTTTTATCTTCAATTTAATTCTTTATATTTAATTAATTTCTCAATTAATTAAATATAATTAAATATTCATAATATCATAATAATTCTCCATTAAATTAAATTATTAATTTAATCTATTAATTAGACTTAATTAATAGAACTTCATCAAAGACTCACAAAACAACATACACACAAAATACTCATGGGTTTAAAAAGGGTAGACAGTCTGTTACGAGTCCTCCTTGCAGGACAAGTATTATAGGCTTAAGGCTAGGATTGGACCTGATCATTATCTTCCCATTCTCACCATTTGAGTATTTGTAATAAGGCACGCTCATCCTGGCAATTCAGAGAAGTCGATGCCCGGTACCTGCATTCTGCATAAAAGACGAGCATGTACATGTATATAATATATCTAAACTAAACAGACAATGGCAGGGAGTGGTTCATCGTGTAGATCCCGACTAGCAGGTGACTACGACTCCCTCCCTTAACCACATCAAACACTTCAGACAGAAAGATAAAATAAACACGCGCACCATACACATGCAAGTATGGGGTAAGTATCGTAAAAATAACAAGTCTAATATCAAATGCGTACATATAATAATGCATCTCTATCAATACAACATAATCATCATTAAAGACATCATGTTAACATTTTTATGAAAGAAACCACATTTACTAACTAGGATCATCAAAATATCATTAACAACACATGAATGAAATGAAATCAACAAGTATATATGTAATCCAAAACATGAAATAATATCATAATATTGTAAATTCAATATCTCTTAAAACTAATCAATGCATAAAATCAACCTAAAGCAAATCGACAATGATAACAGAAATGCGAACTAGGGGCAGGCACTACATAAACGCAATTTTGATATCCTTCAGCATCTGTTTCATCCACATAACTTGGTTGTTGTTATTTGCTACTACAACATACTTTGCCTCAGCTATACTCTGAGAAATACAATCTTGCTTCTTTCTTAGCCAAGAAACCAATCTTCCTCCAAGAAATAATGCTCTACCACTAGTGCTCTTTCTATCATCCATATTGCCTACCCAATATGTATCAGCATATGCACATAGAGTAAAATCACTTGATTTATTATACCAAATTCCATAATCAGATGTTCCTTTCAAATATATGAATATCCTCTTTATTGTTGCATAATGATACTCCTTAAGATTAGCTTGAAATATAGCTACAATCCCAACTATATTCTCTATATCTGGTCTATTGGAGTCAGATACTGCAAACCTCCAATCATGGATTTGTACTTCTTCTGTTCTACTATAGGTGTCTCATCTTTTCTAGAGAACTTGTGACCAGTTATCATAGGTGTACCAAAAAGTTTAAAACTTTATAATCTAAACATTTTCAACAAGTCTTTCAGGTACTTAGCTTGTGAAATGAAAATACCATCACTATTCTACACAATCTACAATCCTGTGAAAAACTTAATTTCTCCTATCATGCTCAATTCAAACTCATTCTTCATTTCTTTAGCAAACTTATCACTTGCTTCATCATTACCTCCAAATGTGATGTCATCAATAAATAATATTGTTATCAGCAAACCATTATCAATTTCTTTCAAATACAAGTTACTATTTGTCATACCTTTAGGAAATCCAAGCTTTGTCAAATAAATGTCCAACCTTGCATACTAGGTTCTAGGTGCTTGCTTAAGACCATATAGATCTTTCATATGCATCCCATTTCTTTGTCTTCTTATAAAGGAAAACCTTCAAGCTTCTCAATATTTACCTCTTCTTCAAGTTCTTCATTCAAGAAGGTTGATTTAACATCCATCTTTTAAACCTTGAACTTCTTATTTACTGCATAAGCCAAGAACATCCTTAATGCTTCCATTATGGCTTCATGTGCATATGTCTCCTCATAGTCTATGCCTTCTTTCTATGAATATCCCTTGCATGCAAATCTAGCTTTATTCCTCATAACTTTTCCTTGTTCATTCATCTTTTTTCTGAATACCCATTTGATTCCTATCACATTCTTATCTTTAGATCTAGGAACTAACTCTCATTTTTCATTCTTCACAATCTGATATAATTCTTCCTTCATTGCTTGAATCCAATGATCATCTTTACGTGCTTCATCTACACTCTTGGGTTTAACCTGAGAAATCAAACATATCTCTTCATTAACTCTATTTCTTGTCATCACACCTTTTTCTTTGCTTCCAATTATCTACTTAGGAGGTTGATTCTTTGTTAGATTCTTGTTAGGGGTAGGAGTTGACATATCAACTCTTATCTCATCTCTAGGTTTAGATATCTTCTCTCCTCTTTTCTCAACAGTTAACCCATAATTCTATAGATCATTGTTGGTCTCAAAGAAATTTTTTTCATTTTGTCTAACAATTCTAGAATTATCTTATTCATCATCTGAATTATAATCTATAATATTTTTCTTAGTTCCAAACTTTTCATCAATCCTTACATTTGTGCATTCAACTATTGTCTTAGTTTTATAGTTAAAATGTATGTATACCTTGCTTTTCAATGAATAGCCAAGAAACATACCTTCATCACGTCTTGGATTGAACTTATCAATGTCATCATTTCTCATAATATAACATTTTCTCTCAAATATTTTGAAATACGTAATTGATGGTGAATGACCAAACCATAATTCATAAGGTGTCTCACTCATACCTTTTCTAATTTGTACTTTGTTTAGAGTGTATACTACTATATTGATTGCTTCTATCCAAAAGGTCTTAGAAACATCATTCTAAAAAAACATCACTCTTGTTGCCTCTGCTACTAATTTATTTCCTCTTTCAAAAATCCCATTTTGCTTATGTGTTTTTGGTGAGGATAGTTGTCTTTTGATTTCATTCTCTTCACAAAATATGTTAAACTCTCTAGAGGTGAACTCTCCTCCTCTATCTAATCTCAAACACTTTATCTTAACACTAGATTCATTCTCAACTCTATTCTTAAATATCTTAAACTTCTCAAAAGCTTCAGACTTCTCTTTAAGAAATGATTCCCACTTCATTCTAGTGAAATCGTCAACAAAAATCATAATGTACCTTTCACCATAGAATCCTCTTGTTCTTGAAGGACCACTCAGATTTGTGTGAATGATCTCCAGCTTCTCCATGGTAGTGAACTTCTTGCTAAGAAATTATACTTTCTTTTGTTTAGCCAATATACATTCTTTCCAAACAACATTAGTAGGCTTTGTTGTCTTAGGAAAGTCTTTGGCTGTAAATGTGCTACCAACTTTCACTATATTGTCAAAGTTTATGTGACAGAATCTTCTATGCCACAATAGACTATTGTCCACTTTAGCTACCAAACATGTCATTTTAGTAGGATTCAAATAAAATACATTACCTTTGGATCTTGTGCCTATTCCAATCAACTTACCATCTCTATCTTTGATAATGTGGGTCTTCTCAGTGAATTGCAACTGATAACCCTTGTCCAGCAATTGTCCAACACTCAAAAAATTATGCTTCAATCCATCAACAAAGTAAACATCATCAATGTTAGTTTTACCATCAAGAGTAATGGATCCAATTTTTGTTATATGACAGGCTGCATTGTTACCAACTCTAACAATACCTTCATCATGATTCTTGAACTTAACAAACTTATTCATATCACCAGTCATGTGATGTGAACAACCATTATCAATTATCCAATTAGATTTCTTTTCCACTTGGGGAACTAGAGCTCTTTCTTCTCTAATTTCTCTATCAAGATCATCTTGCTAGATCTCTAGACTATCTCATATCTACTTCTATAGCTTCTAATCTTGTAATCAACATTTCCTTGGTAAAATCCTTAGTGTAGGGTATCAATAGTTGAATCATTTGAGCTACTTGCTTGAATGGTGGTATCAAACTTTTCAAGATCTTCCATACTACCTCATCTACTTCTTTGGTTCCACCATGAGACCAAATTCCTCCAACAATTTCTGATATTCTACCAATATAGCTTCTTATAGATTCATCTTCCATCATCTTAGCAACTTGAAATGCACATATCCAATTCTATAATCTAATTCTCTTTGGATGTGTATCACCTTCAAAAGTAGATTCTAATACTTTCCAAATTTCATGAGATGTTTGAAGTGACTTTACCTAACTATATTCATTCTTTGGAAGACCTAATAGTAGAGCTTCTCTAGATCTCATGTTGCACATGAATAGATCTCTCTCTCTCTCTCTCTCTCTCTCTCTCTCTCTCTCTCTCTCTATTTCACTGCACTCTTCAAGTTTTTTTTTCTTTCACAATCATCTTCTCACTCTTTGTCAAGATCCAATAACCTAGACCTATGCATAATAGATGAGTCTTCATCTTCTCCTTCCAATTGTCATAGTTGGACCCATCAAATATAGGACTATCCTTTTGAAAAAGATTCACCATCGATCTCCCAAAGGTGTTAAGCTTATCCTTCAAGGACCTAGTGCTCTGATACTAATTATTAAAATATATAGTCCACCAATATAAACCATATAAGCAATATAATCTAAAACCACAACAAGATACTCATACACAATAACACCATATATGTTAACTAGGGAAACCCTTGATTAGAGGGAAAACCCTAGTGGGGATGGTACCCACAAGATGATGTACTAATATAAATGTTCCTTGTTAGAGGATGGACCCTTTTAGGAGTCTATAATAACATTCAATACATATGATTCCCTATCAGGAAACATGTTAGGAGTTGTGCCAACCCTATTAGGAGTTGTGGAAGATAGCTGGACCCACTACCCAAATAACCTCAAGGGCAAGACCAAATGAATCCACTGTCCAAATGATCTATGTATTATTGTTTGTAGAATAATAGCTATGAAATGTACTTCTTTCCTCTTCTTCTATCATGTCAACTATACCTCTTCTCCTTTTGATCTTGTAGCCAAATCACAAATCTTGCATCCAATAATCCCTTGGATCACTTACATGCATTTATCAAACACTCTGCTCCTTTTCACACTTTGTACGTCATACAATAATCACTACACATTCCAATCAAGGAAAACATCTTTCCTTTATACCATATCTTCATTTAAATAATTCCTTGAGTTGGCCTTGAGGCTTTCCCAATTAATTATAATAAAATAATTAATTTATTACGATTACAATAGCACTATTGGCTCATGGTCTATACAAAACTTCACACGTGTGATACTAGGGCTTACACTCTTGTTGACATCACCAACAAATTGTCCTCTGTCACTGCCTGATTGCACATCTTCTCATTACATCTTAGATGAAAGATATTGAACAACCATCAGAAACTACTTTCCTAATGCTCTATCTCTGAATTGTTATTTGTAAATTAGGTACAACTTTTGTACGTCTTTGACTTAGACTCTACGCACTGAACCACATCATCAGGACACTATGTTGAACATGTCTATAACTATGCATCACCAAAAAATCAAACCATTTTCTGTATGATGAAGATATATGTCTGCTACTCAGCCAGTCTTTACAAAAACCATACTATGTTGACATTAATGACAAACATAGTCATGAATGAAACATTTCAATACTCTCTAATGCATAGGATACTCCCCCAAAGTAGTATCATCAACATTAATGCTAACAACAATTGGGTAGCCAAGGTGATATTTTTGTTACAAAAACATAATTTGAAGAAGGGATGCTAGAAGAGCCCCACATGCCTATTATGGACCTCACATTAGAGGATTTCAAAGTTAAAGAATTAGACCTTGTTGTTGAATAGGCATGCAAGAAATTCTTTTTTGATGAAAATTTTGTTAAATCTAGGGTTTTTATTCAATTTTCTTGGAGATTGAGCATATCCAACTTTGTGGCCAAATGTAGTAAGAGGTAGATAGAGCAACCCAATAATGATGAATCTATCATAAAGGAAGAGGTAAAAGAGGAAATGATGGTAGAGTTTAGCAAGATTGATCTAGAAGAAGGAAGGGTGATGATAAAGTAAGAAGGAGTAATGATTCTTCCTGAATGGGATATTGTAGATGCTATGGTTTTTGATGTTGTTAGAAAAGAAGCAAGCACTAAGTATAAAATTGAGGAAGAGGCTAGGTTAGCATACAAAGGAGTGAAGTATAGTGAGGATCATACTACATTAGCCATATGGTCTTTACAAAAGAAAGATAAATCTAGGAAATATGAATCTTTTGATGTTGATAAATTGGGAGGCCTGATGGTAAGAAGAGTAGGTGAGACTTCAAATGTTGAGGTTTTTTTTATGAATAAAGAGACTGCATAATTTGCACTAGCCATTGGGGAAAAGGACAAAAAATAAATTTGATGAATTGAATCTTAGAAATGAAAAAGTCTTGGGAGCCTATGATGAACAAAAGAGGAAAAACATTAGGTTATTGAAGGCATTGGCTATGTATGAAGGTCATCAAGTGAGACAATGGAGGTGGGAGAATCTTCTCATAGAATGATTACATCATCACTAGCTCCAACACCTCCTACTAGTCCTATAATTGATCTCCCTCAAACTCTATTACATCTTGAAGAATCACTTGATGAAGGGATTGGGGATGAAAAGACTAAGTTGAAAGACATGCAAATAGAGGTGATATAGAGATATGAAGAAAATATGCAAAACACAATATTGCATTTGGAATGTGTTGTTGACATCAGACCTCTCCATAATTGGATATCAAAGCTTATGGATATTAGGAATTCTTTTAATAAGAATGAAAAGATGTTGAGACCAATGTTGGATAAATGGGTCAATAAAGAACAAGAGTTGAGTGAAATTTATGCAATAGTCAATGACAAATCACAGGTTGAGGAGTTGATTGAAAAAATATATAATCAAGTGGCAAGATTGTTGGATTTTGATATTAATAGGGAATTATTACAGAGAAGGGTAAAGTTTTATTTCTCTAATTACGTAAATAAAGGCTTTGACCTTTTCCCCATGGTCATAAAAGATGCAAATAATATAAAAGCTTTGTGGAATGGGAAGAAGTATTGAGTATTGTCCTTAATACTAGGATGAATGATATAATACATAATGATGCCAATATTTTGCTCACAAGAACTGTGGGGGAGATTGTGAAAGTAGAGAAATTTTTCAACTCTTTCAATTTTGAAATAAAATAGTTGAAGGTAATGTGGAAGGATATTGCTACAAAGGAAAATAATATTATTGATTTTAATTGGCCCAATGATACTTTTTACAATGAGTGGGTAACAAAATACCATTCAAAAGAAGACAATCCATAGGTGGTAGTTGGTGCTCAAGAGTTGGATAAATCAGAAGAGGTTATATCACCACTTGAAGATGTTTCCCTGCCATCAGTTTAAGGTAGTTAAACAACATGTTGGACAAAAACAAAAGATGCCAAAAGAGGGAAGACTATTATTTAAATATGGTACCTTACTTTTGTGGTTCACTCACTATGGATATGCCTACATGACAAATAAGGAATTGGTCTTGAAAATTGGGTTGCTAACTGTCTTTTTTTCTAACTATCTTTTCTCTTTGCTTTCCCATTTGCAACCAATGGATGTTGACATTTTATCTTTTCTGTTTAACAAATGATTGTATCCAATGTTATTGAGACATGTGTCCTTTCCTTTCTAACTTGAAGCTTGTGCAATCCTTATCTATAAAAGGATTTCCAAGGCTTGGAAAAGGGGTCCAAATTTTGATAAACAAATAGCTTATGTTATATTTTGAATCAATCCAGTACTGTATATTGCAATTTTGTTTTTGCTCATGAATAGAATGAAGTAGTTGTAATGCTCTAGTTCTTTGAGGTGACTGTTTTTGATACTCTGATACTTTGAATGTATTATTTCAAAGAAATTAATACAAATGATATGTCATTGAAGTTGCTAGATTTGGATCTTCTCTCTTTTCATATTGTTCTTTAATTTGTTGAAATTTAGTAGCAAGTAGGTTGAATCTCAGTTGTAATTCACTTAGAGTTATATCTCCTATCATATTTTGTCATTAATCAAAATGATTAAGTAAACACTTAATGTGCTAGGAGAGAGTTAAAGGAATTTGTGGAGCGGTCTTGATAAGCATGAGTTCCTGATCAAGTGGTGATCACATTCACAAAGTGAAGGTGTGGATCTAAGCTCTCCTTGTGTTAGATTATTGAGTAATTGCCTAATGTATAAAACAATGATCATTAAGTTATCCAGAGCATATATTCCAGCTTGCACACTTTCAAAATCTTTTATATTTCATGTTGTATGATGGATTTGAATGTATTAGCCTATGCTTGACTTGGAGAGCATTTAGATATAATGGGTTAGCTATCTAAATTATTATTTTTGCTTGACTCCGAGTTAGAAGAATTGAAGGTTATTATCTGCTTTAATGGGATTGGTATTTGAATAACATTATAAAAAAATTGGCGATTAATCCCAAGGTATACTCGCTGAATTCTACAAAATTCAAAGGGAAAAAGACTAAATGTATTACCAGTTGGTCCTATTAGTTTGATTGGAAATACCTATCATGGTTTGTAGCTGATTCCTAGGTTTTTTCCACATCCCAAGAGGTAATTAAAATCTTGTCAAATCAGAAGCCAACAATCTTCATTAGGGTTAACTTAAAGTACCCTAGGCAAAAATGAATTCTTACCTCCTTGTTTTTTAGTGGCTTCTCCTCCCTCCAAATTTACATCTCCATTGTTTCATCTAAGTCTCACATAGAATTGTGTACTTTTAGATGGTTCTTATGCTCCTCATTGTAAAGCTTCTTAAAACAATTTTTTATTTTTTTATTTGATAGTTTCCCCTCCTCCATCATATAGAAGCTCACTAGCCATAAACTCTCATTCATATGCAATTAACACATTTATGCGAGCACCACAAAGGACATTATGTACCCAACCTAAGATTCTCAATTCAAATAGAATCAAGCAAATAATAACACAAACGACCAATCAAGTCACATGACGTGAAAACTGACCAAAACACACAAAAGGAAGACAACTCACTACCCAATAATGTGAAAAACCACAAATCAAAAGAATGCGGGACTCTTCATTGACGACACATACGAAAAGAATATTAGTCTCCTTGCATAATCATTATAGACCCTCTTCCCACTTAAAATTAATTTTTGATATAGTGATGTGAAATGTCTTAGATGAAAGTGACATAGACATAAATTTTATTATGTGAAATACCATCTATATTGTTCACTAGAGTTATCTATAAATCATAGAAAGTCCACAATTTCTAATACTATGTTAAATAGAAATATCTAATAAATTATCTTCCTTCGAAAAGTTTCATGACAAAACCAACAATATCCTGATTAATTTATGAATTGAATTTCACTTTAACTAACTTTGGTAGGTAGGTGGGCAAGAGATTTTTTTAATATTTGGAAGGCTCTAATGATTTGCCATCTTCGTCCTAACACCTCAAAAAGTGTTCTCAATAGTTTTTCCAAGTCCTTGGCTTGAAAGAAAACAAAAACAAGGAACCCCATCATTGAGCCCACAAACATTTGTCTAAGTAGGTGTGGGGAAGCAATCAGGCTTAAAAAAGGGCTTGACCAAGGGCAAAACACATAAAGAAAGGAGTAAAGACAAAGGACAAACGGTTATGTCACATCACGCACCAATGCAGGCAGCCTGCACGGAGCAGCGGGTAAGGTGTGACGCGCGCATTCATAACCAACCTCAATAATAAATATAATAATATTTGCCCATGCCCTCGTTCTTCCTTATACTCCTAAGACTCTTCTCTCTGCCCGCCCATAGAACAAATTTCTTGGCATTCTGCCCCTGAATCTGCTGCTCAGAGAAATGAAGAACAAATCTGGAGGGAAATGGAGGATAAGCACTGGATTCAGCTTGAGGAGGAAGAACCGGCAGGAGAAGGAGGCTCAGGTTTACCCTCTCATCCCCCAGCAGCTCTCATTTGCATGTCAGATGGCCAGACCCTACAGGCCTTCTCTTGTGCTCAATCTGGAGACCATTAAGGAGGAAGATCCCTCAAGAACGCCTTCTTTGCAGTACCAGCGCCATGGAGATCTTGATCCGACCAGGACGCCCCTGTATTTTCCCAAGGGGAAGAACAAATCTCACACATTTCGTTTTCAACGCTATGCGAAATTGATGTGGAATGTGCACGCCAGGAAATTCCAGGTCAAGCTCAACTGCGCGCTGCGATTCTTCAGGAAAAACAGGCATCTTTCGTGATTTGGCTTTGTTGATGTTTATATGAGGTCCTCTGTTCGAAGTTCGTTGGTAACGTGCTTTAAATTCAAAGGCGAGCTGGTTTCCCTTACAACTGTGTTGGAAATTGAGCGGTTGTAAGTACGCCGGCCGTTCTGTTTTATTTCATTTCTCCGAAGTGTTCGATTTAACGGATTTTTGTTAAGTTTTGAATCTTCTTGTGCAATCATAAATGGCCGACGATTAATTCGTGCTGTGTATAAATAGCCATTCATTTAAGGGTTTAATTGATGAAGATACGGTATAATATTTCATGAAATTTTCTGAAGATATATGTGAAATAGATTCGATTTCTGAGTGATTTCGATGGACATGAATTTCTATTCTGGATAGTTCAACTGAAAGAAGATTTTATGTCTATGTTTACGAAGCCTAATTCCTTCGTAATTAGATTTTTAAAAAAGTGCAGATTTGATTCATTTATCTTTGCTTGCTTCTATTCTCTGATCATAGATCTTTGATCCAAAATGCACACAATTTTTCAATATAAAAAAAAAAAAAAAATTCACACAATCAAATTGTATAGCTTTTATCAGGTGCTCTGTTTAATCTATTGTTGATGATCAACACTGTAAATATTCAAGGCGAGCCCGTTTCTCTTACAACGGTGCTGAAAACAACGGCTGTTCTGTTTTTTGTAACCTCTCTTAATCGTTGTCAAAGTCTTTGATATAACGGTTTCCGTTATATTTTAATTCTTCATGTGCGATCATAAATGGTCAAACATTAGTTCATGCTTTGTATGAATGGCCATCCACTGACGGGTTTAGTTTAACCGATGAAGATACAGTATATTTTAAGATCGTCTGATTTATAAAGATTATAATTTTTAAATTTTCTGAAGATATAATTGAAATAGATTTGATTTCTGAATGATTTTCTTGACAGCTTAACGGAACGAAGCATTTTTGTGGATCTTTATATTCTAATAAAAACAGAGTTCAATTTTAGAATTCATCTAAAATAGAAAAATACAGATTTGATTCATTTATAATTATTTTTCTTACCTTTATTTTCTGACAATAGATCTTGAAAGTTAATCTAAGATATACTTGCAATCAAATGTAAAAGTAATTTAGAAATAATTCAGTTATAACATTTCTGTGCTATAAATTCTTTAGAAAACTTCAAATTTAAATATGAAATTTTTAGAAACGCCTAATTGAACATCCTTCCACAACAAAGAGGCCTTCTTAATTGTATAGAATAAGAGACTTTCTTCATTAATTCATGGGCTGTAGAAAGTTAAACATTTATTTTAGAAAAACAAGAGCCTCTATGAGCCATTCAATTTTACGTGTCAGATTGACATTTTCCATTACCGCAAGTGACATTTATTATATTCTCTGTCACACATTTTTCTTCTTGAAATTAGAGTTCTATTATCTGAATCTTCTGGCTGGCCAGAGAGCGACTAATTTAAGAGGATGGACCATTTTTCTGCACATTCAAATCTTGAATCAATCTTATTTCTTTTTCTCCCATTTAAAAAAACTCTGGATGGATATGTTGCACTCAAATTATATTAATGAAATTTGTCCTGTTATTTGGAGGCTTATTTGGAACCATTAATGTGTGGCAGTGACTGATTCCAAGAGTAGGTTACATCCCCGCCGACAGGGATCTGTGGTGGAAGCTTCAAGAGGGGGAACTCATCAGAAAAGATTTTCTGACCAATCATGTGCAGAACAGAATTGTTTATCTTAGAACTTGGATGATATGATAAAAGTGTACAGAACCAATTCATTGCACCCTCCATATCACTTTTTGAATGATTTAATGCTTATTTTAAATTCTCTATATTCTACAGTATGTTTGCAGAGTAGACAGTACTCTAAATTTTACACCTTTTCCCTATGTTACTTGGAAACGCGTTTCCTGTCCTAAGCCTTGAGTTTCGGGGACTTGGGGACGGTCGAAAACGTTTTTAAGCCGTCCCCACCCAAGCAAAAAAATTGGAAACCCATCTCCAAAAATTCGGAAATGGTCAACGCATTTCCAGATGGTGTTGACTGTCCTCGGGACTCCGTAGCTGTTTCCTATCCGTCTTGAGGACTGCTTGAAGTTTCTAATTTTAAAATAAAATTCAACTTTAAAAAAACATTACTAGTGATATGCAATTTTTTATTGTTTTCCCCTGGGGTGTAATAGAGAAAATATTAGATCACACTCTACCTAGCTGGGGTTCATAATATTATTAGATCACACTCTACCTAGTTGTTCATGATTAGTTAAATATTTTATGTTAAAGTTTCATCTTTTGAAGTTGTTATAGTGTAATATCTTCAAATAGGGATGCTAGGAAATGATAACAAATATTATAAATTAGGGCACAAAATTTTTGAATATTTATTTGCATTCAAATACGTCAATTACAGCTCAGATATTATGTCAATCAGATCTGAGTTTATCAACTAAAGACAATTTTTTAGATTATATTCTGAGTTTAGAAACATACAATAATCTTAATATTTGCCCTAGAAATTTCAGTCTTGAAATACAACCTTCCTTACTATTTTTGAGATAAAATAGAGATGGATATGCAGATTTTGATACTCGACTTGCCCATAAGTCTGCTGTCCAAAAAACATAAATATAGGTTTTACACATATCAAACATGCAAAGTCGTCTTTGAAATGATGACCAACTTATAATGGCCCAAAATGAAGGTTTCAAATCTTAGTGCAATTAATTACAAAGGTGCTGAAACGTAGCACCAAATTAAGTTGCAAAAATGTATATATATATAGCCGTCCCCTGCCGTCCCCTATTTCAGCCAAAAAAAAAAATCGTCTCAAAAACCCATTTCCTCATCCCCCCGTCCCCTCACAATATGTGACCTTCACCATTTTGCTCTGGTTATTTGCTGTGGTATTTGGGCTTGGAAATTGCTCACATGGACCATTTATCATTTATATGATAATTTATGGATTTATTCAACGTAAGTGATACATAAAGGCTTAGTCAAAGTTTCTATCTAAAATTTGGATAGTTTAGAAAAGTCAAAGAGATGAAGATATAAGGTGAGAGGGAAGAAAGGAATATATTGAATGTTAGAGGTGTACAGGAAAATATGAAGATAAAGAGATACTTAAGAAAAATAGAGTTCAAAAAATAGAGCGGGAGAGGTAACAAGATAAAAATGGGTAGAGACCATAATTTCATAAATATAGCAATTATTGAAACCGTACATTATACACTCATCATTTAATTAGTCTTAAAAGTCATTTAAATCATTAATAGTATAAAAAACACAAAAATAAATTGATATTGGTTGCATAAGACTAAAAATGAGAACATTAATTAGATTATTAAAACCTTTTCTAAGTCATAAAACATATATAACTAGAAAATAAATAACTTTGAATTATTTGAATTGAAGAGTGAAACCTCTCTTATACCCTTTTACAACTTACAAAATTATCAAAAATAAAAAAGAATGGAATCTAAGAAAATGTAAATTCTTCATCTTGACATATGAACTATCCTCAATAGGGTATGTAATGCAAAAGTAAAACATAGCATCAGACCCAAAGTACCCATTATTGTGCTTCTATAGAGCGTCTCACACATTATACCTTCAAACAAAGGGAACATTAAAAATAAAATATTAAAATACTCTAATAAATGCAGCTTACTTACTCTCATGTGTTGCTTGCTAATTCTTATCTCCTTATTATGCTTGCAAAGGTTTTTCATAGTAGGAGGGAATATATTATGAAGAGACATATGCCCCTATAGCCAGAATAGAAGTAGTGAGATTTTTTAAAGCTTTTGTAGCATGTAAGAAGTTAAAAGTGTATCAAATGGATGTCAAGTCAGCCTTTTTAATGGAGAACTTGAAGAAGAAGTTTACATTGAGTAGCCTAAAGGTTTTCCTTTCAAAGAAGAAAAAGACATGGTATGCAAGTTTCAAAAAGTGCTATATGGTCTAAAGCAAGCACTTAGAACCTGGTATGCAAGATTGCATAAGTATTTGGAAAAATTTGGATTTGCTAGAGGTATGACAGATGCTAACATATATTTGAAATAAATTGAGAATGGTTTATTGATTATTGTTATAATTTTTGATGATATAATCTTTGGAGGTAATGATGAGGCAAGTGATAAGTTTTCTAAAGAGATAAAGAATACATTTGAGATGAGTATGATTGGTGAGATGAAGTTTTTCCTAGGGTTACACATTGTGCAAAACAATGATGGTATTTTCATTTCACAAGCTAAGTATCTGAAAGAATTGTTCAAAAGATTTGGATTGGAAAGTTGTAAGTCTGTTGGTATGCCAATGATAATTGGTCACAAATTATCTAGCAAAGATGAGACACCTGCAGTTGAGAAGAATAAGTATAGATCAATGATTGGAGGCTTAAATTATCTAATTCACACTAGACCAGATATAGAAAATACACTTGCAATTGTAGCTAGATTCCAAGATGATCCTAAGGAGTATCATTATGCAGTAGTAAGAAGGATATTCATATATTTGAAGGGCACACTTGATTATGGGTTATGGTATGATAGATCAAGTGATTTCACTTTTTGTGCATATACCAATGTGGATTGGGAAAATAGTATGGATGAAAAAAATAACACTAGTGGTGGAACATTTTTCCTTAGAGGAAGATTGCTTGCTTGGCTAAGTAAAAAACATGACTGTATTTTACAGAGTACAATTGAAGCTGAGTATGTGGCAACAACAAATAATTGTAATCAAATCATGTGGATGAAGAAGATGTTGAAATACATTGGGATAGAATTTTCAGATCTTATTATCATACATTGTTATAACACAAGTACAATGAGTATGTCTAAGAATCCCATCTTGCATCTAAGACCATCCATATATCTATTAAGTATCATGCTTTGAGAGAGAAAGTTGCAAAGAGATAAATTATATTAGAGTATGTTAATACAAAAGATTAGATTGCAGATATCTCTACAAAGCCTTTTCCTAAAGATACATTTGAGTACTTGAGAAGTATGCTGGGGGTTATGCCCCTATGTATTGTTGAGTAGATGATGTAGAGATTGTATCAGTCCAGTGGTACAAAAAACTATTGTTTGACTGGAATGAATGTTGAAGCTTCTTGTATGGCAGACTATTTGAGATGATAAGAGTCATCTAGGACTCTTGGTAGCTAGTTTAGAATAGTTTCATTGGACACTTAAGCTGATTTAAGACTTGGAGTAGATGATTGACATAATGAAGCCTTTGTCATTGATGTTAATGGGGGAGAATATGCATGAAAGACATCTCCTAAGTGTGAATGGGGGAGAGTATGGAAAGCCACCTCCTAAGTATGTATGGGGGAGAGATTGACTAATGGGGGAGATATTGAGATATCCTAAACATTGAGAGTTGTCTAGTGTGAACAATTGATACTAGTTGTTTAGTTTGTACACAACTAATGTCGATCCTAAAGAAAGAGATGAAGAACATAGTAGTGCTCTAGAGGATTTCAGATTTGATTAATGAAGAGGATTTGAAAAGAAGAGAAAAACAACATTTGTAGTAGAGTATGATTTTGTTATTCTTGGAACTTAGATGTTTTTCATCTATATTTCCATCAATGCAAAAGGGGGAGATTGTTAACATAAATGCTGATGGTATTCCTTTGGGGGAGTATCCTAAGCATTACTAGAGCATGTGGAGATTGGTATCATGATCAAAATGTTGCATTCATGACTATGTTTTTCATTGATGACAACATAGTATGATTTTTGTGAAGACTGGAAGAGTAGAAGACATAGATCGAGGTTTTCCAGATAGAAGTTTGATGTTCAACTCAAGCATGGTTAAGGATGTGTTCTATACTATGTTATGATGATGAGGTTAAGTAAGCATTAAGTAACTCAAATGCATATAGAAGATATGCTTGATTTATAGAGACTAGTATGTAGACATAGTTCTTTAGAAAAGGTTTCTGATAGTTGGATTATATCTCCTAATAGAGATATAATCTTGATGTGCGAAGTAGTTTAATGATAGTAGATAGTTTGATGGTGATGTCAATGAGTGCACAAGGTCTTGAGTCACACATGTGAGAAATTTTAAAGACTGTGAGATGACAATGTTGTGTAATTGTGAAGTAATTAATTATCTTAGGAAGGATATATTCCTTGTTTGAAAGTGCATCAAGTGTGTGAATTTTGAAAACAAGAGAAAAACATTTTGGTAAATGCAAGTAAGCAATCCAAGGGATTATTGGATGTAAAGTTGGTGATATGGTATCAAGACCAGAAGGAGAGAACATTACAGTTGATAGGATAGAGGAATAGGAAGTACAAGTGCAGTTCATTTATATTATTATGTATGGAATAATACAAAGATCATTTAGAAATTAGGTTCCTTGGTTTTTCCCCTTAAGCTATGTGGATGGTGGGTCCATTTGCCTTCTACAACTATTAACAAGGTTGGCACAACTCCTAACAGGGTTAGAATCTCCTTATAGAGATTCAAAGTCTCCTAATAGGGACTGATATGTACTAAATGTTTTTATTGACTCTTAACATGGTTCATCCTCTAACAAAGAATATTTATATTAGTACATCATTTTGTGGGTGCCATACCCATCAAGGTTTTCTCTCCAATCAAGAGTTTCCCTAGTAAACATTTATGGTGTTATTGTGTATATCTTGTTATGATTGCTTACGATATTTTTCATATGGTTAAGGATAAATAAGGTTGATAATTTTTATAATAGTTTGATAAGTAATTCAACCCTCCTATTAGTTATATTGGTGGAATTTACATTCTAGCAATTGGTATCAGAGCATTAGGTCGTTGAAGAAAAAGCTTATCAACTTTGGGAGATCAATGGAGAGTCACTTCACAAAAGTAAGTCCTAAGTTTGATTGAGTTAACTTTGATAGCTGAAAGGAAAAGATGAAGACTCATTTTCTATGTATGGGTCAAGGATATTAGATTTTGACAGAGGATAAAAAGAAGATTGTAGAAGAAATCAAGCTTGAAGAATGAAATGAAGTAGAAAGAGATCTATTCATGTACAATATGAGAGCTAGAGAAGCCTTATAGACAACTCTTCCTAAAAATGAATATGGCCAGGAAAAAAGAATGAGATTATAGAGCTGGATATGTCTGTTTCAAGATGCTAAAATGTTGGAAGATGAATTCGTGAGAAGCTATATTGGTAGGATATTTGAGATTTTTGTAGGAATCAAATCCTATAATGGATCCAAAGAGGAAGATGAGATTATGTGGAAGATTTTGAAAACTTTGACACCACCATTCAAGAAAGTAGCATAAATGATTGACCTAGTAATATTCTGCATTGAGAAGTTCACCAGGGAGACTTTGCTTGCAAGATTGCAAGAAAGAAAATCAAGTTTGAGATAGTTTTGAGAATTGACAAGAGTGGAGATAGCTTTCAGTGGCTCAAGTGTTCATCCTTGTTTATCCAAAAGTGTAAGCACCCATGGAGATTATGCTAGCAACAGTAAATCTAGATATGAAGAGGACATAAAGAATAAATAAGTTATGGCCTTTCTTGTGATAACAAAACCAGATAGTAAGATTTTTTTTTAAATGTTGGAGTTGTAATGAATTTGGTCATTATTCTTCTAAGTTTCCTAAAAGAGAGAAAAATTATAAGAGAACTTCCAACCCTAGAAGACCTAGAGATTATTTGTATGAAAATAAAGATGATGAATCTAAGGAAAGAGTTTAGAGTGAAACTGATGATGAATTAGGTTTTGTGACTATAAAAGAAGAAAGTTTTGAAATAGAATTTAGAGAAGAAAAGGCTCTAGTTTCTCAAGTTGAAAATAAATCTAATTTGATCATAGATAGTAGTTGTTTACATCATATGACTGGTAATATGAATAAGTTTGTTAAATTCAAAAATCATGATGGAGGTATTGCTAGAGTTGGTAACAATGTGGCCTATCACATCATAAGGATATGATCTATTACTATTGATGGAAATACTAACACTGATTATGTTTTCTTTGTTGATGGTTTAAAGAATAACTTGTTGAGTGTTGGACAAATGGTGCATAAATGTTATTAGTTGCAATTTACAGAGAACACTTGTATTATCAAAGATAAGGATGGTAAGATAATTGTAATAGGTACAAGATCTAGAGGTAATGTATTTCAATTGAATCCTACTGAGATGACATGTTTGGATGCTAAAGTAGATAAAGGTTGGTTATGTAATAGAAGGTTATATCATATTAACTTTGATAATAGTGTGAAGGTGAGTAGTATATTTGTAGATAGAGATTTTCCTAGAATTATGAAGCCCACTAATGTTGTTTACAAATAATGTATCATGGCTAAGAAGAAGAAGATATCATTTCCTAGCAAGAAGTTCACTACTATAGAAAACTTGAAGATTGTTCATACAAATATGAGTGGCCCTACCTGAACAAGAGCATTCTATGGAGACAGTTACTTTATGATTTTTGTTGATGATTTCAATAGAATGATGTGGGTACAATTTCTCAAGGAAAATTTTGAGCATTTGAGAAATTAAAGATATTTAAGAATAAAGTTGAAAATGAATTTGGTGTAAAGATTAAATGTTTAAGATTAGATAGAGGTGGAGAATTTACTTCTAGAGATTATAACATGTTTTGTGAAGAAAATGGAATTAAGAGATAGTTCTCATCACTTAAGACTCCTGAGAAAAATGAGATGGAAGAAAGGAGAAACATATTAGTACCAGAAGAAACAAGAGAAATGATGTTTCAAAATGATGTATGTAAGACATTTTAGAGAGAAGTAGTTAATAAAGTAGTGTACACTATGAATAGAGTGCATATCAAAAAAGGTACAAACAAGACTCCTTATAAATTATGGTTTGGTCATACACCTTTAGTGAAGTACTATAGTGATCATAGATAGTCTGATGGTGATGTCGGTGAGTGTGCAAGGTCTGGAGTCATATGTGTGAGAATTTGTGAAGATTGTGAGCTGACAATATTTTGTAATTATGAAACAATTAGTTATCTTAATGCGGTCCTATTATAATTAATTGGAAAAGCCTCTAGGCCAAATCAAGTAATTTCTTTGAGGACATGGTATAAAGGAAGGATATCTTCCTTTTTTGAAAATGTATCAAGTGTGTGAATTGTATGAACAAGAGTAGAGTATTTTGGTAAATGTGAGCAAGTGATCCAAGGGATTATTGGACACCAAGTTGGTGATCTAGTATTGGGATCAGAAGAAGAAGAGTAGTTTGGTTAACATGAAAGAGGAAGAGGAAGTACACGTGCAATTCATTTCTATCATTTTCAAGGAATAATGCAGAGATCATTTAGACAGTGGGTTCATTGGTCTTGCCCTTGAAGCTATTTGGATAGTGGTTCCATCTGCCTTTTACAACTCTTAACAAGGTTGACATAGCTCCTAATAGAGTTGGAATCTCCTAACAGGGATTCAAAGTCTCGTAATAGGGATTACTATTTACTGAATGATTTTTTTAACTCCTAATAGGGTCCATTCTCTAACAAGGAACATTTATATTAGTATATAATTTTGTGGGTGCCATCCCCATCGGTGTTTTCCCTCTAATCAAAGGTTTCCCTAGTTAACATATTTGGTGTTATTGTGTATGAGTATCTTGATATGGTTGCTGATTATATTTCTCATAAGGTTAAGGATTATGAAGGTTGATAATTGTTATAATAGTTGGATAACTAATTCAGCCCCCTCCCCCTAGTTATATTGGTAGATTTTACATTTGAACACATTTGTATCATTCCATGGTTTCAAACTTACTTTTATCACCACTCATGTGATCTGAACAACCACTATCTATTATCCACCTATCACCTTTACTCACATACAAAATTAATGAAGTTTTCTCATCCTCATCATAATTTTCTTTCATAGAAACATAGACAACTTCTTCATCATTACTCTAAGACTCATTATCAGTTTCTTCTTCATCAATGCAACAATGATTCTTTACCTTTGTCTCTGTAGTCCTTGTTTCTCCTATTATCTTGGTCATCTCTTCTTCCTGTGTACTTGCTTTCCTACTCTTAGCCTTGTCTTCTTTGTTAGGAAACCTTGCAACAATATGACCAACTTTGTTACTATTGCTTATTTTTGCGCCCCTGCCAAAAATTGAATTTTAAATGCTTGCCCACCAATGGTCACTTCTCCGTTTAATATTATTGTAAATGCCCTAGAAATATCAAAAAATTGTTGAAAGATCAAACCTTATGATTTGTTTCCACGGGCCCGCAGGTTCACAATCATCAAATCTTCCCCAGATCAATGATTGGCACTTTGTCGCTATAGAAAGATGAACATTGTTTTGCGTTAGTGACATAGTGTCCTTTTGCCACATGTCTGATGGGTTCTCCCTTTTCTCATTGTTCTCCAACGCCTAGTTTTGTTCGATCCACGGTGGGCGCCATGGTGCTATCAAAAAATCTCTGCTCTCACCAATAGCGACATAGCACCCAGATGGAAAGTGTTACTACGACGACGTCAGTTGTCAGGTGGGTCCCAAGTATGCCCCGTCAGATATCAGTGAAGATTTGTCAGACATGTTGGCAGTTGATCAATCTTTTCATTGGCTAAAGTATGATTGCATGGAATGTGGGTCCTACTTCACTTGGTGGGCCGCAAATGAGGGTTATCAGATAGGTTGGTACGTGGACAGTTCTCATTGGTTGGTACACCAATAGGCCAAATCCATCTTGCTCGCTGTCAAATCAATCTAGATCAATGATGGGTGCTATCTCGCTATGGAAAGCTACGAGAATTTTAATGATATTGAAATAGCACCTTGGCGATGCGTGGCACAAATGATGTAATGGGCTCGCCTTTCTCCAAAGTGATAGTACGGCTCATCCTCAGTGGTAGTTGTCAGGTGGGTCATAGTACATGGTGGTTTTCCATTGGTCCTTTCAGCCAACTCAGTGTGTAGTTGTACCATTTTGTTGATCATTGTCAGATCTAAGAAGATCAAGGGCTGGCGCTTTCTAGCATTATCAAGATGCGAGGAAATTAAATATTGTGGTGAAGTGGTTTGGCAACACGTGTCCTAGGTGATGTCATGATAGATGTTCTCAGAGGTTTAGAAAGTACTTGAGTTATGTTCACCATCTGATGCAGGCAGATCAAGGGCTGATGCTTTCCTGCATTATCAAGATGTGAGGAAATTAAAAAATGCAAGAAAACAGGTAGCCGCCAAGTGTTTCTACGGGACCAGTTTCTTTGTGGGTCGCCAGTTGGATGCCATGTGTTGCCAGGCATGATATGGATAATGCCAGGTGTGCTGATAGTGTTTTGTGGGCCCAAAAGTTTAAAGGCAAAGCATAGGAAACGACGAGTCTTCACAATTGTCAGATCTAAGGAAAATCAATGCTAGGTGCTATCTTGCTATGGGAAAGTGCCCAAAGGATATGCATAGCAACATAGCAGCTAGATGACATGTGTCTTCGCAAGCCTGACCAAGATTGACAGTTAAAGGCTGGTAGTTATGTTGTAGCCATCACGGTCAGGGTTTGCAACTTGGTGGAGTTAGTAAAGAAAGGCATGGTCAAATTAGAAGGACCTCGCGAGGTGGCAAAAGGAAATAGATTGATTGGTCCATGTGGTTCATCCCGGTGCCAAGATAGGTTGACTCGTTGACTCTACTGATTCATGCACCAAAAAAGCGATAAGAAATCAGGTTTTTGCTGCATAATTTGATCTCTATAATCAATCCCGACCAACCCAAAATGAATGCGAGATAAGGAAGAGCACTCCACCACCCCAAGTTGATCCATCTACCTGATCAGATCCCAGTTATGGCGTCGCCTCTATCTTCTCAAGGCCCTGTTTTAGTTAAAAATCAGATTTCTTCAAATCCCCATAATTGTTCTTTGCAGGACTTAATGGCAGGTGGTTGGGGAGTAACTGTAGACACCTAAAATCCTTTAGAAAATAAAGCATTTTTATTTTCTGAAAAAAGTCCCTGATGACATCATCATTTATTAATTAATTAATTATTTTATTTTTATGCCATTAAATCCCTTTATCTTAATTAAAAATATTTAATTAAGGAATCCCTCCCAAAAATGTTTAAATCTTATTTAAACATTATTTTCTTATTTATTAATTATTTAATTAATAAATTGACCAAAAATTCCAGAAAAAATAATTAATTTATTTTTTGCCCAAAACTTGGCCAATTTCCTTAAGACCACTAACCTCTTCCAAAATCTTCTAATCCTTCTTTAATTTTGATTAAAGGCTAATCCCATCATTTCCTACCCCTAATCCCAACTCAAAATATTTAATTAAGATTAAATATTAATCCTCATGTCTATTAAAAATATTTTAATAAATATCTCCTCAACCCAAACCCTTGAAATAAATAAAACTTTATTTATTTCCTAAAAACCTTATTTATCATCATCCTAGGAAGTTCTAGACTCTTCTAGAAAGTCTTCATCCTCATCCAAAGCCTAGACTCTTCTAGAAGATGTCAATCCTTATCTTTAATCCTAATCCTAATCCCCTCCTAACCTTGTCACATTCCTTAAACATGGGTTAAGACTTGCTAACCCAAGCCAAAGTTAACAAATATCTCCTCCTTCACCCACCCTCATTAAATGCCATCCACTTGCCCATCTCTAACATCCCTAATCTAATCCTAAGCCATCTCTAATCCTACCCTTAATCATTTGCACAATCCTAAACAAGCTTAAGACTTTCCTAAGCCAAGCCAAAGTCTATCCCCTTAAAATATCCCAACCATAAAATTTTATGAAGCCCACAAAGCCATAAATGACTCTTACAAGTCCATTCATTGCTCTTACAAGCCATTATGAGGGTCTTTATGATCTTTGAGCCTCCTTTGTTGACCCCTCAACCCCTCTTGCTCTAACCAATGACCCTGTGACATGTGTCACTCCCTGATTGGCTGTAAGAAAGCACAATCTATGTGCTTTCCTCTCATTCAATCTAAACCTTCCATAAACTTTCTCCCGTCCTTGCATCCTAGCCCTTGATCCCTCAAGCCCTTTGCCTATTTAAGGAATCCTCTCCCAAGCCATTTTAACACAATCTAGAAAGTAAAGCCATAATGCCATTTTGAGAAGCCATTTTACATCAAATCTATTCACCAAAATCTATAAAAAATCCTCCATTGAAGCCCATTTGAGCATTTGAGCATACATACATAATCAAGTCATCTTAGCTATTAGACACACCTCTACATCAAGTGATCATCTTCATTGAGAGAGCCTATCCATGGCTCATATTCTCATTTGAGGACTTCACTTTGTCTCTCATGAAGTTATGTTAAATTAGTATGCAAATGCTTTTGATTGTTTTAATTTAGTGTTTCTAACATATTGAAGTAGCATATACAGTAACTACAGTTAGGGGACATCTCAATTATGCCTGAACTATAAAGGAAAATTTTTGTGATTTTTGTAAAGGTCGGACCCTCTGTTTTTCTCTGTTGTTGCTCTGCAATTTCAGTGTAAATTGCCCTGTGCCTCTGAACTGCATGATTTTCTACTTTATCTCCTTCAGCCATTGGTATGAAAGTGCAAGAACTCTTTGCCTCTTACTAGTGTTTTGTAGAGATCTATGACTTGCATGACTGTATCTCTTTCAACCTATGAATGATATATAAGTGGAGGCTCCATATTGATGATCATGAGAAAATATTAAATGTTATCCAAGAACGAGCTGATCCACTTGATATGAGATAGAAACAACTCCTAATTTGAAATGTAACTCAAGAACAATTTGAAATTTGGTGGAATAACTAATTTTCTAAATTGAACTTTTACTCTTTCATTTTGAATTTTCTAAAGTAACTAATTATTGAAATTATGAACTTATATGTATGTGTGTACAATAATTACCTGACATGTGCACCTTGAGGGAAAGAAATTCGAACACCACTTGTCTTAAGGGGATGAAATTAGGAGTTTGTAAAATTAATTATATTGAACTTTCTATTTCACTTAACTTGTCAATTTTAGGACACATGTACGCTTTCAATTTAACTAATTACCTGACATGTGAGCTTTCAATTTTAGGACATGTGAGCTTTCAAGTTCAAATTGTGATTTGTTTAACTAAATTTTGAACATGTACATGTTTTAAGTTGGACTTGAATTAGAACATTGGGCTTAAGGGGATAAAATTCTAGGATACATGTGTGCACTTGAATTAAAATTTCACTATGATTAAAATTTGAAATGTAACTCAAGAACAATTTGAAATTTGGTTCAAACTATTTCAAATTTGGTTGAACAATTGTTTGATCAATTTGAAATTTGGTGTCCAATAACTAATTTTCTAAATTGAACTTTTACTCTTTCATTTTTAACTAAATGTCTTGAATTCATTTAACTTTTTTATTTCATTTAACTTGTCAATTTTAGAACACATGTACACTTTCAATTTAACTAATTAGGACATGTGCTTTCAATTTTAGGACATGTGAGCTTTTGATTTAACTAATTACTTGACATGTGAGCTTTCAAGTTCAAATTGCAATTTGTTTAAACTAAATTTTGAACATGTACATGTTTTAAGTTGGACTTGAATTTTAGAACATTGGGCTTAAGGGGATAAAATTCTAGGATATGTGTACAAATAAAAGGGATGAGTTCTATAGATTTACTCGAGTTAGGAATTATGTACAACTAATTACCTGATACTTTAACATTTAATACATGTGATATATTACCAAACATTTAAATTACATGAACTATATATATATATATATATATATCTAAATTTAATCAATATATTAGACATGCACATACATATCTATAAAAATTACTTACATATATCTTAGATAGAAACAATTTATAATATAATAGATCTAGATCTAGTATGTACATTAGATTCCACAACATAATGCGACATGTATCAATCATCTCGAGAACAAATAACAAAAAACATGTATCTATCTAGAGATCTATTAGAAGATAATATCAAATATAAATAGGGTGCACACATGTAGACATGTAAATCTAGGTACATCTATATCAAATCAAATATAAATATAACATGCATCATGTGTGTATATAAAGTGTCTATCTAATATATATGAATGTCTCTCTGGATGAAAGTCTACAACAAATCATCTAGATTAAAAAAACTATAGATCATCAGGTGCAAGACTATCATCGCCACGCCTCCTCACAATGCGCTCTGAAGACTGACTAGTATCAAGGTGCTCACTAGGATGTGCTGACCCCTATATATAAATTCAAGAGAAAGTGATATCAATACATACATACATTTAATCAAGAGAAAGTGATATTGAAATACATGTACCTGCATTTAATCAAAACATAAATAAATGTTACCTGTCCACTACTGACATCATCCAATGAGTCTCGACAACGTACATGATCTGGCATCAAAGCTGGAGTAAAAATAGGCATGTCCCCCTACATTGTACACGTGCACATGCAACACATCAAATTAAAATTTCTCTACATGATTACATTTGAATCTACGTGCATGATATACATGTACATGTGCACACATGCACATGTCTAAATTAAATTAGTTTGAAATGATTGAAATTTTAACATGAACAAATTTTTTTAACCTGTGTAGATGGTGGCATCTGATAATACTCGGACTGCCTAGCATCGATCGTGTCCACTAATGCATCCAGATTTCACTGCGTCACATCAAGCTCAATCTCTGCATCTATGCGGGCCCCATGGCTGGTGACTAGCACATGTCCTAATAATGACAAGCGAAGTGGACTATGTACATGAGATGGCATAGAAGTAGAATCATCACATGTCAACAAGTCCATCCATCCTGTGGTTGACAAGCTCAAATCAACATCATCAAGGCCCACATTTGAACTCTGAGCCTGCACTATAACACTGGCTGAAGGGTCTGTGGTATGTATATGTCTCTGTGGAGCAAAAGAGTGGTTAGTAGATGGATCATCATGTGCACTACCACCATGACCACTACCTGATCGATGAGAGGAATATGGCTAAGGATGTGTCCTAGTACTACCATGGACACAACCTTGAACATCTGATATGGGTATGCCAAGATGCTCTAATACAAATCTATATGTATCTAATAAATCCTCAGCTAGACCAATCATAGTATCTCGTGTCAACACTCCAGTGAAACCCTCTAAGCTAGCCACTAAAGGGATGCCTACTGCACTGTACAAGCCTCCTGAAGATGAAGCATAGGATGATGATCTGGAAGGCCGACAAGACATCAAATACTGACCAACCTCATCACTCGAAATAGATTTGACAACTGCTGCAATCTCTCCAGCTCCCTGAAGGACCCCACATAACTGAGTGCTATGCATGGCCTCATCAGCTAATGGACCTAACATAGGGGAAGTAGAAGGTGCCCTCTCTCTGACAATCGATCTATGTGCCAGTGGGGGACAACCTAGCTGCCTATTAGCCAATCTACCATGCCCCTGTCCTAAATGTCCTAGTAAATTTGTTTAGTTCACCGCCCTGCATAAGTGAACCTCTGCATAAAGTTGTCAAGCAAAATAGAGTGGAATTTGGTCGTTATTTGGATAATGACCATGGGCAGCAAGGAAGCGTGGGTATATCAATGCAGCCATTTGTGGATCTGTACACTTAAGGGGAGAATACCCCTTCACATACTTTTTTGAAAGATAATGAGGGAAACATTCCCTCTTCAGGACATCTTTGGGCACCACACCCTGCACCTCCTGGAGTGAAAGACCAAAGGAGACCTCTCGTCTCTTACTGTCAAGGACAGCCTGTATAGTATGTGCAAAATATGGGGTAGCGCCATGAATCTCATCTCGAATAAATGTCAGGCTACGTAAGATAGTCTAGCATGTACCACTATAAACACTGGAGCATGTGCCACTAGTCAGGGATTCCTAAAGTCTATGAATCTCCTGGTTAGTGCGATCATAGAGCTCCTGAGGTGGGATAGGTAGCTGATCACGGGGGACATGATGCTGCTCAGGGGGGATAAGCTACTACTCAGGGCCTGGGATAGGCTGCTCGGGCCTGGGTATAAGCTACTGCTCAAGGCCCGAGATAGGTTGCTCAGGCCCGGGTATAGGCTGCTCGAGGGGGCCAAGTTGCTCGGGGGGGGATAGAAGGTTGTTGATCAGCCATGTCAATGTATGTAGGTGCGTGTATAATGTGTAAACTTGAAAATTTATATTAACATATATGTATGTACAATTTGACAAAATTAAAAAACTTGTATATAAATTGTTTTAATAAAATTAAACATGCACGTACATGTCTACATATATAGAAAAGTCCTAAAACTTAAATGAACATATACCTTAAAAGAAAACTAAATTTTAAAACACACATGTTGTTATATATATAATGTTTGTAACTCAAGGACCTTTTAAGAACTACATGTGTGCAAGTTATATTTCTATCTAAGTTAGATTGAATGTTCAAAGGTTTTAGACATATGTGTGCACATAAACTTGTCAGGTGTAATTTAGGTCCACGAAGTTTAAATATGTGCATATATATGTATATATAAATATATGCGTATATACATGTACATGATATGTATATTTGCACATATAGATCTATCATGCACATGTGTATATATACATGCATACGTGTGCATATATACACGTGCACATGATATGTGGAAATATACATATCATGACACATATGCATATATAGATCTATTTGTGTACATATATATAACATTGATGTATCATTTTGAGACCTTGATATCAATGTTTAATTAGTTTTAGGATTAGGGTTCAATTTGGTTTGTACTGTTTGATTAGGTTTACATGCTTAGGTTTCAATTAGGACAAGAGTTAATAAATTGTATTAACATTTCAATTCAATCTTAGGGTAATGGTTCAATTTTGTTAATGGTTGGGGAAAGGATTTAAGGTTAAATTCAAGGTTTCTACTATTAACTTGGGATATATAATTGCCTGTTTATGATCATGGTTTAATTCAATTTGGTTTATAAGTATAATATTAATTATTTAAGGGCCAGGGTTACCTTTCAATCTAGTTTGATATATTCAATTTGATTTAGGGTTGACCCAGGGGTTAGTTTATTTTAGTGTTAAATATTAAGATATAATGCTTTTAAATCACTCATTTTTTGATATTTTGATATGATGGACATGTCATAAATGACATTTCTATATGATTCTTTTGATATGATATGCATGAATTATATATATAATCTTATGATTTAGGGTAAATTATCATTTATAATATAAGGGTTTAGAAATTAAATTTTAAGATCTTGAGGTTATAGTTAGGATTTGGATAATTAAATTTTAGTTTTAGGTTTAGGGTTAGAGTTAGGATTATGGTTAGGGCTATGATTTAGGATTGAGACCACGATTAAAGGGTTAGGATCATGTGGTCGGAGACCAAGTACCTGAGTAGAAATTATAGTCTATCAATTAGGGTTAGTAAAGTAGGCTTTAGCATTTAGGATTTAGGGTTATAGTTATGATTCTAGGGTACAAATTTTAGGATCTTAGTGTACATACATCTTGATTCTAGGGTTTAGTATAATTTAGGGTCATGGTTTAACATTTATGATTATAGGTTATAGGTTTGTACATGATCATTGCTAGAAGTATGGTTAGAGGGTTAGGGTATGGGTTTACATCATGTTGAACTAGAAGTATGATTCTGAGGGTTAGGATTTGCATTAGCAATAAATTTTTTGATTATGGTTTTAACACATAGTTTTAATAAATTTATATAATTAAAGTTAGGATCAAGTATTAATATGATTTACTATTTAATGTTTGGGTTTATCATTTAGACCTCTACGGTTCAAATTGAGATTTAGGAAAGTTTTATGGTTTCAAGTGTGCATCTAAGATTAGGGGTTATAATTTATGATTAAAGGGTTTTGCAGTTAGGATTATGACCAGGTTTAGTATAATTTAGGGCTACTATTTAGCATTAAGGAACTTAAGAGTTAAAATTTAAGTTAAATATATTTAATCTTTACATGAACATTAGATTATATGATGTACATTTTTTTATGTAACTTGTATATTATTTAATCAAGTTATGTTCTTATAATTAATTTTTATTAATCAAAGGTTGTAACATGTATTCTTTAGGTCATACACATTCTAAGTTATATGTTCTTGTGTATGTATATGTATGTTATATTCTTACCTAGATGCAAATTAATCTAGACATTCTTATATATGTATTTAATTTAGGATCTAGACCCAAGTTAAGACATGTGATTGAATTATAATTCAATTTACAAACTGACATTATAGTTAATTCTAAATGAGGCCTAGCCAAGGGATCCAAAGAACTAATCAAAAGTTTTACTAAGCAAACAATAACATACATACAATAATTTACAATTATAAAAAACATAAGAGATTGCAAATTCCTTAATGAGCACATTTACATTTCATTTTTAAATAATTATAAGTACTAGAAGTAAAATAAATAACACATCCACATGAAATAATATTAACTAGACTTCAATTCAATCAATTTAAATAATTTATATACATTTGTTCCAAATGCCACTTGGCAAATTAATTCAGAATGCACAATCATCCACTATACATGTCACAGGGTATGAAAGGCTGAAAGAATATACATTTATAAAATAGTTTACATCATCCATTTTCGATCCATGAAACAAAGTACAATACAACTTAAGTAAAATCATTTTAAATAGTACTAGAAGTTTTTTGTTTGGATCCCTTGGCGAGTTGTTATGTGATTAAGTACTTAGTTATATATGTTTAGGGTTTTATTGTACATAACTATATGGTTAGGTCGAGATTATAGTTTAAATAATGAACTTAGGTCAAGGTTATATGGTTCTAGGTCAAGGTTATATGGTTCTAAGTCAAAATTATATTTATTTGTAAAATTACATGTAACTTAAACAATTAATTTACATCTAATCTAATCATTCAACATTGTAATAAATACATAAATTAAGTACATTTCAAAACATCTAAAATAATAAATTTTTAAATAAACTTTAAATTAAAAGATAATATTATATATTTAGATCTAATATAGATGAAAAATTATCTTTAAAAAAATCTTATTTGTGCATTTAGAGATTCACAATAACATTAGAGGCTTAAGCATGAACAGTAAAATAAAATATACAAAGAAACATATATAAAAAACAATAAAATATACAAAAAAAACATATAAATTTTAACTAAAACAATAGAAAAAGGGAAAAAACAAATGTTTCATACCTTTTTCAGACGGTCAATAAGGCGGATGCCAGTCTCTCTCCAACTTTCGATCGAAATAATGAGAGAATCCGACCGCACCCCTATTTATGCTAGCGGGTTTTAAAGTTTCGATCGAAACTTAAGTCAAGTTTCGATCGAAACTTTAAAACCGCGGAGAAACCCGCGTTCCAAGTTTCGATCTAAACTTGACTTAAGTTTTGATCGAAACTTTTCGGAGCAGTTAGTTTCGATCGACAGTTACTTTCTATCGGAAGTAATTATTTTCGATCGAAACTTTTTAAATAAGTTTCTATCAAAACTATACGATTAATTTTTTGGGTCCGCACTTTTTTGGAGGATTTTCTTCCTCCGAAAAAGTGTAACCCACTATTGTGGGTTCACCCTGTTCCAGTTCCTTAAAGAAGAATTATATGTCACATTGCTATTGAAGTGATTGGGAGGCTAAGTAGATAGTTAGTCTAATAGTCTTTATTCAGTTTTTGGGTTATCAACCAGAATGACTTTAGACTTCTTTTAATAACCATCTATGCATGGTGTTGTTAGAATTTTTATATTACGCATTCTTATATTATGCTAGGAGATTCTATTAATGGTTTAATTATGAGCTATACAGTTTTTGTTTTTGATAGAGGAAAACTAGGTTGATGTATGTGCTAAAAGTGTGCTAGTGCTATTAATACACTACTTGTTGTTCCATGGGCGAACATCCTCTTGTCACTTTTGATGTTTAAAAAAAAAAAACTAATGCATTTGAAGATTTGTGGACTTCTTATTTTTATATATGGTTAATTCAAAATTTTGTAAATTAGAGGAAAATAATGTGTTTATTATAACATCAATCAAATGATTAGTTTGGTGTTTTGCTGATATAAAGGATAATGAAGTGAATAAATTGAAAGAGAGGTTGATGTGTGTTTCTCATGATCTAGTTAGATATTTGAAATCTATATACTCTCACAAGTTTCTCTTAGTTTGGCAATGAAGAAAATGTGGCATTCAATACAAATGATGACCCCTCTTCAATTTCTTCTCCCTTGTGAGGATATGTGATGCATAAATTTTTATTTTTTTAATAAGTAATACAATGCAAATACTACAAAATCATTCATGCATATGCCTTTTGTCTGGACGGTCCTATTCTACTTTTCAAATAGTAATTTATAATTATTTTTCCTATTAACATAAATTTCATTTGGCATATCACCTTAGAACATAACTCAATTGGTGTTTCTCTTTTCATTAATGGAGATTCAAATTTTAAATCTTTGATGTTGTCTCGCAAATCATATTCTATATTTGCAAGTTTTCTCATTTTGGACGCATAACTATGTACAAGCACATATTTAACTATCTACAAGTCTTACTAACATGTTATTTCTCTTTGTTTAATTATTATTTTTCTATATTTTTATATTTAATGTTTTCTTCTCAACTACATTATCATATTCCTTTAATAGCACATATAAACATTTCCATCCACTAAGATTAAGGTGAAAGTTTCAAGGCTCTGATACCATTTCAATCACCTTTAAAATGGAAATAATAAAATTCACCACTTTCTTATTACCAAAGTTCTTTGATGCTAAAGTAAGAGCATCTTAAAGTGAATACTTGTATTATCATTCAACACATTTTAATCACCCAAATCCTATGAGGGTAAAGTAAGAGAAGAGAGTGGACAAATGATGATATACATGTGCATGTGTATCTTTTTGTATGTATGTATATATGCAATCTCACACACACACACACACACACACACACACACACACACACACACACACACACACACACACACACACACACACACACATATATATGAATGTGTGTGTCTCCATGCGCTTTCACATTTGCATGCTATCAATAAAATTACTTAAATTTTTTGGATAATGTTATTTAAAAATTGATTACAATATTGAAGCTTTGCACATAATTAAAAAAAAATTCTTCTCAATATATTGATCTTATAACTATGAAAATCTACAATATTTTCAAATATATGTTGAAAATATCTAAAATTCTAAATCTTTAGGAAAAATATGTAGAAAACATTCAAATTTTAAATAAAGATGCAATATGAGTACAATCCTTAGTAATTAATAAATAATAACTAAGTTCAAAAATCAATAATTTATGGCCATCATATAAAATCCTTACCATATAAAGAAATGTGTGAATGAGATCTTGGTTCCATAAATGATGAATTGATTAAAGGAGATATTCAAAAAATGATTACATTAGTTTGTAATCCTTCCTTTCATATCATCTACACAAAGAACATTTCTATGAAAACATGACAATACAAAATAAAACTAGTGGTTAGGAAAACTAATGAGACCTCATCCTATCAAGTCCAATCATAGCCACTTCAATTCACATTATGATATTTAGTAGTCATTTACATTTATTCTATCATATCAATACCTCAATTTGTGTATGACATTCTTAGTTTTCTTGGGCCTCCATTTTGTCCTTGCCCTAAGAACTTCTAATCCACTATCTTGTATTTGGAGAAAGTGCACAAATTTTAATGTAAAAGATGACTTACAAATGTTTGGAGGCTCATTTCCATGTGTACAATTGGTAGAATCCATCACATTAGAAGCTTCTAGACATGATAATGACTGAAGAGTATTCGATAGCACGCATTCATGCATATACTCCAAAGTTATATCGACAAGTTCTTTTTCTTGTAGAATAGAGATGGGCATACTCTATAAACATTTTTCATCAAAATTAGAATAAAATTTAAGAAATACAATTAAAGAATTTGACCAATACATATTTTATTAAAAAACCCAATTCAAGATTTACCTCAAAAATCCAGTCAATATATTTAATATTGTTGACATGTTGATTTGCATCTAAATCACTCCAACGTGGCTATACATAAAATTAAAACAATACTTAATGTTAGGGGATTGTAAGGGTAGAAATTTTATTTCATAACATCTTTCTAAAAATTTAATAAATGAAAATATTTTAAAACTCGTAATAATGAATACATACTGTTAAATTTGAGCGTATATATGGAGAAATGTTGTCCTCAAAGTTCTTTGACTTTTGAGTCTCGTCTTCTTCAAGAATTTTTTTATTATTGAAATAAGGTTGTAGTTCTTCTCTTACTTCAATTGGAATCTTGGAAAGTTTTCTTGTCTTTGTATTCATTGTTGTCCAAATGCTATACAAAGAATGTGATAAAATCACAATTATAATAATTTATTTGCCAAACAAATGTATATGCAAATCTTAAATATATTTAAAGGATGACATATAAATATTTGACATCACCTGATTGCTTGTGCTAGGACAATATTTGTCTCCACATCACGAACAATCGAGTTCCATTGTATTCTATTTTTACCCAATGCATGTACCCATGTATCTATCTCCACAATATGGCCCCTAAAGAACTTAATTATTAGTCATTAGAAATTATGATAATAATTTTTTAAAATGAAATCCATTCTATTTTTAACAATTGTAGACAACCTTGTCACATTATCTTTTTCTTAATAGTATGCCATAAAAAAAATAGTAATAATATAGCATATAATAACTCTCTTTCTTTCTTCATATTTCAAACACCACATTCAAGTATATTTTTTATGCAGCTAAATTATATTTCAAATTTAGTTGATGTTAGGATCTTTGTTACATAAACAATATCATTTTTCGAAAGGTCTATTAATTGACCTCATGTAGTGCACAAATATAGACAAATTTCTTTATTAACCTTTTACACTACTTTAATGCACCCATTACACATCGATATCATACAACAAATTACTAGTGCATGACATGTACTAAGACAAACTAATAATATGTAAACTATAAAATACAAATAATACCATGATGGGTAACTTTCCATGTGAATTCGAGTACGAATAGCAACCCACATAAGGTTTCTTCGACTCATCTCATGAGTAGTAGTAAATCCATCCCCTGCTGGCCCAAAAAGCCGAACACTATTCAAGGTAGTTTCCTACACCATAATAACATACAATAACTAATATAAATCAACTTTTGATAAAGAATTCACTAAAATAAATTAGATTATCTAAACTCATATGATACCATTCATTAAAAAAAATATCAACAATAAAAACCACTAAACCATTACTTATGTACACACTCATACGAAATATTGACATCGTCATTCTAACTACTTACCTGAAGATACTTGTTGATAGTTTTGATAGAGACTATTTTATCTGGACCAACCTCATATGATCTTATTGGAAAACATTGTCTAAACACCATGCTCTCTTCCACAAACCTCCCCTTCCAATCTATATTCAATATTTTCTCCTCTTCTTCTTCACCAAGATCATTCAAGAGAACATTAATATCATCCCTAGCACTTTCATTGATCTTCACAACACCTAGAAAATCTCTAGCAACATGAACTCCGGCCTTGTAGAGTTGTGATGATTTCTTAGGCTTCACATCCATTAAAACCCTAGACGAACTCACCTTCCCCATTCCAAGCAACGGCGTAGACCTAAAAATATTGTTTTGCATTGTGCATGCGTGACTTAATGTAGAAGAAGAAGTTACCCCCATTGCTGCTGCACTTACTAACATTTTGACTCCTTTAGCGGCCAAAACGTAAGCTTGCCTATATATTGGACCAAGTCTCTCCTTTTATATTGCACACATCATGAGTATAATTTGAAATTTACCGTAGAAGATACCTTTCACTTGTCATTTTACTGTTGGTAGTAATTTCAAATTTCATTTCAACGTTTCACCTAATTGTTCACCTAATCATTAATAATTAATTTGGTTTATTTTTAAAGTATGATATTTTTGTTCTTTTTTATTAGTACTTAGTAAAGGTAACATACTATTTTTTAATATTTTTTTAATTTAGTCAATCTTTAGGAAAGTTTTAAATTTATTTTTAATTTTCTATTTTCTTAGAAGTGTTTTTCACATTTACCTTTGATATGGGAAGAATTGAATGAGGAAACTTCAAATATTTATTGATGGAAAATGTTTGTTACTTTTTAAAGTGGATCAATGTTGAAATATTATTATTATTTTATTTATAGCAGATAAGTATTAAGTATTTTTCAATAGTAACTACTACAAATTTGAACTTGTCACAATTACCTTCATTCACCATTTTATATGGATGCATAGGGTAATCTTTGTTAAATTATGTTTTTGTCATAATGAAAAAATTATGGTTTTTCTCTCAATGATAAAACATTCTTTATTGATTTTTTTAAATTGGGTAACTATTTATTATTTATTATTGAATTATCTTTATTAATCGTATAATTTTTAAATGGACAACTATTGTGATGTGAATATCAGGATTTAACTGTGTGATTTTGAGTCAAACTCGATGACCCATGTTTCATGAGTAGTGATTCAACATGAATCCATCTCTCATGAGAATAAATGGAACACTTAGCACTCATTGGATCTAGGTGATGCTCACAGGGGTGAAGCACCGGGACTTCCCGGGAGGTCACCCATCCCAGTACTACTCCAGCCTGAGCGCGCTTAACTACGGAGTTTCCTCCACAATTAAACCCAAAGCTTTTGGACAACTATTGTTTGAATTATCACTTTCACCAAAAAAAAAAGTTTAAGACAATCACGTGACACTAATATGTAGTAATTTACAATATGATTTTTTTATACAACTAATAACAACCATTATTAATTTTTTTAACAACAAAACATAACACTTGCATTTTAAAAATATTAGAAAATCAATTTTAAAAAGTGCTCATTAAACAATATACATCCAAAATTAAATACAATAATTTAAAATAAATTTATTGAGTTAAATTATTGAGAAAATAATGTAAACATGGTTAAACCATTTGTTACTCTAAAATACTATTGGGCTCTAACCTTAATGTTATATCTTTATACATCAATTGACAAAAGGGGATGCAACAATACAAATTAACAATGAGGATTTAGATCATCTAAGAATATGTGAATCAACACTAATAAATTTTAGAAAAAAAGTCATAATGTATTTTTAATCTTTTCTTTATTCCATTTTCAAATTTATTAACTATATAGATAACAATAAATACCATTCACAAAGTCAAGAACTAGAGGTATGATTGCTAACCATTGTAATAGTGGCCTAGTGCAATGACAAGCCAAATCTAGCCTTTGTTTGTTAGTATTTATAATTAAGGATTTTATTGGCATTTAATTATGTAATTTGAAATTACTAAATTTTTCTATTAACACATTTTAAATTCTTTGGAGCACACATTAAAATGTAGATGTTAGGTGTTCAATTCTACAACATTCTTTCTATATAGATAAAAATCTACTACGTTATGTCAAAAGAATGTGTCATTATTCTTCTAAAACTTAAATCATGTTTCTTTGTCAACATACTAGGCACTACAACCTTAAAAAGTTTCAAAGTACCATTGAACAACTACAACCTTCTATTGTTATTCATAAATAGTTTCTATCAACAACAAAAATTACATGTTATACTTTTCCTATTCAATACTATTGCATTCACATGTGCTTCAATTAATTTCTAAAAATGATAATACTTTTTTTTTTTCCCAAAATAACCATAATTTTTATAAAGTTCAAATTTATATTTTTGAATTTTGGAAACTTTCTAATCTTTTAGTTTTTTGTAAGTGCAATTATTTTATAAATACATCAATATTATTTGAGATCTAATTTACTTTCCATATATATATGAAATTGTATAATAATAAATGTAATAAAGATCAATGTATCATTTCTTTATCTAAATTATTTTAAACTATAAATTTAACAACAATTAAATTTTAAAAAATACTCTATTAATTTTTAAAATTATATATATATCATTTCTTTATTCAAATTATTTTCAATTATAAATTTAACATCTCTGCAACTTCCTACTCACAGACAGTTTGAATTTTGAATCGACATGGCCCCAAAGGGTCTAGACCTACAAGAGATTCTGGTGTGCCCGGACTTGCACATGGTGTTGGTGCTTTAGAGAGAAGATTTGTTAGGTAATGCTTTTGGTCTAGTCAGCATACCTATATCCCTTTACTCAGAATCTAGAGTTGACTCTACTCAAAAGGAGGATGGGAATAATGTTTCTTTCCCCATCCCCAATGGGGGTGGAAAAATGTACTCATTGGGGAAGGATGGGAATCCCAAGCTGATGGATCCCAAGGTTACCCCCCACGCTACCAAACTAGAAATTGCCTTCATGGATAGTGTTGTGGAAAGTGACACTGCCTCCCTGAAACATTGCGTACTAGATCGATTTATTTTCTTCTGGCCCACGATTGAGATGACCCAAAAGTGGGTGGCACAGAAGTGATCTATGAAGGGTAGTGTAAGCATCTCAACCATGCCTAGTGGTCTTTTGTGCTTCTGCTTCACGAATGTTGAGGATTTGGTAGCCATCCTTTTTGGGACCTGGTATTATGGAAATAATTGTTTAGCCCTAGATAAATGGCACCCTAGTTTTGATGCTACAAAGAACTCCAAAGTCTGTCCCTAGTGTGGGTTCTCTTTCCAAGCTTACCACTAGAATTTTGGGATGAAAATATCTTGAGATAGATAGGAAACACTTTTAGACATTTTTTCATTGTAGACTAGGTAACTCTGCAAAAATCTAGATTAGTTTGTGCTAGATTCTTTGCTAATGCTACCATTAAAAGGGCACTCCTAACCATGGTCACATTGTCTACTAAGTGGGGTAAAAAAATCTAGACTATAGAATATGAGAACACTGGCCTCTACTACAAAAAAATGTGGTCATTTTGGCCATGTGATGATGAAGTGCAATTCCCAAACACATAAGGATAAGCAAAAGGTGGACTCATTAGGTATAGTTAAGTCTACGATTGTGCTAGTGGAATTTTTGACTACTCCTATGGGGGTATAGGTTGAGAGGAAGAAGGATAACCAAGAAGGCTTGACCACATAGGAGAGAATTGAGAAAGATAGGGAAGTGACAGCTGACCCTCTAGTTATGTCATCAAGTGGTGTGACAAAAAATGGGACCAACATGGAGGATTGCCCTTTTAGGAAGGATATTGATGAGCTCCTAAAATCCCTAATTGTGGGAGGGGGATACTACACAACAGAATTTGGAAGAAGGTGAGGTTGGGACCCCCTAGGGAGACCCAATAGAAGAGAAATTACATACAATTTTGTAGCTGAGTGCCAAGTGAACTCAGTCAGGACTCATCTAGTGACCCCGATCATGTTGGCCCAAAAATAGCCCATAGTAGTGGTTGTTAGTGTAAATAATTAATTACTATTTACACTTTACTTAAGTTTACTTAGGTTAAATGCATTATTAGTTGTCATGTAGACACCTAGGAGTATGCATAGTCATATGAGTTGTCTTGTTGAAAACATAGGAGTTTGCATAATCAACTAAGTTATCATGTAGACAACATAGTTGTTCACACTCTAATTAAGCACATGGTGTCTACAACATATTTTTACATGACACACCTTTGTAAGCTCATCCTCTCATCATCACACAAACTCTTGTGCTCAATGGAGGATAATCCAGTCTTGGTGGACACGTGCTTAGTTTTGAGGCTTATCACTTTGCCAACTCCTAGTCATTCAAGAGGCCTTCATATACAGTCACTTCTAGTGTACATGTACATCAATTATTCATTCTCATATTTTTATTATGATCATAACATGGTCCATCCTCTAACAAGGAATATTTATATTAGTAAGTCATCTAGTGAACATCATTCCCATTGGGGTTTTTCTTCTGATCAAGGGTTTCCCTACTTAACATATCTAGTGTAATTGTCTATTTGCATCTTATTATGGTTGTTATTTACTTTGATTGAATTGTTAAGTTTATTTAAGGAAGATACATATTTAGATTGTTGGATAACTGATTCACCCCCCTCCCCCCTCTTAGTTATCTTGGTGGAATATTATTTATAACAAAAGATAACTTCTTCTTCTTAGCCAAAATATATTCTTTGCAAATGACATTAGTTGGATTATTCATCTTAGGTAGATCTATGACTGTAAACATGCTACTAACCTTTACAATATTATCAAAGTTTATATGACAAAATATCCTATGCCATAGCCAACTGCTATCTACTTTAGAAAATAAACAAGTCATTTCAGTGGGATTCAACTGAAATACATTAGCTCTAGGCCTTTTTCCAACTCTAATCATCTCACTATACTTATGCTTGATAGTGCAAGTCTTTTCTATGTATTATAATTGATACCCTTTGTCCACCAACTATCAAAAACTCAACAAATTATGCTTCAATCCATTAACAAAATAAACATCATCAATATTAGTTCTTCCATCTAAAGTAATGGACCCATGTAATGTCTAGCCTACAGATCCTTGGAACAAGGATAAATATAAGCCAAGATATATTTGTTTAAACAAGTATGGATGCACATGACATACAACATACAAGGATCACAAAGATTGCAACAAAAGACTAAACACACATCCAAACACCAATGGATCTCCAAACACCACTATTGACCAAAATGACTAACCACAGAAGGAGGCAAACAAATATGAATCTAAAAACATATCAAATTCAAAATGCAACTCCAAGGTATTCAAGAACACCATAAAGGGTCTCCAAAACACCTCTAAAAAACTTTCAAACAATCCAAAAAGTGCCCACTATCTACCCGAGCAGGTTTTTCCAAAACCTAGGTGATACTTTAAAACAACATAGTACGATACTTTTTAGTATTGTACAACCTTTCTAATGAAAGTGTGAAATACTTTTAGGGTTTGGGAAACATTTCTCAAGAAGGCATGTGATACTTTACTAATATTATATGACCTTTCCTTAATGGGCATGTCATACTTTATAGTATCACATGACATTACTCTAAGAGGCATGTGATACAATCAGGAGTCGCACGATAAAACTACTTTGGGTGTGCGATAATCTAAAGTATCACCCAATGTTGATGCATGGTTCCCCAAGAATAACAAGAAAAATTCTAAAGATAAAGCAATGTATAAAACAAGAACTTAAGATCTCCATACCAGGGAGTACCAGATCCAAAGTTGAGGCATATACACTCAAACACAATTTCTACAAGACAAAAACTACATCTAACCATATAACATAGTAATGAAGGAAAAAATATAGAAGGTAACATCGTAGTGTACTAAAATAATATCGCAATAATATGAAACAACATCACAATGAACAAGACAACTAAACTAAGTATGTAGTTCCTCCCAACCATAATATCGTCATAAGACCATCATGGACCCTAGCCATCCCCTATGCATAACATCCCTAACTACTGACCAGATCATTGGTAATATCTTATGATGGTGTCACTACTAAAATGTGCTACAACATAAGAATAAGGAAATCTAACATGCTAGAAGTAAAGCATAAGATAATCCTACAAGTTAACTCCTCATCTAATATATGCTAAACATCAAAATAATGAAATGCATTAATACTAACATCATCTAAACATGATATACAAGAATTCCAATGAAAGCATAAAACACAAGATAACATAGTCTAGAATCTAAAGTACTAAGTGAAAACATCCAACAATGGTCATACTAGAACAATATACCATCTTTGTACATTGGTCCCTAGTAGTGGAAAAGGTAGCTATGCCTCCCAACCATGTGGAACCTGTGGGTCCACTCTTGTCATGTTGATGGAGATAATGATCCAACCATAACCATACAAAAAGATTAAATCCATGGTGAACACTAACGCCAAATATGATGACTGAAACCAAGAACATAAACAATGCATAAACTACAAGTCCTGGATAGACAATCAATGGGCTACTAAGTAGGGGTCAACATCATGGAGAGTCGGTTGGCATCAACAAGCCCAAGCTAGTATTGGTAGCTTGAACTTCCCAACAGAAGGAGCACATCTTAAACCTTTTTATTATCTTAAGTTTTATTACCACCCACTATTTTATTTAGTTATCAATTGATTAAATCCTCCTCTACCAACCTATGGCACCATGATCACCAAGCTGTGAGATATAAGTCCACTCCATATGCTACCCTACCCTACCCATGCTCATCCAATGTTGAGTGCCCATAGGCATGTATATTCCCAACTCAACCATAATGATCATAGCTTTCAAAAATACCATGGAAGATCAAGACTCACAAGTCACTCGACAATTTTGCGTGCACATACTCATGTGTGGCACACCACAATCATGAAGATCACAACACAAGGACTGGATGAGAACACAATACAAAAATACACTCAACCAAAAATAGACTTGGGAGGAAAGATACAAACACATCCCAATACAACATAAAAGTGCAACAATGGTCTAACTAACATCCAAATGGATGATCCAAGTCCACAACCAAAATCATGCTAAGAAAACCTGAGAAAATAGGGTAGTATGTAAAGTGAGGTAAAAGCTCCAAAAACTAGAAAATTTTGAAATTAAAACCCATTTGGTATATGGGCACAAATTCCTCAAAAATCTAATAAAATTTGGGTTTAGACACCATATGAAAAATGACCAACATAACAATGCAAAACTATAAACCCCCATCCCAAAAATAGGCAAAATGTTCATACCCAACTAATTGGATAGAACCACGAAACAAAAATGGAGGGGAATAATAATTCTTAGCCTCCTAACAAAATGCTACTAGAAACCAAAGCTAAAATGAAGCAAAAACAAGAAAATAGGAAAGTCGTACCTGACAAAAAAGGTGCTAAAACTAAAAACAACACAATAAAATAAATTGCTTGCTAAAACTTCTAGAAATCATGCCAAGGAAAGGTCTACCTAATCCGAATCCAATGAGACTAGCCTTGCCAAGATCCCATGCTCATAGCTCTCACAATAAACAACTATGAAATCCTCCAGAAGAGGATTATCAAAAAAGTTCTCAAATTTGTATTTTCAAAAGTGAAGGGTGAGGAAAAAAATCGCTTTTTCAATACTTATTGACTTTTCAAGTGAATAATTGATTAGGGCAAATAACCAGTTAGACTAGCTAAACTCCAAATTGACCCAAATGAAAATAGGTTATCATTCATAATAGGAATTCACCTAAGGAAAAGCTACCAAAAATTAAATTTAATAAAATTTAAAGTCTAAAAACCCAAAATCATAGAAATTAACTTAACAACTTTCATGACAATTCGAACCTCTAAATGCACATACATGCTCATTGGTATAATCATATAATGAAAATGAATTTGGATTTAACAATCACTGAAAGGTTTAATTTAAACAATTAAATAAGGATATGTTGACCATACAGGGATGACATGTTGGAATTACAATTAGAAAGGTAAACTTCTGAAAGGGAACAGAGTTAATCAATAGTTTAAACTTGGACCCATTAAACTTTCACCATGCATCCATCTCATAAATACAATGAATAAACTAAAATAGCATGTAAAGCATGTACATCTAAAACATGTAATCAAGTAAACATTCACACACATATGACACCAGATATGATTACCTAGAAACCCTCCAATGAGAAGGTAAAACTAGGGCGGGGATGATACCCACAAATCTTCACTATTACAATAATAAAGTGTATCCAATGAAGGCTACAATGTTTTGACCATGAAACATGATCTACCCTATGAAATGTCTATCCTATTAAAGGCTTACAAAGACTGTTAGGTCTCACTTTGTTAGAATGATTCAATAATGATCCTACAATTAGCACTTCCTTGCCTGATGACAAATCACCTCTAAATTGTTGTCTTCTCAATCTTTATTGATCATATGTCTCTTTTTTGTACACTCTTCTCTTTCCTCTATTCTACTCTACTTGATTATGTAATGGAATCTCACTTCATACCTCCTTAGTCACCATGCATGCTCTATCTCTATACTCTCTGTCATACACCTTCCCTATTTCTTAGAGAGTTTAGGGTTTTTCCTCCTTAAGAAGACATAGGTGACTTAGGGTTAGGGATGAATCAATGGTTGTGATTCATCCATTTTTCAACTTAATCCTTTCCTTTTTCTTATTGGCTGCATGTAATGCATTGGGAATCCATCTTAAAATTCATACTTATCTCCAAAATATCGACATTCAATCTTAAGTTGGCTCAAAAATGGTTTACATAGTTGTTTGTGCCATTACAAACAAATATGTCAAAACTATGTCACTTGGCATATACTATTCTCTATGCTATGAATCATCATCTATATCACTTGACATGCACTGCTTACTTGGATCTTGTGTCACTTGGCATACATTGTTTGCTTGACACTTGAGTGACTCAACACATGAATGGCTTGACACTCACTATGAACTTGACATGCTCTAATACATACATATTGTGCTTAGAATGTACTATTTGTTTGGCATGAACTAAGTAAATGACTTAATTGTGTTGACACTCACTTGTCAAAACCAATTTGAGATCAACAATCTCCTCTAGTGACATGAGTTTCAAAAACACTTGAGTATGCATTAATATTCTTAATCTCATGAGCATAACATATCTCTAACTCAGTTTATATACAAAACTTCAAAACTTGAAAATTTTGTAACAACTTATATACCTCAAAATCGGATAACTCCCTCTGAGTTAATAAATTTACTCTGTATCCAAAGTTTTTTACTCCTACTGGGTAAATCTTTCTCTACTAATACTCTCTGACTTCGTGTTGTTTTGTGCTCGCTCCCCCTTTGCCGATTTTGTCTTTTCTCTTACTCTCCCTTCTCTTATCTTTAGTTTTTCTTACTCTCCTTTCTCTTATCTTTATTTTCTCTTACTCTCCTTTCTCTTATCTATATTTTCTCTTACTCTCCTTTCCCTTATCTTTATTTCTCCCCATTTTTCTTACTCTCCCTCATTTCTCACTCTCCTTATATCTCCTGAAAATCTTTCTCTTTTTGCTCTCGCCTTTTTCTTATTCTCCCCCCCTTTTTTGTATTCTCCCCCTTTTTGACACTTATGTCAGTGGGCTATACACTTATTGTGTGTTTGTCTAGAAAATATTTATGAACATCTAAGATTATCTTTGACGTAGGAGTATCTTGGGTTGCATTGCTATCCTGCATGTTTTTAGTTTTTACCTTACTACTGGAACTATGTTTTTCTAGTATTTGGGTGCCTGTAGCATACCATGTAACTAATTTTTCACAATAAGTTAGAGATTGAAACATTCATGAATTGAACAGAACCTAGATTTCTTCCTTCCCTCCAAGGTGCAAGTCCTAATTCCTTATAAGTTGGGAGATATGGTGATTCTCCTAGAGTATCAATTTCTAACAATTTGCACTACAGGTTTCTATGTGTGACTTTCGGGATGGATGCACACTTTTCCTTGATGAATTAGCCTTTTTTCACTTTAGGGGTTATAGAGGACCTAAAGAAATACCTCTATTTTGAAGTGCATGTTCTAATTCAATCAAAGCTAGGAGATATCATGATTTTTCTCAAGCATCAATTTTTGGACATTTAATTGTTGTTGTAGGCTGATTTGTGGCTCTTCAAGCATTTAATGTTAGTTTTTAGCATTTTGGTCTAACTTGTGGCTTACATTAGTATAAGTAGGGATCTTGGGTAGAGTCTTAATCAATAATTTTTGATAGAGGAGTCTTAGGTGGAGCAAAACTAGAATGTGTGAATTTGCAGCTAGATCTTAGATGTTGAATGTATTTTGTATTTGGCCATAACCTAAAAGGCCTTACGACTGGGCATGTATAATAATATTTTCATGAATCAATAAAGAATCTCTCTCTCTCTCTCTCTCTCTCTCTCTCTCTCTCTCTCTCTCTCTCTCTCTCTCTCTCTATGGTGCTATTCTCTTTCAATTTTTTTTCCATTGTGTTAACTCTTGCATGGTGGTTTGAGTAGCTGAGTGTGCCAATTGGCCTTAGTTACTCCCAACCTCCCTATGTTAGTTTGTACTAGAGCTTGAGGTTCATCCTTAATGTTATTGGATTGTGTAGAACCCTGATTCAAATTTGGTTGTAGAGTGGTAGATCTATAAATTTGACCTATAACTTGTAGAGGGTTATGATCTTGTAGGAACTTGATTTGTAAGGATGGTTCATGGTAGAGAAAATTTTGATAATACTATAATGGATCAATTGAGACAAATTGTAACCAAATTAGATACTATGGAGACAACCTAGAGGAGAGGAGCACATCTTGATGATGTAGGTGATGATGAAGTAGTAGCACAAAACCATAATCCAAAACCTAAAGAAGATCGAGATGAGGAAAGATTGTTGAGAGTATTATCTAGGGCACATTTGAAGCCTACTATAGAAGTTGTTCCTATGATGGAAAATTGGATACCAATGTCGTGTTAGATTGGATCTTAGATATGAAAAAATTCTTTGAGTATGAAAATGCTCTTGATAATAATAAGGTGAAGATTATAGTTACAAGGTTGAAAGGTCATGATTCACTGTGGTGGGAGCATTTGCAAACTGATAGATAAAGGAGAGGAAAGGAGAAGATCAAAACTTAGGCAAAGATGGTGAACAAGGTAGAGAACAAATTCCTTCTAACTAATTACCAAGTTAGCTTGTTGAGAAAGATGCAAAATTTGAGACAAAAGGACATGACTATGAAAGAGTATATCAAGGAATTCTATAGATTGGACATCAGATTTGGACATGTGGATGATGATGTTGAGAAAATTGCAAGGTACATAAATGGATTGAGATCTAGAATTCAAGATGAAATAAGTTTTGTGAACTTAGAAAGTGTGGAAGAAGCATATCAATATGCCTTGAAAGATAAGGAGAACTTGACAAAGAAGTATGAACAAAGAAAAAGAGGTAGAGGTGATAGATTCTAGAGAGGCAGAGGTAGATCTTGTGGAGAAGGTGGAAAATTTGACAATTATGTGTATGATAAAGGAAAATTTGAATGGAAGAATGATGAAAAGACAAGACCAAGTGAAAAAGTGGTAGTTCATATAGAGGAGGTAGTAGATTTTATTGAGGAAGAGGTAAATCTTATCTTAAAGGTTGTTTCCATGGTAATTGTTTCAGATGTGGTAAAGAAGGACATAGATCTTTTGAATGTAGATCATCTAAAAGTGGGTAGAATAATAGAAATTTTGTGATTCAAGAAGACGTTGAGAGTTCACCAAGTGGTCCTGAGGCTGGAGAAAATTTGATGGTGAGAAGAACCTTATGTAATAAGGGAAGTGATGAGGAACCTATCCTTAGAAGAATTCTTTTCAAGACCAGATGTAAGATTGCTAGAATATGTTGCAATTTGATCATTGATAGTGGAAATTTAACAAATTCAGAATTAGAAGAGTTGGTTACAAAGTTGTAGTTGTAGAGGCTAAAACATCCCAAACCTTACCATGTTTCATGGATCAAAGATGAGCATAAGATATTGGTAATGAGAAATGCCTTATGATGATATTATGCCCATGGATTGTTGTCATATTTTTTTGGGTAGACCTTGGAAATATAATAGATATGTTGTCCATGATGGAAGATTGAACCAATATACTCTTTGGGTAAATGGGAAGAAACAAATATTGCTACCTTTGATTGAAAGTCCAAATGAGGTTAGTTGTACTGTAATAAAAGTTTTCATGGTTAATGGAAAGAAATTTGAAAAGGAAGTAAAGAAGAATCAAGTTTTTTTTGCTATAGCTCCTAGAGGACCAAGTGTTGGTAGCAATGACCAAGTAGTAGAGGTTGGTAATGATAGAGTGACAATAGATAGTGGTAGTTGAGTACCAAAAAAAATTGCAAAATTTTTGAATGAGTATAAAGAGCTTGTGGCAGAGGATATACTTGATGGTTTACCTCCAATGAGAAATATGGATTTGATTCTTGGAGCTAGTTTTCTGAACAAAGCACCATATAGATTGACACCTATAAAGAATGAAGAACTTAACAGATAAGTGCATGAGTTGTTGCAGAAAGGTTTGATCAGAGAAATTTTGAGTCAATGTGTTGTACCTATTGTATTAGAACCTTTAAAGAATGGAGAATGTAGAATGTATACTAATTCCAATGTTGTTAACAAAATCATAGTGAAATATAGGTTTCCTATGCTAGGGATAGATGACATAATGGATTGATTGAGTAGAGAAAAGTATTTTACCAAAATTAATTTAAAGAGTGACTATCATCAGATCAAAGTCAAAGAAGGTGATGAATGGAAGACTACTTTCAAGACAAAAGATGGTTTGTATGAATGGTTGGTTATGCCTTTTGGTTTGACTAATGCACGTAGTAATTTCATGAGGTTGATGAATGGAGTTCTGAATAGATTCTTGGGTAAGTTTGTGATTGTTTATTTGGATGATATTCTAATATTCAGTAAGGTTAAGGAAGAGCATCTTAAGCATATTAGACAAGTACTATAGAGGTTGAAAGAGTGAAAGATATTGATTAATCTGAAAAAGTGTCCATTTATGCAAGAGGAGATTGTGTATTTGGGATTTGTGATTTTAGCTGATGGATTGAAGATGGATCTTGAGAAGGTTAATTTTTTTTTGGAGTGGCCTACACCTAAGAATGTGGGTAAAGTAAGATAATTTTGTGGTTTGGATAGTTTCTATAGAAAGTTTATAAGAATTTTTAATTTTTTTGTAATGCTATGACTGAGACAATGAGGGGAGATAAAGAGGAATTCAAGTGGATACATGGAGCTAGTAAGAGTTTTAAGACTTTAAAACAAAAGGTTGTTGAGTTACCTATATTGGATTTTCCTGATTTCAATCAGGTATTTCAAGTTAAGTATGATGTAAGTGGTAGTGCAATAGGAGCTATATTAAGTCAAGAAGGTAAACCTATTACTTTCTTTAGTGAAAATTTAAATGATGCTAAAAGAAAGTATTCTATGTATGATCAAGAATTTTATGTTATTATCCAAGCATTGAAGAAGTGGAGACATTATTTGATTCCTCAGGAGTTTGTGCTATATACATATCATAAAGCTTTACAGTACTTGGGAAGTCAACATAAATTGAATCAGAGACACATGAAGTGGGTTTAATACTTATAGAGTTTCACATTTATCATTAAGCATAAGAGTGGAGTTACTAGTAGAGTTGTTGATGCATTGAGTAGAAGGCATTCTTTATTGACTGAAATGAAGGTTGAAGTTCTTGGTTTTGATGAAATGAAAGAGTTGTATGATGTTGATCCTGATTTTTCTGAGGCATGGAGAGAGTGTAGAGCACCAAATTTGATAGATCACATAAGTATCTCATTCAAGAAGGTATGTTTTTCAATGGTATTCAGTTGTGTATTCTTAGAAGTTCTATGAGGTTGAATCTAATTAAGAAAAAGTATAGTGGTGGATTGGCTGGACATTTTGAAATTGATAAGACATTGATTTTGCTAAAAGAGAAGTATTATTTGCCACAAATGTATAGAGATGTTAAAAATTTTGTAAAGAGTTGTGGAGTTTGTCAAGTTGCAAAAGGAGTGAGTCAAAATACTAGTTTGTATACACCTATTACTACTCTTGAGAAACCTTGGAGTGACATCAATATCGATTTTGTTCTTGGATTACTTAAGCTAGTGAAGGGGTATGATTCCATTATTTTTTGTAGTGGATAGATTTTCTAAGATGGCTCATTTCATGCCATGTAAGAAGACATCAGATGTTGAGCATGTTGCTAAAATTTTATTTAAAGAGATTGTGAGATTACATGGATTACCAATAAGTATTATTTTTGATAGTGACAGTAAGTTTGTTGGTTATTTTTGGAAGACTTTGTGGAAGAAGATGGGTATTGAGTTGAAGTTTAGTTCTACATTCCATCTATAGATAGATGGACAAAAAAAGGTTGTGAATAGAAGCTTGGATAATTTTTTGAGATGTTTAGTTTGGAATAAGCCAGGTAATTGGGAGATGGTATTAGCACAAGCTAAATTTTCATATAATAATTCTGTGAATAGGAGTATAGGGGAGACACTTTTTGAGATTGTTACTAGAATGAAGCCTGGAGGTATTCCAAATTTGAGGAATGTTTCTGGTGAAGAAAAGAGAAGTGTTGCAGGAGAAGAATTTGCTGATTTTATGAAGTCTTTACATAAGGAAGTGAAGTTGAGGATAGAACAAAGTAATTAGAAGTATAAGGAGAATGTTGATCAATCTACGAGACATCATTATTTTCAAGTTGGTAATGAGGTGATGGTTCATCTAAAGAAAGGAAGATTTCTTTGTGGAACATACAGTAAGCTAAGGATGAAGAAGTTTGGACCTTGTAGGATCTTGAAGAAGTTTGACAATGAAAATGCCTATGAAATTGTGTTACCTGATGACATGGACATATCTCCTATATTCAATGTTACTAACTTATACAAGTATCATGAGTTAGATGATGAAGTTATTATATCAAAGGAATATCCTAAGAAGTAGATTGAAGAAGTTGAACAGACATTGAATCAGAGAGTTGGTAAGAGCACAAGGGGAAAAAATTATTATGAATATCTGGTGAAGTGGAAGAATAGACCTATGGAAGATGCTTCATGGATTTCTCAATCTGAGTTGGATTTAGATTAGGTTATGAAATCTCAATGATTCAATAGAATTATTTCTTCCAAGCCTATTTGTCTAATTTAGGAGCATCCTGGGTTGCACTGCTATCCTGCATGTTTTTAGTTTTTACCTTACTATTGGAACTATGTCTTTCTAGTTTTAGGGTTCCTATTGTAGACTGTGCAACTAATTCTATGCAATGAATTAGGGGCTAAGAAATTCAAGAATTGGAGAGGAACTAGATTAATCCCTTCTCTCCAAGCTTCAAGTCTTAATTCCTTATAAGTTAGGAGATATGACAATTCTCCTAGAGTATCAATGTCTGTTAGTTTGTGCAATAGGTTTTTGTGTGTGGCTTTTAGGATGGATGCACACTTATCTTTCATGAATGAGCCTTTTCACACTTCAAGGCTCATAGAGGACCTAAAGTACTACCTCTAATTAGAAGTGCAAGTTCTAATCCAATTGGAGCTAGGAGATATGGCAATTTTTCTCAGGCATCAATTTTTGGACATTTAATTGTTATTGCAGGAAGTATTTAATTTTTGTTTTTAGAATTTTGGGCTAACTTGTGGCTTAGATTAGTATAAGCAGGGATCCTAGGTAGAGTCTTAATCAATAATTTTTGGTAGAGGAATCTTAGGTGGAGCAGAACTAGAAAGTGCAAATTTGCAGCTAGATCTTAGAGTTTGAATGTATTTTGTATCTAGCCATAACCTAGAAGGCCTTACAACTAGGTATGTATGATGATATTTTCATCAATCAATAAAGAATATTGTTCTCTCTCTATGGTGATACTCTCTTTTGTGTTTTCTTCCATTGTTTTAACTCTCACATGGTGGTTTGGGTAGCTAAGTGTGAAAATTGGCCTTAGTTACTCCCAACCTCCCTGTGTCAATCTTGAGAGTTGCATCCCAGTTCTAACATTCTACATCCAAAGAATTTATTTGGATATCTAGCTTAGTAGCAAGGTGGAGTAGACCATATAGTGTAGAAATATTTGGGTCTTTCTTTATTAGGGTTTTAGCATAGCCTGGTTCCTTGGGCAAAATTTCCATATGAGAGGTTAAAGTTGTCTAGATGTTAATTAGTTTGACCCTTATATTGACCTCTTCTACTAATAATCCAACTAACTAACTCTAGGTTTGTAGGAATGTTCTAAAGTGCTTTTCACTTTGAGATGGTGTCATTGGCAATTTTGTACCTAATGAACTAATCTAACTTTACAAGCTCAAAATGTGACTTTTGTTCTCTTGGGCGAAGAGTGTTGGATTACACAATTTAGTGTACAATGAGAAAATATTCTCAAGCACCTTCTTCACATCCTCAACCTTAGTTTCCAATGTAACTTGTGTTAGTGCTATGCCACCTAATATCTTTTCATTCAATTTGCTCTAAAATTTCTTTTATGCCCATTCTAACAATTTTGCATTTGTATCTAGGTCGACATCACTCACCTTCTCCACTATCTTTGTCATATGTTTAATCAATGGCTTGGTCTCATCTAGAGTTGGTAGACTAAATGCATCTAAAAGATGTCTTCGATATCCTATAGTGCCTCCTTCTACCTGTGGTCCCTTCTAAGCATTTCTTGGTGCTTCTTCCTTGCTAGGGCTTGTTGTAATATACCCAATTTCTCTATAGTCATTGTATCATAATCATACTTAGGTAGAAAAATCTCTTCACCAAGGCTCACATCTCCATATCAAATTACTTCTTCTACCTTTGATGATCTTGGACTCAACACTAAGATCTGCAATGGAGTTGCATATGTGCTTAGTTTTTGAAGAGTATGATTTGATGGAGTGCCAGATATTGGTAAGGTTACCAGGGATTGAATTTTGGTTTGCTCCTTTAGCTATGGTGTCATATTTCTCTCTTTAGGCTTGTCCTTGATTTCCACAATGACTTGTGAAGCACCATTTTTTTGTGTTGTAGGTGTAGATAAGATTATCTGACCTATTTCTTGTTATTCTTTAGTAGTGACTTGTGCTTCCACTATCTCTTTTTAATTGTATCAACCTTTTTAGATGTAACTTTAGGTTCTTTGACCAAAGGTTGTACATTAGTGACTTGAGGGAACATTGTAGGTGGTTCTTGTGAATTCACCTTTTCCCTTGTTGTTTTAGTCATTGTCTTTTGTAGCTCATCCACACTGACCAATACAAGATTATCACAAAGTTTTTCTTGTAGTGTGGATTAATCTAGTATTTTCTTGAGATCTTCCTCTATAAGGGGATTGATGTTTTGATATAATAGATTAGAAACATCCTTAATTGTGATTGTTTTAGTATTTTCACTTGGTACATGTTGAGGGTTGGTAGTTGTGTGTCTTGCACATTCTATTCTTCTTGCTACTACTCTGGCTCAGATGTTGCCTTGTCATCTATGTTCATTTCAGTCCCTCCCTCAATAATGTATTTATTGTCATCATCTTCTTCATCATCCTTGACCTTTGTGGGCTCTGGTTCTCCTTCCTTTGTTATAGCAAGTCCATAAGTTACCTTCCACATTTGTGTGGACTTCTTCACTACATCTTCAATATTATTTTGAAAAATGTTAAAGGCTCTATATTTAGGTACAAACCTAACTACATATTTCTTCATAGCCCTAGCAATTTGGCCCTTAGTTCAAGCATCACTTGTGCTAGTGAAGTTTCTCTTATTTGACTCTCAAAATTTAGATAATAGTGCCATTTCTGCTCAACTCTATCATATAGGCTTTTGGTCATAGAGTTGGCAATCTCTAGTGGGGTAGTCTCTAATTTTTCCATCATGGAATATATAGCCTCCTCCACTTGATTCTTCTCCACTTTACAAAGATTGTCAAAGTCTACATGATAGAATCTTAATAAGTTTGCACTATTCTTGACATTTTCACATAAACTCTCTAGACTTGATAGAGGATTGTGACTCACCACCTTAAATTGGTTGTTGTCATCTGACTCTATTTTCTCCTCATCAGATTTAGCTTGTGCTACATATTTCCTTCTAGGTCTTTTTTGTACTTGACCTCCTTGTTCTACTAGTTTTGTCTTTTCTTTAGCCTTTTGAGTTGTTCCATGTGGACTAGCCCTTGTAGTAGGTGTAGTTGGCTTGGGCTAACTTGGATTGGCTACCTTCTTGGCTTTTGTCATGGGTTGTGCCTTAGCCTTCCTTTTCTTTTGTTCTATGGGAGTAGTTGCTTCCTTGGCTTCTTCTCCCTCAATACCTTTAGACTCCTCTTCTTGCTAGTCTTCTCCCATGCCTTGATTCAGTGCAAGATGTTCTTGTTCTTGGATATCTTCTTCCTCTTCATCCTCTTCTTCTTCTTCTTTTTCTTCTTCCTACTTAGCACCCTCTCCAAATTTGGCTTTTAGCTTTTTCACCAGCTTATCTTTTTTCTTAATGACAAAAGTAGTCTTTGATTCCATTGAGATTTTAGAGTTTTCCATCTCATAGTTTCCAAATGCCTTAGCATTTTTATCAACCTCTTCTGCAAGTAATATAGTAATAGCTGTAAAGGCTCCATCCACATTTATTTCATCTCCTAATGGTCTTAACTATCTCACCCCTTGTGTAGCAGCTTGTACAAAAGTGTAGTTGACATCCACTAGGAAACAAATTTCATCATAATTTTTCTCTACTAGAGATATGAGTACTCTTAGTCTCTTCTTCATTGACTGCTTGAAGTCATCATAATAGCTTGTCATTATAGATTAAAAGTTTTCTCTTAATTGCTCAATGTATTCACCACTCTACATTAATACTAACCTATTGGTCTTCCATGATACTGTACCAAAGGTAGGAAAAGTGTTTTGCACATAAAATAATATGCATATCAATATAGAACCAAATTTGCATTGTGCACTATTGTCTTTCTAATTGCTCCTAAATTCTCAACTAGCTGTTGTAGTTGGGGTTCTACTAGATCATATGTATGATCTTTCTTAACAATTTTATATCCAACATCCACTACTATATAGGGGACACTATTTAATCTACTAGATTGGAAAAACTTGTATGATATAACCCTAACGAAAAACTCTATCGATGTTTTAGTAATTGTATTAATAGTCATACATCTCTTATTCCATATAGCTTCAATATTCTTTTCAATCACCTCCTTTGAATCACTTCTCAGTGTCCTAGGTCAATCTAGGGTTGGATAACCAGTAACCCTATGGATTAACCTTTTCATTATTTTGATAGGTCCATTATCTAGCCATAATGAACTATCATGAATTAGATTAACCACTATCCTAATCCATTTTGGCTTGAAGACATTTGAGAAATCTAGGGCTTGTGTCAACCCTTTCTTTTCAACAATTTTGAATTCTTCCTTCAGTACACCATGATCACAAAGTCTATTGTATGCTTCCCTAATCTCCATATCACCAATGCTACCAATAGTACAATTATAACATTTTCTAATATCTCGTACCATTAAAACATTCAATGGTATCATGGATAATGCACCAAAAGGGTCTCACATGTATGAAGTATTAGGAATAGCTTTAAAAATTGGTTTCTTAACTTCATTAATCACTAATTGAATATTCAAAACCTCCTTCCCCTCTATGTTCTTCAAGCTAGATGTCACTATCCGAAACTAGGGTTTATGAAAATATAGATTGTAGCTCAGCTCTTGATAAATACTTTGTGAGATCTAATGAAATACTGATAAATCATTGCTCAAACCTTCTACAATAAATTGGAATGGATTTCTAGATTTCCTTATGCTCTCCTCACTCTTTCTCAATTTCAAAATGATGAAAAATGAGTCAAAAATCAATCAAATACCCTTTGAAACTTTATAATTAATGTTGAGTGCTTACACAACTATAAGCTCAGCATAAACCAATTTTGGGATCACTTGGCATCCATTAACATTTCAATCACTCGACAATCATTATGAGCTCAACATTAACTAGCAAGTCTATTAGCTTGACATCTTCTAGCATTCCACTCAACACATATAGGTATCTTTTCATACTCGACGGAGACATGAAAAACTAAAAGATTTTTCTTGAATTACTAACAACATCTTCCATCTTTGTTCATGCTTATATAATCTTTTTAGTACTAAATTACTTTGGAAATAATGTATAATATAACTTTTAAATATCAGTCCCACACACATCTTGATTTCTTAGTTTGATGAAGTGTGATCACCTGACCCATTGGGTGAAGTGATCCCTTCTCCATTTGATGTACTGCATACATCCTTTTTCTTCCATGTCTTGTTCATCTTATCTCTAATTTTTTCAACATCTTCTTTTCCTTTTCCTTCATCAAATTCACAACTTGGTGCCTTTGACCTTGTTGGACAATATTTGTTGTTGTGACTAGTCTACAAATACCTGAAACATGTGGTTTGACTCAACGACCTTTTTTAGTTACCTCTAAAGTGTTTCCTAATACAATTCTTAGGAACATGTCCATATTCTTGACAATAATGACAACTATATCTTGAATTATAATCCTAGTTATAAGAGTTGTCATTGTTCATTATGTTTGTTTTCATGTTTGATGACCACATGGGTTTGGATCTACACACAAAAGTTCTATGTCCATACTTCTAATAGTTGTAAAAATATCCTTCAAATCTTTATGTATGCACGGTCTTCGTTCTCCATTCATGTGCCTAATGACCTTGCTTGTTGCAATTGTGGCAATGAACCATGGTTTTAGGCTTGACAATCTAATTTACAGTCTTGCTCCTGCACACATTAGCAGTATGTCCTTTCTTACCACAATTATGACATGTAGGTTTGGAGTTCTTATCTTTTTTGTTTCTCTCTTTTGCATTTTTGGATGACTCTCCTTCTTCAGTGCTTCTGTATCCCAATCTATATGTATCATTATTGGATCTAGGAGATCTCAATAAAGTATTTGATGGCTTCATTTGGTTTGTTGAAACTTTTAGCAAATTCCTTTTCCCCTTTTAGGTCACTTTTCAATTTCTCATTTTGTAGTTTCAATGTTGTTATCTCAATGTCTTTGACATTCAATTCATAGTTGGCATTCATCATTTGAATTAGAGTATTCAACTACATGTTGAAGATCTTGGTTAGCTCTATTGACTTTTCTTCTAGTCTATTAGCCAAAATTCTTTTGTCTTTTTCAATCACGACTTTGTCTTCCATGGCTTTTTTCTTTAGTTCAATCACCTCACATAGTAGTACGGCTTGTGATTCTTGCTCTAACTTGAGATTTTTGATTTCCTTGGCTTGGGCTCTATTCTTTACCGTTAGATCTATGATTGTTGTATCAAATTCATTGTAGTCTCCATTAGCAAGTAACTTAGTAGTGTACATCTCTTTGTATTGTGTGTCATTCTCCTCAATAGCAATTTCCTTCCTTCTCTTCAAATATTTCTTTAGTTCTTCTCTTGCTTCATCCATCTAATGTAGAATGAGTTGTATTTCAATTCCATGATTCTTAATAATCTTTCCCAACTTGTAGACTTCCATTTCAAGATCTTTCCTCAAAATTAAAAAGCTTCTCTTTTAGAAAAAAAGGCTTTGATGCCAATTATTGGAATTACGATAGGAAAGATAAAATTATGAGAGGGGGGGGGGGGGGGGGGGTGGGGGTGAATCAGTAGTTTAAACTTGGACCCATAAAATTTTCACCACACATCCATCTCATACATTTGATGAATAAACTAAAATAGCATATAAAGTATGTACATCTAAAACATGTAATTAAGTAAACATTCACACACATATGACAGTAGATATGATTAACTAGAAACCCTCCAATGAGAATGTAAAACTGGGGTGGGGATGACACCCACAAATCTTCACTGCTGTAGTAATAAAGTGTATCTAATGAAGGTTACAATGTTTTTACCATAAAACATGATCTACCCTATGAATGTTCTTCCCTGTTATAGGCTTACAAATATTTTTAGGTCTAACCTTATTAGAATGATTCAACAATGATCCTATGGTTAGCACTTCATTGCTTGATGATAGATCACCTCTAAACTATTGTCTTCTCAATCCTTCTTGATCAAATTTATCTTTGTTGTACACTCTTCGCTTTCCTTTGTTCTACTCTAACTAATTCCACAATGCAATCTCACTTCATAACTCCTTAGCCACCATGAATGCTTTGTCTCTATACTCTCCTTCAAACACTTTCTGCATTTATCACAGAGTTTAGGGTTTGTCCTCCTTAAGAAGACATATGCGACTTAGGGTTAGGTATGAATTAATGGTTGTGATTCATCCATTTTTCCACTTAATCCTTCCCTTTTTCTTATTGGCTTCATGTAATGCATTGAGAATCCATCTTAAGATTCATCCTTATCTCCAAAATATCAAAATTCAATCTTAAGTTGGATAAAAAATGGATTACATAAGTTTTTTTTTGTGCCATTACAAACAAATATGTCAAAAATGTGTCACTCGAAAAAGTCTCTAATACTCAGCAAATGCTATTCTCTATGTTGTTACTTGACATCAATATCACTCGGCATATACTACTTACTTGGCTTTTATGTCACTTGACATACACTAGTTGTTCAGCACTTGAGTGACTTGACACATGAATGGACCGACACTCACTATGAACTCGGCATGCTCTAATACATACATCTTGTCCTCAGAATGTACTACTTGTTTGACATGAACTAGGTAAATAACTTAAGTGTGTTAACACTAAATTGTCAAAATCAGTCTAAGATCAACATGACATTGGTAAAATATTAATGGTTGAATCACTAATTCCATGTGCCAATATTGTTGGGCATTCATTTTGCATGAGGTCAACGGCAAGAATCCATAGTGTAATTCATCTCTTGAAAAGAAAATCTTTTTAAGGATCCACTCCAAGGTTCAGTGTTTGTCTTGTGATGTACCAAAATCCGCTCAGTAGAAGATAAATGTGAATCTTATCTCCAACCAATTCTGTACCCACTGGCATGAAATCAAAATCTGGAATGGGGAGAATATCATCACCTAGCTCTCTTTGCTCATTCACCCATCATTGTACTTCATCTTTTGAAGAAGAGAGCTCTACCATTTCAGCTTGGGTGGGTGGTGGGGTATTTGTGACATTCTTCTTTTTTTCCAATTCTATGGCTTTGGCAAGTCGAGTTCTCCCTTGTAAAGGCACTTTTTCTTCCTCCCCATCTGACTCTATCTCATCCTCATCTGATTCTTCCTCGAGAATGGTTTTAGGAATAGATGGATTAGGCACTAATCTTTTATAAGCTCTCTGCCTCTTGTTCATTCTAACCTTAACCCTCCTTTGCTTCTATGGAACCATAGGAGAAGCGGGTTCTTCACGCATCGAATGAATGGATGTCTTTGGAATCTCTCCTTCTTCTTGTTGGCTTGACAAAATAGGAGGCAATGGAAAATCAACCTAGATATGAGAAATTCCAGGGTCTCAGGGGTCTTGGGAAGTAGATTCATGTTGTTGCAAAGGGGCCTATTCTTCAACATGTTCTATCTAGATCCTCTGAGGAGAGGCTCTCTTCCTCTTTTCTTTCTTTTTCTCTGAAGGATGGTAGTATCCCACTAGACGATCAAGTTGGTAGACTGTTTCTAGCCTAATAGGAGATGGAGCGCAAAGATAGGAACTGTGACCTTCCTCTGTTTTACCCTTTCTGGGTGAGCATGTGCATGGAATATCACTGTGTCTGAAATTGGATCAAGTGGAAAGGGTTTCTTGATCCAACTCTTTGTCATTTTGATGACATGTCTTGCTCGATGATTAATATCATCTCCTTCCTCCCTATCAACTTCTGCATTTAGAATGGGCCTCTTGCCAACCTTATCTATATTGAATAAGGGATCCAATAGATCCTATGAATCTTGTAGCCTTATCTCATCTGAGATGGTCAAATGGAGAGCCTTCTCTGCTAAATAAAAAGTCATTCTATAATAGTACTTGATACAAACATCATAGTCATTTGTGGCATTCATCTAGTGATCTTTAATGGCATCCTCGTGGTAGAACTCTTTTCCTGCAGAATTTTCCACTTTACCAACATTATCGAAGAATGGTCGGGGAGAGTTATATTCTTTGAGAGGATAGTTCTCCCATTCCCACTCAAAAGTTGAGATATCCTACTTTCTCTTTACCTGGTATGCTCCTATTACAAATGCCCAATCCCAACAAGGCCTTCATTGTTTCTTGATCCTCTCATAAGCTGACTCAATCTGACGAGAAATTTCCATTAGAACCAACTTGTCACTTGGGTACCTTGGGAGCTTCTTTGGATGGATAGATGCACCACCAACCCGAATATATGTGAATGTCCGAAACTAGATAAAATATGCACAGAGAGCTATGATCTTTTCCTTGTCCTCATTAGACAATCTCTTTCCATAATCACCTTTGATGAATCGAATGATGGAAAAGATAAAGGCATCATTCACAATCCTGTACTCTTTTCTTTGTGGTGAGAGCTTCTTCTTAACTAGGTGAGGATAAACTATATACGACCATGGGTTAGGGTCCTGCATACTGCCCTTTTTGTACAACCCGGGATAGTCAGTGGCTCTTGCTGCAAGTAGATATACCACATAAGAATTCATATAAAACTTCTTCTTGTCCTTTACCATTCGCAATTGATCACACACGTTCTCACTAAGTGTGGTGGCCCAATCCAGTGGCATCTTTGCATGTCTGATGGTTTCAATGAAGTTAACCATGAATGGAGCAAGAGGACCCGCTGCAGGCAATCCCATAACTTTTCTCAGGAGAATGATTGAATATCCAATGTCATCCTTCATGTATCCTCGAGCCATATCTACTTTATTGATTGTCTTTCTCAGAGATGGCTTCTCAATGAAGTATGAGGAATATATGATGTCGATGGCCTCCTAGTGATGATCCTTATGCCATCTCTCAGCTGCTTCATATGAAAGCATAATAAATTGATTAGCTCTAGGTAAGTGAAAAACTCTCTTGATATTATCAGGTCGTAGATCTAAAACCACTTCTCCAGTGACGCTCTTTACCACCCTTTCCTCAGGAACAAAATGTCAAGATAAGGTCATAATCAATTCAGCTGACTAAACGGTCCCAGGATGTGATGCTGCATTTACCAATCCAGACTGGATTAAAGCAGATCTAAAAGAAGATCTTTCAGTTGGGTTGTTACAAACCCTCAAAAATTCTCCCAAGTCTGTGTGTCCAAGTTCTGTGTCTTTGATCTCAGAGTGTTCATTGTGCAATCGTGACTTCGAGGTTATGCCTTGGAACTTGTACACAACTGGCTTTGTCGTTGATTTGGATGTGGATGCCATTTGATTATATTACCTGTACGTCACAAAGAAAAAGAACGATTCATTACTAGATGCATATAAAACATTAAAACAATATTCTAGAACTTATTTTATTAGTTGTGATTTTTTTTTGGATTTTTAACTAAATATATATAAAAAAAAACAAAACAAATAATAAATTTTTATTTTTTTAAAAATGGGGTTTGAAATGCTGCAGTGCATGTGTCTGAGAGGGGCACGGTAGCAGCTATGCACGTGTCCCAAAGGGGCATGACAGTGGTGCCGCGTGCATGCCCAAAAGGGCAAGGCATTCACCACACGCACGCGTCCAAAAGGGCACCACGACAGAGGGCCGAGCGTTGCCCAGAAGGCGAGCGCAATGGCAGCCACCCACGGCCCTAAAGGCATGTGCAGTGGAGCACCGCAGCGCGTCCATAAGGGCATAATAGCAGTGGCCGTTGCATGGCCCAGAAGGCACGCATAGTGGCGTGCCACTGCGTGCCCAAAAGGGTGCAGTGGCAGCAGTCGCCACGATGTCCAGAAGGGTGCTGCGGTGGCACTATGCACGCGCGGCCCAGAAAGGTGTTGCGGTAGCATGTTGCGCGCATGTCCAAAAGGGCGCGTGCAACACCGTGCTGCGCGCTTCCTCTTTTGGTCAGGCACGTGTGAGCACTAGGTCTGTATGGAAAGTGGAGGGGGGAAGGTTTCCATACCTTTCCCTCCTCAGGTCTACTTCTTCAACATCAAAAAACAAAAAAAAAAAGTTGGGGGGGGGGTTTATAACTTCCCTTCCTCCTTTCTTTGCAAGCGCGTGTGCCTCGATATGCGTACGCACAAGATTTTTTTTTTTTTAATTTTCAAAATTTTCAATTTTTTTGCAGTTTCTAAAATTTTTTCTTCTGACTCGAATTGCAAGTCCAAGAGTCAAAAAAAAGAGTAGGGGGTACCCATTCCTCACTAAGAATAGGGCGTGTGTTATGGAGACCACAAAAAATAGCCTCGAAAAAAGGAAGAAATGACCAACGCATTTCTTCATTAGCAAACATTCTTTTGATGTATGTCAAACACCAATCAAGCTTCAAACATCCCAAACATCTTTTGGATGACTTCTTAGTTAAAATCTCAAAACTCGAAACCTTCTAGCTCAGTGTGTGCATTGTGTATTCATTTCTTTTGATGTGTCAGGCTGTAGTCAATCAAAGTCCTTTGTCAACTCAAAACAATCTTACACCCCTCCCAGTTCATTCATTCAGAATTTCCACGAAGGCTCTTTGTCAATTGATTGCTTGACCAGTTAACAGCGTTAGTTTGAGGGCTCTTGGCGGGATGTCATGTTTTTTTTATTTTTATTTTTTATTTTAATAATTTTAGACTTTTTTTACATAATTGCTCCATACCATTTAAAATGTTACTTTTTGATGAAACAATACTTTTGACTGCAAGGTTCTTTGTTTTGTAATGCATCTCTACCCATTTCAGATTGGTAGAATCCTTCTGCCTTAACACCGTCTCTTTTTTTTTTTTTTTTTTTTAAATAAGTTTTTGTATCCTAAATACGCTTAGATTCTGTAGCCAGAACATCAGTGTCATTTCTTGGATTCGATCTCTTATGAACATCCCTTGCATTCCTCTTTTAGAACTTTTTAAGAAACTCTTACACCAAACAATGATCTTAGCAACCTTCTGAGGAGACCCCTCCTGTTTGAACAGGTCAGAATTTGGATCATTTCTTGTCATCTTTAACTTGAAATTGAACAAAACCTAACACCATCAAATCTTTAAATTTGCAAAGTGTTGAGAGCTTGTTAGTCTAGGCTTCTAATTTTCAGACTAAAAGTCCCTTTAATTCCATAAGAGATATATGTTGCTTGGTGGGTATAAAACACACACAATCGTCCAAATGTTTTGACAAAGAAATACCCCCTCCTGAAATCGGGACCAAAGAGTGGTTAGTCATATCTCAAGAAAATTTCCCAAGTACACCTTACCCCCTAGGACTGACCCGACTTTAAAAGAAAACACACGACTAAAAGCAAACACACAACTTAGAAAAAAGAAAACACACTTGCAGAAGTAAACACCATTGCAGAAATGAAAATTTAATCTATGTGCAGAAATGAAACCTAACTAATATTTTTATTTTTTATTTTTAGGCTTCAAAATAATGTTTCAGAAATTTCCCATTGACAGGAAAAGGTAGAAACTCCCCCTATAAGGAACTTAGCCTAAATGTGTTTTCTTCAAGAATTTATGCTATCTAATATGGGCCTATCCACAAGCATTGAAACTTGGTATGGCTTCCTGGCTTTTCTTTCACCTTATCCCAAAGTAGGACTAGGTCAGAAATCCTAAAGGATTTTATTCTGGCCCTCTTATTGAACCATCTCTTAACAAAAACTTGATGTTTAGCCATGTGTTCTAATGTAGTTGTTCATTTCTCATCCATTTCCAGAAGATTCATCAATTAGATTTGTACTCTGTCAGTGTCATCAGCATACCCACTCATGAATTTTAAAATAGGAATCTTGAGGTTGAGCGAGAATACCGGTTGTTGCCCGTAAACAAGTAGATAGGGAGAAGTACCCAAGGCCTTTTTCACTCTGACCCGATCTGTCCACAAGGTGTATTTCAATAGTGTATGCCAATCCCTAGGGTTCTCCTTCAATAGTCAATTTACCACAGTGATCAAATTTTGTTTGTAGACTCCGCTACCCCATTTCCTTGCAGGTAATAATTTGAAGAGAATCTAATGATGACTATGTTTTCAAATGCCCATTGTGTCAAAAATGCAGATGCAAATGCAGATCCATTGTCGCATACAAGAACAAATGACATTCCAAATCTAGTAACAATATGTTCTTCCAAAAAGTCTATCACCACCTTAGCAGTGCAATTTTTTAAAGTCTCAGCCTCTGTCCATCATGTGCAGTAATCCGTAGCTGTAAGGATGAATGCGTGTCCAGTCGATGACGATGGATTCACTGGACCAATGAAATCCAATCCCCACTTTGTGAAAGGGCACATCTCGTATATCGGTTGCAGTGGCATTGTTGGGTGCCTCTCTTTGTTAGCACTAGTTTGGCATGTATGACAGAAACGTACATGTTCAAAAGTATCCTTGAATATTGAGGGCCAAAAATAACCCGATCTTAAAATCATGTGAGCTATTGCTTCTGCTGAACCGTGTCCCGTACCATACTTATCATGAAAATGTTCCAAGACACCCTTAGCTTCTTCACATCTTAAGCATTTCAAATAAATCCCTTCGTAGTTTCTTTTATACAACTTGTTACCAAGTAACTTGTAAGACTCACGTTTCATCTTAAGTCCCCTACGTTGCGAACTGTTCATCCACTTGGGACATTGATCTTGTAGGAGATAATAGACAATATCCTAGTATCACACATCTATCACCACATCTTGATTGATATCAACTTGTGATACAACCATATTCTTTTGATCATCTTCATCAATTTTGTCATCAAATTTGAATTCCTTTTGATTTCCTTCTTGGTTGTCAGCGATCATTTTGGATAATCCTTGGCCTCTGACTAATTGCATAGGTTGAATGTCTAGATCGAATTCTTGAAGTATTTCTATCCACTTTCCTCTTCTTTCACCAAGTTCATTTTGCATCAAAAGCGTCTTTACCTCTGGGTCAGGTACAATTGCATACACCTTACTTCTGAGTATGTAGTGACGAAACTTCTTTACTGCCTTGATTAACACAAAGGACTGTTTATCAAGATTTGAATATTTCAACTCAGCATTCTTTAGATGACAACTTATGAAAGCAATGGGTTGTTCATCCTCCTTCTCTCTTTTTTGCATCAAGATTCCTATGCAAGAATGTTCAAAAGTAAAGGAATAGATCTTGAAGGGTAACCTATAATCTAGACTTACCAAAACCGGGGCTATGGAAATGGAAACTTTGATATCTTGGAAGGATTTCTTTATCTCTGGTACCCATTCTATTTTAGCCCCCTTTTTTAGTAAATCATTGAGGGGGCAAACTATCTCATCGAAACCACTTATGAATTTGCATACAAAGTTTATCTTTCCAGAGAAAGATTTCAATTCCTTCCGGCTATGAGGAGGTGCTAACTTCAAAATAGACTCAACTCTATCTGGATCAATGGAAATTCAAAATTTAGAAATGACATGTCCCAGGAGCTTTCCTTTAGTAACACCGAAAGAACATTTCTTGGGATTGAGCGATATGCCGTACCTATGACTTCTATTGAATACCTGCCTTAGATCAGCAATATGAGTACTTCGATGCTTCGAAAAGATAGTCAAGTCATCCATGTAGATGACTATACACCTATTTATCAATCCTTTGAAAGCTTCATCCATTGCTCATTGAAATGTAGCTCTTGCATTAATCAACCCGAAAGGCATCCTTCTATAGGCAAACATTCCCCACTTGGTTGTGAAAGCAATCTTTAGCCTATCTTCTTCATCGACCATCACCTGGTTATATCTTGAGTAACCATCCAAGAATGACATCATCTTTTAACCATTAACAATTTGCAACACTTCATCTAAAGAGGGTAGAGGGTAGTTATCCTTCTGAGATGCCAAGTTCAAGTTACAAAAGTCAACACAAAGGAAAATCTCTCTGGTCTTTTTCCGTATAGGGACCAAATTTTCTACCCAGGTGGAATGACAGATAGGAAATATGATCTTAGCATCTAGTAGTTTTTTGACTTCTTTCTTAATCAGTGGTTCGATTATCAGATTTACTAGTTGTTGTCTTTGTCGAAAAGGTTTAGCATTTTGTTTCAATGGGATGTCATGTGTGATAATCTCAGGATCATAAGTCTTTAATTCTTCATAGCTCCAAGCAATAACATCTTTATACTCGATGAGAAACTTGAGCATGTCATCCCGTTCCTTTTGATTGTAGGCTTTTACTATTTGCACCATTTTTGGTTCTTCATCAGTACCTAAATTGTATGAGTCACATTCTTCGATTCCTTTCTCTTGAGTTTCCCTTCTATTGAGTGCTGATTTGTCATGGTCAAAGATGTGTTCAAGTTCAACCATCCCTTTTAGAATGCTATTGGTTTTCAAATTAAGGATTCCATCATCATCCTCAAGCTCACCATCTTCAATCTTGTCTTCAGGTGTATCATCAATCTCTTGTCCTTGGAAATGGCGACTGCACATAATAAATTTGAGTATATGTTGATCATCTTGGAAGACCTAAAAGTTTGTGATATTGTCAAGAATGGCAAGAATGAAAACTAATTCAACTAAGAATCTTTTCAACTTTGTTCTTTCTACTGGTTGTAGAGCACTGGCTGAAATAGAAAGGTCTTCTACTATCACATTCTTTCTTCTTGGAATGGATTTGATGTTCAAAGCTTCAAAGTCATCCATTATATCTCATACCCTTTTCTTGTAAATGATTAATCTTCTATTGTTGCATGAGTATATGGATTTTACTTGTCTTATCACTAGTTGAGAATCCCCTTTGATTATAAGAGCAGTAACTCCTTTTTCCAATGCAAAGAGAAGTCCTCAAATCAAGGCTTTGTATTTTGCACCATTATTAGTACATCTAAACTACAATCAATATGAGGCATTGAAAGACCTACCTTTTGGGTTAATTAGTTCAATACCTACACCAACTCCTAATTTTCATCTGGAACCATCAAAGCGGAGTGTCCAAACTACATTTTCCTTGGGTTTTCTAACTTTGTGCTTATTCATCCTTAACTTTTCTTTTACATGAGCCTTGAATAACTATTTCTTGGGTACCCATTGTAACTTTTCTCATGTAGGGTTTGATGAATCTCCTTCATACCCCATGGATAGAGAAAGAGTGTGTTTTTCTTGCTTCTCCTAAATTTCCCCTATTAGCTCAGTGATTCATTCAACTTTAGGTTCAAGATGAATGACTACTGAGGTCCATCCTTTACCTTTAACATATCATCTTCTTCTCTGAATTTTAATCATCCCAGGAGGAGGAGAAGATAAACCTCCACCATCTAAAGAGGTATCACTGTATGATACATTTAAATCTTCACTTTCCTCTTCAGTTTGCTCAATAAGGTTGGATGAATTCACTGAACTTTGACTTTGGATAATTTCATCACTTGAGGTCTTTGTACTTTTGCTTCCCATTATTTGTGTCAAAACTTTTGCTACTACTTCTTGGCATGCTGAACATTCAAACTCTAAATGACTAACTTTGTGCAACTAGAAAAATCTTGGAAGGAGGAGGATACTGGGGTTAGCTTCCTCTCCTAAACATTATAGATTAGTCACCATACTTTCTATGAATTGTGTCACGGTCTCACTTTTAGGTATTGACACCTTAAGTTCTTCATTTTGGTCTTGAGATGTCTTGTTTGGAACCATGTTCAATGCCATTACTTTGTATGAACCCAAATCAGATTGTAAGAATGCTACCTCATTCGGGGCATTGTAATCTGTGATCATTGTTTTCAGTTTGGGCTCGGCATCTATCTTGATTTGATTGTTCAAACCTTTCCATGGTAACCATAATTGAGTGGAATCTGTAGAGAACCATCCTCTAAGACATTTTTTCCATTCTCTTCTTAGGAGTAATCCATATGTTTTTGGGATTTCAACCACATGTATGTAAACAATATCTTGGATCTGAGGATCAACTGTTAGCTGTATCCGCACATCTTTCAATACTCCAATGACTTTTACCTCTATTTTATCCAACTGTATTACCACTTGGTTAGAGGGTTGAGGATTAACTCCTAGCCTTTGAGCTATTGATAATGGCATCACAATACACGAAGCTCCTAAATCAATAAGACAATTGTGAAGATTCTTTCCATATATCCTTATGCTCAGCAAAAATGGGGGTACCTTGACTTTGTCCTTGAACATAGTAGGCATCGCTTTTGTAGCATTTACTTGTTGCGGGACCATCTTTTGAGGGACATTATTCATATTATGGGGAACCTTTGTATTATCCAATGTCTTCATGAGTGCTTCTCTTTGTTGTGGACAATTTTGCAACATGTTGAACATGGACATATTGGCTTTTGTTTCCTTCAGGTCTTTAGCCGCATTATATTTTTCAGTAGACCAAGTAGGGTTCTTTAGTATTATTGGTATGTTTACTTGATTCTGATACCATGGTCCTCCTTGGGTTGGGCTTACCAGTGGTGGATTTTTGCTTGCTCTAGGATCAGGTGGGGTTGGTTAGAAACCAAGAGGAATTCCATCTGTCAAGGGATCCTTTTTGTTTATGAGATTATATGTGTTTTGATTATCATTTCGAAAGGCAAACATCTCATCATGTTGAAGATTGGGTTCTTGACTAAAAAGGAACGAGAATTCTTCATTTTCTTGTTGTTCCACTTGTACATTTTGTGTAGAATCATAAGATTCTAATAGCATTGCATTGAATTGAATAGGAGGAGGATTATCATGCATTGGTGGGTTTTGATTCACATCCTAATTACCATTGTAGTATGCACCATCATTGCTAGGCATATTTTGGCTATCATCATACTGATTAATGTCGACATACTGAATGTTGTTGTTATCAGCAAGAATGCTTCCATTATTTGGTCAAGTGTTCCATTTTTGGTTTTGTCTTTGGAAGCCATTGTTGCGATCAGGAGGATTGAAGTTGTTTCCTCCCCCATTGTTTCTTGCATTGTTGTTACCATTATTGTTGAAGTTCCTATTGTAATTCTGACCAAAATTGTTGTTGTAGGGGCCAGCATTGTTTCTTTGGAAGTTGTTACTTTGTCCTTGAGACAATCTAAGACGAGTCAATTCATTGTTCATTTGTGACATGGTTTTCTTCATTTGACCAACTTTCAAAAGGAGATTGTTATCTGCTTCCACAAGAACCATCGCCTTTTGTTCAAAGAAGGCTATTTTTGAGGGCTCATACCCTAGATATGTTATCGCTTGAGTTTGTGGAGTAGGTACCTACTGTAATAGAATAGGGTTCATAGGTATGAATTGACTAGGTATAGTGGGTGCTCCCATAGGAACCGTTGGCATAGTAGGAACTGTTTGCATAGGAAGCATCATTCCCCCTCCATTAGGATTAGCTTGTTTTGTGAATGTGATTGCTTCTGCAAAGACTTTGTCCAATGTGTCAATATTTGTTGCAGGAAGTCTTCTCAGAAAAATCACAGTAAGAGGATCCATGGCATTGAAATAAACTTGGATGGCAGCTTCAACCAGAATTGTGTATGGTGTTTCCAACTTGTGGTAGGCCATATGAAAATGATGATTGAAGCATGAAACTATTTTAGCTGAGTCCCTTTTTATTGATATGAATTGTTGATGTATCACTGCTGGATTGATGAATGTTTTTAATTGTTCCAAAAATGATTTTTTGAAAGTGTCCCAGTCTCCAATACATCCTGGTGGTAGGTTCACGTACCAATTGAAGGTAATTTCCCCCAAAGAGTAGGGGAATAAATGAAGAACCACATCTTCATTGGTAATTTGCTATCGGTTGCAAATTTTCTTAAAAATCTTGACATGATCTTCAACGGTTCTTGTTTCTCCATAAATAAACCTTGGAGAAAATTTCTCGAGATTCTTAGGGAGGTCATGGAGGGCACCTCTCAAGCTAATGGGTGAATCAACTGCATTTGTGAAAAAGGCCATTGGAGGATTTTGTGGACCTAAAGGCAGCTGGAATGGTGATGGGAGTGTTGGAATATGTGGAGGTCCACCTGGTGGTTGAATGGTTGGTGGAGTAGAAGAGGATGATGAAATGTCAAATGGAAGTGGTTGAATTTGGGGTATTCCTCTGTCACTACGTAGCTTACGAAAATGAGTAAGCTCTAGAAATTCTTGGGCACTTGGTGAAGATCTTAATGCTCACTGGAATGGGGATCTAGGATTAATATCTTCTAGCTTGTATCAATTTCGGGAAAAGCACACCTCTATAGAAGTACACTTCCTCACTTCTTCTAAATTTTGTGGACCTGCAGAGCTGTGAACCTACGGACCTACGGATCTGTGGACCTACGAACCTGCGAAACTACGGACCTGTGGACCTAAATTTTTGAAAATTTTAGAAGTGATTTCTAAACTTTTTACATAGTGTAGATTATTGCAAGGGTGCAAAATTTTCAAAACTTGATCAAAACTTTCTTGTTTCCAATAGTATGTTCTTTGTAGGCCCTCCTTCTAGCACCACTTCTGTTGGGCATTCATTTTGCACAAGGTCAACGATAGGAATCCATAGTGTAATTCCTCTCTTGAAAAGAAAATATTTTTAAGGATCCACTATATGGATCAGTGTTTGTCTTGCAACATACCAAAATCCGCTCAGTAGAAGATAAATGTGAATGTTCATGAGGAGGCCTTTGCTGGTTCCAAAAACTCTTTTACCTTGGAATCAAGTAAAATCTGTTCGCTGTCTCAAAATATCACACCAAAAGAACAATATTTTTTGTATTTTATATTTTTCAATGAATGCAACTCTAACAATGCAGCTACTATGAGGTCCTATTCTAACAGGCGGGTTAGCAAAGCAAATAACGAAACTAAAAGAAAATACCATGAAATCAAATAACTTGAAATTGAAATTCCTAAACGGACATAAGCTACAGAACACAACACACTATGAGTTAAACCTTTGAAGAAATAAGTAGGAAACCAGTGAAAATAGGAGCAGTGCTTCCTAGAATCCATTGATGCAATCATTGGTGAGAATCTATAACAAATCGAATGATGTTTTAGTCTTCATCAAATCGCAAGGCCATGAAAAGTGCACTCATGTGAGACAAAAAGCTATGTAGACACAATCAGGTGATTTCTTCTCAAGCTTGTTATGTCAACGGAATACATATATCTGTAGCAAACACCAGAACTAAAAGATCGCACAACTAGAAACAACGCAATAAACCTTTGGCTCAATCATAATCTCATGAATAAAATCCACAAAAAATGACACATTCAGGCAAGAATAACTACACTCCAAATGCTAGCACCAAAAGCATAATTTTATTGCATAATAACGATGGCCATTTTACATTTTACAATGGGGTATTTATAAGAAATCGTCTCCTCAATTTGTGTTGAGAGTGAGAGATATCCTAATGCAATAAAATACTTTTAAAACATTAAAACAAACTAAGTATATACAAACTAGTAATCTAACTGGTGCTTAGAGGGACTCCATCCATATTTTATTCATTAATTGGATGCATGAGCCCTTTACATGTCAAAAAAAATGAAAGCATGAGAGAAAAAGTAGGAGGAAGCCATCAGTCAAAGTAGAAATGCATGGAGACACCAAAAATAGAAGCTGGCCCTTCACTTGATGTGTGTCAGAATTAACTTGCCATCAAAATGCATTTCTAATGCATGGAAAGTGTTATTTTTGGAACTGGCAGTCAACTGTCGGCGCACCTTTGAATTGTGGAGCTATGGAGCTGCGGACCTCGACTGAGTCAAAAATCTCAAAAAATTTCTAAGTGTCAAAATTGAAATTTTGTGATCTGGGTTTTTCTCATCTTCATCCTAAAGATATGTTTGGATGTTTGCCCTTGAATTTTTCTATAATTTTAGTAATCTTAGCAGCATCAGGAAGATCCAAAGCCTCATACTTATCTTTGACTTTTTGCCTGGAGTTGTCCACCTCAATTCGAGTTTCTGCAAAATCTCCAAGTTTGGTATCCAACTCTAACAATGCTTCTTCTGTCCTGAAGGCTTGTCTAATGTCTTCATCACTAGATGCTTCCTCTAAAGTATTTTTGAAGTTTTCTACAACTACCTGAACTGGTAAAAACTTCTCTCGTTCTTCATCTTCAAAATATCCAAGCATGCATCACTATATAACTTTTTTGCTTCCAAAATTTGCTCTTGAGCTTGGTCCTTGAGCCTATGTATCTCATTATGCAATGTTTCCATCACTTTATTTCTCTTTGCAATCTTTTCTATCCAATCATCTATCATGTTTAGCTCTTCTCCGGTATATACATCAATCAGAATGCTGTACCTTTGTCCTTTTATGGCCGATAGAATTTGAAAATCCTTGCTCCAAACCCATACCTCATTCATAATGCTGAAGTCCTACCTCAAATTGCCACGATCTTATCAACATTATCTTTTGTAGCATGTAATAATTTTAGACTTCTTGTAATTATAGTGACACCCCTATCCTCAAGGTTGTCTCTCCAATCCTGACAAGCTCTCAAGAATGGATTTAGATGTACACCTTCCCATTCTTTAAGATTGGTAGTCAAAGTCTCCTCAGGGCATTCAGAATCAAGAGGACCAATAACTTTAGCTATATATCCTTTCAATATCTCAACTTGCCTTCGAATTTCTCTGATTTCAATCTCATTACATTCCATATGGTTAAGAACCTCTTTGACTCCCATAGCCATCATCTGTCAAGAAGTATCCTGTGTAGGTTTCCCTAACATGATATCCTTTACTTCATAGTCCTAAAGGCTGACATCTTCTTCATATGTACCTTTCCGAGGATGAGCCACTTGTGCAAATAAGTCCTGATTTCGAGTAGTGGTAATGAATGCAAATGGTGTTGCATCTTGTAATGGAGAGTCAGGCTTGTTCAAAATCTCTACAATGTCACAAATATCATCCTCTAAAGCAAGGAATTGATGCTTAGCACTTCTCATTATTTCCTTCCAAAACCATCTCAAGATATGTCCTTCTGTAACCTTGGCTCTAGATGATGAAGGGATGTGTTCGACTACCTCCTTCCCTCTATCACTTTTTCTTGGAGTTTCCTATTGTGAGGGTTCTTCTTTTGTAGTCTTAGTTTTTGTAGATCCTGTAGTTTGATCCTCAACTTCTTGGGAAGGCTGTTGTATACATTCCATTACCTATGCCTCTTTTGATGGCTCATTAGTAGTCCTTGGTTCTAGTTCTCCTTGTAATGATGATTCTTTCTGAATATGTTCCTTTGAACTTGGAGGTGGAGGTGTCACTGAAACCTTATCTACCATCATAGCTTGAGGTGAAGATGGAGGTGTTGGATGAGAACCTTGTGTCTCAGGTGGCATCTGCGTCCAATCTTGCTGTTGAAATTCACCTGTAGGAGTATCTCTAATCTTATCTCCAACCAAATCTATACCCACTGGCATGAAATTAAAATCTAGAATGGGGAGAATATCATCACCTAGCTCTCTTTTCTTATTCACCCATCATTGTACTTTGTCTTCTAAAGAAGAGAGCTCTACCATTTTAGCTTGGGTGGGTGGTGGGGTATTTGTGACATTCTTCTTTTTTTCCAATTCTGTGGCTTTGATAAGTCAAGTTCTCCCTTGTAAAGGAACTTGTTCTTCCTCCCCATCTAACTCTATCTCATCCTCATCTAATTCTTCCTCATGAATGGTTTTAGGAATAGATGGATTAGGCACTAATATTTTATGAACTCTTTGCCTCTTCATTCTAACCTTAACCCTCCTTTACTTCTGTGGAACCATAGGAGAAGTGGGTTCTTCATGCATCGGATGAATGGATGTCTCTAGAATCTCTCCTTCTTCTTGTTGGCTTGACAAAATAGGAGGCAGTGGAAAATCAACCTGGATATGAGAAATTCCAAGTTCTCGAGGGTCTTGGGAAGTAGATTCATGTTGTTGCAAAGGGGCCTATTCTTCAACATGCTCTATCTAGATCCTCTGAGGAGAGGCTCTCTTCCTCTTTTCTTTCTTTTTCTCTGAAGGATGGTAGTATCCCACTAGAAGATCAAGCTGGTAGACTGTTTCTGGCCTGATAGGAGATGGAGTGCAAAGATAGGAATTGTGACCTTCCTCCCCTTTACCCTTTTTGGGTAAGCATGTGCATGGAATATCACTGTGTCCAAAATCAGATCAAGTGGAAAGGGTTTCTTGATCCAACTCTTTGTCATTCTGATGACTTGTCTTGCTCGATGATTAATATCATCTTCTTCCTCCCTATAAACTTCTGCATTTAGAATGGGCCTCTCACCAACCTTATCTATATTGAATAAGGGATCCAGTAGCTCCTGCGAATCTTGTAGCCTTATCTCATCTAGGATGGTCAAATGGAGAGCCTTCTCTGCTAAATACAAAGTCATTCTACAATAGTCCCTAATACGGACATCATAGTCATTTGTGGCATTCATCCAGTGATCTTCAATGGTATCCTCATGGTAGAAATCTTTTCTTTCCAGATTTTTCACTTTACCAACATTGTCAAAGAATGGCCAGGGAGAGTTATATTCTTCGAGAGGATAGTTCTCCCATTCCCACTCAAAAGTTGGGATATCTTGCTTTCTCTTTACCTGGTATGCTCCTATTACAAATGCCCAATCCCAACAAGGCCTTCATTGTTTCTTGATCCTCCCATAAGCTGACTCAATCTGTCGAGAAATTTCCATTAGAACCAACTTGTCACTTGGGTACCTTGGGAGCTTCTTTGGATGGATAGATGCACCACCAACCCGAAAGCATATGAATGTCCAGAACTAGATAAAATATGCACCGAGAGCTATGATATGTGCCTTGGCCTCATTAGACAATCTCTTTCCATAATTGCCTTCGATGAATCGAATGATGGAAAAGACAAAGGCATCATTAACAATCCTGTACTCTTTGCTTTGCGGCGAAAGCTTCTTCTTAACTAGCTGAGGATAAACTATATATGACCATGCATTAGGGTCCTACATTCTGCCCTTTTTGTACAACTCAGGATAGTCGGTGGCTCTTGCTGCAAGTAGATATACCACATAAGAAGTCATATAAAATTTCTTCTTGTCCTTTACTATCTACAATTGATCACACACATTCTCACTAAGTGTGGTGACCCAATCCAATGGCATCTTGCATGTCTGATTGTTTCAATGAAGTTAACCATGAATGGAGCAAGATGACCCACTGCAGGCAATCCCATAACTTTGCTCAGGAGAATGATTGAATATCCAATGTCATCCTTCATGTATCCTTGAGCCATATCTACTTTACTAATTGTCTTTCCCTGAGATGGCTTCTCAATGAAGTATGAGTAATATATGAAGTTGATGGCCTCAGGGTGATGATCCTTATGCCATCTCTTAGCTACTTTATATGAAAGCCTGATAAACTGATGAACTCTAAGAAAGTGAAAAATTCTCTCGATATTATCAGGTCGTAGATCTAAAACCACTTCCCTAGTGATGCTCTTTACCACCCTTTCTTCGGGAACAAAATGTCAAGATAAGGTCATAATCAATTTAGCTCACTGAACGGTCCTAGAATGTGATGTTGCATTTACCAATCCAAACCAGAGTAAGGTAGATCTCAAAGAATATCTTTTAGTTGGGTTGTTAGAAACCCTCAAAAATTCTCCCAAGTTTGTGTGTCCAAGTTTTTTGTCTTTGATCTCAGAGTGTTCATTGTGCAATCGTGACTTCGGGGTTACGCCTTGGAACTTGTACACAACTAGCTTTGCTGTTGATCTGGATGTGGATGCCATTTGATTATATTACCTATACGTCACAAAGAAAAAGAATGATTAATTACTGGATGCATATAAAACATTAAAATGATATTTTAGAACTTATTTTATTTGTTGTGATTTTAAAAAAAATTTTTAATTTAAAAAATTATATATATATATATATATTGGGTTTTTAACTAAATATATATATAAAAAACAAAACAAATAATAATAATTTTTTTTTTAAAAAATGGGGTTTGAAATGTGGTGGCGTGCATGTCCAAGAGGGGTGCGGCAGCGGCTACGCACATGCGTCCCAAAGGGGCGCAGTGGCCGTTGCGCACGTGCATCCAGAAGGGCACTGCAGTGGTGGCTGCACGCTGCCTAGAAGGTGCATGCAGTGGCAGTTGTGCATGGCCCTGAAGATGCATGTAGTGACGCATCGCCGTGCTACCCAAAAGGCGTGCACAGTAGTGTAGAAGGCCACCGTGATAGCACTGCACATGCGCGCAGCCCAACAGGGTGGCACGGTGGCATGACACGTGCACGTCCAAAAGGGCGCACACAGTGCCAGGCTACACGCTTCCTCTTCTGGTCACGCGCGCATGAGTGCTAGGTTTGCATGGAAAGTGGAGGGGGGAAGGTTTCCATACCTTTCCCTCCTCAGCTCTACTTCTTCAACATCGAAAAAGAAAAAAACCAAGTGGGGGGGCGTTTTATAACTTCCCTTCCTCCTTTCTTTGCATGCACGTGCGCGAATTTTTTTTAAATTTAAATTTTTTTTTTTTGATTTTCAACTTTTTTGATTTTTTGGTAGTTTTTGGACTCAACTAAATTTTCTTCTCCTGACTCGAATTGCGAGTCCGATAGTTCCCCATTTCTCACTAGGAATGGGGCGTGTGTTGTGGAGACCACAACAAATACTAGGGATATAAGTCCTGCACACTAAAACACATGATCAAGTGCAGTTGCATATAATATTATAGACAAAGAAATAAATGCATTAAATAACTAATTTAACCATTTATTCAGTTATACCTAAATAATCCATTTACATCACTCACATTCACATAAAGCATAATGAAATAGGAATGAAATAAATAACTAGCATAAAATCCATCACATAACATAATCAGAAATATGTCCAAATACCATATATTCAGATATCATCATAGACCTACTATCATCTCAAAATGACATTAACATGCAAATATGATAAATTGGACAACATAGCAGTAAAGAATCTATGTTACTAAAATCAAAGTATAACATCCAACCCTCAGGTCATTTGAAAGAATAAAATAGTAAGAGTATCAAGTATCTCTCGAATCAAAACATCACAAGGTACATACTGCAAACACAAGAATCACTTCAATCCAATTCTTGTAATATGATATGCTGGATTGTTACCAACTCTAACAATACCTCCATTGTAGTTCTTGAATTTAACAAACTTATTTATGTGATGTGCACAACCATTGTTTATTATCCAATCAAATTTCTTTTCAACTTGAGAAACTAGGGCCTTTTCTTCTCTAATTTCTCTATCAAGACCATCTTCCTTAATAGCTACAAATCTTAGCTCATCATCACTTTTACTCTAACTTTTTTCATCACATTCCTCATCTTTATTACCATACGAACAATTTCTATCTCTTTTGGGCTTAAACTTCCCTTATACTTTTTCTCTCATTTAGGACATTTAGATGCATAATGATCAAACTTATTACATGTCTAATATTTAAAGATATTCTTACAATCTTTTTCTCTTCTCATAAGAAGTGCTATACCTTCCTCAATCTTTTTGTCTTCATGAGATCTGGTTCTGCTACTACTAGAAAAATCTCCATGCATGCTTGTACTTCTAGACAAGCTTGGCTGAACATTCGAGGCACTAAAAGTTGTCTGAACTCTTGTCAATTCTCCTAATTATCTTAGATCCACTTCTACTACTTCCAATCTTTAAAGTAACATTTCCTTGGTAAACTCCTTAGTGCAGGGTATTAATAAATGAATCATCTGAGAAAATTACTTGAATGGCAATGTCAAAGTTTTCAAGATCTTATAGAACCTTATCTTCTTCCTTAGTTGAATCATGTAACTTGATTCCTACAAAAATCTTTGATATCCTACCAATATATTTCTTAAAAATTGATCTTCCATGATTTTAGTATCTTAAAATGTACATATCCAATTTTACAATCTTACTCTCTTTGTATGTGTTTCACCCTCAAAAGTAGATTCTAATGCTTTCCAAATTTAATGAGATGTTTGAAGTGACTTTATGTGACTATATTCATTCTATGGAAGAGGTAATAGTAGAGCTTCTCTATCTCTTATGTTGCATATGAATTGATCTCTCTCTTCTTCATTGCATTCTTCAATCTTCTCTTCTGTTACAATTGTCTTCTCACTCTTTCTCAAGAGCTAGTAACCCAGACCCATACATAGTAGATTAGTCTTCATCATCTCCTTCCAACTGTCATAGTTGGCCCCATCAAATCTAGGACTATCCTTTCTAAAAAGATTCACCATCGATCTCCCAAAGGTATTAAGATTTTCCTTCAAGGACCTAATGCTTTGTTACCAATTGTTAGAATATATAGTCCACCAATATAACTACATGGGGGGGGGGGGGGGTGGTTTGAATCATTTATCTAAGTATCATCACAATTATCAACCTTAAAAAAATTAGCCATATGAGTAATATAATCAAAAACCACAACAAGATACTCATACACAATAACACCATATATGTTAATTAGGGAAACCCTAGCTACAAGGGAAAACCCTAGTGGGGATGGTACCCAAAAGATGATATACTAATATAAATATTCTTTGTTAGAGGATGGACCTTATTAGGATTCTATAACAATATTCAATACATATCAATCTTAGTTATAAGATTCCAACCTTGTTAGGAGTTATGCCAAACCTATTAGGAGTTGTGGAAGACAAGTAGACCCACTTCCCAAATAAGTTCAAGGTTAAGAACTATTGTAGTTGATGAAATCCAACTCTGAAGACACCCAAGATCACTTGCATGTGAAAACCTGCCAAAGGGAAGCCAAGGAAGGAAGAGTGTGGAGCAAGGGAAAAATCCTAAATGGACATGAGAGAAAAAATATGCAAACACAAGAAAATATGTATTTACAATGAGAATGTGATGTTGTGTTATACAATGAAAGAGCTCAAATATAAAGAGCTCAAGGAATCTCCTAGAACAAGCTAGAAGATGCTAGGAGATAAGCGTGACAACTAAGCATACATCCACATAAGGTGGAAAGTCCTCAAACAAGGTGAGAGGATAAGTATGACTTAGGAGAGAATAAACTCCCGTATTGTCAACAAATTATAACAAACTCCTAGACTACAACTAATAAATAAATGCATTAACCTAAGTAAGCTTAAGTAAATAGAATAAATAATTAATAAATAATTATTTACTCTAACACTCCCCCCCCTTAAGTGCAACTTAGGGAAATGCCTTAAGCTCAAAAAACTAAGATGAATGCAGAATAGGTCCCGACAACTAGGCCATTTTAGGTACCCATGTACAATGGAAAGAGATGCAACCTCTAAAAATGGGGAAATAGAGAAAACCACTTGGGAAAAACCCTCCCCCCAAAAGAGGTAAGAACCTAGTGAAGAACTGAAGAAGCCTCTAACTAGGGAAATGTCCCCTAAAATTGAAACAAGGAGTGATCATGAAGAGCATCACTGAAGCATGAAGAAGCCACAAATTTTCCATCTAAAAGAAAATTGCTGATCTAGAGAAGCTCCATGGAAGAAGAAGGCACGAACCGAGCATGTCTATATGGTAGATGATCCATCTCACCGAAATGCATAGGTAGCCGACCACTGCATTTGTCTTGTATATAGGATCAACCATTGAATACATAGTTCACACTATCAAACCATCAAACCATGTATGCATTAGAACAAAAACATAACCCACCCTTAATGTATATGGGGTGAGATGATAGGCAACTAAGAAAGTGGGCCAAAAATCTCCTGCAGACGAACCAAGAATGACGAGAGAGGAAGAGGTACAAACACCCATAAAGAAATAGTCAAATTGATTCTGCATGGACTAATGTCATGGAAGGGACACTCACTTGACAAAGAAAGAAGGCCTAAAACAGCAAACAACTACCCCCCCCATGGTGCTTTATAAAAAGAGTGCATGTACAACTAACTCAAAACAACATTCATGAACCCGAAATGCAAAAGTGACACTTTATCTCAGTGCGATACATAAAAGTGCTTCAAAATGATAGCTATAATGATCAAAACTAAAAACAAGCTACAACAAAACATAGTATAGCCCAAAACAAAGGATCCCATACCAAGAAAATGATCCTCAAACTTCAAACACCCAAGATATCCACCATGGACCAAAAATGCTAAAATTGTGATAGAAAGATCATGGGCAAAAATATAAGGAAAAGGACTTTATTTTTGAAAAGGTGATAGAACCAGCTTTCCAGAAATATAAAGTTTTCAAAAAACTGACATGGGACGCAAAAAATATGCATGCCGAAGTCAAAAATAGGAATTTGGACTTTGACTAAAAAATTATAAATAAAAATGCATCAAAACCTAAAAATATCTGGACCAATGTCTCTATCTTAGAACCAACTTTCTAATGCTTCTTTTAGATCGGAAAAATACCTCTGTATGCTCAAGTTATGGCCAAACAATTAAAGGTAGGTCAAAAAGGACCTAGGAGAGGTACAAGAAGGATGGTGATGCAAGATGATGTCAACAATCACTAGCATAAATTTGATGGCTTGGTGGCCGTCACAACAAAAAGGAATGCCACATGGCAGGTACGACTAAAGTGGTAGGTGCTACATGGAAAAGTGCCACGTGGAATCCCTACCACGTGTCATGTAGACTATAGCTAGCGGGGCTAAAAATCTACTGACATAGGCACTAACTAGGCTGATAGGTGGCACAAGAATGCCAAGTGTCAAATGCTAGTTGGCTAGAATAGGAGCATAGCTGATTGGGTGCAGTGGAGGAAACTATGGGTGGAGTGGCGGGAAGGGTTGTAACCACTGGTGGAGAGTAGTACAGGCAAGAAGTATCATTGCAATGGGTGGAGCCAAAGTGGCCCGCCAGCGGTGGAGTCCAGTGGGTGGCGTTGCAATAGTCTGCTAGTGCTGCCACTGACTACGAAGGTGCACGGGCTACGAGGTGGAAGTGGTCGCTGGGTGATGCACCCTAATTATATTTTTAAAATTTTTTTTCTTGCCCTATGTCTGTACGATCCATACAAAAAAGCCCTCCATATAAATTTTTTTTGCCTCCTAGAGCCCTGTCTCCAAAATTGATGAATTTTATATGGATCCTAGTTGAAAAGTGCCTTTTGAATCCAATGGTAGTGTCTATTTGGGCCCAATGTGCTCCAAAAAATTTCTCTACCCCTAATTTGAAGAAAAAAGCACAAACAAACTAGGGTTTGTGTCTTCGAATCACGACTTCAAAAATTCTTCAACCAAGCAGTAGCAGGGAGGCTCTAATACCATGTTGGAGTTGATAAAATCCAACTCTGAAGATGCCCAAGAATACCTGCATGTGAAAACCTATCAAAGGGAAGCCAAGGAAAGAAGAGCATGGAGTAAGGGAAAAACCCTAAATAGACATGAGAGAGAAAATATGCAAACACAAGAAAATATGTATTTACAATGAGAATGTGATGTTGTGTTATACAATAAAGGAGCTCAAATATAAAGAGCTCGAGGAATCTCCTAGAACAAGCTAGAAGATGCTAGGAGATAATTGTGACAACTAAGCATACATCCACATAAGGTGGAAATTCCTCGAACAAGGTGAGAGGATAAGTATGACTTAGGAGAGAACAAACTCCCATATTGTCAACAACTTATAACAAACTCCTAGACTACAACTAATAAATAAATGCATTAACCTAAGTAAGCTTAAGTAAATAGAATAAATAATTAATAAATAATTATTTACTCTAACAAGAAAAATGAACCCACTATCCAAATGATCTTTGTATTATTCCTTGCAAAACAATAGAAATGAATAGTACTTCCATCCTCTTTCTCTATCCTATCTACCAAAATTTTTCCCTTCTGATCTTGTAACCAAATCAAAAATATCACATCTAATAATCCCTTGGATTCCTTACCTTATTTAGTAAATACTCTGCTTGTTTTGTCACTTTACACTACATATGGATACACTTTACAAACAAGAAAAACAACATTTTTTTATACCATATCTTCAAAATAATTCTTTGAGTGAGCCTTTAGGCTTTCTCAATTAATTATAATAAGATAATTAATTAATTAAAATTATAATCGCATTGTCAGCTTACAATAAAAACAAAACTTCACAGTGTGGCACTAGGGCTTGCACATCTACTTATGTCATCATCTAACTATCCTCTATCACTATCTGACTATGCATCTCTTTTTTACATCTCAAATGAAAGATATAATACAAACATTAGAAATTTCTTTCCATGCACCCAGTCTTTGAAGTGCTCTCTATAGATCAGGTACACTTTTGTATATCTTTGATTTACATGTTGTGCACTAAACCACATCATTAAGACACAATGTTGAACATGTCCATGACCGTGCATTAGTAGAAAACCAAAAACTTGTCCGTACAACTAAGATATGTATGTGTCACTTTGCCAGTCTTCATAAAATTACTACTATGTTGACATCAATGAAAACTATAGTCATAAATGCAACATGTCAATACTCTCCAATGCTTAGGATATTCCCCCAAAGTAGTACCATTATCATTCATGCTAACTGAAAGAATTCACAAGATTATGAAAGGAATCAATAGAATATGGTGGAAAAGAGCAATAACAGTGCAAATTTTTGTCATGAAAAAGTGTGAGCAAAAAACTTAGGCAAAATCCTATGTTCATGAGCATAATCACTACATTGAACTTGAAAAATGTTAGGATAAGTCACTTAGTCACTCTTACATTTATAAGTATCAAGGGTAGACATATTAACTTGTTGAGGGGAAATGGTATAGATAACATCAAAGGAAAAAGGACTACTCATATCACATGTAGGAATATTTAACTTGGATTGAGTAAGGGGGGAAGTTGTTGTTGCAAGGAGAAAATAGTTTGATCAAGACTAATGATGGTCAAATCATTATAATAAATAGTTGGCAATGACACATTCAACATGCTAGGAAGAGTGTATGAATTAACTAGAAACCATAGTATCAGGATTAGGATAAGTGGAAGGAACACTATTGTATGAAGGATGCAAGGTAGGAAATAAAGTGGGTTGAACACTTACAAGTAGAGATGTAGTAGGAAGACTTATTATACAAGGATTATATGATTGAATACAATTAGACACAATAGGAGAAAAATAGGTAGGAATGCTAGATATAGGTGTGGAAATAGGAAAAGAGGGTACAACACTAGTGACAAATGGAACAATTTCTATTTTGAATGTGGCTTTAGAAAAAGGCTTAACATGAGAGTGGAAAATGTGAGTAATACTACAAAAAAATAACACCATGTTCATCATTAAAGATTAATTTGTTAACAATATCAAAAGCAATAATATTATCAATATTGTGATTTTTTTGAAGAAGAAAATTATGCATTTTCTCAATGTCTATAGCTAGCTTATGAACTTTTTCAGGAGGAACCCTTAAAGCCTCATTTTCATCATGAGATGAATGAAAAGACTTTTCCATGGACATATTAGGATCAGAGGAAACCATAAGATCACTAAGGGTCCATTTGGTTATTTGAATATGATTTAGGAATTGGAATCTAAAATAATTGATTTGGGATTCTAGAACATGAAATCCATATTACAGTTGCTGGAATTTATTTAGAGACTGTTTGGCTCAAACCTAAAAATATTTGATATTCAAATTTTTTTATTCAAACCTTGTTTGGTTCAAAATACAAATATAAAAGTTACAGTGAAAAAGGAGATTCATATCTACAATTTCTTCAAGGACTTGTACATGGTTCTTTGAACTCCACACATGCCAAAAATGTCGATGTTCATTGCAAAGTAAAACTTCAAGAAAAAGTTGAAAGAAAGACAAAAGAAATTAGATATATGTAGTACTAGTTATTTTATTTTATCCAAACATATGAGAAGGTGAAAAAATAGCCAAAATTTTCCCCCAATTTATAAAAATTGTATTCTTACAATTTTTTTCAATAATCTTTCTAATTTCTTCAAGCAACACCTACTATTCTTTTACAAAATAACATTCAAAGGGTGCCCAAAGTAGATGCAAAGGGTATTATTTATTAAAATGCCTCACTCTCTTAGTTACAATTAAATTAAATTTCAAAAATATGTGCAAAAATAGGTGCTCCCAAATGGGCATCCAAATGTTAAACCCAATTATATTTCACTTTAGTTGAAATCCTTATTTTAAATGGGAATTAAATTGGAAATTCCAAATAACAAGTATTTTTAGGGGAGACAAAATTCTTATTTTGGGGGTCAAACGAGGATATTAAATCCATATTTATCTGAATTTCAATTCCCATTTGCAAACCCAAATAGTGGATTAGGAATTTTTGAGAATTTTGAATTCCAATTCTTGCTCAAATATGTCATCCAAATGGACCCTAAAGTTTCCAAAAATAGGAGAAGAGGATTTGGGTCAGAGGGAGCCATGAGTCTCTAACTTCTCCTAATGGGAACACAATAGGTAGGGCTTAAGGTAATAACTCTCATACACCAAGACAGGAAAGATAATCATCACACAAAATAAATCTAACCTTATGGTATGAACTAAAGTATGAAGCATACAATGTAATAATAATAGTTATGTTTAACATGATATACAATTTCATGCAACAATCTAATACATAATGTAATGAATTTAACTTTAATAGAATGAAAAGGGGAATATAACATCAAATCAAAAGTGGAAGTGTCAACAATTGGGTTCACCAAAGATGTGTAGAGGAAAATGTGAATCAAGGAAAGTAAATCTAAGTTCATCACATAACCATAACACCTTAAAGGGGAATCAAGGAATTCATCCTTTCAATTCCAATTATAAAGTAACTAGGGAATATTAGTGCCAACAACATGATGAAGGGACATTAATGCAAGGGAAGATCTACTAATTATAATATTAGAAAAAGGATGAAAAAGTCCTTAAAGCCCTAGTGTAGAAAGACCTATAAAAGGAAATTAGAATACTAGATTCAGAAAGTAGATGTGCTAAATAAAAGAAAGGTAATTAGAAGACTAACCTTGAGAATGAAGAACTTTGGGTCTAATTTTATGATGCCTGAACAACTCCAATCAATGAGTAATCCAAGCACCTATTAGGATTAAACCACAAATAGAAATAAAAATTACATGCAAATATAACCAATAATAGAAATAATAGATTACATAGAAAAGAACACAAGAACACAAGACACCAAGATTTAACATGGTTCACCCAATCCCTAGGCTACATCCACCAAACAAAATGTATAATGTTATTACAATCTAGTGATTATAACCTTATTACAATTTGTAATCTCTTATAGCTCAGTACCACTTCAAGAACCAATTTCACATCACAACTTAATGAAAATACCTAACCCTAAGCCCTTTTATACAAGTAATTTTATGTTTCTTTAGGATTACAACATGTCAACCATATGTCAGCCATAAACTATTTATGAATTTATGAAGTATGTACAATACTTTCTTAATTAGTCACCACAAACTAACAACACCATACTTAGAAGTGTGAGATATTTGAAACCCAAAAATTGTTTGATTGTTTGGAAGAGTCAACTTTTCTCAGTAGGGTTAATTTTTAGTAATAGGGATGAAAAACATCCCTAATGATTGATCTTTGAATGAAAAATAATTTTTAAATATCTGAAGATTGGCAAAATGTGTTGATAAAATATTGATACAAGTATGAGGATGTGTTTCAATCATTGTTTTGTCACTAATGTCAAACTTGCTACTTGTTGGTAAGACAATTGCTTAGTTGATTTGAGTACTATCATTTTTTTGATTGATGAAGAGGATTTGATAAAATGAGATTACAAGAGCACCTAGAGGAAAGGATGAGCTATGGTATGAAAAAAAGTACAAAGATTAGTTAAGATAATGATGATGCAATGTATTATTTATATACTTAAGGATGCAGAGGTTGGATACACTGATTAAGTCTAGAAGAACAAGTAAGAAGAATTGTGTCTACAAGCTTGACCAAGTCTATCGTAGGTACCAAGAAAAATTAGTGCAAGCCAAGCAAAAAATTAGTTGGAGCCAAGCAAAGTAAAGATTTAGTGTATGTTGAGTGAACATAGTGTAAGTAAAGTAAAGTAAAGTTGATGCTGAGCATCAGTAAACTTGAGTTTTTTTCAAGTGAACTAGTGTTGGCTAAATGAAAGAACAATATGGAAGATGAGTGACAACATATTTATGTCGAGTGCTAGTATTCATGTTAAATCATAGATTTGACAAAACTAAGCTAACTATTTTATTTTCCTAAATTGTGTGAATCGTATCGAAGATAACTATGATGAGTTGGTGGTACAAAATTCAAGGAAGATTGAGGAAGAATTTTCTAGAGGAACAAAATGGAAAAGTGGGTAGATTTATTGTATCCTACGTAACCCTAAAATGGACAATTGTGGTTAAGAAGAAAGATATCTTAAATCTCTATTTATAGAGAGAGCTCACTAGAAGAAAAGGTTGTCATGTGTGAGAACCTAAGGAAGACAACGATTCTAGAGTATTGCTTCATTTAGTGGTTGAATAGAAGAGACTACTATTTGAAAGTAAAGCAAGAAGGCTTAAGAGTATGAACTCTTGAAGGGTGAACAAGATTTCAAAGCTGAAGTGTGTGAAAGCCAAGAAGAATGAAGGACTAAAATAGAGATCTATAATCTCCAAGTGAGTTGTAACTTGTTATCAAATCAAGCCTTACTATTACATTCTAATCATTGTATTAGTCTAGGGTAAATCCTTTTGACTAAGGTTGACCTAACAATATTTGTAAATCCTTTAACCCGGTGATATTCCAAGTGAATGATATAAAGTCCTCTAACAAAGCTCACTCCTAACAGGGTGATTGAAATCCTCTAACCAGCTCACATTTAATAGTGTGTTTTGTAACCTTTAATAAGCTTAGCCTTTCACAAGGCATCACTTCATAAGAGTGAGAATTAGTAGCATGTCACTAGTGGTTTTACCAAATTGGTTTTCCACATAAAATCCTTGTGTCAAATGTGTTATTGAATCTATTATGTTTCATCTTTACATTTCTATAAAGTGACCTAGGACAATAACCTACAAATTTTAAGTGTTATATGATCTAATGGACACATGCATAATATTTTTTTATAGATATAGGTCTACTAAGAATTGAAAAGTTTTATTTTCACATATGGACCTTGGATAAATGATTCACCCCTCCTCTCAATTATTCTAAAGAATTCCAAAAATTGGTATTATAGCCATAGTACTTAAGAGGACTAGTTTGAAGGTACTAGAAGAAAAAGATCAAGATATCAAAAAGAGAGTTACCCAAGCTTAACAAGGAGAACTTCCCAACATGGAAAAGTTTTATGTTGAATTTGATATTGTTAAGGCTCTAGAATAAAAGATGTTATTAATTCTATAAGAGGAGCTACTGATAAGATAGATGATGATATTGTATTAAGAAAAGTATTGAGAAAACTACTACCCATCTATCCTATTAGATTTTCTGCCATACAAGAATTGAGATGTATACCAGGTTCTAATCTAACTCTTGAAAGTCTAGTAGGTAGGTTCATTTCTTTTGAGCTCTCTACTTTTGATAACTTCAAATCTAACAATGTTGAATTTGCTTTCAAAGTTAAGCTGTCATTGAAGGAACCTAAAGAGAAAAAGAAAAAGGTCAAATATATTTCTATGAGGAAGATGTAGAATAGCTTGAAGCACTTCTAGCAAGGAGATTTTACAGAGGCAAAGGAAAATTCAAAGGTAAGTTATCTATCATGTGTTTTAATTATGACGAGTTGGTCATATTGCTACTCTAGAGAAGAAGAACAATACAAGTGGAGACAAATACAAAAGTAAAAGAGATGAGGACAACAAAGATTCCAAAGACAAAGGCAATAAGTCTTGCTACATTGAAGAAGAGGAAACAAGAGATGGATCTGATGACAATGATGATGAAGTGGTGTATGTTGCAAAGAAGGATGATTGTAATGAGGATGAGGCAACTAAACTAGTGTCTCTTGTGAATAAGAATGATAGATAGATCATTGATAGTGGGTGTTCACATCACATAGTTGGAGATAAAAAGTAAGTTCATTACCCTAAATTATTATGATGAAAATAATGTAAGGTTTGGTAATGATGCACCCTTTTTGATAAAAGGAAAAGGATCTATCAAACTCACAAAAAAAATCTTGTGTGATAATGCTTATTATGTTGAAGGACTTAACTATAGTTTTTTGAGTGGGTTACAACTAAATAGTTCAGGTTGCAAGGTTGAGTTTGAGAACAAGATAGCTAAGATCTATGATACTATTGGGAAACTAATTGGGAAAGGTGATCAAAGTAGAGGTAATCTATTTTATCTTGATATGAATGATGTTACTTATCTTGTTACAGAATATTATGATATGTGGTTATGGAACAAGAGGTAATTTCATGCTAACTTTGATAACTTGGTTAGCATCAATAACAAAAAAAGAGTAAGAGGTTTTCCTAAATTGAAGAAACCTGACAATACAATTTGCAAACAATGTTAGTTAGAAAAGATGAAAAAATCTAGTTTTAAAATTAAGACTCACACCTCTAAAGAAATTCTGGAGATTTCTCATACTAACTTGTGTGGACCAATTAATGTGCAAAGCTATAAGGGTGATAAGTACATTATCCTATTTGTTGATGATTATTCTAGGATGATGGCAGTTATGTTTCTAAATTGAAAATTTGATGCCTTTCAAATGTAAGTGGTACTTAACTAGAGTTGAGAAGGAGACATGTAAAATTCTGAAATGTTTATGATCTGACAGAGGAGGATAATTTACATCAAATGAGTTTGAGATCTATAATGATAGAGGAATCAAAAGATATACATATGTACCTAGGACCCCTCCACAAAATGGAATTTCTTAAAGGAGAAACAAATCTGTAATGGACTATGCTAGGACACTCATGATGGAGAAGAATGTTTCTTTGTGTACACACCTAAATCCTTTAGAAAATAAAGTATTTTTATTTTCTGAAAAAATTCCTGATGACATCATCATTAATTAATTATTTAATTTATTTTTATGCCATTAAATCTCTTTATCTTAATTAAAAATATTTAATTAAGGAATCCCTCCCAAAAATGTTTAAATCTTATTTAAACATTATTTCCTTATTTATTAATTATTTAATTAATAAATTGACCAAAAATCCAAAATAAATAAATAAATTATTTTTTGCCCAAAACTTGGCCAATTTCCTTAAGACCACTAACCTCTTCCAAAATCTTCTAATCCTTCTTTAATTTTGATTAAAGGATAATCCCATCATTTCTTACCCCTAATCCCAACTCAAAATATTTAATTAAGATTAAATATTAATCCTCATTTTTATTAAAAAAGTTTTAATAAATATCTCCTCAACCCAAACCCTTGAAATAAATAAAACTTTACTTATTTCTTAAAATCTTATTTATCCTCATCCTAAGAAGTTGTAGACTCTTCTAAAAAGTCTTCATCCTCATCCTAGGAAGTTCTAGACTATTCTAGAAAGTCTTTATCCTCATCCAAATTCTAGACTCTTCTAGAAGATGTCTTTAAACCTAATCCTAATCCCCTCTTAACCTTGTCACATTCCCTAAACATGGGTTAAGACTTACTAACCCAAGCCAAAGTTAACAAATATCTCCTCCTTCACCCACCCTCATTAAATGTCATCCACTTACCTATCCCTAAGCTAATCCTAAACCATCCTAATCCATCCTCTAATCATTTGCACAATACTAAGCAAGCTTAAAACCTTCCTAATCAAGCCCAAGTCGAAATTCCTCTCATCTCCCTCAAAATATCCCAACCATAAAACTTTATGAAGCCCACTAGGCCATAAATGACTCTTCCAAGCCCTTTCATTGCTCTTACAAGCCATTATGAGGGTCTTTATGAAGATTTTATCCCTTGAGCCTCCTTTGTTGACTCATCCTTACCCTTTCTTCCATCCTCTCACCCTGTGACATGTGTCACTCCTTGATTGGCTGTAAGAAAGCACAATCCATGTGCTCTCCTCTCATGCAATCTGAGCCCTCCATGGCTTTTCCCCATCCTTGCATCTTATCCCTCAATCCTTCAAGCCTCTTGCCTATAAATTGGATCCTTCTCCTTTGAAAAACAACACAATCTATGAAGTAAAGTCATAATTCCATTTTAAGAAGCCATTTTACATCAAAACCATACACTCACACCCAAATTCCAACTCCATTTGAAGCCCTTTTTGAAGCATAAGCTTGAGCACACATCCTATCTATTTAGACAGAGCCACTCAACAAGAGAGCTTCTTATTGAGAGAGCCCATTAAAGGCTCATATTCTCAATTGAGAGCTCATCTTAGTCTATCTTGAAGTTTATGAATTTTTTTTAGTTTGTAGAAGCTTTATTTAAATTTGGTTTCTATTAGCATACTAACATTGCTCATATACATTTTGGCATGCCCGGTGCAACCCCGCATGGGTCATCTTCACTAGCTTTTTTAGTCAAGTTTTGTATGTCATTTGCTAATTTTGGCTAATTTTGCTTATTTTTGTGATTGGCAGGATTGCATAAATTGGTTTTGTAGGTCCACATGAGCATGAAGAAGACAAAGGAACTCATAGTCTATCTCATAGTGTTTGCAAATTTTTCAAGCTTATAGGTGGACAAAGCACTTGGAATTCTTCTTCCTCTTCTTGTCTATATTCTTCTTATTCCATCTATGTCTTCTTCTTCTCCTTGTGGGAGATCTTGGCCATTTTTTTTTAAAGGAAGCAAAATCATACACACTTCTTTTTAGTGCTTAAAATGAACCCCCAAATCATACTTAAATCCATTAAAAACTAAAAATGTGCAAAAAAAAAAAATCTTTTAACAAGTGAAACTAAACCAATCCAATCATTTGCATCGTTGCAACATCAAGGTTTTAGATGCATTCATGCAAAGTTAGGAACACTTCATTTTTGAAAATTTAAAAAGAACTTCAAGTTTCCATTTCAAAAGGTTCAAAATCAACACTAAGTGCACACTAAAATCTAAATCAAACTCAAAGCATCAATCAAGGATAAAATGAACCTCATTTGCAAATATTTTAAAGTTCTTTTAAAAATCTTATGAAAACGAAGAGTCCTAAATGGTTGCCAAAATTTTCCTAAAAGCTTTGTTATTTGTTCCAAATAAATTTCTTGTTGCAAAATCTTGAATGTTTTATAGGTTTTTCATGCATCAAAACAATCTAGGAATATCATTTTTGGGCTTAAAACATGCAAACTAGAACACAAAATCTTGAATGAAAAGCAAAGTCCAAAGAGTCATTTTCACTTTTGAGTCCAAAAAAATCTTGACTGATCTAAGGTTAAAATAAAGCACTTCAAAGTTCTTAAAACAACACACAAAATCTCAATCTTGAATGCTCAAAGAAAAAAAAACTTGAATGTTTAATCACTTCTCTTTGAATGTATGTTGCTAAAATTGCTCTTGAGTGCCATGGATTAAAATCAATTTTTTTTTTTTTATGAATGCATGGTTAAAACAAAAAATCCAATCTTGAATGCAAAAGGTCAATTAATCATTACAATATCTCACACTTCATATTTTGGGGCATAAAAAGAATCTACATTTTAGAAACTTTCTAAGTTATAAAAAAAAATAAAGACACTTTGAGTGAATTTGTTGTTGGACTCACCCTTTTTAATCAGCCATCATTTTAACCATTGGTTGCAATATCAGCGCCATATATGGGGATGGGTCTACCTAAGAAGGTGTTAAATGCTCCACAATAATCAAATTCCACTCACTTAAGTTTTTATTGGTTTTTCTAAGTTAGAAAATTCCTTGAATGCACATTAGTGTCGCTAACACTTCATTTGGGCATAAGAAAAAATTGAACAAATCTTGACATGGAGGGCCTCTAAGTGCACGCTATAAATCGAATTTCACACATCTTTTTTTTGGGCTTAAAACAAACTCGCACTCAATCTTGAATGCCTTAAAGAAAAATTAATCGATACTTGACGTGGAGGGCCTCCAGGTGTACGAGTTTACTTTTGTTGACCCTAAATGTTCTTGGTGTACTCATTCTTTGATCGATTTTACTTTTGTTAACGCTTCAAGTTGGAATTAAACATTTGCATCCTAAACATATGTGTTTGCAAGGTCTAGATTAGAAAACTTAAACATTAGTTGGAAAAGAATTCTATCTTTTAGCCCAAGATCATCCAAGTCTTCTCTCCCCTTGTCATCTTTCGAGGCCATCTTGGGTGCATAAGATTAGGATCCAAAATCTTGTTTAAGTTTTAGGAGGCCTACTTGGGGATTTCATCACCCCTTTGGATGACCTCAACTCCAAGGTTCCGGTGTAGTATAAAGATCAACAGGTGAATCTAAAGACACCTCTCTTGGAATAAAGATTTTGTCACTCAGGCTAAGCCTCAAGGAACTTTATACCCTTGAGAAGTGAAAGAGGAGAAGTGGGTTACCGCTCCTCTCGACTATGTGACATTGTTTTGATTTTATCTATAGATTCGAGCCTCATGTACCTTGGGTATATCGAGGACTCCCTACCTAAACCAACTATCAGCCTTGTAGACAACCCCTAAAATGTTAATGTGTTTGAAGTGATTGATCGAAACATTTGTAGAACATACACACTCTGTGGTGCAAGTATCACATTTTGAGAATCAAAAACTTCTATCTAGTTGTTCCTATCTATTGCTTGATTTTTTACTTGTTGAATAAATGTTTGCCAAACTTGGTCAATCCTAGCTTAGGGCACACTTAGCATAGTCACTGCCTATTCCAAAAGTTGAACGAGTTGAAGGAAAACAACCAAAATATCTCTAAGCCAAGCACATTCAAGAATTTATGTCAAAACAACCCAAACAAAAATAGAAGTTTCAAAAAGTCAAACTCAAGCCATCTCATGCATACCAAGAACTTTCAGCCAAGAGAAAGAAAATAACACCAAGCCCTCAAATTGCAAAACTCCACAAAGCAAAGGACAAAGCTGCCGACAAAGCCCTTCAAGACACCTGATTAGATCACACTATCCAACTTAACCAAGATTCAGGAGTTAACCTTGCTTATGCATTACCAACTAGGCATGATTTCTATGATTGGACCCCCTTGTTTCTCCACATATTCTTGCATAAGCTTCAATTTAGAGTCATCCTTGTAGTTAAGCCAGCCATTTTTAGTCCTCCCCTTAAGCATTTTAGCTCATCCATCTCATTTAGAACCAAACAATCTAGCCAGCAATCCAAAATCTTCAAATCCAAGCCTTCAAAATTGTTGTCACTTTGCCAAAAGTTTTCCATTCCTAACATCTTCCAAATCCACCAATCTCACCAAGGTTATCCCTTTGAAAGATCTTTGTCTAGGGTAATCTAGCTTTGTCACTTGTTATCCCTCATCACCTTGAGCTAAAGGTTGGGATCCACAAGTGGTCAATCTTGTGTTCTTCCTAAAGGATCATCAGTCTATCCTTAAGTTGACACAATCACCACCAAGCTTGCACATAGGAAAGAAAACCTTTCATGCTTTGGCAACATATCTTTGAAGTTAGAATCCCCATCCCAATCCTCCTTAGGTTTTTTCATACAGCTTTGCCTCAACCTAGGAAATCATTTGCATAGAAAAGCCTTTCCCCTTTGCATCCATCATCATTGTTGCATCTCATCCCTAGGAACATTCTACATTTTCATGCCACCTGCCACTCGTTTAGCCAAGAAGAAGGAGGAAATAGTGGAGCCCTATCATTTGGATCAAATAGCTTCGCTCCCCTTGAGTACCCAACCATCCTTCAGCCCAGAGAACACTATACCATCACCTACTGACATTGAAGCTTTCATGAACCAACTAGGAAATGTAGTATTGGTGAAAACTATTATAGACAAGAACAAAGAAACAATCATGGCTAACTTTCGAAGGGACAACATAGGAGACTTCAACTTTGGAAGAACTCTTCCCTTATCAGATCCATCTCACCCATTGTTTGGACAACTCCCACCACCCATAGGCTCTTATGATTCAAACTATCCTCAATATGTGCCAAAAGAAGAGCCTCAACCTGCCCCATATGATCCAACAGACCCAAACATACCAGCCTCCACTCAAGTTGAAATCTCCCTTCCGCAAACCAATCCAGCCACCACCACTCCACCATTGGGCCATACCACTCCATCCCAAACCCCCTTCACCCAAAACATTTCATCATTCACTCCCTTCACTATTGTTGCTACTGCTCTCCAACTCAGCCTTCCAAATCCACCCATCTCCCAAATTAGTGCCAGCATCTTTTGCCAACCTCAGCAATATACAACTGGGATGCCACCCATGGGGCCAAGTAATCAATCCTTCATCACCCCCAGCTTGTTTACCTTAGCTCAGAACACAATTCCATCATTTCCACTAGGTCCTTGGAGCTCAGTGCCATTAGCCACAAATTCACAAGCTACTACCAATGTTCTTCCAAGCTCTCAAGTGACCCAAGCTCTTGCCACCCCTCTACCAAGCTTTCAAATCCAGCCACAAAGCAATCTTTTCTGAATTGTTTGAGGCATTTGTAGCCCAATATGCCCATCTTGTTGAAACAGAGCTATCAGTAGTTGATCTTGTCCACACTAAGAAAAAAGGTGGAGAAAGCCTTCTCAAATATCTACAAAGATGGAAAACCCTTACCACCCGCATATCTTGCACCTTGCGAGAGTGCCATTTGGTGAAAATGTTTATTGATAATGCCCATCCCAACTTGGCTCACCACATGACCATGAACTGTTTGTAGACCTACGAAGATATCAAAGAGAAAGGAATGATCCTTGAGCAAGGACTCATTAAAGATGGTGTGGTCAATATTTACAAGGAAGCCAACCAAAATCAAACACATTCCAATGACAAGTCTAGGTATTGGAACAAAAACAAGAACATTGCAACAGATGGCATCATTGACAGCAGGCATGTGAATATTGCTGGACTATCCCAAAGTCAGCCCAACCCACCGTATCGACCAAACAATCAACAAGCTATCAACTACCAACAACAAAATCACCAAAGCTATCAAAACCATAATCCAAGACCCAACTTTCAAGGGTCTAGCAATCAAGCTAATGCCATCAATGTAGCTGCAGGGCAAAAGCCTAGATTCCAACCTGCACCTAGAAATTATAAACCCCTTGGTGAGCCTTTGGATGTCATTTTTGAGAAATTAGTCAAGGAAAACCTCATCAAATTTCCTCCTACCCAGAAAATTGACCCAAGCCAATCCAAAGCTGCATGGTACAAAGATAATGAGTACTGCAAATTTCATAGGGTAAAATGTCACACCACCCTCAGATGCATGAAATTGAAAGATTATGTCCAGGACCTCATTGATTGGAAAGAAATCACTGTTGGTGCCCAAACCTCTCCCAATGCAGGCTTACAGATCTATCAAAATGCTTTTCCTCCTTACAACAACCAAAATCCTGGAAAAGCACCTATCCAAACAAACAACAGCAACACCAACAACTGCCAGCCAAACCAATAGCATGGGAAGAAAAATGACCACACTTCATCCTATATAGATTATGGTAGCCTCATAGGTTGTATATTTGAGAAAGAACCTTATGTCAATGTTATCAATATCCAAGGACCAAACAATGAGTGTGCAGTCACCACTCGAAGAGCACAATTTAACATTGCAGGCCCACCAGTTTCACTAGCACCATCAGCTCCATCAAAAAGCCAGTACAATATCTTGGAACACCTTGGGAACATGCCAGCCCAAATCTCCATTTTAGACCTTCTCCGCACTAGTCCTGTGTACAAGAACATCCTTGATAGTGCTCTCATAGAATCTCGTGTCCCTTCAGATATCAACACTACTAATTTTTGTAATCTTGTATGACACCTTTCATCCTCATGTGCCCTATCATTCAAACCCACTGACATACCCATGGTCGAGCCAGATCACACCCTTCCACTCCGCATAGCCATTATGGTATCCAATTTTTCCAGAAAAATAGTAATGATAGATAATGGATCAGCCTTGAATATTTGTACCCTAAAATTCATAAAACAAGCTAGGTATACTGAGGCAGATATCATCAGTGAGGTTATCACCATCAAAGCTTATGACAACTTGGAAAGAACCACAGAAGGAACTATTTTGCTGCCAATCAAGGTTGGGCCAGTCATCCAAGAAACACTCTACCATGTTATTGATCTAAACCTACCATTCAACATCCTCCTTGGTCGCCCATGGATTCATGTCATGAAAGTCATTCCATCCACTTACCATCAGTGCGTCAAATTTTTGCATCAAGGCATTGAGGTAACCATCCATGCCGATCCAGAACCCTTTGCTTATTGCAATGCGGTGGAAGCTCTATTTACAAACCATTTCCCTGGAATTGATATCGCCATAGCCATTGCCAGCTCATCCCAAACTTGTAATGACTTAGAAACCATCCTTGCCTCCACCCTATCTACCATGAAGATCAATAACAAAGGCTATGGAGTGTATAGTTTGTCAGATGCATTTGCTTTCGGAGTACTCCCACTTGATCCACACGCCCATGGATGACCGACATATCACAAAGCTAAGGAGATTCTGCCTCCTCAAAACAAATAGTTTGGCCCAACAACCTTTTTATCCTTGAAAATCCCTCTTCATGAGGAGCTCACTTTAGATATCAACAATTGGTTACATAGGAATGCACCTCCAAGAAATCAAGCACACCTTGATCACTTTAGCCAGAAGTATCCCCAAGAACATAAGCTCATCACTGACAAATGGAACTATCAAGGTGGTGGTCTAGGACTAGAAGAAAGAGGCATGCAGTGCCCCATCGACACACACAAGTGGGAATCAAAGACAGGTCTTGGCTTTGGCATACCCACAACTAGGGGCACAAATGAGAATGGTCACGCTTTTTCAAACATTCACCGCAACCTTGTCGAAATCGAAGACATTCCTGAGGAAGTTGAAAAGAGAGCCTGCGATGATATCCCAGAAAAAATCTCCTTTTGAGACTTTGTTCTCCAAGAACTATCCATCCATTTCATTAACCTACCACTCACCCATCCACAACTCATAGATTGGGACCAACCAAGCGTCATACACATTGATGAGTTCACATCAGAGGAAGCACTTTTGAGATTCATGGGAGCCAAAACTCCTCACAAGAAAACAAAGCCAGATTCTGCCTATATCTATAAGCTAGATCCCAAGGGGTATTTTGGAGAAAATCCCCAACCTAGTTCTGATACACCCAAAACTGGAACTAAGGTGAAATCGAGACTAGTTAAGGTAGTGAAGAGAAGCCCTCAGCAAGAAAATCTAGAGTCACAAGAACAACATGAGGATTTATCATTGCCTCCTTAAGATAATTGACTAGAGATATATTCTATTCTAATTGAGGATACTAGAGAAGTCAACATCGGTTCTTCAGAGATCCCCAAACTTGTTCACATTGCTGCATCCCTATCACAAGACCAAACTGATCTCCTCTTTGAGGTCTTAAGAGAGAACATTGGATGATTTGCATGGTCATATTAGGACATGCCAGGACTTGATCCAAAGCTTGTAGTTCATCATCTTGTAGTCGATCCAAAGATCAGGCCTGTTAGACAAAAGCTTAGAAAAATGCACCCCAAGGTGGCATTACTAGTCAAAGCTGAATTAGAAAGAATGTTAGCTGCTAAGGTTATTCAACCTATCAACTACTCAGAGTGGATCTCCAACATGGTCCTTGTCACTAAGCCTTCTAGTGACATCAGAATCTACACTGATTTCAGAGATCTTAACAAAGCTTGTCCAAACGATGATTTTCCTTTACCCAACATAGATATGATTGTAGACCTTACAGCTGGACATGAAATTATGTCCCTCATGGATGGATTTTTTGGGTATAATCAAATCAAGATTGTAGAAGAGGATCAACATAAGACAACATTCACTACCCCTTGGGGAACCTTTTGCTACAACATGATGCCTTTTGGACTAAAGAATGCTGGGGCTACCTATCAAAGAGCTATGACAGCCATTTTTCATGATCTCATCCATAGCATTTTGGAGGATTATGTGGATGATATCTTGGTCAAATCTCATACCTTCATGGATCATCTTTCTAACCTGGAGAAAGTCTTTGATAGGTTAGCCAAATATCATCTCATGCTGAATCCCAAGAAGTGTGTCTTTGGGGTCACATCTGGCAAGCTTCTAGACTTTATAGTTTCTAGAAAAGGTATAGAGATCGACCCCAAGAAGGTCAAGGCTATCTTAGACATGCCTCCTCCCTAGACACTATGACATCTTCGCTCTCTTCAGGGAAAGCTTCAATCCATTTGATGCTTCATCTCCTAGCTTGCAGATAAGTGTACACCATTTGCACATTTACTGAAGAAGGATGAGAACTTCAAGTGGGATCCTTTATGTCAGTGTAGCCTTGATTAGCTCAAGTAGTATCTCACCAATCCCCCTATCTTGGTTCCACTAGTTCCTGGTCATCCCCTGATTTTGTACATATCGGCAATGCCTACTACTCTAGGGGCACTTCTAGCACAACTCGATGACTACAACAGAGAAAGAGCTATCTACTACATCAGTAGAACCCTAGTTGGTTATGAACTCAATTATACTCCTACGAAAAAAGCTTTTTTGGTAGTTTTTTTCTCAACTCAAAAGCTTCACCACTACATGCTAAGTCATACCATCCAACTAGTCTCCAAGATCAACCCTCTCGAGTATATGCTCTCCAAAACAACACTTATAAGCCATTTGGCCAAATGGGTTATGGTCCTTAGCGAATTTGAAATCTAGTAAGTGGACAAAAAGGCAATCAAAGGGCAAGCTATAGTAGATCACCTAGCTGATGTGCCTCTAGTAGATACATACCCTTTGATCACATAATTTCCATATGAACATGTCTATCTAATTGAAGAACAACCCCCATGGAAACTTTATTTTGATGGCTCACACGCATCTCGTGGATTAGGGGCAGGAATATTGTTGGTCACATCTTAAGGAGATTAGATTCCAAAAGCCTTCAAGCTACAATTCCCTAGCACCAAGAATATAGCTAAATATGAGGCTCTCATAGTAGGATTAAAGATAGCTGCAAAATGGAACATTACTGAGTTACAAATCTTTGTTGATTCTCAACTCATCATCAAGCAAGCCCTAAATGAATATCAAACCAAAGATGAAAAGCTATTACCCTACAAAGAGCTAGTTGATTATCTAACCGAGCATTTTACAAGGCTTCAATTTACACAAGTGCCTCGAATATAGAAAAAAGCAGCAGATGCTATGGCTACTATAGGCTCGCTCTTAGAAATTCCCCAAGCAACTACACAATATGAATTTTTAGTCGAGAAGCTCCTCACACCCACCTATGTGAATGAGGATTCAAACCGTGTTTGTATCTTGGTTGGTCCCCAATCCCCTTGGTACCATGAGATTCATGCTTACCTTAATGATGGTATCATATCCCCTCACCTCACACGTACCCAACACCAGAACCTCATCCAAAAATCATCCCGCTATGTTATCATAGCCAATACCCTATATCGTCAGGGTTATCACAATACTCTCTCTCGATGTTTAGATGAAAATGAGGCTACGATGGCGTTAAAAGAAGTACATTCCAAAATTTGCAATGCCCACACGAGTGGTATTGTCCTAGCACGACAAGTCCTTAGAGCAGGCTACTATTGGCCTACCATTGAAGAAGACTCCTATGATTTTTTCAGGAAGTGTCTCCCATGTCAGTAGCATGCAAATCTCGTGCACGCTCCAGCATAGGATCTACAGCCTATTGCACCACCTTGGCCTTTCATTTGTTGGGGCCTTGATCTAGTTGGAACTATCACACCTCTCTCATCTGATGCACATAAATGGATAATAACAGCTACAAACTATTTCACTAAGTGTGTGGAAGCAGTCCCCCTAGTCTCAGCTACAGGAGTTCAGGTCTCCAAGTTCATCTTGTACCACATTGTTTGCCGCTTTAGCATCCCATCCACCATCTTCACTGACCACGGAGGTAACTTTGAAAATCTCAACATGAAAGAATTATGCACTTCCCTCTGCATCTATCACCTATTTTCTAGCCCATATTTCCCACAAGGTAACGGCCAGGTAGAGGAAACTAACAAAACCCTCCTCAAAATCCTAAAGAAAGTTGTCAATGATTCTGGCCGTGATTGGCACCTACAAATAAATCTAGCCCTATGGGCCTATCAAACATCCTTCTATACATCCATAGGAACAACTCCATACTCCCTAGTCTATGGTGCTGAAGCAGTACTACCCATGGAGGTTGAACTTCCCTCCTTGCGCATATCTTTGTAAGGGAAAATATCAGATGAAGAATACAGAGTAGCTCGACTCACCCAACTAGATCTCTTAGATGAGAAGTGACAACAAGCCTATGATCATCTCACAATCTATCAAACTCATCTGAAAAGAAATTTCAACAAGAAGGTGCTCCCATGATACTTTTAGCCAGGTGACATGGTCCTCAAAGAAAATATGAAAGTCCAAGCTGATCGAGAAAAGAAATGCAAGTTTGAACCTACATGGCTTGGTCCTTATGTTGTCACTGCATCCTTTGGCTCTGGAGCCTATCAGCTATCTACACTAGAAGGAGAACTCTTGAATGATCCTACTAACATCATTCATCTCAAGAAGTTCTATGCTTGAAGATCCTTGGTATACCCAGCTTTTGAAAAATACAAAAAAATAGTAAAGAGAAATAAGCATCCAATGGTGAAAACTTGGCAACTCAAGTGCTTTGGATAGGTACTTTGGTGAAAACTTGGTAATTCAGGCACCTTGTGTACTAAGACTAATCCATTATCTATCACTATCCTATCCCTCATCCATTCACCCACCATCCCATAAAACACCTACTTGTTCCCTTGGTGTTCCAACCAAATATCCAAAATCCAATGAAGCTTGTAAATACCTCCTTGTATAGCTTGTAAATCTTGTACCTCAACTTGTAAATCTTGTATCATCCCTTGTATCATAGCCTATATATCCACAACTTGTCCAAAGCTTGTACCATATTTCAGCTTGTAAATAATCTTGTATCCTAGCTTGTATCCTATCACATGCACACAAAGAACCCCATTTTCACTTAAGCTCTTTCGCAAACCATCTGCCTATTCGCCTATCAACTATTACAAACATCCCACCCTTCACCAACATTTCCATCTCACAAAACCAAAACATGAACAACCTTGTACATTTGTAACATATCTTGGTTTGTCAGCTTGTACATCCTCTTTAGGTTAGTACCATTGTATCTATCCAGCTTTCGTGTCAGTTCCTCCTTGATCAGCATCTTGCACACATTGCACAACCCTTGGTTAGCTATTCCAATGCATCCTTTAGCTAGATCTCCTATCACCAAAGTGTTATCCTTCTTAGTTCAGCTTGCCAGATGCATCACTCATCCAAAATCCATCAGCTTAGGTGCTCTCTGCTAGATCCTTGCAGGATATAGCTTTCCTCATGTCTAATCTTGGTCTATTAGTACCTCGTCCTACCCATCTCATTGGAAAACGGTTCTCTTTTGGATTTTTGCTTTCTTTTGATTTGGAATCTTCCCTTTGGCTCTTGAGTATCTTTTTCAAACAATCTTTTTGTTCCCTCCTCAAGGTTTCCACGATCTTCCATATCATGGTATACCCCAAATGGGGCAATCTGAGCGTAAGGTCTTTTGTTTGTTTTTCTTTTCTGCTTGTGGGTTACCCAGTGTCAGTTCCATGTTGCTTCCTCTAGGATTAATGTGTGATGCTAGGGCAATCCTTGCATGTTTGTTTTGAGTCAGTCTGTCAATCCTCTAGATAGTTGGTGAAAAGGCCTTGATGTTCTTGGTAACCTTGGCAATTAACCAACAGTCCTATAGCAAATCTAGTGCTCAACTACATGGTGGTACTTCTATTTGAAGTATCCCCCTGCTAAAAAAAAAAGCTTCAATGGTTTCCCTTCATCTCCATTATCTCCCATCCATATCCAGCATCTGTCTCTCCTACTACATCTTATGCATCAGTATCTCTTTGAATCAATCTGGACTTTTAGCTTTAGGGATCCACAATCCTAGTCTTAGGGATCCACCAATCCAATCAATCCACCAAGACTCATCTTTTGAGCTCCACAATCCTAGTCCTAGGGATCTTCGAAACCCATCTTCTACTAATCTGACTCTTTGAAATCCTATTGCATCAGCTTTATCATCCCATCATCCATCTGCCTATCTTGGATTCTTTTTTATAATGCTCCGCTCCTTCACCCTCTGCAATCCCTGAGATCTTAAGCTTGCTTCCTCTTGTGCCTCTGATTCTCCCTTTATCATTCTCCTGTAGTGAGAGTTTGAGCTAACCAAACCTCTTCTCTTAAGCCAATTTGAGTCTCTTTGCTCATCTCAGATTCTTGTACTTTTCAAGAAGCCATCGAGCCTCGCTTTCTCTCCCCGCCGCCTTCTTGAGGGGGCATCTCGCAATCCATTCTCTCCTCTTCTGGTCTAGCCTTGGGCATCTTATTTTCTTATTTTTGATGCCATGCCACTTGCAACATCACATCCAAGAGGGGAAAAATGTAGACACCTAAATCCTTTGAAAAATAAAGTATTTTTAATTTCTAAAAAAATTTCTGATGACATCATCATTTATTAATTAATTAATTAATTTATTTTTATGCCATTAAATCCCTTTATCTTAATTAAAAATATTTAATTAAGGAATCCCTCCCAAAAATGTTTAAATCTTATTTAAACACTATTTCATTATTTATTAATTATTTAATTAATAAATTGACCTAAAAACCCAAAATAAATAAAAAATTTATTTTTTACCTAAAACTTGGCCAATTTCCTTAAGACCACTAACCTCTTCCAAAATCTTCTAATCCTTCTTTGATTTTGATTAAAGGCTAATCCCATCATTTCTTACCCCTAATCCCAACTCAAAATATTTAATTAAGATTAAATATTAATCCTCATGTTTATTAAAAAAGTTTTAATAAATATCTCCTCAACCCAAACTCTTGAAATAAATAAAACTTTATTTATTTTTTAAAATCTAATTTATCCTCATCCTAAGAAGTTGTAGACTCTTCTAGAAAGTCTTCATCCTCATCCTAGGAAGTTCTAGACTATTCTAGAAAGTCTTTATCCTCATCCAAAGTCTAGACTCTTCTAGAAGATGTCTTTAAACCTAATCTTAATCCCCTCCTAACCTTGTCACATTCCCTAAACATGGATTAAGACTTACTAACCCAAGCCAAAGTTAAGAAATATCTCCTCCTTCACCCACCCTCATTAAATGCCATCCACTTGCCTATCCTTAAGCTAATCCTAAACCATCCTAGTCTATCCTCTAATCATTTGCACAATCCTAAGCAAGCTTAAAACCTTCCTAATCAAGCCCAAGTCAAAATTCCTCTCATCTCCCTCAAAATATCCCAATCATAAAACTTTATGAAGCCCACTAGGCCATAAATGACTCTTCCAAGCCCTTTCATTTCTCTTACAAGCCATTATGAGGGTCTTTGTGAAGATTTTATCCCTTGAGCCTCCTTTGTTGACTCATTCTTCCCCTTTCCTCCATTCTCTCACCCTGTGACATGTGTCACTCCCTAATTGGCTGTAAGGAAGCACAATCCATGTGCTCTCCTCTCATGCAATCTGAGCCCTCCATGAGCTTTTCCCCATCCTTGCATCTTAGCCCTCAATCCGTCAAGCCTCTTGCCTATAAATTGGATCCTTCCCCTTTGCAAAACAACACAATCCATGAAGTAAAGTCATAATGCCATTTTAAGAAGCCACTTTACATCAAAACCATACACTCACACCCAAATTCCAACTCCATTTGAAGCCCTTTTTGAAGCATAAGCTTGAGCATACATCCTATCTATTTAGACAAAGCCACTCAACAAGAGAGCTTCTTATTGAGAGAGCCCATTAATGGCTCATATTCTCAATTGAGAGCTCATCTTAGTCTATCTTGAATTTTATGAATTTTGTTTAGTTTGCAGAAGCTTTATTTAAATTTGGTTTCTATTAGCATACTAACATTGCTCATATACACTTTGAAATATTGGAGAGAATTTATAAGTACAACTATCTATACCTTGAATCATGTGTAAGTGAAGAAAGGTACTCAGTAAACACCTTTTGAATTATGGTACATATACTCACCCAATGTAAAATATTTTAAGGTATTTGGAAGCAAGTGTTATATTCTTAAAGATTTCATGAATGGTAAATTAGATGCTAAAAGTGAAGAAGGTATAAACCTTGGCTATTCCACAAGAAGTAAAGCTTATAAGTTTTTAAATACTAACAATAAAAAAGTTGTAGAAAGTGCAAATGTGAAGTTTGATGAATATATAGAGGTACATGAGGCTGAACCTATGAAGAAACTAGAGGAATAGAAATATTTTGCATACTTTTATGTAGGTACTCCTATTGATTAAGATGTTCTAAACCAAACTACAAATAAACAACAAGTATCAGTGATTGCCGAGTCACATACAATGAATGTCGAGTTGCATTTAGGAACCAAGTTGTAGATAGAAGCTAAGGAAAATTTTGATTTTTAGATAAGTGTACATGGAAGAAATGTTAAATTACTTGATAAAGAAGTGCATAGTGATTCATAAGTTGATAGACCTAATGAGTAAGATGGAGCAAAATCAAGATTGTCAAAGTATGTCAAAAGACATCATCCTGTTGAACATATTATTGGAGACAAAGATACTAGACCAATAAAAAGGAACAGACTAAGAAGTGATACATGTTTGGAGCCTAAGAAATTGAAAGATGTGTTAGAAATTTTGGCCTGGAGTAAAGCCATGAAAGAAGAAATTGAATAGATTGAGAAGAATAGACATGGACTCTAGTTCCCAAACCAGAGAATAAGAATGTGATTGGAACCAAATGGGTGTATAAAAACAAAGTTAGATGAAGATGATGAAATCAAAAGAAGGAAAGATTATTTTGCAAGGGGTGTACAGAAGAAGAAGGGATAGACTATGAAGAAACTTTTGCCCTTATTGAAAGATTGGAAGGAGTAAGAACTCTATTTTCTTACTCTACATACAAAGGTTTCAAAGTTTATCAAATGGATTTGAAGTTAACATTTTTGAATGACATATTATAAGAAGAGGTTTACATAGAAAAACCAAAAAGTTTTGTTGATGCTAACAAAAAGAGCATGGTATGTAGACTACACAAAGATTTATATGGTTTAAAGCAAGCTCCAAGAGCATGGTATGAAAGGTTTCATAATTATGTTGTGAAGATTGGATTTGAAAGGATTGATGATAACTAAAATCTATACTTGAAGACAAAATGAGATAAAGACATTTTAGTAGCTGAATTTTTTTTGGTGATATCATAGTTGGAGGTCAAGATGGATCAAGTAAGGCATTTGGAAATGAAATGAAGAAAGAATTTGAGATGTCTATGTTTGGAGAGATCAAGTTCTTTGTTTGTTTGAAAGTATATTAGATGAAATATGGTATATACATCACTCAATAAAAGCATGTGAAGGAAATATTGGGAACTTTTGGATTAGAAGATTCAAAAATAGTTAGTACATCTATGGTGATAGGACACAAGTTGTCAAAGAATGATGATTCAGCTGAATTGAATCAAAGATTTTATAGGTCTATGATTAGAAAATTTCAATATGTAGTACATAGAAGACTTGAGATTTCATTATATGTTGGGATTTTTGCAAGATTCTCTACTAATCATAGGGAGAATCATTTGATGGTTGTTAAGAAAATTATGAGATATCTAAAAGGAACATAAGACAATGGTCTATACTATATGAAAATTAAGAAATTTGAGTTGAGAGCCTACACGATGCTGATTGGGCTAGAAGAGTTGATGATAGAAAGAGCACTAGTGGAGGAACATTCTTCTTAGGAAAGAGATTGGTCACCTAGACCAACAAGAAACAAATTGCATATGTCAATCTACTACTAAAGGTGAATATGTTGCTACTATAGTAAATTGTAAAAACATTGTATGGATAGAAAAACTACTCAAAGGTATAAAGGACAAAATTAATAAACCTATTGTACTTTATTATGATAATACAAGTTCTATAAATATATTAAATAACTCTGTGATGCACACAAAGACTAAGCACATTGGAATCAAGTATCATTATTTGAGAGAGTTCAGAACAAACAAGTGAGGATGGAATACGTGAATACAAAAGAGTAGATAGTTGATATCTTCACAAATACTTTACCTAAGGATGCTCATGAGTATCTAAGTGGTAAATTAGGGGTGATATCCCTATCCAAAGCTAAATAAGACACATGAGTAGTGCCCTACATCAAGTAAAGCTGAATGTTGTATCTTACAACTTGATGTAGTGGATATTATGTTAGAGCTAACTAAAGTAATGAAGGATTTAAATAAGAAGATTTATAGTCACATGAAAGGTGACAAAGGGAGAAAATGAAATTGTTAGTTCATCTACATGTTGAGATGACACATATTGGGCATTGTTGTAAAAGAGGGAGATATATGCCCTATTGAGGGAGAAATGACAAAAAGAAATACATCTACCAAGAAAGAGGTTGAAAGTACTGAGGGAGATATAAGAAAAGAGAAGACAAAGATAGATACATGAATAATAAAAAAGAGAGAGATATAAGTCAGAAGGAGAAGCCTTGTAAGATGATAGATGAAGGAGTCATAAAGAAGAGTTGATTTTCTATTGATCAAAACAAAATTTTGTAGCCTATACATAAGATGAAAGCTACTAATAGAGGGATAGATTTCAATACAAGGAATTATTCTCTCTTTGGTATTATTGTTGGTATTTGTTTGCCATCAATGTCAAAGAGGGAGATTGTTGAAAATAGATTGATACAACTATGAGGATGTGTTTCAATCATTATTTTTTCATTGATGTCAAACCTGCTACTTGGTGGTAAGACAACTACATAGTTGATTTGAGTACTATCATTTGTTTGATTGATAAATATGATTTGATAAAATTAGATAGGAAAGGTTAAGTTATCGTATGAAAAAGAAGTACAAAGATTAGTTAAGAAAATGATGATTTATTGTATTGTTTATATACTTAAGGTTGCAAAGGTTGGATACACTGATTAAGTCTAAAAAAATATGTAAGAAGAATTCTGTCTACCAAGCTCGATCGAGTTCATAGTAGGTGTTGAGAAAAGTTAGTGCAAGTTGAGTAGAAAATTAGTTGCAGTCAAGCAAAGTGAAGATTCAGCGTATGTTAAGTGAACATAGTTTAAGCCAAGTGATAGCATATTGAGATCGAGTGCCAATATTCATGTTAAATCATAGACTTGATGAATTTGAGCTGACTATTTTGTTTTCTTGAATTGTGTGAAGCATGTGGAAGATAACTATGATGAGCTGGTGGCACAAAATTTAAGGTAAGCCATTTTGTAGAAAATCTAAAGAAGATAGAGGAAGAAGTTTATAAAGGAACTAAATGGAAAAGTAGGTAGATTCATTATATCCTACCTAAACCTAAAATGGATGATTATGGTTAGCTAGAAAAAGATCTTAAATCTCTATTTATAGAGAGAACTAGTTAGAAGCAAAAAAAAATTCATGTGCAAGAACCTAAGGAAGACAAGGATTCTAGGGTATTGCTTCATTCAATGGCCAAAAAAAAGAGATTGCTATTGGAAACCAAAGAAAGAAGGCTTAAGAGTATGAATTCTTGAAGGGTGACCAATCTATCAGAGATGAAGTGTGTGAAAACCAAGAAAAATGGAGGACTTAAAAAAAGATTTGTAATCTGCAAGTGAGTTGTAATTTGTTATCAGATCAAGACTTACTATTACTTTCTAATCATCGTACTAGCCTACGGTAAATCCTTTGGATTAAGGTTGACCTAATAGTCATTTGTAAATCCTTTGATCATGTGACATTCCATGTGAATGATCTAAAGTCCTCTAATAAGGCTCACTCCTAATAGGGTGATTAAAACCCTCTAACCAGGTCACATGTAACAGTGTGTATTGTAACCTCTAATAGGCTTGAACTTTCATAGTGCATCACTTCAAAAGAGTGAGAATTAGTAGCATGTTACTGGTGGTTTTTCCCAAATTGGGTTTCCACATAAAATCCTTGTATCAAATATGTTAAACATCAAATGTTTTATGTTTCATGTTTATATTTATGCAAAGTTGTTTTGACCTAGGACAATTCTAAAGAATTCCAACAAAAAGGGTATCCAAATTTGTAGCATATTCTTCCTTTAGAGATCTAAAATCCACAAAATAAAGGGTTTTTGTTTGTTTGTTGATGGGATATATCCTTTTTTAAACCCTAGTTTAAGAATTAACCTTGAATTAAAATAATTGAAATGCTAAAATGTAAATAAATGCACAAATTCATCTTACAATAGTTATCTCAAATCGATTATGATGAAATTGCTTTACCAAATCAAGTGGATCAAGAGGAATGTGGATGAAAGGATGTAGAAGATGCCAAAATGATCTTAAATTTATTAAGGGAGATCTTGAACTCTAGATAAACTTCTTCAATTGCTTGAGATCATGAATCCTTGATCTTGAATGGAAGAATTGCTTGGTAGACCTTGATAGTATGATTTTAGGGATATGCATGATTGTGTGAAGAATGTGATTACTATTGAGAAAGGTGGTAGGAAGCATTCCATCTTTCCTTTGTAGAATGAATAAATCAATAGGAGGAACCTGAGTATTGGTAGTGTAGTTGAACTTAAGGATTCTGAAAGGTTTAGAGATCAGTATGGACAAAACACATGTGGAACATTGAGGATGGATGTAAAGAATAAAAAGTGGAACAAGAGAAAGAGTGTGCAAGTTGAAGACTTGGAGGATATGTATGAAAAGAAAAAGTTTGGGATTTTTGTGTTGAATCTTATAAAATGTTCTACCACCAATTGAGAATATCTTTTCATAACTTGGGTGTCTAACGCAAGATAATCCTAGGGTAGTTAAAAATCCTATAGGGAGAAGTGGTTTTGGCCTTGGAGTTGGAGAATTTACTTGGCAAAGGAGTGGTGCTCAGTTATTATTGGATGTAGTGTTGGATGAAGTGCTTGATCACTGAAGGGGCTCATTCACTAAAGGCATGCTCAAAATCTACACTACATTTATCAACATATACTATATTTCTTGGAAATTCTTGTGGGAGCTTGACAATTCTTGTGGTTTTGCTAACACTTGATAGTGTGTCTTGCATGATGAATTTTTTTTGGGTTTGGTCAGATGATTTGGTGTATTTATTGCACGAGGATTGAGATCATGATGTGGATCAATTATTGGAGTTTTTGTGGACCTATTTTGTTCTTTGTTAATTAATCTTGATGTATTTAATAAGTGTGGTAAGTCTTTTAAGGCATTTGGTATCTAATATCTATTGGAAGCCAACTTGTGGCTCAACATGTATTTAATATAAGGGTTTATTTAATTTGTAGCTTACTAGGCCAACTTGTGTCTTACTTGGGTATATGTAGGGGGTATTATGTGTTAGTGTAGTTTTTTATTTTTCCTATTTTGCTAGGTTTTTCCTACACTTTTAATAATCTCGCTTAGGTTAATAAAGCATGTCTTATTAGGTGAATGGTTGTGAGGTGTCACCTTCCTACATGTGAGCATCCATTAGCTATCTTGGGAAGATAATTTGCTATCTTTAGTTCGATAGATGGTTTCTCCTCATTGGTTGGTGTTGCCACCTCCTCCCTCTTCCTAGCCTATATAAGCATGCTACCTGGCTTGTATTTGGACATCTCTTATTTTTGCATCCTCTTAATGCTATTTTGCTTCCAACATTTGCATTACTCTCTTGGAGACTAACTCTATGATGCTATTTTGATTTTGTATCATTTGCATTCATAGTTTAGATATTTACTCTTTGCACTAGTTTTCTGGGTTATTAATCTTTTCAGATTCTAACATGGTATCAGAGCTTTTCTATGTGCAAGAGTAGATTTTAGTTTCCTTATTTGAGAGATTCGGGGGAGCAAATAAACTTTATTGTAGTTTTTTGAAAAACAAAGTATGCTCTTCTCTTGCATCTTTGGATGATCCTAAGAATCAGAAAAGTTTTGACAAAAACAATTTTTCTCTGGGGTTTCAATCTCAAATCTGACAACCAACTTGCATATTTGGAGTTTTCAATCAGTTTTGCAGGTTCCAGCATGCCATTGATGGACTTAAGAAGCTGATCCAACATTTTCATGTCATATTCTGGTTGCTAGGGTCATTTTTAAATTTTTGGAGCCATTTTTTACTATTAAAGGCATCTGAGTTACACTACATCAACATCTTCTGTACATCAACAAGAAAAATGCTTTCTAAGTTTTGTTCGCAACCCCGAGAAACCATATGGGTATCTTTTAGATTTTGTATGCAAGCTGTATATTTTGCAGAATCGAGCATGCAAAGCTACAGCCATACCCTTCTCCATTGGCAGTCACAGATTTGAACGTAGTTTTCAAATGTCTCATTCTTGCTCATACGGACTCCAATTTTGATGATTCTTGTTATGAACTTGCCTATTTTTTTGTGCTCTATCCACTAGTGGAGTTGTTTTTTTATTTTCATGCATGAATTCTTCAGAAATTGTAGATTCTCAGCCGTGACTGTGCACAGTTCTTGTTTTGAAAACTTTGGAGGATCATAAATTTCTCATATGACCTCGTATCGAGGCAATTCTTTTTTTGAAAGTGCATATTTTTTGAGTAGATCGTAGTGGTGCTATTTGTTTTCTTGATTATTGTGCCCAAGTTTCACTTTTAGTATATGCTCTTCATGAGGGTTTGTAATGCATTGAAATCAAGACCACTAAGTATTTATTTCTAGTGGTAGTTGTAAATGCACTAAAATAAAGTGCCAAATCATATTTCTTGGGGGGGGGTTCTTTGATTGGGTAAAAGGGGGGGGGGCATTATCGTGGCTGGGTTCTCTTCTTTTTAGCATTTCTTCATCATGGATTAGACAAATATGCCCATCCTAACTCCATACAATTACTTTGAGTGGAAATCACGCATGACAATTCACTTAAGGAAAGCTAGATTAAATAGGATAACTATGGGACTTGAAACTAAACCTGCTAAAGATGAAGATAAGCCTAAGTGGTTTAACAAATGTGATGAGGCATTTGGAACATTGTGTTTGTCTATTTCTCCTGACTTGTTATTTCACATTGAGTCTTTGGATACACCAAATGAAGTATGGACTAAGCTAGAAACACTATTTGGCACACAAGATTCAATGAGGGGTCATATGTTAGAAAATGAATTAATTAGTTTGAGTCTAGGCAATTTCAGCACAGTCCAAGATTTCTTCACCAAATTGAAATCACTAAGGCTACAGTTAAAACAATGTGGAATTGAAAAGAAAGATGAACAACTGAGTCTTAGTATTCTCTCTAAGCTAAGTTTAGAATATTCTGTGTTTGTCTCTACCTTCTATGCTACTAAGGGTGCACTTGGTACTCAATTCACCATGCCATCTTTAGATGATTTTGCTATCAATCTCACTCAAGAATAGGACAAGCTAATCCAGATGGGCATTCTTAAGTCCTTTAAGTCACATGCCTTGGCTGCTAACCAAGGCACAAAAGAACAACAACGAAAAAGTAGTAACAACAATAGTAAGGACAAGAAAAAAAAGAATAGCGAGGAGAAGAAGGATCAGATGCTGGTTTCTTCAAAAGCAACTATTGATACACCATCTTCCAAGGGCGATAAGCCTAAGAAAGAAAAGGTCAAATGTGCCTATTGTAAAAGACCTGGTCATGATGAACATAAATGTTTGTAGAAACAACTTGATCACTTGACATAAATTCTTGAGAAGAATAATATCAGTGTTCTTGAGTCTATCAAACAAAGTTCTAATGAAGGGTCTAATAAGGAAAAAGATAACAGCAAGGGGAAAGGAAAGGGCAAGGCCCTTTTTGCAGTTGCTTCCACACCATCCACTTGGGTTCTTGATTTGGGTGCTTCACACCACATGGCTTCATCTAAGGAAGAACTTGCATCCTTGCAGCCGTGTACTATGCCTTCTATTTTGATGGGTGATAACACTCTTGTTGAGGTGTGTGGGAGAGGGTCTGTTGATGTGGGGGATAATTCATTCCATGATGTTCCTTATGTACCCTCATTGTCAACTAATCACCAATCAGTACACCAGATCACTCACATGGGTTTAGGAAAGCAAGTTGAGTTCACTCCTAGTTCAGTGGAGATATGTGAGTTGCACGATGATTCTATAGTTGCAATTGGGAGAGCAGATCATTAGTCATGACTCTATATGTTTTCTCACTTTGTTCTTGATCCTCCTTTTACTATTTCACTCACTCACTCTAATGATGTGAGCAGATTATGGCATGAGTGGTTTGGCCATCTTAACTTCCACTACTTGCATCAGCTTAACCAGCAGAGCATGGTCACAAGGTTGCCTTCTACTTTGATATTGGAGTCACTTGGAATACATGATAGATCTTCTAATGGGTCAGATTCACTTAAGCAGTCTTCTACCTCCACTTCTAATGCAGAGAGTGATTCAAAGGACTCACCTCCTTCCTCTCCTAGTCATCATTCATAGGTTGATGATTATTCTCTAGATACTCCATCTTTTGGTCCACTTTGGGCTAGACAGACCTTGCAGTTTGTAGGTGATTGGGTTGGGGATCTATCAGACACCAAGCAGACTCGTTCACAATTTTAGGATGCTCTACATATCTTCATTGCTACTACCTCAAATCCACAGTCCTTTCATGAGGCTTCTGCTATTTCTGATTGGGATACAACTATGTAGGAAGAGTATAGTTCCTTGATGAGGAACCACACTTGGGATCTTGTCCCTTTTTCTAAGGGAAGAAAAATTGTTCGATGTAAGTGGATCTACCGAACAAAATTTGCAAGCTTTGCTAGGGGTATGGGATGCTTCATCTTTTGGGGGGGCCGCTTCCTCTCACTTGGAGTCCTAATTTTCTTTGGGGAGTCTCTTTTCTCTCTCTTTTGGGGGAATTTTATGTACATGGGTACCTCATCAGGCTTGACTTGCTGGGACCCATTTTTACATCCACCTAAGCTTTGCTTATGGGGGGGTGTTAGTGTAGTTTTTTATTTTTCCTATTTTGCTAGGTTTTTCCTACACTTTTAATAATCTCTCTTAGGTTAATAAAGCATGTCTTACTAGGTGAATGGTTGTGAGGTGTCACCTTCCTACATGTGAGCATCCATTAGCTATCTTGGGAAGATACTTTGCTATCTTTAGTTCGATAGATGGTTGCTCCTCATTGGTTGGTGTTGCCACCTCCTCCCTCTTCCTATCCTATATAAGCATGCTACTTGGATTGTATTTGGACATCTCTTATTTTTGCATCCTCTTAATGCAATTTTGCTTCCAACATTTGCATTACTCTCTTGGAGACTAACTCTATGATGCTATTTTGATTTTGTACCATTTGCATTCATAGTTTAGATATTTACTCTTTGCACTAGTTTTCTGGGTTATTAATCTTTTCAGATTCTAACATTATGGAGTCATTAGACATAGTCATCTAGCTTAGAGAAGAAGTTGTGGTAGAAGAGTGAATTTTTAAGTGTTTGTAGTTGAGGCTTGGGAAACAAGGAGATTGCTTGGTGGGCTTGCGAGCACAAGTTTAGATCTTTCTTAGAGGCTTCTACCAAAGCATGGATCTAGATTAGCTAGCTTTTGGGTTAGATCTTGAGAGATCTTGTAGAACTATTTTTTTAATTTCTATTGTATTTGGACAAAACTCGAAGGGCCTTATAGCTAGGCACATTGTATGTAAAAAATTATCTTATAAATAAAGAGTTGTAATTGGTATTAGTTCTTTCATTTTTGTACTATTTTGCATTTTGTGGTTATTTTTTAGGGGCTAGGAAATCTCCTTTGGGGATTCTCCTACCTTGAACTATATTAGATGGTATCAAAGAAAAGGTTTTCTTAAGTGTATAGATATATCGTCAAAGCTGAGGTAATTTGCAGTAGGATTTGGGGTCAAGATTATTTGATTGAAGGTTGGATATGGTTGATTTTTTGTAGAGTTTTTTCAAAAATATTGGAAGATTCCTCTGAGAAAATTGAACCCTAGGGAGATTGAAGATCTCTATGATGTCATGGAAGTCAGGATCTTGGAGAAGATTAAATTAGAATTCAGATCTGAAATGGTGCTAATGAAGAGTGATATGATTGCTGAGATCATAAGTGCTATAGGTGGTGTACCTTGGCATGTGGATACTATAGATGGTAATGAGGAAGTTTTTAAAGAATTTAAAATTGCTAGATCAAATGGTGAGGACATAATTGATCATGTGGAGATACATATGGGAGATAGGGCTAGTCAGTTTACTAGTCCTGGATCTCAATTAAAGCTCAAGCATAAGATGAAGGTTTCTAATTTCTCAGGTACTTTGAATCCTAAAGTCCTGATTGATTGGATTGGTGAATTTTAACACTACTTTGAGTTAGAGGATATAGGAGATCCACTCAGAGTGAGGCTGGCACAAACTAAGATGAAGGGACATGTTGCTCTTTAGTGGAAGGAATTATAGAGAGATAGAGAAGAGGAAGGTGAAATGAAGATAACTAGATGGAGATTGATGGTGACTAAAATTAAGGCTAAGTTCATTCCTCTAGATTATGAACTTGAGTTAATTAAGAAGTTATAGAATCTTAAACAAAAGGATATGATTGTACAAGATTACACATAGGAGTTTTGCAAGTTGACTATTCAATCTAGGCATAGAGAATTGTCAAAGGAGAAGGTGGCTAGATATATTAATGGTTTGAGATTGAATGTTTAGGATGAGGTTGGTATGTTTAATATATCTTCAGTTGAGGATTCTTATCAGTATGCTTTGAGAGTAGAAGAAATGTTGAAGAGGAAAAATTATGGTAGTTCCTAAGGGAAGGAGAAGTAGGACTACTCAACAAAGGTTAAACCAAGTACAAAAGATGAACCAAAACCCATTGATCAAAAGAGAAGGATAAGTAGAGTGAGTTTAAGGGTACTTTCTTTAGATGTTGTGAAGAAGGACATATATATTATGAATTTCCTAAGGTTGGTGATAGAAGATTTATTTTTGTGAATGAGGCTAAAAACCATATTGGAAAACCTAAGTATGGAGAGAATTTATTGGCTCGATGAGTACTAGTCGGTCAAAGGACACTAGAATCTTGTTAGAGAAGTAATTTGTTTAGGACTTGTTATAAGTATTATGGTAAATTTTGCAATGTGATTGTGGATAGTGTTAGTACTAACAACATTATTGTTGAGGAGATGGTTTAAAAACTTGGTTTGAGAAGAATGAGACATCCTTGTCCTTATAGGATTAGCTAGTTGCAAGATTAACATGCTTTATAAGTGAGGGAGCAATGTCTTGTTGATTTTTAGATTAGGTAGCATAAGGATCAAGTGCTGTGTGATATTATGGACATGAGTAGTTATCACATATTGCTTGGTAGACCTTGGTAGTATGATTGTAGGGCTATGCAAGATTTTGTCAAGAATGTGATTACTATTGAGAAAAGTTGTAGGAAGCATTCCCTGATTCCTTTGTAGAATGAAGAGCTCAATAGGAGGAAGCTAACTATTAGTAGATGAGTTGAGTTTAAGGATTTTGAAAGGATTAGATATTAGTATGGGCAAAAAACATGTGGAACACTGTGGATGAATGTGAAGAAGCAAAACTAGAACAAGGGAAAGAGGGTGCAAGTTGAAGACTTGGAGGATATGTATGTGAAGAACAAGTTTGAGATTTATGTGTTTAATCCCATAAGATGTTCTACCATCTATTGAGAACTCATTTCATACCTAGGGTGTCTAATGTAGGAGCATCCTAGGGTAGTTGGTAATCCTATAGGGTAAAGTGGTTTTGGCCTTGGAGTTGGACAATTCACTTGTAGGAGTGGTTCTCGATCATTATTAGGTGTAGTGTTGGCTAAGGTACTCAATCATTGAAGGGGCTCAGTCCCTAAATGCCTTCTTGACATCTACAATATGTTGCTTGACATCCACTATATTGCTCATAAATTCTTATGGGAGCTCGGTGTTGATTGTGGTTTTACCGATGCTTGATAGTGTAGCATGTGGGGTGAAGTTATTATGGATTTGTTTGGATGATTTGATGCATTTATTGCATGAGGATTGAGATCATCACATGGATCGATCATTGGAGTTTGTGTGCACCTATTTTGGTCTTGGTTAATTTTTCTTGATGTATTTAATAAGTTTGGTAATCTTTTTAAGGTATTTTGTATTTAATATCTATTGGAGGTCAACTTGTGGCTCAACATGTATTTAATGTACAGTTTTTTTTGTTAGGTTACTAGGCTAGCTTGTGGCTTAGTTGGGTATAAGTAGGGGGTCTTGTGGAGTCTTTAGACACAATCATCTAGCTTGGAGAAGAGGATGTGATAGAGGAGGGAACTTTGAAGAGCTAGTAGTTGAGGCTTGGGAAACAAGAAGATTTCTTGGTAGGCTTGTGAGCATAAGTTTAGATATCCTTGGAAGTTTCTACCAGAGTGTGGATCTAGACTAGCTAGTATTTGGGTTGGATCTTGAGAGATCTTGCTAAACTATTTTTTTAATTTCTATTGTATATGGACAAGACCTAGAGAACCTTACAGTTGGGCACATTGTATATAAATAGTTATTCTATGAATAAAGAGTTTTAATTGTTAGAAAATCTTGCATTGTTGTATTTTTTTCTACTATGTGGTTATTTGTTGGGGGCTAGGACATCTCCTTTGGGGACTCTTCTACCTTGAACTACATAAAGAATATAGGGGAGAGATGCAAATAAAGGATTATATCACATTAAAAAGTTGCTAAACCATCATTAAATTGAAGTTCTTATAATTTAATATTATATAAGTACATATATTTAGCACCTAGATATATCTTACTCTACTCATTAAATCAATTCAATCAATCTCACATTTACATTTCATATTTTTAATCAACTTATTTTGCATGAAAACTTATTTTTGTACTCCCTTGATATAATTTGGATTTAGTATTGGCATCCTTTCATTTATTTGGGTTTTTCTAATTAAACCTAGGTTATATTGAGAGTTATGTTTGGAAGACCGTCATTCTCTTATACTAAAATATTAGTGTGAAAGTGGAAATCTTATTTGATAGACTTCTTATTAAGTTCTTTGACCATTTTACAATTAAACATTTTGGTGAACCTACCACATCTCCACTTTTTATTTTGGGGTTAGATCTTTTGATGTTTTTTATTCTATGCCTTTATACATCTAGTGAATCTTATTTTGTATTGCATATCTAGATATAGTTTATATGCATTTATCATAATGTTTAAGTTGTTTAAAGAATTTTTCCACCACCACTCTATCCCCTTTGTGATAAAATAAAATCCTCCATTAAAAAAAGTTTCTTCTAAAAGGAAATCATTAACTTATGTGATTTTTCTTTGTCCTATATTACATAGCCTAATAAGCATATATTAGAGAAACAAGATGAGTTTAACCTTTGACTTAATACTCTTCCTCTTTTTGAAGGAGAGTTGAGCATTTATGTTAACTCTTCTCTTAATATGATACTTATCTATGGGGGAACATTTTACAAGGATTATTTATACTTTTTAATTGCTTTTTTATTTTTTCTATGGTGTTCTTTCTTGAAAGAAATATTCTTAACTTTGATGATTCTCCTATTTAGGATGAACCCTTGGATGATGTCATGGATTAATCTCTTCTTCATAAAAAACCTTATTTCATAAAGATGATATCATGGTTAAAACCTATTCCATATCATTTCAATATGGCATACTTGAAATTTATCCTTCTCCTAAAAAATTACCCCCTCTTAGGGTTATTTTAGAGCAAGAGGGGGGAATTATTTTATTAATATTACCTTGCATTCATTTGATGCTCCTAGTATATATGAAGCACTAAGAGAAGGTCGAGAATACCATTCTAAGGATTCCTCAGTGAAAGATGATAATACTAATATCCTTCATGACATCCCTTCTTTTAATGTGTATATGGAGATGAAAGATTAGGTAATTAAGTTAATGTTTCTCAACCCATTCTTAATCTCAAAGGTTACCCTATATAAAATAAAGTCCTCATTGCCTTTAAATCCTTTCCCTCTATAATTATTAAAGGGGAGCCTCGTGATCCTTTTGATTATGTTGTAGTGTCTCACACCTATTATACAAGGAACAATCCACAACCTATTCTCTCTCACCTTCTCAACCCATTCTTCCCCATCCACCCCATATTCCTCAAAATTTTAGAATGGAATATGATTTGGTATCTCAATTATGTATTACCTATGCCAAGATTTCTCATTGGAAATTTCTTCAAACATATCCTACATATCATAAAGCCTTGCAAAAATATTTAACAACTGTTCCAACTACACCTCCTTATCAAGATAATATTGAAGTCTTTTTGCAATGCATAAATTGTACCCCAGTTCCACCTCAAATTTTATTTATTCATAATTTTTTTCTTCCTAAATAAATTCAAAATCATTATAATTCCCTTATGGTAGAAAATTTCCTAATCAATGGTAACCTCATTCATATAACCTTAATTGGTAATAGATCTGCACTTAAAGTTTTTAGTATAGACATCCTCAAAGTAATTAAGGTTAATCTTATACCCATGTAATTCATCATGTTTATAAGAAAACTTTATGCATTATCACTTTACCCCTCAATGTAGGTTTGGTTATTTTGAGTACTCACATTCATGTCATGCCTAGGCTTCTTAACTATGTTAGGGTACAAGTACATAATTGTATCACCATTCAGGTTAACTTATTAGACTAATTGAATTTGAGTATTTCTATCTGACAAAATTTTTGTTCAAGCATATGATCTTGATAAATTCATTCTAGCTAAGTTGTATATGGTCTCACACTTTTCCAATTGGAAATGTCTATTAAATGCATGTTTTATACTAGTTAGTATCTAATTACTAAAGAAATACAATTATTTTAGAAAACTGACATTTCAATAACTCTTAATATTTGTTATGATATATTTTTAATAACATATAAACACCATTTTATAGAGCTCAAACTAAAGAATATTCTCATATATAGTTCATAGTGTTTTAATTAGATATAACTTATATTATAATTAAAAAATTCTACAAGTACATATTTTAACACTCAAGAAGATGTCAATTTTGAGAAACTAAAAATACTAAATCATATTAAAAAAATTTAAAAATTATATGACGTTCTAGAGGAGAGAATCCTCTTCCATAATCTATAATTTTTCTTTTGGTTGGAACAGATTTATTTTGAAAAATGTGGTGGGAGATGAAAATTATTGATTTGAATAAGTTGAAATTTGAATTGTTATAAAAGAGAAATATAGGTCTAAAGCCAATTTTTATTTTTCGTTGTTCTGGATATATATGTTATCTGTAACATAATCTGAGCTAAAAGGGAAATAAGTTTGTTTCCATCTAGTTTTGTGGTGGGAACTAGATCCCCAGTTTCCAACATTTTTCAGCAACTAAAAGTTATCTTTTAAAAATAGGAAAATACATAATTTCTTATTCCAAATAATTATTAAAAATTATAATCCTAAACTTCATCCATTTCTACACATTTCATTATTTTACTTCATTTTCAAATTCTAAATAATAATACTAGTTTTATGTCATTGAAGGTGAACAATTATACTTTTTTTAGTCTTTTCCTTTTTAAAAGGGTGACACAAGTTTGTGCTTTTACCCTACAAAATTGTTTTCGATAGACCTTTGTTACATGCTATACATCTTATTCCTTCACTTCTTCATTAAAAATTCAAGTTTATATACAATAATGTGATGCACACTCTTCATACGTATACTAAAACAAATAGTATTCTAAATACCAAGGAGAAATAAGACCAATAATCTAATGAGGATCCTCCTTCTATAAGAATTTTTTAGAGGATGGTAGGGAATCCTTAAATTCATGCCAAGTTTTACTATAGAATATAGAGTTTCTGATCTTTCATTAATGAAATCTAAAACAACACATCTTTTTAATAACTTTGTCACTTCTTCCATTTATGATGAATCTATTAAACCTAGCGATATGGATCCTTGTTATGATCTTGGTTATCGTGGATTCACTTAGGGGTAAACATTTTAGGACCTCTAAACCTATTTTGGTCAAATCTCATTTCTTTATCGAAACTCAACTCTTTTCAAAATTAGAAATACCCTTTTATATATCTTGGATTCAATATCACCATCATATAAATTTCTTAGTGTTTTGACTAGTTATAATAAGTAATAATTTCAAAATATTATAAGTAGACATTTTAACATGAAACCAAATTAGAGGTAGCAAAGTTTGAAAAATATGTATCTATTTGTTTTTAGATGGTACCTAAGCTCACTTGTGATTTGGAGCTCATATAAACAAGTTATGATGGAATTCAGAGTTGCTTGTATTATAATAAAAGTTTATTCTATAATAGAAGATGAAAAGTAAGTTTTTGTAGAGAATTTTATGATGCAAAGTCTTGAGGATGATTTATCATAATGGAAGGAGGCTATAGTAAACCTCAAGTGGCATTTGAAGATCAGACAGATGATTCTGGATAGTTATTTGATTGTAGAATGCAAATAATAGCTTTTTCATATTTGCAAAATACACAATTAATGTAGTTTCAAGTTGATGCATAAATGGAGTACAAAATTGATTTTACTTCGTGCAAACACATTCGAAGTGAAGAGCATCTTAAGTGACTTTTCAGAGTGATTTCAAAGAAAACCCTATTTTATCATTTTTCCAAAATCTTGTTTGGTTAAAGTTCATATTGATAAGAATTATGGATATATCACTTGTCCACAATGTTGAGAATGAGGACAGACCTAAGTTAAAGGTAGTTTCCATAAAACCTAGTGATTAAAACCCTAACTCTACATTGTTTATCACTCCAAAAAATTTAGTTTATCTAGAAGACATAGAAAATTATTTGAATTACAAGTTTGAGTTGATTGGCAGTGAATATATGAATAAAGATATGGAATTGTTCTTTAACCACAACATGACTATGAAGCCTAGATTTGATCACTTAAAGGAATTTTATTTTTTCAAATATCATTTCTACTATGAGTTAGATACAAATGAATGGACTCAAATCATATTGAGTAGGATACATGATGGAAAATTATGGATGCAAGATAATATAGTATAGATTTCTACCAACCTGATTCATGAGGTAATTGGTCTTAGAAAACAAGGCAGTGTACCCATAGGAGAGAAGATGGTTAAGAAGAAAGTAGAAAGTTACACTAAGGTAGTATATAATGGGAAAGCTATGGTAATTAGCTCCATCAAGGAGGATGATGTGAGATTTCTTAGCAGAATTATTGCTTATTCAGTTTGTGCAAGTTCTAAGATAGATGAACTTTCAACTAGATTTATTTATGTAGCTTACAAGATGTGTGTAGAGAAGGACCAAGTCATTTTGAGTAAAATTATAAGAATGCAACTCTTGGAAAACCTTGAAAAAATTAAGAGGACAAAGAATGGTGTATTTAGATTCTAATCATTGATAAATCACATATCCTTTCATGTGCTAAAGAGATTTCCCTACTTATTAGTAATAGATATAATGAGTAGTGATAGATGGATTATGGAAAAGATTAATAGGTATATAGAAGGCACTACAAAAAAGGCATTGGATAGTAGTAATTTGATTATGAGAACATTCCAAAATGAGATGAAATAGAGATTTAGGATCCCACCTACAATTGTGGATAGGTTCAAGGAGGACATATGTATTCTAGTTGATACAGACTATTCATACATTTAAGTAGTAGAACCTCAAGAAACATTTTTGGATCCTTTTATCTATGAGTTGAGTAATGATGTTACAATTGGCTACATTGAATTATTGTTAAAATCTAATAGAGATAAAGTAGAGTATAGATTTGGCATGTATGATGAGATTACACAACATGCTCATCAAGAAACCTTGGAGAAGGCATTATCTAAGCCTAGAATGACATAAAGTGAATCCGAGGTCATGACATAGATAATGAAACAAGGTGTATTGAACATACAACCCTTGTCAATTTTAGTTTATGAGAAAACCTTAGAAAAAAGCATTCCATATGTGGTAGTGTTTGATGTTTAGCCAAGTGAACACAAGAGAAAATAAGATAGATTGGTTGAAGTAGTGTCAACAAAGACTAAGAGAGTCAAACAGATGTCTATAGGACCTAGATAGAGGCACAAAGAATTGCTAACAATTGAATCTAGTGATAATGAAGAGGTTGAGGAATAGGAAACCAAGAAAGCTAAAAAGGTGACTCTACCTAAACAAGCAAGAGGCAAAAAGCCTGGCAACCAAAAAAGCTGAAGATTGGGAAGATAAACATAGTGATTGCAAATGAGAGAAACTTTGTTCAGATGAATAAATTTTATGATCTATATAATAATTTTGAGAAGGATCAAATTGATGTATCTAATATGAGACGTATCATTTAAAATGATCTAAGTATGAAAGATATCAAAGGAGTAGTGAAACAGAAACTCTATGAGAGACTAAGACCTTGAACTTTAGAAGTCTATGCTAAGGACCATTTGCAAGACTAATGATGAAGATGAAATTAAGAAATTGTTGAATAACCTCACTCCATACTTAAGAAATAAGTTTATGCCATTATTATTTATGGTTGGTGAGAAGGATAAGTTGAGAAAGGAGATAGCAATAGCTATCAGTCAGATGTTTTCAGAATCATAGACAATAACTCCTCCAGCTCCTAGAACCTTGTAAGTATTAGTTGGTGGTGACACTATGAAGATTGATCAAACCAATGTTAATCTTTACATTGATTATACCAATCTATTTGGTGGTTCTGAACCAAATGTACCTTATACTAAAGATGTTGAGGAAAACTTAAAACAATTTGAGAAAGAGAAGAGGCTAATAGAAGTTGAAAAGAAGAAGATAGAGGAAGCCAAGCAACAATTTCTTGAGGAAGAAAGGAAAAGAAATAAAGATGAAGATAAGAGAAGGATTGAAGAAGAAGAAAAGAAAAATAAAATAAAGGAGAAAGAAAAGAAAAGATCAGAAGAGAAGAAAGAAAGAGAATAAAAGGAAAGGAAAGAAGTGGAAGAGAGGAAATCTAAAGAAGCAACAAAGAAATAGAGGGAGGATGAGACTAAACCATCTAGTTAATATACTCCACTCTCTCTTGGTAGTTTGGCTACTAGTGATGATGATCAAACTAATTTTATTTCATCCTTATCCAAACTCCTACAAAAGAATAAGATAGTGAAAAAAATTTAGAGATCATTAATGGAAGTGACTGATAGATTGCACAGTATTTTGATAGTACACCATACTGAGTTAGATCCTAAACTAAGAGCACAAGAAGTGATAAAGTATTTTTATGAATAGGTTACTAATTTTCCAAATGTTGTAGATGTGAAGGTTCAAATTTCCCATGATGCTCACTAGTTTAGCACCATCTGCCAGAATATCAAGAATGACTAAGTCAATCTTGATACATGCATAAAAGAACTTTGAAAATATTAGTGGGAAGGGAAAGCTTTGTATGTCAAGTGTACCTTATCATAAAAACTAACTAAGGATTTGGATAGTTAGATACAAGCAAAGATGAATGAGCTAGAAGCTTTATCCAACCTAATCCAACACCCATCTAGAAAAGTTGATGATATTGAGAGTCAAGTTTCCAATGTTCACAACAATATTAAGAAGCTAGAACTTCAGAAAGAGAAGATATTGAAGAGAACATCTAATTTTAGAGAATCCATTGCTCAGAAGTTATCATTTGTTGAGAAACAACTAGAAGAATGTGTCAAGGAAAAGGACACATATACACACTTTTTGTATTTAGATATCAATGCAGTTGAGATTGCATCGTATGCATTATGTGCAATTATCACATCAGTAGAGTCTACCAAAGAAACATGGAACAAAGGTATGGACAATTGAAGATTATTTTTGATGATTTTATGATGATAATTTCAGCATAAAGGGAAGACAATAGTTTTTGAAAGTTTTGGATAGTGTCTTGACAATTTGACCATTGTCATTGATGTCAAAGGAGGAGAGGTGTATGTGAAAATTGTGTACATGTCATTGTTGGAAAGTATACAAAGGGGAGAGATACATGTGCAGTATGAATTATATTTTAAGGGGGAGCATATATGTAAAGTTGTATTAGATGTAAAGTGTTATTTACTTTTGTTTTTGTCACTTAGCTAATTTTCCATATTTTGTTGTCATCAATTCCAAAGGGGGAGATTGTTGACAATTGGCTAATAGTTATATGTAATTATTGTCATTAATGGAAACACATGATGTATATGTTGATAGGAAACTTCAAAAATAAAGATACATAGTATTTGATTATCAGAAAATTGTCTAAGTATAGAATTTGGTGTACAATAGTTTATTGTTTTGTTTATAACATGTTGCAGATGTCATATTATGATAAGAAAAGTTACATGAAGATACTATACATGTTGATGGTGACATGTATAACATCAAAAGTTTGTATGGATTATACAAAATAGAGCTAATATTGTTTTGATGAAGTAGGATAGTATAATTGAATTCTTTTCAAAACAACTACTTGTCCAATTAGGGCCGACATCCTTGATGTTTACTCTAACTTGAAAAAGTGAATTGTGATCTTAGCTAACCCAATAGTGTTTTATGTGAAGGCATAGTATTTATGCAAAGAGCTTTTTGCGATAAGAAGTGTGCTTGCATGATTATCTAATTAATAATTGTGAAGTGAGAAAACTTTTGTGAAAGCGATATATATGTGAATTTTTCTATGAACTATCTGGTGATTTTTGATCAAGCTAAAGATCAGAGATTAGACAAGGAAGGAAAATAATAATAAATTACTTATTTGAGCACTCTCTTCATGTAGTTTAAATTGCATTTTTGGGCAGTGGGCTCATCTTGCATACATTATATTACAACTCCTAATAGAGTTGGCACAACTCCTCATAGGGATGGAATCTCCTAATAGGGATTCAAAGTCTCCTAATAGGGACTGGTTATACTAAATTTTCTCATTGACTCCTAATAGGGTTCATCCTCTAAAAAGGAACATATATATCAGCATATTATATAGTGGGTATCATCCCCACCTGAGATTTTCCTTGGCCAAGGTTTTCCTAGTTAACAAAATATGGTGTCATGAGTAATCTTTATGCATTGTTACTATTACTATTCAGCATTAGTTTATTTCTTTGTTAATCCCCCCCCCGCCATTAATCCTTATTTCTAACATTAACAAGATCACTATGAAATATAGGTTTCCCATGCTGAGGATGGATGACATTATGGATTGTTTAAGTGGAAAAAAGTATTTTAGAAAGATTGATTTGAAGAGTGGATATCATCAAATCAAAATCAGAGAAGAGATGAATGAAGAATCATTTCAAAACAAAAGATGGTTTGTATGAATGGTTGGTTATGCCTTTTGGTTTGACTAATGCACCAAGTACTTTCATGAGGTTGATGAATGAAGTTCTAAAAAGATTCTTGGGTAAGTTTGCAATTTTTTATTTGGATGATATTCTAATATTTAGTAAGACTAGGGAAGAAAATCTTGAGCATGTTAGAAAAGTATTGTGAAGATTGAAAAGGAGAAGTTGATAATTAATCTGAAAAAGTGTTATTTTATGCAAGAAGAGATTGTATATTTGGGATTTGGTATTTTAGTTGATGGTTTGAGAATGGATCATATGAAGGTTAAAGAAATTTTGGAATCACTTACACCTAAGAAAGTGGGTGAGGTTGTTGGTCTTAGATTGGTTTTGACATTTGAGTGTCAACACACTTAACCAATTCTAAAGATGATGTCAAGTATAATATAGAAACCAAGCTACAGTGTGTGCTGATTCAGAGAATTCAATAGGTGTTGAGTGAACTTCAAGTGCCGAGTGAAGTTCAAGTACTAAGTGATAAGTAATGTCAAGTCACTATAGATGCCAAGTAGAGTATAGATGCTGAGCAAAATATAATTACTATAGGAGCTGAGTGAAACTAAATTCCTATATGTGTTGAGCATCAGCAATTAGTAAGTGCCAAGTAACACAAAATTAGCATATGAGTTTGTGCCTTCACAAACTTAGATGTAAACCATTTTTGAGCTGACATGGGATGAATCTCAAATGATCTTGAAGATAAGACTGAATCTTTTGAATTACCTATGTAATCAGCATGCAACCAATAGGAAAAGTACAAGAATTGAGTGGGAAATAAAGAGTGAATATTGATCATAGATTCATACCTAACCATAAGTCTTCAAAGCCTTTAAAAGGAAGATGAAACCCTATTATGTGTGTGGATGTGAGAAGTGTATGGGTTAATTATAGTGAAGTGCATAGGGGTGTAAAGACTTAGAAAGAGTAGAACAACATTGTAGAATTTAGTTGATCAAGAATAGAGTATCATAATTTCAAGAAGAGACATATCAAATCAAGCAAGGATTAGAATAGATAGAGCATGTAGTGCCTCTCCCATTTGACTTCTGTAAGTCATTCTGATGGATGCAACCTTGTTGATATTTTGTTTTGATGGATCATGACTGTGACCATGAGTGGTCTACACCAAAGAGGTGATCTGATGTATGTTTTCATATCAATTGCCTTGTTTATGCTTTTGGCTAAATTATGAGATTATGATATGATTTATGGTTCACTAAGGTTTTTGCTAGTGCTTACCAAGATTGATGTGGTATCATGAGGTTGTTCTGTGATTACCTTGAGATGCATGCAGAGATTGCACTTTGTACTATTACCATGCTACACTAGACTAGGTTCCTATAGTAGTGGTTAGTCATGTTTATGACTGTGTTCACTTATGTGTTTTAAGTGTCTTTTTGTTATTCTTTAATCAACCTTTATTAAATGCTTAAGTAATTAGAAATGGATTATTCATGTTGGATTATTTGGTTATGCACTGTGGACATTTACCTTTTTATATTTTGATCTGAGAGATATATGTTACTTATGTGATGTTTTATATTTGAGAGGACCTAAGGGTCAGATGTTATACTTTGATTTTAGTATCATAGATTTTAGACTATTATGTTGTTCAATTGATCATTGTGCATGATGATGCCATTTTGAGATGACAATGTGTTTTATGATGAGATCTAGTTATATGGTATTTGGACATAGCTCTGATTATGTTAGGTGATGGATTTAATGCTATGGTTATTTACTTCATTCTTACGTTGTTATGCTTTATGTGAATGTGAGTGATGTAAATAGATTATTTTAATATAATTAAATAAATGGTTAAATTAGGTGATTTAATGCATTTATTGCTTCAGCTATGTTATTATATGCAATTGCACTTGATCATGTTGTTTAGTGTGCAGGATTTATATCCCTGGCAATGACACATGGAGTTAGTGATTTAACCATTCATATTTTACCAATGTCATCCTTGTATGGTCGACGTATCCTTATTTTAATTTTTTTTATTAAACCTTTTGGTGATTATTAAATATAAACTCATTTGCATTATGTGATTAGACTAGTAAGCGTGTCTGTGCATTTAGAAGTTCGCATTTTCGTGAAAGTTGTTAAGGAAATTTATGTCTTTTTGGGTTTTTTAGGATTTTTAATCGATTTATTTTAATTTTTGGAAACTTTTCCATAGATGAATTCCTATTTATAGGAATAGCTTGTTTTCATTTGGGTCAATTTGAGGTTTAACTAGGTTGGCTAGTTAATTGCCCTAATCGATTATTCACTTGAAAAGTGAATAAATATCCAAAAAGGAATTTAATTCCTCACTTCTCACTTTTCAAAAATAGAATTTGGAGAGAAAATTTGGAAATCCTCTTCTGAAGGATTCTTGTTTTGTTTGTTCTGGGAGCTGTGAGCATGGGATCTGTGTGAGGTTGGTCTTGTTGGATTTGACTTGGGGAGTTTATGCTTTGCTTTCAGTTTTAGTGGATTATTTATTTTATTCTATAAGTTTTAGTTTTGGCCCCTTTTGCTACCAGGTAGGGCCTTCTTGTTTTGATGTCTTTGCTCCATTTTTGCTTCTATTTGTTGTAGCAGTATGTTAGGAGGCTGAGAACTAGTGTTCCCCTCTGTTTCTATTTTCTAGTTCTACTCGGTTGGTCGGGTATGAATATTTTCCCTATTTTTGAAATGGGGGTTTGGGATTTTGAGCCATTATGCTAGCCATTTTTGCATTCGGTGTTTGATTTTTTTTATTTTTGGATTTTCAGAGTTTGTGCACCCAAAGGCCAAATGGGTTTTAATTTCAAAAAATTTCCAAAATTTGGGGTTTTTACCTCATTTTGCATGTGGCCCTATTTTCTCAGGTTTTCTCAGTACAATGAGGTTCATAGACTTGGATGATCTGTTTAGATATCAATCTGACCACTTTTGCATTTTTTTTTGCATTGGGATGCATGTTGTGTCTATCCTCCCAAATTTGTTTCAGCTGAGTGACTTTATGGTTGTGTTCTCATCCATTCCTTGTGTTGATCTTCATGATGGTGGTGTGCCACACATGAGTACATGAACATACATTTGTCAGAGGACTTGCGAGTCTTGACCTTCTATGACTTTTCCAAAAGATTTGATCATTGGGGTTGGGTTGGGAATTTGCATGCCTACAGGCACTCATCATTGGATGAGCATGGGTAGGGTACAGTGGCATATAGAGGGGGGCTTCTATCTTGCAGCTCAGTGTTCATGGAACTAGAGGTTGGTAGAGGGAGCTTTATATAAGTGATAACTAAACAAAACATTGAGTGGTAATAAAATTTAAGATAATGAAAAGTTTCACAGGCATGTGATGGTTCCAAGGGAGTCCCTTGAGAGTGTTGCCACACATGATCTAAGCTTGGAGCATCTTCAATGCCAAGAAACTCTCCATGATGTTAGTCCCTACATAGTAGCTATTGAGATGTCTGACTAGGACCTATAATTTACACATTATTTATGTCTTGGATCCAGTCATCATACTACCTGGTCTGAGTGTTAGCCATGGATGTTTTTTTTGCCTGTGTTTGTGGTTGGATCCTTATCTCCATCAGCACAGTAGGTGTCAACCTATGGGTTCCACGTGGTTGGGAGGCATAACTACCTTTGCCACTACTAGGGACCAGTGTATAGAGATGGTCTTGTATCCTAGTGTGACCATTGTTGGATTTGTTCACTTGGTACTTCGGTTTATGGAGAATGCTTCTTGTGATTTATGCTTTCTTTGAGATGTTGTTTATCAAGTTTAAATGATCTTAGTTTTGATGCATTTCTTATTATGTTGATTAGCATGTGATAGGTGATGTTATTTACTTGTAGGTTTATCTTTTTTTGTACTACTAGCATGTTAGATTCCTTCTGCTTTTGGTTATTAGCATGTTTAGTAGTGATGTCCCTATCACAACAGTTTTGAAAATTCGATCTATGGCTTAAGATGTTATTCTTGGGGGATGGCTAGGGCCCATGATGGTCTTATGATGCCATTGACAGTTGGGAGGAACTGTGTGCTTAGTTTGGTTGTTCAATTATTGTGATGTCATTTCTATACATTGCAATGTTGTTTATGTTTACTATGATGTTACTTTTAGTACGTTCTATTATTTCAATGTTTTAGATGGATAGATGTTCCTCCTTCTTGTTTCCTTGGCATATTGTTGATTATGCACTTGAGTGTTCACTCCTATATCTATGTGGATCTGGTACTCCTCGGTGTAGAGGTTCTAAACTCATTTTTTTCTCTATTTTTCCCCTTTTGTGTTTTCCTTAAGTGTTTTTGTGTTTTTTTAGGTGACATTTTATTAGCATGGTGTGACACAAAAATGTATCGCACACCCATTGAAACTTTTTCATGTGTCCCTTGATTCTATCACATGCCTTTTGGAAAAATATCACGCGATACTGGAAAGTATCACACCTCCTTGTAAGAAATGTCGTACAACACCTTGAAAGTGTCACACACATTTGGGAGAAGTATTGCCCAGTCCCTAAAAGTGTCACCCTCCTTCTTTAGAAATGTCATGCGATACTTTTCTATGCTATATTAAAGTATCGCCTGGTTCTGTAAAAACCTATGCGAGCAAGCAACGGGCACTTTTCGATCTAGTTCAAACTTTTTGAGAGTTGATTTGGATACCCTCTTTAGTGTTCTTCAACCTTATGGTGTTACTTTTTATTTAATGTTGTGTGTGTTTCAATAGTCTATCTCTTGGGGTTTAAAATATATCATTTAAGTCCTAATACTTAAGATATATTTTAATATATGCGACAAATCTTTTGAGATAGGTTTCAAACCTCTCAGAGATAAGATAAAGATTCTAAGAAATTTTAGGGCTTCAAAAATCTAGACTTAGCCAATTTTCAAGGCTTCAAGATTTCAAACTTAGCCAAATTTTAGGATTTTGCATTCTACCAAAGCTTTGTGTTTTTTTGATGAGTGGTTGTTTCTTTGAGCCCTCATCTTGTGTGTGGTCATTGTTGGCTTTTGTTTGCATGTGTTAGTTTGGTAGTGGCATTCAAAGATTCATTGGTTGCCGAGATTGTGGTGAAGTCTTCTATTTTGATAATTGTGATCCCTGTATGATGTTGTCATGCACATTCATACTTGTAAAAAATAAAATCTTGGCTTGTATTGAATCCTTGTTCAAAGGATCTTCAGGTGGGGCATTATAGAGTAGAAAAAGGATCTAGAATCAGCAATTAAGGATTGCAATTTATTGGGTCAAGACATTCTAATACTCTCTAGCAATTGTATTAGGAATGAAAATCCTATTATGATAGGTTGGTTTAATAGCCCTGTTGTAAGCCTTTAGACAAGATGCTAAATCCTTTAACAGGGTAACATTCCAAGTGAGTGTTTGTAAATCCTTTAACTAGGTCACTTTTAACAGGGTGTAAAGTCTTTAACAAGATAGGCCTTTCATAGGGTAGACCATTGAAAGTGGTCAAACTTTGTAATCTTGAACAATTACATATTGTTGCAGTGATACGTTGAGGGTGTCATCCCCACCCCAATTTTACCTTCTCATTTTGGAGGGTTTCTGGGTTACCAAATATTTGTGTTATCTTTTTTCATGCATGTCTTTACTTTCATTTTTATTAGATGAACTAGATGCATGTGAATGTTTTAGTTAAAAGGTTTTAAAGAGGTTAAAGTTAGTTACTTCTGATGCACCCCCCCTCTCAGAAGTAAATCTTCCCACTTGTAAATTCCAACAATTGGTATTAGATCCAAGTTCTCACAAGAAGGAGCCTTACAACTTGGAGAAAAGATTTGGAAATGGAAGTCTACAAACTTGGGAAGTTCATAGAGAATCGGGCAATTGATATACAACTTGCTCTACACACTTTGGAAGAAACTAGGGAGGAATTGAGAAAATCCTTAAAGAGAAGAAGAGATTGCCATAGCTACGAATGATACACAATACAAGGAGATTGACACCTCAAAACTATTTGAAAATAGAGATTTCAAAGAATTTGGTGCATCAATAGTAGACCTAATGGAGAAGAATAGAGCCCAATCAGAAGAAATCAGAACACTCAAGCTTGAATAAGAATCACAAGCCATGATGTTTTGTGAGGTGACTAAATAGAAGAAAATATCCATTGAAGATAAGGCTATGCTAGAAGAAGACAAGAGAAACCTTGCCAATAGACTGGAAGAAAAATCAATTGAACTTGTAAGAATTTCAAACATACAGGTAGACACCCTAAGTTAGATAATAAATACACACCATGAAGTGAATGTCAAGGACATTGAGATCTCTACACTAAAGATGCAAAATGAACAACTACAAAATTACTTGAAAAGAGAGAAGGAGATTGTAAAGAGCTTCAAAAAATCTAATGAGGCCATCAAGTACTTTGAGCAGCTACTGAAATCACCAAGGGCTAGCAATGATACTTTAGGACTAGGATACACCAGCACTAAACAAGGAGAATCATCTAAGACTACAAGAGAAAGGAGTAAAAAAGGTAAGAACACTAAACCTACTAATAATTTCTATGGTAAAAAAGGACATACCTCTAATGTATGCAGGAGCAAGAATGCTCACCAATGTGACAAACCTAAGAATGTGAGTCATTTTCATAAGTGTAAAAAGCAAGGACATCAAGCACATGACTATAGGGCTAGGATTAGCAGAAAAACAATATTTGAAGGTCACTATGACAATTGCAAGAAGTATGGACATAGAGCTTTTGAGTGTAGATCAAAGCCTATGTGGGCACCTAATAAGACAACAAGGGGAAATAACCATGGAAATCATTACAATTGGGACTAAAACACTAGGTATAGCTATCATTACTATTAGGAATATGGACACATTCTTGAAAATTTCATAAGAACACATTTCAGTGAAAACTATAGTAGATGGTTGAGTTAAACCACATGTTTTAGTTGCTTGAAGATTGGTCATATCAACAAGAATTTTCCAACAAGGTCAAAGGCACCCAACTCAAAGAATAAAAAAGGTAAAGAGAAGGTAGATAATGAACACATTAGAGGAGAAATGAATAAGGCATGGAAGAAGAAAGGTGGGAGCAACACATCAAATGAGGGGATTACTTCACCTAATAGGGCAAGTGGTCATACTTCATCAAACTAAGCAAAAGAAAGGAATTTGGGACTAATTTACAAACCTTTATCATACATCAGTTCCTAAATAAGAAAGTATTGAAAAGAAGAGATCAACATGATTAAGGATGCAAAATTTAAAATTTCAAGATTTCACAAGTGTTGTCAAGTTGCCCTCCAATGCTGAGTAAAATCCTAATGCATGCCAAGTTGACTGTCAAAAACAATAGAAGCCGAATGATTAGTTGCAACTTAGTTGGTAGTGGAAGCCGAGTGAAGAGGAAAATTTATTTGGAGCCAAGTAAAGGATACTCCTAGGGATGCCGAGTGATGAGAAAGCAATGAAAGCTGAGTAATGTAGAAATGCTTAAGAAGCCAAGTGGACAACTGTAAACACACTAAGCATTAAATGTAGTGAAAATAGGGTATATTATCATGTTTTCAATCATTTTTCTTCATCATGAACAAAGACTAAAGATGAAAAAGAGTGCAGAATGACTTCATAGCAGAGAATCTAGCATTTAAGAAAATTTCAACAGTGTTTCAGCATGATTTCATCAAATTCAAGGTATTTGCATTTGTGCTAAGTTGCACGGTTTTGCATTTTCTTTATGTACAAATCCTAGATCACACAAATGGCTTCTAGCTCTAGCAAAACATAGGAGAAGGAACCATTTGAGGTCCAGCTAGTGTCCAATGAAGTAAAACAACCAAATTTCCAACCAATTCTAGAGGTAGCATATAAAAATGACCTAGCCAGAGCCCTATCTATCATACCCCCTAAGGTAGTTATGGTTTAGGATGTTAGAAAATGTTACAATTGCAAGATTGGAGCCATAGGTGACATGGAGATGAGGGAAGCCTATGAGAGATTGTGTAAAAATGGAGTGTTGAAAGAAGAGTACCAGATTTTTGAGAAGAAGGGTTTGATGTGTGCCTTAGAATTCCCCACCATTTTGAAGATTGAATGGATCTGGCTAGTGCTTAGTAGAATACATGATGAAAGCTTATGGTTGGAGGATGGTCTAGTGAAAATTTCAAAAAGGGTTCTACATAAAGTGATAGGGTACCCAACCCTAGATTGGCTAAAGACCCTTAGGAGTGATTCTAAGGAAGCAATTGAGAAGAACACTGGTACCAAGTGGAACAAGAGAGGAATGATAATTGACACCATTCAAGACCCTCTTGTTGACTTTGTTATTAGAGTCATTGAACATAAGTTCTACCAATCCAACAGACTTAATAGTGTGCCTTGCATTGCAGTGGATGTAGGTAACAAATTGGTGAAAAAGGATCATATTTATGATCTTCTAGAACTGCAACTATAGAAAATTAATGAAAATTTAGCAGAAATAAGAAAAACCAAGGGAGCCCAATGCAAGTTTGGTGCTATTTTGATTTGTATATTCTTTTATGTGCAGAATGAGTTTCCTTCACTTGGTAAAGTAGTCTAGAAAGCTAATAGGTCTATCGCAGCTCAAGTTAATGAATATATAGAATAGATGGGAGCTAATTTTGAGACCCTAATGACTAGCTATTTTGAAGACTTCAAGTAAACCATGAAGTAAATGCTAAGAATACTAGTTTCATTGGTTAAGAAGCATGTAAATGATGTATGCTTTCTTGTAGATATTGACTACACCTATATAAAAGTTTCCATACCAAGATTTAGATGGTTAATATCTCTTGGCTACAAAATAAATATAGATGAGGCATCAATAGCTATAACTTCCCTACTAGCTAAGGAAGTGGACAAGAGTGCACCACATTTTGGAACCTATGATGTGATTAGATCAAAGGTGGATACAAAGTTAAAGACTGCATCTACACTGAAAAAGAAAGACAAACTTGTGAAGAAACTTAAGGCCAAATTTGGTGAGGGCACTACAGAAGGAGAAGAAGAAGATGAAGAAGTTGAAGATGATGAAAAAGAAAAAGGTTAGGAAACACTTTCTTTGACCCAAGGCATGAGGGAAGATGCAAAAGAAGAGGAAGGTGTCAAGAAGGAAGCACTCAAGGCTTGGCCAAAGAAGAGACCAACACAAAAATAGCCAGCAACATAGCCCAAGGGGAAGAAGAAAGTAACAAAGTCAAGCCCAGCCAAGCCAACTACAAGGGAAAACACCTGGGCAAAAACTCAAGTGGTGAAGGAACAAGGGAATTAAAAAGCCATAGATCAAGGAGGGACTATAGAACAAAAGAAGAGAAGAAAATATGTTGCACCCCCAGAGTCAAACAAAGAAAAGACAGAGTCTGATAATGATTATTTCAGATTGGTAAGGCATTCTACCAAGTTTAAATTAGAAAATGTTTGAAATAACATTAGAGGCAATACAGACACTAGTGAACTTGCCTACTATGGGGACTCCTACCAAATAGTCAAGCACTAATGTAGTACCATTGCAGATTTTAGCACCAAGCTCGAGCTCCACCAAGGTAGCATGGGCACTACACTATGGAGACCCTAGACAAAATAGTCATACCAAGTTATGACTCCAAGATAATGAACCTAGCATAGATAAATGAAGTGCAAGAGGCATTGGAGAGAAGGAAGAAACAAGAGATACTTAGAACTAAGCATAGACATAAGAAGACACTTGTAGAAATCAAAGACATATTCCTTGATACATTCAGCTTGTTTGTACCTGATGAAACTAAGCCCATAATGGAGCAATTGTCCAACATAATGGACTAGGTACAAAATGAAAAACTTGATGCAAATGTTAAATTATTAGAGTGGTCTAAGAAGAAATTTCAAATGAAATTCAATGAGAAAATATCTAGTGAGATAACACTTTCACAAGTGGAATTGGCAAAGAAAGTTGAAAAAGTAAAAGTAATACTTGAGAATATATTCTCATTGTACTCCAAATTGTGTGACTTGTCATTTTTCACACAAGAAACTAGCCAAAGGATACTAATATTGGAACAAAATCTTAAGATTTCTAGCACATAGCTACCCAAAGATCTAGCTCAAAATGAGAAGCATTTTGCAACAACACTTCACACCCAGAAGGAGTTAGTTGTACTGATAGTAGAAGAGGCCACTGTCAAGGCAAAATTAATACAAATTTAATTTTCTATTACCCCAAACCTAGAAGTATTACACAAGGAAATGACCTATGCAAAAAATGTCTTAAAGAAAGATCCTAATCTTTCTACTTTAGAAGGCCTTGTACATCTTGCTACAGAGACATCCATCCATCAAAAATCACTAGAAATTGCCTTAGACAATTGGGATGCTTCTTTGAAGATGATAATGGAGGTGAATAATTTTTTTAAACTAAATATTCTATTCATTCTTAGGACCCTTTAACATAAGTGTCAAAAAGGGGGAGATAAGCATTATGTAAATAAAAGGGGGAGATATTCAATTTTTTAGGAAGTAATAAGGAGATACAACCAAAAGATGAAAAAACTACAAGAAGATGTGGAAGGGGGAGCAAAAGTAAAGGGAGAAAAAAAGCAGAAACAAGGTACATAGAAATAGAAGGCAAAGAGTATCAGGCACATCAGCATGAGAAAAATTCAGTACAAGAGTCTCTGGTTACATGAGTGGAATTTTGGTTACAGAATTGGCACACCAGCTTAGGGGGAGTCACAAATTTTTGAAGTATAGAAAATTTTGAACAAGTTTTTGAAGTTTTGTATATATGGTGATCAGAATGTGTGGTATACTCATAGAGATCAGATTCATAATGTTAGTTAAGTATTTTTGCCACTCATGTCAAAGGGGGAGATTGTTGGTCTTAGATTGGTTTTGACATTTGAGTGTCAACACACTTAACCAATTCTCAGGATGATGCCAAGTATAATATAGAAGTTGAGCTACAGTGTGTGCCGAGTCAAAGAATTCAATAGGTGCCAAGTGAACTTTAGGTACTGAGTGAAGTTCAAGTGCTGAGTGATAAGTGATGCCAAGTCACTATAGATGTCGAGCAGAGTATATATGCCAAGAGAAATAGAATTACTATAGGAGCCAAGTGAGACTAAATTCCTATATGTGCCAAGCATTAGCAATTAGTAAGTGTCGAGTAACATAGAATCAACATATGAGTTTGTGCCTTCACAAACTCAGATGCAAACCATTTTTGACCTGAAATAGGATGAATCTCGAAGGATCTTGAAGATAAGATCAAATCTTTTACATTACCTATGTAATCAGCATGCAACCAATAAGAAAAATGCAAGAATTGAGTGGGAAATGAAGAGTGAATATTGATCGTAGATTCATACCTAACCCTAAGTCTTCGAATCCTTTAAAAGGAGGACAAAACCCCATTATATGTGTGGATGTGAGAAGTGTATGGATGAATTATAGCAAAGTGTAGAGGGGTGTAAGGACTTAGAAAGAGTAGAACAGAATTGTAGAATTTAGTTGATCAAGAATAGAGTATCAAAATTTCAAGAAGAGACATATTAGATCAAGCAAGGATCAGAACAAATAGAGCAGAACGAGGATCTGGAATTAGCAATTAAGGATTGCAAGTCATTAGGTCAAGACTTTCTAATTCTCTCTAGTAATTGTATTAGGAATGAAAATCCTATGATGATAGGTTGGTTTAATAGCCATGTTGTAAGCCTTTAGACAAGGTGCTAAATCCTTTAATAGGGTAACATTCTAGGTGAGTGTTTGTAAATCCTTTAACCAGGTCACTTTTAACAAGGTGTAAAGTCTTTAACAGGATAGGCCTTTCATAGGGTAGACCATTGGAAGTGGTCAAAATTTTTAATCTTAATTAGTTACATATTACTGCAGTGATACTTTGTGGGTGTCATCCCCACACCAGTTTTACCTTCTCATTTTGGATGGTTTCTAGGTTACCAAAATATTGTGCTATTTTTTTTCATGCATGTCTTTACTGTCATGTTTATTAGATGAACTAGATGCATGTGAATGTTTTAGTTAAAAAATTTTAAAGAGGTTAAAGTTAGTTACTTCTAATTCACCTCCCCTCTCAGAAGTAAATCTTCCCACTTGTAAATTCCAATAGAGGTAAGATCATTTTATGGTTTGGCTAATTTCTACAAGAAGTTTATAAAGGATTTCAATGTTGTTCATAATTCTATGACTAAGACAATGAGAGGAGATAAAAAAGAATTCAAGTGGACACATGGAGTTGATAAGAGTTTTTGAGACATTGGAACAAAAGGTTGTTGAGCTACTTGTATTGGTTTTTTCTTATTTGAATAAGGTATTTCAAGTTGAATGTGATGCAAGTGGTAGTACAATAGGAGCTATATTAAGTCAAGAAAGTAAACATGTTGCTTTCTTTAGTGAGAAGTTGAATGATGCTAAAAGGAAGTATTATCTGTATGATCAAGAGTTTTATGCTATAGTTCAAGCATTGAAAAAGTGGAGACATTATTTGATTCCTAAGGAATTTGTGTTGTAAACTAATCATAAAGCTTTATAGTACTTGGGAAGTCAACATAAATTGAATCATAGACATATGAAGTGGATTGAGTATTTGTAGAGTTTTACTTTTTTGATTAAGCATAAGAGTGGAGTTACTAATAGATTTGATAATGCATTGAGTAGAAGATGTTCTTTGTTGACTAAAATGAAGATTGAAGTTCTTGGTTATGATGAGATGAAAGAGTTGTATGATATTCAATCTAATTTTTCTAAGGCATAGAGAGAGTGTAGAGCACAAAATCTAACAAATCACATGAGTAAGTATGATGAATATTTTATTCAAGAAGGTATTTTCCTCAAATATATTCAGTTGTATATCCCTAGAAGTTCTATGAGGTTGAATTTGATTAAGGAAAAGCATAGTGGTGGATTGGCTAGACATTTTGTAATTGATAAGACATTGATTTTGCTGAAGTAAAAGTATTATTGGCCACAGATGTATAAGAATTTTTAGAAGTTTGTGAAGAGTTGTGGAGTTTGTAAAGTTGCAAAAGGAGTAAGTCAAAATACTTGATTGTATACACCTATTTCTATTCATGAGAAACCTTGGAGTGACATTAGTATGGATGTTGTTCTTGGATTGCTTAAAATATTAAAGGGGTGTGATTTTATATTTTTTGTTCTAGATAGATTTTCTAAAATGGCTCATTTTATACCATGTAAGAAGACATCAGATTGTGCATGTTGCTGAACTTTTCTTCAAAGAGATTGTTAGATTATATGGATTACCAAAAATTATTATTTCTGATAGAGACAATAAGTTTTTTGGTTATTTTTGGAAGACTTTGTGGAAGATGGGTACTGAGTTGAAGTTTAGCTCTACATTCCATCCATAGACAGATGGCAAACAGAGGTTGTGAATAGAAGCTTAGGTTATTTTTTGAGATGCTTAGTTGGAAATGAACCACATAAGTGGGAGGTGATATTAGCACAAGATGAATTTTCATATAATAATTCTATGAATAGAAGTACGGGGAAGACACCTTTTGAGATTGTTACTAGAATAAAGCATAGATGAGTATTAGATTTGAGAGATATTGCTAGTGAAGAAAAGAGAAGTGTTGCAGGAGAAGAATTTGTTGATTTTATGGAGTCTTTGCATAAAGAAGTGAAGCTAAAGTTGGAACAAAGTAACTAGAAGTACAAGGAGAATGTTGATAAGTCTAGAATACATCATGTTTTTGAAGTTGGTGATGAGGTAATGGCTAATTTGAAGAAAGGAAAACTTCCTATTGGAAGATACAGTAAGCTAGAGATGAAGCAGTTTGGACCATGTAATATCTTGAGTAATTTTTATAGTGGAAATTCTTATGAAATTGAGTTACCTAATGACATGGATATATATATCCTATATTCAATGTTGTTGATCTATATAAGTACCATGAGTTAGATGATGAAGTTTTTCTACCTAATGATTATCTCAAGAAGCAAATTGAAGAGGTTGAATAGATATTGGATTAGAGAGTTGGTAGAAGCACAAGAGGAAAAGACTACTATGAATATTTGGTAAAGTGGAAAAATAGACTAGTTCAAGATGCTACATGGATTTTTCAATCTGAGTTGGATCCACCTTAGTTTGTGCACATACATGATTCAAGAGACTCAAATTTTTCTACCCTGTTTGTTTGATGCAGGAGTATCCTAGGTTGACTTGTTAACCTACTCATTTGTGTTCTTTCTACCAGTTGTTGTTGTGTTGTAGTCATTTCTAATTTTTAGCAATTGTCGAGTGTCAGTATTTTTATAATATATGTCAAGTTGAAGATATCCTATTTCATGCTAACAATTAGAGTTGCATGTTATCCCATCTCACTCTATAATGTGTGCTAAGTCCTATAGTGTATGCCGAGTTGTCCAGTGTGTGCTAAGTTATCCAATATTTTCCAAGCATGTCTTCATGTATCAAGTGAACTTGTTGATGCTAAGTTTCAACATTTTGGATGAGTTTTCTGTGTTTTGGTTCTTAATGGGAGCCAACTTGTAGGATTAATTCTGATCACAACTTTTATGATAATATCTTTGCTTGGAATGTGTGTAGACTATTTTAGGGCTGGCCTTTCTGTTATGTAATGTTCTAGAATCTTTTGTAAGCCATTTTGGCAAGTATAAATAGGATGTTTAGGCTTAGAGTTAGAGTAGATTTTTGTGAGTAGAACTTATAGATTTTGGGAGTAGGACTTAAAGATTTGGAAGGACTATAAATTTTTTTGCATATGTTTCTAGAAGTTCAAGATTAAAGCTAGATCATGGATCTGGAATGTATTTTGTAGCTAGCCATAACCCAAAAGGCCTTACAATTGGGCATGTATGCTAATTATTTGAGGAATCAATAAAATAATCTTGTTCTCTCTCTGTGGTGCTATTCTCTTTGTGTGTTTTCTTTCATTGTGTTTACTCTGCAAAGTTGGTTTGGATTGTTAGGTATGCCTTTGGCCCTATTTATTATTTCCCTCTTTGCATTAATAGATGAGAATACTACAAGATGCTCTTGCAAAGAATAAAAACCAAGAACTGCTTAGATATCAAGGAAAATTTTCATGATGTATTTAGCCTGCTAGCACCAGAAGCAACAAAGCCTATCATAGAGCGGTTAACCAACCTAGTCAAGAAGGTAAATGACGCAAACTTGGATTCAAATTTGAAATTACTTGAATGGTCTAAAAGAAAGTTTTAGAACTAGGTCAATGAAAATATATCAAGTGCTATTACACTATCATAGGTTGAGTTAGCAACCAAAATTGACCATGCGAAGAAGGTACTAGAGAAAATTTTCTCTTTATACACCAAATTATGGAATCAAACACTCTTCACATAGGAAATCAGCAGCCACATAATGAGTTTGGAGAGTCAAATGTAGTCCTCTAACATAACTCTACCAAGGTCTCTAACCCAAAGTGAAACATTTCCAGAATCTCTTGAACTCCTAGAGTCAGTTAGTAGTATTACATGTAGATGAAGCAAACATAAAGGCTAGACTGATCAACATCTAGTCTATGTTGACTCCACATATGGAGATATTGCATAAGGAACTAGCCTTTGCTAAAACACTAATGAAGAAGGATCCACATCTTTCTACTAATGAAGGCTTAGCACACCTTGCTATTGAGATGGACATCCAAATCAAATCATTGGAGGTAGCTTGTGATAATTGGGATATTGCTTTGAAAATTATGCTTGAGATCCATAATTTTTTTTTTTAGATAAATACACTATTAGTGTATAAAACTTTGACATAAGTATCAAAAAGGGAGATAATTAAAAAAGGGGGAGAAATAAGAAGGTAATAGAGTCAATGACAAAAATAGAGTATACAGATCAACTTATGCACATCTACTCAATAGGAGCAATGATTTTGGTTTAGATACTACACAACACAATCAACTTAGGGAGAGTTATTGAATTTTGAGGTATGACTAATGCATCACAAGTTTTTTGCAAAATTTTGAAGTTTTGAAATTTTGTATGTAAATGGATATTATATGAGTTATGATTGAAAGGCTTAGATTTATTCCTGCATGACCAAGTATTTTTGCCACTCATGTCAAAGGGGGAGATTGTTAATCTCAGATTGGTTTTGACATATGAGTGACAATATACTTAATTCATGCCAAATAAGTAATACATGTCAAGCATAAGTTGTCAGATAGTATATACCGAGTGAAGCATATTTAGTATATTGCAAGTAACTAGTAAGTGTCAAGTCACTTAAGTGTCATGCAGATAGTATGTGCCAAGTTATTCAAGTTCCAAGTGACTAATTGATGTCAATTCATTCAAAGGTTGAGTTACAACTTTGAAGCTATAGTTGATGCCAAGCATTAGGGACTTTAGATGTTGAGTTATACAGTTTTGACATAGATGTTTGTAATGGCACAAAATTCTATGTAAACCATTTTTGGAGCCATTTAAGGATTTTTTTATGATCTTAGATCATAAAGAAAAATCTTAGTTGTGAATCCCTATGCATTACATGCATCTAAATAGAAAAAGGGAAGGTTTAAGCGGTAATATGGGTGAATCATAATCATTGATTCATACCTAACCCTAAGTCACCTAAGTCTTCATAAGGAATAAAAGCCCTAAATTATTTATGAATGTGTAAGGAAAAATAAGAGAAGGTTTGCATGTGGAAACAAAGCATTCATGGGGACTATGAAATACATTGTAGAATTAATTAGAGGAGAACATAGGAAAGGAATAAGACAACAACAGAAATACATTTGATTAGAAAGGATGAAGTACATATTAGGAAAGAGGTGATCTAACATCAAGCAATAGAGTGCTAATTGAAGGATCATTGTTGAGAAATTCTAACAGGTGAATCAGTTAAATCTCTTAACAGAGTAGTCTTGATAGGTTGTTGTAAATCCTTTAATAGGGTGCTTACTTCATTGTAAGTTAAAGTTCTTTTTACCAGGCACACTTCTAACAATATTATAAGTCTTTAATAGGGTAGACCTTTCACAAGGTAGATCATGTTTCATGATCAAAATGTTGTAACCTTCATTGGATACACTTTATTATTATAGTAGTGAGGATTTGTGGGTGTCATCCCCACCCCAGTTTTACCTTCTCCTTGGAGGGTTTCTGGGTAACAAAATATCTTGAGTCATACATGTGTTGAATGTTTTACTATCATGCCATCAATATATATGCTTAATTTGGTATTTCAATTTATATGCATAGATTGTGAGATGGATGTGTGGTGAATAATTTTGAGGTTAGAAGTTTTAAGTGTTGATTCATCCCCCACCCCTCTCAAAGTTTACTTCCCTATTTTATTTTCAACAGTTTCTCAAAGAGAAACTTTTAAATTTCAAATTGACTAGAGTTGTGGAAGGTCTTAATCCCTCTATTTCTACTCCACATGAGTTTTATGGCACATTCCAGTCTATTCCCATGCCTTTGAAAAACTTATTGTTTTAATCGTATCTCCATAATCTAGTAGTACCTAATGAAATAGAGTTGAACTCACTCCTCTATGTAGGGGATGTGTAGTTGAGAGTAGTGGTGTCATGGATACTAAATGAGATAAGTAGGGAACATCAAGATGCACCTTACAAGGATAGTGAAATGACAATTCCTCTACTCATGAGACCAGAAGTTTAGCGCACTAGATGTACATTTTTGGATTGGATTTCTATTTTGGGCAACCCTGAAGGAATTAGTAAGGTGTGTTTAGTAAGAGAATGAGTCTTTGAAAACTAGGAATATCACTTATCTCAAGATGTTGAGGTAAAAAAATTTGCCTCAAGGCAATGATGGACAAGGATGTTGCATGACATAAAGATAAGAGAACCCCACTCTCTTCAAAATTTGACTCTTGTTACTATTCGGATTCCATGGTATATTGATTTGGGGAGAAATTAGTGCAAACATTGGCTTCCATTAAGGTATCAACCTCCCATTCTCCTACAACCACTAATAGCAATAAAAGACAATGTAGAGGAAAATGATATGACAACTGAAGTTTGGTGCTAGAGAAGACTCAAGGAAAATTATGGGTACTTTGACTATGTTAAGAATGGGCTAGGAGAAAGGACACTTGATGATTGGAGAGTTCATGCCTGAATTAAGAACTTCAAGGTTGGTGGGGACCAGCAATAGGTTAGTTGGGGGGAATGATGGGTCTCCAAAAGGCCATTATTTTGAGATTCTTTTATCTTGTTTTTAAACAATTTTCTTGCAAAAATAGTCACGACTCTATAGTTTTAAGAAAATGAACTTATGTTTTTATGTATACGTTATCTATATGTTAAGACATGAAGTATAAGTATGGATAGTTCAAATATGTTATATTTTCTTGAACCCACGGACTTCCATGGTATAATAAAGGAATGATACATGTTGATAAATGTTTTCCCATCCATGTTATGTTTTGGTAGATTCCTTCCTGTAGCTGTAGGATTTACAAAGAGTGATAGTTTAACATTACACCTTTTCTAACATTGATGATGAAATAAATATATGTATGTGGGAATTATATTCATTCAATATTTTGTAGGCACTTTCCACATGAGCTCAAAGTTAGCACCTCAACACTAAGTCAAATCCAACCAAATTGCTAAACCATCGCAGAAAAGAAAGCTATTGTATGTTTTCTATTATGGTAGCATATGTGTATAGCTCCCTCAACCTACTATATTCTTGGAGGATTTAATCATGGTTAATGATATTTCTTGTTGACATTCTAGTCATTTATTTATTAGTGACATACACTTATTCAAATTGTAAGTATCTACTAAGTATACTTTATAGTTAACAATGTTAACCAAGCATTTTAGTTTCTTCTAAGTTCTACAGTTGCTACCAAGTCCCTTGGATAGATTTTAGTTTGCACCAAGAAAATTTGTTGATCAGTAGTATAAATTGAGCATCTCAATGTATGTCAATTTTATCAGTGCAAACCAAGTTGTGTAGTACTTACTGAGTTAGTAGTTGATGTGATGCAAGTCTAGTGTTAACCAAACTACTTAGTGTTAACCAAGTGACTCAGTTTATACCAAGTTCATAGTGATAGCATTGATAGAGCTATGTAGTTTAAATCAAGTGATTCATTTTATATGTCAAGTTTTACAGTATTTGTTCAGACACCAGTGCAGACCAAGTTCAGAACTACTTGGAAGTGATCAGTATGGACCGAGCTTCTATGTCTACTAAGTGCATGATGATGATGAGCATTGATAGTGGATGATGAGTATCAAAACCTCACCAAGTCAGTCTTTAGAACCCGAGTTTCTACACTTTGGTTGACTTTGTAATTTTTGTATAAACTTGTATTGTGGTTGACTTTATAATTTGTAAATTGAATTGGTATATATGTAATGTATTGTATCACATCCAAAGAATGGGATGGTATGGAAGTAATGTGATAATCAGAGAAGAAAAAGAGAGAATTACAAAGGCTATAGTAGTTTAAGGAGCAACAAAGATTTATCTATCACAACAAGGTGATTTCTACACTCAAAGGAATCTCATTCAACAAACCAAGTTACAAATCAAATATTAGCTACTACTTCATCCTAATAGGTGGATTAGTCAAATCCTTTAACAAGGTGGACCTAATAGTCTTATGTAAATCTCTTTATTGAGTGTATAATTCATTGTATGTTTGTAAATCCTTTTGCAAGGTGGACCTAGCAGTCCTTATTGCTCCTAATAGGGCAGGTCATTAAAAGTGATCATTGTAAGCCTTAATAGACCAAATTTATATTGCAATACTAAAGCTTGTGGGTATCATCCTCACCTCAGTTTTACTTTCTATTTGGAAAGTTTTTGGGTCACCAAATTGTGTGTCAAAAGTGTTATGTATGCTTTAATGATTTTATTTTTTCATGCATGCAATTAGATTAGAATTCACTTGAAGGATTAATTGTTGATTAAGGATTAAATTTTATAAGTTATTGATTCACCTCTCCCCTATGATTAATGTAGCCTATCATAATTTTTCCTAGAAATTTCTATTGTAAAATTTATGAGTTTTTAATTGATCTTCATTAATGGAGTGATCATAGAGTTAGGAAGTGTTAGAAATAGGGATTACTAAGAGGGGGTGAATTAGTAATCTACAAACTTTATTTTCCAACTGGGTACTATTTCTTACTTTAAACCATGCATAACAAAGCAATAAAATAATGTTGAATAGTAATAGTAACAATGCACAAAGATAACTCATAACACCATATTTTGTTAACTAGGGAAACCCTAGCCAATGAAAAACCTTGTGGGGATGATATCCACTAGATAATATACTAATATATAAGTTCCTCGTTAGAAGATGGACACTATTATGAGTCAATGAGAAAATTTAGTATAAGAAATCTCTATTAGGAGACTTTGAATCCATACTAGGAGATTCCAACCCTGTTAGCAGTTGTAGTATAGTAAATGCAAGATGAGCTCACTGCCCAAATATGCACTTCCAATTACAAGAAGAGTTCACTACCCAAACAAGTAATAAGACTTCTCGAATATAATTACTATATCTTCTTCCTTGACTGATCTCTAATCTTTGGCTTGATCTTAGATCACTAAATAGCCCATATAAAACTTTGCATATATCACTTTCACAAAAGTTTGCATATAATCACAATTACAAGATAGCGATTGCAATTACATTCACACTTCTCATCGTAAAATCTCCTTTACATAAATACCATGCCTTTACAAAAAAAATTATTGGGTTAGATAAGACCACAATCCACTTTTCCAACTTAGAGTAAACATCTAGGATGTCGGCCCTAATTGGACAAGCAATTATCTTGTAAACAAAACAATTCTTTCATTAAATTTCACTATCTCGTTTCGCTTCAAACATGATTATCTCTATTTTGTAGAGTTTATACTTACTTCCAAGGTTATACACATCATCAAAAAAATGCATACTATCTCCATCTAACTTTGCTAGTCATAATATGACATCAACAACAAGTTATAAACAAAATAATACACTTTTATATACCAAATTCCATACTTAGACAATCTTCTAATTATCAAATGCTAAGTATCTTTTATTTTGAGGTTTCCTATAGGCATGTACATCATGTGTTTCCATAAATGACAATAATTACGTATCACTATTAGTCAATTTTCAACAATCTCCCCCTTTGGAATTGATGGCAACAAAATAGGAAAAATTGGCTAAGTGATAAAAACTTAACACAACAAAAAATAAGTAACACATTACATCTTATTAAAATTTGTCCATATTACATAATCTCCCCCTTGCAATACACTTTACAATTTTTTGCAACTACTCCCCCTTTGACATCAATGGCAAAGGTCAAAATATCATAAATCTATCCAAAGCTATCAAAATGTTGTCATTCTTTATGGTGATATGATCTTCATGCAATCATCAAAAAAATTCTTAAGACTGTTCATACCTTTGGTCCATGTCTCCTTGGTGGATTCAACTGAGATGAGAATTGCACATAAAGCATATGATGCAATCTCAATTGCATTAGGATCTAAATATCAAAAGTTAGAATAGGTGTCATTGGCCTTGACACATTCTTCCAACTATTTCTCAAAAAAATAAAAAATAAAGCAATAGACTCTCTAAAATCTGACATCCTCTTCAAAATTAGTTCTTTCTGAAGTTCTAGTTTTCTAATATCACTATGAATACTAGCCACTTGTCCTTCAAAATCATCAACTTTGCAAGATGGATGTTGGATCTAGTAGGATAAAGCCTCTAGCTCACTCATCTTTCCTTCTATCTAACTATCAATGTCTTTAGTCAATTTGTATGATAAAGTACACTAGAAATACAAAGTTTTCCCATCCTATTGACATTTCTAAAGTTCCTTGATACAAGTATCAAGATTAACTAGATCATTCTTAATGTTCTAGCAGATGGTACTAAACAAGTTAGAATCATGTGAAATATGTGCCTTTTCTTCTACAACATTTAACAAGTTGGTAAACTCTTCATCAAATGATTTCAACACTGCATGTGCCCTCTTTTCAAGATCTGATTTAGTGTGTTGTACTACCAAGGTACTATGTAGTCTATCAGTAACATCCATTAAGGTTTTTTGTAGGCTTTTTACTATCATATTCTTTGTATAAGCTTAGATAGGGATGAGATCAGGTCTATTTGATCATCATCATTAGTTGCCAAACTAGAAAGAGAGAGTGGAGTGGATGAACTAGATGGTTTAGTATCATCCTCTCTTTGTTTCTTAGCTACTTCTTTTGTTCTTCTCTCTTCTTCTTCTTCTTTCTTTTCTCTTTCCTCTCTTTTCTTTTCTCTGTTATCCTCCAATCTTTTCTTCTCATCTTCCTCTATTTTCTTTCTCATTTATTCTTCTTGTATTCTCTTCTTTTCCTCCTCTTCATTTCTTTTCTTCTCTTCCTCAAGCAATTTATTCTTGGCCTCCTCTATTTTCTTCTTCTCTTCTTCAAGTAACATCTTCTTTTCAATTTGTCTCAATTTATCTTTAATATCCTCAGTATCTGGATCTTTAAGTTTGGAACCTTCAAATAGATTGACATCATCAATGTTAATGGTAACAATGGTTTGATCAATTTGCATAGTGTCACTACTTACTGACACTTCTAAGGCTCTAAGTGTTGTAGGAGATGCTTCTTTTGACTCTGTTAATATCTAACCGATAGTTGTCATAGTCTCACTTCTTAGTTTATCTTTTTCACCAACCATAAATAAAAATAGTCTCACTTTATTTCTCAAATATGGTGTGATATTATTCAACAATATTTTAATCTCTTCTTCATCATTTAGTCTTGCAAATAGTTCTAAGCATAGGCTTCCAAAGTTCTAAATCTTCTTCCCCTACAGGAGCCTTCATCTAAATGAATCTTTCATAGACTTTCTGGTTAATTAAGCTCTCAAGATCCTTCAATTTTAGATTGTTTGCTATAATATATCTCATGGTAGAGATAGCAATATGATCCTTCTTAAATCTATTATATAGATCATATAAAAAATTCATCTGAACAAAGTTACCTTCATTAGCAATAGTTGTGCTAATCTACTTTATCTTTGGCTTCCAAGGTTGCTAAGCTTTACCTGTTGATTTCTTTGATGGAGTCATTTTATCTTCTTGCTTGATCTCTTTTTCTTCTTCTTCTTCATCACTAAACTCAAAAAAATTCAATAATGTTTTTTGTCCCTTTCCTAGTTTGGTGGCTTGTTTCTTTACCCTCTTTGTCTTGGTTGTCACTTCTTCCACCAATCTTTTAGATTTTCTTGTTCACTAGGTAGAACATCTAACACTGTTGCATATGGAATTCTTTTCTCTAAATATGTTTCTACAATAGATACTGATAAGGTTTGTATATTCAATATTCCTCACTTCATAGTTTGTCTTATAGCTTGTAACTCACTCTTAGTCATTATGGCCTTAGATAAAGCTTTTTTCATAATAGATTCTATCATTTTGTATGATGTCTTCTATACAAATTCTTTGTTATTTGACCAGGTAATCTCATTATATGTACCAAATTTGTATTTTACTTTATTCTTTTCTAGATTAAAAAATAAATCAATATAACCAACTGCTATATCATCATTCAATTCATAACCCAAGGGATCAAGAAATTTTTCCTAAGGTTCCACTACTTGAATATAGGTGAAATTTGTATCAACCAAAACACAAATGTCTTCCTTAAATTTGTCCACAATTGCAGGTGCAATTCTAAATCTTTGTTTCATTTCATTCTGAAATGTCATCATTATCAAGTTACCACTATCCAATATCTTGTCTACAGGATGCCTTCTACATACTTCTATGATCTTCTCCATTGTACATCTATCACTGCTCATTATGTCTATGACTGATAAGTAAGGAAACCTTTTAAGTATATCAAAGAATATGTGATTGATCAATGACTCAAATCTAAAGACGTCATTCTTTTTCCTCTTGATCTTTTCTAGGTTTTCTAAGAGTTGCATTCTTAAAATTTTACTAAGATTCACTTGTTCCTTTTCTACACATATCTTATAGGCTGCATAGATGAATCTAGCCGATAGTTCATCAATCTTTGAGCTTGCACACATAGAATAGGAAATGATTCTAGTCAAAAAATTTACATCATCTTTCTTTATGGTGATGATCACCATATCTTTTCCATTATATATTGCCTTAGTATAACTCTCAACTTTCTTCTTGACTATTTTCTCACCTATAGATACACTGCCTTGTTTACTAAGACTAGATACCTCATGAATATGGTCAGCAAAAATATCAATTATATTATCTTGCATCCATAATTTTTCATCATGTATCCTACTCAATATGATTTGTGTCCATTCATTTGTGTCTAACTCATGGTAGAAATGAAATTTGAATAGGTCTAGTTCCCTTAAATGTTCAAATTTGGACTTCATAGTCATGTTGTGATTGAAAACTAATTTCATGTCTTTTTTCATGAATTCACTACCAATCAACTCAAACTTACTATTCAAATAACTTCCTACATCTTCAAGATATACTACATTGTTCAAAGTGATAAACAATGTTGAGTTAGGGTTTCCTTTAGTAGGTTTTATGGAAACAACTTTCAACTTAGGTCTATCCTCATTCTCAACATTGTGCACTACTGACATATACATAATTCTATCAGTTAAGAACTTTTACCAAATAAATTTGCAAAAAAATGATAAAATACTTCTTTTCAAAAATAGGGTTTTCTTCAAAATCACCTTAAAAAGGTTCTTTTGAGTGCTCTTCACTTTGGATGAATTTACAATGAAGTGAAAATAAATTGTGTACTCTATTTATTTCATCAACTTGAACTTGCATTAATTGCATACTTTGCAAACATGAAAAATTTGTCAATTACATTCTATAACCAAATAACTCCTCGAGATCATTTGTTCGATCTTCAAATGCCACTTGAGGTTTTCCATAGCCTTCTTTTATCATGAAAAACTCCACAAGATTTCACTTCATGAGATTCTCTATAAAGCATACTTTTCATCTTCTATTAGAGAATTAACCTTTTTCTATAATGCTAGTAACTCTGAATTCCTTAATAACTTATTTAGATAAGCTCTAAATTACAAGTGAGATTAGTTACCATCTAAACTTAACTGGGTACACCTTTTTCCAACTTCACTATGTCTAGTTCAATATTTGGATGAAGTTCTCAAGTTCTGATGTTGTGAACAAGCTTAATTCAACTTCCTTGAATCAAACTCAATAAATGACTTCGATCTTCTTGTCTCATTATCACCCAGATTTTCCTTTGAGATATCTACTTCTTTTATAAATTCCTCATTAAGTTCTTCTGAAAGTTCACTAACAATGTTTCTATGTTCCTCATTGTCTCTCTTAGTTCTAGAGTTCCTTTCATGGTTCCTTCTATCATTTCTGACATTTCTTCCATCATTCCTTCTATTCCCAAAGTTTCTTCTATTGTTCCTTCTATCTCCAAATTTTTTGTCCATTCTACAATACTTTTCTATGTGTCCAAATTTTTTGCATAACTGACATATTGGTGCTCTACTTATAGGATTATGTTGATCATCAAGTGCATGACAATTTTGAGCAATGTGTCCTAAGTTGTTACACTTATAACACACAATCTTTCTCTTATCTTCATAAGATTGTCCTTCTCGTGATGTCCTTCCATTAGATCTTCTTCTATCTGTAGGGTTAGTATTTCTAGACATTCTACAATTCCTTCTATCATTATCATACTTAGGTTTCCTACAATCAATTGCATTATGACCCATACCATGACAATGATGATAAAAAAATTCCCTAACATGATTAAATGACTTGTTAGTACAATCTTTTTTCATATGTCCTATTTCATTATATAAAAAGCACTTACCTCTAAATTCATACTTGGTTTCTCTAGGAGATTCCACTTGCTTTGGTTCATCCAAAATTTCTACTTCCTTATCTTGTCCAACTTCTTTAGATTTATTAAAAGTTTGACTAGATTTAATCTTATCGTCAGATTTATCTTTTTTTTAGATCTAATCTAATCTTAGGTTTCTTCACAAACATGTTAATTAGATAACCAAGATTAGTCTTGTCATAAGTAGGTCTTTATATTTCCATTAAATCATCAATTTTTTCTCTACTAGAGTAAAGCTTCTCAAGATGTTGCTTGCACTAAGTTAATTCACCTTTCACAATGGTATTGTACTTATGAAGTTCTTCATGATCTTCTTTCAATGTTTCAAATTTAGATGTTTTCTTTACTAGACTCTTAGATCTACATTTTCAATATTCAAATTGGACTCAATTTTGCTAGAATTATTTCTCAAAGTCAACTTTAGATTCATAGTTTTCAACTAATGCTTCAAGATCTTCAACTTTGAATAATCATCATCACTAGTTCATTTAGTAGGTTTAGGCTTGGATTTGAGATGCTCAATCTTTTCTTTTAATTGACCAATGTATACTTCGAAGTCTTCATATCTATCCTTCAACTTATCTCTTTCTTTAGTAAGGGGATCAATTTTTCCAAGAGTTTCTTCAAGGTCCTTCATCAACTATTCCATATCCATAAGGATCTTACTCAAGTTCTTAAGCCTTTTCAAAGTAATTAGTCTAATACTAATTGTTAAAAATAGTGATTACTGGGGGGGTAGGGGGTTGAATCAATGATCTACAATCTTTAGTCACCAACTAGATATTATATCTTACTTTAAGCCATGCATAACAAAGCAATAAAGTAATGTTGAATAGTAATAGTAATAATGCACAAAGATAATTCATAAAACCATATTTTGTTAACTAGGGAAACCCTAGCCAAGGGAAAACCCTAGTGGGGATGATACTACTAGATAATATATTGATCTATAAGTTCCTTGTTAGAGGATGGACCTTGTTAGGATTTAATGAGAAATTTTAGTATAAGGAGTCCTTAGTCACCAACTAGATATTATATCTTACTTTAAGCCATACATAACAAAGCAATAAAGTAATGTTTAATAGTATTAGTAATAATGCACAAAGATAACTCATAACACCATATTTTGTTAACTAGGGAAACCCTAGCCAAGGGAAAACCCTAGTGGGGATGATACTACTAGATAATATATTGATATATAAGTTCCTTGTTAGAGGATGGACCTTGTTAAGATTTAATGAGAAAATTTAGTATAAAGTGTCCTTGTTAGGAGACTTTGAATCCCTATGAGGAGATTCCAATACTCTTAGGAGCTGTAGTACAGTAAATGCAAGATGAGCTCACTTCCCAAACATGCACTTCCAATTACAAGAAGAGCTCACTACCCAAACAATTAATCAAACTTCTAAAATATAATTACTATATCTTCTTCCTTGACTATTCTTTGATTTTCAATTCAATCTTGGATCACAAAATAGCTCATTTGGCATATATCACTTTAACAAAAGTTTTCATATAATCACAATTACAAGATAGCACTTGCAATCATAATCACACTTGTCATCACAAAATGTCCTCTGCATAAATACCATGCCTTTACACAAATTTTTGATGGGTTGACTAAGACCACAATCCACTTTTCCAATTTAGAGTAAACATTTAAGATGTCATCCCTAATTGGATAGGTAATTATCTTGTAAACAAAACAATTATTTCCTTCAATTTTGCTGTCCTATTTCACTTCAAACATGATTATCTTTATCTCATACAGTCTATACTAACTTCCAAGGTTATACACGTCAACAAAAACATGTATACTATCTCAATCTAACTTCATTAGTCATAATATGATGTCAGCAACAAGTTATAAATAGAACAATACACTATTGTATACCAAATTCCATACTTAAGACAATTTTTTGATTATCAAACATTAAGTATCTTTTATTTCTGAGCTTTCCTATAGGCATGTACATCATGTGTTTTCATAAATAACAACAATTACATATTATTATTAGCCAATTGTCAACAAGAATTTGTTGTATTTTTCCTTTAAATAATGCCTTATAATGCCTTGAGAAAATGTTTAAGAAAGAAGTGAAGAAGAGAAAATAGATTGATTTCATAACAATAGTGTGTGATCTTGTTTTCAATCAGATGCAATCTCTTATCATGAATGAATAGAATACAAAGTTCAAGTTTACATATTTTTTCTTGATTGTCTTTTCTGTTCACTCATCCAAGGGGGCCCAATTGGTGAGTGAACAACTCTATTATAATAGGTTTCATTTTCTTGTTTGTTTCTTCACAAGGTAAAATTCTATTTTTCCTATAGCCACTGATAATAGAATCAATGAACTATTTATGTAGCATAGGTACATAAATAGGTTTACTATTTGCAACATTACTTTAAGCTTTAAGTTAAGATGTTGTTTTAGTTTCTAGCTTAAGTTTCCTTTAGAATGATATTTGTTTTAGTTGTAATGACTTAAATAAGAATTATAGTGTATACCGTGTAGCCATCCTCTCATGCTTACACTCCCAATTTGAAAAAATCAAATGAAGTCGATGTGTTATTTTAGGAAAACATATGATTCTTTCTAACCATGGAATCACTGTAAAAGGATGTCCAATCCTTTGTTACTAGGGTGTTAAGCTAACTGACCACTCTTCAAATTCTAGTAAGTGCAAGTGACTCAAAAATTGATTATATACCTATAAAAAAACTTGTATTATTTGTTTAGTGCTTATACAAAAGTAAGCTCATTTGATATAAGGTTTCTAGTATGCTAAGCTAACATAGTAAGCTCGAGATCACTAACATTTCTCTTCTACTTAGTAGTAATTGCAATACCTTAAATTCTTGGAAACAACAAACAAAATAGTATAATTTATGATCACCTCATTACATCTTGATTCATGCTAGTATTATCTTTTCATACCTTACATACATGGAATTGATGTCAAATATACCTTTTCAAGTGTTAGTTCCACACATACCATTGATTTCCTGGTTGAGGGTGGTGTGATCAGTTGATCCATGTGATGAAGTGACCTCATCTTGCCTTGAAGTTCTAAAATCTTCCTTCTTTTTCCATGTATTTTTCATCTCTATCTTCACCTTCTCAGCATCAACCTTTTCTTTACCTCTTCTAAATTCACTCCTTGGTGTAGGTGAACTAGTTGGACAATTATTTTTCACATGACCAGTCTTAAGAAAACTAAAGTCTATAACCTCACACAACCATTTGTTGTAAATGCCTCTATGATGTGTCCTTATGTAATTTTAAGGAACATGACCATACTCACTACAATAAAGAAAATCATACCTTGCATTGTAATCCCAATCATAAGTATTCCCATGATGATTTACCTTAGCTTTCTTGTTTGGTGTCCACTTAGGTTTAGATCTACATTCATATTCCATGTGTCCATCCTTCTAATAATTGTAATAATATCCTTCAAATTTTTGAGTTTTTATGGTCTTGGTCTCGCATTCATGTTCTTGATGTCCTTGCTTTTTGCATTTATGGCAATGTTCCTTATATCTCTAATTAGGATTTTGATTTCTAGTTTTTCTCCTAAAGACATTTGTTGTGTAACCCAATTTCCATAGTGATGATAAGTGGTATTGATGTTCTTACCTTTGTAGTTCCTTTTCTCACAACTTCTAGATTATTCTTCTTTCTCAATAGTAGAATAGCCCAAACAAATAGTGTCATTGTTTGACCTTGGTGCTTTCGTCAATTTTTCAAAATAGTTTATGGCTTTACTAGGCTTGTTAAGCTTCTATTTCTTAGTCTTTAATTCATTCTGCAATAGGGTATTCTATGTTTCCAAAGTTGTAATCTAAATTTCTTTCCTATTTAGTTCTTGATTTGTAATCATCAATTGATTCATTAGATCCAATAGAATTCTTGATAAGTTTTGTACATCTAATGACTTCTCCTCAAGTCTATAAGCTAGTCCTCTTTTGTCTTCTTCAATCATGAATCTATCTTCTTCATATTTCTTTTTCAATTAAAATATCTCACATAAAAATATTGACTAAGTTTCTTGTTCCCTTTTTAGATTCCTAACTTCCTCATTTAGGGTATTATTCTTTTCCATTAGATCTGCAATAGTTGCATCAAATTTATTTGAGTTTCTATCCTTGAACAATCTAGTAGTGTCTTCTTCTTGATATTGAGTGTCATTTTGTTGAATGGCTAATTCTTTTCTTCTTTTCAATGAACATTTCAAGTCATCTCTTGCATCCTTGAGTTTATATAGGGCAAGCTATATTTCAATATTCTAGTTCTCAATAGTCTTTCATAATTTGCAAACTTCCATCTTCAAGATCTTACCTCTAGAGTTGTCAGACTTTTCTTTCTAGAGAACAAAGCTATGATACCAATTATTAGAAATAACAATGTGAAAGTATTTTCTAAGGGGGAGGGGTGGGGTGAATCAAAACTTAAAACTTTTACCTCTAAAACATTTCACATACTTTCATCTCATAACTTAACATGCAAACTAAAATAACTAAGCATGCATGTCATCCATAGCATAAAGTAAATAACATATAACACATGAAATTTGGTTACCTAGAAACCCTCCAAGGAGAGGTAAGACTAGGGTGAGGATGACACCCACAAATCTTCACTACTATTGTTGTAAAGTGTGGCTTATTATGGCAATAATGTTTTAATCATAAACTATGAGATACCCTATAAGAGGCTTTCCCTATTAAAGGCTTAAATAAGTGTTGAAAATTTGTTTAGCACTCCCCTTTTGATTCATGACAAGGTCTTAGCCACCTCCTATGTACTATAAGTTGAGTGGTTGTATTGGGCATTGGTAGATCATTCTTTGGTACAAAAAAAAACCCCACTCTAACAAGTGGTATCAAAGCTTGGTCACAAGTTTCAATCCTTAGACCCTCATGTAATGTTGAGGGGGGGATTGTTAGAAAAAAATTTAGTACTCCCCTTAGAATTAATGAAAAGAGTTTAACTACCTCCTATGTTGATGGGGTCAAGCCAAACAATAGAATGGACACAACAGGATGGGGGAAAATTTTATTAACTATGTAAAATATGCTAGTACACTTAGTGCAGAGTAATAGACTCCAAAACAGGCCCTATGGGCTTAAAATAGCAAAATCTAGAGATAAATTCTTCTCCTAGTACCTCCTCTCAAACTCCACTTCGAACTACCTTTTACAATGCCAAAAATGTTCTTAAATAGACCTCGAAGGGTTAAGGATTAGGAATACATTCTAGAAAGTGCTAGTTGGCATCCACTGACCAAATAGAAGGCTCTAGAAGTCACATTAGAAGTTGGCACGAAATTAGAAGAATCCAAAAACGGTAACCAAACTTCTGGAAGGCATAACTTTTGAACCGTAGCTCTGATTGACGAACTGCTTACATTTTTGAAAAGCTCTCAAAGTGTTCTATAGCCCTATAAACAAGCTTTGCTCATTCCCCATTTTTGGCCCTATTCGAGGTCATTTAATGCCCCTAACCTGACTTTGAAGCATTCTTAGGAGGTCTCCAGAAACTAAAAAACTGTGATAACTTTCAAATCGTGGGGCCTTTTGACCTTATTCTTTTTCTAGAATGCTCTAAATTACAATGAAAATCATCCGACCAATTTACACCTTCTAGTTCACCAAAATGATGGCTCAATTACATACTCCTATTTTTTTGACATTTACAAGTATCCCAAGGTGATTAAAAACTCTAACCCAAAACACTAATAGTGGAACTGTGAGAGTTGGAACCTATATTTGACCCAAATGGGTATCTAGAAATGAAAACACATGAAACAGAAACTAAGTCTAAGTACATTTTTCTGGGTGACACAGGATTGCCCTTATACCTCTAGATGCTCCGGCATCAGACACCCAAGGTAGATTGAAAAGTGACCCTGTCACTTTATGAATGGTAGAGGAAATCTCAAATGGGAAACCTCAGCTTCTGATACCCAAGTTGAGTCCTCTATTAGCCATCCTTTCCACTTGACCAGATACTCTTCATATTGCCTATTTTTGGTACTCCTACCCACATGACTATCCAGAATCTCTTCTATCTCCTCCTTCTTAGAAGTAGGAATTGGACATGGCTCTAACATCATCTCCTCATCTGCACCATCATCATGATACTCTGTTAATTCTGTAATGTTGAAAATAGGATAAATGCGAATTCCATCTAGCAACTCTACTTCATATGCATTTCCTGAGTCATGTTCCTTCAAAATTTTGTAGGGGCCAAATTTCTTCATCTTCAGCTTGTTATAAGTACCGGCTGGAAATCTTTCTTTTCTTAGGTGTACCATGACTAGATCCCCTACTTGGAACTCCTTATGTCTTCTCCTTTGATTAGCCCTAGCTTTATATTGTTGGTTCATCTTGGTAATGTGTGCCTAGACCTCCTCATGTAGACGCTTGATATGTTCAGCAACTTCTTCAGCTTCAACACTTGTCCTCTCCCCTTGCTCTATCTTCCTCAATTTTGGTGTAGTCCTTGGGCTACTTCCATATACAATTTGGAATGGTGATCTACCAGTACTCCTGTTTATAGAGTTATTGTAAGAAAACTCTGCTTGTGGTAGAATCAAATCCCACCCCTTAGGCTTATCCCTAACTAAACATCTCAATAAATTGCCCAGACTTCTATTTACCAGTTCAGTATGTCCATCAATCTACGGGTGATGTATAGAACTGAACTTCAAGTCTGTTCTCAACTTCTTCCACAATATTCTCTAGAAATACCCACAAATTTAGTATCTCTATCAGAAATTATACTCCTTGGGAGACCATGTAGTCTTATTGTAGACACCTAAAATCCCTTAGAAAATAAAGTATTTTTATTTTCTGAAAAGTCCTTGATGACATCATCATTTATTAATTAATTAATTATTTTATTTATTTATTTATTTTTATGCCATTAAATCCCTTTATCTTAATTTAAAATATTTAATTAAGGAATCCCTCCCAAAAATGTTTAAATCTTATTTAAACATTATTTCCTTATTTATTAATTATTTAATTAATAAATTGACCAAAAATCCCAAAATAAATAATCTATTTATTTTTTGCCCAAAACTTGGCCAATTTCCTTAAGATCACTAACCTCTTCCAAAATCTTCTAATCCTTCTTTAATTTCAATTAAAGGCTAATCCCATCATTTTCTACCCCTAATCCCAGCTCAAAATATTTAACTAAGGTCAAATATTAATTCTCATATTTATTAAAAATGTTTTAATAAATATCTCCTCAAGTATCATAGCTGGAATATCCAAATCTTGTCCAAAGCTTGTACCATATTCCAACCTATATTATATGCCAAAGCTTGTATCCTAGTTTGTATCCTATCACATGCACACAAAGAACCCCATTTTCAGTTACACTTTTTGTAAACCATCTACCTATCTGCCTATCAACTATTACAAACATCCCACCCTTCACTAAAATTTCCATCTCACAAAACCAAAACATAAACACCTTGTACATTTGTAAAATATCTTGGTCTGTCAGCTTGTACATCCTCTTTAGCTTAGTACCATTGTATCTATCCAGCTTTCGTGTACTTGACCAGCATCTTGCACACATCGCCCAACCCTTGGTTAGCTATTCCAATGCATCCTTTAGCTAGATCTCCTATCACCAAAGTGTTATCCTTCTTAGTTCAGCTTGCTAGATGCATCATTCATCCAGATCCATCAGCTTAGGTGCTCTCTGATAAATCCTTGTAGGATATAGCTTTCCTCATGTCTGATCTTGGTCTATTAGTACCTTGTCCTACCCATCTTTTTGGCAAACGGTTCTCTTTTGGATTTTCGCTTTCTTTTGATTTGAAATCTTCCCTTTTGGATCTTGAAATATCTTTTCTAAGCAATCATTTTGTTCCCTCCTCAAGGTTGCCACGATCTTCCATATCATGGTATATTGTGAATGGGGCAATCTGAGCGTAAGGTCTTAATCAGGTCTTTTGTTTGTTTTTATTTTTTTCTTGTGGCTTACCCAGTATCAGTTACATGCTACTTTCTTTGGGAATCATGTGTGATTCTTGGGCAATCCTTACGTACTTATTTTGAGTTAGTTCGTCAGTCCTCTGGATAGTTGGTGAAAAGGCCTTAATGTTCTTGGTAACCTTGGCAATTAACCAATAGTCCTATAGCAAATCTAGTGCTCAACTACATGGTGGTACTTCTCTTTGAAGTATCCCCCTGCTCAAAAGGCTTCAATGGATTCCCTTCATCTCCATTATCCCCCATCCATATCCAGCATTCGTCTCTCCTACCCCAGCTTGTGCAACTATATCTCTTTGAATCAATCTTCACTTTTAGCTTTAGGGATCCACAATCCTAGTCTTAGGGATCCACCAATCAAATCAATCCACCAAGCCTCATCTTTTGAGATCCACAATCCTAGTCCTAGGGATCTCTAAAACCCATCTTCTTCCAATCTGATTCTTTGAAATCCTGTTGCATCAGCTTTATAATCCCCTCATCCATCTCCCTATCTTGGATTCCTTTTTATAGCACTCCACTCCATCCTCCATCTCCCCTGACATCTTAAAACTTGCTTCCTCTTGTGCCTCTAATTCTTCCTTTATCATTCTCCCATAGTGAGAGTTTGAGCTAATTTAGCCCCTTCTCTTTGCCAACCTGAGTCTCCCTACTCATCTCAGATTCTCAATTTTTTCAAGAAATCGTCGCGCCTCACTTTCTCTCCCTGCTGCCTTCTTGGAGGGGCATCTTGTAGTCTATTCTCTTCTCTTTTACTCTAGCCTTGGGCATCTTATTTTCTTATCTTTAATGCCATGCCACTTGCTGCATCACATCAAAGAGGGGCAAAATGTAGACACCTAAAAATCCTTTAGAAAATAAAGTATTTTTATTTTCTAAAAAGTTCCTAATGACATCATCATTTATTAATTAATTATTTATTTAATTTATTTATTTATTTTTATGCCATTAAATCCCTTTATCTTAATTAAAAATATTTAATTAAGGAATCCCTCCCAAAAATGTTTAACTCTTATTTAAACATTATTTCCTTATTTATTAATTATTTAATTAATAAATTGAACAAAAATCCCAAAATAAATAATCTATTTATTTTTTGCCCAAAACTTGACTAATTTCCTTAAGACGACTAACCTCTTCCAAAATCTCCTAATCCTTCTTTAATTTTGATTAAAGGCTAATCCCATCACTTTCTACCCCTAATCCCAACTCAAAATATTTAACTAAGGTTAAATATCAATTCTCATGTTTATTAAAAATGTTTTAATAAATATCTCCTCAACCCAAACCCATGAAATAAATAAAATTTTATTTATTTTCTAAAAAACCTTTTATCCTCATCCTAGGAAATTCTAGACTCTTCTAGAAGGTCTTAATCCTAACCCTAAGTCTATCTATAAACCCCCTTTTTAGCCTAATCCACCCCATCCACCCATACTAACCATGTTTAGCTACTAACTCACCCACCCTCATTGAATGCCATCCACTTGCATATCTCTAACAAGATTAGTCTAATCCTAAACCCAAGCCTAATCCCACCCCCTAACCTTGTCACATTCCCTAAGCAAGCTTAAGACTTTCGTAAGCCAAGAAAAGTCAACAATCTCAACTCCCTCCAAAATATCCCAACCACCCAACCATGAATGCTCTTACAAAGCCCATAAAGACTCTTACAAGCCTATTCATTGCTCTTACAAGCCATTTATGAAGGGTCTTTATGAAGATATTATCCCTTGAGCCTCCTTTGTTGACTCATCCTTGCCCTTTCCTCCATCCTCTCACCTTGTGACATGTGTCACTCCTTGATTGGCTGTAAAGAAGCACAATCCATGTGCTCTCCTCTCATGCAATCCTAGCCCTCCTTAACTATTTCCCCATCCTTGCATCTTAGCCCTCAAACCCTCAATCCCTTAGCCTATAAATTGAATCCCCTCCCAAGCCATTTCATCACAATCCTTGAGTTAAAGTTATAATTCTAGTTTGAGAAACCAAAGCCCTTAACCATACCCTTATAATGCCAAATTGAGAGCTCACAAAGCTACCAATTTGCCATTTTCCATCTCCATTGAAGCATAGTTTGAGTATCTTGAGCACACATCGCAAATCTTATAAAATAGACACATCCCCAAATCAAGAGAATAATCTCATTGAGAGAGCCCCTTAATGGCTCACATTCTCATTTGAGTGTGTTTCCTCTTTGTCTCTCTTAAAGGTTATATTAGTGTTGTTAATTAATGCTTTGTTCTTTTAATAGATTAGTGTTTCTTGCTAACATATTAGTATATACATTTTGGCACACTTGGTGGGACCTAACCCTAAGCCTATCTCTAAACCCCCTTTTTAGCCTAATCCACCCCATCCACCCATACTAACCAAGCTTAGCTACAAACTCACCCACCCTCATTTAATTCCATCCACTTGCATATCTCTAACAAGCTTAGTCTAATCCTAAACCCAAGCCTAATCCCACCCCCTAACCTTGTCACATTCCCTAAGCAAGCTTAAGACTTTCTTAAGCCAAGAAAAGTCAACAATCTCAACTCCCTCCAAAATATCCCAACCACTAAGCATTCAATGCTCTTACAAGACCATAAATACTCTTACAAGCCCATTCATTGCTCTTACAAGCCATTTATGAAGGTTTTTTATGAAGATATCATCCCTTAAGCCTCTTTTGTTGACTCATCCTTGCCCTTTCCTCCATCCTCTCACCCTGTAACATGTGTCACTCCCTGATTGGTTGTAAAGAAGCACAATCCATGTGCTCTCCTCTCATGAAATCCTAGCCCTCCTTAACTATTTCCCCATCCTTGCATCTTAGCCCTCAAACCCTTAAGCCCTTAGCCTATAAATTGAATCCCCTCCTGAGCCATTTCATCACAATCCTTGAGTTAAAGTTATAATGCTAGTTTGAGAAACCAAAGCCCTTAACCATACCTTTATAATGCCAAATTGAGAGCTCACAAAGTTACCAATTTGCCATTTTTCATCTCCATTGAAGCATAGTTTGAGTATCTTGAGTACACATCCTAAATCCTATCAAATTGACACATCCCCAAATCAAGAGAATAATCTCATTGAGAGAGCCCTTTAATGGCTCACATTCTCATTTGAGTTTGTCTTTTTGTCTCTCTTAAAGGTTATATTAGTGTTGTTAGTTAATGCTTTGTTCTCTTAAGAGATTAGTGTTTCTTGCTAACATATTAGTATATACACTTACCACCTCTCTAAAAAACAAGTCTGCAATATGAATAGCATCATGATTTTTGTGGCATGTAATGAAATGTGCCATTTTGGAGAACCTATCAACCACCACAAATACTGAGTCATTACCCCTTTGTGTCCTTGGTAATCCAAGAACAAAATCCGTACTTATGTCCTCCCATGGCTTTGATGGAACAAACAATGGCTGATATAGTCCAGTATTGTGACTAAATCCCTTGGCCACTTGACAAACCTAGCAATTATGCACAAACTTCTTCACATCTTGTGACATTTGAGGCCAAAAATAATGTTCTTTGAGAATGGCAATGGTCTTATCTCGACCAAAATTTTGTGTCATCCCTCCACTGTGTTTCTCTTTAATTAGATTTTTCCTCATGGAACTCCTTGGAATGCACAATTGATTGCCCTTGAACAACATACCATCCTAAATCAAATAGTCTAGCCACTTGGTTCTATCTACAGCAACAGGCTCTTTACAAGCTTTCCATGCTTCAGCAAAATCAGGATCCTCAAGGTACAGATTCTTGAGTTCATCAAACCCAACAACTTCAAGATGCATTATTGTAAGCAACAAATGTCTCCTACTTAGTGCATCTGCAACCCTATTATATTTTCCACTTCTATGCTTCAACGCAAATGTATAGCTCTGCAAGAACTCTACCCACTTCATATGCCTCTAATTCAATTTACCTTGGCTATTTAGGCATTGTAATGCCTGGTGATCAGTATATAAAACAAATTCCTTTGGCAATAAATTATGCCTCCATTTCTTTAAGGCCTAAATTACTGCATAGAACTCTTGATCATAAATAGAATACTTCTTTTTTGCATCATTCAATTTTTCACTAAAATATGCAATAGGCTTACCTTTTTGGCTTAATACAGCCCCAATAGCACTGCTACTAGCATCACAATCCACCTAAAACACCTTTCTAAAATCTAGAAGTGCCAACACAGGTTGTTCTATCACCTTCTTCTTTAGCATTTCAAAACTTCTCATAGCTGCCACAGTCCATTTGGACTCTTTTCTATCCCCTCTTATTGTGTCAGTCAGGGGTGGACATATGCCACTAAAATTCTTAATGAACTTCCTATAAAAACTAACCAGACCATGAAATGATCTTACCTCAGTAGTAGACTTGGAGTAAACCATTCCAAGATGGCTTTTACCTTCTTTGGATGCATTTTGAGACCTTCAGGTGACATAACAAACCCCAAGTAGACTAATTTCTTTTTAGCAAAGGTACACTTATTCAGATTAATTAACAGTTTCTCTTCTCTTAACCTTTCAAGGACACTATGAATATGCAATAAATGTTCTTCCAAAGTCTTGCTGAAAATTAAAATATCATCCAAATAGACAATAATTTTTTTTGTCAAGAACTTCTTAAGTACCTCATTCATAAGCCACATGAAGGTGCTTGGGGTGTTCATCAATCCAAAGGACATAACTAACCACTCATAAAGACCCTCCTTGCTCTTGAAGGTAGTTTTCCACTCATCTCATTCTTGTATCCATATCTGATGATTGCCACTCTTGAGATCTATCTTTGTGAAGTACTGAGCTGCACTCAAGTAGTCCATAAGATCATCCATTCTTGGCAAAGGAAACTGATACTTGATGGTTATCCTATTTATAGCTCAAGAGTCTGTACATATCCTCCACTCTCCATCCTTCTTTGGTTCTAGTACTGTAGGTACTACACATGGACTCAGGCTCTCCTAGATCAAGCCCTTCCTCAATAGCTCCTAAACCTATCTATTTAGCTTCTTAGTTTCAGTAGGAGTCATCCTGTGAGTAGCCTTGTTAAGAAAACTAGCTCTTGGGATTAAATCTATCTGATGATTGATTTGCCTTACTAGTGGCAATCCTTCTAGAACATTATCAGAGATGATATCTCCAAACCCACCTAGTAAATCTGAAACTTCAAGTGGTATTTTACTACTACCTTCTTTATATTTCCTAGGAATCAAAGCATAGCACATACACTGATGTTTCATGCCATCTAAAAACTTCCTTCCATCAAAAAGAAAAATCCTAGCACTGCTACATACCTTTTTGCCTTCCTTTTTCATGGGCTTCAGTTTGTGGTGAACTCCATACTTTGTTAGAGAGTATGTGTTTGCATGACTATCATGTACTGCATGCCTATCAAACTACCATGGTCTACCAAACAATAGATGGAAAACATCCATTGCAATAACATCACAGAGAACTTCATCATGGTAACTCCCAATTTTGAACTTCAATAAACATTGTTCACTTACTAGGACCTTATGATCATCTTTCACCCAAGAAATCCGATAGGGCTAGGGGTTTTTCTCCCTCTTGAGCTTCAGCTTAGAGACTATCTCCTCTAATACCAAGTTATCAGTGCTACCACAATCAATGATCACATCACAACATTTATCCTCACACTTGCACCTGGTATGGAATAAACTCCTCCTTTGTCCTAGTTCAATCTCACCACTTAGTAGGACCCTTTCATTTACTAAAGTCTCTCCTCCTTTTGCATCCTCTAAATGTGATGATTGTGCATCCTCATCCACATGAGCAACCCTAGCTTGACCCTCAGCTATCCTATCTGTCCTTCCTTATCCTTGAGGGAATTCAAAGGCACGATGACCTTCTTCATTGTAATGGAAACATGTACCATGGAAGCCTCTTCTTCCTTTTCCATGTCCTTTACCTCTTCTTCTTTGATTTCCAAAGTCTTGATCATGGGAGCGGTTGAAACCCTCATTCCTCTAGTTCCTGCTACTACCCACATCTTCATTTTTCTTTTGAGTTTCATTTTGACCTCTAGATGACCTACTGCTACCCCTTCCTCCTTGACCATGCCCTCTTTGTCTCCCTTCAAACCTTTTATTTAGATTCTCTTCAACTTTTAGGGCAAATTGGTATGCCTCCTCAATGCTGGTCATTCTTACCAGACTTAATTCCTCCTGGATGGTAGGTTGCAACCCATTGATATAATGAGCAACCTTCTTCTTATTTGCTTCTACATGCCCCACTCTAATCAAAAGTCAATAAAACTCCTCTGTATATTCTTGGAATAATTTTTCTACTTACTTTAACCCATGCATCTTCTTAAACAAATCAAGCTCGTAGTCAATAGGAATAAACTGCTTCTTTAGTTTGTCCACCATGCAATCCCACCTTGTGATCTTATCCTTTCCTCTTCTATTTCTTTCCAATTGAACCTCTTGCCACCAAATTTTGGCATGGCCTTTTAGTTTGGCCTTTGCAAACTTAACTCTATCTAGATCCCTAATATCCTCATACTCAAAGTACTATTTCAGTTCATTGATCCAATCGATCAACTCATCTTGTTTCAGATTTCTTAAAAATACACCCACATCAATTGTAGTTCTTTTCCCAAACTTAGTAATGGCCCTAAAAAGCCTCTCCTCTACCTAATTTAAAACTTCCCCATCAACTTCCCCTTTTGGTCCAATTTCTTCTTCTTCATTTTCATCCTCACTTTCGTCACCTACAACAACATTTGTTCCTCTACGGATCTCCTCCTGCAACACTTGAACCTGCCTTTGGAGGGCTCTAACATCCTCAATATTAATAGCTTTGGCCCTTCCACCATGCTCTATTTCTAGAGGAATATTCTTAATTCAAACCCACAACCACACATTCCTAGTGCAAACTGCCTCACAGTCGGTGCTCTATCTACACACTCAAGAAAACCTGCTCTGATACCACTTGATGGGGTCAAGCAAACAACAAAATGGACACAACAGGAAGGGGGAAATTTTATTAACTATGTAAAATATGCTAGTACACTTAGTACAGAGTAATAGACTCCAAAACATGCCCTATGGGCTTACAATAGCATAAATCTGGAGAGGTCACGTTAGAAGTTGGCACAAAATTAGAAGAATCTAGAAACGGTAACCGAACTTTTGGAAGGCATAACTTTTGAACCGTAGCTTCGATTGACGAACTGTTTAAATTTTTGGAAAGCTCTCAAAGCACTCTATAGCCCTATGGACAAGCTTACTCATTCCTCTTTTTTTGGCCCTATTCAAGGTCATTTAATGCCCCTAACTTGAATTTGAAGCATTCTTAGGAGGTCTCCAGAAACCAAAAAATTGCGATAACTTTCAAACTGTGAGGTCTTTTGACCTGATTCTTTTTTTGGAATGCTCTAAATTACAATGAAAATCATCTAATCAATTTACACCTTCTAGTTCTCCAAAATGATGGCTCAATTACATACTCCTATTTTTTTGGCATTTACAAGTATCCTAAGGTGATTAAAAACTCTAACCCAGAACACTAATAGTGGAACTATGAGAGTTGGAAACTTTATTTGACCCAAATTGGTATCCAAAAATGAAAAAACATGAAACAAAAACTAATTCTAAGTACATTTTTTTTGGGTGACACAGGATTGCCCTTATACCTCTGGATGCTCCTGCATCATATGTACTATAAGTTGAGTGCCTATATTAGGAATTGAAAAATCAATCTTTTGGCACAACAACAACCCCATTCTAATAAAAATATTGTTAGGTCTCACCTTGCTAGATAATTTAAACTCATAATAAAGTAAGCATTTGGTTAAAAGATTTACAAGAGCCTATTAAGACTACTCTATTAAGAGATTTACTCTATATCACCTATTAGAATAATCTACCACTTGATCCTTTGGTTAGTACCTTATTGCTTGATATCAAATCTCCTCTTTAATGGTTATCTCTTAATCCCCCACATCAAATATATCTTCTCTAACCTTTCACTGCTTGTCTGTGTTCCTCTCTGACTGATTCTTCATTACAAAAATCTATCTTAGCCATCTTTTCCTCATTACAAAAATCTATCTTATCCATCTTTTCCATGTTCTTTCACACTAGATACTCTCTTTGGTATCCTCCTTCATAACATTAGGATTCCCTTAGGGTTTCCTTCTATTATAAACATCATAGAGACAAAATTAGGTTAGAATCAATGACTGTGGTTGATCCATATTGCTACCTAAAACTTCCCTTAATCTAATTGGTTGCATGGATAGCATATGGATGCATAATATGAATCCATACTTATCTTTTATATTCATACATTTATGATTATGTTAGCTAAAAATGGATTACATAGAAGTTGGTGTCATTACAAACATCTATGACATAAATTGTTCACTTGACATCAATAGGCACTAATGCTCAGCCTTCACTATGCACTATTTATTGATACTTAGCTTCTAAATAGCTCAACACACTCTATTTTCTTAGCACTTGAATCATTTGGCATAGTCTAACTACTTGGCACCTAAGTGTTCTCTTGAGACTTATTCTTAGCATGCTCTATTCATTTGGCTCACATTGATTACTAAGCTCACTCTAATCACTTGGTATGCACTATGCACTTGACTTGCATTGTTCTCTACTAAATAAAGACTATATTTTTCACTACCTTGTCAAAACCAGAATGAGATTAAAAGGTCAATGAAGGAAATGGAAAGGAACTAGCTATTACCAAACATAAGGCAATAATGAAGTGGAAAGTAATATTTGTTGATCCTAAGGTAAAAAATTGATCTTAGAAAATATGTGAAGAAGGTTCTCAAACCTTAGAAGCCAAAAGGAAAGATCATAACAAGATATAAGACATCTCAGCCCCAAGGTATAAAAATTGAAGGAAGTCCATCAAAGAAGAGACTGACTAGCTCATCAAATCCAAACATACAAGAGAGGTCAAGTAGGAAACTAATTATAGCACAAGAGGAAGAAGAAGATGATGAAGAGACCAAGTCTAATGAACCTAACAAATTGAATATTTTGAAAAGACTCCCTCCAATGAATTTGGATCAAGTATGTGAAAGAATTAGAGAATGAGGAATTTTTTTAGGATTCAAAGATATTACTTATGATTCTTTAAATAATGATGATCAAATTAAGCTTGAATAATCTATGATTGAGGTGATGATCAAATTTAGATGCAAACCCTTGGAACTAGGAGATGGATTCTCATAGATCTTGTAGAAATAGATAGATCCTAAATGGAAGTGGGCACTATCCATGGAGAAATACATAGGAGAAACTACATTGGCATAAGCTATGTTAGATTTTGGGAAGACACACATGTCTATAGCCCTCAAAGATTTTGTGAAGAAATTTATGCCGAGACATAGAGAATACAAAATTTTGAAGATAAAGCTCATGAAGTTGAGCAGGACAACATTTGGGTGTGGAAAGAAGTATTTTGAGTACTTACTCCAATAGTAGAGACTAGACAAGGAGAAGATGCAATTGAATTTGAGGATGCATAAAAGAAAGAAGTTGCTAAACTAATAGAATAATTCAAGAAAATAGTGAAATAGTGTGAACAATAGGAGGTTATTATCATCAAAGATGTATCTGATACACCTCCACAAAATCTAAATATACTAATTGAGGAGGACACAAAAATTCTAATGGTAGACACAACTCTACCTTGTACAAATCTAGTTTTTTTACAAGTTGTAGATTATCCAAAGATTGAGAATACAAAGACTGATAATCTAAAGGTTACATTGGTTGGAGAGGATACAAGTGTTGAGTAATAGGGAAAGGCTATTATTGTGTTTTAACAATTAACTTGTATGGCTATTCTTCAACAAGAGGTGAAGACAGATAAGATCAAGGAAATAAAGTTGGTAGTAATGGAGAAGACACCAAAAAGGAAAAAGCTTCAAAAGCTCGTGTACATCTATTGAGTACAAAGACTATAGCACCCTTGATTAAGATACCTATACCATAGGTGACATGTACTCTAGAGAAGCAGCAACAGGTGTTGAGATTAAGGGAAAAGGGGAAACAACTAAAAACATCACTACCTAGTCATACACCCACATGTTCTTAAATTTTGACTCAATCAGAAGAAGATGTAGATGAATTAGTAAGTCTAGATGAGGTAATTACTTTACCCATGTATGAATTGAACAACTTGACACATGAGAAAATGAAAGAGTTACAAACCTTGTTGAGCCACAAGGAAAAAAAAAAGAAAATCTTAGGAGAGAGAATAAAAAGAAACAAGTATTACATACTATTAAGGACTTTTTTTATGCATTTGGCATATCTAATTTAGATAATCAACATTTAATTTTGGATTAGATAGCGTACATAGTTGATAAAGCTCAAGTAGATGATATAGAGACCAATGAAAAATTTATTTAGTGGTCTAAAAGGAGATTTGATCATAAAGTTTTGGTGAAAGTATCACATCAAACTACAAATAGACAAGGAGAGCTTTCCAAATTAGTCACACAATTAGAAGAAATTTTTAAGATGATTTGTTCCTTGTACATGAAGTTGTGTGATGTTCAAATTTTTATACTAGAAAATAAATGTTCCATTGATTTATTACATGATGATATGAGGTTGATTTCTATTTCATTGACCAAGAACACAAGTTCAAGCTCACTCTCATACACTAAGTTAACAACTAGTTAGAAAAGGTTAACCTAGCTCATGGCTAGAGACAATGAGATAAGAAGTAAGTTGGTCTTAATTGTTAGCACATTTGAAAATAATTCAAAGAGAAGTATCTATAACATAGACTATTTTGAAGAAGAACACATGTTTTTAAGATATTGAAGGTCTAATTGATCTAGTTGTTGAGCTAGAAATTCCATTTCAAGTTTTGGAGAAACTATAAGATCAATATAGTAAAGGCTATGCAGAAATCTTGGCAAGCCATTAAAAATAAACCGATAAGCACAAGCTACCCCTAGTAGCCCCAACCCATTAGTGACAAAAACAAGGGGGGATATTATGAGGAAATAAGATAACCAACATAGTAGGTGTCAATGGGAAACAAGTCATGTCAAGAAGCACAAAGAGGAAGCAATGAGAAGAATACAAATGAAGTCATCATATGTTACAACATCAAAAATTTTTTTTAGGTTTTGATCAAAGTATCAGGGGGAGTATTTCTGAATGAAATAACTATTCATGACAAAGTGTTTTTTCCACTAATTTCAAAGGGGGAGATTATTGATCTCTAATCCTATGTTGTCTAAATTAGTGTCCAAATACTTCATCATTTACTAGGAAAGGATGAATGGTCATCACTACAACTAATTCATCTAGTGAAGGCCAAGAAAATATAAGGACTTGTTTATTTCCATTACTTGTCAAGAAAGTTAATGATTATTGAGCACTCCAGTTGAGATCAAGCACATATGTAATCCAATCTATTATATTAGAAATCGAGTAAATTGTAGAGACAATTTCATTAGAAATATATAACACTGAGAGGGGGGTGAATCAATATTTACAAACTTTTACCCACAACTAAATATTGTTAATTACTTTATAACTTGCATACGAAAGTAAAACAACAATTCTAAATAGTAAATATAACCATACACATAGAGAACTCATAATACCATTATCTTGTAATTAGGGAAACTATGGCCAAGGGAAAACCTTAGTGGGGATGATACCCACTAGATGATTCACTAAACAATAGGATCTTAGTAAGGATATTGACCTTGTTAGCAGTTTGTGAAATACATATAGTATCTTGAGTCCTTGTTAGAGGACTAGGACTTGTTAGAAGCCTCAACCCTATTAGGATTTGGTGGATCAAATATAATGTATGCAATAAGAGCCCATTGCCCTAACATGCAATTATATAATTTAGTTCTTCACAAGAATAGATATACATACAATACTTTTTGTCTACTATAATTTGTATTGCTTTGATCATATATCAAATTTAATCTACATATCATCTCATCAACTTCACATTGATCACATAACACAAATCATAGATATGCCACACTTGCATTCACATATCACACACTTATCTTTGTAGGATAAGATCTTTACTTATACCTCTCATATTCATAATTCACTACTTACTTAGCCTTCATACTTTCAAACACTTGGCATAATATAAAATAACTTATGGAAATAATATCCACATAGTTAGCTCATTACGACTTAGTAAATATTTTGTTACCAAAATAATTCCTCAAGTTGTACAATCCAATTATCTATGATGCTATGTTAAATATCTATATTGGTATTTTAATTATAACTCATGTCATATTGTTCATACACACCTCTCTACTAGTACACATCATCATGATGCTATTATAGATCTTTCCTCAATTGTGCATAAGATAACTCACAATGAATTGTCTGTACATTTCACGTCTACTCTCTTTTCTACTGCAAACTATCTAACACTCAATATATCTATCTAACCATATTGCCAACATTTTTTTGCTAAGAAAAAAGAGAATAACATGTATATAGAATTTGAGTGCCAATATTAATGATAGTGATGACCGAGTGTTAGCACATTCATATGCTAAGTAGTTCAATTTTGTCATATAAGTTTTTAATTGCATAAACAACTATGTAAGGACATTTAATGATATTTAATGTTTGTAAAGACATATAAGATAGAGATTACACATCATTGTAGAAAGTAATGATCCCAAGGAATGTAAATTAACCAATCAAAAAAAAAATGGAAAAAGAAGATGAATTATAAACCGTTGATTGAGATATAGAAATTTTGGAGAGCATGTATTTAAGGAGGATTCTAACCCTAGAATTAGTGTGTGATGAGAAGATAAGGATGAATTATAGAGAGATGGCATGCATGGATAAATAAAAGTGTGAATGTCCAAGTGAAGAAGTGATAAAGGATAGAATAGAACAAGAAAAGCTAAGTATAGAATCAAACTAGACAAGGGAAATCCAAGCAATGAAGGACTAAAAGGAGATATCAAATTAAGAGATTAGATCAAGACATTGTACAAAGGAGATCCAAAATTATCTTGTAGAGAAAATAGAGGATTAGGTACTAAATCAAGTTTAGCAAGATTGAATTAAGGAAAATCTCTTAATCAAGTGATCCTAACAAGTTTATTTAAATCTTCTAATAGATTCCTTATTTAATTATAAGTGTGAAACACTTTAATAGGGTAGGACTTAATAGTCTTGAATATTTTAATAGGGCATACCCTTCATAGGGTAGATCATATATTATGATCAAATAGTATAACCCTAATAGGTTAACTTTATTGTTGCAATAGTAAATATTTGTGGGTTTCATCCCCACCTTAGTTTAACCTTCACATTGAAGTGTTTATGGGTTAACAAATCATTTCTCTTATGTGTTGAATCTTTCATGAATGTGATGTTTTCATTTACTATTCAACATTATAGCTTTAATGATAGATATAAGAAATGAGATGAATTAGGTTTGAATTTAGTAATTTAGTTTTGCAAGAAAGAGTTTAAGATTATAATTCATGCCCCCAAACACCCCATCCCTCTAAGTATCTTTTTTCCCATTTAATCCTTCCAAAAAAAACATGAAGTTAGACATGATCAAGGAAGTTGTTGTTAGACTTGTTTGGAAAATATTTGGATATAAGATGAACAATAGTTCTAGATTTATCCATGCAACATATATGATGATAGACAAAAGAGAGAAAGTTAATATGTGTAAAATTATGAGACAACAACTACTAGACAACATAAAAAACCTCAAGAAAACCAAGAATTCATCTCATTCAAATTTGAATCTTTATTGGCACATTTGTTCTTCCAAGTAGTAAGAAAGTTTCCTAGAATGCCTGATTATGAATGGAACACCAAAAAATGTATAATGGACCTAATCACACACTACTATAGAAAAAAATTTAAGGATATAATGACATAAAATATTACAAGGATGATGAAAATATTTCAAGAAAAAATAAAGAAAAGATTTAGGATTTCACCATCCCTAATTTAGAAGTACAAAGATGAAATTTGTTTTATGGTAGAAATGAATGTCATGTGCATGGAGTCAGTAGAACCAAGAATAAATTTTATTGACCCTATTGGATATGAAATTATAGAGGAACTAATTGAAGGATATGTAAAGATAATCCTAGAATCTAATATTCTTATTGCTAATCCATTAGTGATAGTGGATCTGAGGGTCTAACAATAGAAGATTTTGTTGGTCTCAAATTGGTTTTGAAAATTGAATATCAACACACTTAACCAGTTTCAATTTTATGTTGAGTATAATATAGATGCTGAGCTACAATATGTGCCGAGCCAGAGATTCAATAGGTGTCAAGTAAACTTTAGGTGTCGAGCAAGTTTTAAGTATTGAGTGATAATTGATGTCGAGTCACTATAGGTGCCAAGAAAAGTATAGATGTCAAGCAAGACAAAGTTACTATATGAGCCAAGCAAGAAAAAATTCCTATATGTGATGAGCATCAGCAATCAGTAAGTGCCGAGTAACATAGAATTAGCATATGAGTTTGTGCCTTCACAAACTTAGATATAAATAGTTTTTGAAGATGACTTAGGATGAATCTCAAAGGATCTAAAAGATAAGATCGAATCTTTTACATTCCCTACCTAATCAACATGCAGCCAATCAAAAAAATGAAGAAAGCATGCAACCAATAGGGAAAGTGTAAATATTTGAGTAGGAAAGATGGATGAATACTAATCATAGATTCATATCTAACCTTGAGTCTTTGAAGCCTTTAAAAGGAGAACAATATCCCATAGTTTGTGCATGAGTGAGAGTTGTATGGGAGAATGCTAGTGAAGTTTAGAGGGGTATAAGGACTTAGAGGAAGAGTTGAATTGCAAAATCTAGTTGGTTAGAATAGAGTATTAGCACTTCAAGAAAAGACATATCAGAACAAGAAGGATTAGAAACAGATTGAGTAGAACAAGGATCTGGAATCAACAATTGAAGATTGTAATTCATTAGATCAACACATTCTAATACTTTCTAGCCATTATATTAGGAAAGAAAATCCTATGATGATAGGTTGGTTTAATAGCCATGTTGTAAACCTTTAACGAGGTGATAAATCCTTTAATAGGGTAACATTCCAAGTGAGTGTTTGTAAATCCTTTAACCAAGTCACTTTTAAGAGAGTGCAAAGTCTTTAATAGGGTAGGCCTTCCATAGGGTAGACCATTAGAAGTGGTCAAACTTTGTAACCTTAATTAGTTACATATTGTTGTAGTGATAATTTGTGGGTTTCATCCCCACCCAAGTTTTACCTTACCATTTTGGAAGGTGCTTGGGTGACCAAAATCTTATGTTATCTATTTTCATGTTAAGTAGATGTGCTAGATGCATGTGAATGATCTCAACTAAAATTTTTAAAAGGTTAAAGTTAGTTACTTCTGATTCACCCGCCACACCACCCACCCCCCCCCCCCCCCCCCAAAAAAAAGAAGAAGAAGAAGAAGTAAATCTTCCCATTTGTAAATTCCAACAATTGGTATCAAAGACAAGTTCTCACAAGGAGGAGTCTTACAACTTGGAGAAAAAGATCTAGAAATAGAAGTCTACAAACCTGGGAAGATCATAGAAAACTAGGTGACTAATGTACAACTCACTCTACATACTTTGGAAGAAGCCAAGGAAGAATTGAGAAAATCCTTAAAGAGAAGAAGAGAAATTGCCATAGCTAAGAATGATACACATTACAAGGAGATTGACACCTCAAAAGTGTTTGCAAATGGAGATTCCAAAGCGTTTGATGTAGCAAATAGTAGATTTGATGGAGAAGAATAGAGCTCAAGTAGAAGAGATCATAATACTCAAGCTTAAACAAGAATCACAAGTGATGATGCTCTGTGAAGTAACTGAATAGAAGAAAAGAGTCATTGAAGATAAGCCTATGCTAGAAGATGACAAGAGAAACCTTGCTAACAGGTTGGAAGAAACATCAATTGAGCATGCAAGAATTTCCAACATGTAGCTAGACACCTTAAGTCAGATGATGAATGCACATCATGAATGAAATGTCAAGGATATTGAGATCTCCACACTGAAGATTCAAAATGAGCAACTACAAAATGACCTGAAAGAAAAGAAGGAGATTGTAGAGAGCTTTAATAAACCTAATGAGGCTATCAAGTATGTTGAATAGATATTGAAATCACCAAGAGCTACTAATAATACTTTAGGACTAGGATACGGCAGCATTGAAAAAGGAGAGTCATCCATGACTACAAAAGAAAGAAGTAATAAATGTAAGAACACTAAACCTACTTGTCATTTTTGTGGTAAAATACTTGTCATTTTTGTGGTAAAATAGGACATACCTCTAATGTGTGCAAGATCAAGAACACTCATCATCATGAAAAACCTAAAAACATGGGTCACTATCACAAGTGCAACAAATAAGGACATCAAGCACATGACTACAAGACTAGGACTATCAGAACACCAAGATTTGGAGGTCATTGCTACAACTGCAAGAAGTATGGACATAGAGATTTTGAGTGTAGATCAAAGCCTATGTGGACACATAATCAAAAAGCAAGGGGAAATAATTGTGGACATCACTATAATTGGGACTAAAACACTAGGTATAGATTTCACTGCTATCAGGATTATGGACACATCCCTAAAAATTGCATAAGAACATATTTCAGTAGAAACTACAGTAGTTGGTTGAGCCAAACCACATGCTTTAGTTGTTTGAAGACTAGTCATATCAGTAGAAATTGTCCAACAAGGTCAAAGGCACCCAACTCAAAGTTCAACAAAGGAAAAGGAAAGGTAGATGTTGAACACATCAAAGGAGAAATGAATAAGACATGGAAGAAAAAAGATGGAAGTAGCACATCAAATGAAGGATCACTTCACCCAAAAGGTCAAGTGATCACATGACGCCCAACTAAGCAAAAGAAGACATGTGGAACGTGTATACAAAGCTTTACCATAAATCAATTCCTAGATAAGAAAGTACTAAAAATGAGAGATCAGCATGAATAGATATGTAAAGTTAAAGTTTTAAAGCTTTTACAAGCATTACTAAGTTTCCTTTAGATGTCAAGTAAAGATCTAGTACATGCCAAGTTGATTGCCAAAGTCAGTAGAATTTGAATGATTAGTTGTAGTCGAGTTGGTAGTGGAAGCTAAGCAAAAGAAAATTTTAGCTGAAGTTGAGTAAGGGAAACTTTAGTGGATTCTGAGTGGTTGAAAGACAATGGAAGCCAAGTAATGTAGAAATGCTTAAGAAGCTAAGTGGATAGCTTAAATGTACTAAGCATTAAATGCTACAAAATAAGGGTATTTGAACCATTTTTCTTCATCAAAAACAAAGAGAAAAGATGAAGAAGAGTGCAAAATGATTTCCAAGTAGAGAATCTAGCATTTGAGAAGATTTCTACATAGATTCAACATCATTTCATCGATTCCAAGGTATTTATACTAGTGCCAAGCTACACAGTTTCAAATTTCTTTGTGTTTAAACCCTAGAACGAAGAAATGGCCTCTAGTTCTAGGAAACCTTAGGAGAAAGAGTCGTTTGAGGTCTAATTAGTGTCAAATAAAGTTAAACAACCTAATTTTAGGCCTATCCCTGAAGTTGCATACAAAAATGACCCAGTCAGAGCCCTATCTGTAATTCCTCCTAAGGTAGTAATGGTCCAAGATGTTAGATGTTATAATTGTAAGATTGGCACTATTGGAGACATGGAGATTAGAGAATTTTATGATAGGTTGTGTGAGAATGGATTTTTGAAGGAAGAATTCCAAATTGTTTAAAGGAAGGGTTTGACTTGTGCCCTAGAATTCCCCACTATCTTCAAAATTGAATGGATCAAAATAGTGTTAAGTAGGATTCATGATGGAAGTTTATGGTTAGAAGATGGCCCAATTAAAATATCAAAGAGGATTGTTCATAGAGTAATAGGGTATCAAACCCTAGATTGGCTCAAAACCCTCAGGAGTGACTCAAAGGAAGCCATTGAGAAGAAAATAGGAGCGAAATTGAACAAGAGAGGAATGACTATAGATACCATTCAAGATCCTCTTGTTGACTTTTCTATTAGAGTCATTTCCCAAAAGTTTTACCAATCTAGTAGACTCAATAGTGTTCCATGCATTTTAGTAGATGTTGGGTACAAATTAGTTAAGAAGGATCATACTTATGATCTTGTAGAATTGCAATTTCAACAAATTAAAGAGAACTTAGGAGCCATAAGGAGAGATAAGGGAGCACAATGCAAATTTGGTGCAATTTTAATTTGTATATTTTTCTATGTACAAAATGAATTTCCATCCTATAGAAAAGTTAGCTAGAAAACCAATAGGTCTATTGTAGCTCAAGTAAATGAATACATTGAACAAATGGGAGCTAATTTTGAGACACTTATGACCAGCTATTTTGAAGATTTTAAGAAATCCATGAAACAAAGACTGAGTATACCTATTTCAATAGTATAGAAGCATGCAAATGATGTTTTTTTTATTGTGGATATTGATTATACTTACATTCAAGTAGCCATACCAAGGGTTAGATGGCTAAGACCTCTTTGTTATGAAATCAACATTGATGAGGCATCTGTAGCAATTATAGCATTGCTAATAGAGGAAGTGGATAAGAGTGTACCATATTTTGTGACATACAATGTGGTAAGATCAAAGGTAGATATGGAATTGAAAACAACTTCCACATTGAAGAAAAAGGATAAATTGGTAAAGAAGCTCAAAGCTAAATTTGGAGAAGGGGCAGCTGAGGAAGAGGAAGAAGAAGATGAAGAGGTAGATGATGATGAAGATGAACAAGGGCAAGAGCCATTAGCACTAACCCAAGGCATGGGTGAGGATGTTGAAGAAGAAGAAGGTGCCAAGCAAGAAGCACCAAAGATAGAGCCCAAGAAGAGAAATGCATAGAAATAGCTTGTAGCACAGCCAAAAGGCAAAAACAAAGCAACCAAGCCAAGCCCAGCAAAGCCTACCACAAGGGTAGATACAAGGACAACAAAAAAAATAGCAAAGGAATAGGAAAAGAAGAAATACAAAGAGTAAGGAGGGCCAATAGAAAAGAAGAGAAGAAAATATGTAGCACCCCGAAAGTCAAATGTAGAGAGGACAGAAGAATCTAACAATGAACAATTCAAAGTGGTAAGTCACACCACTAAATTAGACCTTGAAAATGTTTGTGATAACATTAGGGATAATGCAAATTTAAATGGTTTGAAAACCATTGATTTTAATAAGTTGACAAGAGAGGGGTAGAACATAGTGGAAGAATCTATCTACTCTATGATGGCCAAGTTAAGGACTACTCCACTTGAACTGGATAATTCTATGCCTATAGAGTTAAGTTCAATTGTTGAAAATAAATAGCATTATTTCCTAAACATGGAGAAAGAAATACGAGATTCAACACTGGTTTGTGTAATGCCTAACCTAACTAAAGGTCAAATAACCAAGGCTAGCAAGAAACATGGGAGCAAGTTTTCACCCAAATATAGAGCCTTCAGTATTCTACAAAATAAGATTGAGGATGTTGTAAAGAAGTCCATTCTCATGTGGAAAGTTATATATGGTCTCCAAATAGTAAAAGAAGGATAAGAAAATCCCTTTGAGGGAGGAAATAATGATGAAGAGGAAGAGGAAAATGAAAAGGAGGAAGAAGGTGAGAAAGAAAAAGAAGTTTTGGTGGAGAAAGAAACATAGAAAGGTGAGGAGGCAACATCAGAGGAGCAACAATAGGAATAGACTGTCCAAGACACACAATTTTCACCACCTAGTACTCCACATGCAACACCTACATCTGTAGAAACTATAATTGTAAAGGATGCTTATGACACTTCAAGTCAGAACATAAATCCATTGACTATAGAGGATCTCTAAAAGATCCTTCACCAGACCTCACTACAAGCATAGTTGTGTACTAATCCAATTTTGGTGAGTATAGAAGAACTTTAAAAGGTTGTAGCTGAAATTACCAAGGAGAAGGTTAATACACAAGAACCACCTTCACAACCTCCTATAGCTACAAGTGATCAACCACAAGAGCAACAAGAAAAAGATGCATCTACTAAGGTTGATTCCATAGCTACAAAGTCTTCAACTGCTAAGGAGAAAACAAAGGAGGAAATAGGATAGAATGATACCACTAATCCTATAGCACAAAGTCAAGGTGCACCTCCTCTAATCACCATAATTGATCAAGGAAAAACTAAAGAAGATAATGTTGGAAATATTCAAGATATAACAGTTTACTGAGAGGGGAGGGGTGAATCAGTAAACTTAAAATCTTAAATCAATTCATATTAACTAGTAAAATATTTAATCACCTAATTCTGCAGTATGTAGACATTCATAACATATAAGCACAGAGATTTTGGTGACCCAGAAACCTTCCAAAATAGAAAGTAAAACTGAGGTGGGGATGAAACCCACAAATCTTCTTTACTGCAGTAGGAAGTTAGCCGGTTAAGGCATACAATGATCACTTCTGGTGATCTGCCTTGTTAGGAGCATAAAGGATTGTTATATCCACCTTGTTAAAAGATTTGAAACATACTTCATAAGTATGCACTCTGTTAGGAGATTTAGTACAAAGACTGTTAAGTCTACCCTGTTAAAGGATTTATAAAAACTGATTCACCTATTAGAATGAAACAGTGGATCTGAATACAACTGATTGCTGATAAGATCTGCTACGCTCTGATTGTCCTTGATATGAAAGATAAAACTTTTCTGCTCCAATGCTGACCTTGCTGAAAACCTTCAAAATTCAGCTTACATGCTTTCGCACACATTCTTCACATACTTCATATATTTCACATACATTTAGAATGATACAATACATTACATATATATACCATCCAAGTTAAAATTACATGCAATGGTCGGCTGAATAAAAGTAGACAAAATTTAACTGAGTCGGCCAAATAGCAAAACAAACTCGGTAGAACAAATTTCTTTGTTTACCGACTGAGCTTGGTTAACACTGAGTCCTATGTTAATCGACCAAACTCGGTTAACACTGCATCCGTCTTTACTCGGTTAATATTGAGTTCTTAATTAATCGATCGAACTCGGTTAATGCTGAGTTCTTAGTTAACCGACTGAACTCGGTTAATACTAAGTTCTATGTTAACCGACTGAACTCGGTTAACACTGAGTTCTTCTTTACTCGGTTAATACTGTGAGAAAAGTGTTGTCACTAATGGCAAATAACTTTATGCCAATAGATAAGAAAGAGGAGAAAACCCCCAAGGAGAGAGAACAAGAGGCAATACAAACACTGGTCAATTTGCCTACTACAGGGACTCCTACTAGGCATCTGAGCACTAATGCAATACCACTGCAAATTTCAGCACCAAGCTTGAGCTCTATAAGTTAGCAAGGGTACTTCATTATGGAGACCCTACACTTGATGAAGAAATAGTCACACCAAGCTATGACTACAAAATAATGAACATAGCACAAATTAATGAAGTGAAAGAGGCACTAGAGAAGAAAAAGAAGTAGGAGATACTCAGAAATGAGTATAGGTAGAGGCAAGCATTAATAGAAATCAAAGACATCTTTCTTGATGCATTCAGCTTGCCAGTACCTAATGAAACAAAACCCATTATGGAGCAACTATCCAACATAGTGGACCAAGTACAAAATGAAGACCTTGATAACAATGTCAAATTATTGGAATGGTTTGAAAAGATATTTCAAATGAAGGTCAATGAGAAAATATCTAGTGAGATAGCACTATCACAAGTTGAACTAGCTAAGAAAGTTGAGAAGGTGAAAAAAGTACTTGAGAACATATTCTCATTGTACTCCAAGTTGTGTGATTCCTCATTTTTCACACAAGAGACTAGCCAGTGGATATTGAGCCTTGAGAGGAACCTTAAAGTATCAAGCACATAGCTACCCAAGGATCCAGCTCAAAGTGAGAAGCATTTTTCCACAACGCTTCACACTCAAAAGGTGTTAGTTGTATTAATAGGAGATGAGGCTAATATTAAGGCCAAATTGATATAGATATAGTCTACAATAACCCCACACATGGAATTATTGCACAAAGAGATGTACTATGCAAAGAATTTTTTGAAGAAAGATCCAAATACTTCTACATTAGAATGCCTGGTACACCTTGCAGCAGAGACAACCATCTAGCTCAAAGCACTAGAAATTGCCTTAGACAATTGGGATGTTTCTCTGAAGATAATAATGGAGGTAAATAATTTTTTTTTGGCTAAATATTCAATTCATTCATAAGACCTTTTGGCATAAGTGTCAAAAAGGGGAAGATATAATAAAGATAGGAGATAATAAGAATGGGGGAGATATAATAATTTGGGGAAGTTAATAAATGAGACCCAAAGGAGTAAGAATACCCAAAGGGGGAGATAATCAAATTTTTTAAATGTTGAGGAGTGATAAGGAGATACAACCAAAAGGATACAAAAATGGAAAGGAGATGTGTTAAAGGGGGAGTAGACATAGAGCAGACATAGAGCAGAAACAGAGTAGATAGAAACAAAAGCAAAGGAATGGTAAGGAAGAAAATGGAAATATCATGAGACAAATTCAGCATAAAGAATTTTGGATATAGAAATGGCACATTAGCTCAGAGGGAGTTACAAGTTTTTGAGGTATATAATCTTCTACAAAATTTTGAATAAGCTTATGAAGTTTTGTACATATACCAAATAAGATTTATGTTATACTCATTAGAGATCAGATCCATAATGTTTAGTTAAGTGTTTTTGACAATCATGTCAAAGGGGGAGATTGCTGGTCTTAGATTGGTTTTGACAATTGAGTGTCAACACACTTAACTAGTTTCAAGTTGATGATGAGTATAATAAAAATATAGAGCTACAGTATGTGTTGAGCTAGAGATTCAATAGGTGCTGAGCAAACTTCAAGTGGTTATCAAGTTTCAAGTGCCAAGTGATAAGTAATGCTGAGTCATTATAGGTGCCAAGAAAAGTATAGATGTTGAGTGAGATAGAGTTACTATACAAGTTGAGCAAGAAAAAATTCCTATATGTGCCAAGCATTAGCAATCAGCAAGTGTTGAGTAACATAGAATCAGCATATGAGTTTGTGCATTCACAAACTCAGATGTAAATAGTTTTTGAAGTCGACTCAGGATGAATCTCGAAGGATCTAAAAGATAAGATTGAATCTTTTACATTCCCTATGTAATCAACATGTAGCCAATCAAAAAAATGGAGAAAGCATGCAATCAATTAGAAAAGTTTAAATATTTGAGTAGGAAAGATGGATGACTACTGATCATAGATTCATACCTAACCCTAAGTCTTCAAAGCCTTTAAAGGGAGGATGATACCCCATAGTTTGTGCATGAGTGAGAGTTGTATGGGAGAATTCTAGTGAAGTTCAAAGGGGTATAAGGACTTAGAGGAAGAGCAACATTAAAAAATCTAGTTAATTAGAATAGAGTATTAGCAATTCAAGTAGAGACATATCAGATCAGGAAGGATCAAAAATAGGCTGAGCAAAACAAGGATCTGGAATCAATCATCAAAGATTGTAAGTCATCAGGTCAACACATTCTAATAATTTCTAGCCATTATATTAGGAATGAAAATCCTATGATGATAGGTTGATTTAATAGCCATGTTGTAAACCTTTAACGAGGTGATAAATCCTTTAACAAGATAACATTCCAAGTGAGTGTTTGCAAATCCTTTAACTAGGTCACTTATAACAGAGTGTAAAGCCTTTAATAGGGTAGGCCTTTCATAGGTAAAACCATTGGAAGTGGTCAAACTTTTTAACCTTAATCAGTTACATATTGTTGGAGTGATAATTTGTGGCTGTCATCCCCACCCTAGTTTTACCTTCTCATTTTGGAGGGTTTTTAGGTGACCAAAATCTTGTGTTACCTATTTTCACGCATGTCTTTATTACCACGTTAAGTAGATGTGTTAGATACATGTGAATGATCTCAACTAAAAGTTTTAAAAGGTTAAAGTTAGTTACTTTTGATTCACCCCCCCACACCCCCCTCTCAGAAGTAAATCTTCCCATTTGTAAATTCCAATAGTTTTGTATGCACACAGACCTATAGCACCATTTGTAGTATTTGCACCTATATAAGTGTAATTTTTTCCACATGTTCAGATAAAGAATATTTCAGTACTAGAAAATTTTAGACAATTACTCTACCAAACACCAAAAGGTTTGCAAGATTTGTAAAAGAGAAACAAGAACTAGTTGAGCCACCTAAACACAAAAGAGTAAAAGAAATCACCATTAGAAAGAAGATAAAAACACTACTACCCTATATGAGAAAGAAAAAGAAGATTATTGAATAAGAGAGTGTCGAAGAAGAATCCAAGAGAGAAACAAAGAAAAGAAAATCAGAAATTTCTACTAAAGAGAAAGAAAATTGGAAACCATTAAACTATATGATAATTGATAATAGAAACTCTACACATTTAAACAAATACTAACACCTCTTTAATAATATTGACAAATTTTAGTTGGAGAATGTAGTTATTAGACATATAATTTTTATAATAAGAAATGTCAAGACATTCAAGGTCAAATTCCCAAAGATTTGTATTAGAAAGTAGCTAATAGAAAGAAGAGAGTTCTAGAAGAGGAAAAAGGTGTATGGCAAAGATTGATAAGGAAAATATGTGAAGTAAAAAATGATGAGCACCTTGAAAGAATAATGAAGAGGATTGAGCCTTTACTAAGAAACAAGATAAATACCATTTTGATAATGGGAGGAAATTATGAAGAAGTCAATGAAGAACTGAAGAAACTATTGTAAAGGGTGTGACTTCTAGTGAAGAAAGCAAAATAAAGGGAAGCAATTTGATGGGGGGATAGGGGGGTGGTGTGAAATATACTCAATCTACAATAGAGGTACAAGAAAAAGAAAAAGATATATACATATCTACACCAAAAATAGAGACCAAATATGACATAGAGATGGAAGAGGGAGAAGCTAGTAAACTTTTAGAAGCATCAAAAATGCCAAAAGTAACAATTTGCATAGATATAATGCATGTGGAAAGAACGAGCATTACATTGAATAGAACAAAAAATCCTCTTAATGGTTATGCCCCATCTATTGTTGAAAATTTGGTAGATTACACAAGTTCCATAGATGAAGGAAGGAGGAAGAAGAACTGAAAAAGAAAGAAGAAGAAAAGAAGAAGGAAGAAGAAGATAAGGAACAAAATATCAAGAAAGCGATTGAGAAAATGAATGATAAATAGAAAATATTAGTTCAAGAGACTTCAAACATCAAAAATTAGGTAAAGCATGTTGAAACAGAGGTAGAATTGATGCAAATAGAGGTAAGAAGGAAACAAGCATAAGTCAGTGCACCTATTCAATAGACTCCACAAAAGGAAAGTGAACCAAGTTCTTCAAGGTCACTACATGAATCAGCTTTGCCAACTCTATTTGGAGATGATGATGATAAAATTGAGTTGATATTATTTTTGAAAAAAATCTTTGTGAAAAAAAAAAGATTAAAGAATATGTAGGGCTCATTGATGGAATTCAATGAGAACTTGGAGAGCATCATATCATTAAAAATTACTCAATCAAACCCTCAAACAAAAGAAAAGGGACGATCAAGGCTTTTGATAATGATTTCACACAATTATCAAAAGTTGTATCTACAAAGGCTCATACCCTTCATGTATGCATAGAGGAATTAAGGAGATGTTTAACTATAGTAAAATTATTATATAGAAGATGTATTTTGTCACATGATTTCTTCAAGGATATCTCAGATTATCCAATAGTCAAATTAAAAGAGTTGAAGATCTTTGACACTAAACTACAAAGTCCTAATGTATAGATCATGGACTTAGAGATAATAATTAACAAAATTCATGATGACATTGGGATATTAGAGTCAAAAAAGGAAATTATGTTGAAAATAGTTTTTCTATTGAGAGAGCATCTTACCTTATAGATTGACTATGTGTAGAAACAATTGGATGAATGAGAAATTTACATACATAGATTTGAATGTAGTAGAGGTTGCATCATATGGGCTATGTCAATTAATCAACATATCTAAAGCACTCAAGGATAGGTTTGACAAGGAATTCTCTATCCTGAAGAAGAATTTTGTGAATTTCACCACATAGATATCCACCTAGCAATCTTATAGGTAGAATTTTAAATTTTGATTTGTATATAAGTTTTGACACCACCTTTGTTATTGATGTCAAAAGGGGAGTAGACTAAGGAAAATTGTATAAACATGAAATTAAGTATAGTAAATAATTGTATAAGGGAGTTATAAGTAAGAGTATAGTCAAAGGGGTAGTATCCTTATGTAAAGATGGTATAGATAAGATAGTGATCCACATTTTGAAAATTTTGTAATGATCATGTAACAAATGTTATAGGTATTGAAATTTTATAATTTTGAATTTTTGAGACTTGGCCAATTTTCTCACATGTTGACATCAATTCCAAAGGGAGAGATTGTTGGAAATTTGGCTATGGTGTATGATATAAGGTTTTCATTTATGGAAACATATATTTAGATTTAAGTGAGAAAACCATGAAGATGAAGTTTTGATACAAGGATTTAGAATATTTTCTAAGTATCATAGAGTTTATCTACTAGCACAAGCACTATTTTGATTGGTGTAGTTAAAAAAGGTAATATTAGCATGTGGAAACTTAGGTATAGAGAGAACATAGTATAAGGATAATATATCTGAGAGTACAAGGTTATACAAAGAGTGCATACAAAGATATAGCAATTTTAATGTTATAGTGTTGAACAAATAGGATAGGGTAAGGATAAGGAATTGAATATTTTATGTTAAGGAATTTTTATTCTTACCAAAATAATTACTTGAATAATTAGGGACAGAATCCTATATGTTAATCCTAAGTTTTAAAAATTTAGCTTTTCATTTTTTGAAACATGTGAAGTAGTGAAAGTCAATTGGCCAGGCACATTGGTATAAAGGAAATACTTTTTGAGAATGTTTTTGTGAAGTGGTTATATGACATTAGAATGTAATATTGTGATTTTCATATGTACATTTATGTGATGTGAACTATGATGTATGAGTAGTATAGTAATGGCATATGATCAATTTTGTCAAGAGTAACAAAGGCAAATCAGGTATTGAAGATATCAATAGTAGTAACAGATTTTGTATCTATCTCTTGTATTGAAGAACATTATTGTATATTGCATGTTTGGGAAGTGGAACAATCTTGCATTACTTTTGTAATTTTGATAACAACTCCTAATAGGGTTGAATCTTCTAACAAGGACTAAGGCACTATACAGATCTAATAGACTCCTAATACAATCAATATATTTCACAATATACTTTTAATTAGTGGATCATTTTGCAAGTACTATCTCCACTAGGGTTTTCCCTTGGCCAAGGTTTATCTATTTAACAAAATATGGTGTTATGTCTTGCATTACTTTATGGTTGTGTTTACTATTCAGCTTAATCAGTTTACTTTCATATGTAAGTTATATTATTATTAATGGTATCCATAATTTGCAAAAAGCTTTTGAGATATCGACTCACCTAGCCCCCATCTTAGTATTTCCTATTTCTAACACCTTCTACCTTCCACAACTTTTAATAGAGTTTCAAAATATTTTAGCAAGGACTATTATGTAATTCACTGACTCCTAATATGGTTAGAATCTCCTAATAGAGTTTCAAAGTCTTTTAGCAAGGACTATTATGTAATTCACTGACTCCTAATATTGTTCATCCTCTTACAAGGTACATCATTTTTTGGGTACCATCCCCACCAGGATTTTCTCTCTAATCAAGGGTTCCCTAGTCAACAAATCTGGTGCTATTGTTGTTAGAAATAGGGATTACTTGGGGGGGAGGGTATTGCTGAATTAGTAATCTACAAACTTTAGCCACCAATTGGATATTATTACTTACTTTAAACCATGCATAAGAATGCAATAAAGTAATGTTGAACAATAACAATAGCAATGCATAAAGATAACTTATAACACCATATTTTGTTAACTAGGGAAACCTTGGCCAAGGGAAAATGTTGGTGGGGATGATACCCACTAGATAATATATTGATATATAAGTTCCTTGTTAGAGGCTAGAGCCTATAAGGATTCAATAATAAAATTTAGTATAAGCAATCCCTATTAGGAGACATTGAATCCCTATTAGGAGTTGTAGTATAATGTATGCAAGAAGAGCTTACTGCCCAAACATGCAATTTCAATTATAAGAGGAGCTTACTGCTCAAACAAGTAACTTACTATTATTTTACTTCCTTTACTAATCTCTAATCTTCAACTCAATCTTGGATCACCAGATAGCTCATACAAAACTTTTCATAAATCACTTTCACAAAAGTTTGTTCACTTTGCAATCTTACAAGATAGCACTTGCAAAACATTACTTTCCAATCACACTTCTTATCACAAGAAGTCCTTTGCATAAATACCATGCCTTTACACAAATTATTGCTAGGTTTTCTTAGACCACAATTCACTTTTCTAAGTTAGAGTAAACATCTAGGATGTTGGCCCTAATTGGACATGTAATTGTATTGTAAACAAAACAATTATTTCCTTTAACTCCACTATCTTGCTTCATCAAAACATGAAATTATCTCTATTTTGTATAGTCTGTACAAAATTTTGAGGTTATACACATCATCACCAACATGTATACTATCTAAGGTTAGCCACTATTGGGACTCAAAATTGAAGCCCTGATTTTGAGTACCATTGAAAAAATCAAGCCCTATAAGCACTTTTTGATGCATGTGTACCTGGTTATACTTGTCAAGCATAAGAGGTGTTTAATGTTTTTGACACCTTGCATTTAGTGAATCCACTCATCCCATGAAGATAAATTATCATTTTGAGCCATTTTGTGAAGTCCTATTTTGAGCAATGTTCAAATCTACATTTTTGCCTATGTCAAATAGTGACAAGAGGTTGTGTTTGCAATTGAATATCTTGCACCAAGTAATGTTTCATGACTCACCACTTTGGAAGTGTTTATTTTCCATACTAGAGGGCATATATTTCATATTTTTAGTCATTTCAAATCTATTTGACTAGATTTTGAATCCCTCAAAGTTGGTTATTTATTGTTGTCATGTTGATGCAATTTGTTCTGAATTTTGGGAAGCCCTATTTGACTTGTTATAACTTTGATCCAATTGATCAAAATGAGAAAATTCATTTTGTATCATATTCTAGAGTGTTTTTCTAGAGGTAAAACACTTGCTATGTTTCAATTTGAGCTTATGATGAATCTATTTAATCCATTTTCAAATGCAATTTCACATCCAATTTGTACCTTTCCACTGGTCTCAAGAAGTGCAGATTGGTTAGTACCCCTGTTCATGATGTTACAACTATGAATCCATGATAGGTGAGATAATATGGATTGTACCATTATTTTCTACTCTAAAAATACTTTAATTGTGCAAATTTTCAAACCTTGATGAATCCAACTACATGCTTTCTAGGGTCAGTTCTATTTGTAAAAAATGATTTTCTGACATTGTTTCCAATTTGCAAATTTGAGTAGCCTACTTTGACCACTTTCCATTTTCACCCTATTATTCATCATGAGCCCAATTCAAAAATTTATATTTGCCTTTGACAATGAACCAATGCCCCAATTTTTGTGCTCCCAAGTGTCAGTTTACCTAGTTTTTGAAGCCCAATCCAAACGTGTTTGGTGGTTTTCTAACATGTTCTCTTCCAGGTAATTCTAAGAGGGCAACTTCTACAGTCAATATCTTTTTATTAATAATTCTTCATCAAATAAGATTTGGTGGGGTAAGAGATTGTAGAACAAACAATCAATATATTTGATTTTAGAGCCCACTCAGGTGTTCTTGTTAGTTTTTAAGGCTAGTCAAAGGACCTCCTGGCACAAAGTCGACAAGCTGCAAAAAGAAGTGAATTGAGTTTTAAAAGTTGAATAAAAAATGATCAAATGGTTTTCAATCAATGCTAGATGTTCAATAGGCTAGTTTGAAATATTATTCATTTGAAAACAAAAACAAAATTAGCTGGACCCACTTTGGGTCTGAATAAATTTTATAGACTGACTAGGGATTGCATGTTGAAAATATGGTGCAATATTATAATGTTTTCTTTTAATTATTATAATTTAACAAAGTGTCACATAAGTTTTTCTAAGATTAAATGGGCATATCAACTTTATTGAAAAGTAAGTAGTAAAGAAAGGGGTTAAGCATCAATGTTCACACTCTTTGATTTCATCTCATTTTAATGTCCATTCTTCTAAGACATTTCATAGATGAGGATTCAGTAAAGCTTTTATGAGATGATGTACTTGTGATTCCTTTAAGAGAAAGAGAAGGAGATGATGGAGGTTTTAGATGTGAAGATTTTCATAAGATCAAAATTCTAGACTTTTGAATGCATAAGCAATAGCATTTGGAAATGAAGTAGAGGTAGAGATCACTCCTAAAAAAAGGGGTGAATTGAACATGTTTGTGTAGTGAAAAGTAGATAATAATGATTCCATGTCAATGATATGAGAAGGAAATAAAAGGATTTTTTGAAAGAAATGACACAAGAAAAAGGGTTTTCATAGTATGAGGAGTTGATATGAAGACACATTGGAAGCCACAAAGAATGAGACATCTGCATTTAGGGAAGGAGAGTCTTCCATGCCTTTATCATTCACAGTGCAAAAGGAGAAAACTTTAGCATTCATGAATGAAGACATTGACCCTCACAGACTAAGATTCCTTACTAGATTTGAAGGTTATGGAAAATTACAAGAGGCTTGAACAACTATGCAATGGAAAGTAGTCAATGGAGGCATCAAACAGAGTAGTGGGGAACATTGTTATTTGAAACTTGGTATTGGGGTACTCAGAAATGACTACATTTTTCTAATGTGCAAACACATAATAATATTTTTCATGTCTCTTCCTATGATAGCTTGTGGGGCTTTGGACATTTGACATCAAGGAGCAATGTCTATAGCTTTGGTGTTGTTCTTATTGAAATGTTAACTGGTCGAAAATCTATGGACAAGAATAGGTCTAGTAGAGAGCACAACCTAATCGAATGGGCTTGTCCTTATCTAGGAGAGAAAAGAAGGTTGTATCACCTTATAGATCCTCATTTGGAGGGATATTTTTCCATAAAAAGGGCTCAAAAAGCTACTGAGTTGGCTCATCACTACCTAAGTTGAGATCCTAAAGCTAGATCATTAATGAGTGAGGTTGTTGAGCTTCTCAGACAATTGATGAATTTAAAGGATATGACCATCTCATCCTTCCATTATCAAGCTTTATACATAGAACATTTTGGCTGATGCAAAGGAGCAACAAGTAGTCAATGTAAAGTGCAATGTTGGATCAACCAAGGTGAGGTGAGCATGATGGGAGCTCCTATGGCTAGGGTAAAACTGAAGGGTAGAGACCCACAATACAAGAACCCACAATAAGTAAGAAGAGGAGGTTCAACAATCAAATGAATAGCTCATAAAACAAAATAATTTAAGCAGTCCTTGCCATTTCTTAACTTCAAAATCTCCACAGCTGCATTTGTACAACAATAGTTTGACAAGTTCGATTGGCATAATTTTAATGAGAAGATAATGACATCAACCATGGAAATTCCACAAAAAACCATTTATCACACATTTGCTAGGAAAGAGCAATTTTATCTATTTAAATACTATTCGACACCCATAGCAAGTGTTTGAAAAGACATGCCTTTTCAAAGGCAAAGCTAGTGTCATGGGTCCCAACCAGCTAGCTTGTAGGTTAAAGAGTTAAATTTTGAATGAATATATGAAATGGAATGCTGACATCATCTAGTGACATGGAGATCCATGAACCAATCATTGGATGACATGTGGCAATAGATTCCTGGAGCAATGATGTGGCAGATTGAAGATAGATGCATCAAGATTGCGACATGTGGCCACATCCAATATTTGGCACTTCCCCACTTTGCAAAGATGTGAGGAAGTTAAGAAAAGCAAGGAAGCACCAAGCTTCCATGTGGCAACAGGCCCCAGTCCTTGGTGATGTGGTAGGTGAAAATCCTAGACCTATAACAGAGTGCCATGGGGCAATGACATGTCATGGCAGATGATGTAGTAGTCTAAGAGCTAATGTAGAGCTGCCACATGGTAGCAATGGGTGGTCCAAGGAAGAAGGTGCCACATGGTGCCCAATGTTAGATGATTGTGCAACAATATGGCCAATCACAATGTGACATGTGTCACAAGTCGGTCAACAAAGTTTAACTCAAAATGAAATTTGGAGGGAATTTGAAGCAAGCATAAAAATTAATTTTTAATGTTTTCTCTAGAAAACCATGTGTAGCAGAGGTTTAATAAATTTGTTTTTAAACCTATAGTCTTAACTTTGGGGAAATTTTTAATTTTGTATTTAAAATTTAAAATAAAATATTCTTTGAAGCCATAACAGCAGCTCATTTTTCAAACTGGCTTTCTAGGAGTTTTTTATAACAAGTATAGACATATTATATGTCGTCAAATCTGGGAGCAGATGAACTTTCCAATTCTAGAGTTTTTTTTTTGCACAGGTGGTCACTGGTTCATGTTATGCAAGGTTTTGTCTCAAGTACCTAATTTCAAATTTCATTCAATTGGGGAAGTTTAGATCCAATTTCCATTAAACTGATGAATTGAATAAACATAAAAAACAACATGAAGAAAATTATGGATGAGTTTTGTCATCTCCAAATTAGTTGAATCAAAGTATTATCAACATTTCATGATGCTTTTAGATATTTTGGAGAATACAATGGTTTTCATCATTGAATGGGAGATATTTCAAGTTTTTTACAAGATAATGATGAAAACCAAATTAGATCTCATAGGTAGAAAGATGAGGGATGTTCTACAATAGCAAAGAATGGAGATTCAAGTGGACATATGTCATTTCCAGATCAGATCCAGGATTCCATTCTCTTCTATATCTTTCTTTCTCTCATTCATTGTAAGGGTTGGTTCCATTTTTCTATGAGACCACATTTTTAGATCTAGAACTATGATTCCACCATTATTCTTTAGCATATTTCTCTTGTATGAATAGCAGTAGTGAAGATAATATAGCTAGTTCTAATCTGCTAGGTGTTTTTATGTTTTTTAATTTCATGCATATGAATGTATAGTTTCAAAGAAATGAATACAAATGAGCAAGAATCTCTTAGTTTCATTCTGATTCTCATCTCTTATCTCTGTAATCTACAATCTTATGTGGTTTAAGGACAAAGAACTAAGACCTATTTGCATCCCCTCAAGGTTGTATGTTTGATGTATTTTGTTGTTGGAACAAAGGGCCAAGTAAATGCTTGATGTGTTTGATAGGATTGTTGGTTATTTTGAGAAGGATACTTCATAAGAATGAGGCCTTTATGAACACCAATGTCTAATTCACAAAGTGATAAGATAGATCTAATATCTTGGTGTATGAAATATGTCATTGATATCATAGATGTGTGTGTTTGATTCATGGAATTTCCAAGTAGATAAGGCACTAATCAGCTACATGATCACTAGTTCTTATTGCTACATATTTGGGGTCTTGTTGAAATCAACATCATTAATCAAATGTATTTCCCTTTAAATGTTAAAGAACTGAAAGGAATTAACCCTCACTTAGCTTATGGGTTCATAGGTTATGATTTGTAGTTGTTTCATTCCTATGTTATTTTATAAGTATTAGAATATTATAAGAGTTTCATTTGCTATTAATAGATTTAAGAATATGTTTAGCACCGGTATCATATAAGTGAATCCGAGGTACACCTGCCTAGGTTTTGCAAAGCTTGAAGTAGAAGAAGGGGCTAGCCTTATAGTTGGCTTGGTGTATAAAAGGATATGTTAAGGATGGGAAGTAGCTTCCCCTAGATGTATCTCATTCTCATTGGGGTAATTTGGAATTGTGTTGTTTCAAAACACCAACAAAATGGTGACTCTGTTGGGGATTGTATTGAATCTAAATGATAGACAAACCTTGAGAATTTAAAAAGGATATTCAATATAGTAGGAGAAGTGCATGGAAAAATTTGCATTAGTAAGTTATTTGATGTATTTTCTAGTTTTCTTATTCAAATATCATGCATCCTAGTAATTTTTTGTTTAAGACAATAGTATCTTTCAAGGTTGAATACAAATTATTTTTCTACTAAGTTTTATTTTCAATCAGTTCAGCTGGATGTTGTTTTCAAAGTACTATTATAAATTTAGATTCAAAATTGTTTTAAAATGGTTTATCTCTTCTAAGTATTTAACAATTTGCAAAGTTCAAGAAGTTGAAAATCCAATTTAGAATTGTCATGTTATGAATCATGTTTTAAATCTTTCTCACAATTGTGAGTGGTGACTCTCTCTAAAAGATATTTGTACCAGTGCAAATTGGTTTTATATAAATGTTTTCAAGAGGTTTTAGCTTGGTTATGTAGATCTAAAAGTAATGATAAGATTTAGGCAATAAGAGAGAATACGTGAGTTCTTCTCTGATGAGTTTTGAAGTGTTGTGTTTGATCTATTATCATAAGAAATTTGAATGTTAAAATGAATTATAGTAGTGATTTCATTTTGTTCTCCTCAAGGAGATGGTGGCTCCACAAGGATTTGATCAATGGTGTGAAGAATTGAAGTTTGCACCTATGCCAAATTAGTAGATTAAGTTTGTAGGCATCAACACTCAAGGTATTTTCCACTTTCATGTGATTTCAATTCCATGAAAGTAAGCTTTACAAAAGATTCTTAGTCAAGTGGTATTTCCAATAGTAAGCAGGAGAATGGTTTGATTTATCTTAACATACTTTATGAGGAATAGATTTAGCAAGTATTTCATATTTTGAAATATGTTCAAAGTTTTAAATTGGTAGAAAAGATTTTAGATCTACTACAAGTTACAAATTCTGAAAGTAATCTTGGTGATTGAGTTTTAAGTTTGTTAGAAATGGAAAATTTCTTCTCACCTATTATGCAACTCACGTATATAAATTCTAGATCTATTTCTACCAAGAGATATATGTCGTTAAATTTCAATGGCATTCATGGTTTCCTGAATACTATGCCATATGTTCTTAGAAAGTATTTACCTAGGTTTAGTGGGAACCATGAAAATTTAGCCAGTCATCATGTTTGGATGTTCAGTGATTTGATTGGTGATTTTGAAATTGCTCATGAAGACATTCATATGAAGTTGTTTGTTCAAACTTTAGAAGATGATGCTAGGGATTGGTTTTCCTTTCTACTGACATGTTCTATTTCATCTTGGGATGAATTACTTGCAGCCTTCATGAAACAATTTAGGGAAAGAGTAAGCATTTCTTATTATTTTGAGAGGTTCTTGAAGATTCAAATCAGAACTGATGAATTAGTTCCAAAATTTAATATCAGATTTGCAAAGGTTTTAAATGAGATTCCTGAAAGTTGTAAACTAGATGGTCAAGTGTGCTTAGTGGTTTATCTTGATGCATTTGATAAAAAGATGAGTTATCTATTAAGAGATAAAGAACTTAAGACCTTGCATCAGGAATTCATGACAGTAATAGAGATTGAAGATAACATAAATTACAGATTAACTTGGAGTCATTTCTCTAGAAATGTTTGTCAACAAGATGAGCTCATAAGAAAAAGTCAATGTCATAAAGAGTTTTTAATTTCAGATCAGGAGATAAGTACCCCTATTGTTATAAATAATCTCATTGAAAATTCAAAATTAAAAACATGTGAAGATGAAGTTTCTTTGTTGCAAAGAAGAGATGATTCCATTCTTGCTAAATCAAATGCACATGTTTCTAGTATTATAATAGTAGATGACAAAGTCAGTTCACTTGATCAGTTAGATATGTAAGATATAAATTCAATTGTTTCTTCTCCCACTGATGATTTTCTTTATGTTGAAAACATAACTAATCATGAAGTTGAAATGTGTTCATCATAGTATGAGGATGAAGAGGCTGAAATTTATGACTCAAGTGATGAAAGCAAAGTTGCTGATCTGATATATTATGAAGAAGCATCATGTGAAGACAATGATGAGAGTGGTTACTCGAGTCAAGAGGAGGACAGTAGTAGTATATGTTTATCTTTATGTAAATCTAATGCAAATTGGGAAGAACAAAGCAATGATGAAAGTAAGTACTCTTATGCAAGTAAAGGTATAAGTTCATTTTCTAAATCTGCAAGTGAAGTTCCATTTCACAATTATATAAATCAGCTTGAGGTTGAAAGTTGTGAAGAAGAGCTATATAATATGAAGACAAAGAGATTGTTTATAGTAATGGATTGCTTAATTGTGTGGATGAATGTCATAAGGCTGCATGTGGTAGTAATAAGTAGTATATGAATGATCCTAAGATTAGTGCAGTTACACCTATTGATAAAATGAAAAATGATATGTTTGTAAAAAAATTGAATCATCTTAATGAAGACAATGAAAGAAAAATTGATTTATATTCTACATGCTTCATTGATGAAGTGGATGAAGTGTCTTCTTGTGATGATTCTAATTTTTCTTCTTCATATGCTGAAAGTGTCCATGAAAATGATATTAGAATTTGTTTCAAAGTTTTTATGAATCCATTGTATGGTGAAGAACTTGATGTTGTAAAAAAATCACTTGTCATAATGTCTACAAAGGATCTTTGCATGGAGTTGTCAACCTTCTTTTTGAAGAGCACATGGAATATTTAGATTTAGTTAAGGATGATCTTAATGATGATACATTATCTTATGGGTGTAAGAGATCATATTGTTTTTCTTCTTTTGGGTGTGATAGTGAGAATAATGATGTTGCATTTTATGATGTTGATGACAAGGTGTTTGACAAAGTTGTTATTGAAAATCAGCATGCACTTTGTAATGAGTTTTATGAATACTCTAATATAATAACTAATTCATTTGCTAATTTCAAAGAACCATTGGAGGATCTGGATTAGTTTCAAATAGTAACATTGATGATATTTGTGAGTACAAATCTAATTGCTCATCTGAATATCATCTGATTATGCATAAGGATACATGATTTCAAGGTATGTGTCATCTTATTCCCCATGTTGAATATGATGCCTTCATATTCAATACTAATAGCATGAATGATTCATTAAATGAAGAAGAGTTTCAATTTGAGTTTGATATTTTTGAGCATGCTAATCAAAACTTTCATAATGAGCAAGTTGTAGAAAATGAAGCTAGTTTTTATATATGTCATGAAATTGAGGATGTAGATTTAGTTTTGCTAAGTGAGTTTATTCAAAATGTTAACTACCTCATGAAAGTGTAGATGAAAATCAGATTTAAGACAAGGTAAAGGTTTTTGTTGAAGTTTGGTGGCCTGGGGCCTTCGTTTGTACATAGTAGGAGTAGTTGTTTCCTATTTTCAATAAAGCTTTGTAAGAAAAGTTTTGTTGTCAGGTGTGTGGTCTGCTTCTTCCAAAGATCTGAATCCTTGTCATGCCCACAAGGGACATGCATCCCCAAATAGAGCCACTATTGGGACTAAAAATTGAAGCCCTGATTTTGAGTACCATTGAAAAAATAAGCCCTATAAGTGCTTTTTGATGCATGTGTACCCAACTGTACTTGTGAGGCATAAGGGGTGTTTAATGTTTCTAACACCTTACATTTAGTGAATCCACTCATCCCATGAAGATAAATTGTCATTCCGAGCATTTTGCGAAGTCCCATTTTGAACAATGTCCAAATCTGCATTTTTGCCCAAGTGTCAAACAACAACAGGAGGTTGTGTTTGCAATTGAATATCTTGCACCCTGTAATGTTTCATGACTTGCCACTTTGGGAGTGTATAGTGCCCATATTAGAGGTCCCATGTTTCCAATTTTGAGTTATTTCAAATTTTTTTGACTAGATTTCAAATCCCTCAAAGTTAGTCATTTATTGTTGTCACGCTGATGCAATTTGTTCTAGATTCTAGGAAGCCCTATTCGACTTGTTATAACTTTTACTTAGTTGACCAAAATGAGAAAATTTCTTTTGCATCATGTTCTAGAGGTTAGAGGCTTGCTATATTTCAATTTTGAGCTTATCAAAAATTTGTTTGATCAGTTTTCAAATGTGATTCCAAATATAATTTAACTGGTGCCAAGAAGTGCAGATTGGTCAGTAACCTTGTTCATGATGTCACAACACTGAATCTATGATGGGTGAGATCAAATAGATTGTACCACTATGTTCTACTCCAAAAATACTTTTAGTGTGCATATTTTCAAACCTTGATGAATCTGTCTACACACTTTCTAGGGTTAATTCCATTTGTAAAAAATGCATTTCTGACATTGTTTCCAATTTGCAAATTTGAGTAGCCTACTTTGATTGCTCGCCATTTTCACCCTATTATTTTTCATGAGCCCAAGTCATAGATTTACACTATCCTTGTGATGATGAAACAACGCCCTCTTTTTCATGCTCCCAAGTGTCAATTTACCAAGTTTTTGAAGCCAAATCTAACGTGTTTGGTGGTTTTTTGACATTTTCTCTTGCAGGTAATTCTAAGAGGGAAACTTCAATAGTCAATATCTTTTGACTAAGAACTTTTGATGGGATGAGATTTGGCAGGGTAAGAGATTGCAAAACAAAGAATCAATATGTTTGATTTTAGAGCCTACTCAGGTGTTCTTGTTAGTTTTTAAGGCCAGTCAATGGATATCTTGGCACAAAGTTGACAAGTTGCAAAAAGAAGTGAATTGAGTTTAAAAAGTTGAATCAACAATGATCGAATGGTTTTCAGTCAACACCAAATGTTCAACAGGCCTGTTTGAAATATCAATCATTTGAAAGTGAATTTTTTTTTAGCTGGACCCACTTTGGGTCCAACTAAATTTTACTGACTAACTAGGCATTGCAAATTAGAATTATGGTGTAGTATTATAATGTTTTCTTTTAATCATTATAATTTAATATAGTGTCACATAAGTTTGTCTAAGATTAAATGGGCATGTTGACTTTATTGCAAAGTAAGTAGTAAAGAAAGGGGTTAAGCATCAATTTTCACACTCTCTAAGTTTTATCTCATTTTATTGTCCATTCTTCTAAGACATTTCTTAGGTAAGGATTGAGTAAAGCCTTTATGACATGATGTTATGATTCCTTTGATAGAAAGAGAAGGAGATGATGGAGGTTTTAGATGTGAAGATTTGCATAAGATCAAAATTCTAGACTTTTGAATGCATAAGCAATGGCATTTGGAAATGAAGTAGAGGCAGATGTCACTCCCAAAAAAAGGGTTGGATTGAACATGTTTGTGTAGTGAAAAGTAAAAAATTGTGATTCTATATCAATGATATGAGAAGAAGAGAAAAGGATTTTTTGAAAGTAGCAACACAAGTAAAAGGGTTTCCATAGCATGAGGAATTGATAAGAATACACGCTGGAAGCTGCAAAGAATAAGACACCTATATTCAGGGAAGGAGAGTCTTCCATGCCTTCATCATTCACAGTGCAAAAGGAGGAAACTTTAGCATTCATGAATGAAGACATTGACCCTCACAGACCGAGATTCCTTACTAAATTTGAAGGTTATGGAAAATTATAGGAGGCTTGAACAACTACGCAATGGAAAGTAGTCAATGGAGGCATCAAACAGAGTAGTGGGGAACATTGTTATTTGAAACTTGGTATTGGGGTACTCAGAAATGACTACATTTTTCTAATTCACAAACACATCATAATATTTTTTATTTCTCTTCCTGTGATACCTTGTGGGGCTTTGGACATTTGACATCAAGGAGAGATGTCTATAACTTTGGTGTTGTTCTTCTTAAAATGTTAACTGGCTAAAGATTTATGAACAAGAATAGGCCTAGTGGAGAGCACAATCTAGTGGAATGGGGTTGTCCTTCTCTAGGAGAGAAAATAAGGTTGTATTTCCTTATAGATCTGCATTTGGAGGCATAGTTTTCCATAAAGGGGGCTTAGAAAGTTTCTTAGTTGGCTCATCACTGCCTAAGTTGAGAGCCTAAAGTTAGACCATTAATGAGTGAGGTTCTTGAGCATCTTAGGCCATTTTTGAATTAAAGGATATGACTAGCTCCTCCTTCCATTATCAAGCTTTACAAGAAGAACATTCTAGTTGATGAAAAGGAGCAACAAGTAGTCATCATAAAGTGCAATGTTGGATTAGCCAAGGCAAGGTGAGCATGATGGGAGCTCCTATGGATAGGAGAAAAATAAAGGGTAGAGGCTCACAATACAAAAACCTACAATAGGTAAGAAGAGGAGATTCAATGATCGAAGGAAGAGCTCATAAAGAAAAACAATTTAAGTGGTGCTTGCCATTGCTTACCTTCAAAATCTCCATTTGTTGCATCTATAGAGCAACAAGTTGACAAGTTTGATTGGCATAATTTTAGTGAGAAGATAATAGCATCAACCATGGAAATCCCTCAAAAAACAATTTATCCCACATTCATTAGGAAAGGGAAATTTTACCTAGTTAAATATTGTTTGACACCCATAGAAAGTGTCTGAAAAGACACACCTTTTCAAAGGCAAAGCTAGTATGTGTGGCTCTCGACTAGCTAGCTTGGAGGTTAAAGAGTTAAATTTTGAATAAATATATGAAACCAATTTTCAATATTATCTAGTGATGTGGAGATCTATGAACCAATCATTGAAGGACATGTGGAAACAAATTCATGTAGCTATTATGTGGCAGATTCAAGATAGATGCATCAAGATTGTGACATGTGGCCAAATCCAATAGCTTGTGCTTCCTCACTTTACAGAGATTTGGGGAAGTGCCAAGCCATCATGTGGTAGTGGGACCCGATCCATGGTGGTGTGCTAGGTGTAGATGTTGGACCTACAACAAAGTGCCATGTGGTGATGATGTGACATGGTAGATGATGCAGCAGTCTGAGAGCTAATCAGGAGCTGCCACATGGAAAAAAGGAGCAAGCCAATTAGAATGTTCCAAATGGCACCCAATGTTAGATGATTGTGCAACAATCTAGCCAATCACAGCATGACACGTGTCAAGATCAGGTCAACCAGGTTTGACCCAAAATAAAATTTGGAGAGAATTTCAAGCAAGCATAAAAAATTAAATTTTAATGTTTTCTCCATAAAACCATGTGCAACAAAGGTGTAATAAAAAAAAATTTAAGCCTATAGTCTAAAATTTGGGGAAATTTTTAATTTTTTTTTTTAAATTTAAAATGAGATGTTGCCTGAAGCCATAACAAGAGCCTATTTTTCAAACTGACTTTCTAGGAATTTTTGATAAGCAAGTATAGACAAATTATATATCAACGGAACTAGGAGAAGATTAACTTTCTAATTTTGGAGTTTTTTTTTGCATAGGTGGTCATTGGTTTGAGTTATGCAAGGTTTTGTCTCAAGTACCTAATTTCCAGTTTCATTTAGTTGGGGCAGTTCAAATCCAACTTCCAGTAAACTAATGAACTAAATAAACATAAAAGGTAACATGAAGGCTATTATGGGTGAGTTTTTTCATCTCCAAATTAGTTGAATCAAAGAATTACCAACATTTCATGATGCTTTTGGATATTTTGGCAAATAGAATGATTTTAATCATTGAACAGGAGATATTTCAAGTTTGTTACAAGATAATTATGAAAACCAAATTAGATCTCATCAGTAGAAAGATGAGGGATGTTCTACAATAGCAAAGAATGGAGATTCAAGTGGACATGTGTCATTTCCAAATCAGATATAGGATTCCACTCTCTTCTATATCTTTCTTTCTCTCATTCATTATAAGGGTTGGTTCCAGTTTATCTGTGAGACCACATTGTTGGATCCAAAACTTTGATTCCACCATTATTATTTAGCATATTTCTCTTGTATGAATAGTAGTAGTAAAGATAATATAGCTAGTTCTAATCTATTAGGTTTTTTTATGTCTTTTAATTTCATTCATTTGAATGTATAGTTTCAAAGAAATCTATACAAATGAGCAAGAATCTCTTAGTTTTATTCTGATTCTCATCTCCTATCTCTATAATCAGCAATCTTATGTGGTTTAAGGAAAAATATATAATACCCATTTGCATCCCCTTAAGGTTGTATGCATAATGTATTTTGTTGTTGGAACAAACGGCCAAGGAAATGCTTGATGTGTTTGACAAGATTGTTGGTTATTTTGATAAGGATACTTCATAAGAATGAGGTCTTTATGAACACTGATGTCTGATTCACAAAGTGATAAGATAGATCTAATATCTTGGTGTATGAAATATATCATTGATATCATAAATGTATGTGTTTGATTCATGGAATTTCCCAATAGATAAGGCATTGATCAGCTATAGGACCACTAGTTCTTATTGTTGCATATTTGGGGTCTTGTGGAAATCAACATCATTAATCAAATGTATTTCCCTTTAAATGTTGAAGAACTGAAAGGAATTAACCCTCACTTAACTTATGGGTTCATAGGTTATAATTTGTTGCTATTTCATTCCTATGTTATTGCATAAGTATTAGAAGATTATAAGGGTTTCATCTACTATTAATACATTCAAGAATATATTTACCACTGGTACCATATAAGTGAATCTAAGGTACACCCGCCTGTGCTTCACAAAGCCTAAAGTAGAAGAAGGGTCTAGCCTTATAGTTGGCTTGGTGTCTAAAAGGATATGTTAAGGATGGGAAGTAGTTACCCCTAGATTATCTCATTTTGATCAAGGTAATTTGGAATTGTGTTGTTTCAAAACACCAACAAACTCAGCTAATGTGAGAATTGTGCATAAAGCATATGATGCAATCTCAACAACATTGATATCTAAATACAAAAAGTTTTTGTGTCCTTGGCCTTGAAACATTCCTCTAGCTACTTCTTAACAAAATATAACTTTAGACCAATGGATTCTCTAAAATCAGATGTTCTCTTCAAAATTTTCTCTTTCTAAAGTTCCAGTTTCTTGACATCACTATGAATACTAGCAACTTGACTGTCAAACTCATCAACTTTTCTAGATGGATGTTGGATTTGGCTAGATAAAGCCTATAGCTCACTCATCTTTATCTTTATCTAACTATTGAAATCTTTGGTCAGCTTGTATGATAAGTTACACTTAACATACAAAGTTTTCCCTTCTTGCTGACATTTTTGAAGTTCTTTTATACATGTATCAAGATTGACTAGGTCATTCTTGATATTCTGGAAAATGGTGCTAAACAAGTTAGCATCATGGGAAATTTGATCCCTTGCCTCTAAAACATTCAATAGATTTGTAAACTCTTGATTGAATGATTTTAGCACTGCTTATGCCTTTTTTTTTGGGATATGGTTTTGTGTGCTAAACTACCAATGTACTATGCAGTCTATATGTCACTTCCATCAATGTTCTTTGTAAACTCTTCACCTTCCTATTCTTCTCAATTACCTTGGTTAGGGATGAGATCAAATATATTTGATCATCACCATCAGTAGATAAATTGGTAAGAGAGAGTGAAGTAGATGAACTAGATGGTTTAGTTTCATCTTCCTTCTATTTCTTTATTGGTTCTTTAGTTCTTCTCTCATCCTCTTCTTTCTTTTCCTTTTCCTCTCTTTCTCTCTTCTTTTCTGATCTTTTCTTCTCTTCTTCTAGAGTTTTCTTTATCCTCTCTTCTTCTTTAATCCTTCTATTGTCTTCATCTTCTTTTATTTTCTTGTCTTCCTCAAGAAATGTCTTCTTGGCTTCCTCTATCTTCTTCTTTTCTTCTTCTAGTAGCCTCTTTTCTTCCTCAATTTTCCTCAACTTATCCTCAATATCTTTTGTGTCAAGCACATTTGGTTTGGAACTACCAAATGGATTGGTATAAGCAATGTTAATTTTAATATTGGTTTAATCAATCTACATATTGTCACCACTTACTAACACTTCCAAGGTTTTAGGAGCTGGAGGAGATGTTGCCTACAACTTTGTTAGGATCTTACTGATAGTTGATGTTGTCTCTTTTATTAACTTATCCTTCTCACCAATCATGAATAAAAATGGTCTCAACTTATTTCTTAAGTATGGAGCAAGGTTATTCAACAATACTTTTATTTCTCCTTCATCATTAGTTTTACAAATAGTTCTCAACATAGACTTCCAAAGTTCAAGGTCTTCTTCCCTTGCATGAATCTTCTTATTTATAATTCTCTCATAGACTTTTTGGTTCACTACTCCTTCAATATCCTTCAAAATTAGATCATTTTCTATGATATGTCTTATAGTAGATATATCAATCTGATCCTTTTCAAAATTATTATATAAATCATAAAAAAAAAATCATCTAAACAAAGTTTCCCTCATTGGAAATCACTATGTTAATCTTCTCAATCTTTAACTTTCAAGGTTACTGAGCTTTTCCTACCACTTGCTTAGGTGGAGTCACCTTTTATACTTGCTTAGTTTCCTATTCCTCATCTTCTTCATCACTAATGTCAATTTTCAACAATGTTTTATGCCTCTTACCAAGTCTTGTATCTAGTTGTTTGACTCTCTTTGTCTTTGTAGACACTGCTTCAACTAATCTCTCTAATTTTCTTTTATGTTTACTAGGATAAGCATTGGACACTACTACATATGGAATTTTTTGTTTTGAAGATGTCTCAGCAACATATAATGAAAAGGGTTGTATGTTAATTACACCTTGTTTCATTGTCTATCTCAAGGCCTCAGATTTACTTTCTATCATTTCAGCCTCTGATACTGCCTTTTTCATGTTTAATTCAACCTTCTAATGTTATGGCCTTTTTAAGGTTTCTTGATGAGCATGCTAAGTGGTCTCGTCATACATACCAAATTTGTACTCTTATTTGTCTTTCTTTGAATTCAACAATCAATCAATGTAACCAAGTGCAACATCATCATTCAATTCATAGCTCAAGGGATCAAGAAATGTCTCTCAAGGTTACACTACTTGAATATAAGTATGATCTATATCAACTAGAATACAAATGTCTTCCTTGAATCTCTTTTCAAAAATAGGGTTTGCTTCAAAATCACTCTACAAGTAACTTATGAATGCTCTTTTCCTTGGATGTGTTCACAATGAAGTGAAAAATCAATTTTGTACTCCATTTATTCATTAACTTGAACTTGCATTAGTTGTGTACTTTGCAAATATGAAAAGTTGTTAATTACCTTTTGTAATCAAATAAGTGCTCAAGATCATCTACCCAATCTTTAGATGTCACCAAGGTTTACCATAGCCTCCTTCCATCATAAAAACATACTAAAGACTTTGCATCACGAAATTCTCTACAAAAACATACTTTTCATCTTTTGTTATAGAATTAACCTATACTATAATACTAGTAACTCTGAATTTCATCATAACTTGTTTAGATGAGCTCCAAATCACAAGAAAACTTAGGTACCATCTAAACATAACTGGATATAGCTTTTCCCAACTTTTCTACCTCTAATTTGATCTTTGACTGAAGTTCTCAAATTTTGATGTTGTGAACAAGCTTAATTCAACTTAATTAAATCAAACTCAACAACTGACTTCAATTTTCTTGTCTCATCATCATCTAACTTTTCTTTTGAGATATCTACTCCTTTCACAAATATTTCATTAAGTTCTTCTTGAAGTTCACTCACAATGTTTCTTTGTTCTTCATTGTTTCTATTGGTTTTGGACTTCCTTTCCTGTTTCCTTCTATTCCCAAAGTTTCTTTCATTGTTCCTTATATCTCTAAAGTTTTTGTCCATTCTATAGTACCTCACCGTGTGTTCAAATTTTTTGCATAACTAACATACAGGTGCTTCGCTTCTAGGATTATGTTGATCATCAGGTGCATGATAATTCCAAGCAATGTGTCCTAATTTTTTACACTTATAACACACAATTTGTCTTCTATCTTCATAAGATTTTATTTCTCTTGATTTCCTTTCATTAGATCTTCTTCTCTCTATAGGGTTAGTATTTCTAGACATTCTACTATTTCTTCTATCATTATCATAAGTTTAGGTTTCCTAGAATTAATTACATTATGACCCTTAACATGATTAAATGACTTATTTGTACAATCTCTTTTCATATGACCTATCTCATTACATAAAATGAACTTACCTCTAGATTCATACCTAGTTGCCTTAAGAGTTTCTACTTGCTTTGGTTCATCCAAGATTTCAACTTCCTTGTTTTGCTCAACTTCTTTAGGTTTCTCAAAAGATTGACTAGATTCAATCTTATCATTAGATTTTATTTTTTCTTTTAGATATGATCTAATCTTAGGTTTCTTTGCAAACATGTTAATTAGATAACTCAGACTATTCTTGATCTAGGTGGATCTACCACTAGAAATTAAAGTGTTCCAAAGTCTCTTAGAAGTAGTGCCAGATTAAAGAACTTATCAATGTGAACCTGATGCAATTTGAATTGGCTCGAAAGGAGTTCATTTGCTCAAGTTATAGATGATCAAAGTTTTGGTCAAACTAGGTACATAGGCCCATCACAAAGGTGAAAATTTGACCATCTCAAAAGTGGTCAACAATGAGTTTCAAATTGAAGAGTTCATCGATAGATTTCCTATGAAATTCATTTCATTGGAAGTAAATTTTAATTGTGAAATTTATGCCCATTTTAATTTAGAAGAAAAATACAAGTAAGGATGATTTCATCATGATGTCAAGATGGTGAGATGGCACCTTAGATTTTGGGTGGTAAAAATAACCATATGGGAATCAAACCCATAACCACTTCAAATTTGACTACCCTTGTTAACCACCACACCACAAAAGGCATTTGTTATTTAATGGAGGGAAATTAGTTTTTTTTAAATAAGGAATCTACCAAATAGGGAATAAGGTTGGCGAGGATTGAACCCCTGACCAACGGCCTCCTAAATTTAAGGCTGACCATTGTGCTATTGATAGTACTTATTAATTATGTGAGCTACACACTATTTAAACTTAACCTTCCCACCTATCCTTAGTTAATGAGGATATCGATTTAAAAAAACCTCAAAAATTTCATGGTACAAAATTAATTGTAATTTTTTAAAAGGGATATGGTCAGGATTAGGTTTTTTAATAGGGATTTTATGGTTTTGGAGATTTTGGCCTATTTTGGTTAACTTTTATGTATAAAAAGAGGCTTATGTGAAGCATTTAGGGGGAATTCAAATTTTAATTTAGTTGATGCTAGGAGGAATGTGAGAGTTTCTGTAATCAAGAATAATTCTTAAAGGAGGAGATGATGTAACGATGTTTTGTCTCTATAGTAAAGCCTTTTTAAGCAAAGTCTTTCTTACCTTTTAGAAACTAGTCTTGCACCTTTGAGGGCTTGTATGAAAGATGGTTTGAGTTAGGAATTGTATAATGACTTTGTGGATGGACTACAATATGTTGTAAATCAACTTTGGTAGCATCAATAATACATCAATCACTTAGTTGAGCTAGACCCAGAGATGTAGTCCACTTAGATCAGATGAACTTCGTAATCAAATTAGTTCTCTTCTCTCTCTTTTCACTATCACTAGTGATATAAATCACTCTTTATATTGATCATGTTATTTTAATATTTAATGTCTTTTTAGTTATACATTGGACATTAGGTATTTGTACACCTTTATGCAATTTCACTTAGTATATAATTGTCTAGATCCTAAAATTAGATCAAGTGCTATCAGAGCCTAGTTTGGAAAGTTTTGCAAGAAGTTATTGTAGGTGTACTTTCCACAATGACATCAAAAAAGGGGGAATCATCAAAGATGGAATTGACTCCATCTATGGTGGCAAGCATCCACTCTATCAAAGATAAAGTGGAACTACTCTTTCAAGACCACTAGGAATAAGATGAGAGAGTCTAGAAGCTAGAAGAAGCTAATCAACAACTTCAATTATAGAATGCAAATCTTTGAAGGCTTTTGGAAGAGGCTAATAGGGAGAAGTAGGGATTGCATGAGATGTTCCAAAAGGAGCATATTGGAAGAATTCCTCTTTTTTTTAAGAGTGTTGGCATGTGTGCATTGAGCCCATGATCAAAAGGAACTTCTTTGTTCTGCTCACCCCACCTGGGAGTATGGATGCATCATTAGCTATGAAGTCCTTACCCAAGCAAGGATTTTGGTGTGGTCATGGAAAATGGGCTAATTATGGATCAAATGAGAATGGAAGCCATTGTGGTTTTTGCAAACATATGGAGTACCTAAGATAGTTTCAAGCCCCTACCAACCAAAGTGGTTGGGTGGAGGTATCTTTTGCATTAGACTAAAAGAAAGAATCTAAACACCACTCTATTGGGAGCTTTGAGAAGCACACCAAGGGCATCGGTAAGAAACTAATGTCCAAAATGGGATATAGTGGAAAATGCCTAGGTATCCATGAGCAAGGCATCACCCATCCCATTGAGGAAAAGAAAAGGCCTCAAAAGAAAGGATTGGGATTTGGAGGAATCGACATGAACTCTAAGGCCTTGTTGAAGGAAAATTCTATGGACAATATTGAGGGTGTTGAAGCTAAGTTTTCTCTAAAGAAGAAGGTCAAGACACATGAATGAATAGAAAACATCTGCAACCACTATCAGATAAGTGGTCACTAGAGAGAGAAGTGTTGAAAGTTGCACCCAAAACTTCAACACTCTCCTAAGTTAATTATAGAATCTAGTCAACCCAAAGTAGATAAGGTAGGATTCAAGGTGGTACCTGACACCACCATGCAAGAGACCAAGGCACAATAAATGCCCATAGTTTCTAGCACTCCTAAGGTAGTCCTACTAGAAACATAATAGAGTAGTGAGAAACCCAATAAAGGAGGTTCCTTTGAACAACTTCATAAGAGTTGGGAACAATTTTCAACTAACTAGCAATATCAACTTTGTGTATATTACTTTTTTTAGAGTAAGATAATTGTTGATACTAAGCTAGTGTGTTTATGAGTATATGACTCTAAATAAATTTGTTGCAATAAAGTTGTATAATCCTATGGTTGATATGTTTGTATAGCTATGAAAAACTACATCTCTTATAATCCAAAAAGGAGAATACTTTGAACTTCCTATTGCAAACTTTCTTTGGTGCAAGGCTTTCTAGAAGAAGCACCTATTATAGCTAGTGTGATTCAGAGTTGTAGAGAATGGCTAGCTAATGCCTTAAAGTTCTTCCTTTATGACTTGATTAAAAATGGTCAATTGATGAGCGATGTTCCTATAGGTCTTTGTCATGACCTTCGTACATATGCAAAATTTGGATCTTTCTAGAGATGCCTTTAGTTAGCCATTCTAAAGTACAAAGGTGAAGGAATGCTTCAAGCTAAGGCTTTGTTACCATTACTCATGTAGTTTGCAAGAAAGAAGGAGCATCAAAAGTGACTAGGCTAGAATGCAGAAATGAACTACCATCATAAGAATCATTGATTGATACATTTATCATGCCTAGTTTTTCTTCTTTCTTTATGGTTTTTGTTGTATTTTAATCTTCTTGCTAAATTCATAATTCATATTGCCCTTCCCACCTTTCAAATATCCATAGTCAAATACCCATGGAAATATTTAAATACCAAAGTTTTAAACCTTATGATATATTTTGTGGCCCGCAAGTTCTCCACTGTCAGATCTGTAGAGATCAAGGGTAGGCACCATCGCGCTATGGAGAAGCTGCACGAGATTTACGTTAGCGACATGGTGCCCTATTGACACGTATTCGGTGGGTCCAGCTTGCCGAGAACACATGTTTTGGTGAGTCAGAAAGTTGAAAGGCGGCAAGGCACCATGGCACCAATGAAAAACTCATGAGTTTTTCATTAGCAACATAGTGCCTGATTGGCTAGAGGGTGTTTCTACGGTGAGTCCCAATGTTCGACGAGCAAGGTTCGCGAAAATGGAAAATGTTCACAGGCGGACCAACAAAAGTGGGCTGGGAAGTCAAAAATGCCAGTGGGGCACCATGTCACCATCGAAAAACTCACGAGTTTTTCGATAGCGACATAGCACCTAAATGAAAAAGTCACCACGGTGAAGACTTCAGGCAAGTGGGTGGGTCCCAGCTAGTACCTTGTCAGCTTAGTTGAAGTTCCATGCCATGCTAGACAATCAAAATGGAACATGTCTACAAAGGAAGGAATTATTACAGTTGGGCACCATCGTGCTATGGGGATTTGGCCTCGATTTACTCATAGTGACATGGCACTTAGTTGACACATGGCTGCTCTATGGGGTCAAAGTCTTGGGTCTGCCAAGGTGGTGCTTCATTTGGCCAATGGGGGACTACCACGTATGTCAAATTAGAACACAGATAGATCGTGGGACCAAATCTCCAATGCGGCCAGTGCAGTAAAGGGTTAAGTTCTCCACCGTCAAATCTGTAGAGATCAAGGGCAGGTGCCATCTCACTATGGTGAAGTTGTGCAATATTTACCATGGTGACATAGCATTTTGTCGACACGTGTCTTGCTGGCTCGGCCAAAGTTGATGGTTAGCGGCTGGCAGCCAATGCAATTGTCACAGTTAATGTCAACCATTGAAAGGTGGCGCAAATAGTTCGATAAAAGGTGGTCAATCGGGGGAGGACTTCCCAGGTGGCAAAACAAAAGGAGGCAACTGGCCTGCATGGCCCAATTGGCTCGTGGAATTGTTTGACCTACTTTGACCTCGTGGGTTCATGAGCCCAGAAACATGGGGAAATCAATTTTTTTTGTCGCGGATCTGATTTCATGATCAATTGCCACCAACTCAGTAGTAAATGATAAGTGCAGAGAACTTTCTAATCTATCATGGAGACCTATCTACCCATGTCAGAGGAATGTTGTGGCACCATTTCTATCTACTCGAGGCATTCTTTCAAGGAATTGTTAGATTTTTTATGCCCAGATCAGATCTTTGATTGGATTTTCAGTGCTAAGAATTTATTATGGTGGCTAGAAGTTATTGCAGAGCTAAAATTCTCAGTTATGCTTGAACTATAAAGGCAAGTTTTGTTTTCATTTTTAGAGGCTGACTCCTTTTCTGATTTCTCTGCTACTGCTTGCAGGTCTATAGTGTAAAATTCCCTTTGTCTCTAAGTTGTATAACATTCTGTATCATCTCCTTCAGCCATCAATGTGTATGTGCATCCATCTTGCCTCTCATTTGTGTATTGTTGAGATCTGTGGCTCGCATATTGTATCTATTTCTGGCCCATTGGATAATATATAAGTGAAATCCTTTTCCTTGTGTTATTCAATTTGGTTTCCTAATCTGTATGTGGTTGTTGATGGACATAAGTCTGGGTGTGTGTGTCTTTTGAATGTTATCTTGGTTTTGTAGTGCATATATGGGCAGAAATGAGTCTGAACACTCTATTTTGGTGCATCACCTCCTTAGATTAGACTAGGTAGATTTTCCTTCATGCTCTCCTTCTCCCTTTTCCTCTCCAAGAAGTAGATAGGTGAGCCCTGATAGTAAGAGGAAGCCGACCTTCTCTTGAGACAAAAACTCACAGTTCAAGTCCCACAGCTTGGAGGTTGTTTCCATGTTTCACTAGGTTGTCCTCATGCATAGGCCTTGGACAAGGGTGCAAACCTAAGTGACAATAGTTTTTGGAATGCCCTGTGGGACTCATCCATTAAAGATTTAAAGTCTACTGGTGTTAAGAAGAAAGAGTTTCAAAGATTAATACTGAAGAGGTAGTGTTGGCTTTAGTATTCGAGCCTTCAAGAGGCTGATTCTTCAAAGTACTTGGCAACTCTAAGCTTCAAATACATATCTGGTTCTAGGCTAAAGTTGCAGTGATTCATGCCCAGAGCTGAAACAAGGGCATCTTCTAGAGGTAAATTTCAATATCAAGAGCTTTCTCTTTCAAATCCTAGAAGGAGGACTAGAACTTCATTATCACTAGTTAGGGGTGTAATAACAGTTAATATACCTGTAAGATCTTTCTCTACTCCTCCTACTGTTCAAGCTCAAGCTAGATTGCCATCAACACTCATCAATAGAATAGTTGTTTACATGGCACAGCCAAGAGTCCATGCTTTTTCCACCTTTAATGGTGGAATTCCTCTATTGTTAGACCAAAGACATGATATACCAGTATCTACACTCAAAAGTATACCTAATTTTACTGGTGAAACTTCCATCTCCCCTTTAGAGAATATCCAAGAAGTAGCAAATGTCTATAATATTCATGGTATTATAGAGGATGATGTCACTGTCAGACTTCTAGCCTCATCTTTAAAAGGAAAAGCATTATAGTGGTATAAAGGCTTAGCTCATGGTTCTATAACTGATTAGGATGGACTAGGAGCAAGATTATGCAAAAATTTTGAGGATAGAAGTGACTATCTATCACTTTTAGAGAAGTTGACTACTATAAAAAGAGCCCCCCATGAATGTATGACTGATTTTAACTATAGGTTTCAAAAGACAAGGGATTGAATACCCACTTCAGTGAAACCTACCCCTGGTAATGCCTTCTTGCATTACCTTAGAGCCTTCAACAGTGATATTGCCAATAAAATCCAAACTATGGGAGGAGATACCTTGCCTAATGCCTATGAGATAGCCATAAAAGTTGAGAACATCCTAATACAAGGAGGAAAGTTGGCTCCAAGGCCCCCGATGCCTTTCTTTCCTGATGTTCCCAACCACCAACCAGAAATGGCCCCTCTTCCTACAACTTCTACATCACAAGCCCTTCTTCCAGTCCCTCAAGCTTCCACATCCTCAAATGGGATAGATGAACTTAAAGAGATGCTCCAAGGTCTAGTGTTGAATACAGATAAGAAAGAGAAGACCCAGGATAAAAAAATTGCAAGAGCAAGGGAGGGAGTTGAAAGACCAAGGAAAGAGATTAGAGGATAGTTTTTCTATGATACAAAAAATGAGTAACAAGGTGGTGGCCTTGGAGAGATAGCAAGCTCAATGTGGCAAGCCTCCCCAATTGCAATATCAAGCTCCAAATGGTGGTAGGCCTCCTAATCAGTGGAATAGCTCTTTTGATCAGGGTAGGCAAAATAGTCATGCTTCTGCTTCAAGCTCAAATCAGAACAGAGCTATAGTCCCTCAAAATAACTTGGCCCAAGATCAAGATTTCTATCCTTCCTGCAACTATTCTTATGCATATTGCATGTGCTAGAAGGTAGAATCTTATTTGGCCCTAACTGACCAAGAACCTACAGCAAAGAAATCGTACAAGGAGGATCATCCCAAGGAGGCCTCATATATTCAAGGACATGATGATTACTCTTTCATAAATCATCAGATTGGGGAGCATTGTAATGTAAACTAGGATTCCATTTCTCATAACACAAGAAGTAAGAGGAGAGCTATGGAACATGCTACCCCTCCTTCTCCTAAGAAAGCCTCAACTTCAAGTGCTGCACCTCATGCACATGTAGCAAATGAACAAACAAGTACTTCACAGTAGCAAAAGAAAGATTCTAGAAAGAAAGATGCAAGTGATCCTTATGCTGCCCCATCTCAACCTCTTATAAGTGTAGCTCCCAAAGTTTCTACCAAAGTTCCTAATACACCATTTAGTGTGGTAGAGCAAATGAAGAAGACAAATGTGAACATTTCTATGTGGGATTCCGTTGCTACCATACCAATGCAGAAGAAGATGCTGCAGCGAGAATTGGAGAAGATTGAACCCAAGGATCAGCCATCTATCATGGAGAGTGCCACAAGTCTAGTAAAACCAATAGGGGATGTGGAGACAAATAAAAAGGTTAGACCTTCTCCATTCTATGTTTCTCTAATTATAGGGGGAAAATTAGTCCACAATTGCATGATAGATTCAAGGGCTAGTAGCTCAGTAATGCCTAGGTGTGTTGCTGATGCTTTAGGAATGAAATATGAGCCCATTGTTAGGGATGTGTTACAATTAGATGGTAGTACTATCAAAACTATAGGTATCCTTAGGAATATGGAGATGGCCCTACATGCATGCCCTAGTTGCACTGTGATTCAAGGCATATCTGTTGCTGAAGTCAAGCCCTATTTTGCTATCTGTCTTTCAAGAGACTTCACTGCTCAAATTGGTGGATTCATATCTACTGATTGGTCATATATGTCATTTAAGACCAGATATGGAGCCAATGCCTCAATTAGAGCAGAACCTCAAGCCCTTCATCACACTGAATCTTACACCCCCAATCCCATCAACATGAATTGCCCTATTCTAGAGATGGATGAAAATGACATAGTAAATGAGCCTGCCACTTCCATAGCAGAGATTCCTGATTTCTTCTTGGATGAATGGGCTAGTACATATCAGTTTGAACCTATGTTAGAAACTCTTGAGACAGGCCTTAGTACATATTGCATAATAGAGAAAGATTCTCAAGTTCCTGATCTAATCAGGACTAATGATGATATAAGTGGAACATGGAGTATGTACTTTGATGGCTCAAGGAATAGAAATGGATTAGGGGCTGGTGTTATGTTGATCTCTCCTGCACAAATAAGATACTACTTCTCCTTTAGGCTCCAATTCAGTTGCACAAATGATGTGGTCGAGTATGAATCTTTGATTCAAGGTCTCTTACTTGCCCAAAAGAGAGGAATTCAAGCATTGAGAGTATATGGGGATAGTGAGTTGGTAGTTAACCAAGTGAGAAACTAGAATATCACCAAAAATGGCCTACTCAAGTCTTACAAACACAGAGTCTAGGATTTTCTTGAGAGCTTCAATGCATTTAATATTCAAAGCATTCCTAGGAAAGAAAATAGACATGCTAATAGACTCGCAGTAGTGGGTACATCTTATGATGTACTAGGGAATCTTGAGGAGAAGAAGTAATAGATAAGGGTGGTAGTGAGGCCTGCCATCCCTGACAATAACACTCATTTGCAGGTGTTTGATTCTAATGAGAAAATTGTGAGTTTCTTGCAGAATGAGGTAGAATTCTCAGATAGAAACCAGTCAAGACTGAAAGATCAGTATGGTGATCAGATCATTCATCTCAGTTCTAACAAGTTTCCCAAGGGTCTCATTACCTTGGAGAGTGTCTTTAATCCTAATGATCAAACAAGAGGCAAAGGAATGAATCTAGCTGCAGAAAAGGATGATTATGCCCCAGTTACAATTGTTGATGGAAAATTTCTGAATATGAGGACGGTATGTTCCGAAACTGAGCAAGAAAACTTCATTCATCTATGTCAAGAATTTAATGATGTATTTTCTTGGACATATGATGACTTAAAAGGGTTTGACCCTAGTTTTTTTTAGTATACCATAGATTTAGTTGATAAGGCCAAACCAGTAAGGCAAAAACAGAGGCCAGTGAATCCTAAGATTGAGCCTCTAATGAGAAAAGAACTATCAAAGTTGATAGAGGCTAATATAATATTTCCTATCAAACACTCATCATGGGTAGCTAACCTTGTCCTTGTAAGGAAGAAGAATGGAGAAATCAGACTGTGTGTGGACTTTAGGGATCTTAATCAGGCTTCTCTTAAAGATCACCATCCTCTCCCTTCCATGGACCAAATCTTGTCTAGAGTCAATGGGTCAAGGAGATTCTCTTTTCTTGATGGATTCTCTGGTTATAAGCAAGTGTTGGTTAAAGAATCTGACAGACATAAAACAATGTTTACTACTAAATGGGGCACCTATGCTTATTGCAAGATGCCATTTGGACTAACAAATGTAGGTGCCACATTTCAGAAGGCAATGGAGATGGCCTTCAAAAAATTAATTGACAAGTTTGTCTTAGTATACCTTGATGATATAACTGTATGTTCAAAAAATATAGAAGATCATTTTGATCATCTAAGATAGGTATTTCTAAGATGTAGAGAGTTTGGGGTTTCCCTTAACCCAGCCAAGTGTGTCTTTGCTACAAGCCAAGGAAAGTTATTGCGACACATTGTATCTAAGGATGGGCTGACCATTGATCCAGAAAGAACAAAGGCAATACTTGCCCTTCCTCTTCCTAAACACAAGAAGGGGCTGCAAAGTTTCCTTGGTAGAATAAATTTTGTAAGAAGGTTTATTCCTAATCTTGCCACCATGGTGAAACCTCTTACAACTATGCTTAAGAAAGGTATGGTCATCTCATGGACCAAGGAAGGGAAGGAGAGTTTTGAAGAGATCAAGACAGCCATAGCCTCAGCCCCTACTCTCATGAACCCAAATTTTGAAAAAGATTTCATCATCTACACTCTAGGTGGTGAGTCAAGTATCTCTGCTGTCTTGACTCAAACAAATGACAAGGATGAGGAGCAGCCCATAGCCTTCTTTAGTGAAGGGCTCAAGGAATATGAAGATAAGTATAGCTTTGTTGAGAAGCAAGCCCTTGTAGTCATCAGAGCCTTGAAGAAATTCAAGCACCTCTTTTCCCACAATAAGATCCATTTATTGGTGCCCCATGCCAATGTAAATGACTTCCTATTAAGCAAGGATATCAGTGAAAAGAGAGTTGGATGGATCACTAAGGTAATGGAGTATGATGTTGATATTTAGATTACCAAGTTGGTAAGAGGGAGAGGATTGTGCAAAGAAATGTTATCAGGCTAGGATTCAGATTAAGAGGCTGCTATGGTAATAATAGAGCAGCAAGAGTTAAGAAACATTAATGGCCCAAGGAGCTGGATAAATGATATGAAGAGCTTCTTATCAAGGAATGGATAGAACTAAAAGGAGACAATATAGACTGCAGTCCATTCCCTATGTTGTGGTTGATGGTATCCTATTTAGGAGGGATTTTAATGGGACCCTGTTGAGATGCATTGAAGAGGATTAGGCTGAGAGGATGATTAAGGAAATTCATGATGGCCCTGATGGTGGCCATTTCTCTGCAAGAACAACTGCCATGAAGATCATGGGGGCTGGTTATTATTGGACATCTATGTTCCATGATTGTTATGGATATGTGAGAAAATGTGAGAAGTGTGCTTTCTTCTCAGGAAAATAGAAGCTTGCAACTCTCCCCCTTTGTCCTATTCAGGTGGATCAGCCCTTTATCCAATGGGGGTTGGATTTTATAAGCCCCATTAGTCCTCCATCTAGTGTAGGTCATAAATGGATTTTGGATGCTACTGATTATTTCACTAGATGGACAGAGGCAATTGCCTTGAAGGATGCCACAGAACCATCACTTGTTGAATTCCTTGATGGAATTGTATGTAGGTTTGGTGCTCCTTCTACTATCATCTCAGACAATGCTAAGTCTTTTGTTGGAACCCAGATTTGTGCATGAGCAATGAATCACAATATCTACCTGAGCACAACATCAAATTACTATCCCTAGGGTAATGGTTTGGCCGAGTCTTCCAACAAGAATCTAATCAGAATCATGAAGAGGACAATAGAAGACAATCAAAGGGTCTCGCATAAGAAATTAAGAACTGCTCTGTGGGCTGATAGGATAACACCCAAGAGATCTGTTAGGAATTCACCTTTTGTGCTAGTATATGGTAGGGAAGCCAGACTCCCAATCTCATTGGAATTCCCATCCTTGGAGTTAGCTCATTAGCTTGAATTTATTGAAGATAGTGCTATGTCAGTAAGAATGGTAGAGCTAATTGAGTTAGAAGAGAAAAGAAATAAAGCTATGTAGACCCTAGACATGCATCAGCAGCAGATGAAAAGGAGTTTTGATAAGAAAACTAGGGTCAAAACCTTCAGAGAAGGAGATTTAGTTCTAAAGTGGGATGCAGATAGGGCAAACTAGGAAGACATTCCAAATTTGATGCACTATGGAGTGGCCCCTATTTGATTGCCAGTTGCAAACAGGCTAGTGCATTCCAGCTAAGCCAGCCCAATGGAGAGATTTTTCCCATTCCAGTCAATGGGATCTATCTGAAGCCCTGTTTCTAAAAATTTGGGAATCCATGTACATAAGTAGTTTAGTTTCTTTTCTATTGTTTCATGCTTTTCAATAAGTGCGCATACACATGGTTCTCTCTTTGAGTTGCTAGCTTCTGAAGTTTTGATAGTTTTGAGGTTACAGAAGCAGAGCTAGGGTTTTTAATGTTTTGATCTCCTCACAGAAGGGTTAGGGTTTTGTAGTTCTTAGATTCATACTTTTTTGACTCCATGACCCAATGGATTGTCTACAGGCACTGGTAATGCATCAAGCAGGCTCATGCCCCCTGTGAGTCACCAAAAATGTTGTATTTTAATCTTCTCACCAAATTCATAATTCATATTTCCCTTCTCGCCTTTGAAATATCCATAGTCAAATACCCATGGAAATATTTAAATACCAAAGTTTTAAACCTTATGATATATTTTGCGGCCCGCAAGTTCTCCACCGTCAAATCTGCAGAGATCAAGGACAAGCACCATCGTGCTATGGAGAAGCTGCACGAGATTTACGTTAGTGACATGGCGCCCTATTGACATGTGTCTGGTGGGTCCAACTTACCGGGAAAACATGTTTTGGTGGGTCAAAAAGTTGAAAGGTGGCAAGGCACCATGGCACCAACAGAAAAGTCACGAGTTTTCCTTTAGCAACATAGCACCCAGCCGGCCGGAGGGTTTTTCTATGGTGATTCCCAATGTTCAGTAGGCAAGGTTTGCGGCAATAGAAAATTTTCATGGGCGGACCAATGGGAGCAGGCCAGGAAGTCAAAAATATCGATGGGGTGCCATGTTTCCATCAGAAAACTCACAAGTTTTCTGATAGTGACATAGCGCCTGAACAGAAAAGTCACCACGGTGAGACTTCAGGAAAGTGGGTGGGTCCCAGCTAGTACCTTGTCAACTTAGTTGAAGTTCCATGTCATGCTAGCCAATCAAAATGGAACATGTCTGCAAAGGAAGGAATTATTACAGTTGGGCGCCATTGCGCTATGGGGATTTGGCCTCAATTTTCTCATAGCGACATGGTGCTTAGTTGACACATGGCTGCTCTATGGGGTCAAAGTCTTGGGTTTTCCAAGGTGGTGCTTTGTTTGGCCAATGGGGGACTGCCATGTATGTCAAATCAAAACACAGACAGATTGTGGGACCAGATCTTCAACGTGGCTAGTGCAGTAAAGGGTTAAGTTCTCCAGTCAGATCTACAGAGATCAAGGGCAGGTGCCATCTTGCTATGGTGAAGTTGTGCGATCTTTACCATGGCGACATAGCATTTTATCGACACGTGTCTTTCTAGCTTGACCAAAGTTGATGGTTAGCGGCTGGCAGCCAGTGCAATCGTCGCAATTAATGTCAGCCATTAAAAGGTGGCACAGATAGTTTGATAAAAGGTGGTCAACTGTAGGAGGACTTCCCAGGTGGAAAAACAAAAGGAGGCAACTGGCTTGCATGGCCCAGTTGGCTCATGGAATTGTTTGACCTACTTTGACCTCGCGGGTTCATGAGCCCAAAAAATGGGGAAATCAATTTTTTTTGCTGTGGATCTAATTTCATGATCAATTGCCACCAACTCAGTAGTAAATGATAAGTACAAAGAACTTTCTAATCTATCATGGCAACCTATCTACCCATGTCAGAGGAATGTTGTGGCACCGTTTCTATCTACTCGAGGCATTCTTTCAAGGAATTGTTAGTTTTTTTGTGCCCAGATCAGATCTTTGATTGGATTTTCAGTGCTGAGAATTTATGATGGTGGGTAGAAGTTATTGCAAAGCTAAAATTCTCAGTTATGCCTGAACTATAAAGGAAAGTTTTTTTTTCATTTTTAGAGGTCGACTCCTTTTCTGATTTCTCTGCTACTGCTTATAGGTCTACAGTGTAAAATTCCCTTTGTCTCTGAGTTGTATAACATTTTGTATCATCTCCTTCAGCCATCAATGTATATGTGCATCCATCTTGCCTCTCATTAATGTATTGTTGAGATTTGTGGCTCACATACTGTATCTATTTTCGGACCATTGGATAATATATAAGTGAAATCCTTTTCCTTGTGTTATTTAGTTTGGTTTCCTGATCTGTATGTGGTTTTTGATGGACATAAGTCTGGGTGTGTATGTCTTTTGAATGTTATCTTGGTTTTGTAGTGCATATATGGGCAGAAATGAGTCTGAACACTCTATTTTGGTGCATCACCTCCTTAGATTAGACTAGGTAGATTTGCCTTTATGCTCTCCTTCTCCCTTTTCCTCTCCAAGAAGTAGATAGGTGCACCCTGATAGTAAGAGGAAGCCGACCTTCTCCAGAGACTCAACCTCACAGTTCAAGTCCCACAGCTTGGAGGTTGTTTCCATGTTTCACTAGGTTGTCCTCATGCATAGGCCTTGGATAAGGGTGCAAACCTAAGTGACAATAGCTTTTCAAGTTCCATTAAAACTACATCCCTCTTCTTTAGAAGTCCTAGTGTGAATAAAGTATGAGTCCCCTTAAGGAAAAATTGGCATTGAATGCTTTCATTGTATTGTCAAAATGTAAGACCCTAAGAAGGTATAATAGATAGTATCGAAGCAGAGGTGAATTTGACCAAGACCAAAGTCTAATTCAATTGTCAAAAGTGAAGCAATTACTAAGCATTACAATGAAGCTTTAAAGGTGACAATAGAGTTGAGATCTATGTGAAGGGAGATAAAGGTTCTATTGTATATACTGTTGGAGAACCAAAAGCCTTTTTAGTTTGGAGGTTTGATCCAGGTGGATCTACCACTAAAAATTAAAGTGCTCCAAAGTCTCTTAGAAGTAGTGTCAGATTAAAGAACTCGTCAACATCAACCTAATGCAATTTTAATGGGCTCGAAAGGAGTTCATTTGCTCAAGTTATAGATGGTCAAAGTTTTGGTCAAACTAGGTACATAGGCCATCAAAAAGGTGAAATTTTGACAATCTCAAAAGTGTTCAACAATGGGTTTCAAATTGAAGAGCTTGTCAAGAGCTTTCCAACAAAATTCATTTCATCAGAAGTAGATTTCAATTGTGAAAGTTATGGCCATTTAAATTTGGAAGAAAAAGATAAGTAAGGATGACATCATCATAATGTCAAGATGGTGAGATGGCACCTCGGATTTTGGGTGGTTAAAATAACCATATGGGAATTGAACCCATAACCACTTCAAATCTGACTACCCTAGTTAACTGCCACACCACAAAAGGCATTTTCTATTTAATGGAGGGAAATTAGTTTTTTTTTAAAAAGGAATCAGCCAAATAAGGAATAAGGTCGGTGAGGGTTGAACCCCTGATCACCGGCCTTCATGCAAGTTATATTCTATTTAAACTTAACCTTCCTGCATATCCTTATTTAATAAGGATATGGGTTAAAATAAGCCTCAAAAATTGCATGGTGCAAAATTAATTATAATTTCTAAAATGGGATATGGTTGGGATTAGGTGTTTTAAATAAGGATTTTATGGTTTTGAAGGTTTTGGCCTATTTTGGCTAACTTTTATGTACAAAAAGAGGCTTATGCAAAGCATTTAGGGGGAATTGGAATTTTGATTTAGTTGATGCTAGGAGGAATGTGAGAGTCTCCCTAATCAAGAAGAATTCTTGAAGGAGGAGATGATGTAATGGTGTTTTGTCTTTTTAGTAAAGCCTTTTTAAGAAAACTTTTTCTTTCTTTTTAAAAACTAATCTTTGCCTTTGAGAGCTTGTATGCAAGATGGTTTGAGTTACAAATTGTATAATGACTTTGTAGATGGACTACAGTATGTTGTAAATCAACTTTGGGAGCATCAATAATACATCAGTAACTCAGTTGAGCTAGACCTGGAGATGTAGTCCACTTACATCGGATGAACTCCATAATCAAATTGGTTCTCTTCTCTCTCTTTTCTCTATCATTGGTGATATAAATCTCTCTTGCTATTGATCATTTTATTTTAATATTTAATGTATTTGTAGTTATACATTATACATTAGGTATTTGTACACCTTTATGCAATTGTACTTAACATATAATTGTCTAGATCCTAAAAAAATAGATCAAGTCTCATCATAATTAGGCCTCTGAATTGACATTGAATCATCAAGCTTTTCTCTACTAGAATGAAGCTTATCAAGATGTTATTTTCACTGTGTCAATTCACCTTTCATAATAGTATTGTACTTATGGAGTTCATCATGATCTTCTTTCAATGTTTCAATCTCAGATGTTTTCTTTGCTAGACTTGCTCTTATATCTGCATTTTTAGTCTTCAAATTAGATTCAACTTTCCTAGGATCATTTGTAATCTTCAACTCATGCTTCAAGATCTCGCACTCTATTTTAAACTTAGAATAGTCATCATCATTAGTTCAAAATTTAGTAGATTATGTTGATCTTAGATTGGTTTTGACAATTGAGTGTCAACACACTTAAGACATTTACTTAGTTCATGCCAAGATAATAATGCATGTTGAGTATAATTTTAGTGTTGAGTGATTTAAGTACTAAGTGAATAGTAGATGTCAAGTAGTTCAGGTACCAAGCTAGAAGCAAAATTTTAGTGTATGTTGAGCATTAGTGACTACATATGTGCCAAGTAACATAGATTGGAAATATTTGTTTATTATGACACAAACAACTATGTAAAACATTTTTTAGCTAACATACGATTAGATCTTGATTCTCTAAAGATAAAGATGAATCTACATGTAGATTCCCTATGCAATTACATGCATCCAATTAGAAAGTGGGAAGATTTAAGGAAAAAATGGATGAATCTTAGCCATATATTCATACCTAACCCTTAGCCACCTCAGTCTTCTTAAGGAGGATGAAGCCCTAAAAATTTTAATGAGAGAGAGAGAAGAGAGTTGAGAGCATTGTGAAGGGGTGAATGATTGAATTGGAGGTGTGAACAAGATAGTTTGCAGAACATTCAAGATGACTTAGTAGTGAAAATGAATTGTAGAATCAGTTAAGTGAAGAACAAAGGATAGAGGATACAACACTATTACATTAGATCATGATGGACTAATTAGAGACTAAATAGAGGTGATTTATTATTAGGAAAGCAAGTGTTAACTGCAAGATCTATGTTGAGACATTTTGACAAGTGATTTTACTTAAATCTCCTAAGTGGAGTGGTCCTAACAAGCCTTACCAAATCCTTTAAAAGGGTGACATTCCAAGTGAGTGATTAGAAGTCCTTTAGCTAGGCACACTTCTAATAGGGTGTTGAAATCCTCTAACAAGGTGGGACTTAATAGGCTTTGTAAGCCTTTAATAGGGGAGGCCTTTCATAGGGTAGATCATGTTTCATGGTCAAACCATTATAACCTTAATTGGCTACACTTTATTTCTGCAATAGTGAATATTTGTGGGTGTCATCCCCACCCCAATTTGACCTTCTCATTTGGAGGGTTTCTAAGTAATCATATCTACTATCAAAGTGTTTTTGTTTAATTGCTTACATATTTTAGATGCATTTACTTTACATGTTATTTTAGTATGTTAATGCATGTGATGTATGAATGGTGAAAGTTTTATGGGTCCAAGTTTAAACTCTTGATTCACCCCCACCCCCCTAGTAGTTTACCTTTCCCGCTTGTAATTCTCAAAATTGGTATCAAGCCAAGTTCTCAAAAGGAGAAGTTTTGTAGCTTAGAGGAAAGATCTTGAAATGGAAGTCTACAAATTGGGAAAGACCATTAAGAACTAGGAGATCGAGATACATCTTATACTAAATCAATTGAATGAAGCTAGAGATGCCTTGAAGAGTTCCTTGAAGAGAAGGAAAGAGATTTTTATAGCATAAAATGACACACAATATTAAGAGATTGACACCACAAAGATATTTGTAGATGGTAACTCCAATGAATTTGATGCAGGAATTGCAGATCTTATGGAAAAGAATAGAGCATAAGTTGAAGAAATTAGAAATCTCAAGTTGGAAAAAGAGTCACAAGCTATACTATTATATGAGGTGACTAAACAAAAGAAGAAAGCCATAAAAGACAAGGCCATGATTGAAGAAGAAAAAAGAATGCTAGCAAATAGATTGGAAGAGAAGTCAATAGAGCTATCTAGGATCTCAAACATGCAACTGGATACCTTGAGCCAAATGATGAATTCTCATCATGAGTTGAATTTCAAGGACATTGAGATAACTACATTGAAGTTGCAAAATGAAAAACTATAGAATGACTTGAAAAGACAAAAGGAATTTGCTAAAAGTTTCAAAAGCCAAATGAAGCCATCAAGTACTTTGAGCAATTACTAAAATCCCCTAGATCTAACAGATATACATTAGGATTGGGCTACACAAGCACTGAAGAAGGAGAATCATCCAAAGTTGCAAAAAAAAGGAACAATAGAGGTAAGAATTCCAAACCTACTTGTCATAATTGTAGAAAGAAAGGACATAATGCTAATGTGTGCAGGAGCAAGAATAAAAATCAAAATGTTAAACCTAAGAACATGATCCACTATCATAATTGCAATAAATAAGGTCATCGCACACATGAATGAAAAACTAGAACCATGGATGCACCAAAATTTGAAGGATATTGCTACAACTGTCAGAAGTATGGACATAGAGCCTTTTAATGCATATCCAGGTCCACATGGTGATCAAGCAAGCCAACAAAGGTAAGAAGGTATATAAATTATTATAATTGGGATTACAATACAAGATATAGCTATCACTATTGTCAGGAATATGGACATGTACCTAAGAATTGCATTAGGACTCACTTTAGTGGTAACTACAAGAGGTGGTTGAGTCAAACCACATGCTTTAGCTATTTGAACACTGGTCATATTAGCAAGCATTGTCCAACTAGGTCCAAGGCACCAAGTTGTGAATTTGATAAAGGAAAAAGCAAGACAAATGTTGAACATATTAGGAATGAAATGAATACAACATGGAAGAAGAAAGATGGTTGCAGCACATCAAATGGAGAAGGGGTCACTTCACCCAATGGGTCAAGTGGTCACACCTCATCAAGCTAATCAAACAAGAGGTATGTGGGATTGATACTTAAAGTGTTGTATCTTACATTAGTTACAAAAGAAGTTAGTACTAAAAGGACTACATTATCATGAAAGAAGATGCAAGATGTTGTTAAAAATTCAAGGTTAAACTTTTAAGTTTTCATGTTGTTGTCGAGCATGAAAAATTTTCAATGGATGCTGAGTGGAATGCTAGTTTGTGTCAAGCTATCAAGCAAGCTAGTAGAAGCCAAGTCTATAGTAGTTATCAAGTGATGGTAATACCTATAGATGATGAGTGAATCTAAGATCATGTTGATGTTGAGTTTATAGTTGTACAAGAATTAAGCATTAATTGCAAGGTTTTTGAAGGATATATGGTCATTTTTCACTCATTTCCCATCATTTAAAATTCAAGCAAGAGCTAAAAGTGCAAAAGATAATTTAGAAGTTTGTTTGAAGAAACCATAAAGATCAGTGACAACTTCATCCTATTCTTCAAATCTCAAAGATATTTATTCACAAGCCAAACTATGCAGTTTACATTGGTAGAAACCCTAGTTTGTCATAATGGCATCAAGCTCAAGAAATGTAGAAGGAAAAGAAGTGTTGAATGTGCAATTAGTCAGCAATGAGGTAAAACAACCAAATTTTAGAGAAATTCCAAATGTTGCATATAAACAAGAGCCATCAAGCACATTATCCATGATTCCCCCAAAAGTTATTATGGTTCAAGATGTTAGAAAATGTTATAACTACAAGATAGGTGGAATTGGTGATATGGAGATAAGGGAAGCATATGAAATATTGTGTGAAAATGACTTCTTAAAGGAAGAGTTCAAAATTGTAGAAAGGAAGGGTTTGACGTGTGCCCTAGAATTCCCCATTGTTTTCAAAACTAACCTAGATAAGAATAGTATTGAGCATAATTCATGATGGATCCCTATTGCTAGAAGGAGGGCCAATAAAGATTTCAAAAAGAATAATTCATAGGGTGACTAGTTTTCTAACCCTAGATTAGCCAAAGACTCTGCGAAGTGATTTAAAAGAGGCAATAGAGAAAATTACAGGTACAAAGTGCAATAAGCGTGGAATGACAATAGATATCATAACTGGTCCACTAATAAACTTTGCAGTTAGGGTCATTTCTTCCAAATTTTATCAATGAAGTAGATTAAATAGCATACCCTACATTGTAGTGGATGTGGGATATAAAATTGTGAAGAAAGATCATACCTATGATCTAGTTGAGCTTCAATTGCAACAAATAATGGAGAACCTTAGAGCAGTCAGGAAAACTAAGAGTGCTCAGTGCAAATTTGGATCAATCCTAATTTACATATTCTTCTATGTACTAAAGATGTTCCCATCTTTTGATAAATAAGATGGAAGATAATAGGATAGTAGTTGCTTAAATAAATGAGTACATTGAGCAAATGGATGAGAACTTTGAAATTATCATGACAAGCTATTTTGAAGACTTTAAGAAGTCTATGAAGCAGAAGATTAGAATACCTATTTTCTTAGTTGAAAACATTAAAATCACACATGTTTTCTTGTAGATATTGAATACACTTATGTACAGGCTTCCATACCTAGGATAAGATGGCTAAGACCCTTAGGTTATGAGATTAGTGTTGATGAGGCCTCAGCTACCATCACTGCACTTCTTGCTAAAGAAGTTGATAAAACAACCAAAATCTTTGGCAATTATGATGTGATGAAGTCTAAAGTAGAGATGGAGTTGAAGACAGTCTCCACATTGAAAGAGAAAGATAAACTAGTGAAGAAAATAAAGGCAAAATTTGGTGAAGGTGTTGAAGAAGAACAAGAGGAAGGTGATGAAGAGGATGAAGAGGAAGAATAGGAACAAACTAAAGAACCTCTTGCATTAACCCAAGGCATGGGTGAGGATAAAGAAGAAGGAGAGGGTGCCAAGGAAGAGGAAGCTGAGGAATTATCAATATATGTTGAGCCTAAAAGGAGAAAGGCCAAGGCATAGCCTATGGTTAATGCAAATAAGGCTGCAAAACCTAGTCCAGTAAAACCAATAGCACCAGCCACTAGAGAAAGCACAAGAGCCACCACTCAAAAGGCTAAGGAGAAAACAAAACAAGTAGAACAAGGAGGCCAAGAGTAGAAGAAGAAAAGAAGGAAATGCATTGCTCAAATAGATTCAAATGAGGAATCAACTGAGTTAGATGATCAAGGCCAATTCAAAGTGATAAGTCATACACCACTTTTTGATCTTGAAAATATTTGTGAAAATATTAGAAATAATGTTGATTTGACTAGTCTTAAGAATGTAAATTTTGATAATTTTGAAAAAGAGGAGAAAAATATAGTAGAAGAAACACTATATACAATGATGTCCAAATTTAAAAATATGCCATTGGAATTTGCAAATTCAATACCCAAGCTATTGTGTGATTTAGTCGAGTAAAAATGGCATTATTGTTTAAATTTGGAAAAGAAAATAAGGGAGACTACACTGGCCCAAGTCATGCCAAAACTAACAAAAGGGCAAAATTCTATGGCAAATAAGAAATATGGTGGAAGATTCACCCCAAAATATAGAGCCTTAAGCATTCTTCAAAATGACATTGAAGATTTTGTGAAGAAATCCACTCAAATGTGGAAATTAATTTATGGATTAACAATTGTGAAGCAAGGAGAGAAGGACCCCTTTAAGGGTAAAGATGATGATAAAGAAGAGGATGACAAAGAAGATAGAAAAGAAGAGAAAAATATAGAGGAGGATACTAAGAATATGGACACTGACTCAAAAACAACTGACCAAGAGCATGCAACATACACAAATGTCGAGTGCTAGTCCTCCTCATGATACAAATACACCTATAGAGACTCTAATTGTTAAGGATATCTCTAATGCATCAACTCATAACATCAATCCATTAATTGAAAAATATTTGAAAAAGGTTTTAGACCAATCTACACTACAAGCTCAACCATGCACAAATCCAATTTTGATTAGTGTAGAAGAACTTTAGAAGATAGTAACAAAAGTTACAAGGGATAAGGTGAAAACACAAGAACCACCTTTTGCCATCCCTATTATCACTAGTGATCAAACCTTGATTCAAACAACTAAAGATACATCTATCAAGGTTGACACAAGTGTCAAAGAAGACATAGTTGAGAAAAGGTGGACTACTATAAAAGAAGAAAAGGAGACAACAACAGAGAAAATAGGATAGATAGATACATCTGTACCTATAGCACAGACACAAGTTGCAACTCTAGTCATTGTCATAGATCAAGAAAAGGCTGAAGAAGGTGAAAATTCACCAAAGGTAAAGGAGTAGGAGGCCATTCAAGAATTGGTAGAATTACCAACATTAGGCTCCTCACCTACTAAACTTCTTCAGAAGCTAAGCACTAAAGCGACACCACTGCAAATCTTAGTCCCAGGCACAAGGTCTTCTAAGGTTGAAAAGGCAATTCAATATGGTGATATAACTTTAGATGAAGAGATAGTGATTCCAAAATTTGATTATGACACAATGACTATTGATAAAATAAGAATTTTGCAATAAGCATTAGAGAATAAGAAACACCAAGAAATTCTTAGAAAGGAGTACAAACAAAAGCAAGCATTATAAGAAATTAAAGACATATTTTTAGATGCATTCAACTTGCCTACTCTAGAAGAGACCAAGCCATTATTGGAACAACTATTAGACATTTTGGAGAAGGTTAATAATGAAGACCTAGATACAAATGCCAAACTCTTGGAATGGTCTGAAAGAAAGTTACAAGAAAAAGTGAATGAGAAGATATTTGGTGACATAACACTGACACAAGTTGCTTTGGCAAACAAGGTTGAGGATGTGAAGAAGGTGCTTGAGAATATTTTCTCATTCGACACCAAACTATGTGATCCCACACTCTTCACCCAAGACACTAGACATAGAATAATGAGCTTAGAGAGGCATTTAAGCATATTATGTACATAGCTACCTAAGAATCCAACTCAGAGTGAGAAGTATTTCCATACATTACTTCAATAATAGAGTCAATTAGCTATGTTAATAGTAGAAGAGGCTAATATAAGAGCCAAATTGATACAAATTCAGGCCTCTCTCACCCCACACATGGAAATTATCCACACAGAATTAGGCTATGTAGAAAAATTATGGAAGAAAGATCCCAATCTTTCAACATTAGATGGCCTAGTACACCTTGCAGCTAAGCTCGCCATCCAAGTGAAGTCATTAGATGTTGCATGTGACAATTGGGATGTAGCTTTGAAAATAATCATGGAAGTCCACAAATACTTTTTGGGAAAATACAATATAAGTGTATAGACCCTTTGACATAAGTGTCAAGAAGGGGAAGATAAAAGAAAAAAGGGGAGATAAACAAGCAAGGGGTAGATAGATCAAAAGGAGAAGTAAATAATGAAAGGGGGAGAGATGAATAAAGAAAATGAGAAAGAATGAACAAAGGGGGAGTAATCAGAACTCCAAGTGATAGACAATTTTGAGAAATACAATGCAAAGATAGAAATAGAGTAGAAAACATATCAACAAAGATAGAGCATAAAGAGTATAAGTGCATTAAAGAAAAAAAGTATTAGTCAATAGAGACAAATCTACTCAGAATGGAGAACAAATTTTGGATACAAAACAAACATACTAACCTAGAGGGAGTTATACATTTTTGAGATATATAGCTCATTTGCAAAATTTTGAAAATTTTGAAGTTCTGTATATAAGCCGAGTCATGGTTATATTATACTTGAGAAGATTAGATTGTTTGTATATATTCAATTTTTTTTGACACTCATGTCAAACGGGGAGATTGTTGATCATAGATTGGTTTTGACAACTAGGTGTCAACACACTTAAAAAATTTACTTAGTTCATGTTGAGCTAGTAATGGATGTTGAGTATAATATATAAATACAAGACCATGTTGAGTTGCAATGAGTGCCAAGTCACTCATGTGTCGAGTAGATAGACCATGTTGAGTGATTCAAGAGCTGAGTGATTCAAGAGTTAAGTGAATAGTAGATGCCAAGCAGTTTAGGTGCTAAGCCAGAAGTAGAATTATAGTGTATGTCTAGCATTAGTGACTATATATGCCAAGTAACATAGGTTGGACATATTTGTTTGTTATGGCACAAAAAATTATGTAAACCATTTTTTAGCCAACATAAGGTTAGATTTCAATTCTTTAAAGATAAGGATGAATCTACATGTAGAATCCCTATGCAATTACATGTAGCCAATCAAAAAATGGGAAGGTTTAAGCAAAAAAATGGATGAATCTCAGTTGTAGATTCATACCTAACCCTAAGCCACCTCAATTTTCTTAAGGAGGACAAAACCTTAAAAATTTTAATGAGAGAGAGAGAGAGAAGAGAATTGAGAGTGTTGTGAAGGGGTGAATGATCAAATTGAAGGTGCAAACAAGATAGTTTGCAAAACATTCAAGGTGACTTAGTAGCGAAAGTGAATTATAGAATTAGTTAAGTGAAGAATAGAGGATAGAGGATACAAAAGTGTTACATTAGATCGTGAAAGATTAATCATAGACTTAATAAAGATGATCTACTATTAGGAAAGCAAGTGCCAACCACAAGATCTATGTTGAGACATTTTGACAAGTGATTTTATTTAAATCTCCTAACTAGTGGTCCTAACAAAATTTACCAAATCCTTTAATAAGGTGACATTCCAAGTGAGTGATCAAAAGTCCTTTAACCAAGCACACTTCTAACAAGGTGTTGAAATCTTCTAACAAGGTGGGAGTTAATAGTCTTTTTAAGCCTTCAATAGGGCAAGCCTTTCATAGGGTAGATCATGTTTCATGGTCAAACCATTATAAACTTAATTGGCTACACTTTATTTTTGCAGTGGTAAAGATTTGTGGGTGTCATCCACACCCCCATTTTACCTTCTCATTTGGAGGGTTACTGGGTAATCATATTTGGTGTCAAAGTGTGTGTTTAGTTGCTTATATATTTTAGATACATTTACTTTACATGTTATTTCATTATGTTAATGCATGTGATGTATGAATGGTGAAAGTTTTATGGGTCCAAGTTTAAACTCTCACTCTTAGTAGATTACCTTTCCCACTTGTAATTCCAATAGATCAGGCTCAAATTTCAAATGATCAGTCTTTTCCTTCAACTGACCAATGCATACTTTGGATTCTTCATATATTTCCTTTACCTTATCTCTTTCTTTAGTAAGGAGATCAATTTGTTCAAGAGCTTCTTCAAGTTTCTTCATCAACTATTCCATATCCATAGAGATCTTACTTGAGCTCTTAAGCCTCTTCAAAGTAACTATTCTCTTATACCAATTGTTAGAAATAGGGATTATTGAGAGGGGGGGTGAATCAATAATCAAAAAAATTTAGTTGTCAACTAGATATTATTACTTACTTTAAACCATGCATAACAAAGAAATAAAGTAATGCTAAATAGTAGCAATAGAAATGCATAAAGATTACTCATAACACCATATTTTGTTAACTAGGGAAATCCTAGCCAAGGGAAAACCTCAATGGGGATGATACTTGCTAAATAATATATTGATATATAAGTTCTTTATTAGAGGATGGACCCTATTAGGATTCAATAAGAAATTTCAATATAAGAAGTCATTGTTAAGAGAATTTGAATCCTTGTTAGGAGATTCTAACCCTATTAGGAGTTGTAGTATAATGTGTACAAAAAGAGCCGACTGCCCAAACATGCAATTTCAATTACAAGAGGAGCTCACTACTCAAATAAGTAATTTACTATTATTTTCATTCCTTTACTAATCTTTGATCTTCAGCTCAATCCTAGATCACCATATATCTCATATAAAACTTTGCATATATTGTTTTCATGAAAGTTTGCTCACTTCGCAATCTTACAAGATAGCAGTTGTAAAACATTACTTTCCAATAACACTTCTTAGTGCAAGAAGTCCTTTGCATAAATATCATGCCTTTACACAAATTATTGCTAGGTTGGCTAAGGCCACAACTCAATTTTCCAAATTAGAGTAAACATCTAGGATGTTGGCCCTAATTGGACAAGTAATTGTTTTCTAAACAAAACAATTATTTCCTTCAATTATGTTGTCTTGCTTCATCAAAACATGATTATCTCTCTTTCACATAGTCTATAAAAACTTCCAAGGTTATACAAATCATCACCAACATATCTCCATGTAACTTTTCTAGTCATAATATGATGTCTGCAACATGTTATAAACAAAACAATACACTACCAAAACCAAATTCTATACTTAGACAATTTTTTGATTACCAAACACTAAGTATCTTTATTTTTGAGGTTTCCTATCAACAAGTACATCATGTGTTTCCATAAATGACAATAATTACATATCACTATTAGCCAATTGTAAACAATTATGTATGGTTATCTTCTTATAGTTATTTTTCTTGTTGATTACATGTTTCAGATTTAATAAGGTTAATAAGAGTTAGTTTAATCAAATAACATATTTTCACTTTTAAAACGATCATTTTTCTTTTTATAAAACTCTTTCTTTTTCATATTAAAGTGGGTCATTCCTTCAAATTTTGTCTTATTATGCATATTACTATTTGGTAGTTAATCCTTACTATTTGAGATCTTCTGATTAGTATTTAGTAGTATTACATTAAGCACCATGAAATTAAGAATATTATTACAACCATACTACAAGATCAGATTTGTATGGTAGACTGTTTGCAAGGTTTAAGAAAATTATGAAAGTACAATACAAAATTGGAACATGTATCTTTATGTAATTTTTTGAAATAGATTAGTCTTGGGTTTGTTGTGTTTATTTTTTTCCTTTGTGGAAGACTTGGTGAATATTGGAGGTGTAGTTTGAGGGGTGCAAAATTGTAACCCCAATTTATATGATTGGTGAATGTGGTCTATGTTACAATATATAGTCCACCAATATAACTAGGGGGTGGGGGGCGAGGGGTGGGGGAAGGGAGTGGTTATCAACCTTATTAAACTTTAACCATATGAGCAATATAATCAGAAGCTACAACAAGATACTCATGTATAATAACACTAGATATGTTAACTAGAGAAACCCTTGATCAGAGGGAAAACCCTAGTAGGGATGTTGCCAAAAAGATGATGTAATAATATAAATATTCCTTGTTAGAAGATGGACCCTATTAGGAGTCTATAACAACATTTAGTACATATTAATCCCTATTATGAGACTTTGAATCTGTGTTAGGAGATTCCAACCTTTTTAGGAGCTGTGTCAACCCTGTTGGGAGTTGTGGAAGATAGCTAGATGTTACCATAAATGATGATGATACTACATTGGGGGAGTATCCTAAGCATTGGAGAGTATTAACTTTAGTGACTTTTTTTTATCATTGATGTTAACATAAGTAGTAATTCTATTAAGACTAGAAGAGTAGCAGTTAGTAATCTTAAGATGCACAAAAGATGAGGAAGTTTCAGATGATGCATAGTGGAGGACATGTTCCTAAGGTTATCCTAATGACATGGTTTAAAGCACTAAATCTGATTTGATGGTGTATAGAAGTTACACTTGATTTATTGGAAGCTGTACAGAAACAGAGCATTGGAAAATAGAGTTTTGATAATCTATCAATATCTTTCCTCTAAAATGTAATGAAGAGATGTGCAATCACACAGTGATAGAGAAAAGTCATATGGTGATGCTAGCATATGCATAAGACATGGTTTCACACATGTGAATTTTTTTATAGACTGTAAGTCAACAGTGTTGTTATAATTATGAATTAATTAATTATCCTATTTTAATTAATTCAGAAAGCCTCAAGGTTGTCTCAAGGAATTATTATGAAGATACAGTATAAAGAAGATTTTTTTTCCTTATTTCTAACAAGTATTGATTTATAGGATCAAGTGGAATGTGAAGTATTAGTGCACAGTGCAAGGATTAGAATGCTTGTCGAATACATGTAAGAAATCCAAGGGATCATTAGATGCGTAGTATAAGATCTAAAGGAGCACAAGAATAGTTGAAAAGATAGAGATAGAGGAAGGAAATACATTTCAATTCTATTATTCTAGAAGTAATAATACAAATATTATTGGATAGTGGGTTCTTTGATCATAACCTTGAAGCTGCTTGTACAATGGGTCCAATCGTCATCCACAATTCCTAACAAGGTTGGCATAATGTACCTAACATAGTTGGAATCTCCTAACAAGGATTCAAAGTCTCTTAACAGGGACTCATATGTACTAAATGTTGTAACAAACTCCTAATAGATTCTATCCTATAACAAGGAATATTTTTATTAATACATCATCTTGTGGGTACCATCCCCACCAGAGTTTTCCTTCTTATCAAGGGTTTCCCTAGTTAACATATCTAGTGTTAATTGTGTATGAGTATCTTGTCGCGGTTTCAATTTATATGCTTCACATGGTTAAGTTTGTTTAAGGTTAACATTTGTAATGATAGTTGGATAATTGATTCACCCTCTACCCCCTCCTCTGAATTATATTAGTGGACTATATATTCTAACACTAGACCCATTGCCCAAACTACTTCAAGGGAAAAATCAATGAACCCATTGTCCAAATGATCTCTATATTGTTCCTTTTAGAATAATAAAAATAAATTGTACTTCCTTCAACTTTCTCTTTCCTATTAACTAGACTTCTACTCCTTTTGATCTTGTAACCAAATCAAAAAAATCACATCTAATAATCCCTTGGATCACTTACCTACATTTAGTAAACACTCTTCTCTTTTTCACACTTTTCCCTCAATACAATACTTGATACACATATGCAAACAAGGAAAGCATCTTTCCTTTATACCATATCTTCAAAATAATTCCTTAAGTCAGCCTTGAGGCTTTTCCAATTAATTATAATTAATTAATTAATTAATTTACAATTACAATAGCATTGTGGGCTCATAGTATATACAAAATTTAATATGTCCAACTTTAGGACCTATACAATTGCTGACATCACCATTACACTATCCTCTATCACTGGCTAACCGCACATCAATAGATTATATTATTGTCAAAGGATATAATGTGAACATTAGAAAATGCTTCTCAAATACTTTGTCTCTATACTACTCTTTGTAAATCAAGTACAACTTCTTTACATCTTTGACTTATGTGTTGCACATTTAACCTTCACATTAGGACGTTGTACCAAACATATCCATGAACACACATTACCAAAAAATCAAAAAGTTGTCTATACAACTAAGATCTTTATCTACCATTCTATCAATCTTCACTGAATTACTTCTATGTTGATATTAGTGACAAAAATAGCCATGAATGCAACATCTCAATACTCTCCAATACATAGAATAATCAGCATTCGTGCTAACAATCACCCCCTTTGGCATTGATGGCAAGATAAATGAAAAATATCTATGTTCCAAGAATACCAAATAGTACTCTATTTTTTTTGTTGTTGTTCTCATTTTTTCAAATCCTCTTCATCAATAAAATCTAATATCCTTTGGAACACTACTTTTTTCTTCTTCTTCTTCTTCTTTAGGATTGACAATAGCTTTTCATACATTAGAATTCCTCATGTTGCATATCTCCCCCATAGAGATATTCCCCCTTCTTTTTTATATGAATCTTTCTAAATCTCCCTAATAAAGTAGAGACTTCTATGCACTTTTCTCCCCATAAATACTTAGGAGATTTTTTTCATGCATATTCTCCCCCATTGACATCAATGACAAAAGCCTCATTATGTAAATTAACTACTTCAAGTCTACAACTAGCTCAAGTATCCAAAGACACTATTCAAGACCAAATACTAAGAGTCCTTAATGACTTAGCTCATAAAAGATACTCCCCCATATAGGAAGCATCAAAATTTAGGCCATTCTAAGAATAGTGATATGTACCATTGGAATGATGCAATCTCTACATCATCTACTTAGAAGTAGATAGGGGCATAACCCCAAGCATACCTCTCAAGTACTCAAATGTATCTTTAGGCAAGGGCTTTGTGATGGGGAGACAACCCAAGAATAGAATGGACACCACAGAAAAAGGGAAATTGTATTAACTGAAAAATAAGCTAGTGCATTCAGTATAGAGAAAATAAAACTTCAAAACATGCCCTAAGGGCTTACAATAGCATAAATGTGGAGATAATTTCTCCTTTCAGTACCTCCTCTCAAACTCCACTCTGAACTGCCTTCTATAATGCCAGGAATCTCCTTAAATAGACCCCAGAGGGTTAAGGACTAGGAATACATTCTAGAAAGTGCTAGTAGGCATCCACCGACCAAAAAGAAGGCTCCAGAAGCTGCGTTAGAAATTGATGCAAATCTAGAAGAATCCAAAAATGGTAACCAAACTTCTGGGAGGCATAACTTTTGAACCATAGCTCCGATTGACGAACCATTTACATTTCTAGAAATCTCTCGAAGCACTCTATAGCCCTATGGACAAGCTTCACTCATCCCCCATTTCTTGGCCCTTTTTGAGGTCATTTAATGCCCCTAACTTGACTTTGAAGCATTCTTGGGAGGTCTCCAAAAGTCAAAAAACTACAATAACTTTCAAACCGTGGGGCCTTTTGACCCGATTCTTTTTTTGAAATGTTCTAAGTCACAATTACATTCATCTGGCCAATTCACACCTTCTAGTTTACCAAAATGATGGCCCAATTACATGCTCCTATTTTTTTGGGATTTTCTAGCACACTGATAGTGGAACTGTGAGAGTTGGAACCTTTATTTGACCCAAATGGGTGTCCAAAAATGAAAACACATGAAATAGAAACTAAGTCTAAGTACATTTTTTTTGGGTGACACAAGATTGCCCTTATACCTCTAGATGCTCCTGCATCACTTTGTAAAGATATCTAGAATCCAATCTTTAGTACTCACATATTCCAATATAATCTCCTTTTCTCATGCCTTCTCTCTTAATACATGATACTTAATAGATATTTTCTTAGTCCTAAAATGTAATATAGTATAATATAGGATTCTTAGACATGCTTACTGTACTAGTGTTATCACAGTATATGATAACAAGTTCTACAAACTTAGTCCTCATATCTCTCAATATTTGTTTCATCCACATCACTTGATTACAATTGTTTTCTACTACAACATACTCTCTCTCAGCTATACTTTGTGAAATACAATCTTATTTCTTTCTTAGCCAAGAAACAAATCTTTCTCCAAGAAATAATTCTTGACCACTGGTGCTCTTTCTTTCATCCATACTGCCTACCCACTCTACATTAGTATATATTCATATAGTGAAATCACTTGATCTATCATACCAAATTCCATAATCAAATATTCTTTTCAAATATTTGAATATCCTCTTCATTGTTATGTAATGATATTCTTTAGGATCATCTTGAAATCTAGCTATAATACCAATTTCATTTTCTATATCTAGTTTGGTGTGAGTCAGATATTGCAAACCTCTAATCATGAATCTGCTCAACTATAAGTGTCTCATCTTTGCTAAATAATGTGTGATCAGTCATCATAGGTGTAGCAATAGGTTTAAAATCTACCAATCCAAATCTCTTCAACAAGTCTTTCAAGTACTTATTTTGTGAAATGAAAATACCATCACTATTATACACAATCTACAATCCTAGGAAAAACTTCATTTCTCCTCTCATGCTCATCTCAAACTTGTTCTTCATCTCAATTTCTTTCAAATGCAAGTTACTATTTTATGTACCTTTAGCAAATCCAAGTATTTCCAAATAGTTTCCCAACCTTGCATATGAGGTTTTGGGTGATTTCTTTAGTCTATATAGAGATATCTTTAGTTTTCATACCATATATTTTTCTTTTGTCAAAGGAAAGCCTTTAGGCTGCTCAATATATACCTCTTCTTCAAGTTCTCCATTTAGGAAAGCTGATTTGATATCCATCTAATATACTTTGAGCTTCTTATTGGTTTCCTAAGCCAAGAAAATTCTTATTACATCCATTTTGGATATAGGGTCATAATTTTGCTCATAGTATATGTCTTCTTACTGTGAATAACCTTTGCATACAAGTATGTTCTTGTTTCTCACAACTTCACTTTGACTATTCATCTTTTTTCTGAAAACCCATTTGGTTCTTATTACATTATTATCTTTAGGTCTAGGAACTAACTTCCATGTCTCATTCTCAATCTAATCTAGTTCTTTCTTCATCTACACTTTTAGGTTCAACTTGATAAATCAAACATATCTCCTCATTAACTCTATTTCTTGTCATCACACCTTTGTCTTTACTTCCAATTATCTTCTCTAGAGGTTGATTCTTTCTTCATGTTTTTGTTAGGGGTAGGAGTTGTCATCTCAACTCTTATCTCATCTCTAGGTTCAGATCACTACTCTTGTCTTTTGTCAAAAATTTGCACATCATTCTTTTGATCACTATTAGTCTCAATGAAAAATTGTAGATTTTGTCTAAAAATTATAGAATTATCTTCTTCTTCATTTGACTTGTAATCTAACATCTTTTCATTAGTTCCAAAATTTTCATTAATCTTTACATTTGCACACTCAACTATTGTCTTGGTTCTATGATTAAAATATCTATATGCTTTTCTTTTCAATGAATAGCCAGGAAACATACCTTAATTACTTCTTGGATCAAACTTACCAACATAACCATCTCTCTTAATATAACACTTGCTTTCAAATATTCTAAAATACTTAATTGATGGTGAATGACTAAACCATAATTCATAAGGGGTCTTGCTAATACCTTTTCTTATCTATACTTTGTTCATAGTGTACACTGCTATATTAATTGTTTCTCTCCAAAATGTCTTGGAAACATCATTCTCAAACAATATTTCCCTTGCTTCCTCTATTAGTGATTGTAAGAATTTTCATAAGGGAAAAATTCACCTAGGAACTAAGAATTCAAAGACAAGCACAACTATAGACCAGAAAGAGAGAGTATGATTGAAATGATGATATATTCATTCAATATGCATTGTGAAGTACACTAGGAGTGCATGTATATAAAGGCCTCTGAGATACATCTAGAATGCCTCAAAATTAGCACCATGATATGTCATACAACTAGGCACATGTCCACCAGATATGAGTTATCTTCCATTAAGCATGGAAGTAAGTGTGGTGATGAGAGGATAAGCCTACAAGGGTGTGACATGGAAATCAATGTTGTAGACACCATGTGCTAAAATAGAGTTGCATACTTCTATGTTGTCAACATGACAACTCAAAAAGTTACACAAACTCCTAAGTGTCTCACAAAATAAAATAATAAAATAATGCATTAACCTAAGTAAACTTAAGTAAGTGTAAATAGTAAATATGTATTTATACCAACACCCCCCCTTAAGTGCAACTTAGGGGAATGCCCTTAAGCTTACAAAAACTAGGATGAAAATACATAATGGGTCCCAACTACTAGGCTATGTTAGGTACCCATGTACATACTAAAATGCAATCTCTCATAAAGTAGAGAAAGAGGGAAAACCTCATGGGAAAAACCCTCCCCCAAAAGGAGAGATGAAAGGAGATGCATGGACGGATGGAGTAATCAAGACCCACCCATTAAGACATACATCTAGTATATACAAAAGTGAAGAAGTAGAAGAACAAGAACCTCATGAAAGGAAAAAGTCCCCCCCATAACAAAGAAAAGGAAGAGAGACAAGGTAGTCCCCCACCTCCCAAATGAAGAATGTCAGGTAGTAAAAGTTGTTTCAATGAAGAAGCTAGTCCAAGCGTGTTGAATGGCATTCCTCTCTTTTGGAAGAAACAATGGAAAAGGTAAAATCTTGAAGATGTATGGTGGCCCTAAAACTTGCTCAAGTATCCTTCTATTGATGTTGATGCTTGCCCCTTCCAATTGTGTTGAAAATAATGAATGTAGATTTGGCAAGGATGTCTGTTGAACCTATTCCAATGAACCATCTATCTCCTCAATTGACAAAGAGACCTCTAACAACTATTGTTCATAAGGATCCACAATCATGCCAACCTATAAAGATTGATCATGTAGAGAATGGATAGGAGGGTCAAAGTGAGCCCTTACAATAACTGTAGAAGGATCACCTTCATCAAAGATAAGATGTAAGTCCTCAAGGCTATCTCCCTAATCAACTAAAGTTAGAGCTAGAAGACAAGATGTACCATGCTATGATGGCCCTTTCACTATGGAAATGTAAGCATGTGGACTAGACTGATGATGTGACCTTTCACTACAACTATTGATAGAACCCCTCATGTCTAAATCTATTGAAGCACTATTGCTAGTGTCACTATCACTTTCCATTGTGTATGAAGTGTGGAGAGGATTAGAGGAAAAACTGGGTGAACTTTCCTCAAAGTGAACATCCTTCTCCACAAAAATCTCATGAGTCTTTGGATCCATTAGTTTATAAGCCTTCACATTGTCTTCATATCCTATGAAAGTACAAGGCCTAGGTGTCAGTTCCTTGCAACTCCTAGAAGATAGGTTAGCCCATGCTAGACAACCAAAGGCTCTAAGGTGACTCACAACTGGTTATCTTCTGCACCATACCTTGAAAGGAGTCTTTTTGTCTAAGGCATTATGAGGAGACTTGTTAAGTATGTGAGTAGCATTGCTAATGGCTTCAGCTTCAAGTGTTGGATCAAGAGACTTGGCCTTTATCATGCAACTTGCCATGGTTTTGAGAGTCATAATCCTTAGTGCTACAACATATATCTTATGTGGATTGAATGCTGGTGGATTCTAAAGATCAATCCCCTCAAGTTTGCAAAAATCCTTAAGTCTTATTTCTACATATCTCTTCACATTGTCCACCCATTGTACCTTGATGGCTTTCCTTAATTTGTGTTCAACATGAGACTTGAAGGCTTAAAGCTTATAAAAAACTTCATTCTTGTGATGAAGGAAGTAGCCCCAAGTGAATCATGAAAAGTCATCAACAAATGTGAGGATGTAGCAACTTTGGCTGACTAAAGTCACTACAAATGGTCTTGCTAAAACCATGTGAACTAATTGAAGAACAAATGGTGCTGTAAAAGACTTCCCTTTATCATACTTCTCCTTGAGATGTGTATCCACTAAACATGATGAACACTCTCCCTTAGAAAGTTTATATTAGGTAGACCTTTGACCATGTGTTTGGAGCAAAGTTTCTAAAGAGAGCGGAGGTCAAGGTGACCAAACCACTCATGCCATAGGTTGATTTGTGAAGTAGAGTCAATCAACAAGGCTTGAGAAGGAGACTTAGGCACAAAGTGGGAGAAGGAATAAAGCCTCTTGTCATCATTGACTTTCCCCACTACAACCAATGAATCATCTTTGAGACTGTGCACCATCACTAAATCTGGAAGGAACTCAGCTTTATCACCATCTCCAAGGTGAGTGATTTGGTAAACTAATAGGAGATTGGAGCTAATGTTTGGAATGTAGAGAACATCTTTGAATTCCCCATTTTCCATTTCCACATATCCTTTTCCTTAAACTTCCATTTTAGTATCTTCTCCCATGAAGATGTGTGGTACCTTTGACTACTTCAATGAAGAAAAGTCTCCCTTTGAAGAACCCATATGGTAAGAGGCACCTGACTCAAGTATCCATTTCAAAGAAAAATGTGTGTTTTCCATAAGTGCTTTCCCTTTACCCTTTGAAGAGGTTGGAGTAGAATCCTTGGAAGTACCTAGCACTTGAATCTTGTTCTTCCTGAGTAGATTTTCTAACTCATCAATTCTTTTTGTCTTGCAATGATGCTTGTCATGATTTGGCTTTTTACAGTATGTACAAAAGACTTTCTCCTTCTTGTCATTACTTCCCTTCTTGTTGGAAGAAGAACTACCTTGTTGAGAGGAGGATTTTTGTGTCTTACATTGTGATTTCTAATTCCACTACTTCTTCTTCTTGTTGCTTTTCCCTCCTTGACTTCATTGGCTCATCACTAGCCACCAAGGCTTTGGTCTTTAATGACTTGATAAGTCCTAAATCCATCAAGTGAGATTGTTAAATAGTCAACATCTCTACAAATGCATCAAATGTAGGCTTCTAGTAAGCAGATCCCATGGTCAATCTGTGAGTATTAAAACTCAAAAAAAAAAAGCATACTCTGAAGGTAGCCTCTTTAGGATGTGATGAATCAACTTTTCATCCTCCATGCGATTTCCACAATCTTTAAGAAGTGACCTATAATCATTTACTTTGATGATGTAATCCTATATTATTTCAAAATTCTTTGGATCTAGAAGAAGTAGATCATCCTCAATCTGAAATCCCTTTTCCTCATCCACCTTACCATATATTGTTGTAAGTTTATCCAAAGCTAGTTTCGATTCTATACAACTGGCAATGTAAAACAAGAGATCTCTATGAACACAATTCCTGATAACTCCTAAACCCTAATGGTCTTATCTTTTCCATTCAATGAGTTTTTTAGCATAAGTAGATTTGGTAATTGTACCATCAACACAAAGACTATATCCTTTTTCCATTAATCTACTCCATGCAATATCTTTCCATGTAGAAAAGTTGTGTGAAGTTAGAGGTGGACACTTAAAACCCATGATGCAGAAAATAAAAAGAGCACAAAAGAGAGACACAAGAACATAGTACACACACCCCCTTTTCACTCATTCAAAAGACCCCCCAAAAAAGATACTTTTGGTACTTTAGTTGTGCATGTACAATGGGCCACTTGTCAAAATGAACAAAGTGGACTTTGTGATTTTGCTTTTACAACTACCTTTTGAGACCCAAATCTATCACTAAGCACTATAGCTTAGATGTACAACAATTCTGAAAAGTAATCAAAGCTTTATAATGCAAAAAAAACACTAATTTTGAAAGTGAGAATTTTGTCCACACAACCCTAAAATTTGACTTCAGATTTGAAAATTAGATTAAAAAATATGCACTTTCAAAAAAACTAGAACCTTAAAAAGTGACCAGATGTTCTCGTACGAAGTGTTTGAAGTTGCAAAATGTAGGATTATGTAGGTACAATCACCAAAAAATACAATTTTTAAAAAATCCTTAAACCAAAACTAGCAAACAACACCACCACTAGAAAATTAAGAAAATTCTACCCAATTTCAAAAAAAATTGCACCTGAATTAGAGTCCAAATGTCCAAGTTACAGGCTCGCAAAGTTAGGCTGCCAAATTGAAAAGGGATCTAGAGAGGGGTTTGGCATGAAAACTGTGATCTTAAATTTGATGATCAAATAGCTCTCATAGTAGTTGTAAAATGACTAGTTTTGAGAGTCAAACAGCCATCAATTTTAACTCAACAAAATGATGTCATCATCAAAAAAGTGCCCCCTACTAACATGTCAGATGACTAGACCATACGGATGTTGATTGGATCTATCATATGGTATAGACAGTAATGATGTGGCATAGTACTAGATGGTAGGTTTCCATGTGGTGGTCACTATAGGTGCCTACGTGGTAGCTTAGTCAATTGCTAATGTGTGCGCAGTTGTGCAAGATCTATCCACGTTTAGTGTCGCATGTCAGAATGAGATTCATTTTACATGAAAGGCCATAGGTACTATCTACTACAGGGGTTAGGATGGGTGGAAACATTAGACAACTCCACATGGTGGTTGTGGGGCAGATTTTGTGAGAAACTAGAGAAACTTCATGAGCGGGAGAATATAATGTCATGGCCAAAAAATAGTTAGCCAGAATATTTAAAAATAATTGCTACAGCTTGCCAAAAATCAGAGGCAGGGGCTGAAGTTTATTTCACTATTGTCAAATTTACAAAGCACTGTCAAAAATCAAATCTATGAGTGTTGTCTATTTTTAAACCAATGATCGTCAAAACTAGGAAAAGTGCAACAGTCGGTATTTAGAAACCATTGCCAAAAACTTCATTTTTGGTAACCGTGTTATCTAAGAAAGATCCCACATGCATGTGGCTTGGGTATTTTACAATAGTTAAAAGGAAAGGGTCATGGCTAGAAGGCAAAGACAATGGCACTGGTATGTTGTGTAGTGTCGGTTTGCCTATGCATTGAGTTAGCCACTGAGTTTTGTACTTGGCCATTGTTTATGAAATTATTAAGAATATGCCCTCTGAAAATGTTAAACAATTTGGTCTGATTGGAATATTCCTACCTGTATGATAGAATATACCTCCAAATGGTAGAGTTGAGATGTCACTGTCTGGTTTTGCTAAAACAAATTTCTCTGTTGGGTGCTGGAAGGGAAAAAAATTCTAAAATTTTTTCAAAATATAATCAAAAAATAATAGAGAAATAAAATGCAAATGTGAGTAAATCAATTAAATCTACAAAAATTGACCATACCCAAATTGCAAATTGGGGCCTCTAGGTGCCGATTTGCAAAAAAAATCCTCATGATCGACCTTGGGCCAAGGTAGGCATATTTATAGTCAATCTTCACCGAATTGGTGTTCTGGACACAATGGCAAGTCAAATTTTGGCTCTAGATGCTCCCAATTTCTATAGTACTCCAGATTTAGGCTGAGGTGTTGAAGCAACAATGGTCTCGAATGGCTATGTGATGAGAAAATCTCCAAGCCTTGATACCATGCAATAATTTTCCTAAGGGAAAAATTCACCAAGGAATTAAGAACTCAAACACAAGCACAACTGTAGAGCAGAAAGAGAGAGTATGATTAGAATGACAATATATTCATTCAATATGCATTGTAAAGTACACTAGGAGTGCCTATATATAAAGGCCTCTAACATACATCTAGAATGCCTTGAAATCAGCACCATGATATTTCATACAACCAAGCACATGTCCACCAAATATGGGTTATCCTCCATTAAGCATAGAAGTAAGTGCAGTGATGAGAGGATAAGCCTACAAGGGTGTGACATGCAAATCAATGTCTTAGACACCATGTGCTAAAATAGAGTTGTGTACTTCTATGTTGTCAACATGAAAACTCAAAAAGGTGCACAAAATCCTAAGTGTCTCACAAAATAAAATAATAAAATAATGCATTAACCTAAGTAAACTTAAGTGTAAATAGTAAATATGTACTTACACCAACAATGATCTATTTATTCTTTTTGTAATCCCATTCTCTTCAGGTATCCTAGGTGAAGATAATCATATATTGATTCCATTCTCTCCAAAAAATATATTAAACTCTCTAGATGTGAACTATCCTCCTCTATTTAATCTCAAACATTTTATCTTAACATCAAATTCATTCTCAACTCTATTCTTAAATATCTTAAACTTCTGGAAAGCCTTAAACTTGTCTTAAAGAAATTCCATTGACATCATTCTAGTGAGATCATCAACAAAAATCATGAAATAAATTTCACCATAGAATCCTCTTATTGTAGAGAGACCACTCAAATCTATGTGAATAATCTCTAGTTTCTCTATGGTTGTGAACTTCTTGCTGGAAAATGATACCTTCTTCTACTTAGCCAAAATACATTCTTTGCAAACAACTCTAAGATCCATGATGAGTTCTCACCAAAGTGTATGATGAATAACAAGTGTGTGTCAAGATATAGAGGGATGAAAGAACGATAAGATCTACCTCTAAATCCAAATTCCCAAAGGAGTGATCCAAGTTGATCAACCAAAAAGGTCAATGGCATAAAAGAAACAATCTATAGAGAATATGAATAGAGAAGAAAACCTTATATGTTTTTGTAGAAAGTATGTATTGAAATACTTATTGAATTGAAAATAAATACTAACCCTAAAGTGGGGTAAATCTAGAAAATTATATTTTCTAATGTCTATATAGTTTTGGGAAATTTTGCAATTAGATTTGGACTTAAAATGTAGAAATAGAGAAGACCCATAAACCTTTTGTCATTCTAAAGAAAGTTGACCTTGACCCAAACCTGGGGTAAGATCTTACCCCTTTATTTCTGACCTTGACCCTAACTAATATTAGCTAGATAACTAATTCAACACACCCCCCCCTCTCAATTATATTGGTGGATTATATATTCTAACAAAGAGTACTCAATTTTTTACTAATATATATTGTCCCATACCTCATCTTGCAAGAAAAAGTGTCTTGTTTTTTGGATGGGGGGTTTGCCTTGGTCAAACCCCAATTTGGAATTAACCTTGAAATGGAAATATCAATATAGATAAACAAAATAAATGGAACTATTCAGCTTACTTATTTTGTAATCCTTGCAGAGGATTTGAATCCTTGGATTTGCAAGTATGGATATTCCAAATGAATGTAGATTTGAATGTGGGATGTCTCAAATCAATTGCATTAGATCCTCAACACCAATCTTGAATGAATCTTGGAATAGGAAGAAGCTTGAATGAATGAAAATGTTAGAATCTTCAAAAAGAAAGCTCCAAAGAGATTAAATCCTTCAATAGCTACCAATGGGTCTCCTTGATGAATTCAATTCTGGAATGCTTGAATGTGGACGCTCAATCATAGAAAGTTATCTCTGGATTGTTTTCCCATGAAAATTAGATAATAGATAGATAGATGGATAGATAGATAGATAAATCGATAAATAGATATATAGATAAATAGATAGATAGATAGATAGATAGATAGATAGATAGATAGATAGATAGATAGATAAAATATATTGATCCCAAAATGATAGAAGAAAGCTTCATTATATACTAGTCTAGGACACAAACTTCCAGAGAAGCTAGCATAGGAGAATTAAATTCCAATTAGGCCTTAATCCTATAGCAGATCCCCCAAACTATATCAAAGTTGTTACTTAGAGGTGCACAAAACCACTTCACCAATACAATCTAGGGCTCTGACAATGGTTCTCAAAACCCACAATATCTCAACTTGATCTACTTCAATGTCTAAAACACCTTTTAGGCCTAACAAGACACAATTTTAAGACCAAATGTTTCAGAGATGGAACGTGGTTTTTTTTGACACTAGGATACAAATCTCAAATGTTGGAAGCACAAACTCCACAAGAATAACTTTTGAAATTCAAATTACATACACAAACCTCCAAATAGGGCAACAAGGAGAAATCATGGATTTATGAAGGGTAACATTCTTGGAACTCCACCAAGGAAAGCCTTGGCCCCCTTAAAAGTCTTTAATCCACTAAAAAACAACCCCTACCAAGTTAGGACTCCTTACCAATCCCCTAACTCTAGTTGTTTATAATCTCCTCCTAGGCCTAATAGGGCTATTAGGTCACTTTTACAAAGTAAGTACTAGATTTTTAGAACATCTTCCAAAAAAACCAATTGGAACACTTGAGAAAAATCACAAAACATCTAAATCCAAGGATTTAGGCTTCTACTCTACACTTGGGCCAAGTTGTTCCTTAAAAACCCAATTCTAGATAGTCACATTTAGATCCCTATCTAGAGGGTTTTGTGTTTTCTCTCAACATACTCTATCTCCTGATTTGAGACCCCAAAAATCTTAAAATAAATCCTCTCACCTTTCTTTCCACCAAGGCTGAGATTTTTCCCATGGTGGAATCTCTGGGAGAGATAGATTTTCTCTCAAAGCCCTAGTTAGGGCCTTCCTATGACCAACAAGCACACAAAATTGAATAACTCTCATTCCACCAAGCTTCAATAATTAAAATAACTTGAAATGGACTCATAAGAAACTAGACCAACTTTATCAATTCTTCAATGGCACATATGCATCCATACAAATCTATACTACTAAATTTTCAGATAGTTTCTATAGGAAAACAACATATTTTATTGATTTTAGTAAAAATGCATACATTAGATTTTCCTCCTCTATTGGAGAAAGGTTTCTCAACATTATTTAACCATTACCAAGTATTTTCAATTTACAAAGACAGTGGTGAATGTTGGGATTAAAATCTAGCACTTTTTGCACAAAAGTTACATTGACAACATAGACAACTAGGTTTATAACACACCTAATGTCACCTTGCCTTACAAATAGTACATTATTTATAACATTGAATTCAAGATCCAATTACTATCCTATCCCTTTGTCTTTTATCCATATGATGTGCTTAAAATGGATTAATTTGAGGGTTCTCCTATACCAAACCCCTAGAAATGGTCCTAGATTAAATGCAATTAAGGATTTAGCATTCTAAAACCCAAAACAACTAACCCAGAAGCAGGGGAAACAAAACTTTCCAAAGCCTAATATCTTGAAACCTTTAGAATCTAAAATTTGGACCTAGGGTCAAGGTCAAGGTCAAATCTAACCTAGGTCAAGTTCGAGCTCATCCTTGACCTAGGTCGAGGTCATCCTTGACCCAAAATGTCAAAGATCTCAAACCTTTAGGAAAGGCTACTAGAAAAGAGATGGAAATAAGGGAGAGAGAAGAATAATAGGGGGAAAAGCTAGATCTAGTCAAATAATTTTTGACACAAAACTCTTCACCCTTCCTTGAGGTATGACCCTCAAGAGACCTCATGTAACATAGAAATGACCTCTAAGTGTGGGATTTTAACTCTAAGGTCAAATATCTAGAGAATTTTGGCTTCCTTACAATCAGGATGCACCTAATTACTCTTTAAAGGAAAAGGGAGAAGGAGATACATGAAATCAAACTGCCTAGTTTAATCTAAAGGGGGTGATGCACCTAGATTGAATGGTTGCAACTCTACAATTAGATGCACTACACGTTAATGAAACACCCAACTACACTAATAATAACTCTATTATACCTTATAAGAAACCATATTTAGGTTCATAACTAGTTGAAGTGTTGGAAGGAAAGGGATTTTACTATATAGCAATCGCTAGTAGACTTGACACAACACATAGATCTGAGAAGATGAAAATAAACACTCAAAACAAAGCAATAACATGCAGAAATTAATGAATGGCAAGAAGAGGTAAGAAGAAAAATATTTCATTAATGGAAGGAAATATTGAATAGCATAATACTATTTCAAAATACAAACATCTAAGAACCTCTAAAACATATTTACAACTACCTTTTATAGAGTTTAGGCATAACTCTGATATTACATTGAGTTCATAATCTAACTAGGTAGAGTTGAGATTGCAAAGGAGAGCAATAACTACTAAGTAGAATATATCATGAACAAATTTACATCCCCATATAGGAAATCAAATCTTTTATGTGTAAATCTAGCTCTAAATGGACAAAAATGGTGTCCATCATTATTCTAGTTAGGTAGATGGATAAGGAAGTAGCAAGAGGGAGAAAACTACATATATAAGGCATGGAGAACATCAATAGGTACTTATAATCAATCAAAAGGATCAATTTTCCAGTAATGAGTTGCTTTCCTTTGTTTTCAACATGCTACCAAATCAAATATATCATCATTTCAAATAGAGTCAACCATCTAACTCTCTACATGGACCAATGTCCTTTCAACATTCCACCACCTTGCCCAACCTTCTTATTTTACATTGACATATTCCTTTTCCAGTGTTTGTGAATTTATAATCTAAATTTTTCTTTAACTATTTGGCCTTGAGTAACCATGATTTCCCTATTCATAGCATCATAGATTTCCTTAACTTTGTCCCCTTAACTAAAGTGACCCAATGACTGCCTCATTTTTTGTTGATCATTACTTCATGGTCTCATTTCTACTTTAACTTTTAACTATTGTGACCCAACGACATCATCGAATTGATCGTCTTGCATTGTCACCACATTTTGGGCCTCATAATCCTCTAACTGTGCAATGATGTGAAACCGCTTATCTTGCCTTTATCACCCTATTGTAGCTTACTCCCTAGCTAGCATGAAATGTTTGCAACCCTATGATGATTGAGAGCCTAACTACTTGTGCTACCTTTTTCATAGTTAGAAATGTGAAGTAGCGATCCCTTTTCTTTGCATAAACATGCCAAGTTAAGGGAAAACCCTAGTTAAGGTTGTAATGGAGCTATTACTTTGATTTCTCACTCATGGGGTTAAACATCAAAATTAATGGTTTAGTTGCAATAATGCAATGACAAATAATTTCATGGCTAAGAATGGTTATAGTGGTTAGATGAAGGAAGCAAATGATAGTGGCAACTAGGTGATTATAGTCAAAGCCTTGTCTTCACATTGTCTCAGGTATCTAAGATATAGTTAGATTTTAAGTAACAAGCATGCAAAAGGTAGCACAAGTAGTTAGGTTCTCAATCATCACAGGATCATGAATATTTCATGCTAGCTAGGGAGTAGGCTACAACAAGGTGATAAAGGTAAGATAAGTGGTTTAGCATCATCATACAGTTAGAGTGTTGTCAAGCCCATCCACGATGACAAAGTGAGATGATCAATTCTATGATGTCATTGGGTTACAATAGTTAAAAGATGAAGTGGAAATGAGACCAAAATGTAGTGAAATCAATAGAAATGAGGCAATCACTAGGTCACTGTAGTTTAGGGGATAAAGTGAAGATAAGTTTTAATGCTACAAACAAGGAAATCATGGTTTCTCAAGGCCACATAGTTAAAGAGAAATTTAGACTACAAAGCCATGAACACTGGAAAAGGCATAGGTCAATGTAAAAGTAGAAGACTAGGCAAGGTGGCAAAATGTTGAAAGGACATTGGTCCATGTGGCAAGTTAGATTGTTAACTCTATTTGACTTAATGATATATCTAATTTGGCATGTTGAGAATGAAGAAAAGCAGCTCATTAATGAAAAATTGATCCTTTTGATCAACTGTAAGTACCTATTGATGTTCTCCATTCTTGATGAATGTAGTTTTCTTCCTCTCACTACTTGTTTATCTATCTACCCAACCAAAATAATGATGGTCACTATTTTTGTCCATTCATAGACAAATTTTCATGTAAAATATTTGATTTCATGTATGGGGACATGCATTTGATCATGATTTCTTCTACTCAACATTTATTTCTCTCCTCTTCAATCTCAACTCTACCTGGATAGAGTTTGAACTCAATATAATATCAAAGTTATGCCTAAACTCTATAAAAGGAAGTTGTAAATATGCTTTAGAGGTTTGTCCCTTTCTATATTTTGTAATAGCATTATACTCTATAATATTGTCTTCCATTAATGAAATATTTTTTTTCTTACCTCTTCTTGCCATTCATTAATCTATGCATGGTATTGCCTTGTTTTGAATGTTTCTTTTCATCTTCTAAGATCTATGTGTTGCATCAAGTCTACTAGTGGTTTTTGTATAGTGAAATCTCTTTCCTTTCAGCACTTCAACTAGTTCTAAACCTACATATGGTTTCTTAGAAGGTGGCATAGAGTTAAGATTACTGTTGTTGGGTGTTTTGTTGATGTGTAGTGCATCTATATGCATATTTGCAACCATTCAATCTAGTTGCATCACCCCCTTTATATTAGACTAGATAGTTTGATTTCATGTATCCCCTTCTTCGATTTCCTTCAAAGAGTCGGTGCATCCTGATTGTAAGGAAGTTGGCTTTCTCTAGAAATTCAACCTCAAAGCACAATTCCCACACTTGGAGGTCATTTCCATGTTACATGAGGTCACTTAAGGGTCATATCTCAAGCAAGAGTGTAGACATTTGTATCAACAATACCTACTCAAGGCACTTGACATGACCCTAGACAACATACATGGAGGGATAATCTAGTCCTAAATGGAAGTTCTTCCATTTTCTAACAATACATTTATCCCCAACTTTAGCAAGAGTATGGACTTGATGCAAAATCTTGGTAAAGAAAATCATAATGAGAAAGTAATCTTATTAAAATCAAAGGGACAAAAGAAACCCTCAAGCCCCTAGGGAATCAAGTCTTCATCAACTCCAAGATCGCAATAAGAGAGACATCTCTAGAAAAGGGAGAAAGAGAGAGTGTATGATTACCTTTCCCAATGAGAACTTATGTCCCATTGTGAACCATACAAGGAAACAACACAATTAGAAAGATGGAATTGAATTGCCTAGTGAATGCGCCTACTCACTAGTCAACCCATCAAAGGTTCACCCTTAGAAATATTCTATTCCATAAGAGTAAAACCAAAAGAAAAAGAGATCCATCCTTAAGGACACCTTCAACCTTAAGGGATCAAAAAAAATATTTTGAAAATAGAGGGATTAAAAGATCCTATATAAATAAAAAGCCATTCTTTAATATATATTGAAAGTGTGTGTGTGTGTGTGTGTGTGCGCACTCAATAAGTGAGAAGAGCATATGCCCCCATGTTAAATTCATTGCTGACACTTAAACATGAGCAATGGCTTGAATAAAAACATAAACAACTCTACTAATTACATTTCCACTAAGATATGCCCCAAATGAAGACAAGTCAAGGGAAATACCATAGAAACATATATATATATATATATATATATATATATATATATATATATATATATATATATATATATATATATATATATATATGACATGGAGACCAAAAAGAATCAGCACTACCAAGTTGCAAATCCAAGAAAATTTTACAAGAAAACTTTTACAAATAAAAGCACATGTATAACACAACATGAAACAACATATAGAAGAAAAATAGGTACAGATAGAGAAGTAGCACAACAGATTTGATTCCTTCATCACCTTGCATGAATGAAGAAACAAGGGTAATAGAAAAAAAATATTAAAAAATTTTAGCAAATACATTATGGGAGAAGCACAATATGACAAAAAAAAACACACAAAAGACTACCATGAAGGACCAACCAATCAAGTGCACTACCATCTCTCCCCATCTCATTCTATATCATTTAGAGAAGGTGGGTAACTCACAAGAGGGACTATATCTAACACATTAGGAATGATGGTCAGTTCCAAACAAGGATCCTTTTGAGAATCATTATGTTCAATACTAGGTGTAATTATCAAATGTAATGAAAGAAGATTAGGTAAATCAATGTCAATGTCAATAGTCTCATATTCATCATCAACATCATCAAGACTACCTTCTTAATCCAAATTAATCAAAATAGGATCTACTATACAAAAAAAAATCATTATAATCTTTCATCTTAACCTCATTAATAGCATTAGCTTCAACTAACACATCATGCATATATTTATCAAGAGAAAATAAAGAACTATGAATAAAAAAAGTGTGGGCTTTAGCATGAGCATGACACTTCTTATAATGTTCATTAGTAGACCAATTATGTTTTGTCTTTTTTGAAACATGTTGAGAACTAGGAGGAACAACTACTAGATCCTTCACAGATTCTTTAGGAGGATTACTAGGATTCTCAAGTAACTGATAAGAAACACTAGGAGCTTGATGAAAAAAATTAGAAGCCATAGACAAAGGAGGTATGGAAGGTTTAGTAAAAATACCATGATTAAGATCCATCAGAGGCATGCTTTAGTCAAGAATATTGGAATGCTTATAGGCTTGATATGAGTGAAAAATATTATCAGGTTGAGAAAGATATGAATTAGGTATTAAAGGCCAAAAGAAGTCAAGTGTAGCCCAATCTCTAGGCCTAAAAGGTTGATATAAACTATGGTTAATCATCTTCACTTCTTCATCATGAAAAAATCTAAGATACTTATGGATAGGAGAAGCAACAACATACATGGCATTCAACCAAGGAAAACCAAGCTTAACTTCAAATTGATCAGAAGTAGGAACAACAACAAAAGTAGTGTTCAAAATTTTACCACAAAATTCAACCCATAAATCAATAGAACCAAATGATGGAGATAGAAAACCATTACAAGTTTGAAACATGCATCAGATGTATTATAAGAATCGTGTTGTAAGTGTTTCATAAAAAGATTTTCTTCATAATAACATTGACTAAGGATGTAGGATAAACTAGATAACCATGTATAAGTATGTGATAAATCTTAGCATAAATGTAAAGAGCACCATCAGGAGCTTTAATAATCTTAGAATCATCAAAAGTAATCAAGAGTTCCCGAGTTCTTTTATTCTTATATTAGTTTTTGTTTTTGTGTTGATTTTTTAACATAAGACGAGGTTTATGTGTATGAGGAGATTGAATTTGAGGTTGAGGTGGAGATACAGATTGTGATAGATCTTCACGCTCCACATGGTTGACAACATGATTAAGATCATCCATCTTTGAATCATAAATGATATCCATAGAAGATGGTTGAGCAATGACATAAGTATCATGTGTAGGTAAAGGATTCCTATAGATTTGAATATTTTGATTAGGAAGAGAGACATATTTGTTCCCATTACCATCAAAATTATCCACAGATAAATCATTAGAATCAGTCAAGTCTTGAATCTTATATTTTAAAGAATAACACTTCTTAGTATCATGGCCATTTTTCCTTGACAAAAATATTTAGGATCAAAATATTTAGATGAAATTGTAACAAGTAAAAGAGGTCAAATACGACATAAAGTAATCATATTAGTTGTTAACAACCTATTCATAATAGAATGTAAAGATTCAAAGAGAGGAGTAAATGTACAATTCAAATGAAAAGAAGTGGATGCAAAAGTAGCATTGTGACATGCAACAACAACTTGATCAACAAATGTATTCACTTTTTTATTTATCTTGCCTTAGTTTTTAGGCTTTTGAAATTTGTTCAAATTAGGAGCAACATGAATCTTATCAACTAGAATAACACCATTGGAGTGTTGCTCTCAAATTGACTCACTTGTAATTGATAATAATGAAGTGTTGCACAAAGTTGTCAAAAAGAGGTAAATTCAGTAAGAAGAATCTTACCTAATATCCTTTTTAAAATTGGAAATAAAAATATATTGAATATCAATATAAAGAACATGATAAAAAAATTGAGCGTTTAAATGCTTAAATCTAGGAATAAATTCGGTCAATTTTTCCTTAGTTTTTTTTGTGATGCATTAAATCACTTAAAGACACTTGTGGACCAATGTTATTTTGAAATTTTTGAATAAAGGAATTGGAAAGTTTTGGAAAAGAGTCAATAGAATAAGGAGGCAATGAACAAAATGATTGCAAGGCTTTATCATGAAAAGCTCTACAAAATGACTTAGCTAAAATCCTATGGTCATGAGCATAGTCACTAAAAAGGATTTGAAATGTTTTAACATGAGTAACAAGGTATCCTTTTCCATTGTAATTCTCAAGATGAGGCATATAGACTTGCTAAGGAATAGGGGTACAAATGATGTCTAAGGATAGAGGACTTCTCATGTCACATGTAGGAATGCTAAACTTATTTTGAGTTAAAGAAGCAAGTTATTGTTGTAAATATAAAATAGTTTGAGCCAAACTAATCATTGTTGAATCATTAGAAGAGATAGTAAGCACAAGAATGTTAGAAATACTAGGTAAAGTGTAAAAAATAGTAGGAATAGAAGACATTATTGACATATTAGTCAAGTTTTTTATTAGGGACACACATGTTGGGTGATGCGACGCGCTCCCCTGCCCACAGGTGGTTAATTATGTGGTGTTCCATGTTCACTAATAGTCATGGCTTTTGGTGCAACGGTAAATGGGCCCAACAATTGGTATCAGAGCCTGGTTTTGGCCTGGTCATGGGTTCAAATCTCCCCGGTGCCTTCCCGACCTGCGTAAGCACCTGGTATGCGCGTCGAGGGGGAGATTGTTGGGTGATGCGACGCGCTCCCCTGCCCACAGGTGGTTAATTATGTGGTGTTCCATGTTCACTAATAGTCATGGCTTTTGGTGCAACGGTAAATGGGCCCAACAATACACTTATTCAGATTGTATATAGCTACTGAGCTCTTTGTATAGTTTACAATGTTTGCCATATATTTTAGTTGTCACCAAGTTTTATAGTTGCTACCAAGTTCTTTGGACACATCCTAGTGGCTACTAAGAAGATTCAATTAATGTGAAGACCAGTAGTGTAAACTGTGCATTTCAGTTGATGCCAAGTTTATTAGTGGTTACCGAGCAGTGCAGTGTTCACTGAGTTCATAGTGTATGTGATGAAAGTATAGTGTTAACCAAGATTTCTAGTGTTAACCAAGAGACTTAGTATATACCTAGCTCGAGGTGATTTTTTTTGCCCCTTCCCTTCAAATATGGCCAGATATGGCATACTTTCAGATTCAAAATCTTATTTACCATTTGAAAATATTGCAATGTAGTCATTTATGCTCACAACACACTTGAGATTAATGTGTCTATGTACTCTAAAGCATGTATTTATAGCAATGTCATGTTACAAATTCAAGTATAGAGGGATAAAGTGGCTTTGGAGGTGGCTCACTTACAGGAGCTTTTGGCTCATTAGGGAAATTCCTCTTGTATGGTTGTTCGTATTCTGCTAGATTTAGCCTCTGATGATCATACCCCTCCTCACAATTTCCATCAAGGACATAGTAGTTTTGCTCGCTACTCACACACACCTCACTCTCAGTAGCACTGCTCTCCCAGCAATGGTGCTTTTTGTCGGGGCTATGCTTCTAGAGGTTTTGGTGGTTGGCACCACTCCACCTTGCCTCCCTGGAGGTCTAGTTTAGGGTGGTCCCCAATGGATCCTCCTACTACTTCTGCTACTGGTTGGACCTCTACTCACTTAGACACCAAGTGGGTGTTTCCTCAGTTGGACTTATCCATTTCTCCTCCTAGGCCTAAGGGAGAGAAAGATGAAGATAATGTTGTTATTGATGATGACATTTGGGCTCCCCCTAAGCCATCTACTCACCCCACTTTTGGGTGGGGCTTTGATGATAAGGATCCTCCTTCCTCGGCTAGCGCTCTGCTAGTGGCATGGGGATTTTTTTTTTTTTGTTGTTTTCTAAAAATTTTTAATGAATAGATAATTTTTGACTAGTGGTTGTATGAACTCATGGGGTGATCTTGTATCCCCCAGCCCTTTTTCTTGTGAATATGTAACTTTATTGTATTTTTTTAATATGAGGAAGGGGCTATTCATTAAAAAAAAGAATGAAAAATGATCTAAAATCTAAAAGACAAATCAATGAAAGATTGAGGAATGATCTAAACTCTGAGAAGAAAATTAATAAAAGAATGATGAAATCTCAAACAAACATGAATCAATTTAATGAGAAAAAATTCTATAGGAAAAAAGGAAAATAAAGAATTGGATATACAAAAGAAGGAGAATCATCCAAGAAAGGAGCTCAAAAGAACCAAAGACCTACTTACAATCACTATGGTAAAATTGATCATACATCAAACAAGTGTTGCAGTAATGGAAAAGAAAAATTCAATGAAAAATGCTACAATTGCAATCAACATGGTCATAGAGCTAATGAATGCAAAGAGAAACTAAAATTTGAAGGCAAATGTTACAATTGCAAGAAACATGGACACAAGTCATCATAATGCAAAACCAAGGTATTAAATCTAGCAGAGTAAATTATGAAAACAATATTTGGATGGGACTACAACACCTGGTGTAGATGTCATTACTATGGAGAATTTGGACACATTGGTATGAATTGTATTAAACATCATATGAGGAAAAGAGATACTACTAAAAGATGTTTCATTTGTATAGATTTTGGTCATCTTGCCAAGAATTGCATGAATACTTGTAGAATTGAAGATGAAAAGAAGATTAAAGTTGATAACATTCAAAAGTAGATGAGAGAATACTGGATTCCTAAGTCTACCAAGGATAAAAGTCTAAAAAATGATGGTCAAGTCACCCAAGAATTGGGTACTTTGCCATTTATAATCAAGTTCTCATAGGAGAACTAGAACTAGGCTATCAAAGATGACATTCAAATTAGTTCCAATTAAAAGGTGGAAAAGATCCAAATATGTATTAAGGATACAAATGGATCATTGAGTGAGCTTGGTATTAGTTACTACCAACTTACTTCTCTACTAAGTGAGGTCAGGTCAGAGACTCTACTAAGCAAGGTTGGGAGTAATGAAGATTTGGTTACCAAGTCATGAAGACTTCGCCAAGTGTTCAATGCCAAGTAGTGGATGACATTCTATCAACATATCCACTTTCATACTGAGCATTAATGGAAAAATTTCAACAAAAGGCATGGAATCAAAATCATTTTTTACCAAGAAATTTTGAGTGCTATTGCGAAGAGAAATTTTTTAGTGCAATCAAAGTGATTTGAGTGAATTTCTAGTGAAAGATTTTTGAATTCTCTCAAACCCTACCAAGTGAAAATGGCATCTAGTAGCAGCAAGGTTAAGTGAAGATCTAACATTTGGTTTGTGGAGTTGAGTGGAATGTACCAGATTTCAAGTTCACTCCTATGGTTGCTAGAACCCTAGATCCAAGTGGTACATAATCCCAAATTCCTCCCAAGGTACTTCTTATCAATGATATTCACACTCATTTCAAATGTGTTATTCAAGAAATTGGTACACTAGAAATGGATAATGCCCTAAGTTAGTTATGTGTGAATGGAGTCCTAAAACTCAAGCATCAACATCTAGAACCCAAAAGGTTGACACACATCCTTCACATGCCCCAAGAATTTCAAATCACATGGATTAGGTTTATCCTTAGCTGGGTGAATAATGGGTAGCTATGGCTAGAACAACCAATTCTGATAAGCAAGAAGATGATTCATCAAATCATTGGCCTCCCTATGCTAGCCAAAGCCAAAATGATAAAAACCCTAGGTTGAGTAGAACTGGAAAAGAAAACCCTAACTAAATGGGATGATAGAGGAATGAAAATTAGTAGTGTTACTAATGTAGAAATGAAGTTTGGTATTCACGTCATTGCACACAAGATATATAGTTTGAGCAGATTGAATAGTGTGTCATGTGAAGTTGTGGACTTAGCTTACAAGGTGGTTTAGAACAATTTATCATATGACCTTTCTGAGCTATTGTTGGGACAGTTCAACAAGAACATGGAAAGTATAAGAACTTCAAAGAATAATCCATGTAAGTTCAATTCCTTGTTGACTTGCCTATTCTTTTATCTAAAGAAATTCTTTTCCTCTAAAAGCACTATAGTATGGAGAAAATATGTGCATGTGCTCTATCAAAATAATGAGTATATTGCAGAGATGGGTGAAAATTAGAATAGTATCATGGACAATTATTTTGATGTATTTAAGGAGAAAATGAACAACAGGTTCAGAATCCCCAAGAAGCTAGTTGAGGACTACAAAGATGATATATGTTTCATGGTAGATAGTGACAAGGTGTATATTCAAGTAGCTAAGCCTAGAATAGTGTGGGTAAAACCTCTTGGCTATGAGGTCAACATTTATGAAGAAAAGGATATCATTGAAGCTATTATCAATGAACTAGTTGATCCTAAGGCTATATACTTTAGAATTTATGATGAAGCAAAGGCCAAGATTGAACATGAAATAAATCTCCCTTGGGTAGTCAACAAAGGGAAGAGAAGAATTGCAAAACTAAAATCAAGTTCACCTCTTTTTTTAACTAAGGGAAAAGGTGAGGATGAGCAAGATGAAGAAGTAGAAGATGAGGAAGAGTCTAAGGAAGAAGAACCTCTAATAAAGAAAGGGAAGGTGATCATCACCAAGCCAACAAAACCATCCACTGTAGTATTCACCACGAGGTCAAGAAAGAAAGCTGACAAAGAAGGAGGAGACATCATATTTAGGAAACCTCTATCCACCTTCTAGGACAGATTAAAGCAATTGAAAGAAGGAGCAGACATTAAAAAAAATTAAATCATTGAAATATCAAATTAAGATAGCAAAAGATTATAAACAAGTTGAAGACCTAGTGTTGAATAAAATGGGTAAGTGTAAATACTCACCAGATCAGCTCGCTTCTCAAGTTCCTAGTGAGTTATTAGAAAAGATAAAGCCAAGATGGGATTTTGTTATGCAAAATATCAAGGATATCTAGGGATAAACCCTAAAGTAGTTATTACCAAGCATATTAGATGCTAAGGTGAAATAGTCATTGAAGAAAAATTGACTCTAAAGTTTAACACTTGTCTAGTTTTGATCAAGTACATTGAGCATGTTACATAAACCAAGTGATTTTCCAGTCAATGTCAAAGATGATAATGTAGAAGAAGATGAGGAGAAAGATGAAGAAGAGAATGTTGAATAAGTAACTCACTTTGACAATGAAGAAGATGAAGAGGATCAAGGACAAGAGGCTATTAAAGAAGAAAAATAAGATGATGAGGAGATTGACCAAGTCAAGATAGCTGCAAAAATCATTGCCTCACTTGCTCACTCTCCAAGCAAGCTAGTGTCAACATCAAGTTTGGAGTCAGCATCAACAAGCTTGATTGTGAACACTAGTGATATATCAATGTCCAATCACTCTTTGTTCACACTTAGCTTAGCACATCACTGATAGAAGTGACTTTCACTTCATCCACCAAGCTACAGATTCTTCCTGTTACAATTCTTTTAGAATAACTGACAGGGGGGGTGAATTAGTTATTCAAGGTCCAATAATGTCCAATCCAAAATTTCTAATAAAATAGAGGTGAATCAGAAGTACTATCCTTTTTACTTTCTTATCATGCATGCAATTAAACATTAAACAATCATGAAAAGTAAACATGCATCACCACATACCACAAAGGATTTTGGTGACCCAAAAACCCTCCAAAAATAAGAAGGTAAAATTGGGGTGGGGATGACACCCACAAAATAACTGCGCAATTGTTTTCAACCACTTCTGATGGTTTTCCCTGTTAAAGGTCTACCCTGTTAAAGGATTTACACACTATTAAATGTGACCTTGTTAAGGATTTCTACACCCTATTAGGAGTGTGCCCTATTAGAGGACTTAAGAACAGTCAACTTAGAATGCCACCTTGTTAAAGGATTTACATAGAGCTATTAGGCTCACCCAAGTCCATGGGATTTACAGTCACCTTCTCAAAAGAATCTTTTATCCCACTCTAAGGATCTCCTATCCTTCTCCTAAATATCTCTTATCCTTCTCCTGAGGATCTCTTATCCTTCTCCTAGGGATCTTCTATCCTTTTCTTGAGGCTTATCCACCTAGCTATTAAGCTAACCTAGCAACGTAGGATTTCATTGTCTAATACAATCGTAAGAGAGTATTAGAAAGGTTTTGACCTGATAAAGAATGCAACTTTAACCTTGCAACTTTTAGATCACTCTTCAGTTCTTTTCTTTTCTTGGCTTTTCTCCCTTGCAGTGCTAATAGCTTGTTCACCCTTCAAGATCTATCTCCTTGAGTTCTTCCTCTTGTTATGCCAATGCACTCTATGGTCACTTGATCAACTCAAAGTCTTGATGCTCTATGCTTACTCCTCATTGTGTCCTCTTCTTGACACTTCACACTAGCCTTCTCTTGGCTTCTTCACACAACCACTCTTATGACCTACTCCCTCTTACACATGCACACTTGATCTCTGACTTGTAACTCCTTATAAAGAATTTTTTTCTCCATTTCCCACTCTAGTCTTCTTGCTTATCAATTTGATTTAATCTTGAGAAAATGGTATTTTTTTCCCTCCAAATTATTTCTTCCAGAAACTTCATGATAGATCCATCAGCATTCACCTTGAATTGGTTTGCATGGTTTACATAAAATTCTATGACATCTACTCATCATCCTTATCATCCAACTATTTCAAAAAATTCAATGTAACAAACTTATCGTTACTGATCTGGCAAATCTTTTGTCTTAACAAATAATGCAGCAACTCGGCATCATTAGTTTACTGATGCTCAGCACGTGAAGTCTTTTCCTGAGTTACTTGACACTTGAACAATTACTCAGCTCTTAAACAATTTTTTCGACATCTAAACAATTTTTTTGGCACACACTAAAGTTGAACTTGGTCAGCTTCAATTACGAATTTTCTCGGCTCTAACTAGCTTGCTCGGCTCTCTCTAATGAACTTAGTTAGGCTTTACAAATGACTTAGTTAAGCCTTACATCTTTGATGTGTCTCAGTGTGTCCATCCTCTTAGAGTATGTCATCAATACACCATTTCATCAATGGCTTAGCTGATCCTTATACTTCATTACAACATCATAACTTCAACCTTTCTCTAGGTGCTCTAGTTACATGTATCTTATTGATTGCCTTCTCCTTGTCAATCAACCACTTGATATTATTTGGATCACTTAAGCAATTTTCATCCCTACAAGTAGCAAGTTTGACATCAATGAAAAAAAATGATTGAAAACATTCTTTACCAATTCCATCATTCTGCATTCATGATCTTTTCAATCATTTCCAACAATCTCCCTCTTTGGCATTGATGGCAAACCAAACTGGTCAATTGATTGAGCTGATCAACTTAGTTACCACCAAAATTATATACCAAATAGAAAACTTGTTGTCATTACATATCTTTCTCTTTGTATCATGTCTTCCTCTTTTGTTGATACTAACTAAATCCTTTGTTCTACTTCTCCCTCTTGACTATTGTGTTCTTACTCTGTATTCCTAATCTTTCCTTCATAGTTGCTTGTTGATCAGTTTCTTATCTCTTCTAAATCAACTAAATCTTTTTTTCTACTTCTCCCTCTTGACTACTACATTCTTACTCTATATTCCTGATCTTTCCTTCATAGCTTCTTGTTGATCAGTTTCTTATCTCTTCTAAATCTCCCTCTTTCATCTTTCCTTTCATACATTCTCATACATCTCCATATCTTTACCTTTCATTGATCAGTTTCTCATAAATCTCCCTCTTTGACATAAATTCCAAAGATGTAGCATCTTCAACATGCTAAATATAAACTTTTCATCTCATGTTTTCTCCCTCTGTCACCATGCTTGTGACTGATCCGAAATTTCTTTTCCTGTTGTCATCCTCTACATCATTCTTTTGATATTGCAAGGATCTACTCCTGTTGATGTAGGGTAGCTTATTTGTTTCTTTAGAATACTTGAGTTAGGGGCATTACCCCCAACTTGCCTCTAAGATATTCATAAGCATTCTTGGGAAATGGTTTGGTGAAGATATCTACAATTTGTTCCTTTGTGTGAATGTACTCCATCTTCACTTGTTTGTCTTCCACCAATTCTCTGACATAATGATACTTGATTGCAATATGCTTGGTCTTTGCATGCATTACTAGATTCTTGGATATGTTTATAGCATTTTTATTATCACAATATAGTATCACAGGTTTGGTTACCTCTTCTTTCATTCCTTTCAATAGATGTTTGAGCCACACAATATTTGTGCAATTGACTGTTGTTGCCACATATTCTACTTCTACAGTGGACTGAGATGTGCAAGTTTGTTTCTTGCTAGTCCAAGTAACTAGCCTTTTACCAAATAATAATGCTCCTCCACTTGTGATTTTCCTATCATCAATGTTACCTCCCCAATCTGCATCTATGTATGCATTGAGCTCAAACTTCTCATTCTTTTTGTAGTATAGACCAAAATCATCAAATCCTTTGAGATACCTCATTATCCTTTTTACTGCCATGAGATGATTTTCTCTAGGATTAGTATAGAATCTAACCACTATTCCAACTGCTAATGCTATGTCTGGTCTACTATGTACAACATATTGTAGTTTTCCAATCATGGATTTGTACATTGTTTGATTAACTTCAGCTGATCCATCATTTTTGGATAGCTTATATCTTGTTGCCATTGGTGTGCTGATAGGTTTGGAGTCTTCCAATCCAAACATCTTAAGTATCTCTTTGATGTACTTTTATTGTGTCACGAATATACCATGTTTTAGTTGATGTACTTGCAATCCAACAAAGAACTTGATTTCTCCAAACATAGACATCTCAAAGTCATGTTTCATTTTGTCAGCAAAACTTTTGCAAAGTTCTTCCTTTCCTCCAAAAACTATGTCATCCACAAAGATTTTAGATACAAGGATATCCTTACCTTCTTCTAATTTGATGTACATGTTTTTGTTATCATCATCTCTTTCAAATCCTATTTGTACTAGATACTTGTGAAGTCTATCATACCAAGCTCTAGGGGCTTGCTTTAATCCATATAGAGCCTTATGCAATTTACATACCTTGTTTTTATTATTTTCATCAACAAATCCTTCTAGTTTCTCTATGTAGACTTCTTCTTCAAGTATACCATTTAGAAATGTGGACTTAACATCCATTTGATAGACTTTAAATCCTTTGAAGGCTGCATATGCCAGTAAGATCCTTACTCCTTCCATTCTGGCAACTGGAACAAAAGTTTCTCCATAGTCTAGTCCTTCTTCTTGTGCATACCTTTTATAGACTAGTGTTTCCTTGTTCCTTGTGATTTCACCATTCTCATCTAACTTGTTTCTAAACACCCACTTGGTTCCAATTACATTCTTGTCAGTTGGTCTTGAGACTAAGGTCCATGTCTTGTTCTTTTCAATTTGTTATATTTCTTCTTTCATAGCATTGTACCAGTCATCATCTTTTATGGCTTCACTTACTATTTTTTGTTCCATTTTGTTCAGAAGACATGTCTCACTTCTGAGTCTATTCCTTGTCATTAGTCCTACCTCTTTGTTTTGAATAATTTGATGTGCAGGATTATGTCTTCTTACATACTTTGCCAATACTGGTTCTTTCCTTGCTTGCATGTTGTCTCTTTCAAAATCTGAATTTTCATGTGTATTTTCATTGGATATTTCTTCATTTCCTTCATGTTGATATTTTTTAGAATCTGAATGAACATTCTCTATATTCTAGAGCTTGACTTTTGAATGTGTTGGCTGCTTAGCATTCACTGTTTGTGGCTCAGCAGATACTAGATTTTGTTCTTGATTATCATTCTAGGTTGCAACTTCACCATTATTAGGTATACCTTAATAAAAGTATACAAAATTCTTGTATTCTTCTACTTTCTTGGTGTACATAGCATTTTGATCTTCTGCAAGCTCATCAAATTTCACATTTGTGCTTTCTACTACTTTGTTAGGGTTAACGTTCAAGCACTTATAAGCTTTGCTTCTAGTAGAATAACCAAGAAATGTGCCTTCCTCACTCTTTGCATCAAAATTTCCATTTCTAGACTCTTTATATATATAGTATTTGCATCCAAATATTTTGAAACGTTTTACATTAGGAGAATGCCCATACCATAATTCAAAAGGTGTTGTATTTGTACCTTTCTAGACATGAACTCTGTTGAGTGTGTAGACTTTAGTACTTACAAATTCTCTCCAGTACTTGAGTGCAACATTTTTCTCCATCATTAAGGTCCTAGAATAGTCAATAACTGATATATTCCTTCTTTCTACTATACCATTCTTAGGTGGAGTCCTAGGTGTTGATGTCTGCCTTTTGATTCCTCTTTCATTGCAGAATTCTTCAAATTCTCTTGATTTGAATTCACCTCCTCTATCAAATATGAGACATTTTAGGCTCTTCCTAGTCTCTTTCTCAACTCTGGCCAAGTACCATTTGAACATTTGGAACACATCTAATTTTTGTTTCAAAAACATGACTATCATCATCCTTGAATAGTCATCTACAAATAGCATTATGTATCTATCACCTTTGTAGCTTTGTACTTCAATAGGACCACACAAGTCAGTATGAAATAGCTCTAATACTTCATTAGAAGTATAAGCCTTGCTTTTGAAAGTTGACTTGGTCATCTTCCCTAGTTGGCATTATTTGTACATGGTGTTATCAAGCTTCTTCAACTTTGGTAGACCTCTGACTTTCTTCATTTTGCTGATCCTTATCAAATTTTCAAAATTTACATGACATAGCCTCTTGTGCCATAACCATACATCATCATTTTGAACAATGAGACAAGAAGCATCTTCCATGTATAGGTAGAAAAAATTACTCCTAGTCTAGTCACTTTTTCCTATTAGACTTCCTTGAGAATCATAAATCTTGGCAACTCTATTTCAAAATTCAACCTTACATCCTATGTTGCCTAACTGTGAGACACTTAACAAGTTATAATTTAGGCCTTCAACATAGTATGCATTATCACATGATATCTTTTTAGTAAGCTTGATACTACCTTTCCCTTTGATCTGACATGGTGCATTGTTACCAAATCTAACACTATTTCCTTCATATTGAGTAAAGGAAATGAACTTACTTTTATCTCCAGTCATGTGATGAGAGCATCCACTGTCTATGATCTATTTTTTATTCTTATTCATGCAGGTTACCAAGGCAGGTGTATCATCTTCATCTGATTCATCTTTCATGTCCACATAGACTACTTCATCATCATTCTCATCATAGTCTTCTTCAATAATGTAGCATCTTTTTCCTTTACCTTTGTAGTCCTTGTTATCCTCTTTTTTTTTCTTGAAGTTTCCTCCATCCTTTTAATTTTTTTTTTGTGTGCATCTTGCTACAATGTGACCAACTTCATTACAATTGAAACAAATGGTTGGTATCTTACCTTTGAATTTTCCTCTTCCTCTATGAAATCTTCTTGCTAGTAATGCCTCCAATTGGTCTACATCATCTTCATCAGTGTTGTTGTCACTAGATACATACTTTCCTTTTCCACTCTTTTTCTTTGTTTTCACCTCCTTGTTGTCTTTTATTGTTTTCTTGGCTTTGAATGCAGATTCAAAGTTTTCTGGCTTGTAGTTGTCAAAGTTGGATAGCTCAAAGGTAGTGAGTCTTCCAATTATTCCTTCAAATGACAATGTGTTTCCTAGTACACATCTTAGGTCTTGGATGGATGATACTCTTATAGCATAGATAGGAAGAAAATTTCTCAAGTATTTGCTACATATTGTTTCTTCTTATAACTATCCTCCTAAGCTTCTTATGGTACTTACCACTTCTTTCATCCTTGCACTATATTGAGCAGCATTCTCTCATTCTTCCATTTCCATGTCATCAAACTTTCCTCTTAGGCTTTCTCTTCTGGCTCTCTTGACATTATCATCTCCTCCATAGATTCTTGATAATGTTTCCCACATTTGACGTGTAGTACCACATTCTTTGATGTCATCATACTCAGCATAGCTTAGTGCTGAACCAATATCTAACATCACCTGATTGTGCTCCTTCTTCTTGCTCATGTCATCTACAATGAGGTGTCTTGTAGATTCTACATGATCAACTATGATTGAGGTCTATGCATAGTCACTTATTGATCCAAGGTGCAGCCTCATCAAAAAAATTTGTGCAGAAAAGTTGTCTTTGTTTAGCTTGGGAACTTGTCTCTTGGACATCTTGATCTTCCTACTACTAGTACCTTGAAACGAATCAACAGTGAGCTATGATAACACTTGTTAGAATTCTTTTAGAATAACTAAGAGGGGGGGTGAATCAGTTATTCAAGGTCCAATAATGTCCAATCAAAACTTTCTAATAAAATGGAGGTGAATCAGAAGTACTATCCTTTTTACTTTCTTATCATGCATGCAATTAAACATTAAACAATCATGAAAAGTAAACATGCATCACCACATAACACAAAGGATTTTGGTGACCCAGAAAGCCTCCAGTAATAAGAAGGTAAAACTGGGGTGGGGATGACACCCACAAAATAACTGCACAATTATTTTCAACCACTTCTGATGGTTTGCCCTGTTAAAGGCTTTACACACTATTAAATGTGATCCTGTTAAAGGATTTCTACATCTTGTTAGGAGTGTTCCATGTTAGAGGACTTAAGAATGTTCAACTTAGAATGCCACCATGTTAAAGGATTTACATAGAGTTGTTAGGCTCACCCAAGTCCATGGGATTTAAAGTTACCTTCTCAAAAGAATCTTTTATCCCACTCTAAGGATCTCCTATCCTTCTCCTAAGGATCTCTTATCCTTCTCCTAGGGATCTTCTATCCTTTTCCTGAAGCTTATCCACCTAGCTATTAACCTAACCTAGAAATGTAGTATTTCAATGTCTAATACAATGGTAAGAGAGTATTAGAAAAGTTTTGACTTGATAAAGATTGCAACTTTAACCTTGCAGATTTCAAATCACTCTTCAGTTCTTTTCTTTGCTTGGCTTTTCTCCCTTACAATGCTAACAGCTTGTTCACCCTTCAAGATCTTTCTTCTTGAGTTCTTTCTCTTGTTATGCCAATGCACTATATGGTCACTTGATCAACTCAGAGTCTTGATGCTCTGTGCTTACTCCTCACTATGTCCTCTTCTTGACACTTCACACTAGCCTCCTTTTGGCTTCTTCACATGACCACTCTTATGACCAACTCCCTCTTACACATGCGCACTTGATCTCTAACCTATAACTCCTTATAAAGAAGTTATGTTCTCCATTTCTCGCTCTAATCTTCCTACTTATCAATTTCATTTAATCTTGAGAAAATGGTATTATTTTCCCTCCAAATTGTTTCTTCTAGAAACTTCATGATAGATCCATCAGCATTCACCTTGAATTGGTTTGTATGGTTTACATAAAATTTTGTGACATCTACTCATCATCCTTATCATCCAACTAATTCACAAAATTCAATGTAACAAACTTATCATTACTAATCTAGAAAATCTTTTGTCTTAACAAATAATGCAGCAACTCGGCATCATTGGTTTACTGATGCTCAACAACTGAAGTCTTTTCCTGAGTTACTTGGCACTTGAACAATTACTTGGCTCCTGAACAATTTTCTCGACACACACTAAAGTTGATCTTGGTCAGCTTCAAATATGAATTTTCTAGGCTCTAACTAGCTTTCTCCGCTCTCTCTAATGAACTTAGTTAAACCTTACATCTTTGATGTGTCTCAGTGTGTCCATCCTCTTAGAGTATATCAATACACTATTTCATCAATGGCTTAGCTGATCCTTATACTTCATTACAACATCATAACTTGAACCTTTCTCTAGGTGCTCTAGTTACATCTTATTGATTGCCTTCTCCTTGTTAATCAGCCAATTGATAGTATTTGGATCACTTAAGAAATTATCACTTAAGAAATTGATTCTTCTCAACCTATTTTGTATCAGCTAGTAGAAGTAGTCCAAAAATTTGATAAAGACACTGATGGAGAAGATAAGATAGTGGAAAAGGCTGAAATGAAGTTTAACAATAAAGTGTTGGAGCACATTGCTCAGTAGATTTCCATTCATCAAGAAGAGATCTCTACAATTTTGGGCAATTTAGAAACATCATGTTCAAATGTGTCATCATTTTTTGGGAAGCTATGTGATGGTTCTAGTTTTACAAAAAAAATGAAGGAAAAATTTTCCAAAATAGATGAAGATCTAAAGGCTACTACTCAGCAACTGCAACTTGACCCTAGTTCAAGCTTTGCATACTTCAAGAAAATAAGTTTCTTGTCAAAAATGCAAGAAAAATTGCTAAGGGAAGAAGCAAGGATTAGATCTACATTGATTGACATGCAGAACATGATCCTTCCCAACATGGATGCATTGCAAAAACATATTGCATATTCAAGAACTCTAATCCATGACAATAAATTCTCTATTGTAAACCACATGATAGAATTATCAGCAGAAGTACAAATTGCACTTCATACATTCAAGGTCCTATAGGAAAATTGGGACAAAACTTTGGCAATCATTCTTAAGGTACATTCTAAATTTTTGTCTCATTTTGGTATTTCTATGTAAATAAAATAGAATAAAGATTTGGCATTACTGTCAAAAAGGGGGAGAAAAGTTATATTAGAGAAAGCCATATGTTATGGGGGAATAAGACATGTACATAGAGAGACACATAGTATGAGGATAAATATGCTATGGGGAGAACTTACAATAAGTAAGTCACGTTGTATATAGGAGGAAGATGTATAGTATATTGTATATACCTTACAAAATCAATTTTGAAAAATCCCAAAAATAGTATACTCTACTAAGCCAATATCACATGGTGATGGATATAAGGTATTCAATTTTGGCTAATAAGTGTTTTTGTCACTAATGCGAAAGGGGGAGATTGTTGACATATCAGTCAAGTTTTTTGTTAGTGACACACACTTATTCAGATTGTATATGGCTACCAAACTCTTTGTACAGTTTATAGTTTTTTCCATGTATTTCAGTTGTCACTAAGTTTCATAGTTGCTACTGAGTCCTTTGGACACATCCCAGTGGTTACCAAGTAGATTCAGCTAATGTGAAGACCAGTAGTGTAAACTATGATGTCAAGTTTAGCAGTGGTTATTGAGCAGTACAATGTTCACTAAGTTCATAGTATATGTGATGAGAGTCTAGTGTTAACTGAGCTTTCTAGTGTTAACCAAGATACTCAGTTTATACCAAGCTCAAGGTGGGAATGTTTACCAAGTCATATAATGTAAATCAAGAGACTCAATTTATATGACAAGTTTCACAATGTCTACCAAGTCACCAATGCAGACCAAGTTTAGGACTACTTAGAAGTGGTCAGTATGGACTGAGCTTCTACATCTACTGAGTGCATGATGATGTTGAGTATTAATAGTGGATGTTGAGTATCAGAACCTCACCAAGTCAATCTTTAGAACCTAAATGTCTTCATGTGGGTCAACTTTGTAACATTTGTGGTAACTTGTATGATGGTCAACTTTGTAATTTGTATAATTGAATTGATATATATGTAATGCATTGTATCATATCCAATGTATGCATGGATGTATGTAATGTGTGGAAATATGAATGTGAATTATGTCAAAGAAAAGTAGAAGGAGTGAATTATAAAGGCCATAACAGCATAAGGAGTAGCAGAAACATATCTATCACAAAAAGGTGATCAGTACACAAAGGAATCTCATTTAGCAAACTAAGTTGCAAATTAGAGATCTACTATTGCTTCATCCTAATAGGTAGATTACTCAAATCCTTTCACAAGGTAGACCTAACAGTCTTTTGTAAATCTCTTTACCGAGTGCATACTTAATTGTATGTTTGTAAATCCTTTCACAAGGTGGACATAGCAGTCCTTATTGCTCCTAATAGGGTAGATCATTAGAAGTGGTCAATGTAAGTTTAAATAGGATAACTTTATACTACAGTACTAAAGTTGTGGGTATCATCCCCACCACAGTTTTACTTTCTATTTGGAAGGTTTTTGGGTCACCAAATCTTTGTGTCTCAGTGTTATGCTTTTAGTTTTAATGCATGCAATTAGATCAAAATTTATATTATGGATAAATGCTAATTGAATGGTTGGATTAAAGGTTCAAATTTTTAAAGTTTTATAAGTTACTGATTCACCCCTCCCCTTTGAGTAACATAGCTTAGTCTTAAATATTTCCAATAGACACAACTGGAAGAACACTTGGAATCATAGTTGGAAGAGGATTGGAATAAGTAAAAGGAACATTATGGTAAGAAGGTTGTGATGAAGGGAGGGATATAGGAGGAACACTCATAAAAATAGAGAGAGCCATTATAGTCAACAATGGAAGGGTAAAGTAGGAAGACTAGGTAAAAGAATTGAAGAAGGTTCAATGCTAGCAACCAGAGGAATAAAACCTAAATCTTGAACTTCTTGAACTAAAGGTTTAAAATTTAAATGCATCTGAGTGATATCAACAAGAGATGAACACCTTGATCATTATCATGAAGGATTTTCTTAAGAGACTCCATAGCTTGAATATAATATTTATTATGGTTTTCTTGAATAAGCCAATTACCCATTTTATCAAGTTCAGTAGAAAGTTTTTGGACTTGTTCAAGAGGAACTCTTAAAGTGACATTTTCATCATGAGATGAGTGAGAAGATTTTTTCTCCATAATGGGATTGGAATCATGAATAACCAAATTATCATCTAGGATACTAAGGAAAGGAGAGGAAGACATGGGATCAAAGGCACCCATAATTCTATGACTTCTTTGAACTAGAATATTATAAATATCACTAAAGGTAGTAAAGCTTGTATACCAATGCAATGTGAATGAACTAAACTAAGCAAATACAAAGCATGAAGAAATGATTTTTTTTATTTTTACTTTATAAGCAATGCAAACACATAAAATAAATATAATAGATACAAGATCTAACACCATAAAAGAAAGAGTTGTCTATTGTGGGTTCACCAAAATGTAAGATGAAGGTGAACACACAAGATAATATGAAGGTAAATTTAACACCAAAAGCACAATAGGGCATCTAATTCCACAAAAGAGAGGGGGTAAGATTTTCGGGTTCACCAAATGTAAGATCTACAATGACTACTCACCAAAGTGTATGATGAACAAGAAGTGTGTAACAAACTATAGAAGGATGAAATAAATATAAGATCTACCTCTAAATATAAATTCCCAAAGGAGTGATCCAAATTTATCAACCAAAAAGGTTAACTACATAAAAGAATCAATCTATGGAGAATATGAATAGAGAAGAAAACCTTATATGTAGTTATATAAAGTACATATTGAAATCCTAATTGAATTTCAAACAAATACTAACCTTAAAGTAGGGTAAATATGGAAAATTCTATTTTATGATGTTTGTATACAAATTCAAGAAAATTAACAACCAGATTTGGACTGGAAATGCAAAAATAAAGAAGACCCAAAAACCTTTTGTCTTTCTGAAGAAAGTCAACCTTGACCCAAAGAGAGGGTAAGATCTTACCCCTTTCTTTCCAACCTTGATCTATGCTACTCTGACAAAAATTCTATTCACACATCTTAAAAGTTTACCAAAAAGGGTGTTAGCATGAATGTTGATGATACTACTTTGGGGGAGTATCCAAAGCATTGGAGAGTATTGACATGTTGCATTCATGATTATGTTTTTCATTGATGTCAACATAGTATGGCTTCTATAAATACTGGTTGAGTAGCAGAAATCTTAGTCGTATAGAAAATACTTTGACTGTCTAGTGATGTACAGACATGGACATGATCTATAATATGTCCTAATGATATGGTTTAGTGTGTAGAGCCTAAGTTGAAGACATATGGAAGTTGTACCTAATTTATAGAGAGAATTTCAAAGATAGTGCATTAGGAAAGTAGTTCCTAATGGTTGTTTGTTGTCTTACATTTGAGATGTAATGAGAAGATGTGTAGAGAGACAATGACAAAGGATAGTATATTGGTGACATCAACAAGTGTGCAAGACCGAGTACTGCACATGTGAATTTTTTTATAGAGTGTGAGCCAACAGCATTATATTAATTGTAATAAATGAATTATCTTATTATAATTAATTGGGAAAGCCTCAAGGCCAACTCAAGGAGTTATTTCAAAGATATGGTATAAAGGAATGATATTTTCCTTGTTTATAAAGTGTATCCATTTTTATATGAAGTGTGAAGTGTGAAAAGGAGAAGATTATTTGGAAAATTCATAAGTGATCCAAGGGATTATTGGATGCAATATGGTTACAAGATTAGAAGAAGTAGAGGTTTGGTTGACAAGACATAGATAGAAGAAGGAAGTACATTTCATTTCTATTATTTTTCAAGGAATAATACAAAGATCATTTGGATAGTCCAATCATTGGTCTTAACCTTGAAGCTATTTGGGAAATGGGTCTAGGCATCTTCAACAACTCCTAACAAGGTTTATACAACTCCTAACAAGGTTGGAATCTCTTAATAGGGATTTAAAGTCTCCTAACAAGGACTCATATATCATGAATGTATTCATAGAATCCTAATAGGGTCCATCCTCTAACAAGGAATATTTATATTAGTACATCATCTTGTGGGTACCATCTCCACCAAAGTTTTCCCTCTGATCAAGGGTTTCCCTAGTTAACATATTTGGTGTTATTCTGTATGAGTATCTTATTATGGTTTCTAATTATATTGTGCATATGGTTAAAGTTTAGTGAGGTTGATAATTGTGATATTAGTTGGATAACTGATTACCCCCAGCCCCTCCAATTATATTGGTGAATTATATATTCTAACAATTGGTATCAGCACATCAAGTCCTTGAAGAGAAAGCTTAACAACTTTGGGAGATCAATGGCAAGCCATTTCAGAAAGGATAGTCCTAAGTCTGATGGAGGAAATTTTGACACCCAAAGGAAGAATCTTTTTGGTGAGTTATCATATTTGTATAAAGAACTGAGCATTGACTTCCTTGATCTAGAATCCTTTTGTTGCATACAAAAGAATAGAAGTACAAGTAAAGATAGATCCTAATTTGAAGAAGATATGAAGATCAAATAAGGTATTCATCTACTTATGAAAAGAGAGCCTAAAGGTATGGAAATTTTTGATTGTTGAACATGTAAAGGTTTTAGTAATTTTTCAACTAGATGTCCTAAGAGAGTAAGAAGATCTAGAAAGAATTCTCTTTCTAATGAAGATGAAGAATTAAAAGAAAGTATGGAAATATTCTCGAATGATAGTGATGATAAAGATAATAACCTTGAATTGGTTAAGGAAGAGGAAGTAGTAGAAGAGATAGCTTTGGGAACTATTGTTGATCCAAAGGCTAACCATGAAAATTTGGAAGTTATCATTGAGACTAACAATGATTTGGAGAATGGGAATTAGGTTAAAGAGAAAAAATCTAAGCCTAGAGTAGAAGAAAGAGTTGAATTGACAACTCCTAGTAGAAGTATATCAAATAATCACCCTCCAGAGAAGATAACTGGAAGAAAAGGATATTCACATAAATAAGGCATAGACTATGAGAAGACATATGACCCTATAGCCAAAATGGAAGTAGTAAGAATGTTCTTGGCTAATGCAGTGAATAAGAATCTCAGAGTATATCAGATGGGTGTTAAATCAAATTTCTTGAATGAATAACTTGAGGAAGAGGTAAATAATGAGTATCCTAAAGGTTTTCCTCTAATAGAAGACAAAGATATGGTATGAAAACTAAAGAAATCTCTATATGGTATGAAGAAAGCACCTAGAACCTAGTATGCAAGGTTGGATAGCTATTTGGTAATACTTGGATTTACTAAAGGTACGGTAGATAGTAACTTGTATATGAGAGAAATTGATAATGGTTTTCTAAAAATAGTAATATTTGTTGATGAAATCATTTTTTTAGAGGTAATTATGAAGCAATTGATAAGTTTTCTAAAGAAAAGAAGAATAAGTTTGAAATGAGCATGATAGGAGAAATGAAGTTTTTCCTAGGATTACAAATTGTGCAAAATAGTGATGGCATTTTCATTTCAAAAGATAAGTACCTGAAAGACTTGTTGAAAATCTTTGGATTAGAAAGTTGCAAACCTATTGGTACACCTATAATAACTAGTCACAAGTTATCTAGCAAATATGAGACACCTATAACAGAGTAGAAGAAGTATAGAACCATTATTGGAGGTTTACAATATATGGCTCACAAAAGATCAAATATAAAAAATCTAGTTGGGATTGTAGCTCAATTTCAAGTGATTTTACTCTATCTACATATACTAATGTAGATTGGGTAGGTAGTATAGATGATAGAAAGACCACCAGTTGTGGAGCATTCTTTGTTGGAGGAAGATTGGTTTCTTGGCTAACCAAAAAGAAATATTATAATTTATAGAGTACAACTGAGGAAGAGTATGTTGTAGCAGCAAACAACTACAACCAATTTATGTGGATGAAGCAATTGTTGAAGGATATTAGAATTGGGTTTGCAGAACCTATTGTCATTTACTATGATAATACAATTATAGTAAGTATGTCTAAGAATCATGTATTGCATTCTAAGATTAAGAATATATCTATTAAGTATTATGTGGTAAGAGAGAATGCAACAAATAAGGAGATTAGATTAAAGTTTGTGAGTACTAAAGATCAGATTGCAGATATATTTACAAAGCTTTTTCCTAATGATACATTTGAGTACTTAAGAGCTATGCTTGGGGTTATGCCCTTGCCTACATCTAAGTAGATGATGTAGTAAGTCCATCAATCCAATGGTATAGATAACTATTGTTAGACTAGATTGAATGTTGATGCTTCCCATACGGGGGAGTATCTGTGATGAGTTGAGTTATTGAGGACTCTTGGTATTTGGTTTTGAATAGTATCTTTGGATACTTAAGTTGGTTGAAGAATTGGAGCAATGTATTAACAATTGGTATTTTTTAATATTGATGACTTTGATGTTGATGTCAATGGGGGAGAATATGCATGAAAAACCATCTCCTAAGTAATGGGGGAGAAGAACTCCTAAGCAATGGGGGAGAGATATCTCTTTAGGGAGATTTACTAGCTAATGTTATGGTAATTGTTTAGTGTGTGAAAAATTGATGCTAATCCTAGAACCTAGAGGATTTCAAATTTGGATAATGAAGAGGATTTGTGAAGATGAGAGCAACAGCAGTAGAGTATTTTTTTGGTATTCTTGGAACTTAGATGTTTTTCTTCTATGTTTTCATCAATACCAAAGGAGGAGATTATTAGCATGAATCTTGATGATACTACCTTAGGGGTGTATCCTAAGCATTGGAGAGTATTGAAATTTTGTATTCATGATTGTGTTTTTCATTGATTTCAAAATAGTATAGTTTTTGTAAAGACTAATTGAGTAACAAGCATAGATCTTAGTTATACAAACAATGGCTTGATTGTCTAGTGATGCGCAAACATGGATGTATTATGTAATATGTCCTAATGATGTGGTTTAGTTTATAGAGTCTAATTTGAAGATGTACAGAAGTTGTAGTTCATTTATGGAGAGAAGTTTAGAGACAAAGCATTAAGAAAGTAATTCCTGATGGTTTTTCACTATCTTACATCTAAGATGTAATGAGAAGATGTGCAGTCAAGCTATGACAGAGGACATTCTTTTGGTAATGTCAGTGAGTGCCCAAGCCCTATTATCACACATGTGAAGTTTTGTATAGACTGTGAACCAATAGTGCTATTGTAATTTTAATTAATCAATTATCTTATTATCATTAATTGAGAAAGCCTCAAGGCTAACTCAAGGAATTATTTTGAAGACATGGTATAAAGGAAAGGTTTTTTCCTTGTTTTTAAAGTGTATCCATTTTTGTATGAAGTGTGAAGTGTGAAAAGGAGCAATGTTTGGAAAATGTGTGTAAACGATCCAATAGATTATTAGACATGATATTTGTGATCTAGTTATAAGACCAAAAGGAGAAGAGCTCTAGTTGACATGATAGAGATAGATGAAGGAAGTACATTTCATTTCTATTATTCTGTAAGAAATAATAAAAAGATCATTTGGATAGTGGGTTCATTAGTCTTAACCTTGAAGTTGTTTGGGCAGTGGGTCCAGATGTCTTCCACAACTCCTAATAGTGTTGGGATCTCATAATAGGGATTCAAAGTCTCCTAATGGGGACTCATATGCATTGAATGTATTCATAGACTCCTAATAGGATTCATCCTCTAAAAAGGGATATTTATATTAGTACATCATCTTGTGTGTACCATCTCCACTAAGATTTTCCCTCTAATCAATGATTTCCCTAGCTACCATATCTAGTGTTATTATGTTGATGATACTACATTGGGGGAGTATCCCGAGCATTGGAAAGTATTGGTATGTTGCATTCCTGACTATGTTTGTCATTGATGTCAATATAGAATTATTTCTATAAAGACTAGAAAAGTAGTAGACAAAGACTTTGATGGTATGGAGAATGGTTTAATTTTATGGTCATGCATAGTTATGGACATGTACAACATAGGGTCTTGATGATGAGGATAAGTGCTTAGATTCTAGGTCAATGGCATATGGAAGTTGTACCTAAATTATAGAGAGCATTCTAGATGATTGTTCCTGATTTTTTTTTCTATCTTACATCCTAGATGTAATGAAGTCATGAAGAGTCAAGAAGTGATAGAGGAGATTTTGATGATAACATCAGCTAGTGTGCAAGCCTTAGTATCACATTTGTGGATTTTTGTATAGACTATGAGATGATAGTGCTATTATAATTGTAATTTAATTGATTATCTTATTTTAATTAATTGGCCGAAAAACCCCAAGGCCAAATCGAGGAATTATTATGAAGATATGATAAAAGGAAATATTTCTTCCTTGATTGTAAAAAGCATGAAGTATATGTTCAAGTGTAAATTGAGAAAAGCAGTGGAGTGTTTACTAAATGCATGTAAGTGATACAAGGGATTATTGGATGCAAGATTTGAGATCTATTTACAAGATTTGAAGGAGTAGAAGTCAAGTTGATAAGATAGAGATAGAGGAAGGAAGTACATTTTAGTTCTATTATTCTACAAGGAATAACATAGAGATCATTTGGATTATGGGTTCATTGGTCTTTTCCTTGAATTTTTTTGAGTAGTGGGTCTGGGTATCTTCCACAACTCCTAACAGGGTTGGAATATCCTAATACAGATTCAAAGTATCCTAACAAGGACTCATATGTATTGAATGTTGCAAAAAACTCCTAATAGGCTCTATCCTCTCACAAGGAATATTTATATTAGTACATCATCTTGTGGCTACCATCCCCACTGAGGTTTTCCCTCTGATCAAGGGTTTCCCTAGTTAACATATTTGGTGTTATTGTGTATGAGTATCTTGTTATGGTTTCAGTTTACATTACTCATATGGTTAAGCTTGTTTAGGATTGTTAATTATGATATTAGTTGGATAACTAATTCACCCCTATCCTCCCCTCAGTTATTTTAGTAGACTATATATTCTAACAATTAGTATTAGAGCCTCAAGTCCTTGAAGAAAAAGCTTAACAATTTTGGGAGATCAATGGTGAATATGTTTAGGAACAATAGTAAAAGATTTGATGGGGCCAACTATGATAGCTGAAAGTAAAAGGTGAAGACTCATCTATTGTGTATGGGTCTAGAAGATTGGATCTTGACAAAAAATCACAAGACAATTGTTGAAGAAAAAAAGCTTGAAAGATGCAGTGAAGAAGAAAGAGATCTATTCATGTGTAGCATAAGAGAAAGAGAAACCCTACTAACAACACTTCCAAAGAATGAGTACAATCAGGTAAAGTCACTTGTAACATCTCATGAAATTTGGAAAGCTTTAGAATCTACTTTTGAAGATGATGATCATGAAAAAAGAATCAGATTATAGAATTAGAAATGCACATTTCAAGATTCTAGAATGATGGAAGATGAAACTATAAGAAGTTATATTGGTAGAATTTTTGACATAGTTAGAGGTATTCGGTCTCATGGTGGAACCAAAGAAGATAATGAAGTTATATGGAAGATCTTGAAAATTTTGACACCACTATTCAAGTCAATAGCACAGATAATTCACTAGTGATTCCTTGCACTAAGGATTTCACTAAGGATACATTACTTGGAATATTAGAATTAGTTGAAGAAAATTTGAGATAGTTTGGCAAACTTGCAAGAGTTGAAACAACCTTTATTTCCTTAAGCATTCAACCCAATTTGACAAGGAATGCAAGTAACTATGGAGATTTTTTTGGCAGTAGCAAAGCTAATGAAGATAAGAAGATTGAGGAAGGAATAGCCTTTCTAATGAGAAGAGAAAAAGATGATCATAAAATCTTTAAATGTTGGACTTGTAATGAATTTGGTCATTATGCATCTAAATGTCCTAAAAGAGAGAAAAAGTATAAAGGGAAGTTTATTTACTAGAAGAGATAGAGATAGAAAGTGTTTGTATGAAAATGAAGATGAAGAATTTGATGAAAAAAGGTCAAAGTGAATTATGCAATGCAACCAATAGTGGGAATTATGCAATGCAACCAATAGTGGGTTAATACAAGGTTCATAGATCCTCTTCACTAAAGGAATGCATACAATAAGTGTCCTTATGAAGCCAAACTACCCCCAAAAAACCTATCAAAGTGTTCAACAAGATAATTATGGTTATCTCAACCTGAAACAACTCCTAGGAAATCTCAATCACAAGGAAAACCTATCACAAAGACAACTAATCTCTTGTTGCTCATAGAGGGAATTACAAGGCATTTTTGACACATTACTCCCAAAAATCACCTAAGGACAAAGAATAACTCTAAGACATATTCATGGTCTATTTAGGTCCTAAATAACATGAATCAACCATTGGAATCAAACTATGCAACATTTATTCAATAGTTTCTTCACAAACCCAAGAAAAGGCTTGTAGCCCTTGAAATCTGAAAACTTGATTTAGTTTCAAAAAACTCCACACAACCCAAGGAATGAATCACTAATGAAGACACCTTTTGGGGTTTTCACAATATACTATAGCACTAGGATCCAAAGATGAGAATGCAGCAATTAAAACTTATAATATCACCTAGAAGGATTAGCCAATTAGGCCTCCATTTACAAAGGAAGTATCCTAACCTCTGATCAAAACTCAAATACAAAAATTGGAACAAGAGAGGGATCACATAAAAAATTTATGAACAAGATCCCAAGCCTTGAAGCCTTTTTTGTAGCAAGTTCTAGGAGTTGTTTTTGCACAATTCTAGCATGCACATAGATCTTGCATGCCTAGGACATCAAGTTTCTCCTTTCTTTCTACATCTTTTAACATGAGACCAAAATAATATTAAAATATTTTTTTCCTACTTGTGTTCCACCTAGGGCCATTAAATTCCCATGGTAAAATCTCAAGATATGAGGGAAAATGTCAAAAACCCTACGTATGTATAAGAATTTGATAGTAGTCAGTAAAACATGAATATCTAGGATTAGACAATGAATTAGAACCTCATTCCAAGTGCATTATAATGTTTATTCACTAAGATATCAAAAAATGTCACCAATCTATACGTATGTGTTAGAATGAGTCCATATAATGTATTGTAGCATCATATTTACCTGAAAAAATTGGAATTTTATTGATTTGAGAGTAAAATTACACATTTATGCCTACCACCTACCTAAAAGGGATATTTAACGTTTCCAAATAGTTATAACAAATATTCAAACCAAATATGGTCATTGGGATTTGAAATTACAACTTTTACAAAAAGTTGCTAAAAGTTGCTTGACAACTTTTTAGCAACTTTGCAACTTTTAGTGCAACTTCACCTAAGGTAACTAAAGTCAATTTAATTGGTCCAACATGGACCAAAACATGAAACAATAATCTATCCTAAGATTCTAGGCTATGTGACACCTTTGACCATGGTTGACCAAAGGCTTATCAAATGTCAATCATGGAAAGAGGTCTCACAAGTGGGTCAACATGAATTCCTAATCAAAATATAATCATTAAAAGACTTCAAAAGATTCTATTTGTATTTTGAAACAGTATGCTTCAAATTACCCCAATAAGAAAAAAATAGATCTAGGGGTAGCTACTTCCCATCTATAATGTATCCTTTCAAACACCAGGCCAACTATAAGGCTAGACCCTTCTTCTACTTCATGCTCTACAAAATCTAGGCAAGTATACCGATAGATTCTTCATATGGTACCAATACTCAAAGCATACACTAAACCTAAGACAAAGCAGATACAACCTTTATATATCTTTTACTTATGAAAAGATCATAGACATGAAATAGCTAATAACATGATCTAAGAAATTGATAAGCTAAGTGAGGGCATCACTTTTTAGTTTCTTCAACATTAAAGGGAAAATATATTTGATTAATGATGTTATTTTTTAGAAAAACCATGATATGAACAACAAAACACTCTGATTGTGTAGTTGATTAGTGCCTTATCTATTGGGCAATCCCACAAACCCTTAACAAACATCCTTGAAAGTCATTGACATATCCCATACATCAAGACTTGTTTAATCTATTTGAACCTTGTGAATCAAACATCTGCATCTTTCTAAATCTCATACTCAACCTATCCCTTCATGAGATCTGCAACCCTATGATGATAAACTAGGCATTTACATGACTCTTTGAATCAAAAGAAAATAATATCAACACATACAACCTAAAATAGATTGTAACTAGACAATATGCACCTTGTACATATATCACAAAAGATCACAAATAGTATGAACATGAGACAAAATTCAAATAGATGATTAACTTGTTGCTGCATTTTTATTCATTTACTTGAGACAAATACATAAAGGATGCATGAAATTGAAACATAAAACTGCCTAACAAATTTGAACTATATATATTTTATTACTTGTTCATTACAATGAGAATTGTTGAAGAATGTGGTGGAATCATAGCTCTGGATCCAATAATGTGGTCTCACGGACAAACTAGAACCAACCAACATGGTATCATGGTAATGAAACACATCAAAAAATAGAACCCACAGGTTTCACAATAAAAACTAGAACCCTTAGAATGAATGAGAAAGAGCAAGATATAGGGAAAGAATGAAATATTGGATGTGATGTGGAAGTGACATGTGTCCACTTGAATCTTCATTGCCTAATGTTTTAAGGAATCTCTCATGTTTCTACAACCAAAATTAGAACTAAATCTCATCATTATTCTGTAACAAATTGAAAATATATCCTCTAACTAATGAGAAACCCTTGTTCTACCATAATATTAGATAGGCATCTGAAATGCTGATAATATCTTCATTTAACTAACTTAGAGGTGATAAAATCCTTTCCCAACTGGATCCCTACTACCTTTGGCATTAACCCATTTCACCATTTTATCAAAAATCAAATCTAAACTATTATACCTGAACGAGGTTGAAAACTAAGTATCTCATACAAAACCTTGAATAACTCCAATAGGTGGCTCCCTATGCAGAAACAAACCACAAAAATGGAAAATTTTCTCTCTCTTGGTTTTGACAATATATACTAGTGTTATATTTGCTTATCAGGAATGCCTAGGGGATCAATTTGAAAAATAGGCTCCTGGACTAGTTCACAGGTCTTCACTTGCTTTTAAAACTTTATTCAAAATGTAATCAAACCTAAACTTAAAACTATATAATATAACCCTTGTTTGATTTAAAATGAATGTGTGATCTTTTTAGAAGAAAATAATTAAAATATATTTTTCTATATTTTGAAATTTCCCTCTGTCTATCCATTTAAGTCAAACATGGGTTTGACCATATATGCCATGTGGTAGAACGCCATTGGTTGAGGTCTACCACATTACCTTCCACCCAAGTTCCATGTGGCACCCTCTGATTGGTCCATTAGTAATCTGACATGTGTCATCATTTCATTGGATTGAGCACCTTGCACCTACCACATCACTACCATGTGACACCTTGTCATTGGTTGGAAGTCTACCCCTACCATGTCATTTCTGATTGGATCCCGCTACCACATGTCAGCTAGGTTTTTTCCTACATGCATAGTTAGTAACTTCCACATCACTTGCAGGAATGTGCCTTTGTGACACCTATCCTACATTGTCATGTCAAAACTTCAAAAAGTGTGTCAAGTTTGGAAGCATCTACCATGTGTTACCATCAGATTTGTCCATTTGGCACCACTTGTTATCATTTAGCTCATCCTTGGATACCTCATCACTACTGACATCACTATCAATGTTAGTCATCTACATCATCAAGCTTGTTCAAAATTTGATTTCAATTGCCAACTGGGTCAATGGGCCCCACCACACATGAGCACTACTTGTCCTTAAGCCAAGAGCTTATGACACTTTATATTTGAGCATTTCTTCATTTAAACTCAACAAAATGTCATCCCACAACTGATATGGGACAAAACTTTGGTCTCTTTCTTTTAATGCCAATACTTCTTCCAATCCCTTTTCCTTGAATTTTTTGCCTCTTTTCATTGCTACCAATGGGCTAATGATGTTATTACTCTAGAGTTAAAATAGAAAAATTACAAATCAAAAGAGACTCCATCAGTAAAATAGATAAAATGCTTGCTTGAAATCTGTTTTGCATAAAAATTTAATAAAGGAAATAACACTAAGCAACTAATGCACATTCCTAAATTATCATGTAAAACCTCAAGATATGAAAGAAGACATGTAAATGAACAACATGAAACAAACAAGAGTATTAATGAAATCAAAATAACACATATGAAAACCTCATAAAACCATCAAGTCTAGATGATTTCATTGCTCATGGGATGTGGTTGCTCACAAGTCCAGCAGCATAACAATGAGGTAGATGGTCTTGTGGAAATGAGGAGAGGGCTCTCCTTTTATAGGAAAATGGATGCAATGGATAGCTAAGATTGAATGCAAGATGGAGGGCTAGGATCTCTCAGGATCGATGAGGTGGAGACCAAGTAGACTCCACATGGATTAGGGTTTTGACCATTCAAAGGGGGCAATATGCTCACACATGTGTGAGCAACCTTTGATGGTGACATGATCAATGAGGTGTGAGAAGCTGTGTGAGACACTTTGATTCTCATGCGAGAGGAAAAGTGTGCAAGGGGTGTGAGAAAGCATGGCTTCTAAAACATGTGTGAGACAACTTGATTCTCATGCAAGAGGACAAGTGTGCAAGAGGTGTGAGAAGATATGGCTTCTCACACATGTGTGAGACACCTTGACTCTCATGCAAGAGGACAAGTGTGTAAGAGACATGCAAGATATGAGGGATGAGGAAAGTGTGAACATCTCCCACACATGTGTGAGGATTGCTCACACATGTGTGAGCACACACTTAGGATTAAAAGGTGATTAGCTAGGATGATTATGCAAAGCAAGCATGATTAAGGAAGTGGGTAGGTTTAGCAAGATGGGTTAGGTAGGCTAGTGAGGTTAGGTGAGGGTTAAAAGTAGGAGCCATGTGCTCAAATAGGATTAAATGTAATATTTAATTCTTAGTGGGATTAGGAAAGGACTAATTAAGTAAAAAAACTACTTAATTAAGAGGAATGGGTTAGGATGCAAGTGGGAAGGCTAGGATTTAAATAAATCTTAGTTTATTTAAATCAAGGAAAGGCAAACATACTTAAATAAATGTAAAATTTATTTAATTAAGGTAGGGGAATTAAATAAATAATGAATATTTATTTAATTAGCTAGGAATGGGTTTTGGACAAGTTTAGGTGTCTACATTTTCCCCCTCTTTGATATAGCATTAATAATGTTATATCAAAGAAGAATAAAACATAATGGATGAAAGGATAAGAGTAGTAGCATGATGCCCTAGTCATGGAAGGATGAGGAAGGATGACGAGGGTGGAAAGGGTATGCCCCCTCGAGAGGACATGCGGGTTAGGAGAACATGGATGTTCTATCGAAATGGATGAGAGCATGGAAGGGGGGTTATGCTGCAATGGTGTGAACAACCTAAGTTTAATATTGTATTTAACACTATGCGCCAAGGTATGAGGAATCAATATGACAATGTGTCAAGTACGTGATAAAAAGGGGTCTAATACAACCATATGCCTTATGAAACCATGATATGGAAGATCATGATTCTTGGGACAATAGGATGCAAAGACCATGATACATGCAAAAAATGCTAATGCATACAAGTAATCAAGCAACCATGCACAAAAGACCAAAAGAAAACCACCATTTTGCCCCTAGTCAAGCTGAAAACCCATTAATGGATTGATTGATGATGATTGATTAAGGATGGAAAAGCTAATGCTAAGCGTAATGCACATCCAAGGATTGGGAAGGATTCATCCCATGATAATGATTGAATATGGTTAATGGATTATCAGCTGATTGGGTCAAATTGATGAATTGATTAAGGATTGATGTACAAGATTACAAGATTAGATTGATTGAATTAGTATTGATTGCACAGTTGATATGTTTTTTGATTTTTTGATTTTATGGCAAATAGAAGAATGAACATGGATGAGATTGGAAGAATAGATAGTGATAGGATGAAGAATGATGAGAGTAGAATTGAAATTGATTTGATGTGAAAGGATTAGAAGAAGGGAAATTTGATTGAAGTATGAATTTGATGGAATTGAGTGGAAGAACTAGATTGAATGTGATATGAATGAATAGAATGGATAGAAATGAATTGAATAGATGAATGTGTGAGAGAATGGATTGAATGAATTTGAGAGAGAATGAATAGAATGGAACCAATGAGAAGGGAGGGTCGAGGTATGGTAAATGGAGGAAAAGCAAAGTGATGTTGGTGGATGCAAGGAATAATGAAAGGATATGAGGGGCCAAATGATATGGTGTCTAAAAAAATGTGGGGCCAAGGATCATGTTTCGAAGGAGTCCAAATGCCCCATACCAAGGATAGGAAAATGGAAGAAAATGTGGTGGGAAAGGATGCATGAAAATGGAAGGATAGTGTAAAGGCTAGTGGATGGAGGAAGAGAAGGCATGTGCTCTTCCAAAGCATGTATAAAAATTTTGTTATTGTGCCTCTAGTAGTGATCACGAGCATGGGATGAAAGTGGAATGAATAAGGGATATGGGAGGGAGGGTATGAAAAAGGGATAATGATATGGATAAAAAGTGTGATATGAAGTGGAGGAAAGGTACGAGATAACCAAGATCAAGGACATATGAAAGGGGGATGGAAATACATAGGAGTATGGATGGAAAATGGATGAAATGAACATGAGAATGAGTATGGAATGCAAGAGATTGATAGTATGTCAAGATCAAATGTATGGAAGGATTATGGAAGTATATAGGATAATGTATGGATAATGTGCAAGGGATATGGAAAGTAAGCATGAGGATGGATGAAAGGAAAGTGAAAGTCAAGATCAAAGATGGAAAAGGATGATGAACAATAGATGGAAGTATGGAAGATATGTATGGAAGTTTGGTAGGGATGGAGCTTGCCCCCAGTGTAGAGTGCAAGTGGAAGAGGAAAAGTGAAGGGATGGATAAATGGAAAGGGAAGGCAATGGATACATGATAGGAGAATGAAGGGAGGACTCAAGAATCTATTTTCATGGATGGTATCCCTTGATATTGTTCTTTTTTTTCTTTTTCTTTTTTTATTTTCAAGGAATTTTGGCTATTTTCTCATAGATGTTGGTAGGATAGTGAATGGAGGGTAATGACTTATGAAAGGGTTTGGAGTAAGGTGGTGGAGTGGGTGGGAGGAAGACATGTTTGATGGATGCTAGGTTGGAAGACTTGTGAAGAAAGTGGAAAGATCGTCATTGGCACACACCTTGAAGGGTGATGGAAAGGAGGAAATTGTGGAGGATATGTAAGTTTGGATTTGAATTTTGGGACATAGGGACCCAAAATAGATGAAGGAGATGATGGATTTAGGATGGTGTATTTTGGGGCATAAGGACCCAAAATGGATTTAGAAAATGGAAGCTGGGGTGATTTATGAATGAGGGAAGCCTTTGGATTAGCAAAATTGGATGTTATTTGGAATCTTTATTTGAGATTCATTGCTACATTAAGTAGCTTTGGTATCCACAAAATTTTTGCATTTTTTATTTTTAGCCTTTGTGGCCTTTTGATTTTTCTTTGGATCAGATTTTTCTTTTCTTGAACATGTCGTTTAGAAGGGACATGTTGATCCTTAGATTTTTGTGGATTTTTGGCTTTATTCTCTTTTTCTTTAGCATCCAATGTGCTTCCATTGGCCATGGTAAGGGTGCATGAAGATAATTGGGATGGAGAGTGTATGGATGGTGAACATTGGAAGGAAGTCAAGGATGTGTGCCTTTGTTGATCTTTAGTAGGAGCATGAGTGGATGAGTGGGAAAACATGGGTATGGCGGATGGGTGTATGTAAGGACCCAAAATGGAAGGAAGGGATGAAGGATTGAGATGTGGAATATAGGGACCTAGAATGGATGGAAGTGAGGAAGGAATAGGGATATGGATATAAGGTCCTAAAATAGATTTGGAAGGTGAATGATGGGAAGCTTTAGGTTTGGAAGGAGGAATTGTGGAAGGTGTACCAACATCTTGAGATGTTATTTCTTCAATGGTATACTTAGCATTTTCAATACAAGATGTGAGTCTAGGTAGATGGGATACATGAGTGGATTGGATAGGTATGATAGGGTCATGTGGAGGATTAGGATTATGAGGGCTAATAGGATCGTGAGATGGAGTGGGATCATGAAAAAAAAATGGAGAGGTGCTTTGATCTTGACTTGAAATAGGATCATGTGGCAGAATGGATGGATCATGAGATGGAATAGGATCATGGAATAGGATGAAAGGAAAACAAACAAAAAATTGCAAGGGGGCGGAGGGTTTGTGGACGAGCACAAGAAGTTGCAGGCCATGGTTTGGCATGAGCGGAGTGTGGTGGCAAGGTGTGTTGAGGGTTTTAGGTGGGTGGTGAGTTTTTTTTTTTTTGGCCGCTGCACATGGGGCGCAGGCTGAGGCCATAGAAAAGGGGCCGAAGGCTAAGGACACGGTAGAGGGGCCAAACAGGGATTTTCAGGGTGTGAGGAGGAGCTGTGGAAGCGAAAGTAGAGGAGCCTGGGTTTTCTTGCGAGAGCGACAGCGTAAGGGTTGGGGGGAAGAGCCATGGCCTGCACGAGAGAGAGGAGGAAGAAGCCATGGGAGGCGGAGGGTTAGCAGCAATCGACAGAGGGTCAGCGGCAGAAGGAGCCATGGGTGGTGTTAAGCGGCAAGGCACTGCAGGTGGCGGCAAAGCGGCAGGATGAGAGGAGGCAACGGAAATGAGTGGCAGCGACAGTTTCAGAAAGATTGGCCACGGGTAGTGGAGGAGATTTGCAGGCATGGGGGTTGGGTAAGCAGCATAGCAAGGGATGGAGAAAGGGTTAGTGGTGGAAGGAGCCGTAGGTGGTGTTAAGAGGCAAGGCACCACAGGTGGCAGCAAAGTGGCAGGATGAGAGGAGGCAGCGAAAATGAGTGATGGTAGTAGTTTCAAAAAGATTGGTTGTGGGCAGCATAGGAGATTTACAGGTGTGGGGGTTGAGTTAGTAGCGTAGGAGGGGATGGAGAAAGGGTTTTTGGAGGTGGTGACGATAGGTTGAAGTGGAGGCAGACCGAGGGAGGAGCAAGGCCGCAGACGGGGGTTGCAGGAAGTGGTGGGTGGAGGTTGCAAGGCTGAGCAGGAGAAGGTGAGTGGAGATGGCGAGTGGCAAGAGTGACACAGGGCAGCCGTAGAAGTGGTGGAAGTAGCGGCCGCAAGGAGTGGCGGACGCAGTGGGAGGAGTGGGGTTGCGGTCGCAGGTGGAGTGGTTGCAGGCCGCGGTGGGCACAGGTTGTGGATGCAGTGGAGCCAGTGGTGGTGGACGGGCATAGGGCCATGAACGCAGAGGAGGTTTGTTCTAGCAAGGAGCAGGGGCAACGCTCACGGGCGCCGCCACTAGTGGCACCTATGGGTGTCGAACCTGCACTAATAAAAATAGTTTTAAATTTTTATTTTTTATTTTTTTGAAATTTTTTGAATTTTTTTTTTTTAAATCTTGATTTTTAAATATATATAAAATGGTACCAAACCCCCCCCCCACCTTTCTTTTTTTTTTTTTTTAATTTGATTTTTGATTTTTAATTAAACTAACCTCCTTTTTTTTTTTTTTTTAGAAAAACAATCTATATAAAAGAAAAGTATTAATAAAATAAAGCAACCCCCCCCCCCCCCCCCCTTTTTTTAATTTTAATAACAAATGTTTAATGCATATGTACCCTAGAACTTGAAAATAAAGCCATAAGCAAAATATAAAGTGTTTTATGTCAAAAAAATTCCCTTAGGTCCTCCAAATGCAATGATGGGCTTTATGGCTTGATTAGATGCTCCTCATGAAACTTGACCTCCAAATGCAAGTCTTCAACATACAAGCTTGAACACTCACAAAACGCTCAAAAACACATTAGATTGTGCAAGAGACATGCAAGATATGAGGGATGAGGAAAGTGTGAACATCTCTCACACATGTGTGAGGATTCATCACACATGTGTGAGCACACACTTAGGATTAAAAGGTGATTAGCTAGGATGATTATGCAAAGCAAGCATGATTAAGGAAGTGGGTAGGTTTAGCAAGATGGGTTAGGTAGGCTAGTAAGGTTAGGTGAGGCTTAAAAGTAGGAGCCATGTGCTCAAATAGGATTAAATGTAATATTTAATTCCTAGTGGGATTAGGAAAGGACTAATTAAGTAAACAAAGTACTTAATTAAGAGGAATGGGTTAGGATGCAAGTGGGAAGGCTAGGATTTAAATAAACCTTAGTTTATTTAAATCAAGGAAAGGCAAACATAATTAAATAAATGTAAAATTTATTTAATTAAGGTAGGGGAATTAAATAAATAATGAATATTTATTTAATTAGCTAGGAATGGGTTTTGGACAAATTTAGGTGTCTACAAAATTTGTCTTGTGCAAGGGTTTTCGGGAGTTGAATCCATTGACTTGTGCCTTTGTTCACTGAGCTACACATGCATACCTAGCCATTCCAAAGGGAGGTAAGCCACCTAGAGAGGTAGGTATACTTCATGTCCTATACCCCTCCAGAGAAAGTTAGTAGTGCTCCTAATACCCTTACCACTTATGTCAAAATATCATAACTATATTTGTTGGGAGACCCTTCCCTTCTCTCTCTCACATCCTACTTCTTATTGCATGGGGCTACTACCAGAATCTTTGTTTCTTCCAAATTATTTTGTGTGGTCAAAAGCTTGCACCTTAGATGCAAATACCATGGAGTTGGGTTCCATTGAAAGGCATCAAAATAAAGAAGTAGAAACTTAAATTCAAGCAGAATGAAAAGAAACATCGAGAGAATGGTGGAGACATAGGAGATGGTGACAGTGTCACTTCTATACAAGTGCTTGCAAGCTCCATCTAGTCTATGCACTTGGCATATCCCTGCCCTTATTCATTAAGACTAATACCACCCGTAAACATCCCGAACTCCCTTTGTGATTAACAACTATTTACAAAGGATAGGTGATTCATTAGCGACATAGTTTTTGAGAAAAAGATTTATCTAATTTTCCTTACAGTGACAAACATCCTTAGAAGACCTCAAAAGCTTTGAACGAAAATTTTGGGTTCCATCCCAAGCTTTTTTGGGTACCTCCATAGTTCTCTTTCCATAGGGACATATTTGAGGAATGTAAAGACATTCTAAGCACATTTCAAGGGAAGAGAATTTCATCAAACTCTTCAAATGCGTATGCATCTTGTGAGCCCTTCAAACATCCTCCTCCTTTCTAATGGTGTTTCTAATAGCTATATCAAAGTCCTACTTAACAAAATATCCTTTCAATTATAATAGGGAGATAGTCACAAAGTGGAATCAATGTGCACTTACTTTTGAATAGGTATGATCGAAGCAATGTGATGGTGACACTTCAAGGTAAGTTAGAAATATCTACTCCAACCAATGGTAGTATATAAATTGTGTTTACAAATCCCCCTTGATAAGAAATTGTTGAATTTAATATTTGTCCTTAGCATGTATGTTCCTGATGTCCGAAGAGTGTTCATACTTGTTTATGGCATTTGATGTAGAGGGAAGGATGCCCACTTTATTCAAGATTTACTTGAATTCAACCTTGAATTATGCTTTTCACACACAAAAAGGGGCTCTCATTTTGCACAAGATAAAACTTATGAGCATTCTCCTTGCAACATGTCCATACACTTTTCCTTTTTAAAAAATCATTGAAAACAACTCTCTCTTTATTTGACTTAAACATTTGAGTTTTGCAAGTAATCACTATCAAGGTTTCCTTTTTTTCATGTATTTCAGAATGAATAACAAGATTGAAATCCTTTCTAAAAATCTTCAACTTCCATAGTATGTTTTCAATCTGATGAAATTAGTCAGGCCCTATAGTGGGTCTGACTAAAAAGAAAAAAAAATTGAACTCAAACACATGATGCTTTAAAACAGATCCATTAGTCATATAACACTGAACAAATTCAGATCTAACTACTGAAGAATTAAAGTTTAACTCAATTTTCAACTTTTTTTGCAAACTATCAATTTCATGCCAAAAGGTCCTTTGACTAGCCTTAAAAACTGACTGAAATACCTGACTGAGCTCTAAAATTAGATATGTTGATTCTTTACCCACATTCTCTTACCTTATCAGATCTTATCTCATGACAGCTTTGGGGTCAAAAGATATTGATCATCAAAGTCGTCTTCTTAAAACTACATGCAAGAAATAATAAAATGTGTTCAATTTTGGCTTTGGAAATAGGTCAAACTGACACTTGGGGGAATGAAAACTAGGGTGTTGGTTTGTCATCATGAGGAGAGTATAAATTTTGGATTTGAGCTCATGAAGAATAATTGGGTGCATTTGACGAGCAGTCAAAGTCGGGTACTTGGATTTTTAGGACTAGAAACATTGCCAGAAAAGGGATTTTCTCAAACAAAATGGGCCTAGGAAAGTGTCCAGACTAATTTGTCAAGACTTGCAAACTAACATACATAAAGAATTTTAGAGTAGAACACAGTGATAAAATCCATTTAAATTCATCTATCATAGATTCAAAGTTATGACATATCAAATAGGGGTATCGATCAATCTGCACTTCTTGACACCAGTAAAACTTTACAACTTGCATATGGAATTGCATTTGAAAATTGATCAAACAAATTTTTCATAAGCTCAAATTAGAAACATAACAAATATCTGACCTCCAAAATGGAATGCAAAATGATTTTTCTCATTTTTGTCAACTGGGTCAAAGTTATAATCGGTCAAACATAGCCTCACAAAATTCTGAACAATTTACATCACCATGAAAACAATAAACAACCGACTTTGAGAGATTCAAAACCTAGTCAAAACATGCCAAAACAACTTGAAATCTGAAAAATAGGTTCTCAAATATGCATACTAAACATTTCCAAAGTGGTGAGTCATGAAACATTTCTAGGTGCAAGATATTCAAATGCAAACTAGACCTCTTGTTGTTATTTGACACTTTGGCAAAAATGTAGATTTGAACATTGCTCAAAATGGAACTTCGCAAAATGGATCAAAATCACAATTTATCTTCATGGGACACATGGGTATAATGAATTCAAAGTGTTAGAAATATTAAACACCTCTTAGGCCAAAAAATGATAGTCGAGTAATCATGTATTTAATGTGCTTCTAGGGTTTAAAAGCTTTCAATGGTACTCAAATCGGGAAGGTGGTTTTGAGTCCCAACAGAATCCTAACATTGCATTTTATTGGGGATCCCCTACACCATAAAAAGTGATGATGAATCAGCATTTGTGGCTATCAAGGAAGATGATATTGATAGAGAAATTAGAGAAGAAAGAGCCCTAGTTACCCAAGTGGAAAAGAAGTTTGAATGGAAAGTTGATAGTGGTTGTTCACATCACATGATTGGTGATATGAATAAGTTTTTCAAGTTTAAGAATAATGATGGAGGTATTATTAGAGTTTTTAACAATGCATCCTATCATATAAAAGGAATTGGATCCATTACTCTTGATGGTAAAACTAACACTGATGATGGATTTAGGCATAACTTGTTAAGTGTTGGATAGTTGATGGACAAGGTTTATTTATTATAGTTCACTAAGAAGACCCACACTATAAAATATAGAGATGGTAGGATTATTGGAATTGGCACTAGATCTAGAGGTAATATATTTTAGTTGAATCCTACTAAGTTGAAATGTTTGGTAGCTAAAGTGGATAATAGTTAGTTGTGGCATAGCAGTTTCTATCACATAAACTTTGATAATATTGTGAAGGTTAGTAGCACTTTTGCAGTCAGACTTGCCTCATAATGTCAAGCCTACTAATTTTGTGTGTAATGAATGTATTTTGGCTAAGCAAAAGAAAGTATCATTCCCTAGCATGAAGTTCACTACCACAGATAAGCTGGAGATCATTCAAATAGATTTGAGTGGTCCTTCTAGAACAAGAGGATTCTATGGTGAAAGGTATTTTATGATCTTTGTTGATGATTTCACTAAAATGATGTGGGCAACATTTCTTAAAGAGAAATCTAAAGCTTTTGAGAACTTTAAGATATCTAAGAATAGAGTTGAGAATGAATCTAGTGTTAAGATTAAATGTTTGAGATCTGGTAGAGGAGGAGAATTCACCTCTAGAGAATTTAAAATATTTTTTCAAGAAAATGGAATCAAAAGATAGTTGTTTGCACCTAGAACACCTAAAAAAAATGGGATTGTTAAGAGAAGAAATAAGTCTATAGAAGAAGCATCTAGAGAAATGTTATTTGAGAATGATGTTTCTAAGACATTATGGAGAGAAGTAGTTAATACAATAGTATATACTTATAGATCACAAAAAGTATGGAAAAAGAAACCTTATGAACTATGGTTTGAACATTTACCATTAGTCAAATATTTCATGATATTTAGGAGAAAATGTTATATTAAGAGAGATGATGACATTGTATGTTTGATCCAAGAAGTGATGAAGATATGTTTCTTGGCTACTCACTGAAAACTAAGGCCTATAGATATTTCAACTATAGAACTAAGACAATAGTTGAATGCATAAAGGTAAGGATTTATGAGAAATTTGGAACAAAAGAAAAGATGATAAATTATAATTGAGATGAAGAAGAGAGTAACCCTAGAATTATTAGACAAAATGTTGAAGTTTTTTTAAGACTAACAATGACTTGTAGAATGTTGTGCTAACTTTTGAACATAGAGGAGAACAGAGTTTTGAACCTAGAGAAGAGATAAGAGTTGAGATGTCAACTTCTATCCCTAATAGAAATCTATCAAGGAATCACTCTCCTGAGTAGATAATTGGAAGTAAAGACAAAGGTGTTATGACAAGGAATAGAGTAAATGAGTACATGTGCCTAATATCTCAAGTTGAACCCAAGTGTGTAGATAAATCTATCAAAGATAATCATTGGATCCAAGAAATGAAGGAAAAGTTGGATCAGATAGTTTGTAAAGGTTGTTCATAGCAAGAGAACATTGATTATGAGGAAACATTCAGTTGTAGCAAGAATGGAAGCAATGAGGATGTTCTTGGCTTATGCAACAAACAAAAAATTCAAGGTTTTTCATATGGATGTTAAATTTGCCTTTCTGAATGGAGAGGTAGAAGAAGAGGTTTATATTGAGCAACCTGAAGGTTTTCCTTTATTAAAAGACAAAGACATGGTATGTATATTGAAGAAATATCTTTATGGTCTAAAGCAAGCATCAAGAACCTGGTATGCAAGGTTGGACAGTTACTTGGCAAAGCTTCAATTTGCTAAAGGTACACCAGAAAGTAACTTGTATCTAAAAGAAATTGAAGATGGCTTGTTCATTAGTGTAATATTTGTTGATGACATCATTTTTGGAGATAATGATGAAGGTAGTGATAATTTTTTTGAGGAGATGAAGAATGAATTTAAAAGGAGCATGATAGGAGAAATGAAGTTTTTCTTAAGTTTTCAGATTGTGCAGAATAACGATGGTATATTCATTTCACAAACTAAGTACCTAAAAGATTTATTGAAAAGGTTTAGTTTGGAAAGTTGTAAACTTTTTTTCACACCCATGATAACTAGTCACAAATTATCTAGTAAAGATGAGACACCTATAGTGGAGCATAAGAAATATAGATCAATGATTAAAGGTTTGCAGTATCTGAATCACACTAGACCAAATATAGAAAATGCAACTAGGATTGTAACTAGATTTCAAGATGATCCTACAGAATATTATTTTGTAGTAGTAAAGAGAATATTCAAATATCTAACAAGGACATTGAATTATGGAATTTGGTATGACAGATCAAGTGGTTTCACACTTTGCACATATACTAATGTTGATTGGGAACACAGTATGGATGATAGAAGGAGAACCAGTGGTGGAGCATTCTTTCTTGGAGGAAGATTGGTTTCTTGGTTGAGCAAGAAGAAAGATTTCATTTCATAGAGAACTATTGATGTAGGGTATGTTGCAACAATAAATAACTATAATCAGGTTATGTGGATGAAGTAAATGTTAAAGGATACCAGAATTAAAATTGAAGAACCTATTATAATTTATTGTGATAACACAAGTACAGTGAGTATGTCTAAGATTCTTGTATTGCATTCTAAGACAAAGCATATATCTAGTAAGTACAATATGCAAAGAGAAAAAGAAGCAAAAAAGGAGATCAAATTGGAGTATGTAAGTAGTAAAGATTAAATTGTAGATATATTTATGAGGCCTTTTCCTAAAGATACATTCAAGTACTTGAGAGATATGCTTGGAGTTATGTCCTTGCCTACTTTTGAATAGTTGATGTAGAGAGTGCATCAATCCAATGGTTAAGGCCCAACATTTTGAAACCTCTAGAATCTAAAATTTGGACCTAGGGTCAAGGTTGAGGTCAACTCTAACCTAGGTTAGGGTTGAGTTTGTCCTTGACATAGGTCAAGTTCAAGGCTAACCTTGAGCTAGAAGGTCATTCTTGACCTAGAAAGTCAAAGATCATAGACCTTTAGGAAAGGCTACCAAAAAAGAGCTAGAAATAGGGGAGAGTGCAACAGAAAAGGGGGGAAAGCTAGATCTAGTCAAATACACACTCAAGGTGCTTGACATGACTTAGACCACCTACTCAGAAGGATAAAATAGTCCTAAATGGAAGTGCTTCCATTTTTTGATGATACAACAACATTAGTAGGTTTTATTATCTTAGGCATATCTCTAACTACAAATGTGTTGTTGGAAGATTGGAGATATTGGTTTGCTGATGGTATGTTACATTCATGATTGAGTTTGTCATTGATGTCAACATAGAATGTTGGATGTCTTCTATGGTATCTGACAGAAGAACAATGGAAATATTAAGTTGGTATAGATAGCTAGTTAAGCATGATAACCACCTAAGGTTATCGGAGATACTTCTAAGTATTTGGCATATGCAGTTAACATTAAAAGTAGAGAGGATAAGTCTAGAAGAAGTTATGTAAGTTTTGGTGATATCTATTTTGAGATAGAGTTTATAGAGGCATGTTCTAGTAAACTTTTTATATCTCTTAGTAGAGTTGATATCTTGAGGATCAAGGTTGAAGACATGGAGAAGACATGTTGAGGATAATGTGGCTAAGATCGTTTGTCATAATATTGCATGTATAGAAAGTTATTCAAGTTGCAAGGTAGAAGATTTGTGTTATCGCTAAGTGTAACATGTTCTTAATGTGGTCCTATAATAATTAATTGAGAAGGACTAATAGCTGACTCAAGGAATTGTTTTATGGACTCAGTATAAAGGAATGACATTTTCCTTTATCATGGTACAAAAATATGTGAATTGTGAATATTCAATAAGTAGTAGAGAGTGTGGAATGCAAAGTTAAGTACAATAGTGTGGAAGTGAATGAAACTTCATTGTCGAAGTTTTGCTAAGTGATCCAAGGTTTGGTATTTGGATCTAACATTTGTGACCTATTCTATAAGGTCTGACAATGATTGGTCTAGTTGAGATGACAGAGGAAAGAATAGACGAAAGAAGAAGATACTAGTAAATTACTTGTTTGAGCAGTGAGCTCTTCTTGTAGTTGAAGTTGCATGTTTGGGCAGTGGGCTCTTATTGCATATATTATACCACAACTCCTAATAGGGTTGCCACAACTCCTAATAGGGTTGAAATCTCCTAACAATAATTGAAAGTTTCGTAACATAGACTCATTCTACTAAATGTTGTAATAGACTCCTAATAGGGTCCATCCTCTAACAAGGAACATTTATATTAGTCCATCATCTTGTGGGCATCACCCACTAGGGTTTTCCCTCTAATCAAGGGTTTCCCTAGTCAACATATCTAGTGTAATTGTTTATGTGCATCTTTGTATGGTTGTTGTTTAATTTGGTTGAATGGTTAAGTTTGTTTAAAGAAGATAAGTGTTTTAATTGTTGGATATTTGATTCACACCACCATCCCTCCCCCTCACCCTCGTTATCTTGGTGGACTATTATTTATAACAATTGGTATCAGAGCATTAGGTCCTTGAAGAAAAAGTTTAACAGCTTTGGGAGATCCATGGAAAACATATTCAGAGAAGATAGTCCTACATCTAACAGAGGAAATTTTGACAAATGTGTTATGGCAATTATTGGAAAGTTGTCAAATTTGTGTAAAGAGTAGAGTATTGAGTTTATAGACCTAGAATCCTTCTATTGTAATCAAGGGAACAGTAGCACAAGAAAATATAGATCCAAAATAGAAAATGACATAAAGATAAAAGAAGGTATTGATCTTCTTCCAAAAAGAGATCTTGAAGGTATGAAAATTTTCGCTTGTTGGACATGTAAAGAATTCGGTCATTTTTCATCCAGATGTTCTAAGAGAATAAGGAAATCTAGAAAGAGTTTATTTTTTAATGAAGATGAAGAATTTAAAGAAAGTATGGACAGATTCTTGAATGATTGTGATAAAGATAATGAGCTTGAATTGGTTAAGGAAAAGGAAGTATTAGAAGAGATAGCTTTGGTAACTATTGTTGATCAAGAGGCTAACCATGAAAATGTGGAACTTATCATTGTGGTGGGCTCATGGTATTTCCCTTTGGTTGTTATGTCACTAGCGTTAAAGTTCATGCAACTTCTCATAGCAACAACACGACCACTATTGATCTTGAAGACATCTAATGGTGCGGATCAATAAGTACATTTCCTTCAATGCAAATCCTTAGTGGCATCTCACATCATACCATCCTAACATGCTGACAAGGCTATTAATGACATGTAACTTTTACAATGTTGCCTTTAGGTTTGGTCTCGCAGTGTTTCTTTTTACGAGTGATCACTATGTTGCCAATAATAAAAACCTTGTGGTTTTCCATAGTGACAATGCAACCACTATTGATCACGAGAAGATCTAACAGTGTGGGTTATTTCAAGAGCTTTAGGAAAAATGAAAACAATCTTTCAAAAGGTTCCTAGAAATATAAAGGGGTACTTTAAAATGTTTTCTCCTACTCAAATTAATTTGAAAAGGCACATAACCCAAAAAAAATTCTAGTGCAATATTTTAGCAAAATAACATTTAGGGTTTTTCTAGGGTTAACAAAATTAGAGAGAACAAGCCCTAATTTTCACAAAAGGAACTTGGAACAATTGCTTAAATATATTCAGATAGGCATGAAGTGAAAATATGACCAATAGTGGCTCTATCTGGGGATGCATGTCCCTTGTGGACATGGAAAGGATTCAGATCTCTAGAAGAAGTAGACCACACACTTGACAACAAACCTTCTCTCAAACAACTTTATTGAAAGCAAAAATAACTACTCCTAAACTATACAAACGATGGTCCCAGGCCACAGAAACTTCAACAGAAACTTTTACCTCTATCATATATTTGATTTTCATCTAAATTTTCATGAGGTAAGCTAGAAAAAAATATTCCTTCAATTTCACCAATCAGATTAACATCTTGAAACAAATCACATGGAAAAAAAAAAAACCTATGTCTTCATTCTCATAGTGCATGTACAAATCAACATTAACTTCTACATCATGCTCACTATGAAAATACAAATCAGCATGCTCATGTAAACTAGAATCAATTTGAAAACCATATCTACATATGATTGATGCATGCTATCAACCGAAAACACAAAGGATTCATATTATACTTTGTTCAAAAAGTTGCATGTGTCAAAATTTTGCAACTCACCTTGTGTAACCAGATGTGAAGAGTATGTGAAATCTAATTGTTGCCTACTTAAAGTCATGTCACTCATCAAATCAGATTTATCTTTTGTTAAAACCTCTTCACACTCAAACAACAGATTAGTCACCAAGTATGAAAACTTATCATTGAGGTGCTTACACAAACTTGCTAATCACAACTATTTTCTTCATCTAACAAACTATTAGAATGAACCTTGAACTTATCACTACAAGACTTATTAGTACATAAAGACAGTCCATAATTGGATTGACAACATTCACTATTTTCCTCTTCATCACATGAAACATCAAAACATATTGCAGCAATACCAACATGAGAAGAATCTGAAATAGTGTGAAATTTCCCTTCACTAACATCCCCTGCATCTAACAAGTTGTCATGTGCAAAGACATTTGAGGTACTATCATATACACTTCCAAAATCAAACAAAGATTGTTCGGATTCTATATCTCTTTCCACATCAAACTTTGGGGAAGTAACTTGACTAAATGAAAAAATGTTATGAAAGAAAATATGAATATCCTTAGAAACACTTACATGCTTTTCAAAATCACAAACCAACAAAGATGAAATTTCATCAAGGTTCAAGAAGATTGCCTCACAAATCTTCTCCTAGTTGTGATTATCATCTAGATGACATGAAGAACTTACAATAGAAAAATCATTAGTATAACAATTTGGAACATTAGAAATATTACAACATTCATTATCATCATGGTAAGAACTTCCTCCACTATTTTTATATAATTCCTCAACTTCATATTCACTGTAACAAGGTTCATTTCCACTTTCATATCCATCTTCATCATGTTGACTGCAATCATTTGATTCATTAACATTCGAATCTTTCTCTTTATAATCGGAAGACAAATTATCTTTCTCTACAAATTCATTACATTCATTCTTATATTCAACACATTTACCATCATCATTAGAAGACTCAACATGAATTATATTGTCATACAAAACACTTTCCATCTTCTTGACGTATTCTTCAATTTTCAAAAGCTTTTGTAACCTCAAATGTGTTGGCCAGTCAACTGAACTAGGAATAAAGACATCTAGGAAAACAATAGGCTAGAAATATTCCTTAGGTCTTAAATCAAAATACAACTGCATGAGTGCTGATTTGAACTTTACATATATTTGATAATCTCCTAGACCTTGAACACTTCCTGCTATGTTTCTTATGAAATTGATAATCTGATAACAAAGTTCTTTTCTTGTCTCTACAATATCTTCATGACTTGGTAAACTAATTGCAGATCTAAAATCTGATTCCATCTTGAAACAAACTTTCTACCTCTTTATCCTAGTGCTAAAAATCACTAAAATGAAGCAACCATTTTAACACTTGACTTCCATGAAAGAGAAACATTAAAATCAAAATACCTCAAGTGTTGATGCTAAACTTCAATCTATTGATTTGGCACATGTGCAAGACTGAAATTCTTTCACACCACTAATCAAAATCTGGTAGATCCACAACCTCCTTGAAAGAGGATAAAGAAATCATTGTTGTAATTTACTTTTAACACTTCTATTTCTTATAACATCATATGCAACAACACTTTAAAATTTATCAAGAACTTAAACATCCTTTTCAAGAAACTATCAAAATATTTAGATCTTCCCATACAACTTGAAAGTCCTTCAAATTATTACAATGAAATCAACTAGGAACAAACTAGAGCAGAGATTTAGAGTCACCACTCACACATATGAGAAATAAAACATAATTTATCACTTGATAAATCTGAACCAAACCTTCAGATGTAGGAGAAAAACAAATCATCAAACCACTCTTGTCGATTTACAATATTGAATAAGAGAACATAACCTTTTGTTCATTCTTGACTCTGATCTTACAACAACACTTTGAAAACAAAATCTGGCTGAATTGATTCAAGATGAACTCTCTTAATAATACAATTTATAATCAACCTTAAAGCTACTGCTATAAATGGATAAAACTTCACTGGGAGACATGAATATTCAGCAAAGAGATGAAAAAAACTTCATAACCTTGTTGTTGTAGCTAATTATTCCTATTGTATTGAATCATTTTCAAATTCTCAAGGTTTGTCTATCATATAGATTTTGAAAATGCTATTTATACCAGAGATTCTAGTACTTTTAAGAATGAATTTATTCATAGACTTGCTAGTAGAATTGCCATTTTGTTGGTGACTTGGATGGGAAAAACCATATTGAAATCTAGGACTAAGATATTTAATTTACACCAGAGATTCTTATCCTTTTAACAAGGCTTATTGCCATCTTATCTCTCAGCAAAGTCGCCATTTTGTTGGTGTTCTGAAACATCATGGTTTCAAATTACCCTAATGAGAAAAAAATACATCTAGAGGTAATTACTTCTTGTCCTCAACATATCTTTTTAGACACCAGGCCAACTATAAGGCTAGACCCTTCTTCTACTTTAGGCTCTGCAAAACCTAGGCAAGTGGACCTCAGATTCATTTATATGGTACCAGTGCTAAAACATGCACTTGAATCTTAAAAAGTAGATAAAACCCTTAATCTTCTAACACTTATGCAAAGATCCCAGACATGAAATAGCTAATAACATGGCCTAAGAAATTGATAAGCTGAGTGAGAGCATCCTTTTAGCTCTTAAATGGAAAAGGAAATGGATGATTGATTAAATTTGATTTCAGCAAAACCCCAAATATGAAACAGTAAGAACAAGTTGATCTTGTAGTTGATCAATGCCTTATCTATTGGGCAATTCTACGAATCACACCCATACATCTATGATACCACTTACATAAGCCATATATTAAGATATCGGATCTATACTATCACTTTGTGAATCATACATCAGTGTTCATAAAGACCTCATTCTCATGAAATATCCTTCTCAAATAACTGGCAACTCTGTCAAATACATCAAACATTTACTTGGCCCTTTGTTCCAACAGAAAAATATATTAGACATACAACCTTAAAGGGATGCAAAAGGGTCTAAGTTCTTTGTTCCTAAACCATAAAACATTGCAAATTACAAAGATAGGATATGATAATCAAAATGAAACTAAGAGATTCTTTCTCATTTGTATTCATTTATTTGAAACTATACATTCAGATGCACGTAAAACAATTCATAAAACCACTAAATAGATCAGAACTAGTTATATTAGCTTAACTACTATTGTTCATACAAGAGGAAAAAATGATGAAGAATAGTATCACAGTCATGAAAACATATCACAAATTGGAACCCTTGGTCTTATAGTGAAAATTGTCCACCACCTACAATGAATCAAAAAAAGAATGATATAGGAAAGGAATGAAATCTCAGATCGAAGTTGGAAGTGGCATGTGTCCACATGAATCTTCATTCCTTGTTGTTGTAAAACATCTCTCCTCTTTCTAAAACTGAAATCTAATATGATTTTCATCATTATTTTGTAACAAACCCGCAATATCTCTTCTTCAATCATGAAAACCCTTATGTTGCCAAAATATCTAAAATGTTAATAAAACCTCCATTTAATTGACTTGGATGTGACAAAATTTGTCCCTAACTACATTCATACTACCTCTTATGTTCATTTAGTTCACCATTTCATCAAAAATCAAATTTGAACTGCCCTAACTGAATGAAACTGAAAAATGGATACCTAAAACAAATCCTTGCATAACTTGAACCAATGGATTCCTGTGCAAAAATAAAAACTCCAAAAATGGAAAGTTCATTCTCTTTGATTCTGGTGATATATAGTAGTGCTATACTCATTTATCAAAAATGCCCAGAATCCCATTTTGAAAATCTAGCTCCAATACTGGCTCTCTAGTTTGCATTTTATTTCTCAAAAATTTAAAATCTTTTAAAGTTAAAACTTTAGCTTATAATCCTTTTGATTTTAAAGGCCCTATATGTGATTTTTTTTGGAAGAAATAATAACATATTGATTTTTATGAATTTGGTTTTATCCCTCCAAAATTTCATCTAGGTCAACAAGCTTTGACTTTCTTGTGCCATGTGGCAAGGTAATACACCATTGGTCGGTGTCTGCCATGTCTTACACTACCCAGGCACCACATGACACCATCAGATTGATCCCACTCATGCCTCTAAACATGTGTCATGCTCTATGTCACCAAGGGTAAAAATCGAGCAACTTTCCTTGGCGACATAGCGACCATCATTGATATCCCTTACATCAGATGGTAGAACTCATGCGATAAATCTTCTTATGAATAGGGTGGGCCCGTGGTATTTCACTTTGGTCACTATGTCACTAGTGGTAAAGTTCATGCAACTTCTCATAGAAACAATGAGGCCACCATTGATCTTGAAGACATCTGATGGTGCAGATCAATAGGTACATTTCCTTAGTGTGAATCCTCGGTGACATCTAACATCATACCATCTTGACATGCTAACAAGGCTATTAATGACATGTAACTTTTATGGTGTTGCCTTTAGGTTTGGTCCTGCAATGTTTCTTTTTACGGGTTGTCTCTATGTCGCCAAGGATTAAAACCTTGTGGTTTTCCATAGAGATAATGTGACCACTGTTGATCATGGGAAAATCTGACAGTGTGGGTTATTTTGGGAGCTTTAGGAAATAAACACAAACAACCTTTTACAAGATTCCTAGAAATATAAAGGGGTACTTTAAAATGATATATCCTACTCAAATTAACTTGAAAAGGCACATAACCCAAAAGCTTTTCTAGGGCAATATTTTAGTGAAATAAAATTTAGGGCTTTTCTAGGGTTAACAAAATTAGAGAGACCAAACCCTAATTTTCACAAAAGGAACTTGGAACAATCACTTAAATATATTTATATAGGCATGAAGTGAAAACATGACCAACAAACCCCAATCTCAAAACAATTTGGTCTTGTGACATTATTTAATATAAAAGCCTCAAAACCCTCACCAAATTACACCACAACCTAGGGCTTTCTATTTAATGGTTTTCCCAAATCTTTTGAAACTCATTCAAGGACCAAACACCATGTCCTTGACTATATAAAGAAATATAAAATGTAAAAACATCATCTTGTTAAGGCAGTTCTCTTACTACTATAGGTTAGGCTCCAAATCCATGTACCTTACTCCAACAAACCATGGAATATCCCTTCAATATTCACTTATGAATTTTTTGTAGTTAGTAACATATAATATATGTTAGGGAGTGCCCATTTTATTAGGATCAAGGTTACATTCATAGAATGGACCTCTTTTCCATTTATTATATCTAATTGTGATAGAAAAGAACTAAAAACCCTTATGTTTTGCTACCACAAAGTAGAAAACTACTTCAAAAGATTAAACAACCATGCACAAACTTAATAGATATGGAAAATGAGAAGTTTAAATCATCTACACAATTAGATCAATGAATGAACTCATAGAAACACCAAATTTGTAAGGAAAAAATAAATTTCTGATTACTTTTTTAAATATGTCCATACACACCATAATGCCAATCAACTTATCTATCCATTTGAGGCCTTGATTAGGCTTTAATAACATCTAAGACAACTTAACCAATTTCAGTCAATTTGTGGTTAGAAAACTCCTAAAAAAACTCAAAATTAAGATTTTCATCTAAATGCATACAACTATTGTAATTCAAAAATTTGAATCTACAACTTTATTGTAAATGACTTCTAATGACTCCCAAACTCCAAATTCCTTGGACTTGATCTCTTTGAGGATCAATTACATTATTTATGACCTTACACACCAAACTTGACTCTTGAGGCACCATTGGTCCATATTACATCATTTTGGGTCTTAGGGTCCTTATTAGGACCCTTAGGACTTTTGAATCCTTACATCATATTTATTGTTACCAAATGTCATGATTGACTTTAATAAACTCCAATTGATTTTGAGTGTAATCACATCTCCCTACATGTTCCTCTAGTGACCTCATGCTCCAAGTTGTCTTCTTACGTGCACCTACACCATTTCTCCAATAAAGATTGAATTGAAGAGGGATAAGCCACCAAAGGGTCCCCTAAGGGGAGCCTGAAAAATAAGGCATCAATGCCACTAGTAGTTAAAATATGAAAGGAAGAGGAAGAACATGATGAAGGGCCTACTTTGTAGAGAAAAATTTCTTGGTCATCTACTTCACTAGATACCATATAAGAAGAACCTAGGTAAAAAGAAAATCTCTCCATGCCTCCTCTAAGTTCCACTCAAGAGGAAATTCACTCAAATCCCCATGCACTTGACATCCTATATAATCATAATATAGAATCCAACATGGATGTTGGGCCTATTACACAAGAGGATTGTCATGCCCAATTTTTACATGGCAAAACACTACCAACAATTTTTTTTTTTTTTCATTTTTCAATGAAGCTGCAATAATTCAATAGTTTTGCGAATATGACTACAGTTGTCTTGGATGTTCCAATTACAAAATGACTTAACTTATATATATGTGACCTTAACTCATTCTGTCCTATGTCCAATTCTACTCTATTTTATTTTATTATTTTTATTTTCTTTTATTTAGGTATACAAATTTTAATGAGCTCTTTTGCATTGTCAATTCATTAAACTTCTTACTTAATAACTTAAACCCATACTATTCTTCTATTTATTGTTGAAGCATATACCCATACTATTTATTTTTATTTTTATTTCTCTGAAATCTTATTATTGGTTATCAACTTCTAGTGTTGATTAACATCTGTATTAGATCATTTCTATACAAAAAATAAATTTGTTAAGTTTATATCATAATTAAAGGGTCATACCATTACTAATGAATGAAATACAAGGATTATAAAAGTCCAAACAAGGATAAAAATCAAATTACTAATATTTAGTTTTCTTAACTATCTCTACACTACCCTACTATCCTACTTTATCTTTAACAAGTAATACACATGTTTCAACCCAATCACATTTATAAAGCTTCTAACACAAAAGTAGACACACAATTACTATGTGCAATGATTCCTATTTACCTACCATCCTTCCTACTTCCTATATTTATTATTATTATTACTTTTAACAAAATTATTTCCCAAGATTTTCTAACATCTTCTAACCACCTAGTACTTACCCCCTTTTATCCTAATACTACTCTCCCCCTTCCCAAAGTGCCAAAACACCTAGGGTGGTGCACTTCCTTAAACCAAGGAAGAAGGCATTAAATGAGGGTACTTTGATTTGTCTTTTCCATATTACATGCACCCAAGTACAGGCCCTTTTTATGAGCACGCGCCTAGGATGTGATGTACTGACATGGCAGAGGGGGATGAAAAGTCTTTAGGCACCTTTTTCCTTAACTTGTTGGGTTTATTTTGCTAGTCATGATTGTTAGAAATTGGCACCTAGGAAAGGCTTCCAAGTGGAAAGGTTCCATGTGGGGACCACTACGCCATGTGGATATTTGACCAATACCATGCTTCCTTAATCAAATGGCACTAAGGGCGGATTCCCTCCACAAGTTTGAGAATGTTTTAATTTTATTTAAATGTTTATGTCCCTTCATAATGTCAGGCTGACCCACGCTTAGGGATTGACCCTTAATTAATTAATTATTATTATTATTTGACTATTTGTTTTAAGGATAATGGTTTGTACTTAAAGATGATTACCTTGGGGATTGGATACCTATATCATACTTTCTTAGCTAGGTATTTTATTAATTTCCCCTCTAAAGATTCTATGGTATATTCTCCTGAATATTTCATTAGTCTGTATTGTCTGTGTATTATTTTCACTACCTTCATACAAATTCCAGAGAGTTAATGAACACCTACAACAAGTTATTTCTTGTGCTCTATACATTCAATACCTTCTATTTGATTTTCTTCTTCTATAGTTTAGGTTACTCCTAATAGGTTATTGCAAAGATAAAATAGGGGTTACTTGATATGTTATGAGAGTCTAAATTAATGAACTAATTGTTTCATTTGGACAATAACTCAATACAGAAGCACATATAGAAAGCATGACAGAATTCTTAAATGAAACAAGATGAATAATTCTAATCTATGAGTAATGAAATTTAGTAAACCATTTGCTCAAGATCCAACATTGTATTCACATGCAAAGATCAAATTCAATGATTCCTATACAATTATTTTTCAAGAGAGTTGGAGAGATAATATCATTCCATGGAACTAATTCTCCTAATATGATTATTCTTTCATGATAATTAAATTCAATCTTGAAATCTACACCGAAGTAAAGGAGCTCAATAACTTTAAGAACCAAGATAACTTATCTTTCTACACATACTACATGCTTCCTCCAATAATTCTTACAATGCACAAAAAGGTGGTGAAGTCTTCATAGTATGACAACACAATGGAAATTCTATTCAATAAACATAGATGTTTCACAAATCTCTTTGTCAATGAGAAGCAATAACACTACCCATGCAATATGTTTAAATGCCCCCAACAAGATGGAGTTCTCCCACAACCTCAACTTGAATACAACAAGAATGTCTTTACAAGTGATATACACACACACACACACACACACACACACACACACATACAACTTGCTAATCTTTCCTCCAATGGATTTTCAGTAATAATGATACAATCCCCTTACATCACAATAATAGCTTTACAAAATCACATTCCAAGAAGGATGACATGAACAATGACCTTTCATCACACAAATGAATCCTCTCCACTTTATCAAAGGTGAGGCCCTAATACTTTCCAAAGGCTGCATCTTCTCAAGACCTACACATAACACATCCACACAAGGAACCATGGAGGCTCGCCTCCCAACCTAGGCTTCTATGAAGCCACCCACCCAGTAGGGGAAACAAGAACCAAATAGGTTACACACATACTTCATCAAAACTTTGCATGAAAACACAACACAAACATAATCAACACCCTCCCATGGCTTGCACAATGATTCACCATTGGAATCATTAAACGTTGGGTGAAGGTGGGCTCTTCAAGAAGGAGAAATTCGAACACATAAATATCATATTGCCAATGCATTTTGCCTCTCAAGGCCACCACAACATAAACAACATATTGCCACTGCATTGCCTCTCAAGGCCTTCAAAACAACCATCTCCTCCTCATCCACCAAACCTCCTTATACCTCCCAAACAACAAAATTCATGGCCATGATGGAGCCCATGCTCCATGATAATAACAAACCTCATCATGAGGTAAAAGAAAAAGATTTCTTTCTCACCTGCAATGTCAAGCCCAACTTGTGTCCTTCACCCAAGGCTTCTCTGCCCTCCCAAGGGTGAGTGAAGCTTTCACACCCATAATCACAATTAGCACTCACATTCAAACTAGAAACAACAACCAAATAAATGAAGAACAACAAAACAAAACCAAGAAGGGATCTCCAAAAGCACAAAAAAAAACATTCACTTCTTCCCAACACAATGACAAGCTCATAACACAAGATTGAAAATGCAATGCATACTCCATTGATAACTTTTCACACTTGAAGATTATCTTATCCATACTAAAGAAAAGAAATAAAAGAACATGTTTAAGTCACCAACCTTGGTCCAAGCTAGGGTAAGGATAGTTGTAGTAGAGCTCCCTTAATCTCCCTCCAAAAACTTAGTTGTCTCTAAAATTAGAGAGTGGGTGAACACCCCACTAGTTTGTCCCAGACCCTCTAATAAGGCCTTCACACTAACTATTTTTAGCAAAAACACTAAGCCACTTCCTCTTACAATTTTGTCTCCTCTAACTTTTCTATTTTTGACTAAGTGGGAACATAGGAAAAACACATATGAGAACTCCAAATTCGAATTGATGGAAGAATGCATGGGTAAAGGGGCTCCCTAGTCTATCTAGGCACTCACATGATCAAAATTAGGTCCCTGACATGATGTACTATCATATGGGTAACTTATTTTCATCTAAAAGACACTTTGGGACCACCTAATGACCCCTTAGAACCCTAGGCAAGTCCAAATTCGAATTTCCTATGATGGTGACCCATCCTACCCCTTGTCAAGTGGGTTTGCTAATTCATTAACAAGTTAATTAATTTTAGGGTTAAACTCCATCATAATCAAAACCCTAGATGACATGTTTTTGTCCACAAAATTCACAAGTGTCAAGTGACACATAAAAAAAATACATTTTACATCACCATGACATCCCCCCTAATGCATCTCTACGATTTAACATTCCCACATGCAAGCAACTCCACATTTATGAAGGAAAATACTTTCACAACGAGGCTTTTGAATCTTCCAAAGATTCGCCTTGGTTAAATTATGTTCACAAAGGTTTGGAACTTGTTTCCCCCCAAGAATTTCCATGGTTCCACTTCCTGTACATTCAACTCGAGCATCAGTAGTCCAAGGAGGTTACATAAATAAATATCATAATTGCATAAAATTTTGTTACGTAATCTTAAATTCAAATAAACTATTCAAAATGTAAGAATATCAGGATCTTCATATTACAAGTCATCCAGATCAAGTCAACATCTATTTGCATATCACATTAAATCATCATGATCAAATTAACATTTATCTTCATATTACATTAAGTCATAATTAACAAATTATCATTTATCTGCATCTAAATCATAAATCAACATGTAAAAATATTACATCCTACAATATCCATTCCTATCATGGTAGTCAAATTCATTAGTCATCAATATGATTTATCAACAAATTGAGCCTGATATAAAAGTGTGTCAAGTGCTATTATGGGATCAAGGTGGGGCCTTGCACCACATGTTATCCTTTTAGATCAATTATCCCTCACAAAATACTTTAAATAGTCACTCATCATAGAGAGGTAAGCATAATAGAGTTAGGAGTATAACTCATAGAAACATTTAACTAGTTAGGATGTAACATAATGATGTCAACATATGTTCGAATTCAATCATTAAGTGAAAGAACTACATCCTATGTTTCCAATACACTTTGCATAATAAACACTAGCATTTATTACCATCCAATATTCTTACCTTGCAAACACTTCTTCATCTAATGGAATTTCCATATACAATTTGTAATGATTCTTCTTTTTTTTTTTGCTCATGTAACCGTACACATATTCATACAAGTAAACATTATCTAGGAAAATTTTATCATTTGGTTACCATCTTTATATTATTAATTCATAGCTTCCATAATGGTATAAATCAACACCTTTCTAAGGAAACTCCCTCATGAACTCATATGTATTCAATAATGACTATAGAGTACCTAAAATCTAATGGCATCTCATCATCTTAGCATGGGTTCAATTGCCATTCCCCAGAACATTTATTCGGAGATAAATCAATTAGGATAAATATTCATAAGACACACATAAACCTAAGTGGAGGATATAGTTTTAAAATATGTTTGATCATTACATACACATAAATTTAGGTCCTTAGTACATTTTATAATTACAAACACTACTGAAATAAGACATTTTCCTTCTAAGTCTTTAATATCCAAATCCCAAGTATCTACAAAGCAAGTAGCCTTACCATTTCTTCTAAATTCAAATTTTCTAATTGAAATGATTTAGAACATGTAATGGAAATCATTAATCTAATCAATTAGGTCCTAATGTGCGGGTCATCAAAATGCATATATTAGAATGATAAACCTTATAGTCTCAAAAGTGTACCAAAATGTTGAACTAGGAGTATCACAATACAAATGTGTCATCTATGCCATGACGTTCCGGGTGAGGCCTCACAAGGATGATGTTGAAAAGGAGAAAGAAGATCCAAAAAGGACATATGAGCTCTTCTAAAGATAATCTAGATGAAACAAGTGATGAGGCACCACAAGACATCTTTCAAGGCATAGCCTTCCATGGATCATGCATAGGAAGAAGTAGTCATTAACATGAAGTAGTAGTCATCTATGTAGGAATAAGAAAAAAATGGAGAAATGGAAAAATGGATCAATAGGGGAAGGATTGAACCATAAGGGCTTCACCTAGTGAACCCAAATCAAAGAATGTGCATTCTTGGTATATTAAAGAATCACCCTATTTTCAAAAAATATATTTCTCTAAACTCCTTTTTTGCCACACCCATCTAATACCCACCCAATACACCTATGCCCCTATTTCTATAAAAACTCCCACCCACTACTAAAAGAAACACCCCTCCCCCTACTTAGGAAAATATATTGCCCTCGTTATCCCCCAATATAAATATAAATGCACATGATATCGTATTGCCCCTTCAGTGAAGACCCCATAGATTAAATTGAGTATAAATTTTGTCTCCTTATGAACTTGAGAAACAAGCCACTCCAAAACAAGTGCCAATAAAAGAGGTATCAGAGAAATGGGGAAATAGGTGAAGAACAAGAAACAAAGGCTACTCCTCAACAAGAGTAATAACAAGATACTCATTCATCCTCCAAATGTGTAGATATTCATCCTGGCCAACATGATATGACACCAAGAGGAAGAGGGGGAGGGGAAGTAGTAAGGCATAAGGAAATTTTTTAATATAGAAACATATAGGCCACTAATATGTAGAATCACACCTGTGTGGCTAATCAAGTTTAGTACATAAGAGAAACTTATCTTGTGATATTGCTACCAAGATTTAACTGTGTGATTTTGACTCAAACTTATTGACCCATGTTTTAAGAAGTGATCTTTTGTTGAGGAAGATCGTAAGAGAAAGGCCTAGATAATATCTTATGATGCTTGAGGGCACTAGAAGGCACATGTGGTGGTTCCTTTTGTAGAAAAACAAGAAGAGAAAATGACACAAAAAGATTACTAGATATATCAAATAGATTTGATTGTCCCAACAAGGGAGGGTGAGAAAATTGATTGCTTCAAGCGATTGTGACCATTTTTACAATGATGCATAATGGGAGGGATACTTAAGAGAACCTATAAAGACAAGTTGTAGAGCTCAAGGGCTAGATCCATCAACTAGTAGGTTTTATAGATCATTCATAACCCTCTTCTAGTCTCCAAGTAGCTCTTGAGGCAAAGGCTCAATTTTCCAAGACATATACATTTTATTAGCATGCATAGGATAGAGAAAGGATATTAAAGAGACTACCAAAGAGTGATCAAAGTTTTCTTGACTCAATACTGGTCTAGGACCAAGAATGTTTTTAATGAAAGACATGGTTTCTAATGTAGATAGTACCTATTTTGAAGAAACCATGTTGTTGTGGGAAGATAACATCCCACTTTTTAATGTAATGAAGAAAACAAGTGTGGATAAGTTGTTCAGAGCATCCAATTTTTAGCTTCAGGATGCAAAAATGTTTGCAAAATGGTCAAACTCCATAAAATTAATTGTTAAGGACTATTAGAAGAAGGGAAACATCATTTTCCCCAGGGTAAAACTATAAAAGTGTTGGTGCAAAATGTAGACGAATTTGTGAATATACTGAATTGCACATTTTAGCAATTTGGGTATGCAAAGATGTGAAATATAGTAGAGATGATACAAGAGTTTAAAAGTATTTTGCACATGGAGTATGTAAAGGAGGTCATTCATTGGATGATGGGTATTCAAAGTGAATTGGGAAATGAGGAAAGAGATACATCAGATCAAGGAAGCCAACAAGAAGTTAAAAGCTTTCAAGAAGTGTTAATGGGTGATGCTGAAATACATGAAGACCCCGAAAATCTATGAACTCAACACACCCATAAATACCTTCAATGTCACCTTCCTAGAACTTGTAGAAAAATAAGGTTGTACATTGTTAGTTTGAATACTAAACAGGATTGGTGTTGCAATCTCAATGTGCATAATTGTCAATCTTTGCAAATTTGAATAAAAGTTTCATTCAAAAACTATTTGTAGTGCTCCTAGTATTGCTCAATCATTGAAATTGTTTGGTGTTAATTATCAAATGCTTGTGTGTTGTACTAGATAGCATGTTTGAATCATTTTAGGAAAAAACTAAGAAAAATTCATCTTACATGTGTATGGATATGGCTTCAGAATTTTGATGAGATTTAAGAAATCATATTTTGTTACATTTCCATTGAGCATTGCATTGTGTTATTATAAATTGTTTTCAAATTTATAAATTCATAGTTTTCGTTCATTTGTCTAACCTTCTATTTGCAACAAATTCATGTTTGAATGATCATTTTCTGCAGTAGTTTAATTTTCTTACAACCTTGCTATCTATTGTGCTTTCAACCTTGCAATCTATTGTGCTCTATTGTTAGATTGGTAATTAATTTAGTTTGAAACCAATTGTTATATTCATATCTCCTAACTTGCTGGTATTTTATCTTTGAAAAAGGCCAAAAAAACAGATCAAAACAGCAAGTAGAAACCTCGGACTGTTGAGTCCAGCTGTCGGTCTTTTAGACTTGGCAGAGCATTACCTTGAGAGCCTTAACATTGTCTTCCATTGACCTATCCAAGACGGCTGTGACCTTGCCACCTGAAACCTTGGAAGTGGTTAATTTCACTTCTGCATGAGAGGGACCATATCCTCATTCACCTGACATTGGCTCATGCTCAAGAGGACCATTTTTCTAAAATTGCTTATTTCATACCTTATAAGAAGACCAATGTACGAGTCACGTGGCACATTTGTTTTAGATAACTTGTGAGATTGTATGATGTTCCAAAAACTATAATAGAGTAGCAGAAACACCAAATTATGACGTCACTTTTGGATAGTCTTGAGGGAAAAAATTAAATGGAAGTTGCAAGAATTTTCAGCATATAAGAATTAAATGGATGGTCCAACAAAAGTGGTAAATATAAGCCTTTGCATTCTATTAAGTGTTTAGTTGGTAACAACCCTTCATGGTGGGATCCAGTGATACGTCGTGCTGAATTTGAATATAATTCCAGCATAAACAGATCTATAGGTAAGCCTTCATTTTAGATAGTATATGGTGTAAACTCTAAATGAGTTATGGACATTGTTTATTTGCCAATTAATCCACTTAGCAACTAAGAGGCTGAAATAACCCTGACAGGTTATTGCTTCCTTTTTACACCCAAAACTTAAAACTTCAAAGGTTCGACATTTCGTCAAACAATTAGCAGTCGAGCTTTGATACCACTGAAATAACCCTGACTATAAAGGTCACTAAGGAACAATGAACAATTCTTGCCTAATAGATTGAGCTGTTCTTACGAAAGACAAAGTACTAAGAAATGCAACGAGTGATATCTCAAATGATTCGCAAAGGGCTAGTTGATTACAAATGCAAGTGATGTCAACCAAATTTTCAAGGACATTTATTTAAAGAATACATCTGTGACAGAACAATGTTCTAATTAAAATGGAATGATAATATACATAGAACCTGGATAACCGCGGCCACCAATGAAACTATCCAAATGGTGTTCGATTCTGATTTTTATCTCCTAGTGCCGTCCAAATTCATTATATACTGTTTACTCAGCCAGTCGTCCATTCCCTCTTTATTTGTCAACAACAATCCACCCCGTATCCGCCTGGAGTTAGCCTGGAGCTATTGTGCTTGGTCGTATCCAATATTTCTACAGTGTGGAATACGGATTTGACCGCAGTCTCTGGAAGAACATCAAACCCGAAAGGATACAATTTCGTGCCAATTAACTAGTATTTTCCAGGCTTGCGGTTCACATAATTCGCAGGCTTCTAACAGGGTGCATCTGTTCTTTTCAGTCACTGATTTGGTTGATGTGTCCCGCCTACCTCCCCAGGTATAATGCAACACAATGAATCTATGCTCATGAACGCATCCAATGACCAGAAGTAACTCTGCCGTTTTTGATTTGGTGTGAGCGATTTTCCGCCAGCAGTCTGTCAATCTTCTTATGATGAATTTTACCCAAATCTATCCTTCAGTCGGCAGTGTCCCTTTTACATCAGATCCACCTATGTCTTGGTGTCAATGGAGAAGCACGACAGCCCATATGGGAAACCGGTGATGTAAAAAGGTAATGACTTCAGAGAACCCTCGCTGTCTTGCCCTCTCCAGTATAGATTGGCTGCCCGCAATCTTTGAACAGTGCTTATTCCGTTATGAACTGCGTCCTCCACCTGCTGTAATATTGACTTTGAATTTATATATTCCGACCCTTATCAAACACTGTTTCTGCTAACTCCTTCGACTTAGCCTTGTGCAAATTATTTCCGACTTCTATCCAACAGCTCCTAATTAAATCCGAGTCGATCCCCTCGGTTCAGGCTTCATCCTCAATGTACGAAAACGCTGGCTGGGAGGATTGTCTAGTAAACTTTCCTTCTTTCCTGTTCTGTCCAATACTACAACTGATCTTGTGAACCCTTGTGAATGACTTATATCTTCAAACTGAATTCCCAGAATAATCCCTCCAAAATTTGGCGTTAAGCCACCAATTCTGCCTCGATGAAATGACTGAATGTCACCTCCAATCTGCAATAATTCGGATGATATTTCACACCCTCAAAATTGCGTACCAATTGAGAGTTATCGTTCTCAATGGCCAACTGTGACAATTGCGAAAACCCTAGGTTCCACAATGCACCTGTGATTGAATCACAATCTGAAAACAAAAGAGATAAACAACCGCTTGATTCGAATGGAGCCCCGGGGTGCCTATTTATTCTTTTTTCTCCATCCTCTCCAGAGACTTCTAGAACAATTTTGATCTTATCCCTCAAGTGACTTTATTAAATATTTTCCAAGTCACTTTATTAAATACAAAGTCATCTTTTAATATTTATTTATTTAATTAAAATAACTAATTAGTCGTCCTTGGACAACCATTAATTAATTTAATTAAATCGAACTGTCACTAGAAAATTGGGGACATGACAGAGGCTACAAGATTTTTAGAGAATATTCAAGAGGTGCATCAACAGGTTAGGCTCAAGTTTCAATCCATGAATAACAATACAAAAAGAGAGTTGAAAGCATCGTAGGAGAAAAGTCTTAGAAGAGGTCATGTCATATCTGCAAAAAGAAAGGTATCCCCCAGGTGAGTACAACAACTTAAAGCCAAGTAAAATCAGACCTTACTGATTCATGAAGAAGATAAATGACAATGCCTACTAAATTAACTTTCTAGAGGACTTGGACATTAGTCCTATCTATGAAGTGGCCAATCTTAATTTGCAATCAGCTGGAATTAGTGATTAGATGGTAGATAAGTAAAATGAGAAGGGGAATGACTGCCAGACTAGAAATTTACCCAAGGACATAGAGAAGATTGAAGGAGCATTAGATACCAAATTGGCAGCTACCAGATCTAGTTCTTACAAGCCATATTCTGATAAATGGAAAGGCTTACCGGATTCTTACAACTCTTGATATGCCCTACCATATTTATCAGAACCAAAAGAACAAAGAGATTGTACTTCATTTGAAAAGGGAATGATGATGCAGATTATTTATAGACCCTTGCCACATTTAGTTTAGTTGAGAGGCAGTTCCGCCTTTATAGAACTCTTTAACATACTATTTTTAGATGTCTGTTTTATGATTACCTTTTTACTTATCTTCAGTTCTTAGCTGGCTTTTAGTTTGGTTCAGAAGGCAGTTCGTAGAATTAAGGGAAAAGTATAATGCAATAAATAAAAGGATTTGAAGTTAGCAATAGAAAGAGACGGGAACAGAAAACAGGGGATATACAAGTTTGGTTCAGGAGGCAGTTTGTAGGATTAAGGGAAAAGTATAATGCAATAAATAAAAGGATTTGAAAATGGCAATAGAAAGAGACGAGAATAGAAAACATGGGATATACAATTGGTGGAGTTAAATAAGATGTTCCATCACTCTGTTTTTTTAAAGTATTTTCTGATAATAAGTAATGATATATATAGTATTTTGTTGTGTATTTTATACATGGAGAATGTTTGTTTCCCTAATTATATTTCTCAGGAGTCAGATCAGAGCAGAATATTTCCTTCAAGGTTTACTTTGCAAGTTCAGATATTAATCTGCATCACCATAGACTTACTATACATCTGCAATATATGTAATATATGTATGTATACATATAGAAATGATATGGCAATGAAATCTGAAATATCTCATAGGCCTAGAACATGAAAATAATATGAAAATGCTATAATAGATAGAAAAGATATGCAAGTGTAAACCCATTATGGACCTTGTCTGGGAACTCTTTCATACTTCAATCAACTAACCTTTCCATTCCTCTCTGCTCAGAGATTAACATTATTGACGGATATTGTAATGTGGAAAAAGATTTATATCTCCTTCGCTGATTACCACACATAACAAGCTAGGGTTGCGTTCAACCAAAAGATCAACCTGTCAATGCCTGATACAACCACTAGACTTATAGTACATAGGAGGTAGTTAAACCATGTCACAAACCCGAATGGGGAATGTTGGCGGTTAGTCTAATAATCCCTCCCTCAATGTTACCCAAAGAGATTAGAACCTGTGACCAAGTTTTGATACCACTTGTTACAAGCTAGGTTTGTTGTTCCACCAAAAGATCAACCTATCAATGTCTGATACAACCACTAGGACACAGGAGGCAGTTAAACCATGACATGAATTCCAAAAAAGAATATTGGCAGTTAGTCCAACACTTGGATCTTCCCCTCAGATTCAAAAAAAATGCTAAAAAGCTTCCTTGCACTTGGTCAGACAGCATTTCCATAGTTCTAAAGCATATCTGGTCAGGCTACATAGTTAGCCGTACCTTGCCTTGGATTTCAACTATAATCATCCAGAAACTTTAGATTCAAGGATGGGACCAGTTTACCCGTTTCCAATCTTCTTGTTAGTATATTTAAATTACATTATTTCCCTGTACTCCTGTACACACCTCCATTAGGTCCCTAGTGCTCAATATTCCCATGTCTTCAAGTGACTACAGAGCTTTAAACAAACTTGAGCAAGGCTATTAAACTACTGTGAATGCATAGAACATTAGTCATTACATCCTTGAAGGGACTTTATGTTTGGTCTCTCATTAAAAAATCAGGTAATAGGTTACATATTTAATAGGCAGATTACTGTAGATGTTAGCAGCAGAGAAAAAGCCCCAGGTGGAGATGTGGTGGGATCTCCGTGAAAGGCTTTTTATTGTCTTTTTCTACCAAGGGAGCCGCAATTGATGCCATGCTATCAAATCTCTAGATTTATGAAGCTTTTGGTAGTAAAATCCCCCTTTTGTTGATCCATTTACATGCTCCGTTATATGAATCTACATGAATAATGTATTTGGAGAGCTATGCATCTAATGACTAAAGATATTTCTGTGTCTTGAACATAGTGCAGAACGAAATATAAATTTAACTTCCTTACAAGAACTAGCATTATTGTTCAATCATGTTGTCACATACTCATGCCATGGGATATATTTCTTACTTTAACTCTTTAGAACTTTTGTTGTCTCCTTCCTTTTTTCTGGCTTCTTGTGTTTCTGCACATGTCAGATTGCATAGATGAAGATTGTTGAATGTTGCAGTGTAGGGTGCGTGCATCCCTTTCCAAGCACAATCAGGTTAACCTGTCACTAAAAAGGAACACAACTTCCCTATTCACGTAGTTTCATCCTCTAAGTATGCTACTAATACTTAAAATCTTATCTATCTATCAAGACATTCTAACTAGATCCCAAGTAAAGCCAAATCATTCTAAGAAACTTAGGAGCTTTTATGATGAGGTCCCATGGGGGCGACTTATTTGTATTTTGAATTGAAAAATACAGGAAGGGAGCCTCATGAGTAGGTGTAAACTTTAAGTTGGTGTTGAAGATGAGGGCAGAAAGTTCCTCCACCAAATTAAGGGCTTCCATGCTTGTGTAATAGAATGCATGACGCTTTGTTTAATTATAAGTTTATCAACATATAGTTACGATAATTTCTCATATAAAATTCCTTAGCCTTGCAAGGTTTTAATTGCACCTATAAGAGAGCTCAAAACCTAGTTTGTCCCCAATATGTTTATAAGATGCATTTGTAAAAAGTAAATGTTTGCAAAGCTTAATGATTTATAATCATGAAGGCAGAGATAAGAGGTGCACATATACATTCGGAAGAAAAAGATGTTAAATGGAATTTTCAATATATGTTTAAAGTGCACACACGAAATCTCCACTGCTCTCAACATCATCTTCAGCATCTACTTCGGCCTCCATGTCATCTGAGTTTGGAAGGCCACCAACAAGAGACTGCTCCACACTTTTCTTGACTCCTCCAGGTAGGCTTCTCGCCTCCGCCAAAATCTTCATGAGTTCTTCCTCACTCTGAAGTGGGTGCAATGGATCATCATACTGGTACCCTGCCTCCGCTCCTTCTAATAATTCTCTAGGCAAGTTCTTCAAGAACCATGGATGATTCCAGATCTCAGGAAGAGTTATTCTCTGTATAGGAAAAATCAAAAGAAACATCATTAGAAATCCAAAATATCAATAATGAGATTGAGATAAATCTTAAGTGCTTGAGGTCAAATTGATCTTGCCTAGGCAGATGGGTCAAAACTGCAACGGTTATGAATCTAGGTCACTATTGTTACAAATGTTTAATTTGAAGCGGAATTTAGAATGTGTCAGAACTGCATAATGGTTATGAATCTGTGATCACTATTATTATACATGTTCAATTTGGAGCAAACTTTGGAAATGCATTATAAAATCTTTGTAAGATTTTACGCAATAAACTATTCCAAGGAATGAGTGGTTCTTAAAAATTAAATTTTGTTGGCTTGTCCTCCCTCTATCTTTTTCTTCAATTAGTTTATTTGCAATTGAAACCGAAATAAAGTCAATTATAACAAGAACTAGTCAACATCCTATGAGCCATTTTTTGGGATATGTACCTAGAAATTGGAAAGATATAATTTACAGAGAAAACCCTAAAGAACGTTGGCTAATCAGCTATACAAATTTAAGTTAATTGGTAGCCGTGAAACAGGAAACTATCCTTTCCCTGATAGTCATGTTTTCCACTGATCATGGCATTCTAGTCTCGGCAACCGACATAAGATAATGGATGTATGAAACTTTCTGTGGGGATAAATAATATGCCTTATAGATTGTTCAAATTTGTACTTCTAGAAGATTTGAAACCTTTGTCCAAATTCATGATAAATCACGCCTTGACCATTCATCTTGGCACAATCCACAAACATTGAAGATGAAGTGAGAGATGCTTAACAGGTAACCTGCATATGGAAGCTTCTGCCAAGTGTGCTTGTGTCTTGTCAGTTGTAATCCTTAGTAGGAGGGCAATTAGATTGAACCCTCTCCTTAGTAGAGGACCAATCATGTTACATACTAGTTTAAAACTATAGAATGTAAATAGTGATGCAGTGAGGCCATGAATTACTGTTGAACTAAATATGATTGGCCCAATCTATACATACAGTGCCAAAGTTATAATAAACCTATCTCCCAAGATGCCAATAGAATTGATGTAAAAAAATATTTTTCTTTAGTTTTATCTGCTACTGTTGTGAAACTAGTATGAATTGGTCGGTGACAGGCCTTTATTTTCTTAAAACTTGATCCCTAAAGGGGTATATTAAAATTGATAATATTCATATGGTATTTTAGCCAACATGCATTGAACATGCAATTAATATCTTCTTTAGCTATGAGAGTAGAGATGACTATTTACCTTGGCAGGATTAGCCACAAAAATTCTAGACAGCAGATGTCTACATTCTTCTGTTACATATACATAGTCTGGTATTGAATATTGCACACTCAATATCCTCTGCAAAACACCATTAATTGTTTTCAATCACAACACAATTAATCCCTTTGAAAGCTGATTGGTATAATAATAAATAAGAATAAGAAGAGCTTACTCCGATAGTTTTTCTAAAGTTCCTGGGGTCCTCCGGATCTTCAAATGGATAAGCTCCTACCAACATCACATAGAGAGTCACTCCACATGACCATACATCTGCTATCTACATAGATTCACACCCAAGTCTCTGTGTCATGATTCTTTCAATATTGCGATGCCAAGGCCTACAACATTATGAATTCTAGTATTCTAGAATTAGCCTACCTTGCCATCGTATTCCTTTTTGGATAGAACTTCTGGAGCAATGTAAGCAGGGGTTCCTACCGTTGATTTGGGTTGGGAATGCAGCAAAGAAGACTGAAAAAAATAGGATAGAGAGAGATAAGACAAACATGGCTGTGCCCATTGAGAAAGATTGAATTACAAATGCAATTTATATTAGCTACCATTCGACCAATACCAAAAGTTCTTTTTCAATTACAGGAATTAGTACAAACAAGAGTTGATGCTCACTAAAATAGATACAAGTATTTGTAACAACGAATATGACACAGGACCAGGATAAGAGAGCAAATACCAAAACAAGAAGGATATTCAGAAAATTAAGGTCAGATTCCTTTGTGCTAATAAATACCAAGTGGTAATTTACATCTGAGAATTTAAGTGTTTTAACTTTCGTGCATGTTTTTGTTTAATAGATAAATAGGTTTTGAACATGATTTGCCGGTAGGCTCTGCCCTAATTTATACCTTGGAATAGCCGAAGTCACAGATTTTCAGCCGGGGAGAAGAGTTTCCATCTAATAAAGTATTCTCCAACTTGAGATCCCTGTGGCAAACTTGCTGTATACATGGTGCAACGAAAACCCAATCAAACCCTGCCAGAAAATCAATACCGTATGAAAGAGAGGAATAATTTTATGAAGAAGACTACCATGGCATGACAATAGCTGACACCAGATATGAGCTGTTGGAAGAAGTATCTGGCCTGCAACCAATATTTAGTTCTCATGTCTGGTAACAAAAAGAATTCACAATTTGATAATCACAGTCACCAAACCGTAGGTGTGTCTAAACAAAGCTTCTGTACCCAAAATCATTAAAATTTCAAAGATACGTGGAGACTATATAAAATTAAAGAAAATGTTACTGGAAAAGATATTTAGAGAGGTTTTTACATCGATGTCTATGATTACCCTAAGTGATCTAAAGAAATGAAGATATATATGCATAATGATCGAGTGGAAGCTTCTAAATACAAACCTCGTCCTCGCTGAAACGACCTGCATTGCAAATCCGTTCGAAAAGCTCCCCGCCAGCAGCATACTCCATGAGTATTGCCAGATGGGTCGGAGTGAGCACTACCTGAAACCCCAATGCATTGAAATCCAACCACATAAACACAAGAAAAATTCAATAATGAAAAACTCAGACAATCATTAATTGTCCAACTGATCACTGACCTCCTTGAAGCGAACTATATTGGGATGGCGCAGAGACCTGTGATTGATAATTTCCCTCATCACATTTTCGTCAATCTGTAGACAAAGTCAACAATTCAAACCCCTGATTTTCACAAAATGAAAATAAATTACAATTGAACTAAGATCATCAATATCGTAAGTTCCACCCAAAAACAAGTTTGGAAAAATGTTTATCCCAGTTTATTTATCATTAATTTCAAATGACAAATCTAAAGTGAGGCATTAATCAAAATCCGCAACTGTAAAGAGCGTAAATCTTGAGACTACTTCTGAGCTCTTCTATTTTTTATTTAAATCTGTTCAAATTCCTAATGTTAATTGCCATAAATTTTTGCAGAGAGTGGGAAATTCTCAGAAGCATAAATTCCTAAAGGTTTTAAATCAGCCCTGCCTTTTCGCCTCGTTCAATGAACTTGACTGCAACGAGTTCTCCACTCTTCTTATCCCGCATAAGCTTTGCAACTCCAAAATTTCCTGCCCCAATTTCCTTAACCATCTCGTACCTCTCCATTGCAGAATCCACCAGCTCCTCAGCAGCAAATTTAATACACAAAGGCGTATATTCTGTCTATATATAAAAGATTTATCCAGTCGATGCTTTAAGAAGGCTATACTCAATTGAATCCTTGAAAGTTTCGTTTGGTACGGATTGCACACCATCTCCGCACGAGCGAGAAAAGGAATAATTAAACATAATATACAGTGTAAAGTGTACGTCCAATTTTCCCACAAATTAAGAATTCCATCACTCATGGCAAGCGCTCCTCCACAGAAAGATCATTTCTTTTGTCGGCGAAAATGGACAGATGTGCGGGCACCATCGATAACTTTTGATTATGGGAACACATTCTACAGTCATTTTCGTTGGCGTAAGTCAAGAATTAATGGCGGACGCACAAACGTCAAAGCAACATGGCCCGCATTTTTTTCATCTCTATCTCAGATCTTGTCACCAAATTCCTCGTTTCAGCCAATAAACTCGGCGTTTTCTTTCCAAATTTGTCTTTGAAAACACCTGTGGCCATGAAATCTAATGCTTCGAAGCATTTTCGCTTTCATGGCAATTTGCAATCTGAAACTTTGAAAGCACTTGTGGCCATGCAAACTGGCATGATGATGAGTTAATAGGAATTCTTCTTGTCTTTTATGAGATCTGAGGTGTTTTTTGTAAAGTTATTTTCACGGACAAAGAAGAGCATTATAGAAGGTACGAGTATTTACAGGTTCGAATTTTTGTTTTGGGAGTATACGGAAAATATGTAGGTACTCCAATTCTACTTTATATTAAGATATTATATTTTTTTGTTTTAACAAGAATTTTTTTTTAATGGTAAGTGATCTTTGGATTAGATGACTTATTTGTTGTTTTGGAATATGAGATTGGAGTACTAGTGACCACTTATTTTTCACACCTTTTATTTTCTAGATGATATGAAATTTGGGGCTTACAACCACATATCTTTTACACTAGTCATTGTTTCTTACATGATACATTTTATTTTGAAAAAAGAAAGGAAAAAAAAATAGTTATGAGTTTTTACAATTAATAGAAAAAGTTGAAAATGTTAGTAGTTTGGAGTGATGAACTTTAATTCTATTTGTCTAGTATGAAATCAAGGGTGCTTATGACAATTGTCAAATTATATTCTAGATGGCGTTGTTCAAGAAAAGAAAGGTTTTATTGTACGAATAAGTTTCTACCATTCATAGAGTTAATTGAAAGAGAGTTTTTATATTATATTGTGTGATATATATGTGCAACCTAACGTGTGGGACTAGAAGTGCCCGAGTACCCCCTCTGACCCTCCCCCTTAGTAGCTCGGAGTGGGTGGTCCTCTATTTCATTGTCGACAGGTAGGAGGCCTCGACCCTAGACCCCTTTTTTTTAATGCCCATTTCAAAATTATTTTCCACATGTTTGGGTCTAATTTATTCAAGGTGTTTGCATTGTGGCAATTGGGTGGCCTAACTAGGATGTGTGCAAGGCCTACCACTCAAAAAAGCTTGTTCGTCATGCAAATCAATTAGATGTGTGTTGAATTCTACCACATGGTCATCAAATCCACCATTTTTACCACCATTACTTCCTGTGACCACCTTATGATGCAACATGAAGCTACATTTACTACATGACAACTCATCTTACATTCTAATAAGGTGGTGTTTATTCTCATTATAACTCCATCAAATACACTTGCCTTGTCGTAGATTAATGAACTTAATATTCCTTTAGGTCCCACCCAATCTAGATAGTTCAATTGATTTGGAGCCAAAACGTGTTTGGGAGGGGATTCTACAACTTCACCATGCTTCCACAATGTGTTATGTTTTGGACCAGTTATTGATTCACTTTGTATGTAACATGTCATTGTTTTGGTATTCTTTCCATTTGAGTAGTTGTTTCTTTTGGCATTATTGTGTTTAATTCCTCGCACTGTTATTTTGTAGATATTTATTATGTTTGCATCCAAGATGGTCAAGGTTTTGAGCATGTTTTGGGATAGGATCTTGACTATTGAGAGGATTTATGAGAGCAATTTTACCATGTTGTCTTAAATGGATGTGAGGATTATATCTTCACCCTAAGGCTACCTTTCACCTTTTGGGGCAATAAAAGTTGTATTTTTCATTCTTTTTTAAAATTTTTTTTCTTAACATAACCTCCCCTATTATTTTCTAACTATATTTGGCACTTGTTGTGTTTTGTTTGTCACTTTGCATTTGTGAACACAAATTATTGTGTTCATTAAAAATTTTAATTTTAGAAGGGAATCACACTCCTTTGTTTTAGCATCAATGACTTGGTGGTGGTGAAGGGAATTTGATGTTTTAATCTTGTCAATCATCTCTATTTGTATTCTACCTGTCGATATGAACTTAAATATTCTTGATGGTTCACATTTAAAAGAAATTATCAGTTTTTATTTCCAATATTATGGATTATTGGTATAATTAATTATTGATAATTATACTTTACTTAAATTCCTTAGGATAATGCATTTACATATTAGTCATAGGAGTTGGCATTTCATTTTAGCATGTGGTGTGGGAGAATTCCACTTTAGGTGGAATCGATTATTATCTCATACCTCTTTGTGCATGAGATCCACCATTGGTGCTCTTATCACATTAGCATCCTCTCATTCTTGCACATATTGTGTTGTACAATGGAGGATGGTCCACATTTGGTGGACATGTGATGTCACCTTTTGTGATTGATGGGTTATCTCTTGCATCACTCCTAGTTGGCATGCATCGCCTATATATTCAAGTGCATCTACTTTGTATTTATTATTATTATTTTTATTATTGAAACAATCAATTGACAATCTCTCTCTCTCTCTCTCTCTCTCTCTCTCTCTCTCTCTCTCTCTCTCTCTCTCTCTCTCTCTCTCTCACACACACACACACACACACACACACACACACACACTCAAATGAGCTTCTAGATCTTGGCATTTTTATTCTTTTATTTAGGAAAATTCTATCATGGTACCAAAGTTGTAGAAGTGTTATTGTATAGCCACTGGAGAGTTATTCACTTCAATTTTTTGAGGGTCGCAATTTTGATTCAAAGGCACAGTGGTTATTGGGAGCGTCTAGAGCAAGATCTGACGTCACCATTGTGTTTATGTGGTTATTCTGATAAATTTTGAATATGAATGATTCTCCTATATTGCTAGGTAAAAGTCATATTTAAGACAAAAAAATATTAGAAATCGAACTTGGACAATTCACCTCACAATTTGATATGAGTTTTTTAGAATTATCCAATTATTTTTTTAGATCTTGAAATAATTTTATGTATTTTTCATCTATATTTTTGTTCTAATTTTTCTACATTAACTTTTGCAATTTTTCCACACGAACTTGGCACTTACAACTTGATATGATTTTTTTTAGACATTTTCAATTAATTTTTTAGATCTCGAATTAATTTTGTCTATTTTTTATCTATATTTTTATTTTGTTCCAATTTGTCTACAAAAACAAGTTGGTCAATTAGATGTTTGAGATTGTCAAAATGGTTTACAAAATGTCGCATTGTTTTCCTACAAACAACAGCCAAAATCCCATCATTGCTCAATTTGTTAGGTATGATTACTATAAAGAAATATTATGTCCATAGCCTAGTGCATGTGGGACTATTCCTACTTGACCCCATCGCTCTGATCCACACTTGGAGAGTTCAATGCTCACTGAGATGGTGTCATAGTCATTCAAGCACTGCCAAGAAGACATTCAACTTGAAAACATTCAAATCTAACATTGACATCAAATCCATGATAGTAGGAACATTGTCGGTCAAATTTCCAAGAGCCATAAGGAAAGAATTGATCTGATGTCACATTGCATTACACAACATCAAACATTTCTCCCGAGCACATCTTCCATGTAATAAAGCCTAGTCAACTGCCACCTCATGTGACAAGTGGAAACTATGTATAATCATTCATCCAATACACATAGATAGTCGTCCACATGACATGTAGGAAACATGGCCGGGGGCAATTGATTTGACATCATTTCAAGCATGATTTAATTTAACCCCTGTGTCTTGGGCTTTTTTCTTCTTCTTCATTTTGATGGTAGTATGACCATCACTTTTAAGCTCTCATTTGTATCAACAATTTATTATGTTAGATTTGATAATTGTTTAGCTGATATAATTGGGTATTTTTGTTTCACTACGATGACCATTTGATCATCAAATTTATGCCCCTAATTCTATTGACATCATCAAGGGTTTGAAAATTTGGACCCCTCACCACATGCAATTTTAATTTGGTAGTTGAACTTTAAGAAGTCATAACTTGGTCATATGGGCTATTTTTCATTGCATTTTTGGGGGTATTTTTTTGGGGATTTTTTTCTAAGGATCGTTACAAATGTAATAGCACTACCATGATGTTTTGTATGTCTTTTCCAAATGACAATGACCTCTTATTTATTGAGATTATATTAAGAGAAGACATGTTCCTTCATGTGACATGAAGGGACATGCCTATTCATTAAAATGATAACATCATAATTATATATATAATATCTCATATATATTTTATTACTCAATTAACTACATACACACACACACACACACACACACACACACACACACACACACACACACACACATGTATATACATGTATATATACACATGTATATACATGTATATATACACATGTATATACTTGTATATATGTATGTGTGTGTACGTGTGTATATATGTAGACACCCAAACATTGGCAAAGACCTAAACTACGTAATTTTGATCAATCAATGCGAATTAAGGATGAAATTAGAGTAACACAAAAAACTTTCAAATTAAGGATCACATTAGGTCATTAATTGATCAAATTATCTATCAAATCAATAAGACCTAAATCAACTTTAAAGAGAGGAGAAAAACAATTCAAAATCATAAAATGAAATTCAAAAAGGGAAAACAAAAAAGACAAAACTTTGAAAATAAACAAAACATTTATTAAATCGATAAAGTCATTTATCCTCACAAAAGTGAAAATCCTCCTTTTACATTTAAAAGAATTGGAAAAATCCTCATTTATCCTCAAAACTAAGTCTATTGGACTCTTCTTCTTGGTCCCTTATGAGATATTTTCAAGTTTCACCTCCACCCTCTAGTCAAAGGTAAAATCTTGACTCTTACCCCAACCCTTTCTGAAATCCTATAAATAGAAGGGAAATTCAAGAGCTAAGGGACCCAAGTTTTAGGCATCTACACTATAGGCACATCTTGAGTTATCATCTTTTTACCATTGTCATTATAGCAAGTTCATGTCATTTTGATAGCATTTTAAATTTTCTTTTCATGTTATTTAGTGTCATTTTAGCACATGTTTAGCTCATTGCATATTCACTGAATAGAATTCTATAGTTGTTACACACATATAATCTGCATTTTAGTCATAGATCTTGCATGCATTCCTATAGATATGCATTTTAAGCATACTCCCATTCTAGAACTATCACTAAGATGCTGGTGTAAAAGTATTCTTAGCGGTTGCAGTTAGGGAAACATGGGACATTCACAGAGTTTACATTTTGACAATGATTTCTTGGGTTTAGTTTAGTTCATTATCATTTTATCTGCACTCTGCATTAAAGTCTCATGAATACACAAATAGACCATGTACAAATTGGCACCCACTATGGGGCTTGAACTTAAAGCTTCTCTATTTTTCAATCATCTTTCTAAATTTTTATTGTAGATCTATATTTTTTGTTGGTTTCTTGTGTAGATCTGATTGGTTGTGTTAGTGTTTATCCAACTATCAAGTAACAAAATACTCAATACCAAGATAATAAAAGCACAAAAAATTTAAGGATCCGCTACTTCCTATAACCAATTGAATATGTTTCTAATCTAGACCCAACTTCAATGAAATCAAGAATGATTTCCTACTCTTTAGGCTCTACAGAACCAAGGTGAGTATACTTGAGGGATGGAAGATTTTTCAATATAATATCACATACATAGTTTGTTCATTCCATGACACTTTACAATAACACACATCCCTTAAAATCAGATTTGGTCACAATTCTTCTTAGGTTTACAAATATTTCTAGCAATAGTAGCTAACTAAGACTTAGAGATCAAATGCAAACAAGTGCTAACCAACATTGACATCTTTCAAACAATAAAGTAAAATTGATTTTAAATTTGAGCTTGATACTTACCTATGATTTCTTCATATATAGACTAAATTTTATAGATCAGTGCCTCGTCCATTGGGATTTAGAGTCCATTCAATTCCTAAATCTTATTGATTGCATTACAACCAATACTACTAACAATTCTTACTGAAAATCATGCTTACAGAAAGCCTTCCTATTACCATGGAAACCCTATCAACATCATTGAAGCATTTATTTAATTCATTGAATTATTAGCAATAGTGAATTGACATACAATTTGATTTAATTGCATTCAAGTGGACAAGCTTTGCTTATACAACTTCAAAATAATAAGGTAACAAAATGGAGACAAGATTCAACAAAAACATTGGTGAGGATAGTCCATCTTTGTATTAATTTGTTTTGAAAATTGTGTACAATTAACATGAAACTTAGAATGACTTAAGATGAAACAACAATATCCTACAAAACAAAATGTATTCTCAAAATAATTGCAAAGGAATACATCATAATGTTCACATCAAGAGATGGGACCAAACAGACAGAATTGATAAAAGCTAAAAGTGATACAACTATTCAGGCCTTTCTCTAGCCTGGAAGCTCACTTATATACTATGAGATGCAATAAGCTTCAGGCATAGAGAACTAACAGTTGTCCTTTTAACAAAATATATTTACACTTTAAAGTTTTCAAAAAAAGACAAAATTTGTGTAACAGAGAAACATTACATTAGAGTATTCTTTTGGTGGGCCCACTTTCTATTCAATCTTTAAAGGCTATGAATTCCATTATGGCTTTTAGCTTATTTTGATTCCTCGGAATATGTAGCAATCAAACTTGCTAATGATGTGTCATGTTTTGATGCTTGCAAGTTAACCTCAACTTGAGGATCTCCATTGTCTTCATCATGAACTATTAGGGTAATAGTTATTTCTGAGTTCTCATTGGCCACTTGTTTCGAAGACAAAAGTTCCTCTTTCCATTTGTTAAAAATAGTATCATCAAGCCAATCAAAATTTAGGATCTCCCTCTGCTTTTTTATCACAAAATTTGCAATCTTTTAAATTTTAGAAAAATCTTTTGTAATAATATTGTAGAAAAATGGTACTTTAACAAGTTCTTCTTTGGTCATTGCCCATAGTACATGCCCCTTTTCATTTACAACATTATTCATTCTGTGGCATAACAATTCATCTAATTCCTTTCCTCATTCATCTTTTTCTTTTATTTTTGTCAATATTTCTGAGTGCACTAGGGAAGATATCAAAATTCTCTGTTGTACTTGGAAAAACAAATTCTTATCCTCTTCTGAACAAAAACTCTTTCTTCACCAAATTCTTTTAGATTGTTAACTATATCAAAAGTTTTTTTCTATCTGATCACATGAAAATTCAATGATGGAGATACACATAGAAGTGACATCATTATCTCTTTCATTCCACTTCTGAACAATGTGTTTTAATATATCTTCATCTCTTTTTATTTCATTCCACATCTCTAGGATTCCTGCCAGCTAGTCATAAAATGTTGGTCAATCAATTTTATCTACTAAGTACAAAATTGTTTGCTTGAGCTTTTCTTCATATTGATTATTTAGCTCAACATGCATTTCCCACAATTTATTCTTTTCCTCTTCAAATTCCTCCATGGTGTAGAACTCAGGCCTCTGTGGGGTATCTAGTAACTCAACAATGGGGGTGGATTTAAATGGTTCAACTAGGGGGCAAGGATATGCAATTCTTGGCCTGCTAGATTCTCCCATTTTTCTTTTTCCAAGCCATTTGTCCATTTGGGATACTTGATTTTCCAACAATTGTATCCTCTTTCCTCTTTCCTCATATGCCTTAAGTATTTCTTCAAACTTGGCATTGAGTTCTAAGAATCTACTCTTTTCTCTCCTAGCTACCACATCCCCAAAATTTAATATTTCTCGAGCCATTTTGTGATCTGCTAACTATCTACTTCATCAGCTCTATATACTGTAAGAGCACCAGTATGTTTAGCAGTTGAATTTCTTGCATCCTAGTCTTATTTCTTTTTTTAATAGACCATATGACCAAGGCTTGGTGACCATTATTGAATTTCATTCCCCTACATGCTTGTAATATTTCTTCTTCTATCTTATACTACACATCTTTCTCCTTCCTAATGGAGTCAAAAATCACAACATTAGCTATGCCCCACTCAGACAAAACCAAGACTCATGACTCTCTAACTAACTATCTTTCAGCCTCAAGTGTTAGCTGGATAAAGTCCTCCAAAAATTTGACCTTCACCTCTTCCTCAATTTTAGAGTTTGATTTGCTTGGTTGCTCTACCTTTATTGTTTTACATTTTTCCTCAAAAATTCCTATATTTTTCCTCCACAAAAGCTATGCAAAGGTCCTAAATCTAACAAAATTCTCATCATCTATGAATTCTTGAGAGGCTTGAGCAATGATGGGATCTATCTCCTTACCTTTGTAATCAACAAAAATGAGGTCAAAGGATGGCATAAGAGGCTCGTTAGGCACTCCTCTTTCTATATCAGCAATGGTAACAATGATATCTCCTTCCCCACCCATTTGTCTCAGTTGTTCTCTCAGAGATGCTTCATCTTCTATCCTGAGTGGGGTTTGAGATGGTGAATACTCTCCTGCATGAGAAGAGGATCCCTATTCTAATTTTTTTCTCTTGGGTGCACTGGTGTCAGGTGGACTCTTTGGTCTTGGCCTTTTGTAGGGGGGAATATGTTGTATATTTTGAGCTACAATATACGTACTGGTGTCAGGTGGACTCTTTGGTCTTGGCCTTTTGTAGGGGGGAATATGTTGTATATTTTGAGCTACAATATACCCAACCCTCCTCTGTAGTGTATACTAGCCTGGAGTAACCACCATTCTACTATTTATCCTTCTCTCCACCTCTACTGCTTTATTAGGATGTGCTTTGACTAAGATGTTTTTCTTTTCATTCATAATTTTCATTATCATAGCAAAATTATTCATCAATGCATTCATTTTGGCCCCCCAATACTTCTTATCTTTCAAGGGGTTATAATTAGGCTCAAAAGCATTAATGAATTCTAAAATTTTACTAAAAACTATCTACTTTTCTTTTCTAACTTCTTGCTCCTATAAAGAGAAAATATTTCTAATAACATCTTCTCGAAAGTTCACCTTTTATGTAATAGCCTTAGCTTTGGTTCTTTCCCTTAAGAGATCATAGAATCCCTCTGGATCAATGTATCTTGCATTGGATTGGGCCATGTGACATCTATCCAAAAATCAACTTAGATTACCCAATCTTTTCTTAACAAAAAAAAATCATGAGAATGTGCCTTTCCCTTTGCCAATTATATCCCTTTCATCAATTGTTCCAATCTATCATAGTAACTCTGCAATTCCTATCTTCAGAGGCACATGAAAAGGAAAAATGTGAGGTATTCCCAAAAAACCATAGACCCTAATCATAGTGGAAACATTATATGAGATTATGTCCCCCCAATTATGACTAACTAAAAGTCCTTTAGCATGGTCCTTGGGTCTAATTAGTTCTAATGGAGGTTGTGGAATCCTTGGACTATCCCCTTTCAAAAGCAATTTGAGCCTTGAAGCAAAGTATCTGTGAAATCTGACATAGCTAGCATCTGTGGCTTCCCAAGTCATGTCAGCACTCCATAACTAAACTGGGAGCTTCTCTCCATTTCTTTCTAATTTCAACTTCATTTCCTTAGAGAAGAATGAGACTCCCTTGTAAAGAAATATGTGCATTAACAAGGAATACCAACAAAAAGGCTTGTTCACTTTACCTTGAGATATTCCAACTAAACCATTATGACTTTCCTCAGATAGGAAAGTAGCAGAATCAAGAATTGTGCTCATTCCAAACTGCAAAGTCTAAGACATAATGAGAACAATAGAGCCTTGGATATAATCTTGCTCATCCATCCCAAATATTTTGCAAAGAGTAAAATATAGGGCTTGGGCTCTAGGATTAAAATATTTTTCAGCAATGGCTCTGGGGTGCTTGGTGTAACCAAAGGTAGTGACTCAATCTTAACAATATGTTGTTGCAATAGCCTGCTCTCAAATATACCCTTTGTGCATCGTATCTTGCCTGAAATTGATCCATATCAATTCTCTCATGGATTGCATGGTTAGGGTTGAGCTTAAACACTTCCCCAACCAAGGCAGGTGAAACCCTAAAGAGGTTATCTCCAGCATGATTCTTTACAATTCTAGTGATGTGGTCATATTTCTTGGCTATATCAAACAATAGGTCACTGTCAAAAAATACCCCAAGAACAACCAACTTACCAATATCAAATTCCCAAACATTACTCTATGGGGTATTTAGGTTGCATTCTACAAACCATTTCTTAAACAATTCTAAACCCCCTACTGAAACTTGAGCATCTCTCACCCAATTAGCTCTATCATAAAAACCCTCATCTACAACCAACCTAGGGTTTTTTGGAATAAGTTCTATGCCTTTTGTTAAATCATTTATAGATAGAGGGAATTGTTCAAGAAAATCATCATGAACAAACCTTTTAAGATAATTAGTAAAACTAGAGAATTCCTTTCGTAGAGGCATTTTGAAATTTCAACTTTACACATTTATAATCCCTTAGTTTTCAAAAGTCATAGATCACATTGAATTATGCTTCCTTTTCTCTATCAATTACCTTGTAATTCACTAAAAACCTTGCATAATTTCATACCCTAGCTCTATTTGTTAGAATTCTTTTAGAAGTTTTGTTCTTCATTTTCTCCTCAAGTCTTCCCGCTTATCAATTTGAATTGATTTTTGAAATTGTTTTCCCTCCAAAACTATTTCTTCTAGAAAATCCATCAGTATTCACCTTGAATTGGTTTGCATGGTTTACATAAAATTTTGTGACATTTACTCATCATCCTTATCATCCAACTAATTTACAAAATTCAATGTAACAAACTTATCATTACTAATCTAGAAATTCTTTTGACTTAACAAATAATGCAGCAACTCGGCATCATTGGTTTACCGATGCTCAACATTAACTGGGTTACTCGGCTTCTACTGCTATTTACTGATGCTTGGCACCCTAAGAGATTTACTTGGCATCTGAAGAAATTTTGTCGGCATCCCCTACCTTTTTCTGATGCTCGACACCTTAAGAATTTCTTGGCATCTAAAGAAATTTGCTCAGCATCCACTATTTTTTTCTGATGCTCGACACCTAAAGGATTGCTCGGCACTCACAGATGAACTTAGTCAATCTTTGCAAATGGTTTAGTCAATCCTTGCATTTTGTAGTGTCCATTCCCTGTGTCTTAAAGTATGTCATTAATACATGATTTCATCATTGTCTAACCTATCCTTATACTTCATTACAACATCATAACTTCAACCTTTCTCTAGGTGTTCTAGTTACATCTTGTTGATTAACTCCTCCTTGTCAATCAACTAAGTGATAGTATTTGGATCACTTAAGCAATTGTCATCCCTATATTTAGCAAGTTTGACATCAATGACAAAACAATGATTGAAAGCATTCTTTACCAATTCCATCTTTCTTCATTCAAAGATCTTTTCAATCATTTCCAACAATCTCCCTTTTTGGCATTGATGGCAAACCAAACTGATCAATTGATCAACTTAGTTACCACCAAAATTATATACCAAACAAAAAAGTTGTTGTCATTACATATCTTCCTTTTTGTATCATGTCTCCCTCTTTTGCTGATACAAACTGAACCCTTTGTTCTACTTCTCCCTCTTGACTACTGCATCCTTGCTCTATATTCCTAATCCTTCATAGCTGCTTACTAATCAATTTCTTATCTCTTCTGAATCTCCCTCTTTCATCTCTCTTTCTTGGTCTACTGCTGATCTCATACATTCTCATACATCTCCCTCTTACCTTTTATTGATCAGTTTCTCATAAATCTCCCTCTTTGACATAAATGCCAAAGGTGTAGCCTCTTCACCATGCTTGGTGTAAGCTTTGCATCTTATGTTATTTTCCTCTGTCACCATGCTTGTGACTGATCTGGAATTTCTATTCCTATTGTCATCCTCTGCATCATTCTTCTGATATTTCAATGATCTACTCCTGTTGATGCAAGTCAACTTCTTTGTTGCTTTAGACTGCTTGACTTAGAGCTTTACCCCCAACTTCCCTCTAAGATATTCATAAGTATCCTTGGGAAATGGTTTGGTGAAGATGTTTGCAATTTGTTCCTTTGTGTGAATGTACTCCATCTTCACTTGTTTGTCTTCCACCAATTCTCTGACATAGTGATACTTGATTGCAATATGCTTGGTTTTTGCATGCATTACTAGATTCTTGGATATGTTTATAGCACTTCTATTATCACAATACAGTATCACAGGTTTGGTTACCTCTTTTTTCATTCCTTTCAATAGATGTTTGAGCCACACAATGTTTGTGCAATTGATTGCTTCTGCCACATATCTTGCTTCTGTAGTGGACTAAGATGAGCATGTTTGTTTCTTGCGAGTCCAAGTAACTAGCATTTTACCTAAGAATAATGCTTCTCCACTTGTGCTTTTCCTATCATCAATGTTGCCTCCCCAATCTGCATCTGTGTATGCATTGAGCTCAAACTTCTCATTCTTTTTGTAGTATAGGCCAAAATCATCAGTTCCTTTGAGATGCCTCATTATCCTTTTTACTGCCATGAGATGATTTTCTCTAAGATTAGCAGAGAATCTAGCCATTATTCCAACTGCTAATGCTATGTCTGGTCTACTATGTACAACATTTTGTAGTTTTCCAATCATGGATCTATACATTGTTTGATTGACTTCAGCTGATTCATCATTTTTGGATAGCTTATGTCCTATTACCATTGGTGTGTTGATAGATTTGGAGTCTTCCAATCCAAACGTCTTGAGTATCTCTTTGATGTACTTTGATTGTGTCATGAATATACCATGTTTTAGTTGATGTACTTGCAATTCAATAAAGAACTTGATTTCTCCAAACATAGACATCTCAAATGTTTCATTTTGTCAACAAAACTTTTGCAAAGTGCTTCCTTTCCTCTAAAAATTATGTCATCCACAAAGATTTTAGATACAAGGATATCCTTACTTTCTTTTGATTTGATATACATGTTGTTGTTATCATCAGTTCTTTCAAATCCTATTTGCACTAGATACTTGTGAAGTCTCTCATACCAAGCTCTAGGGGCTTGCTTTAATCCATATAGAGCCTTATGCAATTTGCATACCTTGATTTTGTTATTTTCATCAACAAATCCTTTTGGTTGCTCTATGTAGACTTCCTCTTCAAGTATACCATTCAGAAATGCAGATTTAACATCCATTTGATAGACTTTAATCCTTTGAAGGCTGCATATGCCAATAAGGTCCTTACTCCTTCCATTCTGGCAACTGGAGCAAAAGTTTCTCCATAGTCTAGTCCTTCTTCTTGTGCATACCCTTTACAGACTAGTCTTGCCTTGTTCCTTGTGATTTCACCATTCTCATTTAACCTATTTCTAAACACCCACTTGGTTCCAATTACATTCTTGTCAGCTGGTCTTGAGACTAAGGTCCATATCTTGTTCTTTTCAATTTGTTCTATTTCTTCTTTCATAGCATTGTACCAATCATCATCTTTTATGGCTTCACTTACTGTTTTTGGTTCCGTTTTGCTGACCAGATGTGTCTCACTTCTGAGTCTATTCCTTGTCATTGGCCCTACCTCTTTCTTTCCAATAATTTGATCAGTAGGATGATGTCTTCTTACATACTTTGCCAATATTGGTTCTTTCCTTGTTTGCATGTTGTCTTTTTTAGAATCTAAATCTTCATGTGTATTTTCATCAGATATTTCTTCATTTCCTTCATGTTGACGGTTCTCAAAATCTGAATGAATATTCTCTGTATTCTAGAGCTCGACTTTTGAATGTGTCTATTGCTCGGCATTCACTGTCTATGACTTGGTAGATACTGGATTTTGTTGTTGATTGTCATTCTGAGTTGCAACTTCACCATTATTAGGTATACCTTCATAAAAGTATACAAAAGTCTTGTATTCTTCTACTTTCTTGGTGTTCTCAACACTTTGAACTTCTGCAAGCTCATCAAATTTCACATTTGTGCTTTCTACTACTTTGTTAGTGTTAACATTCAAGCACTTAAATAAGCTTTGCTTCTAGTAGAATAACCAAGAAATGTGCTTTCCTCACTCTTTGCATCAAACTTTCCATTTATAGACTCTTTATATATATAGCATTTGCATCCAAATATTTTGAAATGTTTTACATTAGGAGAATGCCCATACCATAATTCAAAAGGTGTTGCATTTGTACCTTTCTTGACTTGAACTTTGTTGATTGTGTAGACTACAGTACTTACAGGTTCTCTCCAGTACTTGAGTGCAACATTTTTCTCCATCATTAAGGTCCTATCACAGTTAATAACTAATCTATTCCTTCTTTCTGATATAGCATTCTAAGGTGGAGTCCTAGGTGTTGATGTCTGCCTTATGATTATTCTTTCATTGTAGAATTCTTCAAATTCTCTTGATGTGAATTCACCTCCTCTATCAGATCTGAGACATTTTAGGCTCTTCCCAGTCTCTTTCTCAACTCTGGCCAAGTACCATTTGAACATTTGGAACACATCTGATTTTTGTTTTAGGAACATGACTGTCATCATCTTTGAATAGCCATCTACAAATAGCATTATGTATCTGTCACCTTTGTAGCTTTGCACTTCAATAGGACCATACAAGTCAGTATGAACTAGCTCTAATACTTTATTAGAAGTATAAGCCTTTCTTTTGATAGTTGACTTGGTCATCTTTCCTAGTTGGCATTGTTTGCACATGGTGTTATCGGGCTTCTTCAACTTTGGTAGACCTCTGACTTTCTTCATTTTGCTTATGCTTATCAGATTGTCAAAATTTACATGACATAGCATCTTGTGCCATAACCATACATCATCAGTTTGAAAAATGAGACAAGAAGCATCTTCCATGTCTAGGTAGAACAAATTACTCCTAATTTGGTCACCTTTTCCTATTAGACTTCCTTGAGAATCATAGATCTTGGCAGCTCCATTTTCAAATTCAACCTTGCATCCTATGTTGCCTAACTATGAGACACTTAACAAGTTATAATTTAGGCCTTCAACATAGTATGCATTATCACATGATATCTTTTCAGTAAGCTTGATACTACCTTTCCCTTTGATCTGACATGTTGCATTGTTACCAAATCTAACACTTTCCTTAATATTGAATAAAGGTAATGAACTTACTTTTATCTCCAGTCATGTGATGAGAGCATCCACTATATATGATCCATTTGTTATTCTTGTTCATGCAGGTTACCAGGGCAGTTGCTTCATGTTCATCTAATTCATCTTTTATAGCCACATAGACTACTTCATCATCATTCTCATCAAAGTCTTCTTCAATAATGTAGCATCTTTTGTCTTTACCTTTGTAGTCCTTGTTGTCCTCTTTCTTGTTCTTGAGGTTGCTTCGATCCTTGTAATTTTTCTTTTGTGTGCATTTGGCTACAATGTGACCAACTCCATTACAATTGAAACAAATGATTGGTAGCTTACCTTTGAATTTGCCTCTTCCTCTGTGAAATCTTCTTGCTAGTAATGCCTCCAATTGGTCTACATCATCTTCACTAGTGCTGCTATCACTAGACACATACTTTCCTTTTCCACTCTTTTTCTTTGTTTGCACCTCCTCGTTGTCTTTTATTGTCATCTTGGCTTTGAATGTAGATTCAAAATTTTCTAGCTTGTAGTTGTCAAATTTGGATAGCTCAAAGGCAGCGAGTCTTCCAATTATTCCTTCACATGACAATGTGTTTCTTGGTACACACCTTAGCTCTTGGATGGATTATACTCTTATAGCATAGATAGGAAGCAAAGTTCTCAAGTATTTGCTACATACTATTTCTTTTGATAACTTTCCTCCTAGGCTTCTTATGGCACTTACCATTTCTTTTATCCTTACACTATATTGAGCAACATTCTCTCATTCTTCCATTTTCATGTCATCAAAATTTCCTCTTAGGCTCTCTCTTTTGGCTCTCTTGACATTATCATCTCCTCCATAGATGTTTGATAATGTTGTCCACATCTGATGTGCAGTATCACATTCTTTGATGTCATCATACTTTGCATAGCTTAGTGCTGAAGCAATCTCTCACATTGCTTGATTGTGCTCCTTCTTCTTGTTCATGTCTTTTGCAGTGAGGGCTCCTGCAAGGTCTACATGATCAACTGTGATTGAGGTCTGTGCATATTCACCTATTGATCCAAGGTGCAACTTCATCAGACTTTGCCATGCAACAAAGTTGTCTTTGTTTAGCTTGGGAACTTCTCTCTTGGACATCTTGATCTTCCTGTTGCTAGTACCTTGAAACAAATCAGTAGTGGGCTCTGATACCAATTGTTAGAATTCTTTTAGAATAACTGAGAGGGGGGGGGGGGGGTGAATCAGTTATTCAAGGTCCAATAATGTCCAATACAATTTTTTTAATAAAATAAGGGTGAATTAGAAGTACTAGCCTTTTTAATTTCTTGTCAAATCCTTAATGGCATATAATTGAAATTATCATGCATGTAATTAAACATTAAACAATCATGAAAAGTAAACATGCATCACCACATAAGACAAAGGATTTTGGTGACCCAAAAAACCCTCTAGGAATAAGAAGGTAAAACTGAGGTGGGGAAGACACCCACAAAATTACTAGGCAATTGATTTCAACCACTTTTGATGATTTTCCCTATTAAAGGCATGCCTTGTTAAAGGCTTTACACACTGTCAGATGTGACCTTGTTAAAGGATTTCTACACCCTATTAGGAGTGTGCCTTGCTAGAGGACTTAAGAACATTCAAATTAGAATGCCACCTTGTTAAAGGATTTACATAGAGCTGTTAGGCCCACCCAAGTCCATGGGATTTACAGTCACCTTCTCAAAAGAATCTTTTATCCCTCTCTAAGGATCTCCTATCCTTCTCCTGAGGATCTCTTATCCTTCTCCTGGGGATCTTCTATCCTTTTCTTGAGGTTTATCCACCTAGCTGTTAAGCTAACCTAGCAATGTAGGATTTCAATGTCTAATACAATGGTAAGAAAGTATTAGAAAATTTTTGACCTGATAAAGATTGCAACTCTAACCTTGCAAATTTCAGATCACTCTTTAGTTCTTTTCTGTGCTTGGCTTTTCTTCCTTGCAATGCTGACAACTTGTCCACCCTTCAAGATCTATCTCCTTGAGTTCTTCCACTCGTTATGCCAATGCACTCTATGGTCACTTGATCAACTAAGAGTCTTGATGCTCTATACTCACTCCTCACGGTGTCCTCTTCTTGACACTTCACACAAGCCTTCTCTTGGCTTCTTCACACGACCACACTTATGGCCAACTCACTCTCTCTCTTGATCTCTGACCTGTAACTCCTTATAAAGAAGTTTTGTTCTTCATTTTCCGCTCAAGTCTTCTTGCCTATCAATTTGAATTGATTTTTGAATTTTTTTTTCCCTCCAAACTGTTTCTTCTAGAAAATCCATTAGTATTCGCCTTGAATTGGTTTGCATGGTTTACATAAAATTTTGTGACATCTACTCATCATCCTTATTATCCAACTGATTCAAAAAATTCAATGTAACAAACTTATCATTACTAATCTGGCAATTCTTTTGACTTAACAAATAATGCAGCAACTCGGCATCATTGGTTTACTAATGCTTGACATTAACTGGGTTACTCGACTTCTACTACTATTTATTGATGCTTGGCACCCTAAGAGATTTTCTCAACATCTGAAGAAATTTTCTCGACATCCACTACCTTTTTCTGATATGCGGCACTTGAAGGATTGCTCGGCATCTGAAAAAATTTGCTCAGCATCCACTACCTTTTTCTGATGCTCGACACCTGAAGGATTGCTCGACACTCACAGATGAACTTAGCCAGTCTTTGCAAATGGTTTAGTCAATCCTTTCATTTTGTAGTGTCCATTCCCTATTTCTTAAAGTATGTCATTAAAACATGATTTCATCATTGTCTTAGCTGACCCTTATATTTCATTACAACATCATAACTTCAACCTTTCTCTAGGTGTTCTAGTTACATCTTGTTGATTAACTCCTCCTTGTCAATCAACTAAGTGATATTATTTGGATCACTTAAGCAATTGTCATTCATGTAGTTAGCAAGTTTGACATCAATGACTAAACAATGATTGAAAGCATTCTTTACCAATTCCATCATTCTTCATTCAAAGATCTTTTCAATCATTTCCAACATTGTTAACCCTTGCGCTCTAAAAAAATTGTGATTATGTGGCTTAGTAATGGTAAATTTGCAAGTTATACTATAGTGTTAAGGTCACATGAAGGAATTCTAAGCAACATTAATGTTCCTAACCATTAATTTTGATGTTGCAATTCAAGTTTGAATTTCATCCATTGATCTCACAGTATCAAACAAATTTTCTTGAAAGGGAAAATCATTTTAAAAGTTTTTAGATCCATGCCACATGTCAAGCAGGCATGTCCCCACTTTGCTTAAAGTTCATGCATCTTCAAAAAGTGGTGAAGCACCAATCATTGATCTTACCAAGATCGATGATCACAAGAAAAAACAATATCTTATCAATAAAAAAACTTGAAAAGAAGCCCCATTTGCATACTCATCTCCAACCTGGCCAACAATAATTTATCTGGCCAATTAATTCACTCCATCTCAGTGCTTTTTCCAGCCTGGCATAAGTCAACATCTCTTAATTACCATTGGTCCCACCTTGCCACATGGAAGAATGATGCTTCCCCACTTTGTTTAAAGTTCATGCAACTTTACATTGTGGGTAATCGCCAATCATTGATTTGATGAAGATCAATGGTGCTATGAAGTTGTGCTTGTTATAATGCCTAGTTAGCTAGACTAACCAATAAAATTATTTCCTTTTTGCCAACATGTCTGACAATCACCAGAGTACAAACTTTGTTGTTGTATTAAAAAAAAGTGGGTCCATGATGTCACCATGTGCCACACGTCTTGTTGGTGCTTCCCTGCTTTTTGTAAATGTCAAGCACTTTCTCATAGTGGTAAAGCACCAATCATTGATCCTACCAAGATCAATGGTGGAACAATCTACATCATTTGAACAACATGAAAAACTAGTCATAGTGTCATGAGGGACAAATGTCATCAAGGTACTTGCCTACTTTGGTTAATACTTGAGCAACTCCATCAAGCAGGTAAGTGTCATCCGTTGATCATGAAAAGATCAATGATGCATCAAAATTAAGATCAAAACAACCCCACTAAAAAGAGCCCCCCAATGGGATTGTAGGAAATTGGAACGTGCCCTAACAGGTACTGACAATGTTTGAAAAGGATTTGATGAACTTCAATTTTTTTGTGGAGCAATCAAGACCTATCATCGGCAAGTGCTACATGGCACATGGGTGCTCCCTTGCTTTGTTTAAAATGTTTGCAACATTTTTATTGTGGGTAAGTGCCAATTGTCAATCTCAGAGAGATCGACGATTGACCAAAACTAACCATCTAAGTTTAGGTGTTTCATACAATGCTTAGGAGATACAACCATGGTTAGGGAAAGCTATTAAAATTAAATGGTTTAATTTGTGAAAAATGAAAATAAAGTAATCTTTGGAAAATAAAACTTAGGGTAAGAACATCCCGCACAATTTGAATTTGGAAATTAAATTTAATCATTGCTTTTGTAAACCATGACACACAATGAGGGTTGAAAGACCTTTAGGAAAATTTAACTAGGGTTTCAATAGAATTACACCAATTTTGGACTATAACCATAGGGTTTTTCACTATGAGGTACAACATATGACAAAAAGGTGAAAAACTAGGCCAATAGGTTGTAGGTTCTACAACATTCAAGAAGCTTCATAACATTAACAACAAACTCTCAAAGACTTTCTCGAATGCACGAAGGTCAGATCTACAATTTTTTGATGCTACAACACTTCAGAACTCTGTTTTAATACTTTTGAGCAATCTTTTAATGTATTTAGATCTTACTATAGTGCATTTGAAGCTTTTTGTAGCACATTTAAACATTTATGTAGTGCATTTAAAGTTTCCTATAGTGCATTTGCAACTTCCTGAAGCACATCTGCTAGTTTAATTAGCACATATGATAAATTATGTAATGCAAATGCTTATTTTTGCAGCACATCAGATAAAAGTCATAAATTGTTGAATATGACTTCTAGATCTAATTATTGGTTGCCTACATGTCACTTCAAAGCTAATAGGAACTCCTAGACTACTGACAGTGAGCGATAGGAATGAAGACCCTCAGAAATATGCCTAGCCTTTGCTAGCATTGAATCAGGTAAGTGGACCTTGACCATTTTCAATTCAAAGTGCAACATTTCTAAGTTCAAAAACTAGTTTAATAAAAATCTTTGATCTCATTGACCTAAATGGGGTAAACCTATGCCCTCAACTCTTTTGAGTTGATCAGAATGCTTGACCTTCTATAAAGATTAGTTACAAATGAATGAGGAAAGAACCCACACATAGCTTAACTTGGAGCCCCTTGTCTTTTGTAGTATAAGGGCTTGTAATTGAACAATTATGTCTGTTGTGTTTGGGGAGTTTAGGATAGTAGGGATATGCTCTCACTGTCCTAGGGTGATCAAATTCCCAAACCTATTTTTGATTTCCATTTTCCTACTTTCTACTAGGTAGGATTAGTTAGCCATAGAAAGACTAACTCCCAAGTTGCCTTAGTAGGGCTGGTGAGAGGGAACACCTTCCAATCTTGCATTCCCAATCGAATGCAAGCCACCCATGTTAAGAATATAGCATTCCTCTAGTAGTCTTGTAAGGGATTGTGCCAAACCTCCTTAGCATTGGTGCAAAGCTCTCTGTCACAAGAGAGATAAATTTGAACATTGTTGGTTAAAAACTAAAACCCACTACTCACCAACTCTAGACAACCTTATTAGGAAGCCATTTTCTTCCATTTTCTAGGTGCATGCAATTTTATATTTTATTGTCACTTCTACTACTACTGTGCATGGATGTGTTTTAAAACTTAATAATAAACTCCAGTTCGAATCATATTCCTTCAAAAAGATGTAACTATAAATCGATATGAGAAACCAAGTTCAAGACAAGAATGTTGTTGAAGACCCTAAAATAACATATTTACTACTTGAAACAATGCATTTCACCCATTTTTTTACACACTTGAATTCTATTCTAACACATTTGACTTTAAAACAATGCATCTAAACATTTAAATAACACTTTTGCTCCTCATTACAACATGTTTGATTCACAAAATAATGCATTTGAACATTAACATATCATATTTTCTCTATAGAATAGCACCCGATGAATAACCAAATGACACATATATCAATTATAATAGTGCATTTGAGAAATCCTATGGCACATTTGAGAAAAAAAACTAAAACAGAGGCTATCTATGTACATTACCCTTGCAAACAAATAATGGATTCAAATACCCTCTTTCCTCATTGATATTTTCCAAGACTAAGAGATCTCAAAATTGATTGTAATTATTTTTGAAACAAGAAAAGTTATAGGTTCCCTTTAGAGATTCTTAATCCAATAGTTGTTATTGCTTCACTTCACATATTAAGCTAGAAATGTCCAGAGACACACATCCGTTCCCTACCTGACTTCGTGAAAGTGAACTTATCTTATCAACATTGCAAAACACCTTGTCCAACTTAGCTTGTTACTACAAACAAATCATGATCAATAGAAACCCACATATTACAAAAATGCATAAGAGTTAGAGGAATCCTATTCACATCTAATGCCACCATGTAAAACCAATATAGCCATGAACCAAAATGATCGCCTATATGGGTGAGTGCGAGAATAGCTAGTAGAACCATCAAATGCATGAAATAAATGGATCTTGTTGAAACTATCACACCAATAGGTTGTTTATTAAATATGGTTTCTCATGAGTTACACTTGTTGAACCAAAATTTAAAACCTTTTGCAAAAATGGGTTCATCCAACACATGGGATGAAAAGAGCATTAAAACTAAAATTGAAGACTCTCAACAAAATCTCGAGCTTGTCGATATCATGGACAAGATACTTGAAAAACACAAAGTACATTACATACTAGCATTAGCATAACAAGGTGCAAAACTACCATTTGACTTTTACATGACCAACCATAAATGAGATGAAGAAAAGTCACCTTTAGATATTGTCACACAAAAACTACAAGATCTACAATTGGAAATGAAAAGAATGAAGCAAGGAAAAATATAATCTCCATAATTTAACCTTGAAAAGGTGTGTCCTCTTCCATTTGATAAAGGCATTACCTTCACCCCTTTTCCTCAAAATGTATAGATACCAAAATATGACAAATATTTTGGTACATTAGATCCCCAAGATCATCTAGACAATTTTATACTCTGAATATGGAGTTTGTTCATGACACAACTTATCTAATTCATTTGTTTCCTAGGAGCCTTCGAGGCAAGCCATGGAGTGGTTCTGCAAGCTACCCTCTAACATTAAGTCATTTGATCAATTGGCTTCTATTTTCATCACCTAATACTCTTATAATATCAAAAGGAAATTAATGATGATTGATTTGTGTAACACGAAACAATTTCCTGGAGAATCATTCAAGGTCTTCCTACAACAGTGGAGACACACATTTTCCAAGTATCATAGAGACATCCCAGACAAAGAGAAGACTAAAATCTTCATCAATAGTCTCTCAAAACCCATGAATTACTGGCTCCAACTCCAAGGGCCTAAAGACTTTAAGAATATCTTAGAGAATGTTGCTAGGGAAGAAGAGACCTTGATAAATAATAACATTATTAAGTTATCAAAAGATGGTAAAGGTTTCTCAAAAAAAATTGCACAGACTCACAATTCCTTTGATCAATCCACTGATAAAAAAAATTCATGGTGGAGAAACAACAACAAAAACACCGTCATTGATGGGGTGGTTGAAGCTAACCATGTTAAACCTCAAACTCAACCCCATCCAAGTCAACAATAACCTATCATTTATAACACCAATCCAAACACACCTCGACAAGATAATGCCCATCCATATTACTAATGTAACATGACAACTCCCTTAATGTCTAATCAACAAGTTTCTTATAATCAAGCTCCTCCTCGAAGAATATATCAGTCTTCTGACATACCCAAGGAGTATACACCTATTGGGGTGTCTTATGAGAGTCCTTTACAAACTCTCTTGGCTGATGAACTCATTTTACTCCCTAAGGCCAAACCCTATGAACTTCAAGTTAAACTAAAGTGGTGGAATGACAAGCATATTTGTGCTTACCACTAAAATAGGGGGCACTTATCAAACAATTGTTTTGCCCTTAAGGGGGCCATATAGAGATTAATCAATGATGAAACTATTGAAGTGAATAACCTTAACAACATTGAAGACCATATGGCCTTCAAGAACCCTTTCATGAGCCATGAAAAGGGTAAATCCTCTAGAGCTAATCAGAATTCATCTCCTCATGATAAGGTTAATTATGCTCATCACTATGATAACACCATCAACATGATCTCCACATTTGGTGATGTCATAAATGTCATCATAATTAATGATAAAAAAAAAGAAACAATCATCAAATACTGTTACTCAAGGTCAAGCCTCTAAAGTCATTTTACTAAGGTCCATGACCAATTTTGATCATGAAACTACAAGTTCCTCCTTACCCAAATACAACTTGGTCAACTAGTTACTCAAGATTCCCGCCCATATCTCTATTTTCAAGTTGTTGCAAATTTCCCCTAAGCATAAAGAAATCCTCACCAAAGCCTTAGTTCCAAACAACCTTGATGTTAGTATATTTCAAAATATGGTTAGCAACCTTGTTGCCCCTCACTGTGTATCCTTTTTCACTCAAGATGACATGTTAGCCATCCATCCCCAAAACTCCTCATTGCACATTGAAGTGTTCATTCATAGAAACAAAGTTAAAAGAGCCTTGGTTGATGGTGGAGCAAGACTAAAAAATTTCACACTAAATTTGGTAAAATCCTTAGGGTATATAGAAGATGTTGTCAACCCCAAAAAGAAAATCACCATTAAGGCTTATGATGACGAGGAGAGATCCTCCAAGGGCATGGATATTCTGTTGATCAAGGTAGGCCCAGTTATAAAAGAAACTATTTGTCGAGTCTTGGACTTACAATTAACTTACAATATCTTGTTAGGAAGGCCATGGATTCATGAAATGTAAACCATTCCTTCCACTTACCATCAATGTCTCAAATTTTCATACATGGGTCAAGAGGTGACCATACCTAGGGATCAAAACCTTGCCCAATATTGTAACTCCCTTGTTCCTCATAATAGGGAAGAAACCAACACCCCAATAGATGATATCATCTGGTCCACATCAATAGACACTTCATGTTCTACCAATCAAAATAATACCTACTTATCTACATAGACTAAGGGTAAAGAGAAAGTTGATTGTTCAAGTTCTTCCCTTCCTTCACCATCATCATAAAAGGACCCCAAACAATCACATTGTGAAGAAATGAATAGGCTAATGAAAGAGTTTGATAGGAAGTTCAAACTACAATGCAATGAGGTAGGAGAGTACTTGGTTTCATTATTTGATCCCCCACTTTCTTTAAGATCTCACAGCAAACCATCATCCACCAATAGCCCTTACCATGCACATTTTGTCAAAGCAAGTGGTATACCTTCAAGCTCTATAAGAGAAATTAGTGAGCCAAATATTGATATCTCCCACCACCTTTATGGAAAAGGTTTTGATTTAATGAAAAAAAGGAGATATATGAGAGACGAACCCTTAGGGAAAGGGAAAGGCATTGCCGAACACCTAGTAGCACAATTCAAGTCTAATAGATCCAAAACATGGGTGGGGTACAATAAATAAGACAATGCACATGTACCAAGTTGTGGTGCCAAAAGGGGGGTATAAGTGGATGCCTTTTTTCTGAAATCAACAATTTTTGAACTTCAACAAAAATTTGAAGATAGTTATGCTCAAAATTTTAAGATATGACAAAAACAATAGTAGTCTTTTGAATCTAGTTTCTAAACTACTATTTTTTTTTCAAAATGGTTTATTTTTAGGTCCTCATAAAAGGGGGCCACAAAAAGTGGTACTATTTATTACAAAAAAAAATAACATAGAACAAAGTGTGCCCACCCAAAAATTTTAACTTTTTTTTTCTAAAATTCTTTAATCACTCTAGTCAAAAGTTACCTAACACTATGTAGTTTATCCCAAATTTTTCAAGTAATTTTATAATGTGGATTTTTTTTAATGAATTTTTTAATTAGACACATCCCAAAAGCATGAAATATTTATATGCTCTCCCTAGAAATGATTGAAAACTAATCTAAAATTAAAACTTCTTTTTTTCAAAGTGTGTAGAATGGAGTTTTTTGGTGTTTAAAAATGCTGGAGGGTTTTCAATTATCCCCATGAGAAGATGACACATCTAGGGGCAGCTAACTCCCATTATTAACATATCATTTCAGACACAAGGCCAACTATAAGGCATGACCCTTCTTCTTCTTCAACCTCTGCAAAACCTAGGCGGGTATACCTATAGATTCAATTGATATTGTACCAGTGCAAAACATATCCTTGAATCTATTAAGCAGATGAAAACCCCTTATATCTCCTAGTGGCTTATGAAACAACACAGATTCTACAATAGCTAGGTGCAAACCTATATTATTCATAAACTGAGTGAGGGTTTAAACTTTTATGTCCACTTCAACATGAAGGGAAAAAAGATTGATTTATATTGAGAAAAGACAACATGTCCAATATGCAGCAAAAACTTAGTGATCCTATAAATGACCAGTGCCTTATCCATTAGGGAAATCTTGTACTTCAGAATTACGCATCCTTGAACATTAATCAACATATGGCATATGTTGAGACATTCATTGTTCAGTCCGTTCAATTTATGAATTAGACAACAATATCCAATATAATTCCATATTTTCACACATCCTTTTTAATGAATCTGCAACCTTGTCTGAAACCACAAGCAATTATATGACTCCTTGAGTCAAAGGAAAGCAAACTTCAAACATACAACTAGGCAATTGCAAATAGGTTCAAGCTCTTTGTTCTTGAACATATAAAATTACAAATTCAACAAGAAATGAGACAGAATTATATTAAAATTCAAAACCTTCTGCACATTGTATTTATCTCCTTGAAATAAGTACATTAGGAATGCATAAAACATTTTTGCAAGATCACACTACTGTATAAGAACTATCTATAAAATTCATATGCTGATCATACAAGATATGCTAGGTGTGTGGCTTTCACAACTTGAGCAGAGCTCCAAGAACTAGAAATTGAAAACCAACCAACAACCTGCTTCAGAGAAAAAGAAAGAATATCTATGGAGAAGGCAATTCTCAAATTCAATATATAGCTGACATGTGTCCCTTCAAAATTCCTTCCCTTGAAGATCAAAAACCTCTTTCTAACTTCTCCTTCTAACTGAAAATCAAATCCATTCATTTTGGCTCATAAAATATCTCAAAATGTAATGATGAAAGGATGTAACTGATTTTGGAGTTAAAATAAATTCACCATGAAAGTGAAAATCAATTATAATGTGGCCTTCAAAATGAAATGTAACCTTGTATGCTTTTTTTCTCCACAAACAAGCTTTACCAAGCCTTCAAAAATGCACCGTACCTGATTTAGATGCTCAATAATCAAATCTGCTCTTTTTGTAACCAATACCCCTGATTTCAAAAATTGACCTGTAGCTCAAACTGGTGAGCACCTGTGTAGAATCTGACTCCAAAAACAGAAAATTCAGCTCTTCTAGGTTTCGACAGTATATTGGAGCGCATATCTAGCTTTCTAAAAATGTCCAGAATCTCAATTTGAAAATCGCTCTTCCAGCTATAAAAGTTTAGGTCTGGCACTCAATTTGATTTTAAATTTCAAAAAATTTAAAATGCTTTAAAGGTAAAACTTTATAAAAGGCCCATTTTTTATTTTAAAAATTGTGACGTGCATCCAAAAATAATAATAATATTTTATTATTATTTTATTTTTTTATTTTTCCCTGGCCCTTTAAATTTGGGGTCAACCTTCAGTTGACCAACTGCCACATGGCATTATTTGATTCCCTGTGCCCTTTGCATCATCTGCTACATCAGCGCCACGGGACTCGCACCACGTGTTGCATTTCTGCTTTCTCGCATTTTTTAACCACCTTGCATCTTCATTTTGCAGGAATGCATACGTCATTGGATCGTGACACGTGTCATGATCTGGCGCACCCTCTCAAGTTGCTCCCGATCTTTGCCATCTCATTGCCTACTGGGATCCATCGCTAGGTGGTGACAACCCACTTTCCTGCATTATTTATCTACCCTACAACTTCATAATGCGAGAATATGGGCACCGCACATCTCACCATGTGGCGCCATCTTATTCCATCTCCATTTTCAATGCGATGATGTGTCACAATATAGCACATCCTCTCAAGTTGCTTCCGATCTTTGCCATCTCATCGCCTACTGAGATCCATCGCCAAGTGGAAACAGCTCGCTTTCTCGCATTATTTATCTACCCTGCAACTTCATAATGCGGGAATGCAGGCACTACACATCTCACCACGTGGTGCCATCTTATTCCATCTCCATTTTCAATGCCACATCATCGCTTTGACATTTTTGTTTAAAATTTTATACACACTACCTACCAATTGATGTCATCCACGTGCATGCGGGTCCCTTCACAATAGCCAACACATTTATAACAGCCACAACTTCTACACATTAACTTGTATGTAAAGAATTGTATTTAAAGACTAAAAGAAGTCCACCCACAAGCAATGTGGGATATTGGTTTTGAACTGTATGCTGCCCTTGTTCCTCTAGCTTTTATCTTTTTGTGGGTTTCTGCGGCCTCTGCTCTGTGGATGCTTCCTTCACGTGGGATGGCTTGGTTAGACAGATTCTTCAATGCAAAAGCTTCCTTCTTATCTGACATGTCTCCTCCTTTCTACAATGACTAATCCCTTTGAAGCAATGGCTTTGTTCCTAGTATGATTGTCGTAAACTTCTTTTACTGGCAATTTTGCTTCTTCCATTTTTAAGACAAGCTGAGGATTGCCTTTCCATGCTAGCCATGCGTCTTCAATTAATTTATTTTTCTTTGGCTTCTTCTCTGAATTTTTGTATTCACTTTCTCGATCCACTCTTCTCATATTGCTCTGATTTTCCTTGGGGCTGAGCATCCCTTTTTACTGGTGCTAACCTCTCTGATGGATTTGATTGCTGTGAATTTCTTATTTTTGGAAGCTTTGATTGCTATGACGTGGGGGTTGCTCTTTCCTTTTTTATTTATTAGTGTTTTCTATTCTTTTTGCATGAGGCTCCTTTTCTTTGACTTGCGCAATCTGCCTACAAATGCCTCAGCCCCTCCTATTGACTCCCCTATACATAAACCCCTCTACAATTTCAGTGGTGAATTATTCTTATGAGGTAAGAGAAGCTTTCAAAGGTGCTCATCTACTATACAGAATGTGTTTGACGATGTGGAGTATGGAGAAAAGTAAAATTCATGCATTTAAATGCTATGAACAAACTATTCTTAAATCTTTTTTATCATTTAAAAAAAAAAAAAATTTGGCAAGGCTACAGCTTGTGCTTGTCACTAAAATTTACACCATGGGAGAAAAGGAAGTTTAGTCCATGTGAGCAATATATGGTGAGTATAGAGAGTATTTATTTTAAGAAGCTTTCATGCATTGCTTTCAAACATATTCCCTTTTAACAAATGGGGACTCCTTCAAACTTGGTGTCTCTGTTGCTGCTTCCCATGAAAAAGTTGTTTCCTCCTCTTGCTTTCCACGAACATTCAAAGCTTTCCTCTTATTGCTGTTTTGAAAAGAATGTTTTCAATTTTTAACAACAAAGTCTTCATTTTAATTTAGTTTTTTGTACTTTCATAGCTGTGGCTTCCTCCATTTTCAACATGGAGCTTCTTCTTAATGAGCTATGAAACTTAAAAGCTAATATGTTTCAAACCCATATTTTACAAAGCTCTTGGACTCTCCCAATACATGATTCTTTATTTTATTTTATTCTTTGCACAACTCTGGAGTCATTGTGCCTTCCTTAGTAACTTATAACCTTCAATAAAGTTTCCAATTTTTTGCAAATGATACGGCAATCCTCAATATAGAGCATAGGGATTTAATTTTTCATACTAGCTTGTAACCTTTTCCAAGCCATTCATTGATGCTCACCTGCAAACTATGAATTTGTATCTGGAGGCCTACCAACTGGGCTTAAAAACTAACTCAATCAAGTAACCAGACCATGAAAATTGGCATGAGTGTTCAATCCTACACACTCTATCATACTGAAAATTCTTAGCCCCTGATGAATTTCCAATCAAAATATTTTAATTGCCAAACATCCACACTTCAAATATCCTGCAAACAAAGTGTTAAAAACATAAACTGGGCTCGGGTTTGGCATTATAAAACTGGGTTATTGATCACTTGGGGCTCTAAAAACTAGGGTATAAGTTCTTTGCCATGAAGAGAAAATAATTCTATGGTTTGGGCTTATGATGAATCCCAGGATGCATTCGACGAATTTCTAAAAATAGGCACTTGAAAATTTTAACTGGGAAATGTGTCAAAAAGTGGTTTTTGGCAAATGTACAGACATATGAAAGTATACAAATGGATTTGTCATGACTCGGGAATTGGCATACTTCAAGGATTTTTAGGAGAAAACACAATGATATAATCCATTTAAGCTCACCAATCACAAGATCAAAGTTATAACATGCTGAATAGGGGTACGAATCAACCTGGATACCTTAGTCATAATAAAACAATGTAAACTAGGTTTTTGATCATGCTAGCAAACTGATCAAATGGATTCGTCATGATCTCAAAATTGGAACATATGAAGTTTCTGACCCCTGGAACACAATGCAAAAATAATTTCCTCATTTGGATCAACTGGGTCAAAGATATCATTGGTCGAACAGGGCTTCCCAAAATTGTGAACTACACAAATGTACAAAACAGTAAATGGCGAACTTTGAGGGGTTCAAAACCTAGTCAAACAAATTCGAAATGACTTGAAAACTGAAACATAGATTCTTTGTTATGGACACTAAAAACTCCCAAAGTGGCTAGTCATGACACATTCCTAGGTAAAATATATTCAAATGCAAACTGGGCCTCTGGTTGCTATTTGACACTAACGCAGAATTGCAAATTTTAACACTAGCTCAAAATGGAAATTCACAGAATGATTCGGGTTGGGAAAATAAAATTGTGGATCACATGCAAATTTCAAATGGAAGGTGTTAAGCCAGTTAAACACCATCTAGGCCTCAAACTAACAACTAACCACATATGCATAAAAGGCACTTTAGGGCATGGTTTTTTCAACGGTGCTCAAAATTAGGGCTACAATTTTGCGCGCTAATAGTTCCCGAGTCATGAAAAATCCATTTGCATAATTTCATATGTCTGTACATTTTCCAAAAACCACTTTTTGACACATTTGCCAGTTAAAATTTCCAAGTGCCTATTTTCGAAAATTCGTCAAATGCATCCTGGGATTCGTCATAAGCCCAAACCATAGAATTGTTTTCTCTTCATGGCAAAGAACTTATACCCTAGTTTTTGAAGCCCCAAGTGATCAATAACCCAATTTTATAATGCCAAACCCGAGCCTAGTTTATGTTTTTAACAGTGTTTGTTTATAGGATATTTGAAGTGTGGATGTTCAGCAATTAAAATATTTTGATTGGAAATTCATCAGGGACTAAGAATTTGCAGTATGATAGAGTGTGTAGGATTGAACACTCATGCAAATTTTCATGGTCTAGTTACTTGATTGAGTCAGTTTTTAAGCCTAGCTAGCAGGCCTCCAAATAGAAATTCATAGTTTGCAGGTGAGCATCAATGAATGGCTTGGAAAAGGTTACAAGCTAGTATGAAATATTAAATCCCTATGCTCTATATTGAGGATTGCCATATCATTTGCAAAAAATTGGAAACTTTATTGAAGGTTATAAGTTACTAAGGAAGGCACAATGAGGAGTTGTGCAAAGAATAGAATAAAATAAAGAATCATGTATTGGGAGAGTCCAAGAGCTTTGTAAAATATGGGTTTGAAACATATTAGATTTTAAGTTTCATAGCTCATTAAGAAGAAAGCTCCATGTTGAAAATGGAGTAGGCCGCAGCTATGAAAGTACAAAAAACTAAATTAAAATGAAGACTTTGCTGTTAAAAATTGAAAAAATTCTTTTCAAAATAGCAATAAGAGGAAAGCTTTGAATGTTTGTGGAAAGCAAGAGGAGGCAACAACTTTTTCATGGGAAGTGGCAGCAGAGACACCAAGTTTGAAGGAGTCCCCATTTGTTAAGAGGGAATATGTTTGAAAGCAACGCATGAAAGCTTCTTAAAATAAATACTCTCTATACTCACCATATATTGCTCACATGGACTAAACTTCCTTTTCTCCCATGGTGTAAATTTCAGCGACAAGCACAAGCTGTAGCCTTGCCAAAATTGTTTTTTTTTTTTAAATGGTAAAAAAGATTTAAGAATAGTTTGTTCATAGCATTTAAATGCATGAATTTAAGTTTTCTACAAACTCCACATCATCAAACACATTCTATACAGTAGATGAGCACCTTTCAAAGCTTCTCTTACCTCATAAGAATAATTCACAGCTGAAATTGTAGAGGGGTTTATGTACAAGGGAGTCAATAGGAGGGGCTGAGGCATTTGTAGGCAGATTGCGCAAGTCAAAGAAAAGGAGCCTCATGCAAAAAGAATAGAAGACACTAATAAATAAAAGAGGAAAGAGCAACCCCCACGTCATAGCAATCAAAGCTTCCAAAAACAAGAAATTTGTAGCAATCAAATCCATCAGAGAGGTTAGCACCAGTAAAAAGGGATGCTCAGCCCCAAGGAAAATCAGAGCAATATGAGAAGAGTGGATCGAGAAAGTGAATACAAAAATTTAGAGAAGAAGCCAAAGAAAAATAAATTAATTGAAGACACACGGCTAGCATGGAAAGGCAATCCTCAGCTTGTCTTAAAAATGGAAGAAGCAAAATTGCCAGTAAAAGAAGTTTACGGCAATCATACCAGGAACAAAGCCATTGCTTCAAAGGGATTAGTCATTGTAGAAAGGAGGAGACACGCCATATAAGAAGGAAGCTTTTGCATTGAAGAATCCGTCTAACCGAGCCATCCCATATGAAGGAAGCATCCACAAAGTAGAGGCGGCAAAAGCCCACGAAAAGATAAAAGCTAGAGGAACAAGAGTAGAATACAGTTCAAAACCAATATCCCACATTGCTCGTGGGTGGACTTCTTTTAGTCTTTAAATACAATTCTTTACATACAAGTTAATGTATAGAAGTTGTGGCTATTATAAATGCACTGGCTATTGTGAAGGGACCTGCATGCATGTGGATGACATCAGTTGGTAGGTAGTGTGTATAAACTTTTAAACAAAAATGTCAAAGCAATGATGTGGCATTGAAAATGGAGATGGAATAAGATGGTGCCATGTGGTGAGATGTGCAGTACCTGCATTATGAAGTTGCAGGGTAGATAAATAATGCAAGAAAGTGCGTTGTTGCCACCTAGTGACGAATCCCAGTAGGCAATGAGATGGTGAAGATCGGGAGAAAATTGAGAGGATGCACCAGATCGTGACATGTGTCACGATCCAACAATATACACATTCTCGCAAAATGAAGATGCAAGGTGGTTAAAAAATGCAGGAAAGTAGAATTACGACACGTGGTGTGAGTCCCGTGGCGCTAACATGGAAGATGATGTAGAGGGCTCAGGGAATCAAATAATGCCACGTGAAAGTTGGTCAACTGAAGGTTGACCCCAAATTTAAAGGGCCAGGGAAAAATAAAAAATAAAATATTATTATTATTTTTGGATGCACATCACAATTTTTAAAATAAAAAATGGGCCTTTTATAAGTTTTACCTTTAAAGCATTTTAAATTTTTCGAAATTTAAAATCAAATTGAGTTTCAAACCTAAACTTTTATAGCTAGAAGAGCATTTTTCAAATTGAGATTCTGGGCATTTTCGAAAAGCTAGATATGCGCTCCAATATACGTCGAAACCAGGAAGAGCTAAATTTTTTATTTTTGGAGTCAGATTCTACACAGGTGCTTACTAGTTTGAGCTATAGGTCAATTTGTGAAATCAAGGGTATTGGTAACAGAAAGAGCAGATTTGATTATTGAGCATCTAAATTAGTTACGGGGCATTTTTGAAGGCTTGGTAAAGCTTGTTTATGGAGAAAACAAGCATAAAAGGTTACATTGCATTCTGAAGGCCACATTATAACTGATTTTCACTTTTATGGTGAATTCATTTTAACTCCAAAATCAGTTACATCCTTTCATCATTACATTTTGAGATATTTTATGAGCCAAAATGAATGGATTTGATTTTCAGTTAGAAGGAGAAGTTAGAAAGATATTTTTGATCTTCAAGGGAAGGAATTCTGAAGGGCCACATGTCAGCTATATATTGAATCCGAGAATTGCCTTCTCCATAGATATTCTTTCTTTTTCTCTGAAGCAGGTTGTTGGTTGGTTTTCAATTTCTAGTTCTTGGAGCTCTACTCAGGTTGTGAAAGCCACACACCCAACATATCTTGTATGAACAGTATATGAATTTTATAGATAGTTCTTATATAGTAGTGTGATCTTGCAAAAATGTTTTATGCATTCCTAATGTACTTATTTCAAGCAGATAAATACAATGTTTAGAAGGTTTCGAATTTCAATATAATTCTATCTCCTTTCTTATTGAATTTGTAATTTTATATGTTCAAGAACAAAGAGCTTGAACCTATTTGCAATTGCCCGGTTGTATATTTGAAGTTTTCTTGCCTTTGACTCACGGAGTCATATAATTGCTTGTGGTTTCAGACAAGGTTGCAGATTCATTAAAAAGGATGTGTGAAAATATGGAATTATATTGGATATTGTTGTCTAATTCATAAAGTGAATGGACTGAACAATGAATGTCTCAACATATGCCATATGTTAATTAATGTTCCAAGGATGTGTAATTCTAAAGTACAAGATTGCTCTAATGGATAAGGCACTGGTCATTTATAGGATCACTAAGTTTTTGTTGCATATTGGACATGTTGTCTTTTCTCAATATAAATCAATCTTTTTTCCCTTCATGTTGAAGTGGACATAAAAGTTTAAACCCTCACTCAGTTTATGAATAATATAGGTTTGCACCTAGCTATTGTAGAATCTGTGTTGTTTCATAAGCCACTAGCAGATATAAGGGGTTTTCATCTTCTTAATAGATTCAAAGATATGTTTTGCACTGGTATGATATCAATTGAATCTAAGGGTATACCCGCCTAGGTTTTGCAGAGCCTGAAGAAGAAGAAGGGTCATGCCTTATAGTTGGCCTTGTGTCTGAAATGATATGTTAATAATGGGAGTTAGCTGCCCCTAGACGTGTCATCTTCTCATGGGGATAATTGAAAACCCTCCAGCATTTTCAAACACCAACAAAATGGTGACTCTACTGGGGACTGTATTGAATCAGATGTAAGACAAACCTTGAGAATTTAAAAGAAGAGATTCAATACAGCAAAAGAAGTGCATAAAAAAGTTGCAGTAGTAGGTTATCTGATGTGTTTTCTAGGTCTCTTACTCAAATATCATGCACCCCAGTTGAGCTTTATTCATGGACAATAGTATGTTGTAAAACTGGATGCAAATTGTGTGCTATGACTGTTATAGGTGTATCTTCAATCAGTTTAGTTTGCAAGTGTTGTTGAGAAAGTCCAGAGTCAAGAATTGATTTATAAAGTATATTTTCTTTCCAAAATAATATTGATCTGCAAGTATTTCCTACATTGAAGGTCTAGTTCAGATTTGTCAAGTGACTAATTCTATTTTATTTCTCACAAAGTGTGAGTGGCGACTCTCAAATCTCTATACCAGTTTGTTACTAGTTGATTTCATTGCAAATTTTTTAAGGACTTTCAGTTTAATGGGCAGATTTGAAGTTTTTGGTAGATCTTGGAAAGAAAGTTTTAAATTCTTGATAAGTTTTATAGTGTTGTTTGCAATCTGTTGTTATAAAGAATTGAAGTGTAAAAGTAGATCACAACAGTGATTATTTTATTCCTCTTGTAAAGAGGTGGTGGCTCTACAAAGTTTGATCAGTGGTGTGAAGGAATTTCAATCTTACACCTATGCCAAATCAGCAGATCAAATTTCAGCATCAGCACTTGAGGTATTTTGATTTTCATCTTCCTTTTCATGGAAATCAAGTGTTTACAGAAGTTGCCTCTATTAAGTGATTTTCAGCACTAGAAAGAAGAGGTAGAAATATCCTTCTATAATGGAGTTAGATCTTAGATCTGAGATTAGTTTGCCAAATTCTGAGAGTTTGGAAATTGTGAATAATAACATTGCTATGTTGAATAGACTGGTTTATCAAATGATTGTCAATCTTTTAAGAATTGAGGTAGGAAGTATTCAAGGTTTAAGTGCTGAAGAATTTTATTTAAGGCTTAAGTCAATAATCAGTAAGATGCCTTTTCATTGTAGACCTGAGGAATCTTCACTGCCTAGTGTTTTCCTTGATGTTCTAGTACCCAATTCAGTCAATTGGCCAACACCTATAAGGTTACAAATAATTTTGCAAATCAAAAAATTCATTGAGGAGATGGAAAGTGGTGATTATAGATTTCATGACATGCCTTCTAATGATAATGAGTGTGCTGAAAGCCAAGGTAGCAATGAATATAATGAATCCGTAGAGCAAGATAATTTGTCTTTCGATTGTGAAGAGGTGGATTCAAATGTTAATGAATTAGGTAATAGTGATCAGCATGAAAAAGATGGATATAAAAGAGAAATTAAATTTTGTTACAGTGAGTATGAAGTTGAAGAAAGTCATAACAACAGTAAGGGTAGTAATTGCTATGATAAGAATGAATGTTGTAACAATGTTGATCTTTCATATTGTTACACTAAGGAACCTATTGTTGTAAGTTCTTCCTATTATCCAGATGATAACCACAGCCGAGAGAAGATTGGTGAGGCAATCTTCTTGAACTCCGATGGAATCTCATAATTGTTGGCTTGTGAGTTTGAAAAGCATGTAAGTATTTCTAAGGATCTTCATATTTTCTCTCTTGATACTTTCTCATTCAGTCAAATCAATTCCCCAAAGTTAGATGTGGAAAAAGAGGTAGAATATGAACAATCTCTGTTAGACTTTGGAGGTGTAGATGATAGTACCTCAAATGTTTTTGCACATGACGATTTGTTGGATGTGGAGCATGTTAATCAAGGGAACTTTAACATTGTTTCAGATTCTTTTTATGTTGATCTTGCTGAACATCATTTTGATGTTTCATATGATGAAGAGGAAAATAGTGATTATTGCCAATCAGGTTATAGATTTTCTTTATATTCTGATAAGTCTTGTGAAGATAAGTTCAAGGTGTATTCCGACTTTTAGTTTGATGAAGAAGATGATAGTGATCAACATAGTTTAGATTAGCACTTTCAGAATGAGTTTTTAATTTTGGTGACTAATCAGTTGTTTGAATGTAAAGAGGTTTCAGCAAAGGATAAATCTGATTCGATGAGTAACATGGTTGCAAGTAGGAAATGATCAAATTTCACATACTCTTCATTTACAGAGGTAAAAGGTGAGTTACAATCTACTCCATGTAACTCGTTGAATGAAGTTGAATATTCGCACTTTGTGTTTCTAGTTGAAATCAGTAATGATCAATTTATGTTTGATATCAGTTGTTATGGTCATGTTGATCCATTTTTCATAGTGGATAAGATGAAGGAAGTATGTCTAATTTTTATACACACTATGAAGGAAGTTGTTTTGTTTTGCCAAGTTATTTGTTTCAATATGCTGATCTAATTAGTGAAACAAATGGAAATGAGAATTTTAGTTTACCTCTGGAGATTGTAAATGAAAATAAGGTTTATGATAGAGGTAGGGAGTTCTGAAACTTTTTGATGGCTCGGGGCCATCACTTGTAAATAGTAGTGCTAATTGTAGATTTCCCTAATTTCAATTAAGCTGTTAGAGAGAAGTTTTGAAGTTTTTGGGAATGGTTTGCTTCTGCCAAAGATCTGAATCCTTTCCATGCCCACAAGGGGCATGCATCCCTAGACAGAGCCACTGTTAGCCCTCAAAATTGTAGCCCTAATTTTGAGCACTGTTGAAAAAATCATGCCCTAAAGTGCCTTTTATGCATATGTGGTTAGTTGTTAGTTTGAGGCCTAGATGGTGTTTAAGTGGCTTAAAAACTTCCCTTTGACATGTGCATGTGATTGACAATGTTATTTTTCCATCCCGAATCATTCTGTGAAGTTCCATTTTGAATTAGTGTCAAAATTTGCAATTCTGCCCAAGTGTCAAATAGCGACTAGAGGCCCAGTTTGCATTTGAATATATTTTACCCAGGAATGTGTCATGACTAGCCACTTTGGGAGTTTTTAGTGTCCATAACAAAGAATCTATGTTTCAGTTTTCAAGTCATTTTGAATTTGTTTGACTAGGTTTTGAACCCCTCAAAGTTGGTCATTTACTATTTTGTACATTTGTGTAGTTGTTCACAATTCTGGGAAGCCCTATTCGACCAATGATATCTTTGACCTAGATGATCCAAATGAGGAAATTATTTTTTTATTGTGTTCCAGGGGTCAGACAATTCATATGTTCCAATTTTGAGATCATGACGAATCCATTTGATCAGTTTGCTAGCATGATCAAAACCCTAGTTTACATTGTTTTGTTATGACTAAGGTATCCAGGTTGATTCATACCCTTGTTCGGCACGTTATAACTTTAATCCTTTGATTGGTGAGCCTAAATGGATTATATCATTGTGTTGTCTCCTAAAAATCCTTGAAGTATGCCAGTTCCCGAGTCATGACAAATCTATTTGCATACTTTCATATGTCTGTACATTTGCCAAAAATCACTTTTTGACACATCCCAGTTAAAATTTCCAAGTGCCTATTTTTCGAAAATTCGTCAAATGCATCCTGGGATTCATCATAAGCCCAAACCATAGAATTATTTTCTCTTCATGGCAAAGAACTTATTCCCTAGTTTTTAGAGCCCCAAGTGATCAATAACCCAGTTTTATAATGCCAAACCCGAGCCCAGTTTATGTTTTTAACATTGTTTGTTTGTAGGATATTTGAAGTGTGGATGTTCGAAAATTAAAATATGTTGATTGGAAATTCATCAGGGGCTAATAATTTGCAGTATGATAGAGTGTGTAGGATTGAACACTCATGCCAATTTTCATGGTCTGGTTACTTGATTGAGTTAGTTTATAAGCCCAACTGGCAGGCCTCCAGATACAAATTCATAGTTTGCAGGTGAGCATCAATGAATGGCTTGGAAAAGGTTACAAGCTAGTATGAAAAATTAAATCCCTATGCTCTATATTGAGGATTGCCGTATCATTTGCAAAAAATTGGAAACTTTATTGAAGGTTATAAGTTACTAAGGAAGGCACAATGAGGAGTTGTGCAAAGAATAAAATAAAATAAAGAATCATGTATTGGGAGAGTTCAAGAGCTTTGTAAAATATGGGTTTGAAACATATTAGCTTTTAAGTTTCATAGCTCATTAAGAAGAAAGCTCCATGTTGAAAATGGAGGAAGCTGTAGTTATGAAAGTACAAAAAATTAAATTAAAATGAAGACTTTGCTGTTAAAAATTGAAAACATTCTTTTCAAAACAGCAATAAGAGGAAAGCTTTGAATGTTTTTGGAAAGCAAGAGGAGGCAGTAACTTTTTCATGGGAAGCGGCAGCAGAGACACCAAGTTTGAAGGAGTCCCCATTTGTTAAGAGGGAATATGTTTGAAAGCAACACATGAAAGCTTCTTAAAATAAATACTCTCTATACTCACCATATATTGCTCACATGGACTAAACTTCCTTTTCTCCCATGGTGTAAATTTCAGTGATAAGCACAAGCTATAGCCTTGCCAAAATTGTTTTTTTTTTAAAATGATAAAAAAGATTTAAGAATAGTTTGTTCATAGCATTTAAATGCATGAATTTAAGTTTTCTACAAACTCCACATCATCAAACACATTCTATACAGTAGATGAGCACCTTTCAAAGCTTCTCTTACCTCATAAGAATAATTCACCGCTGAAATTGTAGAGGGGTTTATGTACAAGGGAGTCAATAGGAGGGGCTGAGGCATTTGTAGACAGATTGCGCAGGTCAAAGAAAAGGAGCCTCATGCAAAAAGAATAGAAGACACTAATAAATAAAAGAGGAAAGAGAAACCCCCACGTCACAGCAATCAAAGCTTCCAAAAACAAGAAATTCATAGCAATCAAATCCATCAGAGAGGTTAGCACCAGTAAAAAGTGATGCTCAGCCCCAAGGAAAATCAGAGCAATATGAGAAGAGTGGATGGAGAAAGTGAATACAAAAATTCAAAGAAGAAGCCAAAGAAAAATAAATTAATTAAAGACACACAGCTAGCATGGAAAGGAAATCCTCAGCTTGTCTTAACAGTGGAAGAAGCAAAATTGCTAGTAAAAGAAGTTTACGACAATCATACTAGGAACAAAGCTGTTGCTTCAAAGGGATTAGTCATTGTAGAAAGTAGGAGACACGTCAGATAAGAAGGAAGCTTTTGCATTGAAGAATCCATCTAACCGAGCCATCCAACATGAAGGAAGCATCCACAAAGCAGATTCAGCAGAAGCCCACGAAAAGATAAAAGCTAGAGGAACAGGGGTAGAATACAGTTCAAAACCAATATCCCACATTGCTCATGGGTGGACTTCTTTTAGTCTTTAAATAGAATTCTTTACATACAAGTTAATGCGTAGAAGTTGTGGCTATTATAAATGTGCTGGCTATTGTGAAGGGACCTACATACACGTGGATGACGTCAGTTGGTAGGTATTGTGTATAAAATTTTAAACAAAAATGTCAAAGCGATGATGTGGCATTGAAAATGGAGATGAAATAAGATGGTGCCATGTGGTGAGATGTGCAGTGCTCGCATTCCCGCATTATGAAGTTGCAAGGTAGATAAATAATGCGAGAAAGTGGGTTGTTGCCACTTGGTGACGGATCCCAGTAGGCGATGAGATGGTGAAGATCGGGAGCAACTTGAGAGGATGCGCCATATCGTGACACGTGTCACGATCCAACGGCGTACGCATTCCCACAAAATGAAGATGCAAGGTAGTTAAAAAATGCGAGAAACTGGAATTGTGACACGTGGTGCGAGTCCTGTGGTGCTAACATGGAGGATGATGCAGAGGGCTCAGGGAATCAAATAATGGCACGTGGCAGTTGGTCAACTGAAGGTTGACCCCAGATTTAAAGGGCCAGGGCAAAATAAAAAAAAATAATAATAATAAAATATTATTATTATTTTTGGATGCACTTTAAAATTTTTAAAATAAAAAATGGGCCCTTTATAAAGTTTTACCTTTAAGGCATTTTAAATTTTTTGAAATTTAAAATCAAATTGAGTTTTAGACCTGAACTTTTATAGCCGGAAGAGTGATTTTCAAATTGAGATTTTGGACATTTTCAGAAAGCTAGATATGCACTCCAATATACCATTGGAATCAAGAAGAGCTGAATTTTTCATTTTTGGAGTCAGATTCTACACAGGTGCTCACCAGTTTGAGCTATAGGTCAATTTGTGAAATCAGGGGTTTTGGTAACAGAAAGAGCAGATTTGATTATTGAGCATCTAAATCAGTTACGAGATATTTTTGAAGGCTTGGTAAAGCTTGTTTGTGGAGAAAACAAGCATAAAAGGTTACATTGCATTCTGAAGGCCACATTATAACTGATTTTCACTTTTATGGTGAATTCATTTTGACTCCAAAATCAGTTACATCCTTTCATCATTACATTTTGAGATATTTTATGAGCCAAAATGAATGGATTTGATTTTTAGTTGGAAGGAGAAGTTAGAAAGAGGTTTTTGATCTTCAAGGGAAGGAATTATGAAGGGGCACATGTCATCTATATATTGAATCCGAGAATTTCCTTCTCCATAGATATTCTTTCTTTTTCTCTGAAGTAGGTTGTTGGTTGGTTTTCAATTTCTAGTTCTTGGAGCTCTGCTTAGGTTGTGAAAGCCACACACCCAGCATATGTTGTATGAACAACATATGAATTTTATAGATAGTTTTTATACAGTAGTGTGATCTTGAAAAAATGTTTTATGCATTCCTAATGTACTTATTTCAAGGAGATAAATACAATGTGCAGAAGGTTTTGAATTTCAATATAATTCTGTCTCCTTTCTTGTTGAATTTGCAATTTTATATGTTCAAGAACAAAGAGCTTGAACCTATATGCAATTTCCCAGTTGTATGTTTGAAGTTTTCTTGCCTTTGACTCAAGGAGTCATATAATTGCTTGTGGTTTTAGACAAGGTTGCAGATTCATTAAAAAGGATGTGTGAAAATATGGAATTATATTGGATATTGTTGTCTAATTCATAAAGTGAACAGACTGAACAATGAATGTCTCAACATATGCCATATGTTGATTAATGTTCAAGGATGCATAATTCTGAAGTACAAGATTGCCCTAATGGACAAGGCACTGGTCATTTATAGGATCACTAAGTTTTTGCTACATATTGGACATGTTGTATTTTCTCAATATAAATCAATCTTTTTTCCCTTCATGTTGAAGTGGACATAAAAGTTTAAACCCTCACTCAATTTACGAATAATATAGGTTTGTACCTAGCTATTGTAGAATCTGTGTTGTTTCATAAGCCACTAGCAGATATAAGGGGTTTCCATCTGCTTAATAGATTCAAGGTAATGTTTTGCACTGGTATGATATCAATTGAATCTATAGGTATACCTGCCTAGGTTTTGCAGAGGCTGAAGAAGAAGAAGGGCCATGCCTTATAGTTGGCCCTATGTCTGAAATGATATGTTAATAATGGGTGTTAGCTACCCCTAGATGTGTCATCTTCTCATGGGGATAATTGAAAACACTCCAGCATTTTCAAACACCAACAGAGTCTAGTTTCTAAAAAACTAAGTTGTTGCAAAATTTGATGAATGAGCTAAAATCTATAGCCCAATTAGTACATGTTGGTTTTTGAAAAAAAATGGACATACATTCAAAATAAATTATAGATGAAAGGCTTGCAATAGTTCAAATAAAAATAAATTATATGGTGTTATAGCTAATACAGAGACCTACGATGTCATGTAACTTGATTTTATGGATGCTCAACCACGAGGAAACCTAAAGGAGAGCACACAAGAAAAATCAATCATTTTTTTTTTTTTGTAGCAAAACACATCTTAGACCAATTTATAGATTCCAAACCTTTGGGTTGGATCCCCAAGGCAAAACCAAACCTTAGGCTTGGTAGAATGCAAAGCTTTAAATAGCACGTGCGCCCTATAGCACACACACACACTATTTAAAGTTATTTAAATTTAATTCTTAATAGCATGTACATGCTTTATAAAAAAAAATTATTTTGAAAAGCACATACACACTATAGTGCATATGTGCTATGGCTTGGGATACCCAAGCCATAGCGCATGTGTGCTTTTCAAAACTAGAAAGAAAAAAAAGGTGTCATCTTTTTGGCACTACAACTTGGTGCACTCATATCACCCCCGAGTCTTATCCCAAACCCAGTGATTCCTCCTCTCCCACCTTGATGTGGGTGCCAAAAGAAAGGTATGGTCACAATTAGAAAGAGGATGACATTAAATATGTGAATCTCTCCTTCCCACATTCACATGACATGAGAGGACCAGTCATGGACACCTCTAGTAATGAAGATGATGATGATTCCACTAAGTGTAAATTTGAAACATTATTTAAAGAGTCCATTCATGAAAAATAATGTGATGTTGTGCACATTCCCATATCCAATGGTTTCATTGCACAAAGATCAACCTCTCATCTAGACTTTACTTTGCCAAGATCCAACATGCATCATAATAGCTTAGAGGATGATACATAATAGAAACATCTCATCACATCATATGAGGATAATGAACTTATTGAAGGGTTTTAGTTTCAAACCCTATTTCCTAGCTTCTTTCCAATAGAAGTCAAAGATGACTACTATGAGCCACTTGCTAGCTCTACTTTTCCTGATACTTTAGAGGAAACACATGTCATAGACCTAACTAATACATCATATGAACCATCTAATGAGGTCATGTATTTAAATCCTACCAAATCCTATCCATATTATGAACCACTCTCCTTAGTCCATCCCGAACTCATTAGTTGGGCTATAACTGACCCTCACCATATTCCCTATTTTGATACTAACCATGATGTTTTCATCTATCTCAATGCGGTCGAACCATTGCATCCACAGAAAAAAAAAGAAATGTACAGGGATGGGTTTGATATCAATCACCTTAGTCATACTAGAATAGGACAAGCAGTTCAAAGCCTTAACAACCACCACCAAGTTGTAGCTAATCTTGAGAAAAAAATAGAAATGATGCATCCAAAGGTGAAAACCCAACTATGGCACCCATGGATGAGATGATTGATACCTTACCCTAGAACTTAGAGGAAAGACCATCTATCTTAATTGAACCAATAGAAAAAGTCAACATTGGTATAGAGAAGGAACCAAGGATCATCTATTTGGCATAGTCTTTAAACACAGAAGAAAGGAGTGCATTCATTTGCTTCTTCAAAGAGAGACAAATAAAATTTGCATGGTCTTATGTAGAAATGTTAGGATTAGACCCAATTTTAATCCACCATCACCTCAACATTTCTCCAAAGGTCAAGTTGGTTAAGCAAAAGCTTAGGAAAATACATCCCCACATAACTCTGCTAGTCAAAATAGAGTTAGAGAAATTGATTAGCACCAACTTCATCCAACCCTTAGAGTATGCATCATGGATATCAAACATTGTGTCTATATCAAAGAAAGATGGTAGCATACACATCTACATTGATTTTCAAGATGTAAAAAAAGCATGTCCTAAAGTTGATTTCGTCCCTTCCCAACATTGACACAATTATAGATTTGATAGTGGGTGATTCCATGTTTTCACTCATGGATGGATTTGGGGTATAATCATATCAGGATAGTGCCACAGGACCAAGAGAAAACAACCTTTACTTGTGCATGGGGCACATTTTGTTGGAATGTGATTCCTTTTAGGCTAAAGAATGCAGGAACCACTTATCAGTCGGCCATGACCACTATCTTTCATGACATGATGCATATTTTTATGGAAGATTATGTTGATGATATCCTTGCCAAATCTTATACTAAAGAAGATCATCTCCCCATCTTGGATTAAATATTTACCCACCTAGAAGCATTTAAAGTTAGGCTAAACCCTAAAAAATGAGCTTTTAGTGTCAAATCTAGCAAGCTTCTAGGATACATTGTCTCAGCCAAAGGGATAGAAGTTGATCCTAAAAAGGTACAAGCTATAGTCAACATGCAATATCTAAAGAATCTAATTCACACAACCAAATATTTCATTTCATTCAATAGACCTCGTGCTACACTTTGGTGGCTGATACAATGTATAGGAAGGGTCTTGATAGTACTTTGTTTAGATGTCTTGAAAAGGATGAGTTGAGAGTTTCTCTACAAGAAGTCCATGCAAGGATCTGTGCACCACACTCTAGTGGGTTTACACTAGCAAAGAAGATTCTTAGGATGGGTTATTGTTGGCCAACCATGGAAAAGGATTCTATCGAATATGTTAAAACTTGCAAATAGTGTCAAATCCATGGTAGCCTTATTCATGTGCCAGTCCAAGAGCTCAACCCTTTGGCCACACCATGACCTTTTTGTTAGTGGGGCTTTGATTTGATTGGAGCCATCCACCCATCTTCCTTCAACAAACATAAATGGATTATCACTACAAGAGAATACTTCACTAAGTAAGTTGAAGGGGTGCCACTCACTGACTCTATAGGAAAACAAATCTATTCCTTCATTCTAAACCATATTATCTTTTAGTTTGGCATACTTCATGCCATTCTCACAAAAAACACCTTGTACTTTAATAATTAGAGGCCACAAACACCATTCCTCATCAATTTACTATCCCCAAGGAAATGGCCAAGTAGAGGCCACAAACAAGACCATTATCAACATTCTTAACAGAATCATCAATGATATTGGTAAAGATTGGCATTTACAGGTAAACCTTGCCCTCTGGGCCTATAAGATGAGCATTAGGAAACCTACAGGCACAACACCCTTCTCTTTGGTTTATTATTGTGAATCCATTCTTCCTTTAGAGGTTGAGATCCCATCCTTGAGAGTTACTATTCATGACATCCTATCAGATGAGGACTATAAAGTGTCCCATCTAGAGCAATTAGAACTATTATAAGAACATCAACAAACAATGCATGAACACCTCAAAGTGTATCATAATAGGCTATCAAGACATTACAACAAAAGGGTCAAACCCCATATTTCTTAGGTTGGTGACCTAGTCCTCTAAGAAAATCCTAAGAACCAAGCTACTAGAGAAAAGAAAGGAAAATGGGAGGCCAATTGGATTGGTCCTTACATTATCACATAGTCTTTTGGGACTGGTACTTATAGGCTTTCAAACTATGATGGAGAAGACCTAAAAAATCCCATCAACAACATTCATCTCAACAGGTTTTATGTCTAGAGCTTCGAGGAAATACCTCATTGTTGAAAATACAAAAAAAATACAAAACACTAGAAAACATTTTTTTTTTAAAAACTAATACAAAAGAGATGAGAAATGCTAGCTTTAGTTTCAAAAGGAGCAAGAGATAGCACCTTTGGACTTCCCTAAACAACACAAGTCCTTCAATACAGAATGATAGTCAAGGCAGGACTCAAGCAACTTTCTCAGAGACAAATTTTCCTTGTTTGTGGCTTACCTAGCACCATTGAGTTAGATTTCACACATACCCAATTGAGAAATACTTGTGGGTTACAACTCAGTGATTTCTTGGCATTAGACATAGTTCATAGGAACAAAGACAGTCAACATAACAACAACAATGGACAAAACAACAAATTAGAAGAAACATGGAGTTGGATTATGTATTGAGATACCATAGACATGCATTGCAGGAAAATTAGTACATATCCCAGCTATCCACCATGACCAATAATTCTTGATATCTATTGTCATCTTCATTCAATCCATTTGAAGTCCCAAATTTCCTTTTTGCCTCCATCATCTCACATATAGCTCTCCAAGCCCACTTTTCACCTTTTGTCCCACTTTTTGGTTTCCTTGACTCTTTGGGCGCCTCCACATAGTCTTGGTTATCTCCATAATCCAACAAATCTCACTCACATCCTTGTTTCACTCCCTCCCTCTTGAAAATTATCAAAAATTGCCAAAAATAGTAAAGAATTATCAAAAATTGCCAAAAACATTAAAAAATTATCAAAAATTGCCAAAAACATTAAAAACTTGTCAAAAATTGCCAAAAACAATAAAAAAATTGTCAAAAATTATCAAAAACATTCAAAAATTGTTCAAAATTGTCCAAAAATATTCAAATTAGGTAATAATTGCCAAAAATAACTAAAAACCCTAAACAATTAATAACAAACCAAAATTCCAATCAAACATGGTCCACCTAAACTCAAAAAGGCTATTTAATTCTACATCAATTATTGTTGTATTTTTCAAACCAATGATCCATTGATTTCATGTCAAACTGGTGTCTATCTATAATTGCTACTCCTTTGGGATAGGTTTGCGTACCTTGACCAATTTCATATAAAATCAATGGGGAGGCCTACTATATTGAAAAATGCTTGAATATTTTATGGCTCTATTAACTCTAGCAAAATAATAACCAATGACTGAAAGGAATTAAGAAGTAGTGTAGTTATGTCTTAAGACATCTTGCTAGGCTTTAGAAAATCTGGCACAATGCAAATAGTGTAAGAGGCGCCAGTAGAGTCCCCTCTTCTTTCTTCCCATCAAGAACAATAATTCCTATTAGATTATTCATCTTATTTATGTTGTAGTGGCCACGATTGATTTAGACCCCTTGAACTAATATATCTATGCTATTCTGAAAGGCCTAGATATCCATCAGATTCTTTCATCATCACCTAAAAGGGGCACAAAATAAGTAAGCATAAGTTTGAGAGATTGCAATGATCTCCTTGCCTTTTTTGGCCCTCGTAGTGCCTTCTTAGGCCTATAAGTGCCTTTTTAGGTCCTCAAATGCCTTTTTAGGCCCTAGGCACCTTTTTCCAGGCCCAAATATCCTTCCTAGACCATCAAGTGCCTTTTCAAGGTTTCACTTGGCCTTTTTTTGCCATCAATACCTCTCATGGGCCCCAACAACTTTTTACAAGCCTCATGAACATCCATCTTAGCACAAGCCTAGATAAAAATCTTGATTTTGGTCTTAAGCTTATCTATAAAGGTTATCAATATATACAAAATTATGCCTTACAATTCATGGTTTAACACTTTCTACTTTTTCAACCTTAAACACCATGACTCTCCAAATGTTACACAAGTTTGTATTCATCTTTCATTGAGAATCCACACTGACATTCATTACCCTACACATAAGTAAAGGTCTTTATTCCTCTATAGATCATATTGTTCCCACTTTTATGAAGATTGACACCTTTAAATCCCAAAAGTATTCAAATATCTATCAAAAATCCCAAAATCACTCAAATATCTATCATAAATTCCAAAAACATCCACATATTCCTCAAAATGCTAAAAAAATCCAAATACATTCCACAAATATAAAAAACAAACATGATAATGTTTATTTGACACATTAACATCAACGCTAGTTATGCTTTTGCTTGCCACAAAAACAAACACAAATTTTATTCTATTATGATGGCAATGAAAACATTACATTCAAATAGCATCTAGCGGATCATTTATTCTGGCCTTGTTAGGGGAGGTGGCAGGATAGCATGTCCAATTAGGGGCTTTTCCATAGGCCTAGTTCTAGAAGAAGAAGCCCCTGGTGTTAATCCTCTTTGTACCCACACTGTATCCATGGGAATCATCAATCTACCACTATGTAATTGCATATTCAATAGTTGTGTAAATTCCCTATCCACAAATTGCATCTCCTATTGGCTCTCATTAGGGAATCCGTAATGATAAAGTCCCATATAATAGGTAGCTTCCCAATGCACCTTTGTTGTCCATTACATATCCACGAACACATTCTCCACCAGCTTGTTTATTCCTAGTACAATGATTTCTCGTTAGGCCACATCCCACTCCTACTACATTTGATCAATTTCCATTTGCCAAAACTCCATGTATACCTTTGTCTTGCCCAACTACTACTGCAACTGCTTCACCTTTGACTCACTCAATGCCAACTGGTCTTGTAGCTGCAATGATAGGGTGTTTGATTTTGCAATTGCCTCCCTAAACAACTCAAATTGTGACTACAATAATACCAACTCATTTTGTGTGCTCTCCAAACCCACTTGTACCATCTTTAGAGATTCCTACAACCTCTAAGCTCATGACCACTCTTCTTGCATCCTCACATCATTTCCCTCCACTCATGATTGCTCCACCCGCAGTTCTACTTCTAATGATTTCACCCACACCCGCTTCGTATTCACCATTGCATGGAGTCATCTCGCCTTTGTTTACACTACATCTTCCTATGCCTTCTCCATCAACCCTAGCAAAAATGCTTCTTCTTGTTCTGCATTCTCTACTTGGACTCTCTCTCTGGCCAACATTCTTCATAGTTCTTTCATGTCACTGGATGATTGATCTCCACCCTCCACCTCTAGCTATGACTCCTCTACACTCACACTGCCAAATTCTCTTTTCTTTGACCCCTATCCTAGATTCCCAAGACTAATCAATTGATGTTCTCCACTCATCACCTCACCCATGCTAACATATTCCACCTTTTACTAAGCTTTTCCTATGGACTATTTAGGAGAGTTCATCTCCCCCACCTTCACTACCACTTCTAACACACTCTTAGTCACCCCATGTGGACTAGTCTCTACCTACATCATCAATTCATTATCCAACACCGCTTGCAGCACCTACTATGATGTAGTCCCTGATAGCATCATTAATGTTGATAAGGGCCTTTCTTTTGCCTTGACTCCTACAACCTCAAGTTGTGCTAGTGCATGTCCCACATGACTTGATTCACCCTGCTCCTAAACTAACACTTGTAGTTTAGACTAATACACCAGTTCTCTAGAGGTTTGCTGACTGCACTTTTCCTTTACTCCTTGCCTAACTCACCATCCCTAGCTAGCATCACCCTCCTGTTGTGATTGATCTGGTGAGCCTGACATACTTTCACTTACACACTTCCTTAGACTTCTCAATATACCCGATGTCCATGTTATACTCTTCGCCTTGCTTCATTCCATCTCCATGCTATCTTCCTATTTATGGATGCCACTCACCATGCCTCATACATTTCTAACTTTTCCACATGCTTTCTCTTTGCACTCTACCACACTAGTACTAGGTACACTTGCCCCTCAGCTCTATCACTCAAACACCCTAATTCATGTCGATGCATATCACTAGCCAAAATTTGCTACTGAATCATCATTGACACATCCCAAATTTTGTTACTAGACTCCTACAAGAGGTTCATCTAGAAAGAATTAGATGAACTTGAACTATTGCACACAATTGTTAGCAATAGTTGGTCCACAAATAATGGGTTTCTACTATTATGAACTTCTAGTACTTTGATGATGTACTTGACTAGAGGTATTAGGATAAAGTAATGATATTTTATTTTTCCTTTGGTTTTTCATTGTTTTTCTCTAGTGATCCTTTGATTTTTTGCATCATTGGTGTCCACTTATAACTGCCTCCTCTCGTTCGAAAGGCCATGTATACCTCGACCAATTTTGTACGATATCTTAGGTGAGGTCCTTTATCTGATATGTGACTATTTGTGTGCCTTTTTTTTTAATGTGGCTATAACTTTTATTTTTAGTAGTTTTCATTTTTTATGTACATTTTTTGTGTTGGGTGGCACTTCTCAACATGATATAGTATTCATATCACCATAGCTAAGCTAGTGTTGGTTGTACTTGGTCACCTTTTTATTAAACACTCCATGATGATAGTTAATTTGCATCTCTTTACAAAAAGTGATAATTAGTTGCATTCATTTAGTTTGTATTTTCATCTTGGGTACCTTAAAGAACACAGTTGGAACATAAATCAAGATAACACACACACAAGTCTGAACAATAATGATCGATGAAATGGCTAAAAAATTTGAGTAAGGCTATCAAATAAAAAGACACAAACCAACATACTTTTGCATGATTAACACTCAACTATTGTGGACTTTGTTTCATCACAACACTACCACCTTGCATCACACTTCATTCTTTCCTATCATCTATCCCACCTATTACATCATGTTGTTGGTCTTAGAATGGTTTTGACATTTGAGTGTCAACACATTTAACCAAATTCTCAAGACAATGCCAAGTGTAATACAGAAGCTGAGCTACAATGTATGTTGAGCCAAAAAATTCAATAGGTTTCAAGTGAACTTCAAGGGCCGAGCAATCTTTAGGTGCTAAGAAAAGTTGAAGTGCCAAGCAAAGTATAGATGCCGAGTCACTATAGATGCTGAGTGAAATAGAATTACTATAGGAGTCAAGTGAGCCAGTTTTCCTATATGTGCCAAGCATCAACAACTAGTATGTGCCAAGTAACACATAATCAACATATGAGTTTGTGCCTTCACAAACTCAAATGTAAAATATTTTTGGAGTCAACATGGGATGAATCTCAAAGGATCTTGAAGATAAGATTGAATCTCTTGCATTACCTATGTAATTAACATGCAGCCAATAAGAAAAATGCAAAAGACATGCAACCAATAAGAAAAGTGCAAGATATGAGCGAGAAATGAAGATTTAATATTGATCATAGATTTATATCTATACCTAAGTCTTCAAAATATTTAAAAGGAGAATGAAACCCCATTATGTGTGCATAAGAGAGGATATATATAGGTGAAATATAGCGAAGTGCAAAAGAGAAAAAAAATTAGTGAAGAATAGAGGAGCATAGCAGAATCTAGTTGTTGAAGAATAGAGTATCAGAACCTCACAGAGTGACATATCAGATCAAGTAAGGATTAGATTAGTAAGAGTAGAACAAGGATCTAGAATCAACAATTGAAGATTGCAAAGCTATTAGGTCAAAGGCTTTCTAATACTCTCTAGCAATTGTATTAGATATAGAAATCCTACGCACTTAGGTTGGCCTAACAGCCATTCATAAATCCTTTAATAGGGTGGCATTCCAAGTGAATGTGCTAAAGTCCTTTAACCAGGCCTACTTTTAGTAGGGTAGTGAAATCCTTTAACCAGGTCACTTTTAATAGAGTGTAAAGTCTTTAATAGGACAAGCCTTTCATAGGGAAAACCATTAGAAGTGGTCAAACATTGTAACCTGGAATAGTTACACTTTGTTGCAGTGATATTTTGTGGGTATCATCCCCACCCCAGTTTTACCTTCTCATTTTGAAGGGTTTCTGGGTTACTAAATTTGTGTGTTATCTATTTTAATGCATGTCTTTACTTTCATGTTTATTAGATAAATTAGACGCATGTGAATGGTTTTAGTTAAAAGGATTTGAAAAGGTTAAAGTTAGTTACTTCTAATTCAACCCCCCCCCCCCCCCCCCCATTAGAAGTAAATCTTCCCACTTGTTAACTCCAACAATTGGTATCAGAGTAGAGTTCTCACAAGAAGGAGCCTTATAGCTTGGAGAAAAGATATGAAAATGGAAGTCTATAAACTTGGGAAGATCATAGAGAATCAGGCAATTGACATACAACTTGCTTTACATGCTTTGGAAGAAGCTAGAGGAGAACTGAAGAAATCCTTAAAAAGAAGAAGAGAGATTGCCATAGCTGAGAATGACACATAGTACAAGAAGATTGACACCTCAAATCTAATTTCAAATGGAGATTCCAAAGAGTTTGATGTAGCAATAGCAAACTTGATGGAAAAGAATAGAGCATAAGTAGAAGAAATTAGAACACTCAAGCTTGAACACAAATCGCAAGCCATGATGCTTTATGAGGTGACTGAACAGAAGAAGAGAGCTATTGAAGACAAGGCTATCCTAGAAGAAGACAAAAGAAACCTTGCCAACATACTGGAAGAAAAGTCAATTGAGATTTCAAGAATTTCAAACATGTAGATAGATACCCTGAGTCAGATGATGAATGTACATCATGAACTGAATGTCAAGGACATTGAGATCTCTACACTTAAGATGCAAAATGAATAGCTACAAAATGACCTAAAAAGAGAGAAGAAGATTGTAGAAGGCTTCAAAAAACTCAATGAGGCCATCAAGTACTTTGAGTAGCTACTGAAATCACCAAGGGCAAGCAATGATACTTTAGGACTTGGTTACACCAGTACTGAACAAGGAGAGTCCTCCGAGACTATAGAAGAAAAAAGTAACAAAGGTAAGAACACTAAGCCTACTTGTTACTTCTGTGGTAAAAAGGGACATACCTCTAATGTATGTAGGAGAAAGAATTCCCATTAGCATGACAAGCCTAAGAATGCAAGTTATTGTCATAAGTGCAAAAGGAAAGGACATCAAGCACATGATTGGAGGACTAGGACTATCAGAACATCAATATTTGAAGGGCACTGCTACAATTTCAAGAAGTATGGACATAGAGCTTTTGAGTGCAGATCAAAGCCTATGTGGACATCAAATCAAGAAACAAGGGAAGGTAATCATGGTCATCACTGCAATTGGGACTACAAAATTGGGTATAGGTGTCATTACTATCAGGAATATGGACACATTCCTGAAAATTGCATAAGGACACATTTCAGAGGAACTACAGTAGATGGTTGAGCCAAACCACATGTTTTAGTTGCTTGAAGATTGGTCATATTAGTAGGAATTTCCCAAAAAAGTCAAAGGAACCTAACTCAAAGAATGACAAAGGTAAAGAGAAGGTAGATGTTGAACACATCAAAGGAGAAATGAACAAAACATGGAAGAAGAAAGATGGGACTAGCACACTGAATGAAGGGATCACTTTGCCTAATAGATCAAGTGGTCACACTTCATCAAACTAAGCAAGAGAAGGCATAAGGGACTGATTTACAAAGTTTTATCATACATCAGTTCCTAGAAAATAAATTACTAAAAAAGAATAGATCAACATGAACAAAGATGCAAAGTTACAAGTTAAAGATTTCACAAGTGTTGCCGAGTTGTCCTCAAATACCGAGTAAAAATCTAGTACAAGCCAAGTTGATTGTCAAAATAGTAGGAGCTGAGCTGATAGAGGAAGATGAGTGAAGAAGAAAATTTAGTTGAGGCTAAGTAAGTAATACTCTTGTGGAAATTTAGTGGTGGAAAGGTAATGGAAGCTGAGTAACATAGAATCCTTTAGAAGCTGAGTGGATAGTTGTAACCACACTGAGCATTAAATGTGATGAAAATAGGGTATATTATTGTATTTTCAATCATTTTTTCTTCATCTAAAATGCAAAGAAAAAGATGACAAAGAGTGTAAAGAAAATCCAAAGTAGAGAACCTAGTCTATAAGAATATTTCAATAGCATTCCAACATGATTCCATCAAATTTCAAGGTATTTATGACTGTGCCGAGCTACATAATTTCATGTTTTCTTGGTGTTAAAACCCTAGATTGTATAGAATGGCTTCTAGCTATAGGAAAAATTAGGAGAAGGAACCATTTGAAGTCCAATTAATGTCCAGAGAGGTTAGACAACACAATTTTTGTAGGATTTGAGCAAAAGTGCACAGCAAATCTACGAAGCTCAAGAAAACCTACATGTAGAAAACCTGTCACAGAGAAGAACAAGACAAGAAGAGGCAAGGGTTTGATTTGAAAAACTCAGATGAAGAAAATATTATTCAACGAATCTTCATAATGAAAAATAAAAAGAGATCAATCCTTATAAAAGGAGATCGAAACTCAAAAAGGGTAACCTAAAGCCTAAAAAAGCTAGGTTGCACAATATAATTAATAAAATATTAATAATATGCACCTACAAGATAGCTTAAGAAAACTAGAGTAATAGGAAAATTATTTAATTAAATCAAAGTGATTTAATTAATAAGTGTAAACAAATAATTACTCTAACACCCCCCCTTAAGTGAAGCTCAGGAGGTAAGCTAACTTAGCACAGCTATGAAAGAAGGAAAATTAAGTCTCAGCAACAAGGCCTGATCAGGCACCCAATCACAACAAAATCTCTATAAAGAGGAGAAATAGAGAAAACCACATGGGAAAAACCCTACTCTAAAAAGAGATAGCAAAGAATGTTCTAGAAGAAGGAACAAAGAGATTAGAAGAGAATCACTGAAGCATGAAGAACCGCAAAACTCTGTCAAAATGTTGATCTGTAGAACCTCCATGGAAATAGAATGCACAAACCAAGCGTGTCTATATGGTAGATGATCCATCTCACCAAAATGCATAGATAGCCAACCACTACAATCGCCTAGTATGTAGGATCAAGTACTAAATACATAGCTCACACCAACAAACCATCAACCAAAGAAGCATAGAACAACAATATAACCCCCTCTTAATGCAGGTGAGGTAACAGGCAGATGAAAAGGTGGGCCAAAGAATCTCCTACAATACAAGAACCAAACACATCAAGAGTGAAGTAAAGACCCAATAAATGCACGTATCATTAACATTGCATGAGGCAAAAGAGAAAGAGGGCCTATAAGCGGCAAACAACTATCCCCCCCATATGGCACTTTATAAAATAGTGTGAGTACAACTATCTCAAAACAACATTCATGAACCCGAAATGTAAGAGTGACACTTTATCTTAGTGTGTTTGCATAAAGATGCTTAAAAATGATATCAACAATGATCAAAAAGTGAAAAAAGTTGATACAAAAGATAGTATAGCCCAAAACAAAAGATCCCATTCCAAGAAAATGATCCACAGACTTGAAACACCCAAGATATCCATCATAGAGAAAAAAATACCAAAAACATGATAGAAAGAGCATGGGGTAGAAGTTGGAAGAAATTACATCATTTTTGAAAAGTAGACAGAACCAGCTTCCAAAAATATCATGTTTTCAAAAAATGGAGATGGGACACACAAGAAACGCTCGCTAGAGTCAAAAATAGAACTTTGAACTTTAACTGAAAAAACAAGAAACTAAATTGCATCAAAACCAAAAAAAATCCTACACCACTCTCTCCATCTTAGAACCAGCTTTTTGGTGCTTCTTTCGGATCAAAAAAATATGTCTGTATGCTCAAGTTACAGAAGAAAAACTGACAGGGCCTCTAAAAATGCAAGAATTTTTTTTTTAAATAATAAAAAGACAAAAAAAAGGTGCCACCCCTGCACCACTGGTGGAGTGGTGGCCAGGGTGGTAGGAGGGCAGAGGGCTACCTCGAGCGGAGCTATGGTGGGGCCGTGGTGGGAGCCACCGGTAGATCTGCTACGGGTCGTTGGCAGACCGCCAGCGGTGATCGTAGCGGTAACCGCTAGCAGTTTCATCGTGGTTTTCGAACTGCCATGACTAAAAACCATGCAAAAATAATTATTTTGTAATTATTTTAAAAATTTTCATGCCTCAGAGTGTGTGCAGAGGCCATACGGCCCTGTGCGAAATTTTTTTTTTGCCTCCTAGATCAACGTTGTCCAAATCAGACAAATTTTTTATGTAAACAGGGGTTTTGATGCCTTCTGAATCCATCCGTGATGTCTGTTTCACCTCAAACTGCTCTAAAAATTAGTGACTCCCCTATTTTCTTAGAAAAAACCTAAAAAAAACTTGACCTGATCTACCAAAACCTTGTTCTCCTTTTTTCTTGAAACACTGAACAAGCTACAGCAAATCTGACTTTGATACCATGTAGGATTTGAGCAAAAGTGCACAACAAATCCACAAAGCCCAAGAAAACTTGCATGTTAAAAACCTATCACGGAGAAGAAAAATACAAGAAGAGGTAAGGGTTTGATCTGAAAAAATTAGACGAAAAAAATATTATTCAACAGATCTTCATAATGAAAAATACAAAGAGATCAATCCTTATAAAAGGAGATCGAAACCCGAAAAGGGTAACCTAAAGCCTAAAAAAGCTAGGTTGCACAATATAATTAATAAAATATTAATTATATGCACCTATAAGATAGCTTAAGCAAACTAGAGTAATAGGCAACTTATTTAATTAAATCAAAGTGATTTAATTAATAAGTGCGAACAAATAATTACTCTAACAATTTTCATCCAATCCCAAAGGTTGCATACAAGAATGACCTAGCTAGAGCCCTATCCATAATAGCCCCTAAGGTTGTAATGGTTAAAGATGTAAGGAAATGTTATAATTGCAAAGTTGGAGCTATGGGTGACATGGAAATGAGGGAGGCATATGAGAAATTGTGTGAAAATGGAGTGTTAAAGGTAGAGTAAAAAATTGTTGAGAGGAAGGGTTTAACGTGAGCCCTAGAATTCCCTACAATGTTCAAGACAAAATGGATTAGGCTAGTGTTGAGTAGAATGCATGATGGTAGCTTATGGTTGGAGGATAGACCTATGAAAATCACAAAGATAATTGTACATAGAATGATAGGGCACCCAACCCTAGATTGGCTAAAGACCCTTAGGAGTGATTCCAAGGAGGAAATTCAGAAAAACACAGGTGTAAAATGGAATAAGAGAGGGATGACAATTGACACTATCCAAGACCCTCTAGTTGACTTTACTATTTGGTTCATTGCACACAAATTCTACTACTCCAGTAGACTCAACAGTGTGCCTTGTATTGTAGTAGATGTAGGATACAAATTGGTGAAAAAGGATCATACATATGATCTTGCAAGGCTCCAACTACAGTAGATCAATGAAAATCTAATAGCAATCAGGAGAACAAAGGGGGCCCAATGCAAATTTGGTGCCATTATAATATGTATTTTCTTTTATGTTTAGAATGAATTTCCTTCTTTTGGTAAAGTTGCATGGAAAAATGATAGGTCAATCATAGCTCAAGTCAATGAATACATAGAGCAGATAGGAGCTAATTTTGAGACCTTGATGACTAGTTATTTTGAGGATTTTAAGAAGACAATGAAGGAAAGGCTCAGAATTCTAGTTTCCTTAATAGAAAAACATGTAAATGATGTATGTTTTCTTGTAGATATAGACTATACATACATACAAGCTGCCATACCAAGAGTGAGATGGTTAAGACCTCTTGGGTATGAAATAAACATAGATGAAGCATAAAAATAAATAAATGCATTATTGGCAGAATAAATTGACAAGGATACACCACATTTTGGAGCTTATGATGTGGTGAGATCAAAAGTGGATATGGAGTTGAAGACTACCTCCACTTTGAAAAAGAAAGAAAAGCTTGTAAAGAAGCTAAAAGAAAAATTTGGGGAAGGTACTGGAGAAGAAGTAGAAGAAGAAAATGAAGATGCTGAGGGTGATGAAGAAGAGCAAGATCAAGGGCCACTTGCCTTAACCCAAGGTATGGGAGAAGATATAGATGAAGAGGAAGGTCTCAATCAAGAAGCACCAAAGGCTAAGCCAAAGAAGAGAAAAGCTCAAAAATAGCCATCTGCACAACCTAAGGGGAAGAAGAAGAAACCAACAAAGCCAAGCCCAACTAATCCAACTGCAAGGGTTGACACTAGGACTACAACACAAGCCACAAAAGAATAGGAAAAATAGAAGGCAACAGAACAAGGAGGACCTACAGAGAAGAAAAAGAGAAGAAAATATGTTGCACCTCTAGAATCAGACAAGGAAAGGACAGAGTCTGATGAAGATCAATTTAGATTGGTAATCCATTCTACCACATCTAAATTGGAAGGCATTTGCAATAATATTAGAGATAATGTAGATTTAACTGGTCTAAAGACCATAGATTTCAATAAATTTTCAAAGGAACAACAAAACATAGTGGAAGAATCCATCTACACTATGATGGCTAAGTTCAAGACCACCCCACTTGAACTAGATAACTCAATGCCTAAGGAGCTAAGCTCATTAGTTGAGAATAAGTGGCATTACAATCTCAAAATGGAGAAAGAAATAAGAGAATCTACATTGGCTAATGTAATGCTAGACCTTACTAAATGTCAAATAACAAAGGCTAGTAAGAAACATGGGAGCAAAATTGCACCCAAATACAGAGCATTCAAAATTTTGTAGAACCAAATAGAAGATGTTGTCCAAAAGTCCACACAAATGTGGAAACTAATATATGGTTTGACAACTGTGAAAGAAGGGTAGGAAGACTCATTTGAGGGTAGAAATGAAGAAGAAGAAGAAGAGAAAAAGAAAGAGGAAGAAAGAGAAAAAGAAAAAGATGACGGAGAGAAAGAGACAAAAAAAGAGATAGTGGAGAAAACACATGGTGAAGAGGCAACAACTGAAGAGCAATAAACTAAATAGAGTGTCCAAGACACCCAACTTACACCACCAATTCCTCCACATATAACACCTACAAATAAGGTAATTGTTACGGATGTTCCTGACACCTCAGCTTAGGACATCAATCCTTTAACTGCAGAGGATCTCAAAAAGACCCTTCACCAATCTACATTACAAGCAATACTTTGTACAAATCTAGTTTTGGTGAGTGTTGATGAGTTATAGAAAGCTATAGAAAAAATAATAATGGAGAAAGAAAGCACACAAGAACAATCTTCACAACCTACCACAACTACAACAGATCAACCCAAAGAGCAAGAAGAACAAGAAAAAATTGTTAAGGTTGATAGTATAGTTGCAACAACAACAACTGTCGAGGAGCAAGGAAAGGAACAAACAAGGCAAGATGTTCCTACTGCAAAAAGTCAAGGTGAACCTCCTCAAATCATCATTATTGATAAAAATAGTAGAGAAGAGGACAAAGAAGAAGATAAAATCCCTAAGGAGTAGGAGGCAATACAAACATTGGTGAACTTTCCTACCTCGGGGACTCCTAATAAGAATTCGAGCACTAATGTAGTCCCATTGCAAATTTCAGCATGAGGCTCAAGCTTCACCAAGGTTGGAAGGGTACTTCACTATGGAGACCCTGCACTTGATGAAGAGATAGTCATACCTAGTTATGACTCAAGAAATATGAACCTACAACAGATAAATGAAGTGCAAGAGGCACTAGAGAGAAGGAAGAAACAAGAAATACTCAGAAATGAGTATAGGTAGAAGCAAGCACTAGTGGAAATAAGGGACATATTTCTTGATGCATTCAGCTTACAAGTACTTGATGAAACCCAACCTATAATGGAGCAATTATCCAACATTGTGGACTAGGTATAGAATGAGGACCTAGAAACTAATGTTAAATTATTAGAATGGTCAGATAAGAAATTTTAGATGAAAGTAAATGAGAAACTATCAAGTGAAATAGCACTTTCACAAGTTGAATTGGCAAAGAAGATTGAGAAAGTGAAGAAAGTACTTGAGAATGTATTCTCATTATACAACAAGTTGTGTGATTCCTCATATTTCACATAGGAAATGAGCCAAAGGATACTAAGCTTGGAATGAAATCTAAAGATTTCCAACATTTAGCTACCAAAAGATCTAGCTCAGAGTGAGAAGCATTTTGTAGCTATGCTTCACACACAAAAAGAATTAGCTGTGTTGATAGCTAAAGAGGCCAATATTAAGGCCAAATTGATGTAGATTCAATCTTCTATTACCCCACATATGGAAGTACTCCATAAGGAACAAGCCTATGCAGAAAATGTTCTAAAGAAAGATCCTAATCTTTCTACTTTGGAAGGACTTGTATATCTTGTAGTAGAGATAGCCATCCAACATAAGTCATTGGAGATAGCTTTAGATAATTGGGATGCTTCTCTTAAGATGATTATGGAGGTAAATAAAACATTTTTGGTGAAATATTCTATTTATCCTTAGGACCCTTTGACATAAGTGTAAAAAAAAGGGGAAGATATAATGTTTTGGGGAAAATATGAATTAGAATGGTTACACAATACATTCTTTGATGGAAGAAATAAAGAATATCCAAATGGGGAGATATTCAGATTCACATTTTGAGAAAGTAATAAAGCCAAAAAGATGCAAAACTGCAAGAAGATGTGACAAGGAACAGATATAGAGTATAGGGAGTAGAAATGGGGTACAAATAGATATAGAGTATAGACAAGGCAAAGAGTATCAAATATATCAACATGAGACACATTCAACACAAGAATTTGGGTTATAGGAATGGAAATGGCACATCAGGTCAGGGGGAGCTACAAGATTTTGAGGTATACAAAATTTTGAATAAGTTTTTTGTAGTCTTGTATATATGCCAAATAGAATCTATAGTATACTCATAGAGATCAGATTTATAATGTCTAGTTAGGTGTTTTTTCAACTCATGTCAAAGGGGGAGATTGTTGGTCTTAGAATGGTTTTGACATTTGAGTGTCAACACACTTAAGAAAATTCTCAAGACAATGTTGAGTATAATATAGAAGCTAAGATACAATGTATGCTGAGCTAGAAAATTCAATAGGTGCCGAGTTAACTTTAGGTGCCGAGCAATCTTTAGGTGTCGAGCAAATTTCAAGTGCCGAGAAAAGTATAGATGCTAAGTCACTATAGATGCTGAGTGAAACATAATTGCTATAGGAGCCGAGTGAGCCAGTTTTCCTATATGTGTTGAGCATCAGCAACTAGTATGTGTCGAGTAACACATAATCAACATATGAGTTTGTGCCTTCACAAACTCAAATGTAAACCATTTTTGGAGCCGACACGGGATGAATCTTAAAGGATCTTGAAGATAAGATCGAATCTCTTGCATTACCTATGTAATCAACATGCAACCAATAAGAAAAATGTAGAAGGCATATAACCAATAAGAAAAGTGCAAGATATGAGTGGGAAATGAAGATTTAATATTGATCATAGATTCATACCTAACCCTAAGTCTTCAAAATATTTAAAAGGAGATTGAAACTCCATTATTTGTGTGTAGGAGAGGATATGTATGGGTGAAATATAGCGAAGTGCAGAAGAGCAAAAGACTTAGTGAAGAACAAAGGAGCATAGTAGAATCTAGTTGTTGAAGAATATAGTATCAAAACCTTGCTAAGTGACATATCAGATCAAGAAAGGATCAAATCAGTAAGAGCTAAACAAGGGTCTAGAATCAACAATTGAAGATTACAAAGCTATCAAGTCAAAGATTTTCTAATACTCTCTAGCAATTGTATTAGATATGGAAATCCTATGGACTTAGGTTGGCCTAGTAGCCATTTGTAAATCCTTTAACAGGGTGACATTCCAAATGAATGTACTAAAGTCCTTTAACTAGGCCTACTTTTAGTAGGGTAGTGAAATCCTTTAACCAGGTCACTTTTAACAGAGTGTAAAGTCTTTAACAGGATAGGTCTCTCCATTATACACCCCATTACATTTCATTTCATTTCCTCACACTTCATTTCATTTCATTCGTTATATTAATTACATTTTATTACATCACTTTTCATTGCATTACATTTTAGTATCTTTCATTTCACTTCACCCCATTACTTTATTTTATTTTATCATTTTTCATTCCACTACATTTTATCATATTTCATTCCATTACATTTTATCACATTTCCATTCCATTTTATCACATTTCATTCTATTATATTTTATCACACTTCTATTCATTACATTCCACTTCACTTCATTCCTTTTTATCACATTTCTTTTATTACATTTCATTTATCACAATTCATTACATCATATTACATTAAATTTCATCTCACTACATTACATCACATTACATCAAATTTCATACCACATTTCATTTCATCAAATTTCATTTCATTACATACCAAATTTTATTTCATTGCATCACATTTCATCACATACCACATTTCATTTAATTACATTTCATTTCCACCTCTTTTATTACATTCATACAATTACATTACATTTTTATTCATTACATTCTATTTCATTCATGCATCTTCTTACTTAACATTTCCTTCGCACATTTCATTAACACATTTTTCCCATTCAGGTCATTCAACCACTTCATTCACTATCCCCATATCATGCTATTCTATATACTATATCCATCATCCAAAAATATATCGATATCTATTACTATCCTATCAATCAAATCATACCATCACATGCATACATGAGTCCATGATATAACCAGTTCACAAGTCTGAACATAAAAAAAACTCAAATATCTCATACATCAAAATATCAAACAATATATCAAAGGATCACATCAACATGGATATAATCTAGACTACAATGACATAAATGTCCAAATGATCACATAATATGAACATCATCCTAAACCAAGTATATCAACATGAATATCCAATGATCTTCATCAATAAAAAAACATATGATAAGTACTACAATAACAAATGATATACAATCATCCCTATGTATCATCACCTACATGTGGCTAATCTAAAGGTCCCTACTCCCTGGGACACTTCTATCCTCTTGTAGAGCCTTCTCTATCACAAATATAAATGGTGTGCTAGGTATGGCTGTAGGAACTTGGCTAGTCATAGCTCCATCTCTACTTTGTGGTGGCAGTGGCCTTGGTGTCATTGTCTCTATAAAAGTATGTAGTGTGATCACCAACCCACCCATCTTGGCCTCCATGGCACTCATCTGGGTCTTTGTATCCATAGATCCCTTTGGCCTCTCTAGTTTTGTCTGCACATCTAGTAGTATCTACTACTACCCTTGTAGCTGTAATCCTTATGTGCCTAACATTAAAGCCTATACTCACAACCTTTGTCACCAAATGAACTACACATCATTGGGTATTCTTGGCTTGACATGCTCTATCCTATCCTATCCAACACCACCATCCCACTGACTAGATCCTAAGCCACTACCCATGCCTCCTCTTACACTTGTCCCAAATTGGCCATGGATCCCTCCAATCCTCCCTACACCCACATCTACTGGCCTCTGCACTGGACCCTGTGTAATTCTCCTATGTGGTAGTACCACTGTTGCTCAGCCTCGACCCCCATATCTCCCCTGTGCTCTAACTAAACCTCTAGCTCTCACTCTAGCTCACTACCTCCCTCTACCTCTCCCTTTCCACCATCCTCATCCCCATCCCCATCCTCTCCTCCAATCAACTACTCATCAATACTAGGAATAGGCTCTACTACATGATCTGTGCATCACAAGAATGGATGCTCATGGAACCATCATGCATAGTCTCACTCCATTCCTACATTTTCCTCTCTATCTCTCAATGGCCATGGTTGTGGAGTATCCATCATCTAGAGAAAGGCCTCAAGGCAATCCTCATACTCCAAGGTTAGCCTCTAATTTCCCTCTCTTCTTGAAGCCAAGCATAATGTGCTAATCCTTATGGCATGCCCTGTCGCCACCCAAACTATCTCACAACCCACTTGAAATAAAATCTCTCTATCACTATGGGAATCTAACCAAGAAAATATCTTGGGCCAAAGAAATATGCCATCTCCTCATCATCCTTAGCCCATGGCTCAGCAAACCTATATGGTCTCCACACAACCTCATCAATGTCATCCAATATCTACTGACAATACTCTATCTTGCCCAGATGGGGCTACATAATCACACCCAAATATGTGTATATGTAATGCATCTCCTATAAATTTTGTTATACACATATCAAGTGAGTGATGGGTAGATGTTTCCATGTCCATAACTATAAAAATATCACCCCTACTGACAGTGATGAGGCCCCAAAATATACAACCTAATACAAATCATGATATAAGTGGACCAATATGTAGTTGCCCCATGAAAATCTCTGCGGCTGATCAATCATGTCCTTTATCAAATGGCCCCATCCAACTAGACATCCCCACCCTTTTTTGTGTGGCAACAAAAACCATCCTACTAGTCCAACCAACACCATCAAAAATGGCTTATACTGCAACATCTGGAACCATGATACACTATCATCACCAATGCGACTATCTCCCAAAAAATATCTAAATGTAGTCCCATCTATAGTTTCCTCATAGTAAACTAGATCTCCTACTTTTAGGATCCATAATAATCAATATACATCCTTAGGAGTCACAATCATCTCACCCATAAGCATGTGGAAGGTGTTGTGGTCCAAGTGCCATTATTCGGCCACAATTGTTAATAGCCCTTTGTTCACTTAGAAATGGGGCATTTGTAGCAAATAGGTGAACCCACGTATGTCAATCACTTATCACTCCTCAACTAAAAATCTTCCTACAACCTCTAAGGGCTATGGATACAATTCTTACACCATAAGCTTTCACCCATATACCTATTTTCATCAAATAATCAAATGACAATGTCAATTTTCATCTCAAGTGATCATCATACGTCAATCTACTATCACGATCTAGCTACTCCACTAGTGGTTCTATCTTGGATCTGTTAATTGTCCTCCTCTATATCGTAAGCCGAACATGTTTATTTCCCTACTTTGTATCCTGAGCTGGGGCATCATTCTCTATTTATCTATCATCATATTGATCCTATGACATTACTTTATGACTACCTTCTTGACTATTGTTTTCTTGTTATGACAAACTACTATCAGACATACCCACAATCTAGCCTTTTGTATTATCTCGCACTAAATCATGGCTTCACAATCTATTTCTTCTATTCAAGTCCCTATTAGCACCATTCTAACATGCACATGCACTTCAAAATTACTACGTGCTATTCCTTGGGTCATATGTGCTAATAGATCAAACAAATGCACTAAATAAGACATATGTCCTATTACAATAATCATAAACCCTATTACATACCTCAGATGCACTGTGTAAGGGGAAAGCACTATTAGAACATTCATATGCACTATTTAAACAAGCATAAGCGCTATCAAATGTAAAAGCACTGAACTATCCTTCATATGCACTTCAACGTGACCCATCACCATGATTTTATGGACTTGAAAAACCCTAAAAGACAAATGCACTAATCTATGTCTCATATGCACTACAAGATCCTTCAAATATGTTGAGAGACTCATATGTGCTATTGTAAAATGTATATGCACTATTCTTTCACTATATGCACTAATTCATCCTTCGAATGCACCATACTATTAGGTGAATGTGCTAAAAGATTATGAATGTGCTAAAAGAATGAGTAAAATTGCTAAAACATCTAACCTACCACATTTACAAAAAAAATTCATGCAAAATTCAAAAAAAATCAAGTAAAAAATTCAAAGATCTTAAAAATAGAGGATCTCAATGACTTACCAAGGTACTATAGTTAGTTGGATGCTTATACTTGCAACCCCTCTCAAATATATGCTCTCATAAAGAGACCACTATCCTGGGTAGCTTAGAGCTCCAAATCATCAAAAGAAAAAGGGAAGTGTGAAAATGACAAGGGCAAAAGGTATTTTGACCCATTTAACCCTACTTAGGGGTATTTATATGTCCTTTTCACCACATTTACCCAACATTAGAGCTTTTATTGGCTCACTCTCTCGACTTCGGTATTGTTTTAAACCAATTTGATCATCTTCATCTATCAATTATCAACATTTGAGAAACAAAATTGGAATATCTCTATTTTGCACATTCATTTTTCTAATTTTATTTATGAGGGGGTAGTATATCCATATCAAAATGAGGCATCCAAACCAAGGCATCAAATTTTTTTGAAAAAAAAAATGTTCTACCCTAGCCAAAATATCAAACAAAAATGGGGCATCCATGCATGACATTGCCATATCAAACTTTGAATCAAAAAAATTAATGACATCAAATATCAATAGTCAAACATCATATCAACCTCAAAACATCGAAACACCATCGATTAGATATTCAAACATTAGAATTTGACCTAAAATTAGAACCATCTTTGAACTAATATGCTTTGCATATTAGCTCAAAGAGGGGCATTTGTAGACACCCAAAAATTGGCAAAGACCTAAACTACACAATTTTGATCAATCAACATGATTTAAGGATGAAACTAGAGGAACACAATAGACTTTCAAATCAAGGATCACATTAGGTCATTAATTGATCAAATCATCTATCAAATCAATAAGACCTAAATCAATATTAAAAAGAGGAGAAAAACAATTCAAAATAATAAAATAGAATTCAAAAAGGGAAAAGGAAAAAGACAAAAGTTTGAATAAATAGAACATTTTTTAAATCAATAAAGTCATTTATCCTCACAAAAGTGAAAAGCCTCCTTTTACATTTAAAAGAATTGGGAAATCCTCATTTATCCTCAAAACTAAGTCTATTGGACTCTTCCTCCTTGTCCCTTGTGAGATATTTTCAAGTTTCACCTCCACCCTCCAGTCAAAGGTAAAATCCTAATTCTTACTCCAACCCCTTTAGAAATCCTATAAATAGGAGGGGAATTCAAGAGCTAAGGGACCCAAGTTTTAGGTATTTGCACTATAGGCACATTCTGAGTTATCATCTCTTTAGCATTGTCATTATAGCAAGTTTATGTCATTTTGATAGCATTTAAGCTTTTCTTTTCATGTTATTTAGTATCATTTTAGCACATGTTTAGCTCCTTGCATATTCATCTAATAACATTCTAGAGTTTTTACATGCATAAAATCTACATTTTAGTCATAGATCTTATTCTTGTAGATCTCCATTTTAAGCATACTCCCATTCTAGAACTGTCACTAAGATGCTATTCTGAGAGAATTCTTAGTAGTTGTAGTTATGGAAATATGTGATGTTGATAGAGTTCACATTTTGGCAATGATTTCTTGGGTTTAGTTTAATTCGTTGTCATTTTATCTGCACTCTGCATTAAAGTCTCATGAATACGTGAATATACCATGTATAATATATACATACATACATATATATGTATGTATGCATACATACATATACATATACATATACATACATACATAAATACATACATATATATATATATATATATATATATATATATATATATATATATATATATATATATATATATATATATATATATATATATATATATATATATATATATATATATATATATATAATGTGTAACTTTAGTTTAGTCTCATGAGTTTATCCAACTAAAGCTACCAAACATCTTAAAAAGTTCCATTAGTGCAACTAATTTTTAATTTTGGTACATGAATTTTTGTAGAAATTGCAGATTTTAGTGACTATACGTGTCCAATCCTTGATGTTGAAACTTTAGAGGCTTCATTCAAGATTGTACAAATAAATTTTTAGGTTTTATAATTTTTAAAGTGCATGATTTATCATCTACTTCCTATAATTGATATTAAGGATGTAAATACCACTTTCACTAATTGGTATTTTTTGGTCTATTTAGGTACTTGTAATTGCTTGTAGCCTTGAGGTATCTTGTGTGTTATTTGGTTGTGTTCATTATAGCTTCTTCTTCTTTTTTTGTAATCATCAAAATCATAAGTCTACTTAGTCATTTTGTTGGTGGGAATTGTGCATGCATTATAAATAAAGTGCGACGATCATCTACTTCAAGGACATTCTTTGATTTATGCATTGTGGGGGTGTGCAATGATTTTTGATCTCATTTAGTTTCATGTGTGAAGTGTATAATGGGTAAAATTATGGAATATAGAATTCGTCTTATTATTGTATGTTTTACTAGGGATAATTATGCATCATGGGCAAAGGGCATCATCATATATTATAGATGGTAAAATTCTTGTATAATTTTTATTGACTTGTTCGTCATCAAAATTCCAAGTTAAAAAAATTATCTTGGAAGAAAAAGATTTGGGATATCATAGGATTGCATACAATATTAGTACATCTTCCTTCCCTAGAGTCAAGTCATTGAGATTAAATATGTTGAATGCCTATGCACAATTTGGATCATTATTTGGGAACACTTTGGAGGTCCTCATGCTCCTCCATTTCTAGTTGATCCAGTTGTAGATTGCCTCATTCCACTTGATGATGTATATAAAATTCCTTATGATGATCCTACCATAAAGAAGATTGCAAATCTAGCTTTCTTAAGAGTTATTATGATCTGATGGTTCATTGTGTTTCACCCCCTACTTCTTCAATCGAGGTCACTTTTAATATTGCTTTTGAGGACCATGCTTGTGTTCCTTCAACCATGGATGGTTTTAATTCCATTTAATAAGGTATTTATTGTCTTCTATACATAGATCCATGGGATGACTTTTTGACATACATTTCAAGTTTGTTTCTAGAGTCCTACATTGAGGATTTGGGAGACATCTTTGATAAGGATAATCCCCCTTTTTTTTAATTAGAAGAGAACTCATTGACTCTCATCTTTATTATCCACTATCTCTTGTGTTTGAGTTTAACATTATTTTGGATCCTTTGGTACAACATTTGGGTCTTTAGAGATTATTTTTCATGAGTCTCAAACTTCACTTGAGATGTCACATTGCATGGTTTCTCATACTCTTGTGTTAGAGATTCCTATTCAGTTTCTTGAGACATTAGAAATTTCAAGGGTTCTTCCTATATATTGGGGAGGATCTATTGATAGATCTATCGAATTATTCCTTCCCAAGGGGAGGAACATCATTTAGTTTTCGTAGAGAAATTTCTACAAGGATCTAGGAGAATCTACCATTAGTTTACCTTCTACATTAAGGGGGGGGCCTTTTCTCTATCTTCTTACTTGCTATTTAAAGGACACATCTGTGTCTTTGGAGCTTGATCCAAATTCTTACATGTGTTGGATACAATTGTCTAATTGTGTATTTTCTTTGATGCTACACAAATATCATATTAGTTTTCAGTTAGTGTCTACCAAGCTCACTCAGGCATTGAAGGAATTTAGGCAGGAAATAGCGTTAACTGAGTTCTCATGGTTAGCAAAGAAAAGGTGGACATAGTTAGTGTTCATTGAGTTCACTTGGTTACCAAAGGATTTTTTCAAGTTTTTAGTGTTAACCAAGCTTCTGTTAATTAATACAGGAAATCATCTTAGAATTAGTGTTTACTGAGCAAGGTCGGCCAATGAAGGATTTTATTATTTTGGCATAAGAAGCTTAATTATTTTAAGTATTATTTCTAGCCGACTATGTTAATGATTATTGATTATTGTAATTTGAATTTGAGTCGACTTGACAATCTAGATGGTATAAATGAAACGTCAAGTTGAGATTTCTAGTGTGTGTGAAAGTGTATTGATTGAATTAAGAAGGAAAGAGTGAGAGAAAATTTGAAGGATAAGTAGGCATCCTTGTGGAGCAAAAAAATGTTATTTGATTAGGAAGGATCAAGTATGAAGCAAAATAGATATATGTAGTTAGCAAATTAGTTGTATCACAATCAGGTCATTTCATTGTTATTCTTTAACCATTGTAGCAGTGATCTAAAATCTCTTAACAAAGTTGGTTTAACAACTAGTTGTAAATCCTCTAACAAGGTGATAGTTCCATTGAATTATTTTAAGACCTCTTGCAAGGATTCTCCTAATAGGGTGATTAAATTCTCTAACAAGGTCACACCTAATAGTGTGTTTTGTAACCTTTAACCGGGCTGGCTTGTAATAGGGCTCATTTCATAAAAGTGAAAAATAGTAAATAGTTACATTGGTGGTTTTTCCCATATTGGGTTTTCACATTAAATCCTGGTGTCTCATTTGTTCATGTTATTTCTCTTGTGCTTGAAAATTAATCACTATTAATGTTTTAAGATTAGCTAAAAGTAAATCACACTCTGCATTTATCGAGTTACAACATTTTATGTATGTTTATCGAATAATAGCCGCAATTTGTTTTCTCAGTCTAAATTTTATTGATGACATCTAAGGGATCTAGATTTATTTTAGTGGTAACTAATTCACCCCCCCTCTCAATTACTTCTATATTTCCAACAATTGGTATCATAGTTTTTAGTGCTTGCAGGAAAGGTTTCAAGGACCTATCATGATGTCTTACAAGAGAGAGATTCCAAAGCTAAACAGAGACAACTTCTCAGCATGGCAAGGACTCATGATACTTCATCTGGCCACCATTAGTGATTTAGGCTTGTAAATACCTTGATGAAGAATACACAACCCCTATTGGTAAATTATCTATTGTAGATATTGTTGAGAAAAAGAACCATAACATCATGATGATTGATATTGCATCTGCTCTTAGCTATAATGAATTTGATGAGATCAAAGATTGCAAAACTACTTTTGATATATTGAACAAGCTAAAGGACATCCGTGGTGGTGGTGAAAATGTAAGGAGAGCCAAAGAAGAAAGCCTTAGAGGACAGTTTGATTAGATCGGAATGAGAGAAGATGAAAATGTTGCCAAATATGTGGAAAGGATCAAAGCTAGTGTCAATGCAATTAGAGCTTCTAGAGGAGAAATCAGAGATGAAACTATTGTAAGTAAAGTTCTTAGAAAATTGCTTCCCATCTATGTAATTACAGTATCTACTATTCAAGAAAAGAGGTGTGAGCCAAATCACAAGATAAGTTTTGATACCTTAGTAGGAAGATTGATAGCTTTTGAGCTAGAAAACTATGGCAACTATGTTCCAGCTTCCAAAAATATTGAATCTGCATTTGAGGCCAAACTTTCACTCAAAGAGAAAGGCAATAAAATAAAGGACATCTAGTTAGAATGTGAAGAAGAATCAAAGGAAAGTTCTGATAGTGATCTTGAAGTTGTTGAAGCTTTACTTGCAAAGAAATATTCTAGAAGCAGAGGAAAATACAAAGGTAAAGTTTCCCTAATCTATTTTTCATGTGAAGAAATTGGTCATATTGCTGCCAGGTTCCCAAACAAAGAAAGCAAGGATGAGAACAAGAATCACAAGTACAATGGCAAGAAGGATTTCAAAAATCAAAAATCATACAAGGAAAAAGGTAAGAAGACTTGTTTTATGGCTAAAGATTTTGATAATAGTAAATATGAAATAGTATACATTGCTGTGAAAGATGAATTTGATGAAGAAGAAGATAAGATGACACTTATCTCTCATGTCAATAAAAATGACACATGGATCAAAGACAATAGATGTTCACATCATATGACTGGAGATAAAACAAAATTTGAACACTTTGAATACTATGGAGGTAGTGTAAGGTTTGGAAACAATGAACCTTGTTGCATAAAAGGGAAAGGTCAAATCTCATTAACCAAAGAACTTGTATGTGACAATGCCTATTGGGTTGAAGGACTAAAACATAATTTTCTGAGTGTGGCATAACTAATCAACATTAGATTCAAGGTAGAATTCATGCATGGCAAGGAAAGACTACTGGATGACAAAGGGAATCTAATTGGATTAGGCAAACAAACAAGAGGTAACCTATTTTATCTTGATCTTGATGATTGTTCATGTTTTATTGCTCAAATGGAAGAAATTTGGTTATGACACAGAAGATTATGTCATGTAAACTTGGTCAAGATAAGAAAATTCAAAAAAGTAAGAGGTATCCCTAGTTTGAAGAAACCAAATGTTGGTTTATGCAAAACTATCAGATTGGCAAAATGGGAAGACTAGTTTTAAGAGGAAAATTTATTAGTCTTAAGATGTCTTGGAAATTGTGCATACTAACCTATGTGGACCCATTGGAATAGAAAGCTATAGTGGATAAAAAAAATTATTCTTTTTGTTGATGACTATTATGTATCTTAGAGAAAAGTCAGAAGCATTTGAGAAATTCAAATGGTATTTAGCAAGAATAGAGAAGGAAACATAGAAAAGATTGAAATGTTTAAGATCAGACAGAGATGATGAATTCATCTCCAATGAATTTAATAACTTTTGCATTGAAAGAGGAATTAAAAGTTAGGTATCAGCCCCTGGTACTCTCGAGTAGAATGGAATAGCTGAAAGAAGAAATAGATCCATCATGGATTGTGCAAGGACTCTAATGATTGAAAAGAATGTTACTATCAAATATTGGAAGGAAGCCATCAACACTGTAGTTCATACTTTGAAGCAAGCACAATTTAAGAAGGTATAATCTTGGTATATTCTTGTAGAAGTGAGGCATATAGATGTTTGAATTTGTCTACTCATAAAATCATAGATAGTGTACATGTGAGAATTGATGAGTTTGAAGAAAAGACTGAAGAAGAAAGCAAAAAGGAACCAAAAGACTATAAGAGATTTGTTTGCTTTGAAATTGATACATTGCCAGACACATCTATCAATAAGGAGACTTCACCTCCCAAGTCTTCCTTAGTTACTATGTTGCAAGAAGTTCAAATCAAGTCACATTCTGAAGCTATCAAGCTAATGCCTACTAAGTGTGAGCAACCCAAACCAAAAGTTTAAATTCAAAATGAAGACAGTGCAATTCATTCAAAAGGAAAAGAACTTATATTGTTCAAGTATGTTAGAAGGCATCATGCACTTGATTAGATTATTGGAGATAAATCAAAAGGTACTATGACAAGAAGAAAACTAAAAGGTACATGTTTACTTGCTGATTTTGAACCTAGAAGTGTTAAAGATGCATTGGAAAATGAAAGTTGGATTGAGGCTATGAATGAAGAAATAGAAAAAATAGAGAGGAACACAACTTGGACCCTTGTTCCTAGGCCTAAAGATAAAAATGTGATTGGACAAGTATCAAGAAATAAAGCAAGATCAGTATGTAAACGCTATTCTCAAGACTTTTGCTTGTGTTGCAAGATTAGAAGGTGTTAGGACTCTTCTTGCATATGCTTCTCACAGAGGATTCAAAGTATATCAGATGTATGTTAAATCTGCATTTCTCAATGGTATACTTGATGAAGAAGTCTACATTGAACAAACAAAAGGTTTTGTTAATCCAGACAAAAAGGACATGGTCTGCAACTTGCACAAAGCACTATATGGTCTGAAACAAGCTCCTAGAGCATGGTATGAAAGGTTGCACAACTATCTTATACAGATTGGTTTTCAAAGAACTAATGATAATAGTAGTTTGTATATCAAGGAAGGACCAGATAACAAGATTGTATTGGTAGAAATATTTGTGGATGACACTCTAATTACAGGAAATGATGATCCACGCAAAGAAGTTTTAGAACAAATGAACAAAGAGTTTGAAATGTCCATGTTTGGTGAGATAAAATTCTTTGTTGGATTAAAATATAGCAAAGAAATAATGCTATCTAGATTACTCAATCTAAGTATATCAAAGAGATACTCAAGAAATTTGAAATGGAAGATTCTAAACTAGTTGGAACCTCCATGTTTATTGGACCAAAGCTTACCAAAGATGATGATTCAAAAGAGGTAGATCAAACCTTATATAGATCAATGATTAAAAAATTATAGTATGTAGTTCATACAAGGCCTGATATTGCTTTAGTAGTTGGAATAGTGGCAATATTCTCAGCTAAACCCAAAGAAAATCATATGATGGAAATCAAAAGAATTTTGAGATATCTGAAAGGTACTGAAGACTATGGTTTATGGTACAAATTTGGACGAAACTTAGACCTAAAGGTATTCACTCATGCTGATTGGGCAAGAAATCTTGATGACAGAAAAAACACAAGTGGTGAAGCATTCTTTCTTGGTAAAAGGTTGGTATCTTGGACAAGCAAGAAGCAAAACTGCACATCCCAATCTACAATAGAAGCATAATATGTTGTAGTGGTAGTGAATTGTTCTAACATTGTTTGGTTTAAAAAGTTTTTGGAAGACATGAAGGTTGAGATCAAAGAATCAATTGTCATGTATTGTGATAACACTAGCACAATTATCATATCAAAGAACCCAGTGATGCATTCCAAAACTAACCACATTTCTATAAAATATCATTTTGTCATAGAATTAGTATAGGACAAAGAAATAAGATTGGAATATGTTCACACAAAAGAACAAATTGTAGACATATTCACCAAGCCATTACCTAAGGATGCATTCCTATATCTTAGAGGTAAGTTAGGGGTCATTCCCCTATCTGAAGCTCACTAAATAAAGTTTTTGTGATGCATCAATAGGAACCAAGTTGAAGATCAATTAGTTGATGCAACATAGTCAAAAAGAATATTGCATATGAATTAGTACTCAAGGTACATTGATACTAATTTGGTATGTGTTGTCTTTGGCATGTGTTGTTAAAGAGGGAGAAGATTATTGTCATATCTTTCTAAAATTTGTTTATATCTTTCTGAGGGAGAAGTATAGTGTCATAGAAGTTATGTAATTCCTTCATAGAGGGAGATTACTACATGAAAGAAATGAAGCTTTTGGTGAAAATCTAAGAGGGAGAAACTTTCTATCAGAGAAAGTCTTGTTCTCAAATTTTATTATGCTATGACATGTTGTGTTGCCATCAATGCCAAAGAGGGAGATTGTTGGATAAAATTGTCTAATTGTGTGTTGTCTTTGTTGTTACACAAATGGCATATCAGTTGTCAGTCAGTGTCTACTGAGCTCACTTGGGCGTCAAAGGAATTCAGGCAGGAAACAGTGTTAACTGATTTCTCACGGTTAGCGAAGAAAAGTTAGATAGAGTTAGTGTTCACTAAGTTCACTTGGTTACCAAAGGATTTTTTCAAGTTCACAGTGTTAACCAACCTTTTATTGGTTAACACAGGAAATCATCTAAAATCAGTGTTTACTGAGCAGGGTTAGCCAATGAAAGATTTTGTTGTTTTGGCATAAGAAGCTTAATTATTTTAAGTATTGTTTATAGCCAACTATGGTAATGATTATTGGTTATCGTAATTTGAATTTGAGCTGACTTGACAATCTAGATGGTATAAATGAAAGGTCAAGTTGAGATTTCTAGTGTGTGTGCAAGTGTATTGATTGAATTACGAAGGAAAGAGTGAGAGTGAACTTGAAGGATAACTAGGTATCCTTGTGGAGCAGAAAAGTGTTATTTGATCAGGAAGGATCAAGTATGAAGTAGAATAGAGATCTGTTATTAGTAATTTAGTTGCATCACAATCAGGTCATTTCATTGTTATTCTTTAACCATTGTAGCAGTGATCTAAAATCTCTTAACAGAGTTGGTTTAATAGCCAGTTGTAAATCCTTTAACAAGGTGATACTTCCATTGAAATCTTTTAAGACCTCTTACAAGGCCACTCCTAATAGGGTGATTAAATCCTCTAAAAAGGTCACACATTTTGTAACCTTTAACCAGGTTGGCTCCTAACAGGGCTCACTTTAAAAGAGTGAAAAATAGTAACTAATTACATTGGTGTTTTTTCCCATATTGGGTTTCCACATTAAACCTTGGTGTCTCATGTGTTCATGTTATTTCTCTTGTGCTTGAAAATTAATCACTGTTAATGTTTTAAGATCAGCTAAAAGTAAATCACACTCTACACTTATCAAGTTACAACATTTTCTATATATTTACCGAATAACAATAGCAATCAGTTTTCTCAGTCTAAGTTTTATTGATGACATCTAAGGGATATGAGATTCATTTTATTGGTAACTAATTCACCCCCCCTCTTAGTTACTCCTTCTATATTTCCAACAACATGGACTAGTTATCATTAGTTCCTTGTTTTTTGCCTTCAATTGGGTATGTTCTTGATTAGTTTATGGAATCTTTATCAACTAAGAGCATCATGACACATGAGCATACTTTAGAGACATTATTCTTAATTTGGATTCCCCTTCCTTTATCATTTCTACAATGAGAAGCCTTCTTGCACGTGTATTTTATGTCTCTTCTTTCTTAGGGGAGAACTATTTTTTGCAAGCATTGGACTATGTTTTTCCTTCAAACACTCACCATTCTTGCAGGACATTGTTCACTATGAGGGGGGATAATTTCTCCATGTTTCCTTCCAATGGGGAGATTCTTGATTGTATTCACATTATGTATTTTACAATGAGGGCTATTGATTACTCCATCCATCCATGCATATTGTTTGTTTTTTATCTATCTTTTTGAGGGCGAGTTTTTCCCATGAGGTTTTCTGTCTTTCTCTACTTTATGTGAGATTGTGTTATTTTTGAACTTGCATAGTGTACATGGGTATCTAACATGGCCTAGTACCTAGGACCCATTATGCATTATCATCTAACATTATGAGATTTAGTGCATTCCTCTAAGTTATACATAGGGGGTATCATGTAACTAACTAATTATAATTATAATTTACTTAAGTTTATAAAAGATAATACATTTAAATATTAGTTTTCATGTAGACACATATGAGTTTGTATTTTGTTTTAGCATGTAGTATAGGAAAAGTCCACTTTGTGTGGAGTTATTTGTTATCTCATACTACTTTATGTGTGAGATCCACCTTTAGATCTCTTATTACATTATCATTCTCTTATTGTTGCACATACTTTGTTGTACGATGGAGGATGATCCATCTTTAGTGGACATGTGATAGCACTTTCTGTGATTGATAGGTTATCTCTTTCATCATTTCTAGTTATCATGCATTGCCTATATATTCAGGCACATATACTCTATAGTTATCAATTGCATATGTTATTATTTTGGCCATTATCGAATCAATCAATTAATCATATCATTTTTTCTATCTATTTTGTGCTATCAATTGAGCTTCTACATCTTGACATTTTTATTCTTTTCTTTCAGCCAATTCTTATAGAGATTAAGTATTTAAAAAGTTATATGTTTTATGTTCTCATTATGACTATTAATGGTTTCCACTTTCTTTTCATTTTATCTTTTAATGGGTTTCAATTTTGGTGTAAATGGTTTCTTTAATTAAAATATATTTGTTATAGGGTTTCAATTGGATTATTTATTGTTTTTTATTGTATTTCTAATATAAGGAGTTGAGAGCTTAATAAGTTATTTTTATTTTAGTTCCAATATGAATAGCAATAATTTCCACTTTCTTTTCTATTTTTTTATTATAGGACTTCAAATTTAGTATTAAGGGTTTCCACTTTCTTTTCAATTTATCTATTATATATTCTATTTTAGTGTTAAGTGTTCCCACTTCAATTTCTAGTGTTAAGGCATATGTTCTATTGGTGTTTCAAAACTGTAGATTCCAACAACTAGTACTAGGATACAAAAGATAAATAAATGCCTAAGGATTATCTAGTTCCCATATTCAACAAAATTTATCTCACACTTGGACCAACATGATAGAGCACAAGGACTCTATACACTTTAGGTTCTATAGGGCCAAGGCAAGTGCACCTAAGGATTTATTTGGCTTTTTTCATTGATATCCTTTCACAAATTTACTCATTGTAGTATAAAATGCTCAGAAATATTCTTGAAATGTAATCAACTTGTTGATTTACAATAGCTTACCATAAATTCAAAGAAAGTTGTCATAATAAGGGTATGATCAACAATATAGTTCTTTACTACAAAAATTAGATAATTGATTTAGATTTAAATGTGTGTTGTGCAATCAAGTGACTATATTAATTCACAATAATAATTTATGACCAATGCCTTATCCATTGCCATATAGAGTCATACTAGCAAAATCTTCACCTATTTAATTGGCTTGCAATTAAATTTACTAGTTGTTAACCCTAAACTCCATTCTTATGATATCCCTCCCATATACCTAGAAACCCTATCAATTCAACAAAGTACTTAATTCCTTGAATTAAAATCAATAATGAAATGATATACAACTTATCCTAGCTGCATTAAATTGAAAGAACTTTGCTCATTCATTCTCAAAGTAACAAACACATGAAAATGGAGATAAAAATTAGGGACACAAATATCCAAAAAATTCTCTTTGTATTAATTTTCCTTGAAAACCATACATTACTGATATAGGACTTAGAATACAACTCAAAATATGACAAATTCTATCATTTAGTATCCATAATCTTCTAAGAGTGCAATTTTGAAACAACATACAATTGACACAAAAATTGGACCAAATGCAATAGTATAACACTTAAAATTGTATAGGACTCAAACCCTCACTCCACATCTTGGAAATCCTTTTATAAACAAGGATTGAAACAAGCTTTATATGGGAGGACACATGTCAAAACTTGATTTGAAATCAAATACAAAGATACTTTTACATGTCGCTTTACAAAACATTCTTTGTATCCAGACAAAATTGGGGAAACAGTTGCAAAATTGGTAGGTGACACTTTCTTCAGGTGTTCTTAGCATGAATTTGTTTGTACTTTAACAACCTATCACTTTCATTGCCCTTTATCTCTATTTTTCTTTTTTTCCTTCTAACTGTGATTTTAACTACTCAATCACTATCCCCTAATGGTAGAGCCTTTATTCCTGCTATAACTTCCCAAATGGCTATATTAGTTTTCACATCTGGCCATGTGGCATCTCTCATTCCATTTAACTCTTAAAGGTACTTGCTCCATTTGGCATATGTTATAGCATTGACTTTTGTAGTTATTTTACCCATTTCTGACTCTAGTTTATATAGCATATCAATCAAATCATAAACTACTACAATATCTACCTCACCATTGCAGTATGACATAAGGCTAAAGTGATTCAAAATGTCATCAAAAGAGGATGACCATTCTAATCATTCCTTGACTCCTCAATCACTATCCAATATGCTAGGTATAAAATTTGGTGTTCCTGTGGCAATTAACTTCATCTTATTCTATATCAATTGTAATTTTCTCACAAAGAAACCATTTAATTCCTCCATGCTAAGAATTAACTTCCTAACAAAAATTATTAACCCCTTTGGTAGATCTTTCTTTTGTGTAAGCATGGGCACAAGGCTCTCAAAGAATCGGGTGTAAGGGCCCCATGTGGTGAATACGAGAGATAACAAGGCAATTTCCTAAGAACATTGATTCTCTGCCCCTTGTAGAATAAGATAATTACTATGAACATTTTGTGAGACAAATTTTAAGGAACTTATCTTCTAAATTAGAAAATTCTTGATGGTTCTAATTTCTATCTCTTTGGTGGGTTCCAATTCCTCTTCATCAACAACCATAGCTTTTGTTTCAGGTGCATAGCCCTATGTTTATACACCCCTATCTTCAATCTGAGTGTTAGATCTGACAAAAAAATTCAATACCACTATCTCATTTTCTAGTTGGAGATTTTTTCATTCCAAAACATAAGTCATTTTTGTTGGCGCTCAAAATTGTAGCCCCGATTTTGAGTACCATTGAGAAATTAAGCCCTATAAGCACTCTTTAATGCATATGTACCCAGCTATACTTTTGAGCCCCAAGAGGTGTTCAATGTTTCTAACACTTTCCATGCAATGCATCTATATGTTTCATAAAGTTAAATTGACATTCTAAGATATTTCGTGAAGTCTTGTTTTGAGCATTTGTTAATTCTGCATTTTTTCTTAAGTGTCAAACAACGATAGAGCTTGTGTTTGCAACTGAATATCTTGCACCCAATAACGCTTCATGACTCACCACTTTGGGAGTATTTAATTTCCATATCTAAGAGCCTATTTTTTATATTTTGAGTCTATTTGACTAGGTTTTGAATCCCTCAAAGTTGGTTGTTTATCAATGTCATGCGGATGCAATTTATTCTAAATTTTGGGAAGTTCTGTTTGACATGTTATAACTTTGACTTGGTTGACCAAAATGCTAAAATTTCTATTGCATTGCATTTTAGAGGTCAAAGACTTGCTATGTTTCAAGTTTGAGTTTATGACAAATCTATTTGATCAGTTTTCGAACACGATTCCAAATGCAATTTCTAACTTTTTATTGGTGTCAAGAGGTGCAGATTGATCAATACCCCTATTTGTGATGTTATAACTTAAAATATATGATAGGTGAGATCAAATGGATTGTATCACAATTTTTTACTCCAAAAATACTTCAAGTGTGCCAATTTTCAAGTCTTGACAAATCCATCTGCACACTTTTCCAGGTCAATTCCATTTGCAAAAATCACCTTTTTTACAGTGTTTCCAGTCTACAAATTTTGAGTAGCTCACTTTGACTGCTTCCTATTTGCACCTAGTTATTCATCATGAGCTCAAATCACATATCCATACTCTCCTCATGACAGTAAACCAATATCCCAATTTTTGTCCTCCCAAGTGTCCGTCTACCTAGTTTTCAAAGCCAAATCCAAATGCAATTTACATTTTTTGACATATTTACTTGCAGGTAATTCTGAGAAGGTAACTTTGACAACAAATATCTTTTGACCCCAAATTTTTCATGAGATGAGATTTGACAGGGTGCAAGTGTGTGGAACACAGAATCAGTGTGCCAGATTCCAGAGCTTGATCAGGTGATTTGGTCAATTTTTAAGGCCAGTCAAAAGACCTCCTGACGCAAAAGTGACAGTTTGTAGATCAGTGGTAAAATGGGTTTTAGTTGATTAATTAGTGGTCAAACTTGGTTCTAATCAGTTTAAGGTGTTTGATGGATCAGTTTGCAATACCAATTGTTTGAAAACAAATTTCTTTTTAGTTGGACCCTCTTTGGGGCCCGACTAGTATCAGACTTATAAAGACATTGGGGTTTTAAAATTTCCATGAAGGGCTTATAATGGTTGTCATCATTATGTGTTTTGGTGTGAATATATATTTCCTCAAGATTAAATGGCATACTAGATTACATATACACTAGAAGTGAAAGACGATTGCTACCTGCATCCATAATCCATGATGGATAGTGATTGGGCTCAATTGCCATTAGAGAGTGTACATGATTTAGAATTTGCATGCCCTACTAGAGGTGATAATAATAAAAACTTGCTATTCCTTCCCTCATATGGGAAAGTTGAAGGATATTTGTGAGAGAAAGCTGATTTAATTGATAAACATGATGCACTTGTACTTATGAATGAATTTGAAGGCAGATTTTTCAGGTCAAAGACAAGGAACTCCACTTTGGGAAGCTATGAAAACTTGGAAGGAATATCATCATGATTAATACATCATCATCTTTGTGGACATTCATTCATGAGCTACCCATTGTCAATGGACCTTCACCAAATGTGAACAAGGTGATCTCTGCATTGTTTCATGTTGACATTCCAAGGAATGACGGTTTCAATAGAACTCCATCAACTTCTCAGAGGCCAAATTCTTCAACAATGAAGTCATCCCAAACAAGCCATGTGCTAAAATAGGGGAGGTCATTGTAAGAGAAGAATCAAATGTCAAAGAGAGAAGATCCTACGCTAGGCTTTAAGCCATGGCTAGAAAAGGCAGAGCCTCATACAATATGCAGAGAATTAAAAGGAAAAGCCATTTCTTTTGAAGGAAATTTGAAATAGAGATAAAGAAAAAGCTACTACAGACATAGAGAAGCACATAAAAAGAAGAAACTAGTGGTCCATGCAGACTAGTAAAGAAAAGGAAATCCACGCACGATAGTATTGGAGAAAACTCATGCATGAAATAGAAGCTCACACCAATTTAAAGGGGGGCCAGCTGAAATCCAAAGGACATGCCACCAATAGAAGAGGTTTCTAAGAAAAGGAAGATGACCCATGCATTAAAAGGCAAGTCCAATGCCATTGGTCAAGGGGGAGGCATTTCAAAGGAAAGAACACACACAAGCAATCAAAGCAAGCCCATGATCATGGCAAAGAAAGGAGCCAACGAATAAGAAAAGGGGCCCCACATTTTAAAGAATTTGTTTGAAGTCTAAAGTGTTTATCCCACATTGATAAGTGGGTGTATATTTTTCACTTTAAATACATTTCCACCCATAAGGTAAAATGTATTAAGAAAAGGCCTTTTGAAAGGCAAGGTTGTGGCATGAATAGGTGGGTCCTGGTCAGCCAGATGGACATTGTCAAAGCTAAAATTTTGAATGAACACACTACCAAAGAGATGTTGATGTGGATCCAGACTTGCGAGATGGTGCAACATAGAAAATTTGACGATCATCGCTACATCGCTAAAGGGAAGATGCAAGGTGGTTAACAAAGTGACATAATGACCATCAATTTGGTAGTGACACGTGGAGCCAGGTAGCACTAAGGTGGTGGTGAATGCGCACATAGGTGGCAAAGACATGTGGTAGCAAAGGATGAGTTTGTTAGAAAAGTTCACCGAAATCTAGTGGTTTCCATTTCACCACCAAAAAAATGAAGGCTTTTTGGCAAGTGACATAGTGACTTGTTAGAAAATCCAAAAATCTAGCAAGAGTTGGAAAAGATGTGTGGGTCCTACCAGAAAATAGAGCTAGTCAGAATGTGGCATGTGGCTTTAATTGAATAGTCAAAACTAGTCAAAATGCCACATGTGGCACTATTCAAATGGCTAAGGAGGAAGAGGAGTTTTCTAAATGTAAAATAGTACACTTTGCATTCATTGAAACCAAAATTTGAATTTTGTTTTAAAAATTAAATGTTCTATAGTTTATACTATAGAAAATTTTTAAGTTTTTTCATTTTTTTTGGTTTTTAATGTAAACCATGGAGTTCAAAGGCCTAAACTTCAAAGAGGCATAACTGGGGCTATTTTTATCCAAAATGGGTGCTCCAATATACTATCAGAATCGAGAAGATATAAATTTTCTAAATATGAAGTTAGTTTTTGTATAGGTGTTCACTGGTTCACACTATAAACCAATTTTTGATTCCCAAGGCATTCTCAATAGAATGAGTAGTTTTCACCATTGAGTATTAGAATTGGTTAGAGGGTAGATTTGAAGACTTGTTGAAGCCTAAACATGGAGAAAAATGATTTTGAAAAGTTTATTTTTCCTGTCGAGGTCATTTTGACTGATTTTTACTTTGGCTTTTAGTTTCAAATTGGGTATCAAAGTCAGTTATCTTTTCAACCAAATATCTCGGATATTTCTTACTTCTTGAGGCTAAATTATGGGGATTTGATTGATAGTTATAGAGAGAAGGTAGAGAGAAGGTTTTTTAACTTCTTGGGCAAGAGTTCTGAGTGGACACGTGTCAGTGGCATAATAGATCCAATAATTCACTTCTTTCTATATGTTTCCTTCTTTGATTCATTGTAAGGGTTGGAAAATATAGGAAAGTTTCTCTAGAATGAAGACATTTAGTAGAATTGGCCCTAGAATTGATGAAATCTAAATGGAAGATCTGGGATGTGCTAGTTCTAGACCATGACACTTTTGCTTTGGCTGTGACACTCCCTTCCCATCCCATCAGTTTCTCATTCCCACCATTTTCTCTCTTGTATGATGACATTTGTTCATTGTATGGTTTGGTTTATTAGGTTCTTTATGAGTTAATTTCATGCATTTTTATGTATTATTTCAAGGATATCAATACAAGAAACAAAAAATGTTGAGATTTAGTTGAAATCTTTTCTCATTTCTTATTGAGCTATGATATTTTATGATCTTTGAACAAAGAGCCTAGATCATAGTTGCAATCCCTTAAGGCTATGTGTTGCTTGTAATTCAAGGAATTATGTAAATGCTTCAAGGAAATCAACAAGGTTTCAAGTTTATTGAGGAGGATATCAAGTAAGAGTGAGATTTAGATTGAACATTGATATCCAATTTACAAGGTAAATGTATAGATCTAGAGTCTTGGCATAAGATATGTGTTCTAGATATCCAAAATGCATGAGGGAGATTCGTGAATTGCCCAATGGATAAGGCACTGATCTATTATAGGATCATTAGTTTTTTGTTCATACCTAGTTTTCATCCACTTTCCCCATCCACATAAAATCAAATCAAATTCAAATCATCTCTACATTTTATGTTCAAGAGTTGAAAAGTCTAACCCTCACTCAACTTATGAATATCCTAGATTTGTAATTTTCTACTGTAAGATCTATGTCATTACATGATTTATTAGGAGACATAAGGGTTGTTATCTACTTAATAGATTTAGGAATATTCTTTTTGCACTAGTACCATATTGATTGAATCTAAGGTTCACCCACCTAGTTTTTGTAGAGCCTAAAATAAAAGAAGGGTCAGGCCTTATAGTTGGCCCGGTGTCTGAAATGACATGTTAAAAATGGGAGTTAGCTACCCCTAGATGTCTCTTGTTCTCATCAGGGTAATTTAAAACCTATAACATTTTAAAACACTAACAATCTCCTCCACACAATGCCTCCTGGTTTAAATCTACCTCTCATAGGCTTGTTCCAAGTTCTCTTCTAGGACATCAATTATGTTCTTCCCTATAGTGATACTGAAGTCATCAACCTATATATCTAGTTGCTTGATGTGGAATGAATATTCCAAAATATCACATTTGCTTTAGGGGATTCCTTGACCTCCATGAGGGTTGGCTTCTAGTTTTCTAGAGCTAAACTTCATATGGACATGGTTTGGGCATCAATGTTGTATCCAAGCCCTCTCAAGTTCCCCTGTTGATTCTCATCTTCAAATGAGATTGTTCTTTCCTACCTTCTCATTTGACTAACAAAAATGAGGAACTTATATCCTATCTTGGGAATATAATCATGCCACTCCTCTGTATCAGCTTTCTAGCCTCTTCTACAGTGAGGGTCTCACTTGCAAGATCATACTCTTTTAGTTTTTGTACCATCTTAGCTACTACCTCATCAAAGTCGCCTAGCTTCATCTATAGTGATAGTTCATTATGCTTCAATTTAAATAGGAGGATTTTTAATTCTTCTATTTTGATAAAAAATTCATCATTTATGAGTTCATTAGCCTCAATGATTTTTTCATCAATCATCTGAGATTGAAGATCCAACTTTTTATCTCTTTGTTCATCTTAAGTTGCTTGATCTACCAAGTAGCTTCTCCTTGCATTATTAAAGTATTTACTGCTCCTTGGTAGAATCTGTATGGCTTTTTCCTTTGCCTTTTGTGAAATGTCCATCATCTTTTGTTTCTTTGTCCTATTATGAGCCCACTCTGAGCTCTTTGGTTCGTCCTCATCATCACTGACTTCAATAATAATATCCTACTCAATAGATTCTAGATCTATTCTCCTTCTAATCTCCTCAGGGACTTGAGATGAGATCTCATCAAAATTTTCTATATATTTATTAAATCTAGATAGATAATTGACCTCATGATAGAATCTCTTGAAGGATGGGTCAACCTTTTTCATTTCTTATTCAAAACTTATTATATCTCTTAATTTCATCATTCTTTCTTTGCACACATTATCATCTAAAAAGTTAGAAAACACATCCTCCTTGGGCAGTTGATAATTTATAGTCTCTTAAAAAGCCATTAGTCTCCTTAATTTCCTTTTTTCCAATATCAAAGTCTCCAACCTTGGAGCATCTAAATAGAAATGTCCCTTTCCTAACATTCCAGCCTAGATATTCCATGTTTAAAGTGTTGACATTATGTTATATTTGTCATTAGTGACAACACTTATTCAACTCTATATAGTTACCATGCTCATCATTCAATCTCAAGTATTTACCAAGAAATCCATTGTTAACCAAGTTTCACAATTCATACCAAGCATTCTTTGAGCTACCAAGTGAGTGTGTAGTCTAGTAGTGTTTACCGAGCAGATAGTGGTCACTAAACTTCATAGTGTCTACTGAGTCATCAATTTGTGTGATGAGAAGCTAGTATCCACCGAGTGATGGATGTGTAGTGTTTATCGAGTGAAAGCAAGGTAAATAAAGGATTTAGTATCTACTGAGTGACACTATATCTACCAAGTCTCTAATGGTTACCAAGTTTGAAGCTATGTTATGTGATTAGTACAGACTGAGCTTCTGGTTCTACCAAGTGCATGATGATGCCAAGTAATGTAGTGGACATCGAGTATCAAAAGTTCACCAAGTTAGCTTACAAAACCCGAGTTTCTACTATTTGGCCAAGTTAGTAATATTTTTTTTACTTGTGTTTTTGCCGACCTTGTAATTGTAAATATTAGAATGGTATATATGTAATGTATTGTATCATTTGCAACATATGCATGAGTGTATCAAGGAATGGATATGTAATGTTTTGAGAAGAGTGAATGTGAATTAGTAGTAGAGTAGAGTATTCAACAAGGTCTACAAGGAGCAGTAAGGTTATATCAATCACAAGAGGTGATCTGTACTTCAAGGATCTAATCAGCAATTAAATTGTAAGTCAGATCCACTATTTCATCCTAACAGGTGAATCAGTTTTCTAAATCCTTTAACAAGGTAGACTTAATAGTCTTTGTTTAAATCTCTTAACAAAGTGCATACTTCATTATATGTTTGTAAAACCTTTAACAAGGTGGATCTAGCAATCCAAATTGCTCTTAATAGGGAAGATCATTAGAAGTAGTCAATGTATGCCTTAATAAGGAAACTTTATACTGCAGTATATACGTTTTATGGGTATCATCCCTACCCTAGTTTTACTTTCTATTCAAAAGGTTTTTGGGTCACCAAAATTTTGTGTTCATGTGTATGAATGTTTATCTTTTCTCATGTATGCAGTAGATTAGATGAATTAATGATGAATGGATTAAGTGTTGAATTAATTTAAAGTTTTTGAGGTTAGTAAGTCACCCCTCCCCTCTTAGTAACCTAGTTGGTCTTGAATATTTCCAAAAATTGGTATTAGAGCTTTGTGTTTCTTAGGATAAAGTTTGACAGCTTGAACAAAGATCAAGGAAAATGGAGATATTCAGACTTGACAAAGCCATTGACAATGAGAAGCTAGATTTGGAGATGGCCATAGCTCAACTCAAGGAAGCAAAAGAGCATCTTTCCCAATCCCTAAAAAGAAAAAAGGAACTTGCAAAAAAAATGAATGAACCAGTATGTTGAAGAAAAGATTGAAGACTTTTTCCGCTCAAATAATTCAGATGAAGCAAATGAGGCAATCAAAGAACTCCTAGAAAAGAATGGCTCTTTGCAAGAAGAGGTAAGAAAATTGAAAAGAGAACTAGAAATTTAGTCAATAAGAATGTGTGAAATCTTGGAACAAAAGAATAAGGCAAGTGAAGGCTTGGAGACAAGAAATAATGAAACTCAAAGTCAATCTCTTCAACAAGAAAGTCTTATCAATCAGCTCTCCAATGCAAATGAGGAAATCATGAGTCTGAGATCTGAAAATGAAAGTTTAAGGAATGATTTAATCACTGAAAGACAAATCAATGAAAGATTGAAAGCTGATCTAATTTTTGAAAAACAACTCAATGAAAGGGTGATGAAATCTCAAGCAGACATGGATCACTTGAATTAGCAAAGTGAGAAAAATCTCTATAGGCAAAAAGGTAAAGTAGGACTTGGATATAAAGAAGAAGGTGAATCTTTGAAAGAATGTGCCCAAATGAATCAAAGACCTACTTGCAATCACTATGGTAAGCTAGGTCATATATCAAATAAATGTTGGAGCAATGGAAAGGAAAAATTCAATGGAAAATGCTACAATTGTAGTCAACATGGTCATAAAGCTAATGAATGCAAGGAGAAACCAAAATTTGAAGGTAAATGTCACAAATGCAAGAAAAAAGGTCACAAGGCATCTAAATGAAAATCTAAACCATTTAATCCAGTTGAACAACTTGTAAAGGAAATATTTGGTTGGAACTACAATACTTGGTGTAGATGTCACTATTGTGGAGAATCTGGACACATTGGCATAAACTGTGCAAGGCATCACTTGAGAAAGAAGGATACAACAATAAGATTCCATACATTCACTGAACTTGGTCATATAGCTAAGAATGCATGAACATAGGAAATTTTGAAGATGAAAAGAAAGCTAAAGCTAATAATATCAAGAAGTAAATGAGATAGCAGTGGATTCTCAAATCTACCTAGAAAGCCAGTTCAAATGATGGCCATGTCACTCAAGAAGTGAGTGACTCCACCATTTCCAACTAGATTCTTAAATGAAGAACTAAAACTCTATCTTTAAGTCAAATCTTGAGCAGTTTCAATGAAAGAAAGTAGAAGATCCAAATCAATATTTTAGATATAGAGGGATCACAAGAAATCAGCATTCATCAAGCAAGGTTGGTCACAAACTCAACTAAGCTAGGTCAGGAGTTATAAAAGTTTTTTTCAAATGCCGAGTCACAAGATTCTACCAAAAAAGTGAGTGGATGATAGTCTATCATGCACTATGTCATTATGGTACCAAGCATTAATGGAGAATTTTTCATCAAAAAGGGCAGAATTTGACTTCATTTTTCAACACTACTTTAGAATACACATAGTAGAGTGATTCCAGGTGCACCCAAGAAATCACAAGTGAATTTGTAGAAAGAATTTCTCAAAAAAAAAATTCTCATTTTCCGAGTAGTAATGGCATCCAAAAGCACCAGCAACAGCAACTCAATCATTTGAGAGTAGGTGCTGGAATCAATAACTTCAAAGCACTCAAGTGAATCTAGGACTCTAGTAGAACAAAAAGAAGTTGAAGATCTGATCATGGACAAGGTAGGAAGATGGAAATTCTCTCCTGATTAGTTTGCTTCACAAATCCTTGCTCTCTTATTAGACAAAGTCAATGTTAGGTGGCAATCAGCTAAATAGACAACTAAAGACATATTTGAGTAATCCTTGAGAAAACTGCTACCAAATTTTTCAAATGTAGAGGTTAAGGTAGAAATGAAAAAGAATGAAGAGAAAATGATGATGAGATTTCATACTTGTCTAATTTTGGTAAAAGAAATTGAGCATGTGGTCAAGGATGCCACATCTATCATTTGAACAATCCTAGTGAAGATCTAGTAGAGATCAAGGATGATGATGATGATAGTGGAAATGAAGAAGAAGATAACACTCCATGTGTCACTTTTGATGTTGAGGACTATCAGGCATTAAAGAATGATGATGAAGAGAAAGAGGAAGAAGCTAATGAGGAAGACAAGGAAGGAGATGAAGAAAGTGATCCAATAAGAATAGTAGCATAAGTTATAGCCTCCCTTCCTCATTCTCCACCTAAGATTGTTACATCATCAGGGTTGGAGACAACTTTAGCAAATGTGATAACAACTACAATAGACACATCATCTATTTAGTCACTATTTGCTACCTCTCAGCTCTAGGTATCAATAATGGAAGTGTCTACCACTTCATCTATCGAGCTACAACCCTCTTCATTAGCTCTTGACTCATCTACATTAGTAGTATGTAAAGCATCTAGTTCTATAATTTTGTCAACAAAAACATTTATAGTAAGTTCATCATTATGTTCTATTGTTTTGTCTACTACAACTTTGTTAGCACCAATTTTTGTTCTAGTTAGTTCTTCTATTATAAGTAGTCTAGTTTGTGCTCCACCTATTGTTACTTCAATTTTGGGTACCACATTAGTTTTGGATTTAGTTAGCACTTCTTTCAGTTTTCCTTTAGTTGGTCCTATTCAAGCTTTTACTACAAGCCCAACTATCTCTGCAATTGTTTCTGTTTCTAAGTCAAAGGAAGTAAGATCAGAAGTAGAACCAAGGACACCCCTAAAAATTCTACTTACTAGTAAGGAAATTGATGATGATATTGATCTGGACAAAGAAATAGTAATTCCCAAGTTGGATCTGGATACTACAACAATTGATGAAATGAGACTAGTTAGTCAACTTTTGGAATAGAAGGTAAGGTAGAAACAACTTAGAGCTGAAAGAGATAGAGAGTTTAGAATAATTGAGAATGCAAAGAATATAATAATAGAGGCTATAGGTGTTGATGTGGACTCATCTCAACACATTTTGCTACAATTGGAAGAAGTAGTCCATAAGTTCAATGAGGATACTTCTGGTCAAGAGAAGTTAATTGAAAAGGCAGAGAAAAAGTTTGGTAATAAGGTGCTTGAGCACATTGCCATAAACCAAGTAGAACTATCCTCAATTTTGGACAATCTTGAACATTGTTTTTCCAATGTGACATCACTTTCTTCTAAGATTTGTGATGTTACCAAGTATACCAAGGAGATCAAAGAGAAACTCAATAAGATTGATGTAGATATGAAGGCCATGGCTCAAAAGCTATAGCTTGACCCTAGCTTCAGCCCATCACATTAATGTGAGATTTTGTTAGATATGTAGGCAGAATTGCTAAGAGAGGAAGCCAAGACTAGTTCCACATTGATAGATATACAAAACATGATCCTTCTAGTTATGGACTCAATGCAAAAACATGTATATTCAAAAACATTGGTCTAGGATAACAATTTTTCTATTACAGATCATATGATTGAACTTTTAGCAGAAGTTCAAGTGTCACCCTCCACCTACACAATTTTGCAAGACAACTAGGATAAGACATTGGCTCTTATTCTCAAGGTACACTCTGAGTTTCTCTCACATTTTGATGTCTCTATTTGAATATATTATACAACTCTTTGGCATTATTATCAAAAATGGGGAGTAAGAGATGATAAGAGACTTGTGGAGACAATAAGGGAGAAAATAGATTGATTTATGTATAGAATAAAAAGGATAAAAGACTCTATATATATTATGACTTATGTAAGGGGGAGATATGTACAAATGTATATACAACAGCTTTACAAAGATCAATTTTGAAAAATAAAAAATGAGTATGTCAGTGTACATAAGTCTTGGCTTATAAGTGTTTTTGTCACTAATACCAAAGGGGAAGATTATTGGCATTATGTTATATTTTTCATTAGTGACAAAATTTATTCAACTTTGTATAGTTACCGAGCTCATCATTTGGTCTCCAATATTTATCGAGCAATCTCGTGTTAACCAAGTTTCATAGTTCATATTGAGCATTCTTGAAGCTACCGAGTGAGTGTGCAGTCCAGTAGTGTTTACTAAGCAGATAGTGGTCACCAAGCTTCACAGTGTCTATCGAGTCATTAGTTTGTGTGATGAGAAGCCAGTGTCTACTGAGTGATGGATGTGTAGTTTTTACTGGGTGAAAGCAAGCTAAATGAAGGATTCAATATCTACCGAGTGACACTATATCTACTGAGTCTCCAATGGTTACCGAGTCTAAAGCTATGTTGTGTGATTAGTATGGACCAAGCTTCTACTTCTACCAAGTGCATGACGATGTCGAGTAATGTAGTGGACACTGAGTATCAGAAGTTCACCAAGTCATCTTAAAAAACCTAAGTTTCTACTATTTGGCTGACTTAGTAATATTTTTTTTACTTGTGTTTTAGTCAACCTTGTATTTGTAAATATTGGAATGGTATATATGTAATGTATTGTATCATTTGCAACATATGCATGAGTGTATCAAGGAATGGATATGTAATGTTTTAAGAAGAGTGAATGCAAATCAGCAACAGAGTAGAGTATTCAACAAGGTTTACAAGGAGCAGTAAGGTTATATTAATCAAAATATGTGATCTATACTTCAAGGATCTAATCAGAAATCAAGTTGTAAGTTAGATCCACTGTTTCATCCTAACGAGTGAATCATTTTTTTAAATCCTTTAACAAGGTAGACTTAATAGTCTTTGTTTAAATCTCTTAATAGAGTGCATACTTCATTGTATGTTTGTAAAACCTCTAACAAGGTGGATCTAGCAATCCAAATTGCTCTTAACAAGGCAGATCATCAGAAGTGGTCAATGTAAGCCCTAACAGGCCAAATTTATACTATAGTAGTGAAGTTTTGTGGGTATCATCCCCACCCCAGTTTTACTTTCTATTTGGAAGGTTTCTGGGTCACCAAAATTTTATGTTTATGTGTTATGAATGTTTATCTTTTCTCATGCATGCAGTAGATTAGATGAATTAATGATGAATGGATTAAGTCTTGAATTAATTTAAAGTTTTTGAGGTTATTGATGCAACCGCGCCCCCCCCCCCATCCACAATCCCTAATCTTTATGGAACATACTTTGGGATAAGATGGGGTGGTTGAAAACATCCATAAACCCTAATGACTGTATATTCTTCAAATAGAAATACACTTCCCTATTCATGCCCTAATTGCTTTCCGTCATCATAACATAGATTGGGCTTAACCAATTTCCTAACACTTCTAGGTATTCTTTCTACTATAGCCCCTAACCTATTCATAATAGGGTATAAAAAATCATTGTAGAAAGAAATAGTGTTAGAATAAGGGTAGAATATTTTCCATACCCTTGTCCATTATTACATAGGAAGCCTCTCTCCCCATTCTTTTGTACTCTCAAAGATTCTTTGATATGCATGAGTAATGAGTAGTGATGAAATCTGAAATTTTCCATCCTTCCCTCCTATGCTACAACAATCTTCATGAATTCTATCAACTATGTATGTAGCATAATCATACCCTACATTAGTGTAAGGGGCAGTGTGCAACAATTCAATCTAAACCTAGGGCTTTGTTTAATCCAAACACCATGTTTTGAAGATACCTCTGAAAATATTCAAGAGGCATAAACTCTCCCATCTCATTCTTATTTGGTATTTCTCCTCTTTGTTGGGATTACAAATGGGAAATGTATACTTCTAAGAGTGGGGTGAATTAGAAGTACTAAACTCTAACCAACAAAACTTTTCCACTTTAAAGCATTGCATGCATAAACATATAGAAATAACATGTAAACAAAATGCATCCACATAAACACTTGACACCAGATATGATTACCCAAAAACCCTCCAATAAGAAGGTAAAACTAGGGTGGGGATGACACCTGCAACTCTTTACTACTGTAGCAATAGAGTTCACCTATTAAAGTTACATGTTTTGACCATTCTCATGATTTGCCCTGTGAAAGGCCTACCCTTTTAAAGGCTTACAAAGGATTGTTAGATCCTACCTTGTTAAAGGATTTTAACACCCTATCAAAAGTGTAAAGGATTGTAGAACACTCACTTGGAATGTCACCCTGTTAAAGGTTTTATACAATGGTTGTTGAACCAACCTAAATCCATAGGATTTCATTCTATTGTAACAATTGTTAGAGAGTACAGTGGAATATTTGATTTGATGCACTTACAATCTAATATTGCTGATTATAGATCATAAATCAGCTCTTCTTGATCCTCTCTGATCAAATATGAAAATGATATAACCTTGATCCTTTTTTCTGCTAACTGATTCTATGATTCTTACTCAGTAGACATGATTCATTCCTTAGTTTTTTCCTTGTCATTGGTCTAGCTTCCTTGTCACCAATGATTTGTTTTATAGGATGATGTCTTCTCACATACCTAGATAGTCTTGGTTTTTTCCTTCTTTCCATGTTTGGTTCTTCAAATTTAGTCACTTTGCACATCACTTTCAAGTATTTCATCATCTCTTGCATGTGTATTCTTTTCAGAATCTGAATGTGTATTTTCAACATTATGCAACTTAGCTTCTAAATGCAGCTCGACATTCATTAGCTATGACTTTGCTGATACTAAGACTTTTTGTTGATTACCAACTTGATTGGTAGCATCATCTTCAGTTGGCATTCCTTTATAGAAGTATATAAAAGGTCTATAATCTTTTGGTTTCCTGGATTCATCAACTTGGATTTCTACATGCTCATCAAAATTTACATTTTCACTCTCCACAATCTTGTTAGTGTTAGTATTCAAACACTTATATGCTTTACTTCTAGTGGAGTATCCAATGAATATGCCTTCATCACTCTTTGCATTAAACTTTCCATTTCTAGTATCTTTAAGAATATAGCATTTGCAACCAAACACTTTGAAATGTTTTACATTGGGTGAGTGACCATACCATATTTCAAAAGGTGTTGCATTTGTACCTTTCTTGACTTGTACTCAATTTAGGGTATAAATAGCAGTACTTATAGCTTCTCTCTAGTACTTCAAAGTAACACTTTTCTCCATCATCAAGGTTCCGGCATAGTCTATTACTAATCTATTCCTTCTTTCTGTAATGCCATTCTGCTGGGGAGTTTTTGGTGCTGATGTTTTTCTCTTGATTCCTTTTTCATTACAAAATATCTCAAATTCTTTTGGTGCAAACTCTCCTTCTCTATCTGATCTTAGGCACTTTAGACTTTTTCCTATTTTCTTCTCAACCTTAGCCAAATACCACTTGAACATTTGAAATGCATTAGATTTTTTCTTTAAGAACATGGTAGTCATCATCCTAGAGTAGTCATCCACAAAAATCATTATGTATGTCTCCCTGGTAGCTTTGCATTTCTATTGGGCCACATAAGTCAGTATGCACTAACTCTAGTACTTCTTTGGAAGTGTAGACTTTGCTTTTGAAACTTGACTTGGTTATCTTTCCTAGTTGACACTGCTTTCACATTGTATTTTCAGGCTTCTTCAGCTTAGGCAAACCTCTAACTTTCTTTTTTTTGCTAATGCTAATCAAATTTTCAAAGTTAACATGACACAGCCTTTTATGCCATAACCAAACATCATCAAGTCTAAGAATAAGATAGGTTGCATCTTACATATCTAGGTAAAATAGATTACTCTAGTTTATTCACTTTTTCCTATTAGATTTCCATCAGTTTCATAAATTTTAGAAATTTTGTTTCCAAATTCTACTTTACAACCTATATTGCCTAACTGTGATACACTTAGCAAATTTTAGTTCAATCCTTCAACATAGTATGCATTATCACATGAAATTTTCTCTGTAAGTTTAATAGAACCTTTTCCTTTGATTTCACATGGAGCATCATTTCCATATATAACACTATTTCCATCATACTGAGTAAAGGTAATAAACTTACTTTTGTCTCCTATTATGTGATGTGAGTATCCACTATCTATGATCCATTTGTCATTCTTGTTCACATAGGTTACTAGTATTGTTGCTTCATCTTCATTTGACTCATCCTTCATGGCTACATAGACTACTTCATCATCATTCTCATCAGAATCTTCTTCAGCAATGTAGCATCTTTTGTCTTTGTCCTTGTAATCTTTTCTATCATCTTCTCTTTTGTTCTTGTACTTGTTTCATTCTTTGTAGTTCTTCTTCTGTGTACACCTTGCAGCAATATGTCCTACTTCACAGCAATTAAAAAAAATGATGGGCAGCTTACCTTTGAATTTACCTTTTCCTCTATGAAATTTGTTGGCCAATAATGCTTCCAATTATTCCACATCTTCCTCATCTATGATGCTATCACTAGATGCATGTTTTTCTTTTCTACTCTTCTTCTTTGATTTCACCTCCTTAATATCTTTCAATGATAGCTTAGCTTTGAAATTAGATTCAAGATTTTTAGGTCTATAGTTATCAAAATTGGACAACTCAAAAGTAGTGAGTCTTCCTACTATTCCTTCAAAAGTTAGTTGAATTCCTAGGACACACCTTAGCTCTTGGATGGCTGAAAATATAATAGCATAGATGGGGAGAAAAGTTCTTAATTATTTTCTATTGATAGTGTCATTTTCCAAATGGCCACCCAAACTTCTTATTTCACTTACTACTTCTTTTACTCTAGAGGCATATTGAGCAGCATTCTCACCTTCCTCCATTTTCATGTCATCAAACTCTCCTCTGAGGCTTTCTCTTTTTGCTCTTTGAACATTTTAATATCCTCCATAGATGTTAGTCAAGTCTCTCCACATCTTGAATGTAGAGCCACATCCTTTGATGTCATCAAATTTAGCATGTTGAGTGTAGAGGCAATCTCCAGCATTGCCTAATTATGCTCCTTCCTTTTGTTCAAATCATCTACAGTAAGGGCTCTAGCTGGATCAACATGTTCAACTTCAATTGATGTTTTTGCATAATCAACTATTGATCCAAGGTGTAGTTTCATTAGGTTTTTCCATGCAGTGAATTTATCTCTATTGATCTTGGGAACTTCTCTCTTGGACATCTTGATCTTCCTACTTCTAGTACCTTTAAACTAAATCAACAGATGGCTCTTATACCAATTGTTACAAATTCTTTAGAATAATTGAGAGGGGGGAGTGAATAAATTATTCAAGGTCTAAATTTCCAATTAAAACTTTTTCATCAACTAAAGTGAGCCTATAAAACTATTCATGCATCCAAGCTTAAACTTTCCTACTTAGTAAGTTACTGTAAATCAACATGCAAGCATAACACATGAAAGATCAACACATAACACGGTGATTTACATGGAAACCCAATTTGGGAAAAATCACTAGTAACGTGCTACTCAATTTTTACTCTTCTAAAGTGATGCCCTGTTAAAGGCTACAACATACTATTAAATGTGACCTAATTAAAGGATTTATCCACCCTATTAGAAGTGGGCCTAGTTAGAGGACTTTAGAACATTCACTTGGAATGCCACCCTATTAAAGGATTTACAAATGGATGTTAAACCAACCTAAGTCCATAGGATTTTTACCCTAGCTTGCACAATTGTTAGAGAGTAACAACAAGGGCTTTTGACCTGATACAACTCACAACTTAACTTGCAAATTTTAGATCATAGTTTAGCTCTTCACAATTTGTCTAGCTTTCAATCTCTATAGCTCTAACAACTTGCTCTCCTTTCAAGCTTCATCTCCTTGAGTCTTCATGCTTAATGTACCAATGTAATATCCTATATGACCACTTATCAAAGTAGAGTCTCTATGCACTGTTCTTCCTTCACCTTCTCCTTAACATCCTTTAGCAACTTTACATTGTGGCTCCCTAGATACTCTTACTTCTTGGCATGTGACTCCTTAAATAAAAGTCTAAAAAATTATTTTCCTGCTTGATTCTTCCCTCCTTTAATTTTAGTTCAAATGGATTAGGTAGGATTCATTGAATCTAACCCATATCTTGTTCCTTCTAGAAACATCATGAAGAATCCTCTTGAATTCACCCAAAAATGATTTACATAAAATTTTGTGCCACCAACTCATCATCCTCATCCTCCATCTGGGTTACAAAATTCAAGGTAAAAAACTTGTTAGCTTAGATCTAGAAAATCCTTGAGTTTTCAAATAATGTAGCAGCTCGACACTATTGAAATTTTGGTGCTTGACACATATTGTATTACTCAAAATCAACTACATTTTACTTATGCTCAACACCTACTGTGGATTCACTCAATATCCACTAAGTTTTACTGATGCTCAGTACTTAAACATGCTTTGCTCCTTCTTTATTACTCAACACACAATAGATTTTGCATTTTCTCAATACTAACTGAAAATCTACTTGGCTTGAACAAGCTTGCTCGACACTCACTAATGAACTTAGTTAAGCTTTATAGACATCCTTGTTGCAACTTATTCTTCCAATGTTTCTAAGTGTGGCTAGCCTCTGTATCTTCAAGTATATTATCAATACATCATTTTACCATTTTCTTAATTGATCCTTACACTTCATTATAAAATCATAACTCAACCTTTCCCTTAGGTACTCTTATTACATCATGTTGATTAAATCCTCTTCATCAATCAACTAAGTGATAGTAATTGAATCTTATAAGCAATTGTCATTCCAAAAAATAGTATTTTTGACATCAATGAAAAAATAATGATTGAAAACATTCTTTATCAACCATCTTCCTTCTTTGCAACAATCTCCCTCTTTGATAGCATTCATTTTCAATCAGATTTCCAACAGGTTTTTTCCCTAATTCAATTAATTTTCTTATTTCCCTAGTATGAAAATTAGTGCCCTAAGGTTTTGTTTCCATCAAATATTACTTAATATTTTCATAAAATCAGAGTCTAGTCCCAACCCTAGGTTTTATAGCTAAGCAAGATTTTACTTGTCTTTTACATCATCTTCTACAATGTTATGATGAAGGGGTTAGTAAAGGATTGTGGTAAAATGTTTTTAGCTTCCCGATCTTAAGATAAGTGGTGTGTCATAATATCATGGATGAGAAAGTTAAGGTCCCCAATCTTACAATTTTCTTTGTATCATATGATCATACATTGGGTTGAATAGTTTCAAATTCGTCTTTTACACTGTTACAACAAGGAAGATGATTGGGACATTGGGACTGAGAAAGAAGCTGCTACGATGTTATGAAGGTATGGGCATCGTAAGTTCACGAAGAAAATGTTTTAATGCTTTCATGTTATGCATTACTTATGATCATAAGATTGTAAATAGAAAAGACTAAGCCAACAATGCTATGGTAGAGAAATGTAATAGTTCCTCATAGTATCATAAGAGTTTGAAGGGTAACTTGAGATGTTATGAAGTGATAAATGACCGTGATTGTAAGATTGTAAGGTAAAGTAGTTTGAGGTAAGATGCTATGCTATTTCAATATGAACTACCTACTATAAGATCATAAAGGATTCAATAGTCAGCTCCAATACCACAATAACTAATGTGCCACAAGGTCGTAAGGGGTTTTCCAATTGGTTTACAATTGTTCACTAAGGGTTTTTTTTCCATGGTTTCGTAACATTGGAGAACTTTTTCTTCATCTATAAGATAATACAAGGAGTCTTTTCTTCAGTGATGATTGTAAGATTATAGACCAAATTTTGACATAAAACATGCTAGTCAATTTTCTGAGTTGGAAACAACAATGATCTTCTTGACCAATGATATTTGAATATGGTACAAAAAATGCATTGCTAGATAGTAATGGTGATGCTCCCCTAAGGTGATAGAATAAGTTGATCTTATGTTTCAAGCATGCTCAAAATCAATGCAAAGATGAACATTGATAGTATAATTTGAGTTATAAAGGCTTTCCTGTTTGTCAATTATAGTTCATTATTTAAAAAGAAAGAGATTTTAAGTAGTTGTAGAACTTTCATTGTATACAGATAATTATTTTTAGAGCCTAAGAGCAGAGTCCAACCCTATTTTCCTACTTATTATCTAGATGTATGATAAGGAGTTAGAATAAATTCAAGTGTCAAATGTGGGGGTTGCAAAGACTTCAACTTTTAAAGGAGGGAAAATGAGACAAAGGAAACCTAATAGGTTTGTCAAAGAATGGATTAAGCTTTTCTTTGGTTCCTCCAACAACAATGTTGTAGACAACCATGCTTTTGTCAACCCATATGCTCTTTGCAAGAATATTGTATGCCCTAGTGTCATTAGTTCTGAACTTTTCAAGTATTTCTACTATAATAGAAAAAAGAAGATCCCTATATGTAATCCATGGAAGAACTTGGCTAAATTGATATTTCTAAAAAAAATTGTGGACATGGACTTGATGAAGGCCCTATTTTGTTGCTAAAATTCAGCCACCAAATCATTACATAGGAAAGATGGAACTATTCTTTGCACACTTGTTCATGAATCATTCATTGAAGCTTTTAGATTAGATGGAGCCATGGACAGGCCTATAGATTTGAAGGATTTGAAGAGGAAGTTTGAGTAAAATACTAAGGCCTACACTACAAAGTCTATGCTATAGCATATTCCTATGGATTTAAAGAATTTGGGTGATTACTCTAAGAAGGTAGAAAAAATGATGCCTTTGGAAAAATTTAAAAATTACTTCATAAAAATAGTATATGTTGTCCACAAGGTGATTGCAAAAGATGGAAGTGACATGGTATATGGAGCTGAATTCATTATTGCTAGAGATGTGCTAGACTCTTACCATTTGGGGGAGTATGACCATGTTGAACACATTTTGGATGTGATGAAAGAAAGCATTGCCCAGGCTCAGAGTGGAGAATTCAAAGATTTCAAGTTCCATCATTATTCACTAATGATGCACCTGATCCTCTACAAGAATATAGGGTATGTGAGTTCTAATTTCATTGATCATGCTTCTGATGCAAATGGAGATCTACCAGTTCAATTGTGGATATCAGTATGGGATAGTGATTATCATTTTTCTGATTATGTTTCATTCTTTCATAATTTTATTACTATTTTTATAAAAATGCTAGATCCAAGTTACTTTAGGGCACCTAATATTTTAAAAAGCCTTTTGAGACCAGCCCTACTTCTTGAGGGTAAAAGATTAGACCATAATTGTGGGGACATTTTCTCATTTCCAACATTTTCTTTGATGAGAATTTATGGTTGTCCCAACCACCCCATATATTACCAAAATGTATTCCTCCTAGGTTGAGTATAATAGAGTTCATATGGATATTTTTTATGGTCAATAGGGACTATCTAGGGCTCAAAGTGCATAAAGGTACTTTCTTGTGTAGATGTTTTAGTGTGGGAGATTTTGCGATTGGAAAAGAGGCCCTTGATCAAATCCATGCTTTCCTACACCATTACAATTTGTCAACTGGTCCTTATTAAATGTATGATCCTAACAATTACATGAGGATCACCCTTAAAGAGATAAGGAATTATTTACTACCTAGCACTAAGGAGTTGCCACATGAAAATGGTTTTCCAAACATAGTTGCAGAGGGTGAGGTAGCTAATAGGTTAGCAAAGCTAGATGGTGTCTTGAGGGTGGAAAGAGAAATGGAGAGAGCAGATCCCCAATTTATGGGATTCTATATGGATATCCCCTATCCTTAAAGGATTAGGAATATGGTCACTGACCATGCTAAGATTATAGCCAAGATGCTAGAAGGACCTATAGGTGAGGAAGAGAGGGTATGCCCAGATACCCTTGAACTTGATGTTGTTGGAAATATTCAAGACTATGTTAGGTTACTAAGAGGGGAGGGGTGAATTAGTAACCACAAAAACTTTATCAAATTTAGATCTTAATTTCAATAATCCAAAAACCATTTAATTCATTAAATCAAATCTAATTGCATGCATGAGAAATTGAAAAGATAAACCATTCATGGCATTTGAACACAATAATTTGGTGACCTAGAAACCTTCCAAATAGAAAGTAAAACTAGGATGGCAATGATACCCACAAAACTTCAATACTGTAGCATAAACTTGGCCTGTTAAGGCTTACAATGATTACTTATGATGATCTGCCCTCTTAGGAGCAATTAAGACTGCTAGGTCCACCTTGTTAGAGGTTTTACAAGCATACAATGAAGTATGCACTCGATAAAGCGATTTGACAAAAGACTATTAAGTCTACCTTGTTAGAGGATTTGAACTGGTTCACCTATTGGAAGGAAATAGTAGATCTCTGACTTACAACTTGATTTTTTGATAGAGATTCTTTAAAGTACTTATCACCTTTATCTGATGGATATGACTCTACTACTCCTTTGCTGATATGGCCTTACAATACACTTTGCTACTAATTCACATTCACATCCTTCTTACTCTTTCATCATTTCATGCTTTCTTTCTTTTTCTCGCACACCCTTACCATATATGGATATGATACAATACATTATATATATATATATATATATATATATATATATATATATATATATATATATCAATCCAATTCACAAAATTACAAAGTTGGTCAATATACAAGTTAACACCAATATTACAAAGTCAGCTAAAAAATAAAGATACTCTGGTTCTAAAGACTAACTTGGTGAAGTTTTGATACATGGTATCCACTGTCACTACTTTGCATCAGCATGCATTCAGTAGAAGTAGAAGCTTTGTCCATACTAATCATCTTAGAATAGTCTTGAACTTGGTCTGCACTAGTGACTCGGTAGATACAATGTAACTTGGTAGAAACTAAATTACTCATTTATCATGACTGCACTTGGTAAACACTAATCATCACATAGCTCAGTTAACACTAACTTCACTTTACATGAACTTCTAGCTTGGTTGAAACTATGAAGCTTGGTACCCATTGAACTACTCAAGTTGAATTGTTGGACTTCACACTACTTGATTCTACTCAGTTTGAACTATAAAGCTCAGTGACTACTGAATTACATGGAAAACATTGTAGACTATTCAATGAGCTCAATAGCCATACAGAATCTAAATAATTGTTGTCACTAATATAAAACTTGACTTAATGTCAACAATCTCCCCCTTTGGCATTAGTGACAAAAAAACTTATCAGCCAAAACTTATATACATCACAGTGTGATACTGGCTTGGTGTGGTATATTGTTTTTGAAATTTTTCAAAATTTATCTTTGTAAGTATATATTGTATACTATATTTGCAAATTCTATACTTTCCTTTCCTTTGAATGATTCTCCCCCATACAATATACATACTAAGTGTCTCTCCCTATATATGCATATTGTCTCTCCCCATTTTTGACAATAATGACAAAGATTTATTCAAAACTTATTTACATAGAGACATCAATATAAGAAATAAAATCAGATTATACCTTAAGTATGAGTGCTAAATTCTTATCCCAATTTTCTTGCAAAACTTTGCATGTATGTAGAGAAATTTGCACTTCTATAGAGAGTTTTATCATGTGATCTAAAATGGAGAAGTTGTTGTCATGGATCAATCTTTTTTAGTAAACAATGTGCTTCTACATTGTATCCTATTGTAGTCTGATTGAAAAAGATCGTTGTATGAAAGATATTGTTGCTACAGAATGTGTTCAATCATTATTTTGTCATTGATGTCAAACCTGCTATCTGCTGGAATGGAAATTTCTTATAAGATCCAAGCACTATCACTTAGTTGATTGATGAAGAATCAATAAGATGTAAAAAAAGAACCTAAGGGAAAGGTTGAGTTATGGTTTTGGAATGAAGTGGAAAGATCAGTTAAGACAATGATAAAGTGATGTATTGACAATATACTTGAAGATGAAGAGGTTGGCTACACTTAGAAACTATAGTAGAAGAAGTCATAATATGACTATCTGCAAAGCTTGATTAAATTCATTAGAGGGAGCTAAGAAAACTAGTTCAAGCCGAGTAAAGATCAAGTTTCGAGTAAAGATCAAGTGTTGAATTTTGTTCATGTGCTGAGCATTAGAAAGTCAACAATGTCGAGTTGTTGCATTAATTGAAAAGTCAAAGATTTTCCAGATCTGAGTTGAACTGGTTGTTATCTAGAATTTTGTGAACCAAATAGAAGATAAGAATGATGAGTTGGTGGCATAGATCTCTATGTAAAAAAAATTTGAGTGAATACAATTGGATTCTAGATGAAGTTTCTAGATAAGAAAAAGATATGAGACAGATACATTATATCCTATATAATCTTTTGAAACCCTAAAGTTGGAGAGGGAGAATCAAACGATAAAATTATTCCAGATTTCTATTTAAGGAGTCATAAGGTCACAAAGCTATGAGGTTGGTCAAGTATGAAAGCATGAAGTGCTAAAGAAGGAGCTGAGGAAGAGAGCATAGAAACTCTATTTTGATAGGTGACCAAAGAGATGTTTGCATGGTATGATAAGCAAGAAGACTCAAGGAGACAAAGCTTGAGAGGAAGACAAGCTGTCAGAGCTGCAATAATTGAAGCCAAGCAAAGGATTGAACCGAAGTATGATCTAAAATCTGCAAGATATGTTGTGAGTTTTATCAAATCAAAAGCCCTTATTGTTACTCTCTAGAAATTGTAACAAATAGTATAAATCCTATGGACTTAGGTTGGTTTAATAGCCATGTTGTAAATCCCTTAATAGGGTAACATTCCAAGTGAATGTTCCAAAGTCCCTTGACTAGGCCCATTCCTAATAGTATGGTGAAATCCTCTAACAAGGTCACATTTAATAGTTTTTTGTAAGCTTTTACTAGAGTAGGCCTTTAATAGGGCATCACTTCAAAAGAGTGAAAATTGAGTAGCATGTTACTGGTGGTTTTTCCCAAATTGGGTTTCCATGTAAATCACTATGTCATGTGTTGATCTTGCATGTTGATTTGTTGTAACTTGCTAAGATGGTTGTTTTAAGCTTGGATGCATGAATAGTTTAATGGGCTCACTGTAATTTGTGAAAAATTATTATTAGGGCATTTAGACCTTGAATAATTGATTCACACACCCCCCCCCTCTCAGTTAAGAGAGAAGTTCCCAAGATCAAGAAGGACAACTTTGTTGCATGGAAAAGTTTGATGAAGCTACATCTTGGATCCATAGGTGATTATGTCCAAAATTCAATTGTTACTAAACATGTTGATCCAACTGGTACTCTTATGGCAGAAGATTTGAAAAACAAACAGGAACACAATCAGACAATGTTGGAGATTGCTTCTGCACTCAACTACGCTAAATTTGATGATATCAAAGAATGTAACACTGCATTCAAGATGTGGAAAGCCCTATCCGACATTTATGGAGGAGATCAAAATGTCCAAAGAGCAAAAAGACAAAGCCTTAGAGGAAAGTTTGATGACATGAAAATGGAGGAAAGTGAGAATGCTACTCAATATGCCTCTAGAATAAAGGAAGTGGTAAGTGCAATAAGATGTTTGAATGGTCAATTAGATGATGATACTATTAAAAGTAAGTTCTTAAGAACCTTTCTCCCTATCTATGCTATTAGAGTATCATCTATACAAGAGCTAAGATGTGTACTAGGAAATAATCTAAGTATTGAAGGTATAGTGGGTAGACTTACTGCATTTGAGTTATCTAACTTTGATAACTATAGATCTGAGAATGTTGAATCTCCTTTCAAGGCCAAGCTATCACTAAAAGATACTAAATAGGTGAAATCAAAGAAGGGAAGAAAGATGAAATATGTATCCAATGACAGTAGCATAGATGAGGAAGATGTGGAACAATTGGAAGCATTACTAGCTAGAAGATTTCGTAGAGGCAAAGGAAACTTCAAGGGTAAGTTGCCTATCATTTGTTTTAATTACAATGAAGTAGGACATACTACTGCAAGGTGTACACAGAAAAAGGAATACAACAAAGGAAGCAAGTACAAAAATAGAAGAGAAGATGATAAGAGAGATTACAAAGACAAAGGCAAGAAGTGTTGTATTGTTGAAGAGGATTCCGATGATAATGATGATGAAAGTGTTTATGTGGCCATGAAGGACCAATCTAATGAAGAAGATCCTATAGCACTAGTAACATGTATGAACAAGAATGACAAATGAATCATAGACAGTGGGTGCTCACATCACATGATAGGAGACAAAAGTAAGTTTGTTAACTTTACTCAGTATGATGGAAATAGTGTTAGATTTGGAAATGATGCTCCATGTCAAATCAAAGGAAAAGGCCCCATTCAGCTTACAGAGAAAATTTCATGTGATAATGCATACTATGTTGGAGGACTAAACTACAATTTGTTGAGTGTCTCATAGTTAGGCAATGTAGGGTGCAAAGTAGAATTTGGAAACAAAACTAAAAAAATCTATGATACTGATGGTAAATTGATAGGAAAAGGAGATCAAACAAGAAGTAATCTATTTTATATAGATATGGAAAATGCTTCTTTTTTTGTTGCTAAATTTGATGATGTGTGGTTATGGCATAGAAGGCTATGTCATGTCAATTTTGACAATCTGGTCAATATCAGCAAAATGAAGAAAGTCAGAGGTTTACCTAAACTAAAGCCTAACAACATCATGTGCAAACAATGTCATCTAGGAAAGATGACTAAGTCAAGTTTCAAGAGTAAAAACTATACATCTAAACAAGTACTTGAGTTAGTCCATACTAATTTATGTGGTCCAATAGAAGTCTAACTCAAGTACTTGAGTTAGTCCATGCAAAAAGTGATGAAGGCATATTCCTTGGTTACTCCACTAGAAGTAAAGCATATAAGTGTTTAAATACTAACATTGACAAAATTGTGGAAAGTGCAAATGTAAATCTTGATGAGCATATAGAAGTCCAAGTTGAAGAACCAAAGAGAATGGATGAATATAGAACCTATGTGTATTCTTATGAAGGAATGCATGTTGATGAGGATGCTATCAATCAAATTGGGATTCAATAGCAAGTTTTAGTTTCAGCCGAGTCACAACCAGTGGATGCCAAGCTACATTCAAAAGCTAAGTTATAGAATAAAGAAAATGCTCATTCTAACTCTGAAGTTAGTACACATGAAAGAGATGTAGAACTACCTAACAGCGATGTGCATAATGACCTTGAATCTAAAAGATCAAACATGGAAACAAGGACAAAACCAAGATTATTCAAATATGTGAAGAGACATCACCCTGCTGAATAGATAATTGGTGACAAAGATGCAAGACCAATGACAAGGAATAGACTAAGAAATGAATCATGTCTGTTAAGAAAATTTGAACCTAAGACAGTGTATGATGCATTGCAAGATGGTGACTGGTATAAAGCTATGGAAGAAGAGATTGATCAAATAAAGAAGAACAAAACCTGGAGTTTGGTTCCTAGACCAGCTATCAAGAATGTGATTGGCACCAAGTGGGTATTCAGAAACAAGCTAGATGAGAATGGTGAGATTACTAGAAAAAAAGCCAGACTAGTATGTAAGGGTTATGCTCAAGAAGAAGGATTAGACTATGGGGAAACATTTGCCCCTGTTGCTAGAATGCAAGGAGTAAAAAATTTACTTGCATATGCTGCATATAAAGGTTTTAAAGTCTATCAAATGGATGTAAAGTCTAGTTTTCTGAATGGTATATTGGAAGAGGAAGTCTATATTGAACAACCAGAGGGATTTGTTGATGAGAACAACAAGGATATGGTTTGTAAACTACATAAAGCACTCTATGGTTTGAAACAAGCACCTAGAGCATGGTACGAAAGACTTCACAAATATCTTGTCAAGATAGGATTTGAGAAAATAGTTGATAACAGCAATCTGTATATCAAGGAAGAGAAAGGTAAAGATGTTTTGATATCTGAGATCTTTGTTGATGATATAATATTTGGAGGAAAAGATGCTCTATGCAAAGATTTCACTGATTGGATGAAACATGAATTTGAGATGTCAATGTTTGGAGAGATCAAATTTTTTGTTGGATTCTAAGTACATCAATTAGAACATGGTATATTTGTAATCCAATCAAAAGATATCAAGGATATACTCAAAAAATTTGGTTTAGATGAATCAAAACCAGTAAGTACACCAATGGCAACAGGACATAAGTTATCTAAGAATGATGATTCAGCTAAAGTAAATAAAAAATGTATAGATCCATGATTGGAAAGCTACAATATGTTGTACACAGTAGACTAGATATTGCTTTATCTGTTGGAATAGTGGCAAGAGTTTTTACAAACCCAAAAAAAATCATCTTGTGGCTATCAAGAGAATAATGAGGTATCTAAAAGGTATAGAAGATTTTGGTTTGTACTACAAGAGGACTAAAATTTTTGATTTAAAGGCCTACACTGATGTAGATTGGGAAGGTAACATAGATGATAGGTGATAGAAAAAGATTATTGTATGAAAGATATTGTTGCTACAGAGTGTGTTCAATCATTGTCTTTTTACTAGTGTCAAACCTACTATCTGCTGGAATGGCAATTGCTTATAAGATCCAAGCACTATCACTTAGTTGATTAATGAAGAATCAATAAGATGTAACAAAAGCACCTAAAGGAAAGGTTGAGTTATGGTTTTGGAATGAAGTGCAAAGATCAGTTAAGACAATGATAAATTGATGTATTGATAATATACTTGAAGATAAAGAGGTTGGCTACACTTAGAAACTGTAGTAGAAGAAGTCATAATATGTCTGTCTACAAAGCTTGATTAAATTCATCAGAGGGAGCTGAGAAAACTAGTTCAAACCAAGTAAAGATCAAGTGTTGAGTAAATATCAAGTGTCGAGTGAAGATCAAGAGTTGAGTGAAGATCAAGTGTTGAGTAAAGATCAAGTGCTGAGTTGTGTTCATGTGCCAAGCATTAGAAAGTCAAAAGTGCCAAGCTGCTGCATTATTTGAAAAATCAAAGATTTGCCAAATTTGAGCCAACATGGTTGTTATCTAGAGTTTTGTGAACCAGATAGAAGATGAGAATGATGAGCTGGTGGTAGAGAACTCTATGTAAAAACATTTTGAGTGAATACAACTGGATTCTAGACAAAGTTTCTAGATACAAACAATATATGGGATAGATACATTATATCCTATCTAATCTTTTGAAACCCTAAAGTTGGAGAGGGAGAATTGAATAGGAAAATTATTCTAGATTTCTATTTAAGGAGTTATAAGGTCACAAAGCTATGAGGTTGGTCAAGTATGAAAGCATGAAGTGCTAAAGAAGGAGCTAAGGAGGAAGAGAGCACAGAAACTCGATTTCAATAGGTGACCACAGAGATGATTGCATTGGTATGATGAGCAAGAAGACTTAAGGAGATGAAGCTTGAGAGGAAGAAAAGTTGTCAAAGCCATAGTGATTGAAGCCAAGCAAAGGATTGAACTGAAGTATGATCTGAAATCTGCAAGATATGTTGTGAGTTGTATCAGATCAAAAGCCCTTATTGTTACTCTCTAGCAATTGTAACAATTAGTATAAATCCTATGGACTTAGGTTGGTTTAATAGCCATGTTATAAATCCCTTAACATGGTAACATTCCAAGTGAATGTTCCAAAGTCCTTTGACCAAGCCCATTCCTAACAGTATGGTGAAATCCTCTAACAAGGTCACATTTAATAGTGTGTTGTAAGCCTTTAATAGGATAGGCCTTTAATAAGGCATCACTTTAGAAGAGTGAGAATTGAGTAGCATGTTACTGGTGGTTTTTCCCAAATTAGGTTTCCATGTAAATCACTATGTCCTGTGTTGATCTTGCATGTTTTATTACTACATGTTGATTTGTTGTAACGTGCTAAGATGGTTGTTTTAAGCTTGTGCATGAATAGTTTAATGGGCTCACTATAATTTGTGAAAAAGTATTATTGGGGCATTTAGACCTTGAATAACTAATTCACCCCCCACCCCCCCCAACCTCTCAATTATTCTAAAACATTTCCAACATATCCATCATGGGAAGGATCATATTATGAATATCTATTAGTGAAGATTGGATCCTTGCTTCTTCTCTCAACAACTCTACCTGCATATCTGACAAGAATCTAATTTTCATATGATGTGTAGAGCTTGAATTAGGGTCAAGTTGCAACTATTGTGCACTAGCCTTTAGATCTTCATCAATCTTTTTCAATTTTCTCTTTATTTCCTTTGTGAACTCGATAACATTACATAATTTTCCAAAAAGTGATGTTACATTTGTGCAAGAGTTTTCAAGATTGGTAAAAATTGAGGAAAGCTCTACTTGCTGAATGGAAATTTGTTGAGCAATGTACTTAATCACTTTTTTATCAAATTTCTTCTCTTCTTTCTCAATCAATTTGTCTTGACCACTTGAGCTTTCATTAAACTTCTAGACTGCCTCTTCCAATTGAAACAAAATGTGTTGAGAAGTATCAACTTCAACACCTATCATGTCAGTCTAAATATTCTTAGCATCTTCTATGATTTTATATACTCTGTCTATTTCCTCTCTCAATTTATTCTATTTTGCTTTCTTTTAGAGGAGTTGACCAGATATTTATATTTGATTTACAGTTGCATTAACAAAATTCCATTTTGGAATCTAAATCTCTTCATCTAGGTCAATATCCTCCTTTATCTCCTTTCCACTCAAAAATATTGTACTTGGTTGGGCCTTAGGTTCAACTACCTTTTAACTTAATGCATTAGAATCTAGAATGGAACCAATAGTAGAGATAGTAGGACTAGCTATGAAAATTGATATAGTACCAATAGATGGAATACTAGCTGGTATGCTTGTTGAATCAAAAACTAAGGTACTTATAGAAGTATCCAAAGTTGTAGAAGACAAAACTATAGAATCCAAAATTATAGAACTTGAAACTGTACTTACTATTGAAGAACACAAAATTGTAGAATATACTATACTCATTGTTGATGATGTTGACTCAAGAGTTGAAGAAGAGGAAGGCTACAACTCGATAGATGAAATCGTAGACACTTCTATTAATGATGTCCTAAGTTGAGGGAGCAAAGAGTGATTGGACATTTGATGTATCTCTTGTGGTCACAATCAAACTTGCTAAAACTATCTCCAAACTTGATGTAGCTATTGATTTTTTTGGAGAGTGAGGAAGTGAGGTAATGAATGTGGCTACTATCTTCATAGGATTAGTCTCCTCATCATCTTCTTTGTCTTCCTTGGTAGCTTCTTCCTCTTTATCTTCTTCAACTTCTTCATTGTCAAAATGTATTAACTCAGAGTATGTTTCTTCTTCCTCACCATCACTGTCATCATCCTTGACTTCTACTAGGAAGTCACTTTGTTTATGTAGGTGATAAACATTCTTTCACATACCTATGGCATTCTTGACTACATGCTCTATATCCTTTAGCAAAATTAAACAAGTATTAAATCTAAGAGTCATCTTATCTTCATCTTTCTTCATAGACTCTTTTACCTCAGCATTTGTGATTCTTAATAACAACTACCTCAAGGTTTGTTCATAAATATCTCTTTTTGTCTGCATAGTTGAGTCCCATCTTGGCTTTAATTTCCCTAATAGTTCATTAGAGATTTGGGAGGCCATCTGATCAAGGGAATACTTCAATTTTCCCATCTTGGTTAGCTCCAATTCTTCAACTTGTTTCTTCTCAACCTCTATCCTGGCCTCATAATTTAATGATTTGAAATTGGTTATTCATGTACCTTCTTTCAATTGTTTCAATTTTTCTTGGAAGGTGGAAGGAGGCTGGCTAAACACAACTTCACTGCCTTTCTTCCTGGATCTCCTAGTGAACACTATAATGGATGGCTTGGGTGACTTGGTAATGATCACCTTGCCTTTCTTCTTCATTGTCTCTTCTTCCTTTTTTGACTCTTCTTCATCCTCTACTTCATCATCATCTTCTCACTTACTCTTGGTCAACATAAGAGGTGTGCTAGTTTTGATTTTTGCTACTCTCCACTTGCCTTTGTTAACCACCTATGGAAGCTTGATTTATAGCTCTATTCTTGCCTTGGCCTCATCATATGTTCCAAAGTGTGGTGCCTTTGGATCAAAAAATTCATTTATCAAGGCTTTAATTATGTCCTTTTCTTCATCAGTGTTCACCTCCTAGGGAAGAAGTTTTACCCATACAATTTTGGGTTTCACTGCTTGAATGTAGACTTTGTCACTATCTACCATGAAACAAACATCATCTTTGTAAACTTCAACCAATTTCCTAGGAATCTTGAATTTTTTATTCATTTTCTTCTTGAAGAAATCAAAGTAATTATCCATTATGCTGACAAAATTCTCACCCATTTATGCAATATACTCATTAATCTGATACAAAACTGGCACATCCTTTCTCCATATGACTACACCTTTAGAAGGGAAAAAATTTTGATCATAGAAAAATAGACATGTCAATAATGAACCAAATTTACAAGGGTTTTTCTTGGATTTCCTAATACTTTCCATGTTTTTGTTAAACTATTTTAACAACAAGTTTGCAATATCATATGACAAATTGTTCTACACGACTTTGAATGCCAAGTCTACTACTTCATAAAACACTATTTGGATGACTAGAACTGTAGATCTTGTGAGCTATCACATATATGCCAAATTTTAATTCTACATCAGTTACACTATTGATCTTCATACCTCTGTCATCCCACTTGGCTAGGGTTTTCTTCTCTAACTCCACCTGACCTAAGGTTTTAGTAGTTTTGGCTTCGAAGAGCATGGGAAGGCCAGTGATATGATGAAAGATCTTCTTAGTGATCAAAAATAGTTTCTCAAGCCATAACTAACCATTGTGAACTTGTCTTAGGATGAATCTTATCCATTTTATTTGGAAACTTCAGGGCAAGTGGGAAATGAGGGTTAAACCCTTATCTTCTAAGTGCTTATGTTCGGGTTTAAGAACACCATTCACACACAATTCACCTAGGGCATCATCCTTCTCTAGGGTTCAAATTTCTTGAATTACACACTTAAAATGAGTTCAAATATTATTAATGAGTATTACCTTAGGAGGGATCTACAATTATGCTCCATTTGGATCGAGGGTTTCACAAATTGCTAGCACAAGTTTGAAATCTAGTGGTTTCCATTCAACTCCTCGAACCAACATTTCTAACCCTTTCTTTGCCTTGCTGCTTCTACTTAATGCTACCATGGCTACTTAGTAGGTTATGGAAAACTTTGAAAAACTTTGCTACAAATTCCACTCAAAGTTCCTTAATTTCTCTGCAATTCACTCAATTTCAATACACTTAAAATTCTCGATGAAAAATGAATTCAATTTCCTACCTTTTGATAACACTTTTCAATTAATGCTCAGTATGAAGGTAGTTGTAATGAAATAATTATGCACAATAGCATGTCATCCATTATCTCTTTGGATCACTTGATGAATGCTTCATAACTCAATAACCAAACATGTGTGACTAGTTACTCCCGACATTGCTCGATAGAGTCCATGACCCATCCTTACTCGGTAAAGAAAGTAACTTGGTGATAACTGTTATTGATCTTTTCTGAACCCTTTGTATCTTGAATATTGATTTGGATCTTTTCTTCCTTTCAATTTTGGAACTATTTGGATGTGATCATGATAATGCAATTCTAGTTCTTATTTAAGAACTTAGTTGGAAATGGTGGAGTCACCCACTTCTTGAGTGATATGACCATCATTTCTTGGACTAGCTTCCTTGGTGGATTTAGGAATCCATTTCTTCCTCATTTTCTTTTTGATTTTGTCTTCTTTTAATTTCTTTCATCTTAAATTCTTTGTTTATTCATGCAATTCTTGGCTAAATGACCAAGTTCTATACAAGTGAAACATCTTATGGTGGCATCTCTCTTCCTTGTGCGATGTTTAACATAGTTCATTCCAATGTGTCCATACTCTCCATAGTAATGACATCTACACCAGGTGTTATAGTCCCAACCAAATATTGCTTTCACAATTTCTTCTGCTAGATTGAATGACTTGGTTCTATAGTATGATGCCTTGTGACTTTGTTTCTTACATTTGTGACACTTTCCTTCAAATTTTGATTTCTCTTTGCATTCATTATCCTTGTGACCATGCTGATTGCAATTGTAACATTTACCATTGATTTTTCTTTACCATTACTCCAACATTTGTTTGATGTATGACCTATCTTACCATAGTGATTGCAAGAAGGTCTTTGATTCCTTTGAGCACCTTGTTTGGAGGATTCACCTTCTTCTTTGTATCCAATTCATGTTTTACCTTTTTTTATATAGAGATTCTACTCATTTAGTTGATTTAATTGATTCATGTCTGCTTGGGATTTCATCATTCTCTCATTGATTTGATTTTTAGTGTTTAGGTCATTTTTCAATCTTTCACTAATTTTTTTTTTAGATCTTAGCTCACTTCTTATTATTTCATTGATTTTTCTTTCTAAAGTTAGGTTATTTTGTAATCTTTTATTGATCTGTCTTTGGCTCATGATTTCTTCATTTGCATCGAATATTTGATCTATAATATTTTCATGTTGAATGGATTGGTTATGGATCTCATTATTTCTTCCATTCATTTCTTCTTTCATCTTGTTCCTTTGTTCAAAGATTTCACATAGCCTTATTGATTAAATTTCTTGTTCTCATTTGAGCTTTCTTATTTCTTCTTGTAGGGAACCATTCTTCTCTAATAGTTTTTTGATTGCATCATTTGCTTCATCCAAACTACTTAAAGGGAAAAGGTCTTCAATCTTTTCTCAATGTACTAATGATCATTCATTTAATTTGTAAGTTCCTTCCTTCTTTTCAAGGATTGGGAAAGTTGCTTCTTAGCTTTCTTGAGTTGTGCAATGGTCATTTCTAGATCTAGCTTTTCATTGTCAATTGCCTTATCAAGTCTAAATATCTCCATTGTCCTTGATCTTTGCTCAATTTTTCATGCTTTATCTTGAGAACTAAAAAGCTCTAATACCTATTGTTGGAAATATTCAAGACTATGCTAGGTTACTGAGAGGGGAGGGGTGAATTAGTAACCTCAAAAACTTTACCAAATTTAGATCTTAATTGCAATAATCCAATAACCATTTAATTCATTAAATCAGATCTAACTGCATGCATGAGAAACTAAAAATATAAAAAATTCATGACACTTGAACATAATAATTTGGTGACCTAGAAACCTTCCAAATAGAAAGTAAAACTGGGGTGGGGATGATACCCACAAAAATTCAATATTATAGCATAAAGTTGGAAGGCTTACAATGATCACTTTCAATGATCTACCCTATTAGGAGCAATTAGGACTGCTAGGTTCACCTTGTTAGAGGTTTTACAAACATACAATGAAGTACACACTCGGTAAAGATATTTTACAAAAGACTGTTAAGTCTACCTTGTTAGAGGATTTTGATTGGTTCACCTATTAGAATGAAACAATAGATCTCTAACTTACAACTTGATTTGCTGATAGAGATTCTTTGAAGTATTGATCACCTTTATGTGATGGATATGACTCTATTGCTCCTTTATTGATATGGCCTTACAATACACTTTGTCATCATTTCATGCTTTCTTTCTTTTTCTCTCACACCCTTGCCATATATGGATATGATAAAATACATTACATATATATATATATATATATATATATATATATATATATATATATATATATATATATATCGATCAAATTTACAAAATTACAAAGTTGGCCTATATACAAGTTAACATCAATATTACAAAGTCAACTCAAATGAAGACACTCAGGTTCTAAAGATTGACTTGGTGAAATTCTAATACATGACATCCACTGTCACTACTCAGAATCATCATGTGTTCAGTAGAAGTAGAAGCTTAGTCCATACTAATCATCTCAGAGTAGTCTCAAACTTGATCTTCACTAGTGACTTAGTAGATATAGTATAACTTGGTAGAAATTGAATTACTCATTTACCATGACTACACTCAATAAACACTAATCATCACATAGCCCAGTTAACACTAACTTCACTTCACATGAACTATTAGCTCAGTTGAATCTGTGAAGCTTGGTACCATTGAACTACTCAGGTTGAACTACAAGACTTCACACTACCTAATTTTGCTCAGTTTGAACTGTAAAGCTTGATGGCTATTGAATTACATGGCAAACATTGTAGACTATTCAATGAGCTTGGTAGCTATATAGAATTTAAATAAGTTTGGTCACTAATAAAAAACTTGACTTAATATCAATAGATGCAGCTTAGAAATAGAGGAAGATGATGCCCCTGAAGCATCATGGGTCACAAAAGGAAATAAAAGACAAAAAGTTGTCCATATCTTGATAGAGGTGAAATAGAGGTCTTTGCAGATTTTACCTAGAAATAGTCAATATTTTGCTAACTTAAGGTAGAGTTACCTCCATGATAGGATTAATGCAGCTAAGAGTACACTCATTGATATAGAACTAGCAGCAACAAAATTGGATGGTAGGATCATCCAAGTGCAACAATTCATAGAAGATGATGAATTCATCAAATTTACTGAGTTTAAGAGTTTTTTATGTGAGATAAAATAGAGTGAGTTGGTGTTGAAGATGAAGCCAAGAGAATCATATGAGTACAAGCTAGAACTAGTGGAGAAGCTACGGGCCTATGATCTTGAGAGTGAAAACATGACTCTAGAGGAGGAAAAAGATCTTATACAGAGGAGTGGCATGTTGTTAGTGTATGGATGGGATCTAGAGAAAGATTTTATGATTACCAAATAAGGAGGGAAGAGAATTCCATCTTGTATGAGGCATTTGGTGTTGATGGACTATAGAGAGGAATAGGTTTTAATATAGATACCAAATCTTTGGCAGTTTGGAGCATGGCTCCATCATCTAACAAACAAAAGTTGATGGATGTGCAGAGCACTAAATAGGGTAATATGATTGTATGGAATCTATAGGGCACCTTTACCACAAAAATTTCTAAGGCCATGAAACATTTTTCATTTATGAATGAGGCCAAGGTGGAGGAGATTGAGACTAGACTTTCTAAGTCCATACATGATTACATTGATATTAGAAAGCTCTATGAACATGACATTAGAAAGAGTCATGTATACAAGGAGAAGATTGTATAGCTTGAGGCTAAGGTCCAAGCACTTGATAATGAGGTTGCATCTCTAAGAGAGAAACTTGTACAGGCAGAGCAGGTAGTCACTACAGGATAGGAACATGAACAAGAAGGTCAGTAACAACTAGCTAAGAACTCAAATGAAGCCCCAACACAAATAGATGATTTGAGAGAAGAGGATACATCAAAACCAAGGAGAATCCACATTGATTCTCTATCTACTCAACAAGTAGATGAGGTAAGGACAACTTTCCTTAAGAGCTTGATGAACCATAGGGTTGAAACTTTGAAGAACATGTCACAACAGGCTCACAATTTTTATATTTCTTTATAGAGTGTTGAAAAATTTTGTAATGAGTCACTTTCATGGCTGTCACCCATATTTAATCTTTGGGGTCCATACACACAATTCTTAGGGAGGCTGATTGTATTGATGACTAAAAAGCTATACTTACCTGATAAGATAATCACAGTGAAGGAGGGTTCAGAGATAGTTAAGGAATTAATTGGTTTCTTCATTGGTAAATTACAGATTATACAAGGAAAACTAAAAGTTTTATCTCAGGGAATACATCCATGCGTACCATCAATTTTGGATGCCACTAGTACAGTGAGGGATTAGTAGGAATGATATGATTCCTTTGGTGACATTATTACTCAGGAGGCTGCAATGAAAATTTTTGAAGATACCTCTAATATCCCTTATAAAAAATTATTTGATTCCCTATTCAAAGAAGAGATAGACTTAAGTAGGTTTTTGTTGAGTCTAAAACCATCATAGATGCTAGGTGGACTAAAGCCACTCAAGACTTGGAAGGGTTTAGAACTATAAAATGGCCCAACAAGAGGAAGATTTATGTTTGGGAAGTGGTGGGAGAGATTAGGTCCCTACCAATAGGAAGTGGCTGAGATATTACTCATTAGGTATAGTAAAAGACAAAGGGGAGTAAATTCAAAGAGTATGACATAAATTTTCACTTGCTAACTTTCTCAACTACTTCCTCTTTTTATGATTGAACATCTAAAGAATGTTTTGTATATCTTTTGTTCTAATCTTGCCACTTTTTGTATCCATTCTTGTTTTGACATGTTTCCTCCTCTCATCTATAGCATATTGCTATCTTATATATAGATTTCCAAGATGAGGAGTAGAGGTCAGCTATCTGTAGATTTTTCTTATTCTTATATCTTATTTATATTTGTTTCCATTATTTTCTATAATTTTGTGAATGGAATTAGTTCTTGGATACTCAAATACATGCAATGAACATCTAGTATCAATGGCTTGTTTCTAAGTATTCACTAAGTCTCTGTTAGTTTTGGAAGAAATTTCAAAGGAAATGAATATAAGAAGAAATTTCCCTATATGTATCTTTTTCTTTGAGTTTTTTCTCTTTTCTTATATAACTATAATATTGAGATTGAAATGAACAAGTTTCATTTAGTTTAATAAAATTCACATAAATTGTATATCTCTTACTGATTCAAAGAATTAGATAATTGCTCTCTATAATTGATAGGGTTTAGGGTTTATAAAAATGATATGGTAAGAATGAAATTCAAAGCTCATTGTTGAAAAATTTAATTACAAGTTAATTAAATAGGTCCAAGTTTGCTAATTTTGACTCTATATAGCCATGGATAAGACACTGGTCAATTCAAAGTTCAAGAACAAGTTGGTGATTCATCTAATTGTAGGATATACATAACAAATAAACAAAAATCAGTTTACCATTTTATGTATTAAAGAACTAAAAGTGTTGGTCATTTCTTATTTGCATTTTCTTTTTGGTTGTAATTAGCTACTATGATCAAGAAATTTATCAGCAAATCATAGAAGAGCATAGACCATTTCTACTATAGGGGATAGTTGTGAAGAGAAGAATACCAAATTAGCAAGATTAATCCCTAAGGTTTCCCACCTTGGCCTTGCGGAGCCTAAGTGGCCTAGAACTAAGACTTAGCCCTATTGAATATAGGATTTAGTTGATCCTTAGGTTTGTCACTGTATTATGCTTCTTGGTATTAAGTGTAAACCCACCTAATATGTTCCTTGCCTAGAAAGAACTCCAACAAACTACATCACCTTTACAAGGTGTGAGATCAAAGATATTGAAAATTGATGAGATGTGAATGTGTGTTGGAATTTTAACTCCATAAGTATTTGCTCCCAACTTTCTCAACACCTTGCATGGACCAACCTTTTTCATTAACAATTTGGTGTGCTTTCCCTTTTGAAATCTCTCCTTTTTCAAGTAGACCCACACCAAGTCTTGAACCTACAATTGCTCATCTCTCCTACCTTTATCCTTGGCTTCTTTGTACTTCACTGCACTCTTTTTCAATGCAATATTCACTTGATCATGGACATCCTTCATATGTTCAACAAACTGTTCACCATGAGCATTGATTGGAACATTATATGAAATGTCTCTTAGTTCCAATGTACCCTTTGGATTGTACCCATAAATGACTTGAAAGTAACTCTTCCCCATACTCCTATTCACTGAATCATTGAATGCAAACTTAGTCTAAGGTAGAATGTGATCCCACTTTGCACCATATTGTGTAGTAAGACATATTAATAAATTTCCTAGTGATCTATTGACCACTTTAATTTTCCCATCCATTTGTGGATGGTAGGAAGAATTGAAACTCAGATTTGTGCCCAATCCCCTCCATAGTTTTCTCCAAAAGTGACCAAGGAATTTCACATCCCCATCTAAAATAATGAACTTTGGTAAACCATGAAGTCTCACAATCTCCTTGAAGAACAAATTAGCAATGTAACTAGCATCACTAGTACTTTTACATTGAATGAAATGAGACATCTTACTAAATCTATCAACTACCACATATATACTATAAAAACCTTTTTGTGTTCTTGGCAAGCCCATGACAAAATCCATGCTGCAACTAATCCATGGTCTAGTTCGTATAGGTAGAGGTTGGTATAGACTAGCATTTGTAGAAGTTCCCTTAGCCTTCTAACAAATAGAGCATGACTCCACATACTTCCTCACATCTGCTTGAACCTTGGGGCAAAAACAATACCTCCTTACCTATTCCAAAGTTTTATCCAAGCCAAAATGGCCACTCTTATGCCTATATATTTCTCCTTTATTATTTTTTCCCTCATTGAACACTTAGGGATGCACAATTGGTGTCCTTGGAATAGTAGCCCATCTTGGATTAGAAAATCTGCATACTTTACATGATAATCCTCTAAAAATTTAGAGCATACCTGATATCATTCTTTATCATTGTCATACATTCCTCTCAAGGAATCAACTCACACAATTTGCAATCTGATTTCTTCCAATACAAAGTTCCTCCTACTCAGAGCATTTGCCACTTTTTTGGCCACCCCCTTCTTGTGTTTTATCGTGAAGGTAAATTATTGAATAGATTTTACCCATTTCATATGTCTATGGCTCAATTTCTCTTGGCTATTTAGGAAACTAAGGGCTTGGTTGTCAGAAAAAACCACAAATTCCCTAGGTAGTAGATAATGCCTCCATTTCTTCAATGATTGAGCCAATGCATATAATTCAAAATCATAAGATGAATACCTTTTCTTGGAGTCATTTATTTTCTCACTAAAACATGCAATAGGTCTACCCTCCTTACTCAAAACTACTCCAACTACCACATTTAAAGCATCACATTTGTGAGAACCTTTTGAAAATTGGGAACAACAAGTACTAGTTTCTCTGCCACCTTTTTCTTTATCATTTGAAAGGTTTCTTTAGCCTCCTTAGTCCAAGAAAACTTGTATCTCTTACCACCTTTTATTGTGTCCAATATAGGTGCACAATATTGATTGAAATTTATAATGAATTTTCTATAAAAAGAAGCAAGCATGTGAATGCTTCTTACCTCAAGCATGTTTCTTGGAGAAGGCCAACTTAGTATGGCTTCTACCTTATCAAGATCTATTTTGATAATCCCTTGAGATATGATGGACCCAAGATATACAAGACCCTCTTTCAAAAAGAAACTCTTTTCCAAATTGATGAACAATATTTCCTCTTGTAGCCTCTTCAAGACCAAATCAAGATGCTCCAAGTGATCTCCCTTTGTCTTACTAAACACTAGTATATCATCAAGATACACTATGACAAAAATTCCAAGAAATTGTCTCATGACCTCATTCATGAGTCTCATGAATGTACTTAGGGCATTAGATAGCCCAAATGGCATCACCCTCCATTCATACAAGCCTTCATTGGTTTTAAAGGTAGTTGTCCATTCATCCCTTTCCCTTATCATAATCTGGTGATATCCACTTTTCAAATCAAATTTGGAAAAATACCTTGCTCCACTCAAATGATCAAGAAAATCCTCTATTCTAGGCATAGGGAACCTACACCTTATTGTAATCTTGTTTATAGCCTTGGAGTTCATACATAACCTCTATTTCTCATCCTTCTTTGGAGATAAAAGGGTTGGAACTAAACAAGGGCTCAAACTCTTTGCTATCAACCCTTTATCTAAGAGTTCTTGAATCTACACTTCCATCTCCTTGTTCTACTGGGATGTTAGCTTATGAACATCCTTCTTTGTTAAAGTTTCTCCAGAAATCAAATCAATGTTATGATTTACCTCTCTAACTAATTGAAGTATACTTGGAATATTACTGGCCAAGATGTCAACATACATGTCAAGTAGTTCTGCAACCTCCTTAGGACCTACTCTCCTCTTTGGTTCTTCCCTCTTAGGGGCTTCCTCCTTCTTCCTTTTGTCTTGTGGCTTTATCAGCAAAGAATAGAATGGGGATTTGTCCTTCTTGATAGTCTTTAGAAACTCCTTCTTTCCTACAAACAAAAACTTTGATTCCTTTTTTTCCTCCATATTATCATACATGGGTAAGAAAGTTATCTTTTCACCTTTGTAATTGATGGTGTAGGTGTTCAATCTCCCATCATGGTGTGCCTCCACATCATACTTATATGGTCTTCTAAGTAATGAGTGGTAGGCATCCATTGGAACAATGTCACAAAGTACCTTACCTCTATACTTTCCAAGTTATAGCTCAACCCAAGCTTTTTCTTCAATGACATCATGTAGACCCTTTGTGAGCCATGAAACCTTGTAGAGGAAAGGGTAAGGAACCCTTCTTACTTTCAATTTCTTGACTACCTTTACAGACACCATGTTGTCAGTAGATACACTATCTATCACCATCTTACATACCTTGCCTCCAATCTTGTAAGTTGTCCTAAAGAAAGACTTCCTTTGAGGTAGCTCTTTTATGGTATGTGTCCTTAGCAAAGTCCTCATCATCAAGTTCTCCCCTTCCTTAGGTGGTGCATAGGAGTTTTGAGTTTGACCCTCTTGATTTTCATCTTCACTAATTAGAGCAGTTGTCCTCTCTTATTGATTACGTGGTTTCTCAAGATATTTTGAGGCAATATGCCCAACTTGATTGCATCTATAGCATCTTGGAGGTCTTGAACCTCTTCCTCCAAATCTCACTCTGGAGTCTCCTCTTCTCCCTCTTGAAGATCCTCTAGAACTACCTTTTTCCTAATTTCTCTCTTGGTTTTGCTCACCAAATTGTCTACTATTTTGTTTTCTCCCATTTCTTTTCCCTCTTCCTTTATTGTTGAAGTCTTTCTAGCCTCTACCTCTTCTAATTTGGTCTAATCTTCTCTTGAGTTTTCCTTCAAATTTCAATGCTAATTGATAGCATTTTTGGAGTGTATTAAGAGAACATGGACTCAATTCATCCTAAATGTTGTCTTAGCCCTTGCATATACCTTGCAAGTTTTACACTTTTAGGATCCACCATATTTGGTTTCATGCCAAGTTTATAAAATTCATCTATACAACTAGAGACATCCATTTCTTTTTGTCTCATATTTTGCCTTTTGGTATGAAGTTGCACTTCATAATCTTCAAGTACATAAGCCTCCTTCACCAAGGCTTCTACGCTTTTCCATGTACTTATAGGATTCCTCTCCAATTTCACCCACTCTATTTGAGTGAAATTCCACCAAGTTAAGGTAGATCCTTTCAACTTGGATTTTGCAATTTTCACCTTTTGGTGTTCAGGTATCTCTTCACATTCAAAGAAATTGTTGAGAGCATCAAGCCAATCCATGACTTCTTCAGAGTCCATCTTACTATTGAAACTAGGTAGGTCAATATTACCATCCATAGTCCTTCTCTCCATGGATTTTAAATTCCCCACAAGTAGCCTTTGGTTAGCAGGAATCTCTTCCACGTCTTCATCCTACAGAGGTTCTTCTCCATCACTAACCTATTCTTCAACATCAAAGATTCTACTACTTCTTTTCTTGACTTATTCCTTAATATTTTCCATTTAATTTTAAATTATTTTCCTCTCATAATAATTCTCTTTAACTATCTTCAATAATTATTCATTTGTCATCCTGTCAGGTAGTTCCACTTTTTCACTAACTACCATATCAGCAACTTGTCTTCTTCCAGAGATCTCACATTTCTCTGATACCAATTGGTGTAAAGCCCCAAGATATCTACTCCCTTAACATCTTTTATAGGTTTATAATGAACAAAATATCCCAAATATCTTATCTATATAGGTTGAGACTCCACAAGGTAGTTCACACCCACAATTTAGCCTTCTTCTAGGCTACTTGGAAACAATCTAATAACAATAGGTACTCAAGTTTGAACCTAATTATCAGAGTGGAATCTAGTTTCCCTCTCACTCAAAACAACCAAAACTAAACAAATTATACTTCATAATATAATTCCCAAATTTGTGGCATATAAGGCAAGTTAGATTCCTTTGGGAGGGCTACAAGGAAAAGTGACTAAAAACTTATTTTTATAGGATTCCAAGGACTAGGCTAAGCCCAACTTTAGGTTTAATAGAACACTATAAACTATCCTCAATTTTTCCCAAGAGGTGAGCAATTTACCAATCCCCTATGACCTCTTTTCCACTAAATCACCTAGTATGAAATAGGCCTAATTAGGCCTCATTAACAAAGAAAGTACCCTTTTTAATACCTCCTAATCACCACCAAAACCTAGATCATGTCAAGTATCTTGAAATATAATGAAGTATTTGATTTCATCATTGAATTCCACCCCAAAATTGGTCTATGCAATCATTTTCACAAAATAGGATAGCCACATGGATATGTTTGTCCTAGGGTTTTTCTAATAACTCTAGCGGCCAGCATTCTCACAACCTACAACCATAAAAGTCTTAAATTATATGGTCATAACTTGAAAATTTCCAAGGATTATATTTTCCCATGGTTACTTTGCAAGATATGAGCAAAACAATGTGAGACCGTAGGTACGGGCTACAAGTAGAGCAGTCAACATTAAAACTCCTCTAATAGGCTTGTCCTTTCACTTCAAAGCCTCAAACAAGATGAAATTGAAAGGTATCTTAATCCTTTATTTGACCATATGACCCATCCAAGTATTTCATGATGTAAAATTTTGTACAATGCCCAAAAGCAACCAAAAAAGGCCAAAAATTCAATTTTCTTATTGATTCAATGCTTCCTCCATACAATCTTAGTTCCAATCTATCATAGGAAAGTTCCTCTGACCAAAAAGTGGTTTGAAATGATTTTGCACTAAAACAAAAAAAAATATGCAAAATTTTCTTATTAGCAACTTTGACAACTTTTAGCAAGAAGTTTCCAAAAGCAAGTTGTCATTATTTCTTGCATTCTAGAGGACTTAGAATATGTCTAAAACAATATTTAAGACCTTCTAATACCTAGATTCCTATTTATAGCATAAATTTTCCCTATACTCAAGGTAGATGACAAGATTTATAATTGCATCTTGTGTCCCTTGGTCTTACATTTAGGACTTATTACATGAATCAAAGGAGAAGTTTAACCACATTATTTCCTTGATGAAGATGCATTTGAGGTATGACCATTTTTTGTTTTTGTTGATAGATTTAGCAAGATGACACATTTTATACCATGAAAGAGCACAAATTATGCTTCATATGTAGTAGGCCTATTCTTCAAAGAGCTTGTGAGGATTCATGGTCTACCACTTAGCATTGTGAGTGACATGGAATCCCAATTTGTGGGACATTTTTAGAAGACATTGTGGAAGAAACTTGGAACTGATTTGTCTTTCCCATCTACATATCACCCATGATCAGATGGCCAAATTGAATTGGTTAATAGGTCTTTCAGAAACTTCTTAAAAACCTTAACTAAGAAACATGGATTAATATGTGACTTGATTATTGAGCAAGTAGAGTATGCCTATAATGACTCTATAAATAGGAGTATACGGAGGATCCCTTTTGAAATTTTTATAGGTGTCATCCTAGAGGAGTTTTGGAACTTAGAGACACCGTAGATGTAGATAATAGAAGTGCTCTAGGAGAAAATTTTACTAAGCATATCAAAGATATACATGGGTAGGTTAAACAAGCTCTACAAAAGGGTGTGAAAAAGTACAAGGAGCATACATATAAAACTAGGAGCTAAGCTAAGTTCAAAGTAGGAGATTTAGTCATGGCTTACCTTAGGAGGGAAAGAATGCCAAAAGGAAAACCCACTAAGTTACTGATGAAGAAAATTGGACCACTAAAGATACATCATAAGTATGCAGCCAATAACTATGAGCTTGAGCTTCCACCTAACTCTGGAATTGTTGGAGATGTATGGTGGGCTAGGTGACTAGGAGGGAGGGGTAAATTAGGTTCCAATAAAAATTTAACTTCAATTCACCATTTAATCCTCTTTAAGCTAATATAATCTAAGTGCATGCATGAAAGATTGAAAGCAATAAAATATGCATAACAGTTTACACAAAATTTGGTAAACTAGAAATCTTCCAAATAGAAAGTAAAACTAAAGTGGGGATGATACCAAGAAGCTTTAGTACTACAATACAAAGTTGACTTTTTAATGCTTACAAATGATCACTTCTAGTGATCTATCCTATTGGGAGCAATAAGGACTGTTAGGTCCACCTTATAAAAGGATTTATACAATACAATGAAGTATGCACTCAATTAGGAGATTTAGCATAAGACTATTAAGTCCACCTTGTTAGAGGATTTTACTGGTGCACCTATTAGGATGAACCAATGGCTGATCTCTTCTCTGAAACTTTTTTTGTTGATTGATATTCATTTAAAGTAGAAATGATCACCTTAATGTGATAGATGAGACTTTGCATTTCCTTATATTGTTTGTAGTCTGTAGTCTTCAATTTGCATTCATGATTATTAATCACTCATACATTTGGATTACACAAGATATATTACATATATATCAATCCAAATAATTATCTTTTGGAGTTGGCTACAATACCAATTTTAAAAATCTTCACTAAATCATCTCAATGTTGTAACTTGGGTTCTAAATACCACTCGGGTGATATACTGACACTTGGCAACATTGTTAGCTCAGCAAGCTCTGGCACTCAATTGATATTGGTGCTTGGTCCACATTGACCACTAGGGATTAGGCATAAAATTGGTTAGCACTAATGACTCAACAAATACTGGAGAACTCAGCTAACACTATAGAGCTTGGTTGATACTAAAGCTCGGTCAACAATATAGTTGCTCTACATGACTAGCTCGATTCAGGGATAAATTTAAGAAACCCCTCCTGAAAAAATGCCTAAAATGCTAGTGAATCCAACATTTTGTGGGCTAGAAAATTTTAATGTTGAGGGTGATTTTTTTTCCATATAGGGAAATAAAATATTATATGTTGGCAATTTTTTTCTCGCCTTAGCAAAAATCATTTTAAATGTGGCGAATTAATATTTTTTTTTTTACTGACATATAAATAAATGATGGCTATATTTTCCCTTGCCAAAAATGAATTAATAATGTTAGAGGTGAATTACTTGTTTTGTAGGAAAATAAATAATAATGGTCTTGGCTAATCTTTAGTGGTAAACTAAAAAATTATTTAATCTAAAAGCAAATTAGTAGTCACTTGAATTTTCAACTTGTGTACTGTCATAGGTCTATTATTAAAAATGATGTAATGTCATTACATCAGTGTCATTATTACCAAGTTAGCTACAGTCACTTTCAAGTTTTGATAGGTTTATTGACCGTTGATTAATTAGAGGTCAATGACAGAAGATGCATTTTGGGGCCACTCACTTGAAAAGATCTAGACTCACATGAAATTCTCTAGAATGGAGGCACATGAGCACGGAAACCATTAAGGCATTAACTGGAATGTACTCAATGTTAGAAACTTTTGACTGTCCAACATTAATGCTAGTACATTTCAACATTTTGCACACTTGAAAATTAATAGGAATAAAAAAAATAAGATATGAAAGATCGTGAACGCTAAACAATTTAATGCAACTACTATTAAATAGCCTCTTCAATTCCTCTTTCATTATCATTTCTCAAATTCTTCAATCTAAATTCAGTTTGCAGAGTTCCTTCAATCTTAGTCATGGATACACTAATTCACTTGAAATGCACTACAATTGCTTTACAAAAGCCCTTTTTGGGCAAGATTCCTAATGATGTCCTTTCCATGGTTTGCAAGCTAGATGACCAAAGTCCTTTTATCCACCATGTTATATTCATGGTCCTCAGCCATGAATTCTTAAGAAATGATAAGATGTACCATGTGTCCACAAATATTACCTCCTACTTCCTCATGTCTCTTCTCAACCTTAGAGGCAATCAAATAGGCATTTTGATACTTCTGCATAACATTTTTAAGGAAATATTTTTAGAAGATGATGTCAAAATTCTTGTATTGGTCGAGCAGGTACTAGGGCTGGGCATTGGCATCCCTTTTGTAGACCTAGTAGACAAGTGCTAGGATCAAGGCATAGGGAGCATTGTACAGAAGCATCCTTTCGTACTCGACATGAATGAACAACAATTGACTCGCCATCAAAAGTGGGCGTGACTCAGAAGGCATTTTCTATGGAAGTGGTTGTTATTGGATGATGTTAGCGAGATTGACTTTACATGGCTAGATAAGTTTAGTGACATCATCTTCTCCAACAGATTCCTTGCAAAGGGACTTGAAGACCTTTTTGATTGAAGGCTTCAAGCTGTCAATCCCTCAGCCTACTTATGCTTCTAGCCTTGTTGTTCCCTAGTTCCTTGTTCCCTGTTTCCTGAATCATGTTTCCTTAACCATTGCCCTTTGAGCAAAAAAATGTTTTTAATATATCTCATATCTATTTTTCTTTGGATTGGGCCTTGCCCTTTAATGTAAATTACAAAATAGTAAAACCAAGTTGATTTAACCAGTTATTTTGAATATCTATGTTATAAAGCAGTATTATGTACATTTTACACTCTAAAATATTATCAATGAAAACAACAATAGTTTATGGCTTCTCAAATCATTGTTCCTGTTAGTCTACAACTTTGTTTTTGGCATCTCGATTCTCAATGCACCATTGAAATTTTAGTCTATGACCTAGTTAAAAATAACTAACTGTTAGAGTTATAAAGTTAGAACTTAGAAACAAAAAAAGGGTTTCAACAATGTCTTTATGGTCTCATATGATATATTTGAGTAACAATTTATAGTAAAAATTTATTCAATTGAAAATTATTCAATTTAAAGTTTTGTAATTTCTAAAACTATTTTTCTTTAATCTGATTAGTTAAAACAAATGGAGCGATAAGAGTGGATTTCAAGGAAAACTAAAGATTATAACCTTAACAAAGTTAAATAAAATTTTGATAATTTATGTGTCAATTTTTTATTTCATAGCTATCTTGTCACCTAACTTTTTTCATTATGAAATTTTTAAATGATGAAGAATAGTTTATAAACAATTATCACAATTTTTGATATATGTTAATAATTTATAGACAATTAAACTATATTACATTTTAATTTTGAAATTAAATAATAAATACGAATAAAAATATAGCATTTGTAATTATATTTTTAAATTTTAATTTATTTATTTATATTAAACTATTGTCATTATTATTAGTAGTATTTGTCAGTAGGCTAAGTACTATTGTGACACATTTTGAATTTTAGACTTTAACTAGTGATTAAATTTTTGAGTTTGTACACTCAGAATTAATTGATTTTAACTTTTATTATCAAACTAATGTGTTGCATAACATAGATGCAAGATTTTTAACTTTACAATTTTTAGAAAATATTTTTCTGAGATTTGATTGGGTGAATTCATTTAGCTCTTATATTGGTCAGGTTAACTTTGATGGATTGTATAGTTGATTTTTATTAAGATGAATGTGATTGATTTGTAATATATTTTTTAATGTAAGTGGGTTGCTTTATATTTTTATATTACATTACTTTATAATATAATTTTTCATTCTATTAAAAATACTAAAATATATATTTCTTATATTATATAATCTTTTTTTTTATTATTATTATAAAGATATTATAATTTATTTATAAAATAATAGTATCACATGATATATATGCAATAATATTATATATATATATATATATATATATATATATATATATATATATATACATACATACATACATACATACATACATACATACATACATACATACATACATAAAACTTAAATTTAAATTATAATTAATATCATTATTGAAAAATATAAATATATAATATTTTTATTAATTAAAATATTTAATAAACTATAATATATTTATTAAATTAAAATTATATTTATATTAAAACCAAAGGTAAGTACTAAGCCACTATGTGGCACTTGTTTCATAACTTGCACCAATTTTATTTTATAAAATTTAATATATCTTCATCGAATTTTTCGTATCATCTTTACAATAAAAAGTTTCTAATAGAAAACATAATCATTTCTATAATAGAAAAGAAAATCCTATATTTATATTATATTATAACTATTATAATAATAATTATAAATTATATTATATATATATATAATATTTTATATAAATAATTAAATTAACATCATGATTTTGATAGGCTCAAACTTAAAAATAAAATAATAAAAATTTCTTTAATAATATTTATTTCAATATTTTTCTCTATATTAATTAATATGCTATTTAAATTCTTTTCATTCTAATATTTTTTTAATTATTTTTTTACTAATTCTATCAATTTTTCTGCCACAAACTTAGTTGCTATGGAAGTTTGGAACCTTGTTTAAATAATTAATATTAGTTAGTCAAAAGGTTTAAGTTTTAACGACTGCATCTTTATTTTGGGCCAAATTTTAAAAAATTAAAGTTAGATTCTATTTCTACCTGAAATCGGGACACATGAACTTGAAGATTCTACCCAAAATCTCGACCATTGACTAAAAGAAAGATCGACGGCCCGAGACGAATTGGCCGATTTGGGGAATGGTTTTCCATGTGCCTAGATTCATTCAAAATCGTGAAACATGTTCAGTCATTGCAAAGCTCAGTTAAATTTTAGGACTCAATTAATATTAATAATAATTATGTTTATAAACAATTATCACATTTTTCAATATGTGTTGATAATTTATAGATAATTAAACTGTATTACATTTTAATTTTGAAACTAAATAATAAATATGAATAAAAATATAGCATTTGTAATTATATTTTTAAATTTTAATTATTTTATCTATATTAAACTATTATCATTATTATTTCATATCTTGCACCAATTTTATTTTATAGAATTTAATATATCTTCATTGAATTTTTCATATCATCTTTACAATAAAAATTTTATGATAGAAAAGAAAATCATTTCTATAATAGAAAAGAAAATCTTTTATTTATATTATATTATAACTATTATAATAATTATTATAAATTATATTATATATATAAACTATTTTATATAAATAATTAAATTAACATAATGATTTTATTTTTTCTATTAGTTATAAGAGTTTCAGAAAACACAAAGCAACCAAAGTACCACCACAAAAAACAACGAGGCCAAGCCTCACTAAGGAAGAACATAATCAACTGTACAACATAACAAAAAAGAGGAGAAGAAGGACTATCTAACTAAGAACATCATAGTAATTGACCACCCAAGCAGTCCAACCTAAGGGACCCTCCATCCAAATGACGCTTTTATGTTCTTGAATCTACATTAGCCTAAATAAATCTTCTTTTTCTAGCATTCACTTTCTTACTAATTTCTATGTTCAGCCTAATGCAAGCTTGCTTAAAATCTTGCAGATCATCCAGGGTTCTATGCCATTGGTATCCATGCTTCAACTCATAGTAGAAAAAATTAGCATGCCCATCATGAAGGAACCTTCTCATCTTGTCCCGCTCGATCAACATAGTAGCCTACACCTACAAAGAAATTTTAAAATAAGTGATTTTTCGAAAAAACTCAGTAAGATCCTTCGGCTTACATTAGTACCTTTCCTCATTCTGACACTTCTAGATCTGCCAAAGAATGTTAGATGACAATATATTCTAAAATAAATTGGTATCTTTGGGAAGACCATTAATATGACCAGTGATAATATCAAGAATATTAACATCAATAGGATAAACAATGCCAAACATTCTCCATATTTCTTTAGCAAAAGTACAATCTAAAAGAATATGTCTACCAATTTCAAGAACTCTACATAAATTACAAATATTAGAATTAGATAAATCTCTCTTAATAGGCAGCTTGTCCAACATGACTAACCATCTAAAGCATCTAATTTTAGGCTCAACAGAATTCTTCCACAAGATATCAAAGTATTTTTCCAAACATCAGCATCATAAGAATAGTACAAAATAGCATTGACATGATCAATAATATTTGTATTACAATCAAGGATTATGTATATATTCTTGGCCTTAATCATATTTATGACAACTCCACCAGGCTAGTTACATTTAAGGTGCCTTTGAGAATCAACATGGCATATAGTGGGAAGACCATTAACAACTTGCACAATCATGTTATAAGTTCTTTTATGGGAATCAGGGATATCATATTTATTTTTAAGCTCATCCCAAGGAGTGATTTGATTATGCTCAAAGAGATCTATGAACTCTTTAATACCTTTCTTAGCCCACAGTCTAGCAGAACACCCTTGGGTAAGGGCCAAAGGTTTACCATTTAGGTGAAGATTCCACCAAATGGATCTTTCACCATGGAGTTGATTATTACAATGAAAATCCTTGTTAGTGATGAATTTCCTAACATGGTCCCAAGCTTTCCAAATAGATCAAAAAATCATGGAACCTTAGACCATGACAAGAAAATTACCAATAATGAGGTCGCAAAAGGGGAGATTAGTCCAAGGTTTTGGTTTCTTAGGCACACCCCTCTCAATTTTTTTTTCTAACCAACACTTTCCAAGGATAGTCACCCTCCATGGATTGAAAAATCCATTTGGAAGACAAGGAAATACCTTGAATTCTTAAGTCCTTCAGCCCAAGACCCCCAAGGGCCTTGTCAGTGTGGCACCAAGCCCACTTAACAGAATGAATTTTCTTATTAACCTTGCCATCAAACCAAAGAAAATTTTTTGATGGACTTCTGAATTTCAGCAATCTAATAATTGTTAAAAAAATAGGCAGAGGAATAGTAAATGGTGTAAGAGGACAACATCTTCTAGCAAACCTGAATTCTGCCTACCAAAGATAATGCCCTATTATGCCATTTGTTAGGCTTCTTATCAATCTTCTCTTTAACCCATGACCACATGTCTTTGAGTGCAGGTTCCACCAAGAAAGGGATACCAAGATATCTAGTGATCTTATTGGGGCCTCCCCATTGAAAATTGTATTGAGCAAACCAAGCCAGGGGATGCACATCCCACCCCAAACAAACTGATTTTGACATGCTCAAACTTAAAAATAAAATAATAATAATTAATAACAATTTCTTTAACAATATTTATTTCAATATTTTTCCCTATATTAATTAATATGCTATTTAAATTCTTTTCATCTTAAAAAATTTTTATATCAATTTTTTACTAATTCTATCAATATTTTTGCCACGAACTTAGTTGCTATAGAACCTTGTTTAAATAATTAATATTAGTTATTTGAAAGATTTAAGTTTTAACAATTCATAATTTGATCTAGACTATTCAATAATATAGATCAATGATTGCCGCTCTATTTCGGGCCAAATTTTAAAAGATTGAAGTTAAATTCTATTTCTACCCAAAATGTTCATTTTAAATAAATTAATTAATAAAAATTGAACTTAATTATCGATATATTTTCGGGTCAATTTGTGGAATGTTATCATTGTTGTCAAGAGCCATCTAGAATCGTAACACTTGTCAACACATGTCATAATTATGGATGTTTCATGACAACAATGATAGCAGACCCAAAATTTACCCAAAATTCATCCTAAGTCATTGCCATTGGTGTTGATCTACCTTTTACTTAACAATCGCGGCATTCCCTAGTCAGGATTAAGTAATAATTTCTTTTTAAAACTAAACATAATTATTAATAATATTAACCGAGTCTTGACACTTAATTGAGCTAGACACGTGTCATGATTTTAGATGAATATAGGCACATGGGAAATCATTCTCCAAATTGGCACACAATTCATCTTGGGTCATCGATCTTTCTTTTAGTCAATGGTTGAGATTTTAGGTAGAATCTTCAAGTACATAGTTATGTACATTACTACATTATTGAGTCTTTATGTCGTTGACATGTACATTGTACATACTATTAGTAAAGTACCTAAAACTATTAATTACTTAATACTTTCATTTTAACTTTTAACTATTTACCTTCTATGTTTTTAGAGTATGAAGTTGAAAGTTCTCCAAGTCGAGAGTCTAATACGATAGAGTTTTCAAATTTCAACTTTTCAAAGACTGACTGAATTCCATTTTGTATTCTAAAGACTAAAAGTGTCAAACTTGAGTATCATAGGACAACACCAATTATCGAATCTCAATTCTGTGTATTTAACTTATTTGTTTTTTTAAAAAATTATTGCAATTTGCAACAATAGAAATATTAATTTTTATTGTCTATGGTTTACACTTTACATTTTTTTTAAATAGGGCTTGAAGAAGAATTTTGTGTAATAACTAGTAGTGAGCATGGGCAAAACAAAGTCAAAAACCTCCAATATGAGTGCAAACATAAAGGGAAAGAAAGACATTATGGAACTCAGGCAAGTGCTACAAACCCCAGGTTTCACCAATGAATGTCATAATTTTTTTATCCTGTTATCCATGGAGATTTTGGAATCATGGAAATTAGACATTCATTGTATAATAAGTGAAAAGATACACAAAAGGAGAGAAATTATTACAAATATAACAACAACATTCATGCACATACAAATAAATTAACTGCTTTGGTTACTAGATTAGCAAACCTAATTGTACTTGAAGTTTTCCCTTGCCTTGAAATTGTAATGCTATGTGCTCAAAATTATGATGAAAATAGAAAGGAAATTGTAAACCAAAACACTCAGGAGGAAATTTTATCCATAACTGAGAGTGAATTTTTCACTCTGTTAGACTTACGGCTAGGGTTTAAAGTAGAAAGCTTCAACGAGCACATTGACTTGGATAAACTAGAACAGGCTTATGACAAACTAAAAAGAGCTTTTCAAGATTCATATATTAAGGGTTTAATAAACTCAGAGTCATCTACTAGTGTTACACTAGACATAGACCATAAGCCTCCATATCAGTATGATATTTTTGTGCCATGGGTTTAGAATACTATTTTTTTGTTATCATTTTGTTTAGGATTGGATAGTAACAAGGAAGTGGGGGCTAGTATTCTTGAAATGATTTATAATATCTATTGTCGAGGTCAGTCAATTGAGAAGGTAGATGTAAGATATATTTTTTTTCAACACATTGTTGAATCTATGCAAAAATAATTACTAATGATTAAACAAAGTACAACTACAGGCAAGATGAAGATATTTATGTTCACAAGTTACTTGTGCTACCATATTTTAGCAAAGCATCGCCCAATATTTGAGATAGAGAACAACAATCTTGATATTGAGGTCTATAAGTTTTATGAGAAAACTCAAAAGAAATCAAAGACTCCAAGTCTAGTATATGAGTGGACACATAAGATGAGGATGACTGCTAACAATAATAACTACAACCATTTTGTAGACTTCTTTTTAGCACCTATTTACCAAAAAATTATAGGCACTTCAATGCCTAGATTTCCCATGTCTTGCAAGGATTGCATTCAATTGGGAAGTCAAATTCAATTGGTTGACTCGTTCTTCATGGAAGAATACACTATCTTAAAGTTTTATGATTCAGCATTTGAACCATGAAAATTTCCAATGCATGTTACAGAAAGGGTTTTTGCACTAGAATATGTACGGCAGATGGAGAGCACAGATGAACTTTTTAGTGGACAACAAAAAAAAAAAATATTTTCTTCGTTGCCTTTCACACTTGGAGGCCTCACATTTGAGAGAAAATCTTTCAAAGTGGCAAATGAATTGGAAACTTTTTTGGGCTTTGATTTTTTTAGTCATTGGAATTATGATCCACTGAACATAATAAAGACAAAACTTATTGCCAATGGGAAGTCTACGAGCAAATATCAACATCAAGAGATGTCATTGATAGAAAAGTTAAAAAAACAAGTATTTGTGAGATGAGGTTAAGAAAGAGATGGAGAAACATGCAATAGAGAATAATATTTCAATTGAAGAATTGTCATCCCAAATTATGATATTGCACATATCAGAGTCACACAAATCAGAGCCTCTACCATACTTAAATTTTTACAAGCAAGCATCTCAACCTTCTAAGAGGTCTATGTCAAAATTAATTAAAGAGGCATGTGCACCTGAATTGTGGTGTCAAACCAAGATGATTGATTTTTGGAAAATGAAGCAAAATTTGGGTGAACCAATGACATCAGTAGGTTTTGAGGAAATTGAGGAGGATGAACTTTTCAGTGATTATTGGAATAAAGAGCATCCAACTGTAATATATGATTTTGGAAGTTGTAGTGATAGTGATATTCAAAGACAGAAGGACCTCGAGTTTGACACCAACATTCAAGATATTCAAGATTTTGAGTCAACCAGGGGCAGACATACTATTAATCTTCAAATGAGTGATTCTACTAAACAAATGTATAGTAAAGGGGTGACTATGATACAAAAATGGGTTATGTAGGTATAGGGCCCATTAGTGCAAGTGGTGAAGGGATTTGGAATCCAATTCCAATACCAGACCCACCCAAAAGAGGAAGTAAACCAATCATTGAACTCTCTGATGAGATTAAAGATAATTAATCTAGAAAGGGGAAAAAAATATACTTCTATTTCTAAAGGTCATCGCAAGACATTATTTATTAAATCTTCAAATCTAGTTGTAGTTTATCCCACTAGTACTAGCATGGATGAACCTTGTGCAAAGAAATAAAAAGTTATGACAATTACACATAAGTAATGTCAGTGATTACTTCACCAATGTATGCACTAGTAGCTTCTATACTAAACCCTAAAAATAGTCCTATAACACTAGGATTTGGAATGGGCCATCTTCAATATGTTGGCAATCCTCAAAATACAATTGTAGATGGAGTAAGTTTAACTAGAGTTGGAGGAGCTTACGACAATACAACTAATAATTCACCTTACAAACACTCAATTGTGTTAGCAAACCCAAATTTTAGTTTGAATGAGTTGCATCAAAGTTTGATCAGGAAAAGTGAAAGGAATAGGAAGATTATGAAGACTTTAAAAAGTGATGCAGTTGTTGAATTCAGGGATCTACTAATAGAATATTTCCAACATATGATCCAAACAATGAAATGTTGAACTTCATGGTTATTATGTCCTTGGCTAGAGATAATAATCCACCAGAAAATGTAAAAAATTATAACGATGTACAAGTTACCAGTCTTTAAATGGATTTGTCAAAAGTGAAAAATATTGACAAAATTAATATATCAAAAGAGAGCAACAAAATTATTTACTCTACACTTCTGAATGCAGAGAGGGAAAACAAAAGGCTTACAAAGCAAATAAAAAAGTTACATGTAGAACTTGATAATTTGAAGGCCAAGGAGAAAGAAGTAGACAATAGGTTCAAAGAATTGCAAAATAGGATAAAGAATTTATTTCCTACAGAGGCAATTTTCCAGTAAGAAAAGTTGAATGAACAAGTGCAAGTTTTGACTAAAGAATTGGATGAGTACAAAAAAAAAATTCAGCATGAAAAAGCCTCTACTACATAGTTGTTCAAGTTTGTCGAGAGTACTACATAGGTCAACAATAAATTGAATACTAACCTAGACTTTGTTGTCAAGGAAAATAATAATTTGAAGATTGAATTAGAGAATGAAAAGAAAAAAGAGGAGTCTAAGGCAAGGATAATTGATAATTTGTAGAAGGAATTGGGGAATGAGAAGAAAAAAGAGGACTCTAGTGCAAACACAATCCATAATTTGAAGAAGCAATTAGAGAATATGAAGAAAAAAGAGTCAAATGCAAAAATAATCCTTGGTTTGAAGAAGGAATTGGAGAATGCAAAGAAAACGGAGTCTAGTGCTACTACAAATAGTAACACAATCCACCATATGAAGAAGGAATTGGATAATGCAAAGAAAAAGAGGATTTAACTACAAATAAAATCTTGGATTTGAAGAAGGAATTGGAGAATGCAAATAAAGAGGAGTCTACTCAAACACTACATGATTTGAAGAAGGAATTGGACAATGTGAAGAAAAAGGTGTCCACTATGAAGACAGTCCATGATTTGAAAAGGAAACTTGAGGATGAGAAGAAAAAAAAGGTAACTACCACAAAGATAATCCAAGATTTGAAGAAGAAATTGGAGGATGAGAGGATGAGAGCAACTATTTGGCAAGGGCAACTAGAGGAAACACAGAGAAAGAGTGAAATAGAGATGTCTAAAATGAAGAAAAATATAGAGAATGTAATTGCAAAAAATAGAATGACATCTTTCGAAGACCATCATGTCAAGGATACTATAATAAACATGGTTAAGCTTATCAAACAAGAAAATTGGGACAAAATAATGAAGAACAATGATAGTTTGTTTGAATGACTTGATTTAAATAGAAATCTCATATTTGTCTTTGAAAATGTAAAAAAAGATGTTGTGGGTAAAAGATGAATCTTCACCAATTCCTTAAAAAATCTTGCTAAACAAATTTTCAATAAAGTACAGAGATCCAATGACAGTGATTTGGCAAAACATGGAATAAATAACCGCTTGGATGCCTCTATAATGCCCTTTGCTGACTATCACAATTGTAAAGAAGTAGTGGAAATAGATAAAGCTCTTAAATCTGCTTCCAAAGACTTGATGAAGATGAAACATAGCATACTGAACTTGCTAAATGTTGGATTACTAAATCTAGCTTATTGAGACGAAAAATTTAGTGGAAAAGAAGATTACATGAAAAAGTTACAAAACACCATGAATTCTGATTTAGGTAACTTGCCTGAGGAAACCACTCTAGAAAGAATTGGAAGTTGCATCAAACCACTATCAACAATGAATGTAGTTATAAATAAATTCCTCGATTCATATAAAATTATCTCTATGAAGTATTCATTGTTGACAAGGTTACAACTATTTAGCTACAACCTCAAACAAAATGATGCAGAATGGAGCACCCTAAGGAACTTCATCGGAGCTGGGTCATCTTCTAAAACTATTACTATTGTTGTTAGTGACAATCATAGTGCTAGCACTAAGAAGTAACAACTTATTTAGTGATAGTACTATAATCATTTTTGTTGGAATTTACAGGTGGAAAGATTTACTTCTGAGAGGGGGGGTGAATTAGAAGTAATAAACTTTAACCTCTATAACTTTTAACTAAGATGAATCACATGCATCTAACACATCTAATTAACATGAAAGTAAAGACATGCATAAAAATAGATAACACAAGATTTTGGTCACCCAAAAACCCTCCAAAATGAGAAGGTAAAACGGGGGTGGGGATGACACCCACAAATTATCACTGCAACAATATGTAACTTGTTAAGGTTACAAAGTTTGACCAACATCAGTGGCCTTCCCTGTAAAAGGCCTACCTTGTTAAAGGCTTTTCACCCTATTAAAAGTGGCCTGTCTAAAGGATTTACAAACATTCATTTGAAATGTCACCCTATTAAAGGATTTATCACCTTGTTAAAGGTTCTACAAGATAGCTATTAAGCCAACCTATCTTCATAGGATTTTCATTCTCCTAATACAATGGCTAGAAAGTATAGTAGAATGTATTGACTTGATGACTTACAATCTTCAATTGCTAATTCCAGATCCTTGTTCTATTCAATTTGATTTGATCCTTCCTGATCTAATATATCTTTGTTTGTAGTGTTGATGCTCTATTTTGAAGAACCTGATTCTGCAATGATGTTCTTCATCTAAGTCCTTACACCCCTTTCACTTCCTCCAAAACTCTTCTTGCATTCCCACATGACCTATTACTCTTCTACTCAACACTAAATTAAGGGGTTTTGACCTTCTTATAAAGGTTTCAAGACTTAGGGTTAGGTATGAATCCATGATTGAGACTCGTCCATCTTTTCCCACTCAATTCTTTCCATATTCCCTAATTGGTTGCATGCTTTCTCCATTTTTTTAATTGGTTGCATGTTGATTACATAGGAAATGTAATAGATTTGATCTTATGTTTTATATCCTTTGAAATTCATCTTGAGTCAACTCAAAAATGCTTTACATATGAGTTTGTGAAGGCACAAACTCATATGTTGATTCTATGTTGCTCGACACTTACTATTTACTGATGCTCGACACATATAGGATTCTGTCTTGCTCAGCTCCTATAGTAAATTTGTCTCACTCAGCACCTATACTTTACTTGGCACATATACTAACTTGGAATCTATACTGGCTCAGTATCAATTGTCACTTGGCATTAATTGTCACTTGACACTTGAAACTTGCTCGGCACTTGAATAACTTAGCACCTATTGAATTTTTGGCTTGGCACATGCTGTAGCTTGGCATCTATATTATACTCAACATCAATCTTATAATTTTCTTAAGTGTGTTGACACTCAATTTTCAAAACCAATCTGAGACCAACAATCTCCCCCTTTGACATGAGTGTCAAAAACACTTATCTAAACATTATGAATCTGATCTCTATGAGTACCATATAAATCGTGTTTAGCATATGTAAAAAACTTCAAAGACTTGTTCAAAAAATTTGTAGAAGACTATCTACCTCAAAAACTTGTAACTCCACTTGAGCTGATGTGCCATTTCTCTATCCAAAATTCCTTATGTTAGATTTGTCTCATGTTGATTATTCTGATACTCTTTATCATTGCCTCATCATTACTTCCCTTGTCTGCTTTTTTTCTATCTACTCTATTTCTACTTGCTCTATTTTTACTCCCCCTTTCACACATCTTCCCTTGCAGTTTTTGTATCCTTTTGGCTTTATCTTCTTATCTCTCCTTAAAATTCAAAATTTTATTATCTCCCCCTTTGGGTATTTCCCCCCTTTGGGTCTTATTTATTATCTCCATAATGTTATCTCCCTCAATTTATTAAATTTCTCCCTTTTTTGACACTTATGTCAAAGGGTTCTATGAATGAATTGAATACTTAGCCAAAAAAGATTTGTTTACCTCCATAATGATTTTCAGAGTAGCATCCCAATTTTCTAATGCAATTTCCAGTGCTTTAAGCTGGATGGTTTTCTCTGTTGCAAGGTGTACCAGGCCTTCCAATGTAGAAAGATTTGGATCTTTCTTCAAGAAATTTTTTGCATAGGCCATTTATTTATGCAAAACTTTCATGTGAGGGGTTATGGCAGACTAGATTTGTATTAATTTGGCCTTGGTGTTAGCCTCATCTGCTATGAGTACAGCTAATTCCTTTTGTGTGTGAAGTGTTGTAGAAAAATGATTCCCACTTTGATTTGTATCCTTTGGTAGCTCATGATAGACACTTTAAGGTTCCTCTCCAAGATCAATATCCTCTAGTTGGTCTCTTGTGTGAAGTATGAAGAATCACACAGTTTGGAGTACAATGAGAATATATTCTCAAGTATTGCTTTCACCTTCTCAACCTTCTTTGTCAATTCTACTTGTGATAGTGCTATCTCACCAAATATTTTCTCATTTACCTTCATCTTGAATTTCTTTTCAGACCATTCAAGCAATTTGACATTGTTGTCTAGGTCTTCATTCTATACCTAGTCCACTATGTTGGATAATTGCTCCATTATGGGCTTTGTCTCATCAGGTACTTGTAAGCTAAATGCATCAAGAAAGATGTCTTTGATTTCAATCAATGCTTTCCTTTGCCTATACTCATTCCTGAGTATCTCTTTCTTTTTCTTCTTCTCTAGTGCCTCTTGCACTTTAGTGATTTACAAACATTCACTTGGAATGTCACCCTGTTAAAGGATTAACCACCTTGCTAAAGGTTCTACAAGATAGTTGTTAAGCCAACCTGTCTTCATAGGATTTTCATTCTCCTAATACAATGGCTAGAAAGTATATTATAATTTATTGACCTAATGACTTGCAATCTTCAATTGCTGATTCTAGATCCTTGTTCTATTCAATCTGATCTGATCCTTCCTGATCTGATATATCTCTTCATAGTGTTGATGCTCTATTCTGAACAACTTGATTCTACAATGTTGTTCTTCCTCTAAGTCCTTACACCCTTTTTACTTCCTCCAAAAATTTGCTTGCATTCTCTCATGCATTCCCATATGACCTATTACTCTTCCATTCAACACTAAATTATGGGTTTTTGACCTCCTTATAAAGGTTTCGAGACTTAGGATTAGGTATGAATCCATGATCAAGATTCAACCATCTTTTCCTTCTCAATTCTTTCCATATTTCTTGATTGGTTGCATGCTTTCTCCATTTTTTATTGGTTGCATGTTGATTACATAGGAAATGTAATAGATTCAATCTTATCTTCTAGATCCTTCAAGATTCATCTTGAGTCAGCTCAAAAATGGTTTATGTCTAAGTTTGTGAAGGCACAAAGTCATACATTGATTTATTGTTACTCGACACTTACTATTTACTGATGCTCGGCACATATAGGATTTTGTCTTGCTTGGATCCTATAGTAACTATGTCTCACTTGGCACCTATACTTTACTCAACACATATATTGACTTGGCATCTATACTGGGTCAACATCAATTGTCACTCAACACTTGAAACTTGCTTGACACTTGAATAACTCGACACCCATTGAATTTTTGGCTTGGCACATACTGTAGCTCAGCATCAACCTTAGAATTTTCCTAAGTGTGTTGACACTTAAATATAAAAACCAATCTGAGACCAATAGTTTTGTTACTTGTTGCTCTTTAATTTTAAATTTTGGATTTAATTTCAACTTTGTTTAATGTTAATTGTTACAGAAATCAAGAGCCAGCATATCTTAACATTAGTTAGACTTGAATAAAGATGAGGGAATGTGTCTCGCACAAACTAAATTAGTCCAAGCAATGATGGATATTTGATGAATACTCGATGTGTTGGTTCATCCAACAAGATGTATCTGGTATCATTGTCTTTAAGAAGCTTCCTCCCGTTAGTAAGTCCTTGAGCAAAGTGTTGAAATTCCAAGACTCATTTTGGACTTCAACAAAAATATTGGTAAATCTCTTTGATTAGAGATTCCACTTTACTTACAAAACCAAATTTTTTGACAATTCCAAAGGCTAGATTCATTTGATGGGTCATGCAATGAATGGGAATAGCATAGGGTGCAAAATAATTCTTGATCTTGTTGCAAAGACTGCCTTTATGACCTTGCATAACTCGAGCTCCATCCACTACAACATACACCAAATTTTTGGCAATATCCATGTTATCCAAACCTCCACATTCAATTAGAGTACTCTTTAATAAGTCATATAAATTTTCAGCTATCGCACTACAATTCAAATTAGCAACAAATAGTGGAAAGCATTGATGACAAAGATAGTTTATAGTATAAACATGCATGCACACCCAAGAAGTATTATCAATTTTTGTAACTTCATCTAGAGACAATGAAATAAAATTTTAATGTTTTGTTTTTTTCTTTCATATCTTCTTTTTCAACCTATGCAAGACATCTAGCCCATTCTCACTCGTTGTTTACTGACCAGTGACTGTTCAGATAGTTTTGAATTTTGAAAAAGTGTACTAAGGTAGTAACTAAAGGGTAGTCTATCATAGGATTTCCTCTACTCAAAATATAAAATACCTCACTTAATTGAACTAACTTTCCCATATTTTGCACTTCCATTGCTTTCCACATAAAATCTTGAATAGAACTTTTTACTGCAAAATGCTTCTCCCATAATTGCTAGTGTAACTCATATATTTTGGCATTCCTAATATATAGATAGTTGTCCTTTGTTTTCCATGTTAGCACATATTTTTCAAATCCATCTATAGTTTCCTTTTTGTAAACTTTATCGACATGCTTTACTATGGTGTCAAGTTTAAGCTACAACCTCTTCTCCTTATTTGTTATCTCTGTGCAAATCTTACATCTGCATTCTATAGGAGGCTCACCATCAATTGGATTGGCCACTTGTTAAATGAACCAGTACTTTTCCACCCATTCTAATGGAAAATTCCTTTTGGAAAAATTCCACAGAGATCAATCTTTCTTTGATTCCAATGTTATTTTCCCCTTTTGTGCATGAACATGATTTATGCAATCACTTTTGGTTTTCTCACCCGACTAGTCTAGAATTGACTCCAACTCTATAATATCAATTTTTGCTTCCTACTCAGGTGAAGTGCCTCCAAATCATGTTCATGTTCATCCTCAACTAAGATATCAGGTTCACCAACTTGAACCTCTTCAATATGGTCTAAGTCTCCAGCTTGTGATGAATCTCCTTTTTTAATAAGCACTAGAGATCTAACTTGTGCATCTTGTAGGTTGACAATATTTCCACCACCAAAATATGTTGATATGGTTCTGCATTTTTCTAATGGTGGCCTCTCTTTGCTTTTAGGGATCCTACTAGAACCCTTATTACCCCTCTTGTTTGACATTGCAAGCTGATAAAGGCTGCTAAAAATAAATCAACTTAGTTTTGAACAAAAGACTCAAATAGTGATGAGTCAAAGACTATGAACAATGATAGTAGAATACTTAGACTATATATAATAACAATAATATGATTCATTCTCAAGAAAAAGGTACTACTACTATGGTACCTGATGCAGGAGCATCCAGAGGTATAAGGGCAATCCTGTCTCACCCAAAAAAATGTACTTAGACTTAGTTTCTATTTTATGTGTTTTCATTTTTGGATACCCATTTGGGTCAAATAAAGGTTCCAACTCTCACAGTTCCACTATCAGTGTTCTAGGTTAGAGTATTTGAGTACCTTTGATACATGTAAATGTCAAAAAAATAAGACTATATAATTGAGCCATAATTATGGTGGATTAGAAGGTGTAAATTGGAGGGAGGATTAAAATTTTAATTTAGAATCTTCTAGAAAAGGAATCAGGTTAAAAGGCTGCATGATTTGGAAGTTATCGCAATTTTTTGGTTTCTGGAGACCTCCTAAGAATACTTCAAAGTTAGGTTTAGGGCATTAAATGACCTTGTACAGGGCTGAAAAATGGGGGATGAGTAAATCTGGTCCATAGGGCTATAGAGAACTTTGAGAGCTGTCTAGAAATGTAAACATTTTGTCAATTGAAGCTATGGTTCAAAAGTTATGCCTCCTAGAAGTTCGATTATCATTTCTGGATTCTTCTAGTTTTGCGCTGACTTCTAACATGACTTCTGGAGCCTTCTATTTGGTTAGTGGATGCCAACTAGAACTTTTTAGAATGTATTCCTAATCCTTATCCCTTTGGGGTCTATTTAAGGAAATTTTTGGCATTGTAAAAAGCAGTTCAGAGTGGAGTTTGAGAGAAGGTACTAGGGGAAGAAATTATCTCCTGATTTATGCTATTGTAAGCCCATAAGGCATGTTTTGGAGTTTTTTTCTCTACACTAAGTGTACTAGCATATTTTTATAGTTAATAAAATTTTCTCTTTCCTATTGTGTCCATTCTATGCTTGGGTTGTGTCCCCATCAAGTGGTATCAAAGCGAGTTTTCTTGAGTGTGTAGACAGAGCCCCACCCGTGAGGTAGTTTGCACCAGGACTGTGTGGTTGTGGGTTTGAATTAAGAAGATGCCTTCATGAAGAGAGCATGGTGGAAGGGCCTGATCTATTAATCCTAAGGAGGTTAGAGCCCTCCAAAGGTAGGTTCAAGCATTGAAGGAGGAGCTCTGTAGAGGAACAAATGTTACAGCAGGTAATGAAAGTGAGGACAACAATGAAGAAGAAGAAATTGGACCAGAAGGGAAAGTTGAAGGGGAAGTTCTAAATTAGGTAGAGGAGAAGCTTTTTAAGGCCATTACTAAGTTTGGGAAAAGACCTACAATTGATGTGGGTGTATTTTCAGGAAATCTAAAACTAGATGAGTTGATCGACTAGATTAATGAACTAGAAGAGTACTTTGAGTATGAGGATATCAGGGATCCAGATAGGGTTAAGTTTACAAAGGAAAAACTAAAAGGCCATGCCAAAATTTGGTGGCAAGAGGTTCAATTGGAGAGAAATAGAAGAGGAAAGGAGGAGATCACAAGGTGGGATCACATGGTGGACAAACTAAAGAAGTAGTTCATTCCTGTTGACTATGAGCTTGATTTCTTTAAGAAGATGCATGGGTTAAAGCAAGTAGAAAAATTAGTCCAAGAATATAAAGAGGAGTTTTATCGACTTCTGATTAGATCAGGGCATGCAAAAGAAAATAAGGAGAAGGTTGTTTGTTATATCAATGGGTTACAACCTAGCATCCAGGAGCAATTAAGTATGGTAAGAATGACCAGCATTGAAGAGGCATACCAGTTTGCCCTACAAGTTGAAAAGAAGCTAAATAAAAAATTTGAAGGGAGACAAAGAGGACATGGTCAAGGAGGAAGGGGTAGTGGTAGGTCATTTGGAGGTCAAAATGAGACCCAAAGGAAAAATGAAGATGTGGGTACTAGCAGGAACCAGAGGAACAAAGATTTCAACCACTCCCGTGATCAAAACTTTGGAGATCAAAGAGGAAGAGGTTTAGGAAGAGGAGGTTTCCATGGTACCTATTTCCATTGCAATGAACAAGGCCATCATGCCTTTAAATACCCTCAATGACAAGGAAGAACAAATAGGAGAGTTGAGGGCCAAGCTAGGGTTGCTAATGTGGATGAGGATGCATAGTCATCATATTTAGAGGATGTAGAAAGAGGAGAGACTTTAGTAAATGAAAGGGTTCTACTAAGTAGGGAGATTGAACCAGGACAAAGGAGGAGTCTATTTCATACCAAGTGCAAATGTGAGAATAAATGTTGCGATGTGATCATTGATGGTGGTAGCACTAACAACTTGGTGTCAAAAGAGATGGTCTCTAAGATGAAGCTCAAGAGGGAGAAACACCCCCAGCCCTATCAAATCACTTGGGTGAAGGATGATCATAAGGTCTTGGTAAGTGAACAATGTTTAGTGAAGTTCAAAATTGGGATTTACCATGATGAAGTTCTCTGTGATATTATTCTAATGGATGTCTACCATCTATTGTTGGGAAGACCATGGCAGTTTGACAGGCATGTAGTACATGATGGTCATGCAAACACATACTCTCTAACAAAGGATGGAGTTTGCCACAAACTAAAGCCCATGGTAAAGGAAGGTGAAAAGGTATGTAGCAATGCTAGGATCTATCTTGTTGATGGAAGAAAATTTTTAGATGGCATGAAACATCATTGTATGTGCTATGCTTTGATTCCTAGAAAAGATAATGAAGGTAGTAGTGAAATACCACTTGAAGTTTAAAATTTATTAAGTGAGTTTGGAGATATCATTTCTGATAATGTCCCAGAAGGACTGCCACTAGTAAGGAAAATCAGTCATCAAATAGATTTAATCCCTTGAGCTAGTTTTCCTAACAAGGTGGCTCATAGGATGACTCCTACTGAAAATGAGGAGCTAAACAGACAGGTTTAGGAGCTATTGAAGAAGGGTTTGATTCAAGAGAGCCTAAGTCAATGTGCAGTACCTGCAGTACTAGCACCAAAGAAGGATGGAAAGTGGAGAATGTGTACGGACTCTCAAGCTATAAATACGATAACCATCAAGTATTAGTTTCCTTTGCCAAGAATGGATGATCTTATGGACTGCTTGAGTGGATCTCAGTACTTCAAAAAGATAGATCTCAAGAGTGTCTATCACCAGATATGGATTCGAGAAGGAGATGTGTGGAAAACTGCCTTCAAGACCAAGGAGGGTCTTTATGAGTGGCTAGTCATGCCCTTTGGATTGACGAATGCCCCAAGCACCTTCATGTGGCTTATGAATGAGGTACTTAAGAAGTTCTTGGGAAAATTTGTTGTTGTCTATTTGGATGATATTTTAATTTTCAGCAAGACTTTGGAAGAACATTTATTGCATATTCATAGTATCTTTGAAAGGTTGAGGGAATAAAAACTGTTAATTAATCTGAAGAAGTGTATCTTTGCAAAAAGGGAGTTAGTCTACTTAGGGTTTGTTATATCACCTAAAGGTCTTAAAATGGATCCAGAGAAGGTAAAAGCCATTTTGGAATGGCCTACTCCAAGGTCTGCTACTGAGGTGAGATCATTTCATGGTCTGGTTAGTTTTTACACGAAGTTCATTAAGAATTTTAGTGGCATATGTGCACCCCTGACTGACATAATAAGAGGGGATAGAAAAGAGTTCAAATGGACTACGACAGTTGCAAGAAGTTTTGAATTGCTAAAGAAGAAGGTGATAGAACAATCTGTGTTGGCACTTCCAGATTTTAGAAAGGTGTTCCAGGTGGATTGTGATTCTAGTGGTAGTGATATTGGAGCTGTATTGAGCCAAGAAGGTAAGCCTATTGCATATTTTAGTGAAAATTTGAATGATGTGAAAAAGAAGTATTCTATTTATGATCAAGAGTTCTATGCAATAGTTCAAGCCTTAAAGAAATTGAGGTATTATTTATTGCCAAAGGAATTTATTTTATATACTGATCACCAGGCATTACAGTATCTAAATAGCCAAGGTAAATTGAATCAGAGGCATATGAAGTGGGTAGAGTTCTTGCAAAGCTATACATTTGTGTTGAAGCATAGAAGTGGAAAATCTAACAAGGTTGAAAATGCATTAAGTAGGAGATAGTTGTTGCTTACAATAATGTAGGTTGAAGAAGTTGGGTTTGCTGAACTCAAGAATCTGTACCATGAGGATCTTGATTTTGTTGAAGCATGGAAAGCTTGTAAAGAACCTATTGCTGTAGACAGAACTAAGTGGTTCGACTATCTAATTCAAGATGGTATGTTGTTCAAGGGTAGTCAATTATGTATTCCAAGGAGTTCCATGAGGGAAAATATGATTAAGGAGAAACATAGTGGAGGAATGGCAATACATTTTGGTCGAGATAAGACCATTGCCATTCTTAGAGAACATTATTTTTGGCCTCAAATTTCATAGGATGTGAAGAAGTTTGTACAGATTTGTCAAATTTGTCAAGTGGCCAAGGGATTTTGTCACAATATTGGACTTTATTAGCCATTGCCTATTCCATTAAAGCCATGGGAGGGCATAAGTATGGATTTTTTTCTTGGATTGTCGAGGACACAAAGGGGTAATGACTCAGTATTTGTAGTGGTTGATAGGTTCTCAAAAATGGCACATTTCATTCCATGCCATAAAACTCATGATGTTGTCCATATTGTAGACTTGTTTTTCAGAGAGGTGGTAAGACTACATGGCCTCCCAAAGAGTATAGTTTCTGATAGAGACACTAAATTTGTGGGGTATTTCTAGAGAACATTGTGGAAGAAGTTGAGAATGGACTTGAAATTTAGTTCCACATATCATCCGCAGACTGACGGCTAGACAAAAGTGTTAAACAGAAGTTTGGGCAATTTGTTGAAATGTTTAGTTGGGGATAAGCCCAAAGGATGGGATTTGATTCTACCACAAGCAGAATTTTCTTACAATAACTCTATAAATAAGAGTACTAGTAAATCACCATTTCAAATTGTATATGGAAGTAGCCCAAGGACTGCACTAGAATTGAGGAAGATGGAGCAAGGGGAGAGGACAAGTGCTAAAGCAGAAGAGTTTGCTGAACATATCAAGCACCAACATGAGGAGGTCCAGGCACACATTATCAAGATGAATCAATAGTATAAAGATAGGGTTGATCAAAGGAGAAGACATAAGGAGTTCCAAGTAGAGGATCTAGTCATGGTACACTTAAGAAAGGATAGATTTCTAGTAGGTACTTACAACAAGATGAAGATGAATAAATTTAGCCCCTGCAAAATTTTGAACAAGCATGACTCAAGAAATGCATATGAGGTGGAGTTGCCAGATGGAATTCACATTTCTCCTATCTTCAACATTGCAAACTTGATAAAGTATCATGATGATGGTGCAGATGAGGAGCTAATGTTAGACCCATATCCAATTCTCGCTTCTAAGAAGGAGGATATAGAAAACCTTTTGGATCATCATGTGGGCAGGAGTACCAGAAATAGGCAGTATGAAGAATATCTAGTTAAGTGGAAAGGCTGACTGATTGAGGACTCAACTTGGATATCAGCAACTGAGGTTTCCCATTTGGGATTTCCTCTACCATCCATAAAGTGGCAAGGTCACTTTTCAATCTACCCTAGGTGTCTGATGCAGGAGAATCCAAAGGTATAAGGGTAATCCTATGTCACCCAAAAAAATGTACTTAGACTTAGTTTCTATTTCATGTTTTTTATTTTCTGGATACCCATTTGGGTCAAATAATGGTTCCAACTCTCACAGTTCCACTATCAGTGTTCTAGGTTAGAGTATTTGAGCACCTTGGGATACATGTAAATGCCAAAAAAATAGGACTATGTAATTGAGCCATAATTATGGTGGATTAGAAGGTGTAAATTAGAGGGAGGATTAAAATTGTAATTTAGAATCTTGCAGAAAAGGAATTAGGTCAAAAGGTTGTATGGTTTGAAAGTTATTGCAATTTTTTGGTTTTTGGAGACCTCCTAAGAATGCTTCATAGTCAAGTTCAGGGCATTAAATGACCTTGTATAGGGCCAAAAAATGGGAGATGAGAAAATCTGGTCCATAGGGCTATAGAGTGCTTCAAGAGCTTTTCAGAAATGTAAAATGTTCATCAATCGGAGCTACAATTCAAAAGTTATGCCTCCTCGAAGTTTGGTTACCATTTTTGGATTCTTCTAGTTTTGCACTGACTTCTAACATGACTTCTAGAGCCTTCTATTTGGTCGTTGGATGCCAACTAGCACTTTCTAGAATGTATTCCTAATCCTTAACCCTTTGGGGTCTATTTAAGGACATTTCTAGCATTGTAAAAGGTAGTTCGAAGTGGAGTTTGAGAGAACGTACTGGGGGAAGAAATTATCTCCTGATTTATGCTATTGTAAGCCCATAGGGCATGTTTTGGAGTCTATTTCTCTGCACTAAGTGTACTATCATATTTTCATATTTAATAAAATTTTCCCTTTCCTATTGTGTCCATTCTATGCTTGGGTTGTGTCCCCATTAGTACTACCCAATATAATTCACAAACCTATAGGCTATCTTAGCATGTGAGATGTCTAGTCATGGTGTCACCACTGGACACTAGATAGTAAAAATAAAAAATAACCAGTACCACTATCAACATAAAAAATAAATTAAAAATCATTTGCCTTATATGAAAACCACAGTCCATGAGTCAATGGGCAATGCACTCAACACTCTGAAACTTTGGCAACAACAAGAAATGCCAGTCTCCAAACTAGAAAAGAGTGAATTGTGTAGAATAATAATATCTTATAGTCCAATCTAGGTTGGTGAATTATGTGGGATTAACAAGTGAGAATGTCAAATGTAAGAAAAATTCACCTTCATATGCAAGCTCATGATAGGAAATAGTTAGCTAAGTGGGGCTAGTGGTCGACACACATCAGGAAAATGGTAGGCAATACCCAAACTAAGGAAAAATTATTTGGTTGCAGTAATGGCAAAAGAATGTGGGCCAATAAGAAAAAACATGCAAAGGATGAAAAAATAGTTAAAATAAATGTATCCAAAATGTATATTATATTGGCGATTGGACCAATATTTTAGACCAATCATGTGATAACTAATGGGTCACTACCATGGGTGTTGGACTAAAATCTAATAAATATCTGATGACATGGTTGACCTATGTTGCATGCCCTATTCACCAAATGATGATCAATGCATGAGACAGGATCACCAAGTGGCAAAGATTCACTGCTAAAGTAATCTCTGGATTGGTTTGCATTATCTTTCTATTATATTTAGTTAACACTTACTTTCTACTTTGTTTACACTATAAATCTCAATAGACTCTATGAAGCTTGACTTGCACTACTTTCTACTTGTGAATCTCAGTAGACTCTGTGAAGCTCGGTAGAAATGTAACCAACCAAATGATTAAGTATTTTGGCACTAACTAACAAATGATTTGACTATCAGGTCAAAAATCTCCCCCTTTGGAATTATTGACAAAAACACTTATCATACCACAATTCTAAATGCTAAAAAATATAAATCAAGACTCCCCCTATCAATGTTCTTGGGTCTATAACTTAGTTTTGACTAATGAGTTGATACTCGGCTGACACTAACTCTATTTTTTCTTTTTCAAAATTATTTTTATAGCTTTTTTGTATATATATTTCCCCATTTCTATATATATTCCTTCTTTATATTCTCCCTTGTGTGTGTATATATATATATCTTCCTTTTTGTATGATATAACTATTTACCCATTTTTTGACACAATTGCCAAAAAAAATGTATATATATATATATCTTCCTTTTTGTATGATATAATTGTTTACCCATTTTTTGATACAAATGCCAAAAAAATGTATATTTACAAGGTAACACCAAAATGTGAAAGGAAATCACTATGTACCTTCAAAATTGTAGACATTGTTTTATCCCAATTATCTTGCAAAACTTTGGAACTATGTAAACCTATTTGTACTTCAATTGATAATTCCATCATATGTTCAAAAATTGAAAAGTTGTTGTCATAGATTAATGTTTTAGCATGAACAATATGTTTCTGCATTACATCTATGTTGGGAATTATCAAACTCTGAATATCTTCTAGTGTAGCCCAAACTCTAGCTTCTTCTCTCAACAATTCTACCTAAAATTTTGTTAGATACTAAATCTTGATAAAATGTGCAAAGCTAGTGCTTGGGTCAAGTGACAACTAATGTGCACTTGCCTTTAAATCAGTATCTATCCTAGACAACTTGTCCTTTATTTCCTTGGTGAAATTTTTAGTATCACTTAACTTTACAAATAAGGAAACAACATTATTTATAGAACTTTCAAGATTATCAAGAATAGTGGACAATTCCACTTGATCAATAGAAATCTTTAGTGCCACTTTCTCCAAAACTTTGTTATCAAACTTTCTTTCTTCCCTCTACAGTAGTTTTTCATGTCCACTCACATCTTCATTAAACTTATGAACTATGTTAATAAGTTGGTCCAATATAGGTTTATTTTCATCAATATGAATACTAAGTGCATCAACAAATATATCTTTTATGTCTTCTAGCACTTGAATCCTCTTCTTCCTTTCTTCTTTGAAATTCTTAGGGGGCTCAACAATGCTCTACTCCATTTTCATTAAAATTCATGGTGAAAAACAAAACCTTCAATTCTTGCCTGTTAACCAAAAATTTCTCTTCAAGTCATCATTAATTCATCATATGTAGGACATCTCAATGACAGCCTATCCAACTCAGCTAAGTCTTCAACTTGGTAGATACCTTTGACTAGTTAGAACTCCAAACTTGCCATCTACATCCAAGATCAGTTAGGTCTTGCAACCTAACCTTGCTCAGTAAGGTCTTGCAATTTGACTTTGCTCGATAAGGTCTTGCAACCTAACCTTGCTTGGTAAGGTTTAAAACATTACTTCAATTTTTATCTAAGTTGGTGATCCCAATGCATCTAAAATATTTATTTGGTTCTTCTTCCTTACAAACTAGAACTAATATGAGATGTTTCTTCAAAATCATAGTTCCACTAATCTCCATGGATAATTATTTTGAAATGGTTGAATCAACCAACTCATTAACTTCAGTGTCAATATTTTCAAGACTTTGACTTGTATTCTTTGGGGATTTCTTTATCCATTTTTGCCTCATTTGACTTTTGATATTGTCAACCTTTTCTTTCTTTTCATCTTCAACTTTACCTTGGTTCATATAGTTTCTAGCTAGATGTCCAAATTATGTGCATATAAAACATCTCTTTATAGGATTTCTCTTCCTCATGTGAGTAGTTATGCAATTTGTTCCAATATGTCCATGCTCACCACATAAGTGACATCTACACCATGTGTTATAATCCCAACCAAAGATAGATTTCACAATCCATTCTGCTAGGTTCCATTTCTTTGTCTTGCATTATGAAGATTTGTGCCCTCTTTTTGTTGCAATTGAAACACTTTTCTTCAAACTTGGTTTTCTCTGTGCATTCACTTGCTCTATGACCTTGCTTATTACAATTATAGCATTTTCAACTAAATTTTGATTTACCATTGTTGCAACACTTGTTTGATGTATTCCCTATCTTTCCACAATGGTTACAAGTGGGTCTTTTGTTCTTTTGAGTTCTTTGCTGAGATTATTCACCTTCATCTATATAGCCTAATCATTCTTTAATTTTGTGTCTACATTGAGTTTTCTCATTTTATTGATTCATGCTTTCTTGATATTTCATCATCCTTTCATTGTTTTTTCTTTCAATGCTAAGATCATTCTACAATATTTCATTATCTCTCCTCAAGTTGATAAGTGTTAGAATAAACTACAGACAAAAATTTAAAAAAAGTACATGCAAATATAGCCAATAACAGAAAATAATAGAACACACAGAAATGAACACAAGGCACCAAGATTTAATGTGGTTCACCCAATCCCTGGGCTACGTCCACCAAATAGCAAGTCTGATCTTATTACAATCCAATGATTACAACCTGATTACAATCTGTAATCCCTTACAGCTCAATACCGCCGCAAGAACCAATTTTGCATCACCACATTATGAAAAATACCCAACCCTAAGCTCTTTTATACAAGTATTAAACCACTTTAGGGTTATAACATGTTGGCTACCATGTCAGCCACTGCCCAAAAAATAAATTCGGGTTTATGAAGTATGTACAGTACTTTCCTGATCAGTCACCACAATCTAACAATAAGTTCTCTATTTGCACAATTGAATTGACTTATCAAATCTATTTGTTGAAGAGATAGGTGTTGAATTTCATTTTCCTTTTCTTTTATTTGTTTAGTTATCAATAACTTCTCTTCATTTTTCTTGTCCTTTTACTCCATGTCTTCACACATTCTAATTGACTCAATTTCTTGTTCTCTTTTCAGCTTTCTAACTTCTTCATGAAGAGTGAGATTCTTCTCAAGTAGGTCTTTGATTATTTCATCAGCTTCATCTGAGCTTATGTCTTGGAAAATGTCTTCAATTAATTATTTTGTGTATAGTTTTTCATTCATCTATGCTACTAGGTCTTTTCTTCTTTTCAAGGATTGAGAGTGTTACTTCTTTATTTTCTTGAATTGGCCATCTATAGATCTAGCTTTTTATTTTCAATAGCTTTCTCAAGTCTATACACTTCCATTACCTCTAATTTTTTCTCAAATTTCTAAACTTTTGATATGAGAGCCAAATGCTTTGATACCAATTGTTAGAAATGTATGGTGTGCTAGGTAACTAAGAGGGGGTGAATTAGGAACCAATAAAACTTTAACTTTAATTCACCAATTAATCCTCTTTAAGATAATCTAATCTAATTTCATGCATGAAAGACTAAAAGAAATAAAGCAGTAAGAGTTTAGACAATGTTTGGTAATTGAAAAACCTTTTAAATAGAAAGTAAAACTAGGGTGGGGATGATACCCACAAAATTTAGTACTACAGTATAAATTTGGCTTGTTAAGGCTTAGAAATGATCACTTTTGGTGATCTTCCCTATTAGGAGCAATAAAGACTATTAGGTCCACCTTGTCAAAGGATTTATACAATACAATGAAGTATGCACTTGGTTAGGAGATTTAGCATAAGATTGTTAAGTCCACCTTGTTAGAGGATTTGACTGATGCACCTATTAGGATGAACTAGTGGTTGATCTCTACTCTAAAACTCACTTTTTTGATTGAGATTCCTTTGATGTAGAAATTATCACCTTGTTGTGATAGATTAGACTCTTCTTTTCCTTATACTTCTTGTAGCCTTTAGTCTTCAATTTGCACTCATACTTATTACTCACTCATACATTTGGATTACACAAGATATATTACATATATACCAATCTAAATAATTACCTTTTGGAGTTAGCTACAATACCAATTTCAAAAATCTTCACTAAGTTAGCACAATTTTGTAACTCGAGTTCTAAAGACCACTCAGGTGATATCCTAACACTTAGCAACACAAATATTTGGCACTTGGTTGACACTAGTGCTTAGTCCACATTGATCACTCAAGAGTAGGCACAAACCTTATTAGCACTAATGACTCAGTGAATAAGTTGGAGAACTCAGTTGACACTATAGACCTTGGTTGACACTAAAGCTTGGTCAACACTACAGTTTCTCTACATGGCAAGCTTGGTTTACACTGTCTTTCTATTCTTCTCATTTAACACTTACATTCTACTTTTTTTACATTCTGAAGCTCGATAGACTCTATGAAACTCATCTGACACTACTTTATGCTTATGAATCTCGATAGACTTTGTGAAGCTCAATAGAAATGTAACCAACCAAAGGATTAAGTGCTTTGGCACTAACTGATAAATGATTTGACAATCAAGTCAATAGTAAATATCTCCAATTTTCAATGTATGTGACCTATATGCCTATAAGGATCTAGACAAGAATGTTGACTCCACACAAGTTCAAACATCTTAGAAATTTGATTGGGTTATAGATCTTCCTCCACCTCAACCAATATAGTTTGAAGGCATCATTGACACCTAGATAGTAAAGCAAACAAGAAAGGGTACCTACGAGGAGTATCTATTTAAATGGGTTGGACTACAAAAATAAGAGGCCACATGGGTGTCTAAACATGACATCATAAAACATGGAAAGTATATCTATGATTTGACAACCCATGGGACATGAGTTCTTTTGTACCCTAGGAGTATAGTGCAAGGGCACTTAGTGAAAACTAATGAAATAGACTTAGATGTGTAAGAGTATTTGTAATAAACCCTTGAGGAAACAAACCTAGTCAAGGAGAGCCTAGGGAATAATAAATAATTTTGGAAACATACGTTGATAGTCAAATAGACTTTCTTACCTTCTACGATCAGTTATCTAAGTGAGTCGGTGTTGGTCAATGCTTGATCAAAGGGTTGAATAGGTACTTAAAATATTTTAGGAAAAAATACATCCATGCATGTGATTTGGAGTCACTTGTAAAATATTCAAGGTATTTTCTGAAAAAGACGTAAAAGTTGCAAAAAAAAAGATTTCAAAGTTGCAAAGTTTCAACTTTGTACTTTTACAATGACAAAAGTTGTCAACTTTGCAACATAAGGGTGGAATCAGCTATGGGATGCATCCAACTGATTCAAGAGCTCTATAAAGCCTCTAAGAAGCCACTTATGATAGGATCCACCAATATTGAAAAGTTTTGGAGTTCATTGTTGTTCTTGCATTTCTTATTCTTCACACAGTCAATGGTGATATTCTAGGAAGAACAGGTTTTCATGGAATAGATTTTCTTTCTTAGAGTTGGTATATGCTAATTTTATTGTCTTTTGTATAGTTTTATTGTATTAGAGTAGGTCTATATATACATATCATTGTTGTGAAGCTTTTTGTGACTACAATTTTGAAGCAAGAATGACATAGTCCTGACAAACTATGGGCTAAATTCATCATGGCTTTGTGGGGTTTCATGAAACCATACAATAAATATGTTTCTAACTATTTTTTCCTAGACTTTCAAGTTTGGTAGTATTGCAATTGAGATATTGGTTGATCACTTAGAGTTTTGAGCCATTGAACCAAGGTTTTGATGTAGTCCAAAGGTCTTGTGGGAGTGGATACAAGAACTGGTTTCTTAAGTGAATAGGGGAGATGATTTTAGAAGTGTTGAAGTATGTTTGGAGTCTTCATTCAAATATTTTTCCATGGAACTTTGTGGATGTTCCTAAAATATAGGGAACCCTAGGTTTATTCAAGATTGTGGGGTTACGGAAGTTAGAGACAAAATCCACCTATGGAAATGTGATATTGTTTGATCCATCCAAATAAGTATCTAAAATGGTAAAAATATCTATGGGCTTTTTCAACCCATTTTTTAATACAAAGGAAAATATTGGAGGGCTAATTTGTATTAGGCCTAATTTGCTAGTTTACCAAGATAGAAGCCAATGTTGAGAGAATGGTTGAAACTGATTGTTGGGGTTGTAAATTTTATTTGTTTGAAGACCAATAGGGGTGTTGGACACCTTGTCTTTTCAAGATCTTATAGTAGAAGGGGTAAGGGTTCTAGTTGTGGTGTAGGGGTTTCTTGGAGAAACCTAAAGAACTTGGGAATTGGGATTAGTTTCGATTGTCCTAAATGTTGGAGGGAAGGAATCCAATCTTAGGAGGCTTGGGAATGTCCTAAAATACTTATCCTTTGGAAGGTTAAGCCACTCCCAAAATGAGTCTAATGAGCTAGACCAAAAGAGAACAAACCCTATAACATCAGTAATTAGATGTGACCTATCTAGCCACAACATTTACTCATATCTTACCCATTCATGTTGAAAGTGTATTTAAATATCTACATCATATCTAAAACCTTTCATCTCCAAATATTTATGTACATTTTTTCAACATGTTGCTTACACATAATTCCTTATGCATTTGTCCATATCTTCCACTCCAAGTTCTTTTAATTTACAATGAATATATGACCAAACATCTTCTATCAATAATACACCAGGTGGTATTGATGATAGGGAACCTATCATGTCAATTTCACTCACCTTCATTATATGTAGCTTGAGTTTTGGTTGAGGAAATTGAGATAGGGGTATCAATTTTGTGCTCCATTTTTCTTTGGCTTCAAGATTCTAAAACTCTCACTATTCAAAAAAAAATTCTTGACTTCACTATTTCACATTTTTCACTTGATATTTTTTCTCACACTTTACAAATTCTCACCAAATATAGTGATAATTATGATATGCTCAATATTTATCTTCTTGGGAGTGTTTCTAGATAGTAGTGTGAAGAATGTGTTAGAATAGAAAATACTAAGATGGGGGTGAATCAGTATATTACAAACTTTTGCCCACAAATAAATATTGTTAATTACTTTATAATGTGCACATGAAAGTAAACCAATAACATTAAACAATAAATATAACCATGCACATAGAGAACTCATAACACCATTATTTTTAAGCTAGGGCAACCCTGGCCAAGGTAAACCCTGGTGGGGATGATACCCACTAGATGATCCACTAAACAAAAGAATTGTGTTAAGGATATTGAGCCTATTAGGAGCCTACTTAGTACATATGGTGTCTTGAGTCCTTGTTAGAGGACTAGGCATTGTTAGAAGCCCCAACCTTGTTAGGATTTGCTTCAACCCTATTAGGAGTTAGTAGATCAAATACAATGTATGCAAGAAGATCCCACTGTCCTAACATGCATTTATACAATAAAATTATTCACAAGAATAGGTATACATACAATACTTTATGACTATTTTAATTCAAACTTTCTCTTATTGTACATCAAATATAGTTCACATATCATCTCATCAACTTCACATCTATCACAAATATCACATAGATCATACATATGTTGCACACTTATCTTTGCAAGATAAGATTTTTACTTATACTTTGTGTATTAGTAAATCTCTACTCAGTCGGCCTTCATGTCTTCACACCCTTGACATAATATAAAATAAATTATGGAATAACATCAAAATATTCATCTCATCAAGACTAATTAATTATTTTGTTACAAAAATAATTCCTTAAATCATAAAACTCAATTCTTTGCTATGCTCTGTTCTGCTCTGTCAAATCTGGTACTAGTATTTCAATCATAACTCACATCATACTATCCATACACATATATGCACTAGCACATGTCATCATGACACTATGATAAAAAAATTTACAACTGTGCATAAGCTAACTCTTAATGATTTTTTCATACTCATCACATTTTTCTATGTACTACTGCAAATTATCTAACACTTAGACAATTTTCTAACTCTAAATTCATAAATGAAATGTTGAATACATGTTACCATAAATGAAAACTCTCACAATATCTATCTAACCATATTTCCAACAATCTCCTCCTTTGGGATTGATAGAAACATTTGGGAAAATTGGCTAAGTCCCAAAATGATGTTATACATAAAAAAAACAAATAAAAATAAGTACACAAAATTGTCTTCAAAACATAATAGCTTTATTCATGTTTTGATGGATCATTACATTCCTTATCACTCCTTTACATTGATACATAAGTGCACTCACCCTTACATATACAATACGTACAATTTTCTTTTACACACTACTCTCCCTTTTACATCAATGGAAAAGGTTTCAAAAAAAACTATATATAAAAAAAACTTGGTGGCTCGCTACTGATCAATTTGTTATCCTGGAAAAACAATCTAGCCTATCCACTTCCTTCTTCTAGTTCTCCTTCACTATATCAAAGATATTGAGTAGTGCACATAGTGCATAGGATGCCACTTCAACTACGCTCAAGTCAGTATAGGAAAACTTTCATAGGAAGTCTTTGTTGAAAGACATTCCTCCAGTTGCCTCTACAAAATATTGATATTTGGAGACAAGGCTTCTCTAAGACTAGAGAACCTTTCTGCTGCCTTCACCTTATTTGATTCCAAGTTGCTGATCATACTGTGGATCTCCCTAAATTATATTCCACATTCTTCAATATTGGTCTTTGGAAGCTATACTTTTGCAGTGAGTGTTTCAAGTTCACTCATTTTACCCTTTATCTAACTCTCAAAGTCTGCTAGGTACTTGTATGACAGAATGCACTGTCCATAAAACTTCTTGCCTTTATCAATGTGTTTCTTGAGTTCCTTTATGCTTACATATAATTCCTTCAAATAATTTCTTACATTTTTGCACACAGTGTCAAATAATGTTGCATCATGCTTGGCCCAAGCTTGTGTTGATGCTACCTCAGCTAAAGTTATGAATTCTTCATCAAAGGTCCTCACTAGTTCTTTGGCCTTTGTTTTCAAGTCTACAATGCCTATAGTTATGGTAACTATCTTCTAAATTTAGTCCAAGACTTTAATAAAAAATTTCTCCAAAGACTTTACTGATTTCTTCTTCTCAAACAGTTTTCTCATTGAGCTTATCAATCCCTTCTGATCATCATCATCATCATCAGATGTCACTGCTATTGTTATTCTTTTTTTTTACTACCATAGGAGGTACAACTAGAGTTGGTGTAACTAAAATTTTCTTTTCTTCCTCGACCTTCCTCTTTTCTTCCTCCAACTTCTCAACTTCTTGTTCATCTTTCTTCTTTTTCTCATCTTCTTCTTTTCCTCTTCATTCTTTCTCTCCTCTTCTTTTTCCTTCTTCCTTACCTCTTCCTCTTATTTTCTTTCCTCTTCTAGTTTTTTCTTTTCCTCTTTCCTCTTTTCTTCTTATTTTTCTATTTTCCTTAGCCTCTTTCTTCTTTTACTCTTCCTCATCATCAAAGCTGGTATATTTTGTGATATTGCCAACAATAGTTTGGCTAAAAGATGCAAAAAAATTCTCCTTTACATCCATAGTGATATGTATGTTGGAGTTCTTTCTAGTAAGGAAAATATCGAGTGATGTAAACCTAATACCAAGAAATAAAAATGGGGACAAGCTTAAGGATTAGCTAGATCCTATATTTAGCAAGGCTAAATCCTAGTTTGGGACCAACATTAACAGAGTCACCTCGACTCACTTCACTTTAGGCAGTTCAAGGCCAAGGCAAGAAAAGCTAAGGAATTAATTTGGTTAACTTAATACTTTCTTTTTCAAGATTATTCGTTACAGTAGAAATGGTCACTATTCTTCTGTAATTTGCTAATAAACTCTCTGAGCACAGTGTCTAACTACAATCATATAGTAGATGCAAATAAGTGATGACTAGCACTTAAGTTCTTGATAAATTAAATAGTAAATTAATTTTTTGTTGTGAATGTTCTACAATTAAGTGAATCATCTGTGTATTCTTGAACTTCTAAATGGACCAATGTCTTATCCAATAGGATATAGAGTCAAAGATTAGCATATTTGGACCTTTTTAATCAACTTGTGATTAAAAATGTCAACATTAAACTCTAATTCTCATTCTAATTCTCATCCTTTTCAAAAACCCTAAAATGTATCCATTATACAAAGCAATTATCTGATTCTTTATATTAGCAACAATCAACAAGAGATATACAAATGTTTAAATTGCATTAAACTGAATGAAACTTGTTCATTCAATCCCAAGATTATGAATATGTGAGAAAAGAGACAAAACTTAAAGATAATGATAATTAAGGAAAACCTTCTTATTTAGATTTTAATACTTGCTAATAGAAACTCATGATATGACACAAAGACAAAGCATAGATCCAAAATATTCACCTTTTGTATTCAAGTATGCAAATAACTAGACTCATTCAAATAACTACAAAACAAATGGATGGACTGCAAAATAATACATGACACATGAGAAAATTATACAGCTAACTAACCTTTACTCTTCATCTTCAAAATCCATATATAGGATTGTAACAAGCTATAGATGAGAGGAGGACACATGTCAAAATGTTAATGGATACAAAACTCTGGAATAAGGGAGCAAAAAAGGTATACAGAACATTCTTCCAAAATATCAACTAGAAAAAGATAAGTAGTTGAGGAAATAAGAAAACATTTATATCAGGCCTTTAATTCTTCTCCTCTTTGTCCTTCACTAACTTGTATATATAATGTTAGTTTGTGGGGATTGATCAAGAAAGTATTGTACATACTTCATAAATTATGAAGAAAAATAAAATTGGGCCCTATTTTATCAAGATTTCGGATTGACATGTAATTATTCAAATTTAACCCTAAAGTGGTAAAAATACTTGTATAAAAGGGCTTAGTGTTAGGAATCATATTTTTTGTTCTGATATGAAAATTGGTTCTTGATGCAGTATTGAGTTGTAAGGGATTATAGATTATAATCAGGTTGTAATCACTAGATCATAATAATATCAGACTTGTTAGGTGGATGTAGCCCAAGGATTGGGTGAACCATGTTAAATCTTGGTGTCTTGTGTTCATTTTTGTGTGATCTATTATTATTTTTTATTGTTTATATTTGCATGTAATTATTATTTTTGTCTGTGGTTTAATCATAAAGAGTGGTATTAGAGTGGGTTATTTTTTCACTTATCCTCTGCAAGAAAGTCTCATGATTGAGTAGGAGTCTCATGGTTGAGTGGGAGTGATGGCAAACGAGGGTAAGCTAAGGGTTGACTAGTTTAATGCATAGAAATTTCATTTATGGAAGATGTAAATGGAAGACTATCATTATCAGAAGGATTTATGGAAGCTATTGGAAGGCAAAACCAAAAATCAAGGATCTATATCAAATGATGACTGGGATCTTTTGGATAGAAAGGCACCTAGAAGCATTCAATTACACCTAGAACCATCGATGGAATTTAATATTAAAAAAGAGAAGACAACAGAAGAGTTGATGCAAACTCTAGCAAAATTGTATGAAAAGCCCTCCACTTCAAACAAGGTATTTCTCATCAAGCATTTATTTAATATTAAAATGATAGAAGGTGGATATGTTGAAGATCATTTAAATGAGTTTAATACTATTACTAGTTAGTTATCTTCTATGGGTATCAATTTTGATGAAGAAATCAAGGCTCTCCTATTTTTGTGTTATTTTCCTAAAAGCTAGAATGGCTTGGTAATGGCTATGAGTAATTTTGTTCCTAAATCTGGTACCCTAAAATATGATAATGTGATCAATGTTATTTTGAGTGAGAAAACTCATACGAAAACCTCAGGTGGATCTACATTAGGAAGTGCTTTGAACACAAATAGTTAAGGAAGAAAAACTAAGAGAGGAAGTAATTCTAGAAATCATGGGAAATAAAGAGGAAAGTCAAAGGGGAGGAGGTCTCAATTAAGAGGACCGAACAACTATTAGTACTATGGGAAACTAGGGCATAAAAAGAAAGATTGTTAGATTTGAAAGAAAAATAAAAGAGATAAACCAAATGGAGACAAGGAAGCAAATGTGGTAAGTAACAAATCCAAAGAGGATGCTTTGCTTCTATCTTTAGAAAGTGTTAATGATTCATAGGTTTTAGATTCTAATGCTTCATTTTGTTGGTCTTAGAATGGTCTTGACATTTGAGTGTCAACACACTTAACCAACTCCACCATATATACCAAGTACACTATGTATGCTGAGTGAAATATAGTAGTTGTCAATTCAGAATCTTAACAGGTGCCAAGCAAGTAATAGATGTTGAATAGTATACAGGTGTTGAGTCATAGTTCATGCCAAGCAAGATAGAGTATAGTATGTGCCAAGTGATTCAGGAATATTCATGTGCCAAGCAACATAGAGTGTAATAGGTGTCGAGCAATCCAAAAATGTAACATGTGCCAAGCAATATAGGAACATTCATGTGTTGAGCACCAGTAATATAGTATGTGTCAAGTAACACAGAATTTACATATGAGTTTGTGCCTTCACAAACTCAAATGTAAAAAAAATTTGGAGCTGACATAGACATATTTTGAAAGGAAAAAGGATAAGGATGAATCATTTACATTCCCTATGTGATCTGCATGTAGCCAATCAAAAAAATGGAGAAGGCATGCAACCAATAAGAAAAATGCAAGGTATGAGCAGGAATTTGAGATTCAATATGGATCATAGATCCATACCTAACCCTAAGTCTTCATAATATTTAAAAGGAGGTCAAAAAATCCATTAGGTATGTGGATGAGAATAGTATATGGGGAGATTATAGCAAAATTTTAGTATCAAGAAGGAAAGACTTAAAGGAATAGAGCAGCATTTTCATATCTAGTTGATCAAAACATAACAAGGGACACATATAAAGATCAGATCAAGCAAGGATCAGAATAGGAAGAGAAGATCTAGTACCTAAACCTAGAAATTGAAGATTACACTCTATCAGGTCAAATGTTCTAATACTTTCTTACCATTGTATTAGATGATGAAAATCTTATGTTGATAGGTTAGCTTAACAGCTAGGTGGAAAAACCTTTGGAGAAGGTGATTGAAAATCCAATGTATTAGGTGGGTTTAATAGCCTATTATAAATCCTTTAACAAGGTGACACTTCTTGTAAAGTGTTTGTAAATCCTCTAACCAAGTCACTATTGACACAATGTAAAGCCTTTAACAGGGTAGACCATCAGAAGTGGTTGAACATATTGTTGCAGTAATTTTTTGTGGGTGTCATCCCCACCCCAGTTTTACCTTCTTATTCCTAGAGGGTTTTTGGGTTACCAAATCTCTTGTGTCATGTGTTGATTCATACTTTTATTTTATGTTTTCTTATATGTTTACATGCATGTACTTTACTTTTAGTTATGTGTTAATGAGGGTTTAAAAGGATAAAAACTAGTTACTTCTGATTCACCCCCCTCTCAAAAGTACTCTTCCCATTTGAACATTCCAACAATTGGTATCAGAGCATTGGTTCTCACAAGGAAAAGCCTAACAACTTGGAGAAAAAGATCAAAAGATGAAACTCTTCAAACTTGGGAAGATCATTGACAATCAAGTGATTGATGTGCATCTCGCTCTACACAAGGTAGAGGAAGCTAGAGAGGAATTGAGAAAATCCTTGAAAAGAAAAAAGGAGATAGCCATAGCTGAGAATGACACACACTACAAGGAGATTGATACAAAAAAAGTGTTTTCCAATGGAGATTCCAAGGAATTTGTTGCAGCAATACCAGAACTGATGGAGAAAAATAGAGCACAAGCTGAAGAAATCAGATTACTCAAGCTTGAACAAGAATCACAAGCCATAATGCTTTGTGAAGTAACTAAACAAAAGAAAAGAGCTATTGAAGACAAGGCCATGATAGAATATGACAACAAAAATCTCACTAATCGACTGGAGGAGAAGACAATTGAGTTTGAAAAGATCTCAAACATGCAACTAGACACCTTAAGCTGGATGATGAATGCTCGTCATGAGCTAAAAATAAAGGACATTGAGATCTCCACCTTGAAGATGCAGAATGAACAACTACAGAATGAATTGAAAAGAGAAAAGGAGACAACAAAAAGTTACAACAAACCCAATGAGGCTATCAAGTATTTTGAACAATTACTAAAATCACCAAGGGCTAGTAATGATACTTTAGGACTTGGTTACACCAACACTGAACAAGGAGAATCATCCAAAAATGTAGCAAAAAGGACCAAAAAAGGTAAGAACACTAAACCCACTTATCATTTATTTAATAAAAGGGGCACACTGCTAATGTTTGTAGGAGTAGAAAGACCAACTAGCAAGACACATCCAAAAACAAAGGTTATTGTCACAAGTGTAACATGCAAGGACACTCAACACAAGACTGTAGAACCAACACCATGAGGACACCAAGATTTGAAGGTCACTGCTACAATTGAAAAAAGTATGGACATAGAGCCTTTGAGTGCAGATCAAAGCCTATGTGGACACCTAATCAGCCTACAAGGAGAAACAACTATGCAAACCACTACAATTGGGATTACAATACTAGGCAAAGTTGTCACTACTATTAGGAATATGGTCGTGTTCCTCAAAACTACATAAGAACACACTTCAAGGGAAATTACAGTAGGTGGTTAAGCCAAACCACATGTTTTAGTTGCTTCAAGATAGGACATGTCAGCAGGTATTTCCCAACAAAGGCCAAGGCACCCAAGTCAGAAGTCAACAAGGGTAAAGAAAAAGTTGATGTGGAACACATTAGGGAAGAAATGAAAAATACATGGCAAAGAAGAGATGAATCAAGTACATCCAATGGAGGGATCACTTCACCCAAGAGGTCAAGTGATCACACTTCATCCAATTAAGCACAAGATAGGTACATGGGGCTGATATATATAAAGATGTATCATACATCAGCCCAAAAGAACAAAGAAGTGCTACCAAGAAGAAATTTGCATGAGAAAAGATGTCAAGTTAAAAATTGAAAAATTTTGTAGAAGATGTCAAGCTACCCTTGGATGCTGAGTGAAACTCTAGTATATGTTGAGCTAGAAATTCTAGTTGATGTCAAATGACATATGTTAGTGGCTACTGAGTAAACAAAAAATAGTGGATGCCAAGTGTACAACTATAAGCACTACGCAATAAATGCTAGATTTTGAGCCTAATAAAGTTGAAAATCACTCATTTTCAAGTCATTCAAACACAAAGCAAAAATGAGAAGAGTGAAGAGGTGATCAAATAGTGATTTAATAGTGATTTGCACTGATCTCAATAGCAATTCCACTCAAATTCTTTGATTCAAAGGTATTTCATCAAGTGTCGAGCTACGTAGTATTTGAAAGTTTATTTAAATATTAAACCCTAGTTTGATCAAGATGGCATTTGGGTCTAAAACCACAAAGGGAAAGGATAGTCATGAAGTCCAACTTGTTAGTAATGAGGTTAAGCAACCAAAATTCAAACCTATTCCTGAGATTGCATATAAAAACAACCCAACCGGTGCTTTGTCAGTCATTCCAGAAAAAGTAGTAATAGTCCAAGATGTCGGGAAATGTTATAACTGTAAGATTGGAACCATAGGTGACCTAGAAATTTTCAATGCCTATGATAAGTTGTGTGATAAGGATATATTGAAGAATGAGTTTCAAATTGTTGAGAAGAAGGGTTTAACTAAAGCCCTAGTTTTCCCCATTGTATTTAAGATTGAATGGCTTCATATAGTGTTGAGCCAAATTCATGATGGATTATTTTGGTTAGAAATAGAGCCAGTGAAGATCACAAAGAAAATTGTTCCTAGGGTTACTAGATTTCCAACCCTAGATCAGCCTAAGACCTTACGAAGTGACAAAAAGGAGGCCATAGGGAAAAATACTAGTGCCAAATGGAATAACAGGGGAATGACCATTGACACCATCACTGAACCCCTACTTGATTTTTCTATTAGAGTCATATCTCACAAATTCTATCAATAAAGTAGATTGAACAGTGTGCCATGCATAGTAGTAGATGTTGCATACAAACTTGTGAAGAAGGACCATACTTATGACCTAGCAGAGCTCATGCTACAAAAAATCAATGAAAATTTGGGAGCCATAAGGAAATCTAAAGGAGCTCAATACAAATTTATATCAGTGTTGGTCTTCATATTTTTTTATGTCATGAAAGAATTTCCTTCACTTGGAAAGGTAAATTGGGATCCTAACAAGACAATTTTCACACAAATCAATGAGCTTATTGAGCAAATGGGAGACAATTTTGATGCTCACATGACAAGCTACTTTGAGGACTTCAAGAAGTCCATGAAACAAAGGATGAGGATACTAGTATCACTGGTTGAGCAGCATGTAAATGACATTTTTTCTTAGTTGACATATATTACACCTACATCCAAGCCGTGGTACCTAGAGTAAGATGGCTTAGGCCACTTAGATATGAGCTTGATGTAGACTAAGCTTTAGCTGCAATCACTACTTTACTTGCTAAAGAGATAGACAAGAATTCTCCTCACTTTTGGACTTATGATGTTGTTAAGTCCAAAGTTGAGACTAAATTGAAAACAGCTTATGTCATCAAGAAGAAGGATAAAATGGTAAAAAAAATAAAGAAGAATTTTGGGGCAAACATTGAAGGAGAAGCAGGAGAAGAAGTAGAAGAAGTAGAAGGAGATAGTGAGGAAGAAGGTGAGCAAGGGAAAGAGCCAGAAGAGCTAACACAGGGCCTAAGAGAGGACAAAGAAGAAGGTGTTGAGAAAGAAGAAGTTGAGGAAGCACCCACTAAAGCCAAAGTCACCAAAAGGAAATCCAAAACTTAGCCTGCATCCCAACCCAAGGAAAAGAAGGGCACAAAGCCCATTTTAGTCAAAACAAAGAAGCCTACTACAAGGGCTACCACTAGGGCTACAACTCAAAAGGAAAAAGATGAAGCCAAAGAGAAGAAGAAATCCACAAAGTAGACTGGTGAAGAACCAAGGAAGAGAAGGAAATATGTTTCCCATCCAGACTCAGAAGAAGAAAGAACAAAGTCAAATGACAATAGCCAGTTTAGAGTGGTAAGTCATCGCTCCAAGTCTACCATTGACAAGTTATGTGTAAATATTAGAAAAGAAAACTTGAATAGTTTAAAGACAATAGACTTTAATAAGCTCAATAAATAAGAGCAAAATAAAATAGAGGAATCATTGTATGCAATGATGGCCAAATACAAACACAAACCTCTAGAATTAGATAGTACAATGTCCATGGAGATATACAAGATAGTTGAAGATAAGTGGAATTTTTATTTACAAATGGAAAAGGAGATAAGAGAATCAACCATAGCTAGAGTGTTGCTAGACCTAACTAAAGCTCAAATAGCTAAGAAAAATAAAAGGCATAATAGAAAATTTTCTCATAAATATAGAGCATTTTGCATCCTCCAAAATAACATAGAGGATGTTGTAAAAAAATTCACAAAATTTTGGAAGTCAATATAAAAGAAAATTGATGACGTATTTGATGAGGAATATAAGGCAAAAGCCAATACCAAGAGAAAAGAAGCAAAAGAAATAGGAAAGAAGAGAAGTGAAGAGGAGAAGAAAGGTGAAGAAGGAAGAGTAGAAGAGGAAGTAAATAAAAAGGGAGAAGAAGAGAATATAGCTAAAAAAGGCATTAGATGAATAGGAAGAACAAAGTGTGCAAAACACACAAATGCCACCTCCTAGCCCTCCTCATGCCACCATCACACTTGCAAAGATCATAAAAATAAAGGATGTTATTGACACTTCATGTCAAAACATCAATCCTTTAAATGAAGAGGATCTCTCAAAGATCCTTGATCAATCTACACAACAAGTTTGCCTATGTACAAACCCAGTGTTGATCAGTGTTGATGAGTTAAATAGGGCAGTAGAAAATCCAAGAAAAGTCAAGGTGCAAACACAAGAACCACCTTCAATCTTTGATGCTACTAAACTCCTATTACTTCCACCACCATCTCCACCAAAAGAAGTAAGTGATGCACTTCAGATGCCGAGTGCAGCAATAGGGGAAGATACAGGAAAACAAGAATAGTAAATAGGTTCACCCCTAGTAATTGTTAGTAATAAAGGGAAATCAAAAGAAAAGAAGGAAGAAAAGAGAGATGAGGAGCAAGTTGCAATACAGACATTGGTTGAATTACCCAAAATTGGTACTCCCACTCAGACTCTTAAGAATTCAAGCACTAATATGATATCAATACAAGTTCAAACACTAGGCTTGAGCTCTAGAAAGGTAGCTAGGACACTTCACTATGGAGATCCTAAACTTGATGAAAAGATTATCATCCCCTCCTCTGAATCCTACACCCTTACCATAGAAAAGATAAATGAAATAAAAGATGCACTAGATAGAAGAAAGAGACAAGAAGTATTGAGAAGAGAATACAAGTATAGGCAAGCATTGAATGAGATAAAGGACATCTTCATGGATGCCTTCATCTTGTAGTCACTAGATGAAACAAGGCCTATAGTAGAACAACTATCAAATATAGTTGACCAAGTGACTAATGCAAACCATGATACAAATGTAAAATTAATGGAATGGTCACAAAGAAAATTCTAGGGCAAAGTCAATGAGAAAATATCAAATGATATAGCATTAGCACAAGTTGAATTGGCTAAGAAATTAGAAAGAGTGAAAATTGTACTTGGGAACACTTTCTCATTGTACAACAATCTGTGTGATTTTTCCAACTTCACACAAGAGACTAGCCAAAGAATAATGAGCTTGGAAAGAAATCTCAATATTTCTAGCATGTAACTTCCAACAAATCCAGCTTAGAGTGAGAAGCATTTTGCACAAATGATTCACACACAAAGAGAATTAGTTGTATTAATAGCAGAGGAGGCAAACATAAAGGAAAAATTGATGCAAATCCAGTCCTCCATAGCCCCACACTTAGAGGTCCTCCACAAGGAGCAAGCATATGCAAAAATAGTCCTAAAGAAAGATCCAAATATTTCTACCCTAGATGGACTTGTACACCTTGCTACAGAGACTGCCATCTAGCACAAGTCACTGGACATTGCATTGGATAATTGGGATGCAGCTCTGAAGATAATCCTGGAGGTAAATAGTACATTTTTGGCTAAGAATGGTATTACTCCTCAGAACCCTTTGACATCAGTGTCAAAAAGGGGGAGATATATACATTAGGGGGAGATATGTATATATGGAGATATATGAAGATATATGGAGAATACCAAATTTTGATGGTATATGGAGATACATGAAGATATATGAAGAATATAAAATTTTGATAATTTTGATTACATTATTTCATTCATTTTGAGAATAAAGTGGAAAGTCTATAGATAGCCAAAAGAGGGAGACAAAAAATAAGACAAAGCAAGGGGGAGATACAAAATTTTGACAAGCATGTGGAAAATAGATTAGATATAATACACATGCATAGGGAATAGGAACAGGACAAAGGACAGAGAGAATCAGGCACATTAACACAAAATTTTAGTTTCAAGAATGGCATAATCAACTCAGGGGAAGTCAGAAGGTATATTTTTGCTCACAAAATTTTGAATAATTTTTGAAATTTTTCATGTATTCCAAGCAAGAATAAAGAATGTACTCAATCAAATCAGTTCATTAATGCATAGTTAAGTTTTTTTGACACTTATGTCAAAGGGGGAGATTGTTGGTCTTAGAATTGTCTTGAAATTCGCTTGTCAATACACTTAACCAACTCTACCATATATGTCGAGTACACTATGTATGTCAAGTGAAATATAGTAGTTTCCAAGTCAAAATCTTAACAAGTGTCGAGCAAGTAACAAATGCCGAGCAGTATATAAGTGCTAAGTCACAGTTCATGTCGAGCAAGAAAAAGTATAGTATGTACCAAATGATTCAAGAATATTCATGTGCCGAGAAACACAGAGTGTAAGAGGTGTTGAGCAATCCAAAAATGTAACATGTGTCGAGCAATACAGGAACATTCATGTGTCGAGCACCAGTAATATAGTATTTGTCAAGTAACATAGAATCTGCATATGAGTTTGTGCCTTCACAAACTCAGATGTAAACCATTTTTGGAGTTGACATAGAGAGATTTTGAAAAGAAAAAGGATAAGGACAAATCATTTACATTCCCTATGTGATCTGCATGTAGCCAATCAAAAAAATGGAGAAGGCATGCAACTAATAAGAAAAATGCAAGGTATGAGTGAGAATTTGAGATTCAATATGGATCATAGATCCATACCTAACCCTAAGTCTTCACAATCTTTGAAAGGAGGTGAAAAACTCTATTAAGTATGTGGACGAGAATAGTATATGGGGAGATTATAGTGAAATTTTAGTGTGAAGAAGGAAAGACTTAGAGGAATAGAGCAACATTTTCATATCTAGTTGATCATAATAGAATAGGGGACACATACAAAGATCAAATCAAGCAAGGATCAGAATAGGAAGAGCAGATCTAGTACCTGAACCCAGCAATTGAAGATTGCACTCTATTAGGTCAAATGCTCTAATACTTTCTTACCATTGTATTAGATGATGAAAATCCTATGTTGATAGGTTAGCTTAATATCTAGGTGGAAAAACCTTTGGAGAAGGTGATTGAAAATCCTATGTATTAGGTGGGTTTAACAGCCTATTGTAAATTCTTTAATAAGGTGACACTTCTTGTAAAGTGTTTGTAAATCCTCTAACCAAGTCACTATTGACACAATGTAAAGCTTTTAACAGGGAAGGCCTTTAATAGGGAAGACCATAAGAAGTGGTTGAACATATTGCTATAGTATTTTTTTGTGGGTGTCATCCCCACCCCAGTTTTACCTTCTTATTCCTAGAGGGTTTCTGGGTTACCAAATCTCTTGTGTCATGTGTTGATGCATGCTTTCATTTCATGTTTGCTTATATGTTTACATGCATGTACTTTACTTTTAGTTATGTGTTAATGAGGGTTTTAAAAGATAAAAGCTAGTTACTTCTGATTCACCCCCCCTCTCAGAAGTACTCTTCCCATTTGAACATTCCAACACATTTCATAATACACCTCATAGAGGTTATTTCATTGATTATGTCCAAGGGGATTTTGGACTTGCTTATTTGGGGGACAATGAACCCTGTTAGATTGTTGGAAAGGGAAAAGTTAAGATTAAGTTGTAGAATGGGAGTCATTGGCTGCTACATGAGGTAAGACATGTTCCAAGGTTGAGTAGAAATTTAATTTCAATAGTGCAATTTGGTGATGAGGGTTGTGTAGTTACTTTTAATGATAAAAATTGGAAGGTTTCAAAATGTTCCCTTGTAATAGCAAAAGGTGTGAAAGTAGGCACCTTATATCTTTGTATAGGTCATATTGTTTCTTCTACTTTAATTGTTTCAGAGAAAAATGAATGTTCAGGAATAGTTGTTATAGTTGAGCAGGGAGAACAAATAGCTGCTATAGATTCTAATACAGCACTATGGAATAACAAACTTGGACATATGAGTGAGAAAGGTATGAAAGTACTTCATTCAAAGAAATTTTGACCAGATCTAAAATGTGTTAATATGGATTTCTATGAAAGTTATGTGTATGGAAAACAAAAGAGAGTGATTTTTGTGAAGATTGCGAAGGAAAATAAAAAGGAGAAATTAGAACTTGTGCATACCGATGTATGGGGATTGGCTCAGGTATCTTCCCTTTGTGGCTCTCATTATTATGTTACATTCATTGATGATGCAACTAGAAAAGTATGGATTCATTTCCTTAGATAGAAATATGATGTATTTTAAACTTTCAAGAAATGGAAATGCTTGGTTGAAAATGAGATTAGTAAGAAAAAACATGCCCTAGATCTAATAATGGTGGTGAGTATTGTGGTTATGAATTTGAAAATTATAGCTTCACTAATGGTATTCATAGACAGAAGATTGTTCCAAGGACTCCACAAGAAAATGGAGTGGCTGAATGCATGAACAGAACTATAATGGAGCATGCAAGGAGAATGAGGTTGCATTTTGGGTTGCCCTTACACATGTGGGTAGAGGTTGTCAATACTATTGTATATTTGATTAATAAAGGTCCCTCTACTCCTTTGGGTTATAGTATTCCAAGGAAAGCATGGACTAGTAAGAAGTTTTGTTATTCTTTTCTCAAAACCTTTGGTTGTGAAGCATTTTCTCATATAGATTCTGAAAATAGAACCAAGCTAGAAGCTAAGTCAAAGAAATGAATATTTTTTGGATATGAAATTAATGAATTTGGTTATAGGCTTTGGGATTTTGAAAATCATAAAATTGTAAGAAGCAGGGATGTCATATTCAATGAGAAAGTATTGTACAAAGATCTATTGCAGCAACATGAGAAGAAAGAAGATGATTATGTAGTGTTGGATGATGCTCCAAAAGATGATGTTCTAGCCATTCCTCATGATGTCCAAAAACCGCAACAAAAAATACCACACACACAAATAAATGTTAGATGGTTAGCAAGGATGAGTAGACCTCTAGAAAGATTTTCTCCCTCTGTATATTCTATTTAACTTGCTGATGCTGGTGAACTTGAATGTTATGATGAAGTTGTGTAGGTGGATACTAAGATTTGGTGGGAGTCTGCAATGAAAGAAGAAATGGACTCTTTGCTAAAAAATAAGAAATGGGATTTATGCAAGTTGCCTATAGGTAAAAGGGCTTTACAAAACAAGTGGGTTTACTAGTTAAAATAAGAAGATGGAGGTAAGAAAAGATTTAAAGCCAAGTTAGTTATAAAAGGATTTTCACAAAAAAAAAAAAGGCCATTGATTTTGATGAGATATTTTCTCTTGTTGTTAAGATGACTTCTATTCATACAATTTTAAGTATTGTGGCTACTAAAGATTTGCATTTAGAGCAGATTAATGTTAAAATAGTCTTCCTTCATGGTGATTTGGATGAAGAGATATATATGGCTCAGCCATAGAGATTTGAGGTCAAAGGTAAGGAGAACTTAGTGTGCAAATTGAAGAAAATTTTATATGGCTTGAAGCAAGCACCTCAAAAATGGTATCTGAAATTTAACAGTTTTATGCATGAGCATGGATATAGTAGGTGTCATTAAAATCATTGTGTTTACTTTAAGAGGTTAGATGATGATAGCTACATTATTTTATGTTTATATGATGATATGCTTGTAGTTGGATCAAAACATGGATCAAATTAAGGGGTTGAAATGCCAATTAGCACATACATTCGCTATGAAGGATTTGGGGGTAGCAAAACAAATCCTTGGTATGAAGATTTGCAAAGATAGGAAGAACAGGAAATTGATGCTATCTCAGGCTGATTATGTTGAGAAGGTGTTGCAACATTTCTCTATGGAGAATGCTTAAGCTATTAGCACACCTTTATATTGGCAATATGACCAATCAATCAAATAAGGTGAGATATATGGTTGTCATTTATGGCAACATATGTTTTGTATTTTAGTCATGATTATTTGTAATGGAAAATTGTCTAAGTATTGGACAATGTTACAGTAACATGACAAGATTTTTTGATAGCAAAATATTCCCTTAGAATATTTTCTTGTGCAGTTAACCCTAGATGCATGACATCATCCTAATGATGCATACTAGTGTGCATGTCTATACGAGTGACCTAGTTCAAATTATGGAGGAAATACTAATATAGTTATCTCATAGTGCAGAATAGAGCATGTCAAAAAATTGACTTGTACGACTTACAAAATTGTTTTGATTGCTAAATCTTGATGAGCCTACTCTAAGGATGATATGTGAGCCGACTAAGGAAAAATTAATTTATATGTTTGATATAAGTAAAGAACTTCAATCACAAAGTTAATGATGAATGTGATATTATGATATGTGATGCAAAGCAATATTATGTGAGATATGATGCAAATTGATATGTGTGAAGTCACTCTTTGTATGAAGATTTCACAATTAGAAGAATTGTGAAGTACAGCAAGTGATCCAGTATTGTATGTATATCTATTCTCTTGAAGAACTTATTGCATAGTTGCATGCTAGGGCAGTTGGCTCTTCTTGCACACATTTATATGTGATCCACCAACTCCTAACAAGATTGAGGCTTTTAACAAGGTCTAGTATCCTAATAGGGACTTGAGACACTATACATTCTTCATAGACTCCTAACAGGATCAATATCCTTAATCAAAGTCTTATATATAGTGAATCATCTTGTGGGTTTCTTCCCCACCGGCATTTTCCCTTGGCCAAAATTTCCCTAGTTAACAAAATATGGTGTTATGAACTCTCTTTGTGCATGGTTGTTTATATTATTTAGTATTATTAGTTTACTTCCTTATGCATGTATTAAAGTAGTTAATAATATCCAGCTGTGGGAAAAAAGATTGAAAATACTAATTCATCCCCCTCCCCCTCTTAGTATTATCTATTTTTAACACTTTACCTGGTCATTTGAAGTTGACTAATTAGATGTGTCCCAAGACACAAGAAGAGGAGGAGAAGATGTCAAAGGTACCCTATGCTTCAACTGTAGGAAGCTTGATGTAGGTTATGGTATGTACAAGGCTAGATATTGCACATGTAGTGAGAGTCATTAGCAGGTATATGAGTCATCCAAGAATTGAGCATTGGAATGTAGTCAAATGGATTCTTAGATATTTGAGAGGAACATCCAATAAGTGTTTACACTTTGGAGGTTCTACTATTGACTTACAAGGCTATGTTGACTCAGCTTTGGCAAGGGATATTATACCAAGTGGAGTACTATAGGTTATGTATTCACTATTGGTGGGGCAGCCATGAGCTGGGTTTCTAGGTTACATAAATTTAATGCTTTATCCACTACAAAGGTAGAGTATGTTGCTGCTACAAAGGTATCCAAGTAGATTATATGGCTTCAATTATTCTTGGAAGAATTAGGATACCCTTAGAGGGATAATTATTTGTTTATAGATAGCTAGAGTGTCATTCATCTTGCAAAGAATTCAGCTCTGCATTTAAAGACCAAACACATACAATTGTGGTACCATTTCATTCGGTCAATTTTGGAGGATGGAAAATTAAAGTTGGACAAGATACATACAAATGAAAATCTAATAGATATGTTTACAAAGGTAGTGACAAGGTAGAAGTTGAATTCCTCTTTAGCTTCAGTTGGTCTTCTAGACTAAATAGGATTAAAAGAACAGCAACGTCCAAGGTAGTTTGATCCAGTGGGAGCCTCATGTCATAGTGGTATTTCTATAGGATCAATCTCTAAGTTGGAGATTGTTGTCTAGTGTGGAGTCTAATCAGTCCCCAAGTGGGAGATTGTTAGTTTTTGGTCATTGATCAGGAAAGTATTGTACATACTTCATAAATACTTTGGGGCTCGAGACATCACCCAAAAAAAAAATTGGGCCCTATTTTATTAGGATTTTGGGCCAACATGTAATTATTATTATAACCCTAAAGTGGTTAAAATATGTGTATAAAAAGGCATAGAGTTAGGGATTGTATTTTTTTATTGTGATGCAAAAATTGGTTCTTGCAGTGGTATTGATCTATAAGGGATTACAAATTGTAATTAGGTTGTAATCATTGGATCATAATAATATTGGACTTTTTGTTTGATGGATGTAGCCCAAGGATTGGGTGAACCACATTAAATCTTGATGTCTTGTGCTCTTTTTTGTGTGATCTATTATTTTTTTGATATTGTTCATATTTGCATGTAATTTTTATTTATATTTGTGGTTTAATCCTAACACATAATATCTCAACTACTTCCTACTGGCAGAGCTTTAATTTCTCCTAATGCTGCCTAGACATAAATTTTCATTTTGGTGGGCCACTCTGTAATTTTTACTTCTTGCAAGTCCTGAGTGGCTTTGGTCCACCTAGTATCCATTGCTACTTTGGATTCAACACTTATTTAAATCTATTTCTACCTTAAATAGGGAATCAATTAATTTATTATATAGGATGTTAGAAATATCTTCAAAAATTGATACTATAGCCTCTTGAGTCAAAATACTATCAAAAGAAGTACACCACTCTTTCTAGTCTATCATTGTGCTAGCAGCATCCAAAATTGGTGGTATGCAGGGCTTTATTCCCTAAGATAAAACCTTCAACTTCCCTTTTATAGTTTTCAATTTTCCAATGAAGAAACCCATCGATTCTTTCAGTAGTTCTAGGCCCTCCTTCACTGTAATTATTTTGTCAGGAAGATCTAGCTTTTTAGCCATTAGTACAATTAACCTCTCCAAAAATTGAATATGTGGCCCCCAAAGATTAAATGTGGGTGATAGGAATGACAGTACCTCATTGCAAAATTGCTCAGCACTTTGTAAAGCAACATAAATATTATAAGCCTATCGAGACATGTTTTTCGGTACTTCTATCCTATGGCTCATCATATTCTTAAGGAAAACTATCCTTCTATAAAATATTTTTTGAGTAGATGGAGCATCAATGCTCATTCTTCTTGGTTCTGATGTCTCCTCTTCTTCCAAATCCTTTGTTTGTATTAGGGGTTCAGCTATATCCCTAGCTGGTTGTTGTTGACTTTCAAGCTCTTCCTTCTATTTTGCAACAATTGTCTACTCTGCCTATGTAAGTTTCTCTCTAAGAGATGCAACTTCATTTTCCAATCCTTGGAGTTTGGCCTCAAGCTCCACAATTCTTTCTTTGTATACATGGCTACTTCTAAGTTCATCTTCATAGAGCTTCCTCACATCAATATAATCATGTATAGATTTTGAGAATCTTGTATCGATATTCTCTACCTTGGCTTCATTCATAAATGAAAAATGTTTCAATGCCTTGTAAATCTCTATACGAGAGGTGCCCTATAGAGTCAATACAATCACATTACCTTGATTAGTACTATGTAAATCTATCAACTTTGGCTTATTGGAGGAAGGAGCCATACTCCAAACTGTAAGAGACTTTGTATCAATGTTAAAACCAAATCCTCTCTATAGTCTGTCTACACCAAATGCCTCATATGAAATGGAATTATCTTGCCTCATTATTTGGTCAAGCATAAATGCTTGCTCTAAGTCCCATCTAGGCACCAATAGCATGCCACTCCTCTATACTAGATCCATGGCCTCCTCTAGAGTCATTACTTCACTCTCAAGATCATAAGCCTATAGCTTCTCCATAAGTTCCATCTTCTACTCATCAAATTCCCCTATTTTCATCTTCAATTTGAGTTCATTCTATTTGATTTTGTATAAGAAGCTTTTAATCTCAGTGGACTTGATGAATTTATCATCCTTAAGGAACTGTTGGGCTTGGATGACTCTATCATCTAGCCTAGCTGCTGCCAACTCCAAGTCTGTGAGGGTATTCTCAGCTGCACTTTCTCTATTTTGGAGGCAGTTTTGTCTCAAGTCAACAAAATACTGACTATTTCTTGGTAAGATCTATAATGTCCTCTATTTCACCTAAGCAGGGATATGACAATCTTCTATCTTTTATTTTCTTTTTCCATCCATGATGTCTGAGGAATATCATCTTCTTCTACTTCAAGGGTTACATTAGGCTCAGGGCTATCAGGGCACACCCTATGTTCTTTCCCCAATGTTCCCTCTATCATCTTAGCCATGATTTTAGCATGCTCAATTATCATCTTCCTAATCCTCTGAGGATAGATAATATCCATGTAAAATCCCAAGAATTGGGTATCTATTCTTTTCAATTCTCTTTTCGCCCTTAGGACATCATCAAGCTTAGCTAGATTGTCAGTTGCCTCACCTTCTGTAACTATATTTGGAATGACATCCTCATGGAGAAATTCCTTGGTGCTAGGCAGTACATAGTTTCTCATCTCTTTAAGGGTGATCCTCATCTAGTTATCAAGGTCATACATTTTGTAGGGGTTAGTAGACAAATTGTATTGGTGAAGATAAGAGTGGATCTAGTTCAAGGCCTCTTTCGCAATTGTAAAATCCCCAACCTTAAAACACCTACACAAAAATGTTCCTCTATGCACATTGGGTCCTAGGTATTCCCTACTAATCGTAGACAATTTCCATTTAAATTCAATTATTCCTAACTTAGGAGGGATAAATTTTGGCAATATATATGGTGGTTGAGGAGAACCATAGACTCTCATTAAAGAAAGGGTGTGAAATAAGAAAATGTCTCGCCAATTGTGGTCAAGTCTCTTTCCTTCAAGAAGCAGGGCTCATCTCAAAAGGCCTTTCAAAATATCAGGAGCCCTAAAGTATCCTAGATCTAACATTCTCATAATTACAGTACTAAAATTATTGAAAAATGAAATAAAATCAAAAACGTGGTAAGTGTTATCCCATACCCATGTCCACAACTACACTGGTAGATCTCCATTTACATCAGAAGTATGATCAATAAAATTAGAGCTTATGTGTCCTACATTCTTATAGAATCATGTGTATCGGTAGTGAATAATGATGGAGGGTGAAGTCTTTTAACTCCCCACTCTAAGCCCTAGCAATGGAAACACAATTTGGAAAAAAACCACCAATTACAAGTAGTTACTATTTTTCACTCTTTTGAAGTAAGCCCTATTAGGAGCCAACTATATTAGATTTTATAAAACACACTGTTAGGTGTAACCCTGTTAGAGGATTTAATCATCCTATTAAGAGTGACCTTGTTAGAGGTCTTTAGACACTTCAATCTAGAAATGTTACCTTGTTAGAGGATTTGGAAAATAGTTGTTCGGCTAACTCTATTAAGAGATTTGATACACTAATAAAATGGTTAGAGTGTAACAATGATGTGACCTAATTTTTGATGCAACTATATTGCTGATTTTAGATCTCAATTTTGGCTCAAATACTTGATCCTTCTTGATCAGATTAATCATTGCCACCCAACAAGTATATTATTCTTATCCTTCCAATTCGTTTACTCTAAGCATCTTCTTTTCCACACATTCAATCCTCAACTTGGCCTTATACTTATATCATATACATTATCAAGTCAGCTTGAATACAACTTAGAATAATTAATATTCATCTTGTCAGTCAGCTAGAACCGACAAACAAATCCATTACACTCAATATGCCAAAACAAGTAAATCTTTTATTATCCAACCCTGATCACTAGACACTAACACTAAAATTATTTTTCTGTGTTAACCAAGCGAACTCAGTGAACATTGTATCTTTTCAAACTTTCTTTGGTAACCAAGTGAGCTCAATTAACATTGGTTCCATCCAACTTTCCTTTGTTAACTGAGTGAGCTCGATTAACAATCAACTTTTGTGAACTTCTCTTTGACGCCCAAGTGAACTCGGTAGATACTATCTCTGAACTTAGCAAACACTAGAATGCTCAGTAGATGCAAGAAATTCTCTTCATTTCCTGAGTGATCTCATCAAATATTGATTGGTAAAGATATGAAATTTTGTGTAGCATCAAAGATAATATACAATTGATCAATTGTTTTCAACAATCTCCCTCTTTTGCATTGATGGCAACACAGCATGTCATAATGCAATAAAATTTTAGAGCAAAATAAGGTAAGGAAAATATCCTTAGTTTCATTCTAATTCTCATCCATAAGAACTCCTATTAGTGTGAACTCCCTTTGACTTTAGTTTCCCCCTCTATCAGAAAACTCTTATGTCTTCAACATCTTCTTCTAATAGCAAAATCTCCTTCTTTGATATTAGACCAAGTTCTTCCTCTTTGAAATATTCAAAAGAAAATTCAATAATTCCAAAGAAAATATTTAGTGAATATAAATGTACCTAATGTACAGATTCATATGCAATTTTCCCTTTCATTACTACATCAACTAGACTAATCTTCAACATGCTTTGGTTGATGCATCACTAAATGTTGTTTAGTGAGCTTCAGATAGGGGAATAACCCCTAACTTACCTTTTAGATACAAAAATGTATCCTTAGGTAATGGCTTTGTGAATATGTCTACAATTTTTTCTTTAGTATTCACATATTCCAATCTTACCTCTTTGTCTTGCACCAATTCTCTCAAAAAATGATATTTTATTGCAATATGCTTGTTCTTGGTATGCATCATAGGGTTCTTTGATATATTGATTGCACTAGTGTTATCACAAAAGATAACCATTGGATCTTTGATTTCTACCTTCATACCTACCAATAGTTTCTAAAACCAAACAACATTGGAACAATTAACTATTGTTGCAACATACTCTGCCTCTACTATACATTGAGAAATTCAATTTTTCTTCTTACTTGTCCAAGGTACTAGTCTCTTACCAAGCAGTCCTCTTCCTATCATCAACACTTCCTACCCAATCAACATTAGTAAAGGCTTTTAAATCCAAATTTCCTCCTTTCTTGTACCATAATCCATAGGCTTCAGTACCCTTCAGATACCTCATGATTCTCTTTATTTCCATCATATGGTTTTCTTTAGGATTAGTTGAAAATCTTCCCACCGTACCAACTGCAAGAGAAATATCAGGTCTAGTATGTACAACATACTAAAGTTTTTCAATCATTGATCTATATGTGGTTTGATCTACCTCCCTAGAATAATCATTTTTGGAAAGCTTTTGGAAAGCTTATGTCTAGTAGACATATGTGTTCCAACTAGTCTCAAATCCTCCATTCCAAACTTCTTTAGTACCTCCTTGATATACTTGAATGAGTAATGTAGATACCATCTTTTTTCTATTGAATCTGCAAGCCAACAAAAAATTTCATTTCTCCAAAGATTGACATCTCAAATTCCTTACTCATTTCCTCTAAAAAATCTTTGCACAAATCATCATTTCCAGTAAACAATGTATCACCCACATAGATTTATACCAACACAATCTTCTTGTTTGGTCCTTCTTTGATGTAAAGGTTGTTGTTATCATTTGGTTTTTTTTAAACCAATCTCCATCAAGTAATTATGAAGTCTTTCATACAAAGATCTGGTAGCTTGCTTGAGACCATACAATTCTTTGTACAATTTACAAACCATATCCTTTTTGTTAGGATCTAAAAAACCTTTAGGTTGTTCTATGTAAACTTCTTCTTCTAGAATTCCATTCAAAAATATAGATTTAACATCCATCTAATACACTTTAAATCCTTTATATGTAGCATAAGCAAGTAAGGTCTTAACACCTTCTAATCTTGCAAAAGGAGCAAAAGTTTCACCATAATCAAACCTTCCTCTCGAGAATAACCTTTGCATACTAACCTTGCTTTATTTCTTGAAACTTCTCCGTCTTCATTTAGCTTATTTCTAAACACGCACTTTGTGCCAATTACATTCTTATCCTTGGGTCTAGGAACAAGAGTCTATGTCTTATTCCTTTTTATATGTTCTATCTCTTCATTCATTACTTCAATCCAACTTTCATTATCCAAAGAATCTTTAACTTTTTTAGGTTCAAATTCAGTAAGCAAACATGTACCTTTCAATTTTTTCCTTGTCATTATACCATCTAACTTGTCAATAATAATCTTCTTAGGTGCATGGTGCCTTCTGACATATATTGCTAATATATGTACTTTGGATTTAAAACTTTTTCCACTTGTCTCGCCATGATCTTCTACATCATGCTCAGGTCCCACTATCTGTGACTTGATTCCTTTAGATTTAGACTCAAGTTGTACTGGCTATAACTCAATAGCCTCTAATTGTGACTTAGATCCTTCAAACTATGACTCAAGTTGCACTAGCTACAACTTGAGTGCTTTTGGAGTTTTTGGGGACTCGAGAGGTGAAGTCTGTTGACTTCCAATTGGATTAGGCAATGTATCAGGTTCAAAGTAAATAAACTTTCTATAATTTGTAGGTTCTTTGATGCTCTCTTCTTCACTCTTTTATGAAAACTCATCAATCTTCACATGTGCAATTTTTATGATCTTATGAGTAGTTAGATTCAAACATTTGTATGCTTTACTTCTATTGGAGTATCCTAAGAATATGCCTTCATCACTTTTGACATCAAATTTACCTTTCATAGTCTCCCTCAAAATATAATATTTTCTACCAAATACTTTCAAGTAACTTACATTAGGTTTCTAGCCATACCATAGTTCATAAGGAGTTTGATTTGAGTATTTCTTTGTTTGTACTTTGTTTAAGGTATAAGCCATTGTATTGACTGCTTCCTTCCAGTATTTGATTGCAACATTCTTTTCTATCATCAAGGTTCTTGCACAATCCATGATTGATCTGGTCCTTCTTTATGTTATACCATTTTGTTGAGGTGTACCAGGGACTGATACTTATCTTTTGATTCCTCTTTCAGTGTAGAATTCATTGAATTAATTAGAAAGGAATTCACCTCCTCTATATGATCTCAAACATTTTAGCTTCTTTCATGTTTCCTTCTCAACTCTTTCCAAATACCACTTAAACTTTTAAAAAGCTTCAAACTTATCTTTCAAATACATTATTGTCACCATCCTAGAATAATAATCAACAAATAAAATAAAGTACTTATCTCCATTGTATCTCTCAATGCCAATAGCTCCACAAAAATCTATATGAACCAACTTCAAGACTTCTTCAGAATGATAGTTCTTGCTCTTGAAACTTTTATTGCCCATCTTGCCCATTTGAAAATTCTTGCATAGACCCATATCAGGTTTCCTCAAACTAGGAATACCTCTTACTCTTTTGTTTTTTATTATCTTGACCATGTTATCAAAGTTCACATGACATAACCATTTATAAAATAACTAGCTTTCTTCTACTTGAGAAATGAAACATGAACTTTCACTAAGATCTATGTAGAACAAGTTACCTTTTGTTTGGTTACTAGATCCAACTAGATTTCCTTTTCCATCTAGAAGCTTGGCCTTCCCATTCATGAACTCTACCTAGAATCCAATGTTATTCAATTGTGCCACACTTAGTAGATTATTTTTCAATCCTTCAACTGGCCAATAAGCATTATCATATCTGAGTTCATTAGTTAGAGAAATACAATCTTTTCCTTTTTATGCAACTTGATTCATTGTTTCCAAATCTTACACTTCCACCATCATAGTGTTTCATATGTTCAAACTTTTTTTTATCACCAGTCATATAATGAGAACAACTACTATCAATAATCCATGTATCATTTTTGCTAACATGAGAGATAAGTGTAATTTTATCTTCTTCATCATCAAATTCATCTTTTATAGAAATATAGACCATTTCATCATCATCACTACTATCTGAATCTTTAGACATGAAACAAGACTTCTTACCTTTATTCTTTTAGTCCTTGTATCTTTTCAAATCCTTCTTGTCTTTATACTTGGTGTTCTTCTTTTCATCTTTTTCATCTCTGTTTGGACACCTTACAACAATGTGACCAACTTCTTCACAAGAAAAATAGATTAGACGAATTTTACATTTTCACTTTCCTTTGCCTTTTGGATATCTCCTTGCAACTGGTGGTTCAATGGCTTCAAGATCATTGTCAGAACTCTCTTCCTCTTCACTTTTAGATTGTTTTCCTTTAGACTTTGTAACTTTCTTCTTGAGTGATATCTTGGCTTCAAATGCAGACTCAAGATTGCTAGAACTAGGAACATAATTATCATAGTTATCTAGCTCAAATATTGTCAATCTTCCCACTAGAGCATCCAAGGTTATCTTATTATTTGGATCACATCTCATCTCTTGAATAGCTAACACTCTGATTGCATATATAGGAAGAAGGGTTCTTAGTAGCTTTCTTACCACTATCACATCATCAATTTTCCCTCCAAAGGATTTGATTACACTCACACTAGCTTTGATTCTCTGAACATATTTTGCAATATTTTCATCCTCTCTCATCTTCATTTGATCAAATTGATCTCTCAAGATTTATGCCTTGGATCTTCTCAGATTATGATCATCTCCATAGATATCCTTTATCCTTTTTCACATCTCATAAGTAATAGCACACCCTTTGACCTCATAAAATTTAGCATAGTTAAGAGTTGATGCAATGTTAATCATCATAATGTTATTATTCTTCTTTTCAACAATCTCCTCCATGATCATTGTTCTAGTAGGAGCTTAATACTGAGCATTCAAATATTTCATACCTAAATCACTAATGGTTGCCAGATGTAGCTTCATAAGTTCCTACCATGAGTTAAAGTTATCTTTGTTCATCTTGGGAATCTCTCTCCTATAAGACATCCTAATCTTTAGCTTAGGTCCTTGAAACCTTCTCTGCAAGCACTGAAATCTCTGATACCAATTGTTGGAAATATAAGAGGAGTAACTAAGAGAGGAGGGGTGAATCAGCTACCACAAAAGTAACTCCCATATCCCTTATATTGGCTCCTAATTTAACAGATTTAAAAATAACTAAGAAACCAGACCAATACATCTAAGTTTATCAAATTCCTATGATGGATGCACTTGACTGCAATTCTTGGGCGAACTATAAGGCATAATTGCTTCTTCACTTCAGGCTCTACAACACCTAGGTGGGTTAACCTTGAGGTTCTAATATATGGTACCAGTTCAAATAAACATAAAATTTGAACCTATTAACAATAGATGACCCTTATACCTTTTGATACTCATGCAATAACATGGGAATGAAATAGCTACAAATCATAACCTATGAACCCATAAGCTAAGTGAGGGTTAATTCCTTCTAGCCCACTACAAAACATGAAAAACTAAAATGATTTGATTAAAATAATTTGTGCAAATCTCAACTTGCATCTGATTTAGCAATTAGTGCCTTATCCATTGCAACATAGAGTCATTACTAGCAGGATGACCTAACTTGATTGCCTTACAATTAAGTTTATCAACTAAAATCTCCAAACTCCATTCTTACTAGCATACTCTCCATACACCTAGAAACCCTATCAAATCATTCAAGCATTTACCTAACTCCTTGAATTAAAAGCAACAATAGATCTGACACACAACTCATCCAAGCTATCTCAAATAAATAAACCTTATTCATTTAATCACAGAGTTAACATCATATGAAGAATTAGGAGATAGAATAAGAGAACACAGATAATTCATTGTAAATCCCCTTTTGTACTTATCTTTGAAAAATTTGAATACATTAACTGGTAACACTAAATAAAATGCAAGATATGTTACATGACCTATCATCAATTTTCATTATCTCAAAGAAACAATACATGAAATGAAACTAGAAATCTGCACAAGAATGGATGTCTGACCTTCATCGCTAGAGCTCTAATCAATAGATAGAAAGTAAAACCAACCAACAACAACCTTTTTCAGGAAAGAAGAAAAGAAAGATATAGACAAGGAATGAATTCTTGGATCTACTCTACAACCACCATGTGTCTACGTGGAAGAGCTCCCTAAGAAGTTAAAAACATCTCTCTAATCTCTCCCAACAACTAGCAAATCAAATCCTCACTCATTTTTCCTCCAAAGTTGAAAATATCTTTAGCACTTGATGGAAAACATAACTGATTTGGCAGGAAACAACAATTACCAAAATTTCCACCAAATATACATCAAATTTCTAAAGAGAAGCCAAATACTTCAACTACGACCAAAATATCACATACTAGAACAATGACTAGTGTCACTAGAACTGATATCTACAACTAAAAATAAGAAACACCTATCAAAAACCATGGATTCATAGGAATTAAAAATCCCCCTTGTAGCATGCACCAGTGACCACCTGTGCAAAAAAAAAAACTCTAGAATTGGAAAGTTCATCTTTCGCTGATTCTAACGATATATTGGAGTCCATATATCGGGAAAAAAATGCCCCCTTGTTAGTTGTTCAAAGTTCCAAGCTCCAATTTTAACTTTGCATATTAAAATGCAAAATATTTGAAAAAAATTTCAAATACTATGGTATCAACTATAGGTTTTAAAATTTTTGACCTTGATTTTGCCATGAATGCCCATTCATTCACAAAATAAAATATTAAAGAAAATAATATTTTATTGGCCTTTTATTCCTCTCCTAAGTCCACCTGGGCGCCAGATGTGTTCCACATAGCACCACACCATTGGTTTGACCTCAACACCTCATTGCCACATGTCCTCAGCTAATTTTCCCATGCCCCCATGTCAGCACCCAGTCTTTGTTTGGCAACATAGCAACCATTTCCTGATCATCCACGTGTCGTCATCTTGTCATCCACAGATTCCACATCATTTTCTTTGTTAGCATACTTGGTCAAAATCAACTTTGGTCTTTGTGCCTAGTTGTCTTAATCCTCAGTGGGGTCCCTTCACATAAGCATGTGGCTATAAAAAGCCCAAGACCTTAAGACATTGCATAAGGTATGCATTCACACTTTTAAACACACTAAAAGACTCATCACAAAGAGTGTGGGATATTTTTCTTCACCTTCTTTCCTTTGTATGTTTCCTTCCTCTATGCTACATCCTTTTCATCAGGTTAACCTTTCACTCTTACTTAATAAGAACCAAGCTATTGGAGTGAACTATGCCATAGTGGAATTGACAATTTTTATTTTCTTCTCTCAAGGAAATGAAGAACAACTAGGAAGTTGCAGTCTACTAGAAGGTGTTTGACGAAATACGCATATTAAAAATTTCTTTCGAAGTGAAAACATGCTTTTCACATGGAGAGCATGAAAAAAAGGTAGGATGAGCATTTGAATGGTCCACTGTGTCGAACTTGGATTGACCTTGAGGACATGTTACTTACTGGATGACATGAAAAGGAGGAAAAGCAGGATTCTCCTAGCAAGGCCCACGAGATTCTCCTAGGGTGAATCATCTTCCCTATCATACACATGGCATCTCCTAGGTTTCCAAAGCTTTCCTATGCTCCTTGTACAAGTTTCCCCAATCAAAAAATTCTACCTGTTGTAATAGAGGTTGCTACCTCTGATGAATCAATGGACCTGGATTGATTGGGTCTTCAACAATTGAAGCTTCTCTCACCTTTTTCAGCACAGCCCTTTTATCTCCTCCTTAACACCTCTACTTCCAACTCAGACTTCTACGTGAGTATGGGTGTAGCAACAGTCACATTAGGGAAAGGATAGATGGTTGTGAGAGCCCTATCTGCCAAGTTAGAATGCCTTGCTACCTCAAAGTTCCATGAAGCCATTGCTAACATACTCATATACCAAGATCCTATGAGTTCCTTCTACACAATATCCAAGCAATCTGACAAGATTTTTATGTCACACATCACCAATGGCCTCTCACCTTGAAAACTTTCTCGGCTTGGCCTAAAATGTTGAAAAGATTCTTAACTATAATTGTGGTTCCATTTGTATGTTGACCCTTGTAAACAATTCCATACCCATCTTCACCCAATATATTTTCCTCTGCAAAACAATTTGTAGCAATCTCGAGGTCCCTTAGAGTGAACCAATTATCCCATCTAAGCTGTGACACTTCACATAAACTACTCATAAATGAGGATGTATTCATTGCATAAGATGAAGAGTCTCTATAAATAGAATGTGTCCTAAAGCTCCCCTCATCTCCTGACTGTGGGTTTCTACCCTTTTGTTTAGCCATAGAACCCCCTAGACTAATTTACTCTATGTTAGAACTCTTGAGCATTGTACACATCAAATCCTTATCTGAATCTCTATCATGAGACTTTTCCTAAATAGTAAGGAGGAGACCATCTACCATGGGAAAATTGTTAGCCCATTTCCTATCAACTTTTACTTCCTTGATCTCCTTTGAGACTAATGGGATCTGGGTTGTGGGTATCTTTTCCAGCATTCTCCTTGATTTTCTCCAAGTAGTGAGCCATATTGACAACATAAAGAGAATTAAGACAATGAATGCTCCGACAGCAATGCCAATTAAAATCCATAATTTTAGACCAAATTAGGGCAAACATTTTTTGAATGGCACTTGACTAGATTAAAATTGGCTTTGGCACCTTTTGATCCCCAATGGTGAGATATCCATTCAAAAACATTTCATTGTTATAATTACTATAATCACCTATGTTGATCATCTTCAATCTCTAATTCTTATTCATCTAATAAATTTAGTCGAGCCCCCAAAGTGGGCCCAATTAAAAAAAATTGAACTCTAACACCTGAACCACTGAATTGTTCCAAAGAAGTTACCTTCTTGACTAGAAACAATTTGCGATACCGATTCAACCTTTAAAACTCATTTCTCCTCTTATCCACAAACTGTCAATTTTGCATTAGGAGGTCCTTTAATCAGCTTTATAAAACTGACGAAAATAACTAACTAGGCTCTAAAATCAACAATATTGATTCTCTGTTCCACATTCTTGCACCATGTCAAATCTCATCTCATGATGAATTCTCAGTCAAAAGGTATTGACTGTTAAAGTTGCCTTTTCAAAATTGTCTGCAAGAAAACATGTCAAAAAACCATAAAACACATTCAGATTTGGCTTTGAAAACAAGGAAAACTGACACTTAGGGAATTGGTTTACTTCCATGAAGAGAGTATAACTCTATGATTGGTTTACTGGTTTACATCATATGGACAACAGTTATGACTGAGCACCAGGAATATTTATGCCGAGTATGCCAACTTTGGTATATTTAGTTGAAATGGCACAAACACTTAGGTAAACCATTTTGGTCGACTTATATACATGTTTTGATGATCAAGAAGTAATTCATGAAGATAATTATGTTTTTGTATCATTAAACCATATGCAAGACATGTAACCAATCTGTAAAAGGGAATGCATAAATGGAAAAAGTATTGAATACAAATTATTGATCTTGACCTATAAGTTTCAACAATTTCCTACTTAAGAAGGATCCAAACCCTAAATTAGTGTGAGAGAGAAGGAGAGAAGTGTGTATGCGAAAAAGGCTATGTTTGGATGTTAGAAGCTAAAACCAAGAAAAGCAACCAAGCACTAAAGAACATAATAGAGTTTATTAGATTAGAGAAAGGATCAAGAATTGGTAAGAGGAGATTCATAATCTGGCATTTAAGTGCTAACCAAAGGATTAGGTACTAATACATTCTAGCAAGTGAATTAAGGTAAATTTCTTAATAGTGTTATCTTAATAGACCTATGTAAATATCTTAACAGAGTTCTTACTTTTTTGTAGGTTTTAAATCCTTTAATCAAGGTAGACTAAATAAGTCTTGTAAGCTCGTAGCAAGGAAGACCACTCATAGGGTAGACCAACTAAAGTGATCAAATATTGTAGCCTTAACAAGAACACTTTATTATTGTAGTAGTGAAGATTTGTGAGTGTCACCCCCACCTCAGTTTTACCTTCACCTTGCAAGGTTTCTACGTAATCAAATCTTTTATTTACTTTCAACCTTATTATTTTGATTAGTAGTTTAGATCAAAAAAATCATTGCAGTACTTGTTTATGTGATTTGTGATATTGTTGAGTAAAGGTTAATGGTGAATGTTATTTATTTCTAAGGAAAAAAGTTCTATATATCCTTATTCAACCCACCCCCCCCAACCCCCCCCCCCCCCCGCCCCAATATCCTACTTTCCCAATAGACTTCCAACATAATGTTCATGTTAATACCCTCTCATGGTTTTTGTGGTACAACTAATGGCTAATATAACCCTGTATTCTTCTTGGCTCATTTTTTGATCTAACATATTTTGTAACTCTATAAAAATTTCTTAACATTTGTCTATAGTTGTGGCCAATACTAATTATCTGTTGGATACAATTTTTCAATTGTGTATTGTCTTTGATGTTACACAAATGTCATATCAGTTATTAGACAGAGTCTACCAAGCTCGGTTTTTCAGCAAAGCAAAAGACAGAGTCTACCGAACTCAGTTGGTTAGCAAAGTGAATTATAGAGTCTACCGAGCATTTTTGGAAGCCACACTGTGAAGACAATTTCTACCAAGCTCACTCGGGCATCAAAAGATTTTGTTACAGAAGTTAGTGTTAACTGAGCTCCCAAGGTTAACAAAGGAAAGTTAGTTTCTACCAAGCTCACAAGGTTAGTGAACAAAAATCAATTCGTACCAAGTTCACTTGGTCTCCAAAGGATTTTGCAGAGTTTGCAATGTTTACCAAGCTTCACTTGGTTAACACTGGAAATCATTTCTGGAGTAGTGTTTACCGAGCAAGGTTAGCCAATGAAGGATTTCATTATTTTGGGAAATAAAGTTTAATTGTTTCATGTAATGACTGTAGCCAACTGATGTATTGTTTATTGGTAAATGTAACTTGTAAATGAGCTGACTTGACAATTTTTAATGTATAAATAAAAGGTCAAGTTGTGAATTCTAAAGTATGGATGGATGTATGTATAAGAAAGCATCCAAGTGAGTTGACTGTGTGAAGAGGAAGTATGAGTGAATTTTGATGAAGGATCAAATATCCTTAAGGAGTAGCAAAGATGTATTCGATCAATGGGGATCTATTGAAGGTGAATAGAGATCTGTAACAGAAAAATTTAGTTGCATCTCATTCAAGGTTGGCTCCTAGTAGGGCTCACTTCAGAAGAGTGAAAATTGGTAGCTAGTTACTTGGTGGTTTTTCCCATATTGGGTTTTGATGTTAAATCCGGTGTCTCTTGTGTTCATGTTATTTCTTTTTGCATGCATGTTAATAATTGTGAATGCTTAAAGATCAGTAATAAGTTAATACATAGTTCATCGACCAAGTTACAGCATTTTTTTGTGTGGCTATCGAGTGACAACAGTAACTAGTTACTTAAGATATCTAAGGGATCTGTGGATTTTTTTTTGTGGTAATTGATTCACCCCCCCCTCTTAGTTACTTCATCTATATTTCCAACAATTGGTATCAGAGCCTTTGGTTCTTGCAGGAAGGATTTTAAGGATCTAAGTTAAAGACTAGGATGTCTTACAAGAGGGAAATTCCAAGGCTTAACAGGGATAACTTTTCAGCATGGCAAGGTCTCATGAGACTCCATCTAGCTTCCATTGGAGATGCAAGACCGAAATATCTAGATGAAGCATATGTAACTCCTTCTGGTACATTATCTACTAATGAAATTGCTAAAAACAAGACTCATAACACCATGATGATAGACATTGCATCTACCCTAAGCTATGAAGAATTTGATGATGTCAAGAATTGCAAAACTATTTTTGAAATGTGGAACAAGTTGAAAGAAATCTATGGAGGTGATGATAATGTGAGAAGAGCCAAAGCAAAAAGTCTAAGAGGAAAATTTGATCAGATGAGGATGAGAGAGGATGAAAACATTGCCAAATATGTTGAAAGAGTCAAAGTAGTTGTTAGTGCTATCAAGGCTTTTGGAGGAGATATTGAGGAGAAAATAGTTGTAACTAAAGTTCTTAGAACATTACTTCCTATTTATGCAATTAGAGTTTCTGAAATTCAAGAAAGAAGATGTGAAGCAAATCATAAAATAAATTTAGAAGTCATAGTAGGAAGATGGACTGCATTTGAGCTAGATAACTATGATAACTATGTTCCAGCCTCCAAGAACATTGAATCAGCATTTGAAGCTAAGCTTTCACTCAAGGAGAAAGCAAAGAAAATAAAAGATTCTCAGTCAGAAAGTGAAGAAGAATCAAAACAAAGTTCAGACAGTGATCTTGAGGTGGTTAAAGCTCTACTTGCAAGGAAATATTCAAGAGGCGGAGAGAAATACAAAGGTAAGGTTCCTCTACTTTGTTTTTCATGTGAAGAAATTGGACATATTGCTGCTAGGTTCCCAAATAAGTAGAACAAGGATGAGAAGAAAGGTCACAAGTGCATTGGCAAGAAAGACTTCAAATCATTCAAGGACAAAGGTAAGAAAAAATGTTTCATGGCTAAGGATTCTAATGATTCTAATGATGAAGAAGATAAAATTGTCTACATTTCTGTAAAAGATGAATCTGACAATGATGAGGAAGATAAAATGGCACTTATCTCTCATGTGAGAAAAAATGATACATGGGTCATAGATAGTGGTTGCTCTCATCATATGATTGGTGATAAAACTATGTTTGAACAATTTGAAGACTATAGTGGTGGTAGTTTGAGGTTTGGTAATAATAAATCTTGTTGCATAAAAGGAAGAGGAAGAATCTCACTAACCAAAGAGCTTGTATGTGATAATGCCTATTGGGTAGAAGGACTAAAACACAATCTGTTGAGTATGGCACAGCTACTCCATAATGGATTCAAAGTGGAATTCATGCATGGAAAAGCAAGATTGTTGGATCACTAAGGAAAGTTGATTGGATTAGGTATATAAACAAAAGGTAACTTGTTCTATCTTGAACTTGGTGAATTTTTATGCTTTATTGCTCAAGTTGAAGAAAGTTGGTTATGGCATAGAAGGTTGTGTCATGTGAACTTTGATAACTTGGTGAAAATAAGCAAATTCAGAAAAGTAAGAGGCATTCCTAGTATAAAGAAACCTGAGGTTGGTTTATGCAAGAATTGTTAGATTGGTAAGATGGAAAAGACTAACTTTAAAAGTAAGAACTATTAGTGTGAAGAAGTTTTAGAAATTGTGCATACTGATTTGTGTGGACCTATTGGAATTGAAAGCTATACTGGAGAAAAGTTCTTCATTCTTTTTGTTGATGATTACTCAAGAATGATGACTGTCATGTATCTAAGAGAGAAATCAAAAGCATTTGAAAAGTTCAAGTGGTATTTGGCCAGAGTAGAAAAGGAAACAGGTAAAAGACTGAAATGTTTGAGGTCAGACAAAGGTGGTGAATTCATCTCCCATGAGTTCAATAACTTTTGTATTGAAAGGGGAATCAAAAGACAAGTATCAGCCCTTGGCACTCCCAAGAAAAATGGAATAGTTGAAAAGAGGATTAGATCTATCATGGACTGTGAAAGAACTTTAATGATTGAAAAGTTGGAAGGAAGCTATCAGCACTACAGTTCATACTTTAAACTAAGTACAGCTGAAGGACTCATTCAAAACTCCCTATGAGTTATGGTATGGCTATAAACCTAATGTAAGTTACCTAAAAGTATTTGGAAGTAAATGTTACATTTTGAAAGAATCTAGAAAAGGTAAATTTGATGTGAAGGGTGATGAAGGAATATTTTTGGAATATTCTTGCAAAAGCAAAGCATATAGATGTTTGAATTTGTCTACTTACAAAGTCATAGAAAGTGCACATGTGAAAGTTGATGAGTTTGCATAAAGGACTAAAGAAGAAAGCAAAAAGGAACTAGAAGATTACAAAAGATTTGTCTTCACTGAACCTGATACAGTGCCAAATACATCTGTTAATCAGGAATCTTCTAGTCTCAAGTCTTCAGTAACTGAATTGCAAGAAGTTCAAACCAAGCTACAGGAACCTGAGTCACATTCTAACGCTACTAAGCCAATGCCTATTGAGTCTGAAGGACTCGAGCAGTAGACAAAATAGCCAGAGCCTAAAGTTGAAGTGCAAGAGGATGAGAATGTAATGCATTCAAAAGGCAAGGAACCTGTATTAGCCAAATATGTCAGGAGACATCATGCACTAGATCAAATCATTGGAAACAAATCTGAAGGAACTATGACAAGAAGTAAGTTGAAAGGTACTTGTTTACTTGCTGATTTTGAACATAAAAATGTCAAAGATGCATTAGAAAATGAAAGTTGGATTGAGGCTATGAATGAACAGATGGAGCAGATAGAGAAAAACAAAATATGGACTCTTGTACCTAGGCCTAAAGATAAAAATGTGATTGGAACTAAGTGGGTATTTAGAAACAAATTGAACGAAGCTAGTAAGGTGTCAAGGAACAAAGCTAGACTGGTATGCAAAGGATACTCTCAAGAAGAAGGAATAGACTATGGAGAGACTTTTGCTCTTGTTGCAAGACTAGAAGGTGTCAGGACCCTACTTGCATATGCTGCATATAAAGGATTTAAAGTTTATCAAATGGATGTCAAATCTACATTTCTCAATGGTATACTGGATGAAGAAGTTTACATTGAGCAACTTGAAAGTTTTGTTGATCCAGACAGGAAAGACATAGTCTGCAAATTACACAAAGCATTTTATGGTCTGAAACAAGCCCCTAGAGCATAATATGAAAGACTGCATAACTATCTTATTTAGATTGGTTTTTAGAGAACTAATGATAACAGTAGCTTGTATATCAAGGAAGGACCAAATAACAAGATTGTTTTGGCAGAAATATTTGTGGATGATACTTTCTTCACAAGGAATGATGATCTTTGCAAAGAATTTTTAGAGCAAATGAACAAGGAAGTTGAGATGTCTATGATTGGAGAGATCAAATTCTTTGTTGGTCTTCAAATTTAGCAGAGTAAGAATGGCATTTACATCACTCAGTCTAAATACATCAAGGAGATACTAAAAAAGTTTGGTATGGAAGACTGTAAACTAGTTGGGACTCCTATGTGCACTGGTCTAAAGCTTACCAAGGATGATGAATCAAAGGAGGTAGATCAAACATTGTATAGATTTATGATTGGAAAATTATAGTATGTAGTTCATACAAGGCTAGATATTGCCCTTGCAGTTAGTAATGTAGCAAGATTTTTAGCAAAACCAAGAGAAAATCACATGATGGCAATCAAAAGGATCATGAGATATTTGAAAGGCACTGAAGATTATGGATTATGGTACAAATTTGGAGGTAATCTGGATTTGAAAGTTTTTACTAATGCAAATTCGGCAAGAAACATTGATGACAGGAAAAGTACAAGTGGAGGTGCATTCTTTCTTGGAAAGAGGTTGGTTTCTTGGACAAGTAAAAGAAAAAATTGTACATCCAATTGCTAACATATTGGTGTGGGATAAGGAGATCAAATTGGAATATGTCCATACAAAGGAACAATTGGTAACATATTCACCAAGCCTTTACCTAAGGATGCATTCTTGTATCTAAGAGGTAAGCTAGGGGTCATTCCCCTATCTGAAGCTCACTAAAATGAAGTTTTAGTGATGCATCAACATGTATCAAGTTGAAGATCTTTCAATTGATGCAAAATCATCATGAGAACATTGCACATGAATTAGTACTCAAGGTACATTACTACTTATTTGGTTTGTGTTGTCTTTGGCATTTGTTGTCAAAGAGGGAGAGTATATTGTCATATCTTTCTGAAATTTGAATTTGTTTGTGGAGAGTTTGTAGTTCCTTCACAGAGGGAGAATTATAGTATTTGAGAAGTTTTTGGCATAAAATTTAACAGGGAGAAACATTTTGTCAAAAAGACTTGTTCTCAAATTTCATTCTACTATGACATGTTGTGTTGCCATCAATGCCAAAGAGGGAGATTGTTGGATACAATTGTCCAATTGTGTGTTGTCTTTGATGTTACACAAATGTCTTATCAGTTATCAAATAGATTCTACCAAGCTCAATTGGTCAGCAAAGAAAAAGACAGAGTCTATCGAGCTCAGTTGGTTAGCAAAGTGAATTATAAAGTCTACCAAGCATTTTTGGAAGTCACACTGTGAAGATAGTTTCTACCAAGCTCACTCGAGCATCAAAAGATTCTGTGATAGAAGTTAGTGTTAACCGAGCTCCCAAGGTTAACAAAGAAAAGTTAGTTTCTACCGAGCTCACAAGGTCAGCGAAGGAAAACCAATTCTTACCAAGTTCACTCGGTCTCCAAAGGATTTTGTAGAGTTTTTAGTGTTTACTAAGCTTCACTTGGTTAACACTGGAAATCATTTCTGGAGCAATGTTTACCGAGCAAGGTCATCCAATGAAGGATTTCATTGTTTTGGGAAATAAAGTTTAATTGTTTCATGTAATGACTATAGCCGACTAATGTAATGTTTATTGGTAAATGTAACTTGTAAATGAGCCGACTTGAAAATTTGTAAGGTATAAATAAAAGGTCAAGTTGTGAATTCTAAAGTATGGATGGATGTATATATGAGCGAGCATGCAAGTGAGTTGACTGTGTGAAGAGGAAGTGTGAGTGAATTTTGATGAAGGATTAGATATCCTTGAGAAGCAGCAAAGGTGTATTCAATCAGTGAGGATCTATTGAAGTAGAACAGAGATCTGTAACAACAAAGTTCAATTGCATCTCATTCAGGGTTGGCTCCTAACAGGGCTCACTTTAGAAGAGTGAAAATTGGTAGCTAGTTACTTGGTGGTTTTTCCCATATTGGGTTTCCACATTAAATCTGGTTTCTCTTTTGTTCATGTTATTTCCTTTTGCATGCATGTTAATAATTGTGAATGCTTAAAGATCAGTAATAAGTTAATACACAATTCATCTACCAAGTTATAGGATTTTTTTGTGTGGCTACTGAGTGATAGTAGTAACTAGTTACTTAAGACACCTAACGGATCTATGGATTTTTTTGTGGTAACTGATTCACCCCCCCTCTCAATTACTTCATCTATATTTCCAACAATTATCACTAATCAAACAATGGTTTTATCTCAACCAAAATGGCCAGTCAGCCCTCCACTATGCTTCTCTTTATTCTCCCTCATAGAACTCCTTGGAATGCATAGTCAACTACCTCTAATTAAAATACCATCCGAGATTATGAAGTCCAACCACCTAGTTCTATCTAGAGTAAAAGGTTTTGTACAATCTTTCCAAGTCTCACCAAAATCAGGATCTTCTAGATACAAACTATTGGGTTTCCCAAACACAACAACCTCAATTCACATCTATGTCAACAAAAAATTTGTCTTGCTAAGAGAACAAGTATTTAAAACCCTATTAGACTTCTCACTCCTTTCATTAAAATAAATTTTTAACTTTGCAAAAACTCAACCCATTTCAAATGCCTCTAATTCAACTTTTCTTGGCTAATCAAATATTGCAAAGCTTGATAATCAATAAATACAACAAACTCCTTAGTAAAAGGTAATGTCTTCATTTCTTCAATTACTAAACTATATCATAGAATTCGCAGACATAAAAAGGATATTTTATTTTGGGCATCATTCAGCTTTTCACTGAAATAAGCAACAAGTCTAGCTCCAATGACATTACCACTAGCATCATGGTATACTTGAAACACCTTATTAAAATTTGAAAGTGTTAAAACAAGCTATGTTCTAACTTTCTATCTCAATAATTTAAACTTGTGTATGTTTATATAATCCACTTAAACTCTTTTGTATCCCCTCTCATTGTTTTAGCCAAGAGACTGCATACACTACTAAATTTTTTGATAAAAATTCTATAAAATATACTCAAACTATGAAAATATCCTACCTCACTAACACTCTTTGGAGTAGGTCATTCAAAGATAACCTTCACCTTCTCTGGGTCCATTTTTAGACCTCTTGTTGAAACTATAAATATTAGATAAACTAATCCCTTCATAAAATAGCACTTCTTCAAATTAATCAACAATTTCTCTTCCCTTAATATATCAAACACCCTATGAATATGCAATTTATGCTCCTCCAATGTATGTTTGAAGATCAAAATATCATCTAAATAAATAATGAAAACTTACTCAAAAAATCTTTCAATATCTTGTTCATGAATCTCATGCATGTGCTTAGTGCATTGGTCAACCCAAAAGACAAGACTAACCATTCATGCAATCTCTCTTTCATCTTGAAATTTGTCTTCCATTCACCTCCTTCTTTAGTCCATATTTGGTGATATTCACTCTTCATATCTACCTTTGTGAAATACACAAATCCACTAAAACTTTGATAGTGCTCATATTAATAGCTCAAGAATTTGTATACATCCTCCATTCTCCATTTCTTTTGTGCTAGTACTATTGGTACAACATAATTAAGGACTCAAACTATCTCAAATAAACCCCTTTTGCAATAACTCTTGTATGTTCAACTCTTTACCTTTTGTTGGTGTAATCATGTGAGCTTTCTTATTTGGAAAGATGAACCCTAGAATCAAGTCCATTGGTAGTTGATCCGTCTCGCTAGTGGCAATCTATCAAGCACATTATTGGATACAATATCTTGAAACTGTTGGATACAATTGATTAATTGTGTGTTGTCTTTGATGTTACACAAATGTCATATCAATTGACAGTCAGTGCATGTCGAGCTCACTTGGTCAGTGAAGACAGTTTTCCTTGTCTACCGAGCATTCCTAAGTCTACGCTATACAAAAGGCAATATCTACCAAGCTCACTCAAGCGTTGAAGGAAGTTATGCAAAAAAGAGTGTTAACTAGGCTCACTCGGTTAACAAAGGGAAAAGTGAACAAAGCTAGTATTAATTGAGTTCACTTGGTTACCAAAGCAATTTTGTAAGTTCGCAGTGTTACCTGAGCTCGTATTGGTTAACACGGGAAATCACTTCAAAATTAGTTTCTACCGAGTTGGGTCGGCTACCAAAGGATTTTCTTATTTTGACATGTAAAGCTTAATTTTTTTGCCTATTGATTCTAGCTGACTATGGTAATGAATATTGGTTATTCTAATTTGTAATTGAGCCGACTTAACAATTTGGATGGTATAAGTAAAAGGTCAATTTGTGATTTCCAAGTATGCAAGTTGAATGTATTGAAAGAGATAAGAAGAGAGCAAGCGAACTTGAATGATAAGTAGGTATCCTTATGGAGCAAAAAAGTGTTATTCGATCAAAAAGGATCAAGTATAAGCTAGAGTAGAGATCTGTAATTAGCAATTCAGTTGCATCACAATCAGGTGATTTCATTGTTACTCTCTAACCATTGTAGCAGTGATCTAAAATCTCTTAACAGAGTTGGTTTAATAGCCATTTGCAAATCTTCTAACAAGGTGGCAATTCCATTGAATTATTTCAAGACCTCTTGCAAGGCCACTCCTAACAGGGTGATCAAATCCTTTAACAGGGTCACATCTAACAGTGTGTTTTGTAACCTTTAACAGGGTTAGCTCCTAATAGGGCTCACTTTAGAAGAGTGAAAAATAGTAACTAGTTACATTTGGTGGTTTTTCCCAAATTGGGTTTCCATGTTAAATCCTAGTGTCATATGTGTTCATTTTATTTCTTTCATGCTTGCAAGTAAATTATTGATAATATCTTAAGAATTGTTAAGTTAAATACACTCTGCATTTATCGAGTTATAGCAATTTTTGTATGCTTACCAAGTATTAGTAGTAATCAATTTTATCAACCTATATTTTATTTGACATCTAAGGGATCTAGGATTTATTTTAGTAGTAACTAATTCACCCCTCCTTTCTCAATTACTCCTCTTATATTTCCAACAAAAACTTATCCAACAAATCTACAACTTTTTCAAGTGCATCTTTTGCTTCCTTCAATGGCTTCAGCTTGTGTTGAACTCCATCCTTTGTCAAAGAATAGATATTTTCATATCCATCATGAATTGCACAACGATCAAATTGTCAGGGTCTCCCTAATAGAAAATGTCAAATATCCATGGTCATAAGATCACATAGCACCTCATTGTGGTAGTTCTCAATCTTGAACTTTACTAAATATTGTTCATTGACCAAAGTCTTATGATCCTTCTACAACCAAGTAATATTTTAGGAATTTGGATTCTTCTTTCTTTCAAACTTCAACTTATTAACCATTTCCTTGGAAATAGAATTATATGTGCTACCACTATTTATAATGGCATTTCATACTTTATCATTACACTTGCATCTAGTGGGGAATAAATGCTTCCTTTCTACAAGCTCATTATCATCACTTAGAAGGCTCTTCTAATAACTAGGAGTTCTCTTTCAACATCGTTAGAATGTGATGACTTGGCATCTTCATCTGAATGCACAACTCATGTATTTCCCTTATGTTTTCTATTAGTTCTCCCTTGATGTTGAGGACACTCATAAGCTCTATGTCCTTCTCTACAATGGAAGTATATCCCATGAGAACCTCTTCTTCCTGGTCATTTCCCTCTTCCTCTTTGATCTCTATTATTATGATCATAGAAATAACTAAAATTATTTACCCTCTAATTCTCACTGCTACTTGATTCATCATTCCTTTTTATCTTCATTTCGGCCTTCATAAGACCATTTGTTGGATCTCCCACTACAATCTCTACCACCTTGCTTGTTTTCAAACTTCTTATTCAACTTTTTCTTCCACCCTTAAGGCAAATTGGTATGCCTCTTCAACACTATTCATTCTAGCCAAACTTACCTCATCCTAAATAATTGGCCTTTACTTATTAGGTAACGGAAAACTTCTTCCTTTTCAACTTTTGCATGGCATATATTGATGAGGACTCAATAAAACTCTTATATATACTCCTAAACAGGTCTTCCTAGTTTCTTTAACCCTTGTATTTTCTTTAGTAGCTCAAGCTCATGACTTTTCTATCTCTCCAAGTGAATATCCTACCACCAAATTTTTGCATGACCCTTAAGTTTGGCCTTTCAAATTTGACCCTTTTAGGATCTTCATTATCTTCACACTCAAAATATGCTTCTAGATCATTGATCTGGTTGATCAGATGCTCTAAGTTAATATTTCTCAAAAAATGTGGGGACTTCAATCTTGGATCTCTTTCCTATTTTGGAAATGGTCCTCAAAAATTTATCCTTCTCAAGATCTACTTTTCTTTTCCCATGTTTAACTTGTCCTTCAAATTCTTCCTCTCTTTCTTATCTTACTACAATATTCATTCCTCTATGAATCTCCTCTTACAATGCTTGTCCTTATCTTTGAAGGACTCTAAAACCCTCATCTCTCACGCCTTCGGCTCTTCTATCATGATTCCTTCGTAAAGGCATTTTCACGCTTATTGCTAAAACCCACAACCACAGTCCTGGTGTAAACAGGATCGCATTTGATCATATGTCTACACACTCAGGAACTTCTTCTCGGATACCACTTGATGAAGGGTACTCCCCTTATTAACACAAATACACAAAATAAAATATAGAAATAACAACAAATTAGCTTCTTATTATCTCCAATAAAATGAAATTACAATATTAAAAAATATAACATTCAAAGTCACATGGGAAATTTATTTACAATATTTCCCAAGCTAGAGCCACATATCACTTCCCCAAAATTATCCTAGACAACCCTAGAGGCTTTCTTTATATAGCCAATTTTTAACTGCCTAGGAAGGTTCTAGAAATTTCAACTCTAGACTTTGAAGCCAATCAGCCCTAAGAAATTATTATTTATATTTTAGTTCATTAGGGTAGGCCCCAAACAACTTTGGAACTCAGAAGAAATTTTGAAGGAAATTCATTTTCATCCATTTTAGTTAGCACAACTTCCAGAGAACGTAACTCATTGCTTGTTGCTTCGATTGGCTATTATGTCCCCATTTTGGAAAAAATTATGAACTTCTCTACAACACCTTCCTTGTGCAATATCTAGTGAGTCAAGGTTTGACCCCTTTTCAATTCTCTAAATAATTCAAAACTGAGTTCAACATACCGAAAATGTTCAATATCTTCAAAAATATACTTGATCTTACAATGAAACTTTACTATGAAACTTTACTGGTGGGATGATGTATACAAAGTGAATCTCTAGATGAGAAATTAGAACATTTTAATCTCCTAAGACCAACTTACTAAAAATAGTAAGCTTCAAAAAATAGCAACACGGAACTCAAATAGCCCTTATTGAAAAGACAAACCAAATAAGATCTTTGGGTGAAGTAAAATTTCCCTTACACCCAGGATGCTTCTATATCACCTTCTTTCTTCATTTCAAACTATAGCTTTTGCAAGAAAAAATTCAAGATCTCTTTGGTGATTTCAAGAAAGCAAGCATTCATTGAAGGCATTCATCCATCATTTAAGTATTTATGCATTTTCTCCCATAGATCTAGTGTCTTTCTTCATTAGAGACAGAGGAGTTGGTTATCAAAGGAGGAAATCTACATTCATACACTCAAGACTTGTTCTTCTTCAATCCTACTTCAAGGTGAATTACAAGCACTTGCTACATAAGGTATTGTCTTACATGATTTCCTTTTGGTTTTTGTGTTGAGTCAAAATCTATTGCATTAATATACTTGATCACATACTAAGGACAATTGCATTCAAGTGGTATGATACATTCTATTGTTAGATTTAATCTTTACTACATGCTAGCATTTCTTTTATTTCAATTCAAAGCTACTTCATAAACGTGGCTTGACCGACGCAAGCCCCTCCCCACCAACAAATTCCCTTCTTGTGTGTAGGAATAGATTCACAAATTTTTAGGTTTTCGAGATCATATTTGGCAAATCTAGAGTTGCAATTTATGTCACACAACAAAAATTCCATTTTGAGAGTCTTAGGTATAGTTCAACCTCAACCTATACCTTGGAAATCAGCCTATTCTTAAAACCATGAGATTTTCACATTCAAGACTTTCTAGCTTCGAGGTTTCAAATGCAACTTTGTTCCAATTTCTAATAGAATCTGACAACCCTTTTCATATTTGACCTTGTATTCACTCCTAGCCCTCAAGGTGAGGACATTTCCCTTTTTGTCATTTCATAGCATTTACTTTCATATATTAGATTGCATATCATTTAAGGCTCTTGCTTATAGGGAGAGGAAGAAAAAACCAAGGCCCCACATTGAGAAAGTCACAAATTGGCACTCTATCTTGTGCTAATGAAGTTTCCTTTGTTTCAAGGACTTGGATTCTTCCTAGATCTAGGTTGCTCGCCATTTTGTATGTTACAATTCTTACAAGTAACAAAGTAGAGAAAAATAACTTTACCTAGAAAAGATTGATTTGTAACACATGCAAATGTGCACACTATTTACAAGCATGTTGTCCTCAATCACTTTTAGTAGTCCCTTAATAAAATTATTTTAAATTCAAAATCATGTGAGGGGCCATCTTAGAGCAATATGGACTAAAATTGTATAACATAATCACTAATATGTTCATCTTATCCTTGGCCATATTATTGAAAATTAGAACTCTATGATCCATGTTAACTTTATATTGACTTAGGAATACCCTTGTAAAGCATCAAAATTGTGAATGGGTCCTTAATTTAAGTGAAATGAAACTTATAGCATAATATTTTAGGGTCCATGGAAGTGACTCTGAATTATTCATAGTGTATGATCATACATGGAGTCTACACATGTAACTACAATTGATCTAAAATTTGCATTTGAATCACCTTTGCCATCACACATTAAAAATCATGGTGCCACAAAATCCATAGGAATAGGTTGCAACAATCACATATGATAGTGTTGTACATTTAATACCCCTAAATTCCTCATCACTTCTTTGTTTGGCTTAGCATTCACTAGTTTTTCCACTTAATCTATCTTGTATATTAGTGCATCACATGGAAGCTAAAAAGAAGGTTTGGTTTGGCCATGATGTGTATAGAAATTAGTGTGAGAGATAAGAGAGATGGCAATAATGATTGAATATTTCAAAAAAAAAGGTATAAAGGATGATGCTTAAGATCGCGTATTGATGAAGATGAAGATGTAAAATAAGGGATGGACCGGTATAATAGGTAAATGGTGTCACTGAAAGGTGTAATGATAATTGGGGTAATAGCTAATGAGATACAGTGTGAGGGATTTGGTTACCTAAGGGAGGGTATAGTTAGAAAGCCAAACATCTGGAGGCGAAGGCTAAGAAAGAGAATATGTGGGGGTAATACAAAGGTAGTTATAAGTGGGTGAATATTAGTGGTTGAAGGAGTAATTGTGAGGATAGTTTAAAGCTATGAGTATGAGAGACTAGAGATGCACTAATCACAATAGATGAAGTAATATTTGTGCTCACTATCGGCAAAATCTCTACTCCAAATGGTTTCTTGGTGAATGGATCATGAATCATATCAACTTGTTTTGTTGGATCATAATTAGCCAAACTAGCAAGCTCATTTGCAAAGTCTTGGTTGCCCACATCAGATCAATCTTCTCAAAGCACATATCAAAATAGACCTCAATTTCTTCTTCTTTTTAAGTAAAAATAAGTTAAAACAAACGCTTCTCAATTGAACATGAGAATAATAAGTAGGCCATGGCATGAACAAAAGAAAAATATAGAGCTCAAGAATGCACTTTTCAAATTTTCAAAATATTCATGGTATATCATATCTAAAATGTAAACCTTGATGTTGCAGCCAATGGTGGTAGAGTGCATAAAATTGTTATCATGATAAAAATTCAAAACCTTCAAAAGAAGACATGGACAATGCAAAAGCAATGATTTGTCTAGAATGTGAGGACAACTATATCTCTAAATGATGTGAAAATCGGGTAATAACCTACAACACAATGGTATATTGTGAGCCTTATCTCTGGGAAGTCTTGGGTTTGAGTCTACTCAAGCTTGACGAGCAATAATAATAATAATAATTAATTTCAACAATTAATAATAATAAATAATCTCGGCTTCAACCTATTACTCATCAAAAAGTGAATGTGAAAATTATAAGATTTTTTTATTAAAAAGAATCTCTAATTTGAAGAGCCTAAAGGTTAGATTAAATTGTGTCAAGAATTTTTTTCCAAAAATGCAAGAAATTTTGATGAAGACTCCCCTTACACACTCATACACACGTTTTGGTACCCTTGATGCAAGGTACTCCCCTTACACACCCATACACATGTTTTGGTACCCTTGATGCAAGGTACTCCCCTTACACACCCAAACACATGTTTTGGAACCCTTGATGCAAGGCACTCCCTTACACACCCAATTGTATACTTCGATACCACTTGATGAAGGGGTACTCTACCCAACATTCACACAAAATAACAAAAAGAATAACTCAAAACATTGCAAGAAATAACTGGTCTTTGTTTCTCAATAAATAAAATTTCAAAGTCATCGATCACAAAATATTACCAATTAGACTTTACAACCTATAAGTTGGAACTACAAGCTTTACTTTTTAAGCTCTATAAAGGACTCAACTCTAACAACTAGCCTAAGCCCCCAATTTATAGTACTCGTGTGCCTCTTGGGATTCCCATGCGCCCTCTTGATGAACAACATAAGGCCATCAAGAAAAACAATACATAGACATGGATGTCTTTTGAACTTCCCCAAATAGATGGGTAAGGTGATCTGTTCAATCCAAAGTGGGGCCCTAAAGAGGTGGCTTTTCCTATTCTTCTTTCAAGAGATCTAAGCTTGACTCTTCCCCTTCCCAAGTGAATGTCAATTACTCCATTTTTCCTTGTAATTAATGCTAAAATGTGTCCCCTTGTGAAAATTACATTTCCCATCTAGCATAGGCCATAACTACAATTTCAAAAGTATATAGAGACCTATATTAGCTTGCAATTAATTGTATTCTCTTAATATATAACTAAATTAAGAATAAATATTGCCCTATAACTATAGATGTTCCTCCATCAAGATAGACTTCACCTATGCTTAATCTAGGATGCTCAAATAAGAAGCATTAACCTAAGCACAAATTAATATAGATCAATTAACAATCAACAATAGATGTATATGATTCACTAATTAATGGGAAATTAAACACCGAATGGACAAAGATCCTTAGCTTGATCATCAAAGATGAACTCTATCTAGACTAGAAATGATACAATATGTCTAGAGTTGCCAACCCATGACGGCTAGTAGAATAGCTAAGAGTGATGGCTAGTAGAATAGCTAAGAGTCGTCAAATTTTAATTTTGAGTTTTGGAAGGTTAGGGGTCAATTTCCAAACACATCCTACATTAGATTACGGGTCAATTTCCAAAATAGTAACCATGATGACTGTAATATATATATCTTCTATATGGGAAAGTATGCAAATATAGATAATGTACAAGAACGCATATGGAAAGTTGTGTATATGGAAATGAAGGATATGTAACCTCCTCTGAAAATGAGTACAAGACGAAGTATGCATGTGTGTACCAATTTCACCATTACTAATAGTATTTTATAATATTTGATATTAGTTAATTTAATTGATATGCATTTATAAATTCCTCTATTGAGATATTATATATATATTCCGAAATATTAATTGCCATACCAGCAAACTCAAACCCAAACTCCCAACTTAGGGTGTAACCTCTAAAACTAGCATGGATTACAGAAGTATCCTACACGGAAGCTGGATTCATCACTGTTAGCATTCAGTTCACAGATAGTGAAATTGGGAAACCGGGCATCAGAGAAAAGAAACAGTAGGAAGATTAACAAGAAACACCAAAGGGGAAAGGCAAATAAGACAAAAGGAAGAATGATAAGATGCATTCTTCTGACGAGGAAAGAGCATTCGGGAAGAAATTTGAGCACACGTAACATTCAGATAAATCCAGACTACAAGAAAATAGACTCAGGAAGCTCCAAACGAGGTAAAACTAATCAGGATGAAAGGAAGAAATATTAAATTTCTCCGATAACCAATCAAGAAAGTCAAGCAGGACAAAGCCTCGTAGATAATAAGAGTAAAGGAAGAGAGCCCAATTCAGCTGCTCTTCAAGAATGGTTCAAAGAAACCAAATAGCCTTTAGTCAATGAGACAGAGAAACAGAAAGAAATGATGCTAGTGGCCCTGCTATCCCTGCATCAGATTGAAGCTATTCTATTCCTTTAAAGGAAAAACTGACAGTTTATTTGACTTTATTACGGGAGTGAAGAAACAGTATTGAACTAAAAACCAGGTTACGGCAAAATGATTCACTTTCCCATATGACAGAGACATGCGATGGGTTATACTATTCAGTACTTTACGGCAAAGCCAAAATAACTGTCATTTAGTATCGACATTATTTGGTATGACTGCAATTATCTCGATAATAATTATGGAAACTTTTGGCAATTAAAATGAGGTCAATGGAAAAAGGAGGCGGAATGTCAAACAAATTTTTAAAATCAGTTTCGATCCATGATGGGCCAAACTTGATTATTTCGTTACTAACGACAATTTTGTGTATGCCATGGATACGCATTTGAAGAAAGGAACTTCTTAGTTAGTACCTGCCACTAAATGATGTAAATATGAAAGGACTATCATAGTCATATATGTGGTCATCAACAATATACTAGAGAGAATTTGAAACTAGAGTGTTTATTTTGTTATACACCACAGGACGTGTATTGTCAACACAAAAAATCATCTCTGAGTTTTAATCATCACAATTCCACATTTTATGAATACTAACATATGTCAAATTTAAAATAATGGAAAAAAAAACAATGAATAAATGGAGGTGATATGCTTAATTTTATCACTATTTGACTCTCTCGGAAGATTTCAAGCAAATCTACTCAACCAAAGAGCATTTGCATTTCATCATAGAGACTTTCATGTTTGTTTCTATCGAAAGCTGGGGCAATGGGCATAACCGTACCCTCAGGATTAAGAGGACTCAATGATTTGAAGCAACTGAGCCATATAAATTTTGAATGTTCCTGCTGATGTGCTGGTAAGACTTTTCTGAAGAGAATCAGCTCTCAATGGTTGTAGCGTTCTGAATTCTCAAGCTAATTTGCTTTTCTAACACAGCTACTTTAATTCCACTCCACATTTCTGATTTGGATGGAAGTTCAACAATATCTTCCACAATGGCCATATCTTCTGGAAGAACTGAGGCGAACACTGTATATTTTCCATCCCACTCATCATGATTTGCAAGACTGATAAAAAAATCAGGCCCACCTTCAATCCATGCTACTGAACCTCTCTTTATACCCGGGCACATCTCCTTGGGAATTTCTTCAAAGATTAGCCCTTGAGCTTCAAGTGTTCCTTGCAAAAGAGCATATGGGGGACCCGAAGAACTCTGGTTCACATCAGGATGAAGATATATCATTAAAAAAGCTGGAACAGCAACTGAATAGCTCTTGTCAAACACACTCTTTATCACTGCATCTCATTAGCACTAACTGAAGTCAAAATATTGAGTAACATTAGAATGTCCAGTGATACATTTGTAAGAGTTTCCAGGCTAGATTCTTTCTGATAAGAAAGATTATAAATTATTAAATGGTTGTGCAGTGCAGTTACAGACTGATAATTTACAACCACCAAAAACAAATTACAGAAAAGTTGACATAACACAATTTCATAAACCATCAGAAATTAATTATTAACATAAGACCAATAACACATTCAATAGCAGATAATAACCATGTAAAGGTATGGAGAATAATTTTTGGAGGAAGATTATAACAAATAAGAAGATCAAAATTAATTGCACTGCCTTACTAGCAGTTGAAAATATGAATTTCATTCTGAGCCATTTCTTACATAAACAATGGTTAAGGGTGCAAATACAGTTGAAAGTATTCCTGACTTAAGTAACAAAAACTACCAAAATATGGAAGATAAATGAATAATACAATCTCACTATCATATAAGATGCCCTGAATAAAAATAACACACAAATTATGTTACAGGACTGAGGAGAGAAGCTTATGTTACAAAGGTAAAGGAGTGGATAGTTAATTCAATATCTGTATATTAGCAACATCATCATTAGACTTTGACCTTAGGACCAAAAACATTTCATATCACCCATATGTGATCCTTTAAAGGATCCAGTATTGTTGGATGCCATGGCAAAGTGATCACAGCTCAGAGAAAACTTATGTTGCAATGTCAGGAAAAGACCCTCAGTGGCACGAAAAATCTGAATATCCTCGCATATTTGGATTCCATTAATAAACTTACCCAATTTCTGAAAAATGTCACTTTGTTTTGATTATGTATGCAAAAATTATGACTCATGGAAGTTAGAGGATAGAAACTATCATAAAAAAATTATGGAAGTCTGAAAGTACTCTTGATGAAAAGTAGGGACTTTGAAACCATTAGGGATGTTTCAAAATCTCTCCTGCTTGAATGAGGCAGTTTCATTCTGCAATCAGTAAAAATCGCATCACATTCTAGTTTCTTCATTTTTTTTCTTTCTTTGCCTACTCGGTAATTTCTTCCAGGTTTGTGAAGCTACATCTGCCATTGTAACTGCATTCTAAACACCAATTAAAAAAATCGAAACTTTAATAAAGGGAATTTGAGTGAAAATACATAGGATGTCATAGTTCCCAGAGAATACTTTTTATTGCATGCTAATTTGACTTGTAAAAGAGCTGTGTTAGAGGTCTTGAGGACAGTGCTCACTGAGATCCAGAATGGATATACGAGCAACTGGGTTAGTACTGTACTTGCAACTTAAGTTATTGCTCACACTTTGGAGTTTTCTCCCGTATGGGTTTCTCTAGAGCAAGTCCTTTGTCTTCTTAGTTGTGCAGGGTACTTGGTCTCATTCATAGATTTCAAGTTAAATTTATCAATTGGAAAGTTTACAACAATTCATTTCTTTCATTAAATTTGTATGTTGATGGCTGGTGTATGGGATATCGATTCTTGTTTACAAAGCAGTATGCCAATATCTCAGTACACCATAGCAGCAGTAAAAAAACATTTCCTCCAAGGAAGTGGTGTAAGATAAAATTAGCAGAAAGCTTCATTATTCACTCCTAGCTCCTAGTCTCTTTTTCTCAAAGGTTAAGTATGGATAGGTCTATGTTTCTCAGTTCACAGTGAGGTCTAGAATCCTTTTTTAGGTTCTTCAGCAATCAAAGTAGCAGACTGCCTGAGATTGTAGTTCCAATGGAATATGACAAAGGCAATTCCTTTTCTGATGTCCTTGATACTGATATTGCATGCTATCCTCATCTAGAGTATTCTATCAATGTTCTCAATCCCACAATAACAAGTGTGAAAGCATTCTTAGTACATTTTGCAAGGCCTACTTGGAGGAGGGAGAGATTTTTGGATTGAACTGGAAGCCTTTTACTCCTGTCAGGTAGGAAATGAACTGCAATATGAAATTGAGAATACAAACCCAAAATTATAATATTAAATAAGTGCAAGATACACGTGTTTCAATAATGCGTGACCATTCCAGTTCTCCCCAAAGATGGCTCTTCAGATTCTACAAGAAAACAAATATTTGCAATATTTATTTAAAATATTATTAATAAACTTATTTACCATAAACTAGAATAATGTAAATGATATTACAATGCCAAAAGGCTTTGGCAACTCCCCCTTCCATAATTCTCCACAATACTTATTAAACCCTCCAGGAACTCTCTGGAATTTTAATTATGAAAAGAACTTTATATATTAATTCTTTTAGCTCATTAAAGTGACTTTATCATATTTTAATTTATTTTGGCTTCACATACAGTCACTTTATTTGATAGAACATTCAACTCATAAACATAATTACTTAAATACAAGTAGCTTGAAAACATTAATTTAACAACTTAATTTAATCTATGTTCCACGGCATTTTGGGGACGGGGACAAAGAGGAAGCAGGGAATGAGTTTTGGGGACAGCAATCCAAGGGCTTGTCTGTGGGGAATGATGGGGGCACAATAATATACATGAGAGTGAGAGAGAGTGTCATATTTCTAATAAATTTTGGAAAACAGTGTCTAAAATTAATTCTTTAAGCGCATAAAAAAGAACTTATAAATTTATAATGTTTTATTTTGTTTTGGCCTCATGTGAAGTCACTTTATTTAATAAAATATTCGACTCTTAAACATAATTACTTAAATACAAGTTATCTGAAAACATTAATTTAGAAAACAAAATTTTATCTATGTTCCACAGCATTTTGGGGAAGGGGGCAGGAGGATAGCAGGGAATATGTTCCAGGGATCGCAGTCTGACGACAATTTTTAAGGGACAACAAGGGGATATATATACAGAGAGAATGAGAGTGAGAAAGTCGCATTTCTACGAGTCTGGGTCAATGAATGGCAATATAACAGCAGAAATATATCATGGTAATGTTGAGATAATGTTGGATGATGCCTACAGAAGCTTGCATGCCAACTACATTCTGAAAAGAAATTATTTGTTTGTATTTCTCACACAAATGCACCTTTGATACCATATCAAGAATTTGTAAGTTTACAACTTTTTGTAAACAATGAAATCATGAATCCAAATTGGCAAATTATGGCTGGAAATGTTTAACTGTTAAAAAACTTATATCACCAACTATGATTTTGAATCATATTCTATTTATTTCTGTTATACTACAGTCACTGCTGTCATAGTTGTCATGATTAATTTAATTGAAGTTATAATGTTGTCAATATAAAATTATTGCTGTTGTATAAATGCTGTCATGTTATAATACTTTTATAATGCTGTCATGACATATTTAAAAGCATTTTTTAATTGTTACAAACTATTCTGTTTTTAACTTATAAACATTTTATTTTCTGTAGGGGGCACCTAGCTGTCCCCGGGATGGTCAACAGACACCTGGGACATCCCCAATTGCCTTCAGGATGGCCAGGCATCAGCCACATGTTGCCTGTTGTCCCTAATTGCGGCAATGAGTTCGAGGAAGTTTCTGAATTTTCTCATATTGGGGGAGATGGCTAGGTGACATCCCCTAATGTCCCCCTGTCCCGAAATGCCTTGGGGGATGAGGATGGGGATGGGGATGGGAGTTTATAGCATGGGTACACATCCCCGTAGAACACAGAATTTAATTAAATAAATTACTTACTCTGTAAACCTAGGCCAAAAATGGCGACATTATACATTAGCATAATGGCGCATACAGAATTCTAAATGAACCCATTCCTGCCACTTCAGTAAAAAGAAATGGAAAATGTTTATCAATCTTTGCTCTCTTATAATAGCTTCAGAAAGTTTAATTAGCATGGTTGAGATTACTTTTATACAAGATTGAGTAACCGATGTTCATGCATGCAGCTAAATGTCAATAATGCATGCTATTCCAACAGCACTACTTTGTCAGAATTAGCACAAACTAATTTGTTTAATCATCAAATTTACTTTTCCCAAACATTTTAAAATTACCAGCCAAAAATGTTGATGCAAGATCATCCCAGAGATAGTGGAATGTTGCGTCATCCAAAAATATTGTATGCTGAATCACCTATCCGCAGTCATCCGATCAGTTTCATACCACTTTCAGGAGACAACATGAGGTATCATGATCAACAATTGTAACTTTCAGATGAGCTTCATAATGGAGACTCAAGAGAGGTATTGGTCCATGATGTTGCAGCTTACACATATGATGATGCAGTCATTAAGATAGCAAGAGCCAAAAGGAAGCTATAATTAGTGAGTACTACTGCTATAGAGGAGAGTTTATTCATGAAACCACAAGGGCAGTGCCCAGGATCTGGGAGCATCTTTGGCATGAAGTGGGCAGTGATTCTGGAGCTATCATTTCTTGAGGGCAAGAAAATTGGTGGCAGGAGGACAGTCATGTCCTACCCTACCTGGGTTGGTTCAGCAGTTAAAAAAAAAAAAAAAGTACCAAATATATACAATATATATACAGTTAAAAAAAAAAAGGTACCAAATATATACAATATATATACAGTTAGCTAACTTTAAAATTAATAGTAATTTCAAAATATTGGCTCTTTATTTGGACAGACCAGGATTTTCTTTTTGGGTGCTAGCTTTAAATCAAAGGGCATAAATATAATTTATTTTGCAGGGTGAAAGGCGGGGGAGAATGATGCAGGAGCATCAGGAGCACAGTACGGCAATCTGACCAATCTTGGTCAAATCAATGTCATAAGGCCAATGCCAGGCCATTCCAATGTTTTAAAGGGTAAACATTTCTATTATTATCATTTAAATTCATTTGTAAGGCTTTGAAAGCCATTAGGTGCATAGTGACCCTTTAAGTCCTGATTGGGTCAACATTGATCAAACTAGATCAAAGGTGGTAACCTTGCCCAATAAAGGGTAGAAATAATTTGAATGGGGTCTAAAAGTCATTTTTGACATGTTTAGAAGGTATTAGGAAGAGTTTGAGTCATTTGGACACAATATGTAAAAAGTTGCAAGAAAAAATGTTGCAAAAGTCTCTAAAATGATCAACCAAATGGGAAGTTCATCTAAAACAGTTGTAACTGGTTGGAAAGTTCTATAAGAGCCCACTTTAGGACGAGGGTGAGGAGTCAGATCTGATTGGAAGAACACAAAATTAATCAAATGCTGATATGAATTTGCAACCTAGTTTTAATGGCTGATCAGAGGCTTCTTTCTTACTGTGATGAATTGAACTTGTGCAACAACTTATTGGAACTCAAAGAGTAATAAATTTACTTCCTTTTGTAAATGGTTTGGGCCTCTGCCGTGGTCAATGGTGTTTGTTTGATCGATCAGCATTGAAACCCTCATTCATAAGGGTTTGATGACAAAATGAACCATTTCTCTTAATTGCACCAATCAAAAATTCTGTAAGTCTGGAGTCTACTAGTATTTTGAACCCTCTTTCAAACAGCATATGTCTTGGACCAAATAGTTATGACTATGATGAGAAAATGGAAGCCCTGTGTGGACTGGGTTGTAAGTTTTCATGTTTATTGCAGATTTTTACAAGGTTTTGATTAATTGCAAATAAATTTTAAATCTCCAAATGTGGGAAGGGGCGGAACAAAGTCTGACAAGTATAAATGAAGCTTTTTATTGCATGACAAAGGTTTGTATTGTTCCTTGACCTCTGATTTTGGGTTTGCTGTCTAAACTGTGTCATGTCCCCAATTTCTACCCTTCCTTAGTGACAACATTTTTAGCAAGGTTCGTCTATTATTTGGTTCTCATAGGCCAGCAGAGCATAGAGGGAACCAACCCAGGGGCTTTGAGAGTCATGCATGAGCTTCCCAAGTAGTTTGGACCAGTAGACAACAGTTTCCTACAATTTAGGAGGGATTCCTAATTTGTAGGGATTGACTAGGAGTGGTCTAGGAGGCATTTGGAGACCTTGGCGACCGTTTTGGAGACTTAGAGTGCATCTCCTATTTTTTAGGAGGAACTCCCAGTTCAGTGATAGTTCTCTCAGAGGTGCACACAGTAGGGGAGTCATTGAGACTCAATTTTGGTTGATTGGGGCTGTCTCCTACTTTTTAGGAGCATCCCTAGATTTTAGGGATGGACTGCCAGTTGACCCATCTTGTTCGGCATCAGTCACAGACAAGTGACAAGGTCAGATTTATGTTTGATTGGTCATTTTGGGTCTTTTGGGACCATTTGGAAAATATTTTAATATATTTAAATATTTCCTAAGTTGGTGATTAAATAAATTAAAATAAGGTTAATAATATAACCATTTTGGAGTAATAAGGGGATTTTAGCTTCAGTTGATCAGGTACACCTATGTGTTATAGCTCGTTGGAAAGGTCTCGAATTATTATACATGATTTTTACTATCTGTAGACTTTTTGGTGCCTTCAACTATGGAATTTTAATAAAGTAATGTTTTTCCTATAGCTTGGATGACTTTAATTGGGAAAATGTTATTTTATTATATTTTATTTAAAGGGCAAAGTGTAATTTCCCTTTAGGGTTCAATTTACAATTGGAAGGGGATATAAGGAGATGGAGACCTAATTTCTTATGATCTTTTGCATATTGAAAAACTTGTTTTTGTGAATTGGCTCTGAGAGAGCAATTCTTCATCTGGGACGCAAACCTCAGCATCTGGATTGGCTGGGACATAGCCCTTAACAGTAATTGGCATTGGATTCTTCAGACAGTGTGCGTTGCTATCAGGGATAGAGTATGCCATTCTTTATTGTGGATTCAAGTTGCAGATTTATGATTTCAGCATTGCAGATTGATTCTTTCAGCTGGGACGTGATTCCTTGCAGTCTTAGGGCCGCCATTTGCAGCAGTTTGGCATCATTGTTGGATGTAAGCTCCTTGGAACTGCATTGGATTTATTATTTGGCTTTATAAATCAAAAATCTGCCTGGTACGATTTATAGCAATTCTGATTTGGCTCCATGCTCTTATTTATTTTTAGTCTCCTCTCATGTTTATTGTTCATTATTCATTACTATTGTGAAAACTATCAAAAAACACAACAAAAACAAAACCTTCTGCAACTTCTGTCTATTCTCAAAGACCATCAAAGAAATCACAGGAAAATATAGTTTATTAATTTAAAAACTACAGCAGATCAGCAAGGGCATCCATCAGGGATCTTTCAATGGTATCAGAGCCTACATCTTGCCAGCCTATAGGGTTTGTGAGAAATTGTCACAACAGATTTTGGCATCTGGGTATTGGATAAAAAGTTTTGATAATTCATTTCAGCATCTGGGTACTAGCTTAAAAGGTTTGATAATTCATTTTGGCATCTGGGTATTGGATAAAAGGTTTTGATAATTCATTTCAGCATCTGGGTACTGGCTAAAAAATTTTGATAATTCATTTTGGCATCTGGGTACTGGATCAAAAGTTTTGATAATTCATATTAGCAGTACAGGGTCGATTTTTGCTCTGGCATGTTAGTTTCCATTGGTCAGCGTGGTAGTTCATTATGGCAAAATTGTTAAGAGATATAACCTTGTGGAAAGAATGGGAACAGTCACAACAAAAATTCAAATTTCAATTGTAGTAGTTCAATGATTCTATGTCAAGGAAATTTGGACATGCTAGTGGATCATCATCTTCTTCTAGAAAGGATCCATTGCCATTAGATAGGAAAACGGAAGTAATTAGCATACTTGAGGAGTATAATACTCTTCCTCAATATGTTAGGGAGAACTTTCATTTCAAAGATTACATTGACATGCATCCAAAAATTTGTCATAAGGTTAAGCTTGCAAAAAAGAAATACCATGCCATAGCTGATGATATGTTTTCATGTGAGAAAGAAGATTTGTGTCAACCTATCCATGTTCATGATAAAAACACCATAATAGACCAGTCACTTGCAGGGTATGCAAAAGAAAGGCATGAAGATGTGTTATCATTTGAGTTGCAGCCTATGAAAAACAAAAATCAGTCATCATGTGGGATTCCTAAAGAAGAAATAACTCTAGATCAGGAGGAGACACATAGCACACCATTGATTCATCAAGTTGATCACAAAATGGAAGAGATTACAATCATGGATCAGTCCATTAGGGATGCTGAAAGCATGTCTCCAAGGTCTGATACCTATTATAATTTTTGCAACAATAGCTCTAGTCATGTGGTATCATCCATTTCACATGAAGGTAATGAGTTTGTTGAGTCTTCCTATGATGGTACTCAGGTTAAGTGTGTTGCACATGAGATTTATATTGTGGATTCAAACCACAAAGGTTTTGATTGTGTTTACCCCACCTTGGTAGATGTGAAAAAGGCTCAAGAGACGTGCAATGGATGGTCACATAGAGCTAAGAAGGCCAAGATGCTTGCTGCCCAAGCAAGACAACACTTACAAGAGGCCAAGGAAAGATGCAATCAGCTTGATAATGCAAGAAGACAAAGAGAATTATACATTAGATCCTTATTTCTTCCAAGGGAAGAAAGTGAGGATGTTGAGCATACAAGGGAAGAGCTTCTTGAGGTAAGTCCACAAGAAGAGCATGTTGAGATGTGTGAAGAGGAAAAGAGTTATGATTTAAAAAACTCAGTTTGGTCTAATTTGCATCATGAAGTTTATGACGTTCCTCTTTTAAAGAGCCCCTTAAAGGCTCCAAACAATGATGATATTAGTTTCACACTTGATGGACCAGCCACAAGTGTTATTTTCATTTGTGTGGAATGGAACATTATTGATTCTGATTTGGTTAGTCATGCATCATCTACAATGGAAGGACAATTGTTAAGATCATATGAAGCATCTTGTCTTAAAGAGATGATTAGGGAGACTAAGAGGCTGCTTGCTAAGAAGATATTGCATTTTGATAATGTTTGGTTTGTTTGGCATACTACACCTTGGAGTTTGTTAGTAATGGAAAACACATCAGTTATGGAGATAGAGGTATGGATCAGATTTTGGGCAGCTAAGGCAGTTAATGGGACATGTTATATTCGTTGAACACACCCCGTAGACCAGCACCTTTAGAGGAGTCACCTACCTTGGAAGGAGAGGCAAGAGAAGACCGCAAAAATAGTGTGGAAAAGTATGAACATACTTCTGATTTTCTGACTTTGAACAGCAATTCTCTTTCATCTCATGAGTCAAACTTTGAACCTTGGGTTGGTTACATTCAAGTTGGGGTGTTCAAGTGTGAAGTTGATCCTTCCCTACTAAAAGTTGATGATATATTAAGTTGCATACCTAGTGGACCAGCCACAAAGAGCCTGTCTTTGTTGAGAATTAGAAACATCTCTCATTCATCAATGGGTTTATCACCTCTTCCATATGATAGGGCAGCGATGTACCTTTTGATTGAAGATTCAGACTTTTTAAATATTACATTGGGCTTTCAAGATCAGAATATAAGGGACTTCGTTGGTTATATGGTTAAACAAAACATTTACTTAACAACCTTTAATGAAGGCACACTAATTTATGAAAATATAGGTAAAGTTGCATCAGTTGTTTGGAGGACTTGGAAAAGTATTCAACAAACTTTCCTTGCCGATGATTGGCTCATTTGTGAATTCCTAACAACATTGGTTGTTGATAGTAATTGTGGCTTCATTTGGAGTGAAATTCTTAGTTGGTTAGATGAGGTACAGTTTCACAACAGAAACATGCCGGAGGGATGTGTTAGTGCAAAGATTTGGGATCTTGGTATCAACATGTGTTGGGCATTTCTTCAGTGGATTCATGTTGAGTTGCTTCACTTTTGGTATACAAATGTTTACATCAGAGTAGCGCAGTGGTTGGGTGGAGCAACATTTCTCAGATCGATATGGGATTCAGGAATTGATAATCCTACAATGTTGGGTACAAATGACACATGCTTTGGTTTTTCTCATGATGGCATACATACTTCATCTTCGAGTTTGTCATCTACATCCATTGATATAGCAGTGGTATCCTTGTTGATTGGTGATTCCATAGTCTTTGATTCCTTATGGACTAGTGGCTGTCCAAGCTGGAATCATTTACTATTTGACTTGGCATTGACTACATCCATGATTCAGTATGAGGGCATTGAGGAGTGTTTCTTTGGGACATTTGTTGTTTGGCATTGGTATGATGATGTCTATGATATCATTCGAGTTGCTGGTCAAAATTATAGCAGCATTGTTAGGTGGTCATGTGGGTTGGAATACTGGTTTATGGCAGTTCACTTTCACACCTTGTTGGTTTGCTTCATTGTATGTATGTTTCATGGAGTGCAATTGAGATACTTCTTCATCTCATTCAGTACATTTGGTATTTTGGTTTGGGATCCGAGCCCTGGTCTCATTGATACATTGGTGCTTCAGGGTCCTAATGAATTGCTTTACAACTTGTGGTTCACTAATATTTATATCAGAGTGACGAAGCGTCAGCATAGTGGTTCCCTTTTGAGGCGGATTTGGAATCCTGGAATCACTTGGATTTGCAGTTCAATAGTTGAGGATGTGGAAGCCAATGTAGGCTTACTAGAGTTTCCACCTTTAGTGTTCCAGTTTGGTTCTTTCGAAGAGCAATTCATTGAGAAGTTGACAGAGTTGGTACAGTATTTGATTGCTCTTCCTTCAGGGGGTTTTCATGAGGCTACTTGTTTGGGTGCAGTGCAGGACAGTGTTTCTAGAAGATGGAACTACAAACCTTCCAAGATGGCTTGGGACCCTGGGATCATTCTTGGTTATGGTATGGACTTGTCTAATGTTTGTGGAGTTGGATTGACATTGCTTGAGGACAAGCAATCTTTGGGAAGGGAGGACTGTCATGTCCCCAATTTCTACCCTTCCTTAGTGACAACATTTTTAGCAAGGTTGGTCTATTATTTGGTTCTCATAGGCCAACAGAGCATAGAGGGAACCAACCTAGGGGCTTTTAGAGTCATGCATGAGCTTCCCAAGTAGTTTGGACCAGTAGACAACAGTTTCCTACAATTTAGGAGGGATTCCTAATTTGTAGGGATTGACTAGGAGTGGTCTAGGAGGCATTTGGAGACCTCGACGAACGTTTTGGAGACTTAGAGTGCATCTCCTATTTTTTTAGGAGGAACTCCCAGTTCAATGATAGTTCTCTCAGAGGTGCACACAGTAGGGGAGTCATTGAGACTCAATTTTGGTTGATTGGGATTGTCTCCTACTTTTTAGGAGCATCCCTAGATTTTAGGGATGGACTGCCAGTTGACCCATCTTGTTCGGCATCAGTCACAGACAGGTGACAAGGTCAGATTCATGTTTGATTGGTCATTTTGGGCCTTTTGGGACCATTTGGGAAATATTTTAATATATTTAAATATTTCCTAAGTTGGTGATTAAATAAATTAAAATAAGGTTAATAATATAACCATTTTGGAGTAATAAGGGGATTTTGGTTTCAGTTGATCAGGTACACCTATGTGTTATAGCTCGTTGGAAAGGTCTCAAATTATTATACATGATTTTTACTATTTGTAGACTTTTTGGTGCCTTCAGCTATGGAATTTTAATAAAGTAATGTTTTTCCTATAGCATGGATGACTTTAATTGGGAAAATGTTATTTTATTATATTTTATTTAAAGGGCAAAGTGTAATTTCCCTTTAGGGTTTAATTTACAATTGGAAGTGGATATAAGGAGATGGAGACCTAATTTCTTATGATCTTTTGCATATTGAAAAACTTGTTTTTGTGAATTGGCTTTGAGAGAGCAATTCTTCATCTGGGATGCAAACCCCAGGTTCTGGATTGGCTGGGATGTAGCCCTCAGCAGTTATTGGCATTGGATTCTTCAGACAGTGTGCGTTGCTATCAGGGATAGAGTACACCATTCTTTATTGTGGATTCAGGTTGCAGATTTATGATTTCAGCGTTGCAGATTGATTTTTTCAGCTGGGACGTGATTCCTTGCAGTCTTAGGGCTGCCATTTGCAGCAGTTTGGCATCATTGTTGGATGTAAGCTCCTTGGAACTGCATTGGATTTATTATTTGGCTTTATAAATCAGAAATCTGCCTGGTACGATTTATAGCAATTCTGATTTGGCTCTATGCTCTTATTTATTTTCAGTCTCCTCTCATGTTTATTGTTCATTATTCATTACTATTGTGAAAACTATCAAAAAACACAAAACAAAAACAAAACCTTCTGCAACTTCTGTCTATTCTCAAAGACCATCAAAGAAATCACAGGAAAATATAGTTTATTAATTTCAAAACTACAACAGATCAGCAAGGGCATCCATCAGGGACCTTTCAAACTGTCAAAACTGTGACAGTCAATATTGGGTACATTTTCTTTGCTATTTGAAGTCATCTTTCGTTTTGGAGGCTATGGTGGTGGTTGTTTTATGCAGAGGAAGACATTATCAAAGGCATGGTGAGGTCACAGTGTTGTATTCCATTTTATACCTCTTAATTGTGAGTATAATATCTAAACTGTCTTAACTCTTTGACAGTTATAGCCAGATGATTTTATTTTGTCAAAAGTTGTCTTTTATCTTGTAAGCCATTTAAAGTACACTTTATATTAATACCTTACGCATAAAGCCTGATCTAAGGCGTACTGAAGGAAGATCAATGTCTGTGAACTTGCATAGAACTAGAAGGCCTGTCCCCACAATAAATCATTAAAGTCTGTTTCTTTTTACAGTTAACAGTGATGTTCTTTCCCCATGTGTCAGAGATACTAAATGTTGTCAGGGTACAAGGTGGTTCCTTTCATTGAGTTTGGTTTGGAGACGTGCCTAGTGTAAACTTCTACAAATTCTGATGACAAATCAAACTTCTAATGCAAAGAAAATAGACACAAAATAACCCAGACAGTTAAACTGATATTCAGGATTTACTTTGCGGAAGATACAATTGAGGATCCTGTTTTATAACTGGAATGAAGTTCTGAAATTCAGTAGATAACACGTGACTGGAAGACCTGGAGATCAGACTGTAGATGCTTGTGTGTCCCCAGACTGCCTTCTCAACCCCGCCTATATACCCATATCATAGGGTGTGTTCCTTAAGGGACATCACCCTTAGCATTAACAGGTAATTAAAATACTCAACGTCGGCGTCCTTAGAATAATATTAGTTAGCATTAACCAAGGTTAGTTAGGTACTACTAAAACCTCTTCCTTCTGATCGCCGGCACCTCTAGAGTAGGTATAAGTAATTACCATGCCCTCTTAATGGAGTATATGTAAATGAGAGGCACAATCTGCACCCATAGACCTGTAGATTATTAGGTTAATTCCTTTAACACTCCCTCTTAACCTGATAATCCTATAGAGAGATATTATATCTAGCAAAATCAATTCAAATGTTAAGCAAGAATTAATACTCTATATCTGTCTATCTCTTCTTAATAAATAGTATCATAAAACATATGATACAAAGTCATATTACGAACTCTGTGATATGACAAATCACTGCTACTAGTGATAAAACACAAGTTGTGACTCATAGAAGCTAGTACTTCTAAATCACAGCTAGATCCTGAATTTTAAGATCTACCAGAATACAAGATAAACATAAAGATTTTCTAGAATTCTTTCTTTATCCAATTTGTGACCCATGAACATGTCAATGTCACAAGACGATCTAAAAATTCACCTGGATATTATAGTAAAATCTACTGTTAGGACATTATCTAAGAGATCGTCACCTCTCATAATGCCTATTGTACAAGTATTCATTATTTTAGAGATTGTCACCTCTTAAATAATGATTACATATGGTGGAGCCCATAACAATCAATAGCATGACAAAATAAAATTTATCATTTTATTAATAATCAAAATAGTACAAAATAAATTACAACTCAACCATACCAAGTCTCTTTCTGAAATGTTCTATCTTTACTCTGGATAGAGGTTTGGTGAGTATATTTGTTGTCTAATCTGCAGTACAAATGTATTCCAATTTCACAGAATTCCTGTCTACCATATATCTCTTACATAATGGTAAGGAATTTCAATATGTTTGGATCTATCATGGAAAACTGGATTCACTGAGAGCTTGATGGAACTCTGGTTATCACAATGAATTACCATAGGATTCATGGCTTGCCCAAATAATCCCACAAGCAACTTCCTCAACCATACTCCTCCTCGAGAGGCCATTGCTGCAGCAATGTATTCAACTTCTGTGGAGCTCTGAGCTACTGAAGACTGCTTTCTGCATATCCATGAAATCATAGCTGATCCTAAACTGAAACAGCATCCTGAAGTACTTTTCCTGTCTTTAACACTTCCCCCCCAATCTGAATCGGTGAATCCATGCAAATCTAAAGGAACTCTCTCATATTTGAGTCCATAATTAAGAGTACCTTGAAGATATCTCATAATGTGTTTAACAGCAACTAGGTGAATTTCCTTGGGTTCACACATAAACTGACTTAATGCATGAACCGCATAGCAAATATCAGGTCTTGTATTTACTAGGTACATTAGGGACCCAATTATCTGCCTATAGAGAGTAGAGTCTATAGGAGGTGATTCTGCAGCCGCTTCTTTAAGTTTATGCAAATTGGTCTCCATTGGAGAAGACATGGGCTTGCAATTCCACATTCCGAATTTCTTCAAGATATCTGAAGTGTACTTCCTTTGATTCCGTATGATATTATCAGCATTCTGTTGCACTTCCAATCCTAAGAAGTAATGGAGAAGACGCAAGTCTTTCATCTCGAATTCTTTGATAAGATCTTTCTTGCATCGATCTATAAGATGATCATCACCGGTGATTAATAAATCATCAACATACAATATCAATATTACCATACCATCTTTATCTCTCTTATAATACAAGTTTGGATCGGCTTCATTCTTAGAGAATCCTAAACCAATGAGATATTTATCAATTTTTTCATACTAGGCCCTAGGAGCCTATTTAAGCCCATAAAGAGCTTTCTTGAGTCAGCACACAAAAGCTTTTGGATCATGGGTTTCAAATCCTTCTAGTTGCTCTATATAGACTTCTTCAAAAATCTTCCCATTGAGAAATGTTGTCTTTACATCCATATAATGTACCTTCCATCCCTTAGAGGCAGCAATTGCTAAGACAGCTCTAACGGTAGTATATCTAGCGACAGGAGCAAAGGTTTTTTCATAATCAATTCCTTCTTTCTGAGAAAAACCTCTGGCTACAAATCTATCTTTATATTTCTCAATACTTCCATCTGCAGCATGCTTTATTTTGAATATCCATTTAGAAGAAACAATGGATTTTCCTTTTGGCCTTGGAACTATTTCCCAAACATCATTTTTCATAATTGATTGATATTCTTATATCATAGCTTCTTTCCAGGCTAGATGTTTAATAGCATCAAAAGGATTGGTAGGCTCTGTTTTGGATAAATCAATCATATTTGCTGTATAATCTGAGAATCTTTTAGGTCTTTTACTTTCTCTGACTAATCCTAAAGGTGTAGCAAAATCTTGAGCTTCTTCAACTATTTTTATGGCCCAAAGTGGTCTTTTCTTTGAACTTTCTTCAAGGTTTACTTCATCTTCAACCTCTTCTAAGTTCTCCCTCTCGGATTTAGACTCACTTAAGCTTTTAGAATCAGGGGAGAAGAGAGTTCATGAGAATTTATTGCCTTTTAAATGCAAGATCTTCCTCAAAGACTACATCCCTGCTAAGTTCAATAGTTTTCTATCTAGGTATGAAAATTCTATATACTTTAGAAGTTTCACTATACCCTACAAAAATACCCTTCCTTCCAGATGGTTCCAATTTGGTTCTTTTTTCTTTTGGCACATGAATATATACAGAACATCCAAAGATCCTGAGATGACTTATATTAGGTTTTATTTTAGTAAATACTTCTTCAAGGGTCTTATCTTTAAGATAGGAATGTGGGCTTCTATTTTGGATGTATACAGCAGTACAAGAGGCTTTTGCCCAAAGATAGTATTCTAGATTTTGGTTAAAAATCATTGCCCTACCAGCTTCTATAATTGTCCTGTTTTTCCTTTTAGCTACCCCATTTTGTTCAGGGTTATAAGGAACAGTATACTCCCTCTTGATCCCTGATTCTTTACAAAAATGTTTAAACAAATCTGAAGTATATTCTCCTCCATTATCTGTTCTAAGCAATGTAACGGGCGCACCCAGTGCGCGTAAGCACCCGGTGCGGATGCGTCACGCACCCAAGCACCCCCACCAACGACTTTTTCGCCGCCGCACCGATCGAGCACCTAGGTGGGACATGGTGCTCGGGTGCTTGGGTGCGCGGGTGCACCTCGGGTGCTTGCGGGGTGCTTCCCGGGTGCTCACGGGGTGCACCGAGAAGAGGCCCAAAAAAATTTTAAAAAACAATACTTTTTGTTTTTTTTTTGTTTTTGTTTTTGAAGTATGCTAACCCTAATTGGGTGTGGGTCCCATGTGGTCTATTTGAAGGCTTAATAAGACCAATAGATCTCATTTTCATTTCAACATTTTGAAGCAGCAAGGAGCTAAGTGAGAAAGAGTGTTTGGAGGAGCTTGTGAGAGATTAGTGGGTGGTTTTGCAAGAGATTTCAAAATCAAGAGGAGCAAGAGGAGCAAGAAAGTTTGATTTGGCAAGTGTCTCCTCAAGTTCAAGCCTTCAAGGTAGGGTTTTTTTTATTTTACTTAGTTTTTTTGGTTTTAAAAATCAATTTTTAATTTTTAAATTTAGTATTTACTATTTACTATTTAGTTTTACTAAGTTACTTTCAAGTTTCATTCTTGAATCTTGTTGATAGTTGAATCTTTTTAGTTCTATGATTTTTTATTTTATAATTTATTATCTATATTAATTTTTAGTTTTTTTCATTGTTCTTAAAATAAAAATATGGCAATATGGCGTATGCTGAAACGTATTTAGTAAAATAAGTTTCAGCATACGCCATATTGCCATATTTTTATTTTAAGAACAATGAAAAAATTTAAAAACTAAAAAATAATATAAATAATAAAATAAAAAATCATAGAACTAAGAAGATTCAACTATCAACAAGATTCAAGAATGAAACTTGAAACTTGAAAGTAACTTAGTAAAACGTTTCAGCATATGCCATATTGCCATATTTTTATTTAGTATTTAGCTTCTTTTTTAATACTTTAAATTTTTAAATAGTAAATGCTAAAATTAAATAGTAAAGTTTTAAGTTTTAAATTATTTTTACTTGGGCTGAAATGTATCATGATCATTTTTATAATTTTATTTTTATTTTGTGAAATGCAGTTTTATAAATGGCTTCTAGATCCAGCCAAAGTGCAGAAGACATGGAAATTAATGAGCCAAGTGCATTTGATTATGAGCCTGAACTTGAGCCCGAAGGAAGTGATCATGGGGCTGATGTAGGTGGTCAATCTGAGCCTGAGGAAGAGCCTCCTTATGTTGCACCAGGGGTGCCTTCTACTGATTGCCCTTCAGAGATTTTGAGGAAGTATGCTAGGGGTCCTTATGACCCAAAGTCCCCTCTTAAACAGTTTGCTACAAAAATTACACGCCCTACACCTTCAAGGGGTGGCACACACAAATGGAAGTGCAATATATGTGGAGCAAAATGGTTTGGCAAAATTACAAGAGTTAATTCACACCTTTTTTGGAGTGGCTATGGTGTGAACCCATGCATGTTCTTATCAAATCCTAAGAATGTCAGATACAGAATTGAAGTGAATAAACTATGGGGCATTCCTGATGATAGTGTTGTTCCAGTGCCTAGATCTTTGTCTGCTAGGCAACAGCTACAACATATATAGCAGTTACAGGGGCAGCGAGATACATCTACTCGTATCTTGCAGAGAGCAAAGACTGTGTCACCTACACCATCATTCTCCTCATCTACACACAGTTCAACAGGGGACAGCAGTAGGGGGAAATGAAAAGCAACTACAAGTCGTACTAATAGTAATCCCATTGCTCTTTTATTTAACATGCATGCAAGGGACCGATTAGATGATGATGTTGGTGATTTCTTCTTGGCCAATGGCATCTCTACACATGTGGCTTGATCTCCCTATTTTGTGAGGATGATGACCATGGCAGTGAATGAGGGAGAGCCATCATATGTGCCACCAGGTGACAACAAGCTGAGGACTACAGTGTTGGATAGAGCCTATGACAAGGTTGGGATCTTGATGGAACAAATGAAAGCATGTTGGATGGAGTCAGGTTGCAGCATTATCATGGATGGGTGGACGGACATTAGTCATTGTCCACTCATCAACATTATGGTTACATGCACGGAGGGCCTGTATTTTTTGAAGGCAATTGATTGTTCAGGGCATCGTAAAGATGCTAATTTTCAGTTTCATGTGCTTAGGGAAGCCATTGAGGAGGTTGGACCACAATATGTGGTCCAAGTTGTGACAGATGTAGCACATGTGTGCAAAGCTGCAGGGAGGCTTGTTGAGGCAGCTTATAGGCATATTTGGTGAACTCCATGTTGTGTGCATGCCATGAACAATGCACTCAAAGACATGGGGAAAATAGAGTGGATTAGAAAGGTGGTTAATGATGGGAGAGAGGTGCAGATGTTTATCTGCAATCACCATACATCACATGCACTTTTCAGGAGCTTCGCAAAGAAGCAATTCCTGAAACCAGTTGAGACCAGGTATGCATCATATTATATTCTCTTGGAGAGAATGATCGAGTTGCAAGAGCCATTGCAACTCATGGTTATGACACAAGAATGGAATCGATGGCCTGAGTCCAGAACAGAGCAGGGGAAGAGGGTAAAGGAGACCGTGAAGAGCGATCAGTTTTGGAGTGATGCAAAATACATAGTCTCCATCATTACTCCAATGTTTCAGGTGATCAGATATGGAGATGCAGATTCACCTAGCCTTGGAGAGGTTTATGAGTGCATTGATTCCATGCTTGGGTAGATGATGGCTGTTGTGCGTGAGAGAGACCCCACTCTAGCATTCTATACGGAGCACATTGAGCATATCATTCACCACAGGTGGGAGAAGTTGAACACTCCTTTGCACATGGCTGCCTATGCATTGAACCCGAAGTGGTACATACCTAGGCCTGGTAGAGTCACACCACTTCAGGTTGATGAAGTGAAGAATGGGTTCTTTCGATGCATTGCCAAAATGTATGATACTGAGACTGCTAGTGAGATTCACACCAAGTGGTCCGAATTTGCTAGTCTTTCAGGTAATCCTTAAATCTTGATTCGGTGCTCTAAACTCTATAATTATAAGTTCTTTTAATATTTAATAATTAATTGTTACTTTACTTATAAGTTATAACTTTATTTAAGTTATTTATAATTTTAATATTATGTTGTAAACTTTAAAACTTGTAACTTGTAGGATACTTGGATATTGCAAACGTGGATCTCAAAACCATGGCACAAAAGAATCCCATTTTGTGGTGGAAATGTCATGGGTCACAAAAGTTAAAGATCACCTCACTAGCCATTCGACTGCTTTCTCAGGTTTGTAATACTAATAACTAATTCCAGCCCTTTACAATCTTAACTTGAAGAGTTTTACCTTGCTGATTTTAATTTATGATTCATTGATTCACTAATTATTAATCATCGATTTACCATTTATCATTTGTTACAAATTATATGAACATTTGTTTGTAACTTGTAAATTGTAACTTTCAACTTTGTTATCTCAGGTGTCTAGCTCCTCAACTGCAGAGAGGAATTGGTCCACCTATAGCTTCATTCACTCTGTTAAGAGGAACAGACTTACCTCTAAGAGAGCAGAGAAGCTAGTTGCTGTACATGGTCACTTGCGGCTCAAAGATCGCAAGACACGTGACTACAAGGAGAGCCCTGCAGCACGATGGGATGTGGAGCCAGAGGATCCAGCTCAGATTGATGAGGATGCCGATGCAGAAGCCAATGTAGGGCTAGTTGGTGTTCCTTTAGACAATCAAAATCTTACCCAAGAGGAGTCTAGTAGTTCCAGTGATGAGGACTTCGGCATAGGGGATGATTAGAGAGCACTTGAGAATCATCCATTCTCATTATTGGCATTTTGTCATTTTGTTGATTACACTCACTTTGATATGGCTATGATACATTATTATTATTTCACTGTTTCATGTTATTCGGCTCATTGTCATCATGAGCATCTTTATGATATATGATATTCATAAAATCATATTTGAACAATGAATTTTGAATCTTGCATCTTGAACTAAGTTAATTTGTCAAATGGTCATTAGTAATAGCAATGGTTATGAAATTTCAAGTTTCAAGTTTGAACTTATGGTTTGTGAATCACATTTTAATTTTCTCTATTCATTGTAGTCAACTATATTTGATATGTTAATGTTACATTGTTATATATTATATAATATATTGAAGTATCATTTCATAATTAGCATTTTCAATCATATATATTAATAATATTATATATATACTATGCAACCCCCTCCCCCCACTCCCTCTCCTCCCCCGAACCCCCCCTCCGCTCCCCCGCCATCCCCCTGCCGTCCCCAAATTGAGGCTATTTTTTCCCCGCACACGAAACTCGTCCCGACGTCCCCCCGCACCGCCACACCCCCACGCCGAGGTAACACTGGTTCAAAGGGTTTTAATTTTATGTCCTGAAAAATTTTCAGTTAATGCTTTGAATTCCTTAAATCTTTGTAAGATTTCTTCTGATTCTTTGCATTTTAAAAAATAAATCCATATTTTTCTAGAGAAGTCATCTATGAACAAGACATAATACCAGAATCCTCCAAGGGAGGGAACGGACATGGGTCCACATAAATCTGAATGAATTAATTCTAGTACATTATTTGTTTTTCTGGTACTATCATGAAAAGGTCTTCTAGTACTTTTACCTAGGGTGTCCCTTTGCAAATACTAGGGTGATCTTGTTTTAATTTCGGTAATCCGGTAACCATCTTCTCCATAGTAGATAGGGTTTTAAAGTTTAGGTGCCCTAATCTTCTATGCCATATTTCATTTGAATCTTCTGCTTTATGAACAAGGGCTTGAATGGGTTCTATATTTAGTTCACACAAATATCCCTTTCTTTGACCAATTACTTTAGCTTTTTTTATGGAAGAATTCTTAGCCAAAGTTAATACTTTGCCATCCATGAATGCAACATTGTGTCCATCATCTTCTAACGTTGTAATTGATATTAGGTTCCTTTTTATTCCTGGTACATATAGTACATCTTTCAGAAGGAGAGTATTTCCTATTTTTAGCTTCAAAGTGCAGCTACCAATTCCTTTGACTGAATGTGCTGAGTTATCACCAATATTAACTTCACCGTTAACTTTCTCGTACAAGAAATCTAGAGTTTCTTTGTATCCTGTTATATGCCGGGAGGATCCACTATCTATTACCAATGCCTTATTGGAGATTTCATTTGATAAGGAAGAATACAAAACCCGATTCTCTGGATCATAAGTTTCTTCTTCTCTAACAATGTTTGTGCAATTCGGTTGTTGTTTGGAGTTTTATGGACAATTTGATCTAAAGTGTCCAAATTTTTCACATTTAAAACATTTTATTTTAGATAGGTCGTTCTTGGACTTTCTGTTCTTATGATTTCCTTTATTTTTCTTGAAATGCTTTTTCTTGCCTTTGTAAGAGTTCGCATTAAGAACATGAAGTTCTTCATCTTCCATTTTAGGTTTTCCTCCCTTCTTTAGTTTTCTTGATTCTTCCTGAAAACAATCATTCTTAAGTCTATTAAAATCTGGAAGCTGATCTCTAGCACTTATTCCTTGTGCAAATGTTTCCCATGATTCTGACAGTCCATCTAAAGCCATGAGTGTTAATTCAGTGTCATTTATGATGGTTCCTATGCTTGCCAATTCATCTCTAATACCAACAACTCTTAGAAAGTAGGAGTTTATTGATTCTCCCTTTTTTATTTGGATGTGATTTAGTTGTCTCTTTAGTGCAAGGACCCTCGTTGCATTATTTACTTCAAATGCATTTCGTAATGCATTCATCATATCGTAGGCAGTTAAGTGTTATGTAAGCATAAGTACTATGTCATTCTTAACTCCATCCAAGATGATTTGAATGGCTTTTCTGTTTCCATTGGACCATATGGATTTGTGAGGTTCAACAGATGGCTGTTTGGATGCTCCATCAACAAACTGTCTAACATTATTTTCTTCAAGAATCATCAAAATTCTAAATTTTCATGCTTCAAAATGTTCTTTTCCATCAAATCTGTCCTCAGGCCTGATTGTATATGCCATTGGAAAAGAAGAATAACTACTGGATTTGAACAGGTCTGATATGTGACAATCTGCAGAGCCCTAGATCTGATAACTAGGCTTTGATACCATGTAAACTTCTACAGATTCTGATGACAAATAAGACTTCTAATGCAGAGAAAATAGACACAAAATAACCCAGACAGTGAAACTGATATTCAGGATTTACTATGCTGAAGATACAACTGAGGATCCTGTTTTATACCTGGAATGAAGTTCTGAAATTCAGTAGATAACACGTGAGGACTAGAAGACCTGGAGATCAGACTGTAGATGCTTGTGTGTCCCCAGACTGCCTTCTCAACCCTGCCTATATACCCATATCATAGGGTGTGTTCCTTAAGGGACATCACCCTTAGCATTAACAGGTAATTAAAATACTCAAAGTCGGCATCCTTAGAATAATATTAGTTAGCATTAACTAAGGTTAGTTAGGTAATACTAAAACCTGTTCCTTCTGATCGCCGGCACCTCTAGAGTAGGTATAAGTAATTACCATGCCCTCTTAATGGAGTATATGCAAATGAGAGTTAGGCACAATCTACACCCATAGACCTGTAGATTATTAAGTTAATTCCTTTAACACCTAGTCTATGTTATAAATAAGGTGTGCCTAGTGAATGGGCAAGTTGATTGTCCATTGGTGAGGAAGCTAAGTATTGATCAGGCAATAGGAAGAAGAAGTTCTTTGTATTGATGATAGTTGTTTCAAAACAAAGGTCTTAAATGTGTCAATCCATCAAAAAAAAAAATTTGGTGCTATGTTCATGAGATGTTGAGTTTCCATTGTAGGAGCGAGTAGGAAGCTTGTAAAACATGATAGATGTCCTTTAAGTTGTGATAAGTCATGGGTGATGGAAGGAGTCCCTGTGTCCTTGGAGAGATAGAAGTACAGGGGTTGCGTGTTATTGTGTAGAACTTATGGATCCTAGTGATGCATTGTCAGATTGAAGAGAGTTAATCTTGTTAGATGCCTCATCTCTGAGATCAAGAACCTTGAATTGAGTTTGGGTCAGTTAGTACCCCTTGGAGTTGGTGTTGGTGTTGGTGTTGGATGCTCTGCATCAGAGAAATTGATGAAGTTTTGGGAATATTTTCCCGACACTGATTGTAGGACAAAAAACCCTAGCAGGCCTTCAAGATTAGGACGAAAACCCTGGACTTGTTTATAAAATTTTCCTTTAAATTGTGACTATTTCACTTCTGATTTTTTATTCTATTTCCAGCACCAGGCTTACAGAGGTTTGTCAAAAGTTTTCTAGCATCAAACTACTATATGCTCAGCAAGTAATCAAATGCCAAGAACTGTAGTTGTAGTCACTAAGGACAGAAAATTAAGTGATGAATATCAAGGAAGGCATAACCTCTGAGACATGAGCTGCATCAGAGGTTGGAAGGGGTTGTTGTGACATTGTGCCACTGCTAAGGAGATCAGAAGGGCCTACAGTTGCAGACTGTCATTACAAACCAGAAAACTGAATTGGAATCACATAGCCAATGCTATGTATAATAAGTTATAACCTTCTATGTTGCTGGGTATGTTGCCCTGTAAATTTCCTCTCGATCTGCAACTCTGAACTACTTTTCCGGGCTGTTTGTACACTCAGAGACACTGTTATCATATGTACTACAAGAGTTTTCAGAATTTAGATCATATTATTTTATATTGAAGGTTGCTGTGGTTTGTTAAAAAAATTCTCATTTCATTAAGGTGAATCATTCTAGACTTCTTGAACTGTTGTGTTTGAAAATTGCAAGTGCTTATCAATTTTCACTGGAATCTGTAGTGGATGGAATTAGAAGGGCTGGTTATCTACCTGCACAAAGAAATCTGCCTCCTCTTGTTATGCTTCTGTTGTAATCTGAGGGCATTGCTGTAAAGACAATTGGTTTTATCCAGATATACATATGCTTGCTAACTGTAAGGACTATGGACTGATTTCATTAAATCCAATACTTTTGTTTGAGATAATTATTGTTACAAATCTGTTAGTACATGTCCGTCTACAGATCTATGACTATCCTTGTTTAAAGGTTTGATAATTAACAGCTGTAAGTTAACGAGCTTGGAGCTGGAAGTTTTGAAAATCAAACAGAATTGCAAAATTTTACCTTTAACCTATTTTCTTCTACCGGCACTAAACCACTTATTAAAAAGTCACAAGCACGGAACTGCAGAGAATGGACAATAAACACATGCAATAATATAATTTATTAAACATGCTGGACAAATATAAATTAAAAAAATTGACTAATGTAAGCTTTCACAAGTTTCCCATGCAACAACCACCTCAGTACCCTGTTCATGTGAGTTATATACCATTATAACATGCACAATGAAACAATCAATGTTTTGAGATGAAACACCAAATATTTTATCCTTGCTTGAATAAAGACACTACTCATAAAATATGCGTAAGGGCCTCAAGTCCTTTAAAAGATTGATTTCCCATACTTAAAAGTTTAAGATGAAAAATCCTATGGAAATCATTTTTTCCTTATAGTTATAAATGCATAAAATCCGGATGGAAATAGAATTTCCCCTCCAGAAATGCATAAAAGTTTTATGCATTTATAAGGAAAAATTGATTTTCATAAGGATTTCTCATATGGGAAATCAATTTTTTTAAGGACTTGAGGCCCTTATGCACAAAATTCCTATAGATGAAGAATTTCCCCTTGAGAAATCATGAAATTATAGATGAGGGTCAATTTTCTTTTCATGAAGAGACATTTGCAATGAAAAAACTGCATTGGATCAGTTTGACCAGATGAGGGTCAAATTTCCCCTTCTAGATATCAAGAAAAATGAACAAAGTGAAAGTCCACATGCACATCAATTCTTCACTGGACTTGGAAAAATTTTAGGGAATCAGTTTGTGCAAATGGGTTAAGGATTTTCCTCTTTTGTCCTGATGAAGATGATTTTTCCACTATCCAACACTTAAAAATTTAGGGCACCAAAGTCAGGAAAATCCCAATGGAAGAAAAATTTCCCTTTGTCCATATGAACATGAAACCTATGCAAGTGTGTGAAGGTGGACTTTATGTTACATCCCAAATTTTGCCCTAATTTTTAAATTTGATCATAACCGTTGGTTTAACAAAATATTTCTTTCCTGATAATGTGAAACAAGTTAGTTAATTATATACGTTGTATCAATTGTTAACAGAATATTTCTTTTCCTAACCATGTGAAACGAGTTAGTTAATTATATACGTTGTACCAGCTAATAATGAATTATTTCTTTCATGATCATGTGAAATGAGTTAGTTATTATAGACGACGATGAAAATAATCAAGCAACCTATAACTGGCATTAGATGATTGATACTTGTTGATTGGAATTAACAATCAATAAATAAATATATATATATTATATATATATTTGAATTAATGTGTTGGCAAGAATGTTTTGCTTGGGTAATTGCAGAAAGAAGACTGAAGAGAGGGGAAGCATTGCTAAACGGGATCATCGGAAGGGGATGGTCGATTTGGTCCAGTCATCAGGATCAACAGGTATTACCTAAAACTGCCTTGGAAGGAATATGGAGACTTGACCATAGGTTACATTAAAGGACTGCATGAACTATTAGGATAACAATATAATAAAAACTTAAAATAATCTAAATTAAATATAATTCATACTTTTGAAGATTTATTATTGAATTTTCTTATTTATTCATTATTATAAACTCTTAAATACGAATACATATATATAAAAATGAAGTGGCACCAATCAATTATAATTATATAATCTATTGATGTCACCTCATCAATATACATACATAAATGTACATAAGAGCTTATAATAATAATAAAATAAAAATTTAGAACTCTTCAACTCCTTATTCCTTTCCCTCTTTATTTCTTTCTTTTATAATTCGAAATTGTGAGGCATTCGAATGGCTTTCTTGATAATCGAAGGTAGCCGAGAAGTCAAGGTCAGCCATTTAAAAGAATATCATCAATCATGTTTGTCACAACTCCTCTTCTCACTGCATTACCGCTACCTTTACATCCACTTGTTACTGCATTTTAGCAAGCCGAGTGATTCTCAGAACAATATTGGATACATACTTACCATCTCGATTTGATTCCTCCTTCCCTTCTTCGTCCATCGAGTATAGAGCAAGGAAACCGTGGAAGATCATTAATTCCGGCCACGAGAGGAAGAAATATCTTGCTACAGGTCTCGTGAGTCATGCTAAGTCCATTCCAATGCTTATTTGATCTGTCTTTTCTTCTTTTCTCATTGCTACGCCAAGTCTGTGCTCTATTTTGTACATCTACCCTTATTGATGTTAATATTGTTGTCGGATTCAAATATTGATCTGAATGGAATACGAATTATATAAAAACATAGCTTCTTTAGTCAAAACTTCATAGGGACTGATATCATGTCACCTGCTTACTACTAACCATGAGGTTGTCTCAGTTATGGATATGGAAGATGGAAACTATAATGAGATCCATGAGTCAATGATCCTGTCCATATTATTACTATTTCTTTTCATACATTTTGCATAGGTGCAAATAATGTCATGACGATCAAACACCGAGGAATTCACCGGCAAGGACACCATTAAAGGTGAAGAGGTGTAAATAAAATAGAATGGATATAATCTCTCAAGCACCTAGGATTCACCGGCAAGGAAGCCATGAATAGTGAAGAGGTGAAGATAACTTGCAAGAATCAAGAATGAAATTAGATAACTAAGTAATAAAAACACATAATAGCTCATGCATGTCCTGATGATGAAATCTGTTGTCAAGTCGAGTGGTGGAGATTGGGTTTACGGACCCAATTTGAAATCCTTGGCCAAGGTAATTATAGGCATATGTGCCAATCATGAGATCTTTTGTTTGTCCATAAGCTTCAGTTATTTAGAAATAACTGATGATGGGGCACTCAAACCACCGGGTAGCTCGGATGGTTGGACTTAAGAACATCCCAATTCCGATCTCGAGGTAGGGAGGGTCATTCTATTAAGTTAGGATGTATGGGGATAAGTATGGTCCAAGGTTGGGAGTTTAAGCCTATGTCAATGCTTCTCCTCTCACCAATGCCGAGGCTTGAACAACATGACAAGGGAATTTCTTCATTATTTTTGTATGTCACTTTCGCACTTTTATCTCTTAGAATTCATGGAAGAATAATTAGATAGTTTAGAATTTCTAAAAGCATAAATTGAATGAATATATAACAGTTGATATAGAAGATAGTTGTTACTTTACTTTCAGCTGAACATGTTATCAGTTAGTAATGGTTTAGATGTTGCAAAGTATTCATTTATTTATTTCAGTTGAATATAAATTACAAATAGAATAAAAAATTGCTACTTCTTTCTAATTAGATTAGTCATTGTCATGTGAAATGGAATCAGTTATTCATTAATTAGGTGTTTTAAATTGGTTAGGAAAATTCGTTTGTTACACTTTAATCCACATGAAGGTCGAAATTCCATCTTCGGTAAGGAAATGAAATAAAATGCAATCCCTATCGAGTGAGTATCCACCATTAAGAAGGAACCTTGGAGTCAACTATATGATCTTTAATTGCAATCTTTAGCATGAGTGGTGTCTTTATTCAAGAGAGGATACAATATTTGGTGGTTCATCTTGAAACATCGAATGTTTCACCCTGCATTTTGTAAAGGTATAAGACTCGCATCAATGGAACCTACCTCCCACTAATCCACTCAACAATTTAACCAACCTTACATAACACAATAGCATATTACGATTAACATTAACAAAAAAATCATATGTTACAATGGTAAGGAATGTTTTGGCAGTAAATTAACATGACATACTAGCAAAACACTTTTGGATCACAAGGATTTGCACACATTCTTTCTGTTTCAAAGGAAACAAAAGGTAAGCATTTTTTTGGCTTCATCAGTTAAAGAAATTCTCACTTGAAGAGTTATGTGAGGCCTCGCCCCGACCCATCATAGCATAGTGATACATTATTATTTTGATACTCACGACTCGATATGTTGAGACACTACCAAATACACTGAACATATTATATTATTTCATGTTGTGTGAAGTTTTACTTTTAGATATTTGGCTTCGTCATTCAATGCTTTGTGAACATGTATGTTGATGAAGTAAGTAAATGCAGAATTAACACTTTAAGCATGCAATTTTAATGATTGAGAATATGAGTAGAATGAGAGAAACCCCTGATTATTTGAAGGATGAATGTTTTAATTTATGTGATTTCCCTGATACGTATATACATATGTGCATGTGATTTTATGGAGCTACTGATGTGTGCAATGAGTGTGTAGGATATTTTAGCCGAGAAACCTAACGGAAAAACAGAACTGAACCCTATGTGTCATTAGTGGAAACTCCGTTGTTTGTATCTTAATTGTATCGTGAGATGTATGAATGTATCATTCTGTAATCAGTAAATGTTAACGTTTCATAACAATATTTTTATAGTGTCGCTTGACACTGGTGAATTGTTTATGCATTCTAGCATGCTAGTTAGGGTTAACCAAGTAGCCTTTAAATCTAAGTCGGACTAAGTTAGTGACCTTATTGCTAATCAGCTTTTAATCAAAATTATTTACCCCTAATCCGGATTAGTGTTTAATCTTCTTTTTGGAAGGTTGTTAGATAGTCCTAAAAATTCTTAGCATTAGTTAGGTCCCAAATTTATCCCTTAGGCTTAAAATCATGAAATCTTAATACCCAAGGGGTATGGGTATGGGTTGGGGGCATTTTCCACCCCCCTAGCCCCTTTTGTTGACTTTTATGGTCACTCAAAAAGTCCATTTTTGCTTTAGTGCGAAAATTGAATTATTTCACCATGGGTTGAATGACCTTAACCCCACCTTAAGGTTAGCCTTAGGTTTAGTTGAGTTAGAAACCTCTAGATCTTTAGGCAAGTGGGGGAGAGTTATTGGATTTTTTGAGAGGTAGTTGAGTTTTGATCTTATTTAGAGGCTTTTTGAGGAGGTTTGGGTTGTTCACCCAACCTCTAGTTTTAGAGGGATTTTCAAAATTGAAGGAGGAGAGGAAAGCTAGCTCATCTCAAACTTGTTCATTTGCCATAACCTAATTTCTTGAAGGTAGGAATACTGCACCTCTTTTTGGTTGTGTGTTGTGCTTCATGTTTCAGTTTCATTGTTTATGTATGTATGTGTGTGTGTTGAGTATGTTGGGAGGGATTTAAAACAGGTTCCCTTCAAATGTTTTTCCTTTGTGCTTGCTTTGAATTTCGAAGTTTTCTTTTATGGGTGTTTTGGCATTACTCACCCTCAGATAGGGCAGAAGTGGCCATTTTCGAGGGAAGGTCTTTAGTTGGACTCCAACAGTGTAGAGTCTCTTCTCAGGACGAGAAGAGGGAGAGAGGGTAGGGTGTTATGGGCCCCTACCTGTCAGCACAAACCACGTATGAGTTTTGGTATGTAAGAATGGAAGAACGGAAGTTCTTGAGTTATAGCCCCGATTGGGCACCCATTTTGGTGTTGTGTCTCACATCTCCTGTTGGAAAAATCCACCTTCTCCCTAGTTTTTTGGTTCAATGTCGAAGCTATTGTGAAAACCCAGTATGGGAATGAATGTCTGATTTTGTCTCCTTGTTATGTTTGTTGTCACCTAGTCAGTTTTCGTTCTCTCCACGATCTCGGCGATGTATTGCAGAAAATGAAATGAATCCCTTGTTAAGGGCCATGAAGGAAATTTAAATTGATTGTTGAAATTCAGTTATGTTCAGGATTGAAATCCTGTGTAAAGTGTTTTTAAACTTTTTGTTGTAATGGCAACGATGTCAGGTTTTCTTCCGGGTTCTTTCCCGACGGAGCCTTTGAATTAGGTGGTCAATAAAAATAATGATTGAGTAATATCATTGCTTTTGAGGTTTCGTATTTTCAATTATATGTATGTGTATCAAAAAAAAAAGAGATAAAATGATGATGTGCACTTATGCAAATTTTCAAGTTCAAATATGTTAAGGCAAAAATTATGTTATGTTTGGAACGTTAATTCATTTTCGTGATTATAGGGAAATAAGATCAATTTTGCAATGTTGTTAAAATAAATTATTCAATTTCTTGGTTTAACTAGATATTTAGCAAATTCTATTAGAATGTTAAAATATATATATATATATTACTCCCTTGTTACAAAAATGGATTGCATTGAAAATTTTATACTTAGTATAAATAAGGACCAAAAAAAAAAATACATCCTAGAGTAAAAAGTCTCTATTTTTTGTATGGCAAAAGGTTTATTCTCTTGTAGCAACAGAAAATATTCTCTGTAGATTCTTTTTTAAAATTTAAATTAAAAATAAATTAAAAAACCAATAAACAAAGGAAATACTTAATTATACTCCTAAATATCCTATATCCCTACCTAATAAACTTTTAACCTTTAATACCCTTTCCCTTTCTTATGTCTTCACCTAACCCCTTTACTCTCTTTCCATGACTCTAGCACATGGAAATTTTGCAGATCTGATTTGAATCATTAATAGCACTCTTTACCTCCACCTTACATAGGCGTGGTCAAGGACTTTGTTGAATCTGTACCAATCAAATCACCCACGTTGCCAATCTGTTATGTCAGTGGTTGGGGTCGAATGGGAGTGAGCAGCTTGTAAAAAAAAAGTTGAAACTTACCTTTTTCTCCTTGTTTACTCCATGCTAGGCGTGTTACCCTTGGAGAATTGTGTTTGGGCTGCGTGCTCAGCCTTGGTTTGCGTGGGGTGGGGCAGCTGGGTACCCATGTGGATGGGGGTTTAAACTTTTCGTTTAATCTCAAAAACATAAACTTGTTTTAAAACTTCCTCACCCCCTTCTAAGCATGCACTTGGGTTTTAGCCACTTTCTTTCACCTTTCCTGCCAGCGAATTTAGGCTTCATCTTGATGTGACGTGGGGGGAAAGAGGGAGGCAGGCTTAGGTCAGCATGGAAGGGGGAGTGATTAAGGATGTTTGGGTAGATTTCTAGGTAGTTAGGTTAGGCTAGTGAGATGTTAGTTTCTTTAGCTTGTTTAGGTTAGTATGTCACTTTTTAATAAAGTTTTTTTTTTTTTAAATTTGGATAGTACCATGTTGTAGTCAATTTGGAATATTCTTTAATATTAGTTGTAGTATGTTCTCTTTTATTTAGAGTTTTTTTTTAAAATGTTTTTTTGATAGTTTAAATTTTTATATAGTACTTGTTAAGGAGATTAGTGTAATTTGGGTTTGGTTAATATTGAAAAGTATTAGCGTATTTTATTTTATTTTTAAATTATGTGATCATATTGTTTTTTTTTTTAAATAGAAGGTAAATTATTATGGTTCTAACTATAAATTATTTTAGTATGGTTTAGTTTGAATTTTAGTTTATTTAACTTTAGTTGTATTAATATTATTACTTTAGAATAGATCCTAAATTCAAACAAAATTGATATTAGAATAAGGATTTAATAAAGTTTGTTTAAATTTTGTGATAGACGTTATCTTAATTATCAAGTTCGTTTTAGAATGATTAGACTTATATTACTTAAATGATTTTTTTGAATAAATGAATTTTATTATTGATTAATGTTGTCTAAATAGATTAATAATTGATCAAAGTTAATAGGACTTAAATTATGGTAAATTATGTTTTACTATTGTTCTAAGGATGTAATATTTAAAGTGTAATTAAAAATATTAAAGTGTTAAGTCTTTCAATTAATTGAAATTAGTTGGTTTAAAAACTGAGTGGTAATCTTAAGATTTGATAGGGGATCTTGTATCAGTCTTTTAGAGTACATATACTTATCTTTTGGAAGCGAACACATCAAACCTAGTGAGTTTAATTATTAACTAAAAAAAAAAAAAATCCGTGTGTTATGAGCCTCGTATTTTTGGGCATGACAAGTTAACAACACTTGAAGAACTAACATAATGACTAGAATCTTGCACATGGAAAATATTTTTTAAAAACAAGCATAAATCTCTTTATTTATCCTTACACAAATTATTTTTATTTCATAGGAAATAAAAGGCATACATGATTTTAGGCTTCATCCCTTAAACTTTGACACATGAAGAATTAACATAGAATCTAACATAGAAAATCCAAGAAATGATAAGAAGATAAATAGACATTCGACTTATTACATATTTTGAGTGAGTCGTCAAACCAGAAGCCTTAAAAATAGAGTAAACTAGTGCACAAGAATGATATCATGGAAAAAGGTACCTTAGATATGTGATTTCCATCTATATCCCAATTGTTCCCACGTTTCTCTGCACGATAAAATTCGCAGCCCGCACAATGGCGTAATCTTTGTAGCTTAAGAATGTATGCTACAGATTGTGGGGCACAATCAGGAAGCAACTACATAAATCATAAAATCTGTTAATAAAAAAGTAATAGTATAAAAAAAACAGAAAACATCCTAATATAGTTTGATCAAACTAATGAGATTCGAGCATAGACACTAAGCATGAAACCAATTTCCTTCATAGAAGGTAGTAAGTTAAAAAAAAATACATGTTTTGAAAAAGCATACAGGCTATTGATTTGAAACTAAAGGATATATAAGCCTCTAGATTTAAGTAATAGAATAAATGAACAGAATATTCATGTGCTTAAAAGATCGTGACTGATCAAATTTAAAAAATAGGAGTTGCAACCTTTATGTAGCCCTTAGTAAACCTATTTTGTTTTGTTACTGTCAAATAGGATTTGCATTTAGTATCTAAGAAATGGTTGTCTAAAGTTTATAATCAAACTCTCAAATTATTTGATTTGATTCTCATGAGCAGCCATGAACCTATGCTATAGGCTATTTTATGATACTAAAGCATAATATTATATATAAGAAGGTAATTATGAAAATTACTATTCCCACAATAACATTGACACTTATCAATCTTGCATCATGGTCATAAGCTATCCTAACTAGGGAGGTAAACCGATTCAAAAATATGGTCAGTGTGATTTTTGTAATAAGTCTAATTTGCAATGCTTGTAATCAACACAAGCGCAGCTAAAAGTGATCACATTTTTTGGAGGGAGGGAATACATAGAGTTTGGTTGCTTCAAGCAAAGCAACAAAGTTGCTCACACAACCTTGTATACCTGAATTTCATATGGTACTCGTCCAGTTATTTTCAAATGGTGCAAAACAACACAGATATCAAGAAAATAGATATTCTTACCTTTATACGAATTTTTCCATGTCTAGTCTCCAATGCAACGTTTCCCTTTAAGAAAACATGGCAATGATTAATATTCAATATTGAAAAACTGTACAAGAATTATAAAATTCAATTATGCAACAAAAAAATAGGTTAGTTGAATGATTAGCTTTTACATTCAAAAAGTATTCTCTGCCCCAAAACAGTTTGTGCAATCAAAACCATTATCAAAGATCTTGGGTAATACTACCTACAAAGGTGCAGAAAGTTAGAAATATGGTGAATCTTATGCGGTTTCCTTTTAGCTTTTCTAGCATTCCATTTGCTACTTTTATGACAACTCAAACCATAACAGTCTGTAAGAAAAACCCTCTATTCAAATTAGCAGAGAAATCTCCCTGATTAGATCTACTCCACAAGAATTAGAACAAATGAACTGGATAACTACTCATGCACACAATATAAATTATCTTTTAAGGGTTCTGTGTGTAATCTAAGAAACAAAATCTAGATGTATCATTGTGATCTTGAAGGCAGAAGCACAAGACTTAAAGTACTTATCTCATCACAAGAAAATCAATTATGCAACTAAATAAAAATTTGAATGAGGAGAAAAACACTATCCAATGGCTAAAGACTAATGAACTAATATTGACAAATGAATGGATTTGACAAAAAAAACATTATATGAACAATACAAAAACATAATGTGAAATCAAGGACATCGGTCAAAAAATACAAAGCTACCAATTAAGACTAGAGGACAAGCGTTAAACAAAGTTGAACACAATCTTCTTATTACTGTCATATCAAATCTCAATACAAAAAACTAAGTTCAAAGCTGAATGGGAATTCTCCTTTGTGAAAGAGGCAATAAGCCCTTCAACATAGCCTAAACTAAGCACCTATCTATTTTAAAACCTACTTTTTTCCTTGAACAGATCAACATGTCGAATTTAAATGAATGGTCATAATTCATTGCTTGTTTCTTTAAATCCTTCTAACTTGGCATTGATCTTGCACTAGGGTGACAATGTCAAGATGGACCAAATTCTTTAATGGCTATGCCACCCAAAATACACCACAAGGCATCTCTCAAATTGAGCATCGTTTTGTCTAGGTTGTGTTGTCACCTTTTGACACATCACCCCATTGCAGATGGGAACTACATTTTTGCCCACTTGGTCATTTGCTTTGAGTTCCTAGCAATTTTGGCATAGTTTCCCAAAGTTTCTAGTGTCTTGAATGGGCATTGATTTATGCTAAATCTGGAATAAGTGTCATTTGTCCTTAGCTCTGAGAAAAGTTCTATGATCGGGTGACAATGAAATTTAGAGAAATATGGAAAAGGGAAAATCTTTCAAAATGCATACTTTGACAAACTTACTATGGTTAGAAGAGACCTATAGTTTCTATTAAAATCTAGAAAGAGAATTCCCCAAAAACTCTAATTTCATATGGCCAGTTCATCCAGATTCCAGACGCTTGCTGAGAAGTGAGGGAATAGGAAAGAGAGAAATGGAATTCAATAATGATCTAATAGACTAATTGCCCAAATGATCTAATCAACCTCACCATCAACAGGGGTCGGGAATTCCATCTGATAAGTTAAATGATACCTAGAAAAAATACAAAGAAGGCATTATACATGTCCTCAATTTTGAAATTCACAAAATCAGACAACCCTATGCAGTTTTCTCTAAATTCAAAGGTGAAATTCTCTACTTCCGGTAATCCAAATGATGTTTTATGAAGGCAATCAATTATTGCTTGAATTGTACTAAGCCTTATGTCTTTCAAATACCTTTTCCAAAGGTTTCTGTCGAATTTTTCTTTGTCTTTCTTGCTAACACAGGTTTTCCTTCCCTGGCTGCAAGTACTAGATTTTTGGTAACCTTAAAGTCTTTTGGATTTTTCTTCTTTTTTTTGTTTTCAGTTTTCTTTTCGTTCTAGATTTGTTTCTTTTTGAATTCCACTCATCTCAAGCTATTTTAAGCCTAAATCAAAGCTATATTTCAAGAGAGAAAGACGAATTAAGTAATCTTCAAGTGGGGTTTTTATGCCTAACAGCAGGTCCTCGTTCTTTGTATAAAAGCCTGTGATGTGGAATCAAAAGTCCAACAAAGCCTCTTAAAGTCATTTTATATGGGCTTTGTGATGGTCATTGCACATCATCATGGCTGTCATTTACATGCAATGTGGAATCAAAAGTCCACCATTACATATTTGTAAGGAAATATATGATCTTTAGTGAGATTTTAAATGCATCGGTGGGCTTTTTAAGCCTAATTTCGTGCCTACTGTTAATGTTGAAATGCTTGTAAAGGTGCATGAGAAACCCATCTTTGGAAAAAATGTGTTTTATTAACATGAGAAATATACTTGTGTAAATGACTGCCTCCATTATTTAATAAGCCTTTTATGATCTTTTTATTTCTCGAGGGGCTCTGTAAACCCATTTTAGACAAGGTGGCAATTTTGAACATGTAATGAGGCTTTAAAAGCCTGTTTTTAGAACAAAGCAATGATTTTAGGCATGTGATGTCAACTGAAAATTTGTCCCTACTGTTTTTAAGTATCTTTGACTTGTATTTTGAGCTTAAAAACCCGTTGAGGGAATATACAAGTTGTTTTAAGAGGAACCAAGCATCTTTCAGCTTGTAACGTGCCTCAAAAAGCTTGTCATGATTGCTCCATGCTTGCAATCACGTTGTGAGGGCAGTGTTTTTACTTATATCATGTTTATAAAGCCCATCTAGGGCAAATGAACATGTTTTTGCAAAGGAAATAGTCATTTTTGCTTGCAACATTGCAAGGAAAGCCCGTCTAGGGAAAAACCACTTCTTTCCTTACTTGTTTTACTCAAAACAAAACACGTTTTATTGAACAAGGATGACATTTTTTACTGGGATTATAAACAGAGAACAAAAGTGCTGATTGTATTCCTTAATACTAACGGCATGCTCCTCTATTGATGTCATTTTTTGCTCAGAGTGCAAATTGGCTTGCAATGGCATATTCAAACCACGTTTTGCGAATTTGAACCAGTCTTTAGAGTACTATTCTCAAGCATTTCCTTTCTCATTCATGGCCATTTGTCAAGCATTCATGGAGCACTCATAATGCATTGATTTGGTGAAAGGATTGGATCAAAATCTTTTGTCCATACAGCTGCAAGTTGGAGATCTTTCCTAGATTCGAAATCATCAAGATTTGGGGGATTTTCTTCAAATTTTCAAGATTTCTTATTCCTCATTGCATTTGTGATTTTCAAGGAGAGGTATGTTTTCATTTTTAATTCTTTTTGGTGCATGCTAGGGCTTCTTTTGTGCTGTTTTTGTTTTTGTTTTGTATATATGTTTTTGTTCTTACGAATCATTTTCAGATTTGTATAGTCTTTGTATAGAAGTATTGTCTCTCAAAACAATCCAAGTTCTTTCCCCAAAATTGCAATACAAGTTACTCCCACAAAGAGAAAATTCAACCAATGCTTTTTCCCCTACTTGCTGACGAAATCAAAAAACTATGTTTGTGAGCTCATCTTGCTAAAAAAGAGCTAAGTTTTTCCCCTACTTGTAATTGGAATTAAAAAGTCCACTTCAAGTATTTTCCAAGTGCATTTAAAGTCTTTTTCCAACCTACATGTGGACTTTCAAAACCCATTTGCAGGCAGCAAGTTCCTTCCAAATGACTTGTAATGGGAATTGAAAGCCCCACTTGTATGTATGTGCTTGTGCATCTCATTTCCATACCAAACATGTGTATTCCATTCGCTTGAAATGCTCCAAAAATAAAAACGTTTCTCATCTTTTCTCACTTAAATAGCTGACTTCATCAAAATTTCTTCATTGCCAATTGCGCAAAGGCCTTCCATTTGTATTAAGTATGCACGTGCTTCCAGATCTGCAAAATGAGCCTCTAATAGTGTCTTATGGATCCATTTGTGTCACACAAAGATGTTCTTACATTATGGGATTTCCATATTGTAGTTTCATACACGGATTTTCTTGCTATGTCAAAAGAACCAATCTCTCCAAAAGGCAAGAAGAAAATAAAGTATCGGTATAACAAATACTAGAACTCTATCTCACCTTCCCATGTGGTCTCTTGTGTTGGTGAGATCAAAGGCAAAGAACTTAGGCACCTTGATATGCTGAATTTCTTAAAAGAGTGGAAAGCTCCACAAAGACAGAAATGGCTCCTATTATTCAAAGTCACAGTCATCTAGTTTCCATGTTTCCAGTAGCTTCTTTAGAACCTGAGACCGTGATGGCATGAGATCAAGATTTTGATCATGAGTTTAAAACATAGTTCCAAGACTCTCCACGAGTCGGGCAAGTATCCCAAGTTAGTGAGTCGGGTCAGCCCTATCGTGTCTAGTACGGCGAGCCGAGTCAGCCCTATCGATTTCAATATATGATAGCAAAAAGGTGAAGGTAAGGGTAAATCTTCATAAAAACTTCAAGTGTTTTGTCGCTTTGCGGAGTCACAACCGAGTCCGAGTTAGTTCACAAGTCAAGTTACCCTTAACGAGTCAAGGTCGGGTCTGAGTCTGGGAACTTTGGTCTAAAACCATTAGGGGTGGTGATGGGAACACTATTACTAGTTCGGATCTAGACACTATTGACAGAGTCTTCAAGGTCCAACTTGTTCTAGTGTGCATTGATATAACAAAGGACGAGGCCTTGAAGAGATGAAAGAAGGGTAAGCTAGATTGCATAAGGTTCATAAACGAAAACTAGTTACTAAGCAAAAGAGCCTCTTTGACAAGATGGCCAGAGGCGATCAACGGGTTAGACTTTCATGAGGAGATCAATGACTTGAGCACCTTACTCAGCAAGATTGGGGGCCTTAGGCAGTCTAATGTTTTTGAACCGTAGATGTACAAATTCATCTCATTGATTGTAAGATCTAAATAGAAGATCTTCTAGAAAAAATTTGATTAGTGATACACTTTGCGAGCAATTGTCCCAAGTCACAAATACTCTTTTGCCATGAATTTGTACTTGGTTTATATTGCAGCTTCCTTGGGATCATTTCTGAGTCTTTTTACCGAGCGTGACAACCATTAGTGCCAATTTAGGGATATTAAAAGTAGTCCAAGTTGTCTTCTTTGGACATTGCATTTGCCTATTTGACAAGGATCTTACAAAGAAGCGGCATTAGATAAAGCTCAGTGGAAAGTGAATGAAAATGGTTTTTCATTTCTTCAATTTCCTAATTTCACTTACATGAGGGTTGATTATTTACAAGGTGAGCCATACACACTCCCTTGTTACCCCCACTGACAGGATCATCCTCATGGAACTTGCAAGACAGCTCATGGTTGTTCAAGTGTACTAGTCTACATTGCACAGGCTTAGGGTGGGGATTTGTTCACAAAACCTACTTCAGATTAGAGGATATTCTTTGACTATTGTTCCTAAGCTAATGTACCCCAGGGACGCGTACCTGCCCGAAAAGCCAAGGTTTCCAATGGAGGATGGGTATGGGACGTCCCCCCCGCCATCCCCAATTGGGCAAAAAATGTAGGGGACATCCCCAGTACCTGGGGACTTCTGGGAGAAAAAAAGGGGATGGTTGGCCATCCCTAGTACGGAAAGGGGAGGTCCAAAAGTCCCCTAACCGTACTGGGGAGGTCCAAAAGTCCCCATTTTTTGTGAAACTTTAAAAAAAATTAAAACAAAAATTTTATTTTGTTTGTCTCTACTAGGTCCTCCAGTGGGCTCCACCGCTCCAAATGCCCTAAAAGGACAAAAAAGACCACATTATGGTTGTTTTGTCATTTGTTTGGTTTTGCCTGTGAAGTTGGGGTGTGTTGTAGCTGGCTGGGATTTTCATTTTGCAAGAAGAGGGGGTGATTGTTTTTGCTTCCAAGAGCTTGAGCAGCAGTCTGTTTCATTTTACTATATTTTGTTTTCTATCTTGAACTTGAACATGATGATGAAACTTTATGGCAGCCCTCTAGCCTTTGGGCCTATTCAGATTTCCAAATTTTGATGATATTGTTCACTACTAAACTTATATTTAAATATCTTTGTTCACAAATCGATATGCATATTGACAATTAAGTACTAAAATCGGTTATTAATTCCTAGATGGCATTCAAATGGTGTATGTTAGGGTTCTATAATGTTTAAACTTGTAGAAATTTTGTGCTAGTTTCATATAAATGACATGTATATTTGCAAATTTCAGTGTATATTTTAAAATTTCTCTATTTATAGCCGTCTCTGTTTGCTGTCCCCCCGGTCCCCAAAATCACCAAAAAAAATTGTTGTCCTGGAAACCCGTCTTGTCGTCCCCCATCATCCTAAGGCTAAGTGCGTGGACACAAAACTTCAAGAAATAATCCTAAAGAAGATCATGTTAGAAGCTACTTCGATTATTGAGGTATGAATGATAAAATGGAAAGAAGCTTTGTACACATTCATCACCTTGAGGATATCTGGCATCGACATGTGTATTGAGGTTAAGATCAGAAAGATGGACTACTACAAACTAACTCTGACGCAAATTAAAGAGTTCAATCTAGATCAAGTTCCTGATGGTGTTGAAGATGATGATGATATCCTAGATCCTGAGTATTGTATGCATTGAGTTAAGAGTCTACCTATTTTGCCGCCTTCCTGGTCAATGAAAGAAAATGCATCTATTTGGGATAGATTCCAGCCTATCTTAGCCAACACAAGCATATGGATAAAGAAACGAGGCCTAAGGTGCACCAAAATTAAGCCAAGAAAAGACTTTGATCCTTCTAGTCCAATTGGACTAAAAGTCAAAAATCAGGGGAAAAGGGAAAGAAGGCACTTTTGCATTAGAGATCACTGTTAGAGTAATTAGATATTTCCTAATTAACTCTAGTTGCTTAAGCTAAACTTTAGGCATCTAATAATTAATTCTTTTATTAATTATTTTGATGCAACCTAAGTTAGACCTTTTTTAGGGTTTCGATCTCCTTTATAAGGATGATCTCTCATTGTAAACATCAACTTGAGATAATTCATTATTGATATTAGCAATCTCTTTTTTGCCCATCAAGAATGTCTCGTCTATGGATGTGGCAATTCCTGCCTCCATAGTTTTTTGCCTCTCTCTTCTATAACAGGTGTTTGCATGCAAGTGATTCTTTGGAGCTGTGGGGTTGGTCATTCATCAACTTCAACATGGTATCAAAGCCCCAGATCTTCATGCCCCTGTTCTGTTCGTAAGAGTTTTTGGCATCAGATCTGACATTAGTTTTCAGATTTGAGCTTTCAACATTTTTTATTAGATCTAGGGGGTTATTGATTTTCGTGGCACTTTGAGCAAAAACGAACATCACCGTTGAGCTCACAACATTCAAAAACCCCCATTTCCATATAAAATACGTCCCGTTTGGATGCTATTGAAATTTGAGGCAAATTCTTTTTGCATCTAGGTCGTTTTGACCTGCACACGCAAACCAAGGCAAGCTACACCAGTCGTAGGTTCACTACAGCCACTCTACAGTCGAATGAGTTGTATTTTTTGGTGGTATTGCATGATTTTTTGGTGTTTACCATCCACCTTTTGCACCATCAGTGGATTTGTCGAGTTTTGATTTTTCTGACTCAGCCAACAAAACCCTCTTTTTCCCAAGGTTTGATCTCTACATGTCATGGCAATTTTCTCTTTTCCGCCTAGAGGAGGAAAGATGAGCTCACTTGTTTGTACTCGGTGATGATGGGTGGTGATGATTGGCTCTTTTCTGCGTTGTGTTTGGCTCTCAACCGTTTGGGCCCTACTGCTGTTCGCACCCTGCGTGTGCACACTCATGGCCAGCCTTTGGCTCCCTCTGCCCACTACGCTTGCTGGTTTGATGCCAGCATGGAATCCTTTGGTGCCCCCGAAGATGACCTCTGCCGGCCATTTCTTCTCCCACGTGGCGTTGCTCATCGCGGACGGGCTTTGGCCCTGTGTGGATGCCACCACCCGCAACCCTTATCTGCTGCCACCGCCTATTTGTGCGGCCTCTGTGCTTCCCTCAGCCCGATGCGACTTGATTTGGAGATTGGGAGACTCGCAATTTTTTGTGGAGGCATTTTTTGGGTGACTTCTAGTTGTTTGGTGAGCGGTTTTCAGCCCTTTTTTTGGTGGCTCTGACATTTGTCATGGTGATATGGCACCGTGATTTGGACTGTGAGTTCTTTGGTAATTCGCATGATTACAGGAGATTTTCACGGCGAGGAGGGTGGCCTTTATTTTGTTACGGGGAGGAGGGCGACATTTCCAACCTCCATCGCATGCATCAAGGCGTGCTTTGTGCGTTGGAAGGCACCTGCCCATGCCTCCGGCGTTGTTCCACAACCTCGCCTTCATCAGCAACCCTTATCCATGATTCGATCCATGATTTGTGGCATTCTTAGAGGGCACGATTTTTTGATGTTTGTGAAAAAGGAATGTTCTATTTGGAGTTGTTCTCGTTGCATGAGCCTTAGCGCCAACTTTGGAGGATATGCTTAGGCGAGTCCCCAATGATCAGTGTGATTACTTAGCGGTGCCTGATGGTTTGATATGTGTTTTTATTCACCAAATTGATGCATTTTTGCAATGATGATTTTTTGTTTGGAATTAATCTTGGACGACACGATATTTGGAGGATGTGCATTTTTTTGGAGGTCCACATGGCAGTTTCAACAAGTGAAGGCCTCTCTACCACATCTGTGGTTTTGTGGGTCTGCATTTTTTCTTTGTGACTCATGCTCTCATCCATGTCAACGTGCCCTCTGCCAACGATATTTTAGTTGGTATAGACTTCATTCTTTAGCAAATTTTAGAAGGGACGCAAGAAGTCAATCTTCATTGTGTAGGGTGCTTTCCTACTTTCCTACCTACGTGGAATCTGAAGTTTGGGAAATGCAATCACTTCGCCGCCTCTGCCTCTCTGCAACTGTCGATGCGCTCGTTAGTGTGCTCATCCAGCACCAGTGCTAGAGGTGTCTTCAAATTCATCTTGTTTAACCTCTGATCACGAATTGGCATGTGCAAGAGAAATTCATTCCATCGCTGATGTTGCTATTGTGGAAGCCATTGAAGTCTTGCTGGTCAAAGAGCGAATGATGGCTGCGAGTCCACTTTTGGGCAGCGTATGAAGTTTTGTTTTGCGACGAGACCTGCTCGATTCCTCCCTCTTCAATGCAAGATCATCCTCAGCACCTTTTTGGTGGGTATCGCATGTTTGATTTTAACAGAGATATATGAATGGGGATTTTTTTAATTTTCCATTTAATGGATTGGGGAATGAGAAGGTGGTTTTTTGGTGGTTGAGGCTTGTGTTTGCTTCTGTTGCATGCTTTTCTTGCTGCAAGCAGTGAATTTATCGAGCTCCATTTCAATTTCACCTTGTTCCATGCCTTGGGATCTCCCACACGGATAACACAATTTCTATGCCTGATTTCCTTGACCTTTGGAACTATTGTGCCAACTCAGTGATCCAAACCCTCTGTTTACATTTAGTGAACTTGGCATTTTTTTTGGATGCCGCATTTGGTGTTTATTTTTCAAACATGATATCTTATCTTGGCCACCGGATTTTTTCCCGGCACCGACCCTTTGTCTGGCTCTTGTTTCCGGCGGTTGGCTTTTTCTCCAACGGGGGTCATTTTTATGGCATTTTTTCCTCGACGGCCATTTGACCGTCAACTTATCCTTTGCTGATGTCAGCACTACATCACTGCTTCCTATCACCTCCTCGGCCTCTGTTTGGACCTATATTTGGTTTTTTGCTCATATCTTGGGCATACGGACTCCGTTTTTTGCAAACGAGATATCGCCAAAAAGCTGGTTCCGAGCCCATCATAGTGGTACAGTTAGTTTTCAGTTTTGATGCTGTTTTGATGGCTTTTTCTGCTGTCAAAGTCAGATGTTCTATTTTGCACTCTGGGAGGCATATCTTGAGCATCTAATCTCCGATTTGAGACTTCTTTATATTGTTGGAAAGTTGTTTTTGCGCTCTTTCTAGTAATGTTAGTTGTTCCAGATTCTGCTTCAGGCACATTCTATTCAGTCTTCTACTTTTTTGCATTCTGGTGAATATCCTAGTTGTTTCAAGTCTGGGGATCGATTTTGTTGCTTCATATGATTTTTCATGACTTGTACTATCTTTTGTACGAGTCTTATGTCTTTTTTGGTCTATTTAGACATCATTTGTATGCATTCTTGCAAACGCACTGAGATAAAGTGTCATACTGTATCTGTATTTTTTATTTCAATTGTTTGCCTTGTTTTGCCTTCAGATTCGAGTAGTGTCATCTAAGGACACTCATGCAGATTACTATATTCTTGGGATCATCATATCTTATGCCTTATTGTACATGTACTACTCTGATAAAGTGTCGTGGGGGGTTGATGTTTTGCCTTTGTTTGCCATCTTCCTTTGTCCAAGTGAGTGTCCCTTCCGTGACATTAGCCTCATGACGTTTCTGAGATTAATCACCTCAGTAAACATTTATGTACTTTTTTGTGCATCTTGATCGTGGTTTCTTGACTTGCAGTTATTTTGGCCCACTTTCTCAATTGCATGTCACCTCACCCTGTTTGCATTAGGGGGGGATTCTACTGTTGTTTCTAATGCTTCCTTGGTTCGATTGATCAGCTCTTCAGGCTTTGGTGTTTTATACCATCTGTATTTTCAAGCTCAATTGTTTGTCTCCTCATTCGATGCAGATTACAGTCTTCTCTACCTGGTCAGGTTCTATTTCAATGGAGGTTCTTCAGATCAGCAGTCATCTTTCGACAGAGCTTTGCAACTTCTACATGCTTCAGTGATGTTCTTCATGATCATCTATTGTTCCTATCTTCTGGGATATTCCCTAGTATGGAGGCTTCTTCAATCCTTCACTAGTTTCTTTTAGCATTTTTTTTTTTTCCATCTCTTTTTGGAGTAGGGTTTTTCCCATGTGGTTTTCTCTATTCTCCTCTTTTTAGAGATTTGGTTGTGCTTGGGTACCTCATCAGGCCTTGTTTGTCGAGACCCATTTCTACTTTCAGCAGTAGTTTCTAGGTTTTTAGCTACTCCCTAAGTTTATCTTTAGGGGGGGTGAGTAATTAGATATTTCCTAATTAACTCTAGTTGCTTAAACTAAACTTTAGGCATCAAATAATTAATTATTTTGATGCAACCTAGGTTAGACATTTTTTAGGGTTTCGATCTCCTTTATAAGGATGATCTCTCATTGTAAACATCAACTTGAGATAATTCATTATTGATATTAGCAATCTCTTTTTTGCTCATCAAGAATGTCTCGTCTAGGGATATGGCAATTCTTGCCTCCATAGTTTTCTGCCTCTCTCTTCTGTAACAAGTGTTTGCATGCAGGTGATTCTTTGGAGCTGTGGGGTTGATCATTCATCAACTTCAACAATCACAAGGATCCCAATGCTCACTATCAAAGGGGGCAAGGCCACAGTCAAAGTACTTGAGAGAGCTTGAGAGAATTCAAATTGTGACCAATGATTGAGGTACCATGTGTTGTAGACACATTTGTGATGCCTGCAATACCTTAGTCTACACCAATGTCTAATGAGGCTCCCATCTCTCCACTTGTTACGGATTTGGATTCCTTCTCCATAGTGCACATTCCTACAATGGATCCTCTAGTAAACACATTTGTATTGCTCATTTCCTTAGTTGCTCATACTGTAACATCCCCCTTTTCCCAGTCTTAGCTAACAACTATCATATCATTGAAGACAATTACTTTTCATATTCATGAGCATGAGAAGGAAGTTATAATAGTTATTTTACAGGTTCATATGAAAGAGATCAATGGTTATATCGGTTATCTAAATTGCCTTAACCAACAATTGGAAGAACATTTAACCAGTAAATGCAATATATCTAGCTGTCATCATAACTAACCATTACTTAATGGAAAAAGAGATCATTCTCTACTAATAGAGATACATTACTATTCATAATCACACAACAAGTTTTATAACCACTTTACATATTCAAATGAAAGAGAACCAACGGCTATAATAGAATAACTGAAAAAAAAAATAACTAATTAAACAATACTAACTGTCTAATATAACATTAATTGCAAATTCATAAAAGAAAATACCCATAAGTAGAAGATATTTGAATGCAGATCATATCTCTGTCTCATGCAAGTCTTGGCATCTGGTGGAGAGGAGAAGCATTGACAGGGGCTTAACCTCCCAGCTGTGGACCCTTAAGTATCCCCACACAATCTCAACTGAGAAATGCCCTCCCTACCCTAGGATTAGGCATGGGACACCACTATCTTACCACTGAGCATCCTTGTGATGAAATATCATACCACAACCGGCTTGCAAAAAGATTCATACCCTTAGACCACCATGAGCCGACACAGTTTTTATGACATATTTTATTTCTTGATTATTGTTACTAATTGTTTGTAATAACCCTCAACTAGTTATTAGCAAACATCAATTTACCCTATAAACATTAGCTTGGCATTTTGTCAAACACTTGTAGAAAAGCCTCAAACCATAAATTAAGTATAAGAATTTAGAAGGGTATCTCCTCAACCCCAAGTAAAAGACCCTAATGATAAGTTTATCAGATTTCTTGAGAAAACAAAAGAATTTAATTGTTTATTGCTTACGACTGAAAATGAGAGTTTCGATACTCAATGTCATAGTGAGTTTCCTCAAATACTGAAAGACTGGATTTACAATTCTCAACAATAGCCAATACTAGAAGAAGAGTGATAGCAATATTTTAATGATTCAAACCAATACTTCTGCAACATAACAATTAAAAGGTATGAAGAACCTGAAAATAACAGTCACGTGGAACCCAAGGATGAACACCTTTCTTGAAAACAAATCTCTGCCCAAAACACGGCAGCTACAGCAGTCCAGGTATGATGCCAAATGCAACCTAGGAGGAAAAGATTCATACCCTTAGACCACCATCAGCTGACACAGTTTTTATGACATCTTTTATTTCTTGATTATTGTTACTGATGATTTGTAATAACCCTCAACTGGTTATTAGCAAACATCAATTTACCTTATAAACATTAGCTTGGCATTTCGTCAAACACTTGTAGGAAAGCCTCAAACCATACACAGTATTAGAATTTAGAATGGAGTCTCCTCAACCCCAAGTAAAAACCCTAATGATAAGTTTATCAGATTTCTTGAGCAAACAAAAGAATTTTACTGTTTATTGCTTATGATTGAAAATGAGATTTTTGATATTCAATGTCATAGTGATTTTCCTCAAATACTGAAAGACTGGATTTACAATTCTCAACAATAACCAATGCTGGAAGAAGAGTGATAACAATATTTTATTAATTCAAACCAATACTTCTGCAACATAACAATTAAAAGGTATGAAGAACCTGAAAATAACAGTCACATGGAACCCAAGGATGCCCAGCTTCCTTGAAAACAAAGCTCGGCCCAAAACATAGCAGCCACTGCAGTCCAGGTATGATGCCAAATGCAGCCTAGGAGGATAGTTTTGTGCTGCAATTACAGTCACAATTGTAAGCACTCACGAGCACGAGGCATTGACACCACATTTCTGATTCGCAATTTTTTATAAGAAGCTCATTCTTCTATTATAATCACCCAGAATTACAACAGCTAGGGCATTCAATTTGCAGGCCTACAGGATCACCTACAGTGGGGACTGCCGCAACCCCCCGTTGCATTGCTCAGGTGTTAACTTGTCGCTTGGAGCGTTCTATGTTTAGGATGGGTGCACTCGCATGATAAAAACTCACACCAAATTGATGTTCTTAACACTAAATGATGGAGGCAAGATAATGATAAGGGACTCCTCAAAACCCCAATGTCCAGATTGCAAAAGCAGGTTGTTTCTAACCACAGTGCTATGAATTTCTAAATCAGAAATACAATTTGCTGATAATCAGAAGTAGGATTTACCAGAAAATGATTGCTCCTCAGCCACAGTTGCTCAGCAGCTAAAATGCAGAACGATTGCAAATGCAATTCTCAGAATTTTAAAGCCTTTATACTTCAACAAGGGCACAAAATCAGAACCTCAAAAGTGTCACAAAGACAACAAAAGCAAATAAATATTCAAGTGTGTTTTTTCCAATGAAATGAGTTTATATTTATAATGCTTTGTTGATAAAAGTTTTCAAAAGAACTCAACTTTAGAAACTGCAAAACTTTCCCAAAAGAACTCAGCTCTTCAAACTTTCCAAAACAACATCACTTTAAATATTTAATACTAGGTGTAGGCATATAATATATGGCCCCTTCCAATGATGACTCAACCTCAACTCAAGTTAATTTATAATTTTATAATAAGTCATATAATGATTTAATAATAATTTGGCCACTAAAAATATAATAACTCCTAAAATACTCATCATTTAAATATGTTGTCTGAAATAGGAGTCACCTATTATTCCTCCATGTGACCAAATGCACTTTCCAAAAATAGAAAGGGTCCATCTCAATCAACACCCAACTTACCACAATAGTAAGTACACAAAACTAAGCCCAAACGAAGTCCAATCTGAGCCGAATGAAGACCAACTTGTAGCTTACTAAATTGTGGAGAAGAAAAGACCCTCCCAAGCCAAGCCACTAAATCAAAAGACCCCCTATCCATAGTAATTAGCCCACGAGGATCACAATAATAGGCTAAAACTTTAATGTTGGGCAAAAATGGGGACATTACATTGTTCTGTCTTTTATCATGCAGGGATATTCCATAATTTAATAGCTACCATTCTCACCCTTCATCCCAACCATATGGGATTTCATGGATGAATTTCTAGGTGGATTCATGAGCATGTATGATTACTAAATATAGTCACAGCCATATCATTCTGCCAATCTGGCCTATGGCATCACAAATAGAAATTACAATTTTTGTCATATTATTCTTGATATCATAAAAGTGTTGTTACTTATCTCAAAAGTTATATTTCAGATACATCAGTACAAGCCTTGCACTCTTGGATAGCAATTCATTTAATTACAAATTCAGATTTAAGATGTAAATATGCGGATGTCCCAATTTTGGAGCATATTGGCATTCTTACAACAACAGAGAGGGAAGAAAGGATACATACAAAGATGTAAATTATTCCAATTCATGGTTTCAACAATGATCGTGTTGCATTATTATTTCCAGGCTAAAAATAATTCAAAACCATTATACAACTCTAGAGGCATAATAGCAAAGATGTAAACATGACATGTTTGTATGTTGTAAGGCTCGACTTGAGCAATAATGTATATATTCAAGGCAGAGAGAGTGGAAACCAACACCCACGCACGGTACTATAAAAGGAGATGGCACCAATTTGCAAATGTATATTGGATGTTCAATCTAATAGGAAATCGATCTTCCTCTTGTATCTGATGTGCAACTAGTAAGAGAATGAAATGGTTTATAATATGCTAGTAACAAGCATAATGAAAAGATGAAAACCCACTAGCAGAATGAAGCAAGAATAATATAATGCAGACTAAAAACAGATTCCCTCAAAAGTCCTCGAGGGTGAGTGTAAATACAAGAATGCTCATCGAGGACACACCAGTTACGCAAGAAAGGGTGAAGTGGCGAAGAGTTACAACAAAGCCATCAGTTCGCATGTTTATAATATTCAAAAAGCCACCTCCAAAAATAATAAAGTTTGATGGAAGAAGAATGAAATATAGAGGGGCCACTCAAGGCAAAAATAATGAAACTATTGTCAAGGAATAATAATAATAATGATTTCATCCTCCTAATGTTTTAATGTATGGGCACCATGGTATCTATATAGGTCTATATATGCACGTACACATATATACATGCGTAAACTTCAATCATATATTTCTTATGTATACGTCAAATTTCAAAGTAGGCTTATATGTTCTTGTATATCTTCATTGATTTACACACACATACATATACATGTGTGTACATGTATAGGT